>OZ000473.1:7500-2507500 GCA_963922655.1 Cardamine chenopodiifolia | reverse complement strand
TTCCGCTGGTACTTTCTCCGCTCGCCTCAAAACTTGGAGCCATGGTGGTCAGGTTCGCGATCATATTCTCCTTGAGAGTTTCTGACAGTTTTATTCATTCAAGTTTTAGTGCAATTGCCATAAATGGATTAATAAGCTTTTTAGTGGAAACGAATGAATATTTAGATTTTGGTGAACTAAAATTTCCAAAGAACTAACAATGTTGATGTGCTTAATCATCTCTTCACCAGCGTTTAATCCAATCTGATTGGCTAACTAATGTGTATTTGCACAGCTTAAATCGCTATTTAGTTAACCTTGAATCTTGTTGGATGCAGACATTGACGAAACTGCGGTTTTCGAGGAATGATTTTTCTGATGAAGAGAAAGATGCCTTTAAAGTAAATCTCCTAATGTATATTATTAAAATTTGTTTCTTCATCTTATATTTTGATAAGCAGAAGTGTAATGCGTTTTGTTGTAAACCTATTCGTAGAGTTTGCTGAAAGGAGATGACTTTTATAGAATAAGACTTCCATCTAATGTAATCAGTCCATCTGGGAGAGAGTATGTGATTGCATCCGTCAGAGCTGTAAGTCCACGTCGACATCTGTTTACATGATTTGGCGATTCTTCTTTTATTGTCCGCAGCTACTTTCTCAAGTTTGCAGTTGATATCATCGATTTCCTGCGAAATCGCTTTGAGAGAATAGTTTCCTCGAATTATCATTCACTGGGAAGATGTTTGAATATTGAGTGTTTATCAAATTTTACGCCTTGCTAAAGACATTTTCACTGTATCATTAGTACCTGCTCGTAGGCATATGTTCAATTGAGTTCAGCTTTTGAACTCCTAGTAGGTTAGTCTTGTTGTAGATAAGAAAAGCTTGCTTCTGTGATTCCCTTCAAATTTAGTAACAGAATTAGTTTTTGAATCATGAGTCGAAACCTATTATCTCGGAATGATAAAAGCTTGGAAACGTTTTCATGGCTATAATGTAATTGCTTGCTTTTCGCAACCTTTTGTTCTTGTTTATCTTTTTCTCTCTTAATCTTTCGTAATTCTGCTTTATGTATCTGGCTTTAAACCTCTATATGTTTGATTACAGAGATGTCTTCCACGGGATGGTTTGGATGAGCATATCGTTATACACATGGTAATATTTCTTTTTGTATTAGTTTTCCAGTCTTTCGAGATCAAAGTTGGCTCCAGCTTCGTCTGAAGATCTCTGTGTTTGTTCCTTGCATTTTACTTGTTACACTGTTCTATTCAATTGCAGGATAGTGCTAACATTTTGGCAGTCAGTTATGGCTCTCCTGGAGCATGCCAATATCCTCGGCAGTTGAATATTGTAAGAAAACAATGCTACCCAATCGATATTTTGTTGTAGAAAGCTGACCGAATTTTATAGAATATGGATTTACCTTCTTTTTTATTGGGGTCTGAATCTACTGGTAGAGTAAAATGTTATGTGATGGAGTCGTCATGCCATTTCCTTCTTTCGTCAATAGTTTTGGGAAATTTCCGCATGTTTGGATAGTATTCTAAGAATTGTATTAGAACTTCTATCTGCAGTTGTTTTTTCATATGTTTCACCTATGTTCTGTAAATGTACTGAACCTGGAACTTGAAGGGTCCAGAGGGATGTTTCTGTTTATATTAGTTAGCATAGTGTGATAAAAATGTTTTGCGTTTAATGTAGCCAAGAAAATGGTCATTCAACTCCCACACTATCTTGAAGAGTAGTGAGCAGGCACCAAGGTAGAAACTTTTTACATCTTTGGATTTTTCCAATTAATTTGTCTAAGTACACTGACTGTGGCGCAGAACTCCGATATTCACGGAGGAGATTCTTGGCAGTAGTGAGAATGTGGAGGGTGAAGCAGAAGTGCCAGTAGAGAGATCATTTTGGGCAAAATATGTGAGTAATTTACCCATTAGGATTTGATTTTGTTTTATAATTAAATTAAAAACAGTGGATGTGACTTGGAATGAAACTTTGGTTGACAGTGGATGTACTTAATACCACTTGGACTCGTAGTGATGAATGCTGTGACACAAGCGACCAACATGGCGGAAGAACAACCGGCAGGGTCTCAAGGGCAAGCGCCAGCAGCGATTCAGCGCGGTTCAACCGCACCCAGGAGAAGATGATTTTCTTCTTTTTTTTCTCGACTTTTTATATATTTTTATTATTGATTATTTTTGTCTAAGTGGAGCTATGTCACTGGAACCCTGCCTTCATATGCTCCGGTTGTTAGAACTGGCATTAGTCATTTTATTTTACATTAACGGGCAGATAAATTTATCCGAAAGGTAAAACGATTTCACATTGATATGTTTCATCCATGATTAGGGTAAATAGTATTTAGGTTTTTTCTTGATATATTATAGGGGTGGGCATTCGGGTTCGGTGTTTCGGGTTTAGGAATTTACTTTCCAATAGAATAATTTGTTTGGTTTGAATTCAGTTATAATTTTTCGAGTTTGGGTCGGGTTTTGGTTTTATAGTTAAAACTCTATAAAAATCCAAAAAATTGAGTTTGATTGTGTTTGGGTTTTTTGGTACTTTTTGGTTTTTTCGAATTTTGTTGGGTTTTTCCAGATTTTTTAGGTTTTTTGGTTTGGATTCGGATTGAGTTTGTGTATGTTATACATATAAACTCACATTTATAGAGTAAAATCTTCGAGTTAAGGTATTTTTTCCATGGGTAGTTATGTGTTTTCAGATTTTCAGGTACCCTAACGGGTATCAGGTTCGGATTGGATACAGATTTTAGGTTTAGGGATTTTACACTCTAATAAAATAATTTGTTGGATTCAGATTTGGATTCGGATAAAATTTTAGGACCGGATTCGGGTCGGATGTAGGGCTGGGCATAATAACCGTAACCGAAAAAATCGAACCGAACCGAACCGTAAATGAGTGTTTCGGTTCGGTTTTGGTTTTGCTTAAAAACCCGTTTGGTTACTATTATAAAATTATTTTGGTTTCGGTTCGGTTTCGGTTTAAAACCGTTCGGTTTTTTGGTTTTTTTATTTATATATACTTAGATATATACTTAGCTAATTCGGTTAGTTAGATTTAAAGAAATTTGAAAAGATATCTTAGAAATGATTGCACAAAAAAAATTAAAGAAAGATTTAAAAAAAAACCTAAAAAGATATGTATCTTATATAAAGTTCAAGGTTTTGAGTTTTTTACTATTCATTCATATTTTACGAGTTTCATCAAATTATTCTTATAAGCCACGTCATAAGCTATATTGTTAAATATTTAGAACTTATATGTTAATTTTTATTATTGATTTATTTTAATGTGTTGACAAGAGATTCATGAACAATGTGAATATATGAATAATCATAATGATGATAGAAGTTTTTTACGTTTTTCGTTTTATATTTATAATTTAGATTTATTATTTCTATCTTTTTGAACTTCCTAATTCGTCATGTTGCTTTTTTATTGTTTTTATGTGGCTTTCTAAGATTCAAATTTTTTTTAGTTTCTACATATGGTCTTTTATTGTTTTTTCTTTAAATCATGGAACAATTTACAGAAACCGAAACCGAACCGAACTGAACCGAACTACTTATGGTTTTTATATGGTTTTAGTTTTAATGAAACCGTTAAACTGTAAACCGGAAATAACCGAACCGTACCAAACCGTATTTCAATCGGTTTCTAAATGGTTTCATTTTCTACCAAACCGAAAAACCGAATAAACCAAACCGTAAACCGGAATGCCCACCCCTAGTCGGATGTTCGGGTTTGCTTTTGTTTGCCCACCCTAATATATTATATCATACATTTTTTAAACAATGGTTGAGGTTTTGTTGAGGATAGATACTCCAAAATACCACTGGAAAATTTTTTAAAACTTTTTCAGAAATAACACAATTTGTTTTAGAAATTCAGTAAGCATTCTTGAAGTTATATTCTTTGGCCTGAGGAAAGGACGCATCTTCTCTAACGTCTATTCATCTGCGGAGAATCTAAAGTTATCCATCGACCGAACCATTTTTTAAATCGATTGCACTGACTTCCTCAAAAGATTTGGTTTTTTTATTTTCTCTCCTTGAATTTTACTTCTGTTGTAATTCGATTGCTTTCGCTTCCTCATCAGAATTGGTTTTTTCCCCTTCTCTCCTTGAATTTTACTTCAGCTGTACTTCGCGCTTTTTGTAACTGTCTTCTAAGTTCCAAGTTTTATCTCATTTTGAACTATTATGGGTAGACTAGTTAGTAATGGAGTTTGGTACAATATAACGAACCCAAAATGGGTATGTTCTGAAAGACAATGATAAAATAAACCTGTTAGTTGGACAATAATGTGTCACAACATGCGATGGTCACATTTTGGTGATACAATTATGTGAGTTTTGTCATTATTGGTTTAGCGACCAATTTTATCATTTTCTAATTCCAAGTTTAACCACATTGCATTTTCAATTGAAAAATCTTTAAAAAATCATTGTTAGTCAGTAGCCACCGAAACCTGTGGTCAAAGTATGTTTAACCGAGCACCATAGTGTTATAGTTTCAATAGAAAAAAAAATGTCACTAAGCAACAGAAAAACAACCAAAAAATGTTGTTACAATATCACTATCGTCAATTGAGTTAGTGCGTTGCCGACAAAAATAAATTATATATGGGAAAATAAGTAAAATAATCTTATAATTTGATTTAATTATTAAAGTAATATAGAAAAAATAAGATTAAATAAGTTTTTTTAATAACAAAAGCGTTTTTAAAATCATGTGTTATAAAAATATAATTACAAGACTATTATTATCAATTAATTTCATGTAAGTATTTTTTTCGTTTTTTTTGAAGAAAAATAGCAAATATGTACAACTTTGCCACCGCTGACAGATAAATCTGTGACATAAATTTGCGGCTCTATGTTATGGCAGATTTTTTTTGTATGGTAGATTTAAAGTTTTGCCGCATATTGAATTTATTCCGCAAATTTATATATCTTAATGGTTGTAGATTTTCTAATTCATCGCAGATTTTTTTTTTCGTAGATTAATTTTTGAAGATCGTGATAGAGGCAGCAAATTTTTTTATTTCTCCAAAATGGTAGAATTTCTACGACAGATTTATTTTTTTCTCACAAATTTTTGTCGCATACTTATTTTCACCGAAGATTTTTTTTATATTTGTACCAAAGTTTTTTTCCTCTATTAGTGGCCGTAGATTTGATTACGAAAAATTAATTGGTAGATTAACCTCGTCGTTACCGCATATTATTTCAAACATTAGTTATCTGAGATTTGTCACATAATGTGTAATTCCCTTTACGGCAGAAATTAAAAATATTTTTAGTGTCTGTAAACTTATTATGGCAGAATTTTTGCTGCTATGTTATAGCAGATTTTATACAGCAGATTTGTTTCACTAATTAATAACAAAAAAATAGAATTTTTGTTAGAAAAAACCACAAGTCCGTCAACGAAATATTTTCACTCTCTCACCTCTTGCTCGTGGATTGGGTTTTTGATTTTTTTTTGAAGGGAAACATCTTGGACGCTAAGGATCCGAATCTGGGATCCGAATATAAACATCTTAAAGTTAGGGTTGTTGTGCTCCCACTCTTATCCACATGCTAGACCAACTATGGGACAAATGCTACATTATCTAAGTTTTGAATTGTTATGCATTTATGTTTGCGTATCTTTACACTAAAGTCTGGACTCTGGTGACAAGTCTGCCTGCAACAAAAAATTTAATCTTTACTTCAACATGAAGGAGACAGAAATCTCAGGATCTATGGACCTCGAAGCATATCAGACTCACCAAGTTCCTTGAACAACACATGGGTTGCAGGTTAGACTGTCCCTGAAATAGACTCGTAAGCTCTTCGTTGTCATGTAATGTAAGCTTTTTGTTTTGGTTTCTTTTACTTTGTTTTACCATTCGGTTTCTCTAATGTTAATCAGACCTTTGAGTTCCTTAACTCAGCTTTGTATTTGTTGCTTCTCTTCTTTTAATACAAAGGAAGATTGGATCTTTTCTATTTTATGATGAATGGAATCTTAGCAGTTAATTTTGCTTACTTCTTGGTAATGTCCAGATGGTATAGTACAAAGGAAGTGATGATTAAGTGACGACATATGAAACCAATGAGGATGAACTTGCATCCGATTGGCTTGAGACATATTTGACATGAATTCTCTAATTCTTTCGGTAAATCTTAAGTCTCTTTTGCTTTTGAGTAATAAGTATTATAAGATTCCATACTTTCTTGAACAAAGACCAAAGATGCAAATTCTTTCATATTATATCAAGTATAGGAACGGTGAATTGTCATTCATATCAGCAAAGTTGAAAAGCTTTGCATTCTTAGCTACACAGTTTTACATTATTGCTTATAGAAGAAAAAAAATCGAAGTCAATGTCATCTCTGGTTCTGGTTTTACTGTCGGTGCTTGAAAGCAACAATATCCAAAATGACGTACACATGTTGTTTCCCAGGAACCTTAACAAGAAGGGAATGCAGACTGTCCAATCAGTTTCCTAAAATGGTGATCTCTCTTTGTATTGCTTAAGCACGACGTTGAGCATCAGACCCGGTTAAACCCGATTAATTCCTTTCTGACATCATGCCATTAATATCCTTAGATAGTTTTAAAGCCTCATTGTACTCTCTCATCCATGCATCCGAAGAAGACGCCATTGACCTGGAATAAAATTCTCAATTAAAAGACAGCAAAAAAGCTATAGCTCTTCTTAGAGCTATCATCTTAATACTAAAAATACTTGACTAACTAATTTTTGGATCATAAAGCTATGATCATTTTCCCTCGGAGAGGGTTACTTGATCCTGTTCTTGAACAGAAACTAGACTTTTCTTGTATTGGATTTTCTCCGCACCTTCCGAGAGCATCCGTTGCACTACCCTTGTGCTGTTCTTCGTGCCATCGATGCCCAGATGGTGACTTCCCATGAGCCTTATTCCACACTACCTCATCTGACACCATTCCTCTGGCCTGTTATGTCATCTTCTATTGATGAGTTAACCCACAAACCATGCTTAGCTAACCAAGCTTCAAACTCCTCAACAACTTGCTTAAATGGAATAGTTGTGTCATGCAACACACTGCAATTCGACTTTGCAAAATTTAGTGCAACAATCTCAGAATCCAAAGAGAACAAAAAAGAAATTTTTGAAAAAGGTTGTGAAGTCTAAACCAACTCTTAGCTTATCATATCTTATGGTAGCAGAAGCCACTCGAAGTTCCCTCAAACAATCATGGTTGAAAATTTTCAAATGCGCAGGATCATCCATCTGATGAGACCAACGTAAAACTGTTTACCTATGATTAGCGATTAATTAGGTACAACTAACGAATAAAGATGATCCAGACACAAACGATAGTCTCCTGACTCTCCCCGATTATAAAACAAGTTTCAATCTCTTTCAGACATTTTATCGAACAAGTCGCAGACATTCAATAGTTGATATTAATTTCACATCAAAATCCCTTGTTTTCAACCAAACACACGGAGCAGGAACCAACCAAAAAACAAGCAAGACATGGAATTTAATTCCGTTGTAGCAAAAAAAACAAAATTTAACAAGAAATACAGAGTTGTAAAGTATTTACCTTTGTGCACTTCCAGTGAGTGTAATACATGCACATGGGTCTCCACCTTGGATTTTCAGTTGTTTCCATTAACAAAAAAGGAGGAGGAGGAGGAGAAGAAGAAGAAATGTCATAGGGAGAATGAGATGAAGATACAATAAGCGAAGAGTTGCACATTATTCGTTTGGTATGAGCTAAAGCGATAGTGGCGGGATTTGAGAATCGGCTATCACGACAAGGACTAATTCTGGACATCAAAATCCTAAATCCAGAGAATGCGGACGCCATTATTATGGAACAGCATGAAGATTGAAGATGAAGAGGAGATTTTCCAGCGAGCGAAGAGAGAAGCGATGGCGAGTGAGGAGATTAAGGTTTGAAAATTGTAGAAGAAGGTCGTGGTTTTGAGGGTTATGTCTAAAGATTTCTTTTAAAATATTTTAAATTTTGAATTTTTTAAATAACACATATATATTGATTTATGTTATGAAATCAAAAGAATCGGAAAGCAGCTGTAACTTTTGATAATTTTATTTTACTTAGAATCCATTGTTACTATGCACATATAGTAATTTGTTCTTTTTTTATATATAAATGAATGTTTCGTTTATTTGTAAATCATCAATTTTTTTAAAGAATTTCAATAATATTTCTCTTTTCTCTTATTAGTAGACCATTATTCTACTGGGTATAAATTTTCATTTTTATTTATTTTTATATTTATGATAATTTATAATTCTTTTTATAACACGTTAGCATCACGATCACTGTATAATTATGTTAAAGATTTATAAATAAATATTATATTGTATAATTTATTATAGTGAGTGGTATGTCTTTTTATAATATTTTAGTGGTTGTTTAATATACCACTATTCATTTAATTTTATTGTAGGCGGTTTTCGCGCCGGTATTATTTTTAAGTGGTTAATCACAACTATTTATTTAATTTGATTGTAGACAGTTTTTCAGCTTGCTATTATTTTATTGTTCTTATGTGATGGTTGCTTAACACACAATATGTATATATTTATTGGACGGCTAAACCGCCACATATTTTATTGTTCGGATGTGGATGACTCTGTCACCATAATAGTACTGTTAAATATATTTTTATATTATGTTATTATATAATGGAGGCTCGGCCACCAGTATATAAATATTTTATTTGAAATTGGTAAATTTAACTAATTGATTGTTAAAATTTCAGATTGACTTTATGATTAAATTCTTTCTCACCAACGGTCACAAAGAATTTTTCAAAAATCTTCACTTTTCAAATGGTGTGAACAGTGATTTTCAATCTATAAATACACTTATTTTCACTCATTTATTTCATCCAAACATTTCATCTCTCTTAAAATCTCTCTCCGAAAAAAAGAAGAAGAAAAAGAAAAAATATCATTTTGAAGAATGTTTTGCTTTCTTTTAATTATTATTTTGTTTGTAATTCTTGCATGTGTTTACGGTCTCTTCTTTGAGGAATTTACTCACGGAGAGTTCACCGTAAACATCGGTTTACCCTTTTATGCAATCATGTTCTTTGTAATCGCTTGTATTATTAACATAGATGGTTCATTTTAAATATGTAATATCGTCTTATTAATTAAAATATTTATGTTTTTGTTTTAAAAAATAATCAAATGGCAAATATTAAAAAGCTAAAGTTCACAACTCTTAAAATAACTGGAGCAAACTATATTGCATGGATTACCGAAATTGAACTCAATCTAGAGATGCAAGATATTTCTGACACCATAAAAATCGGAAATAAATCGCCTGCCAAGAATAAGGCAAAATCGATAATTTTTTTGAAGAAAATCTGGATGAAAATGTGATGCATGACTATGTACACATAAAAGAGCAAGCAGAGTTGTGGGTAGCTTTAAAAGACATGTTTGACAACCAGAGGGAAATAAATCTCCCTCATGCTCTAGGAGAGTGGAGAAACCTGCGGTTTCAGGATTTTAAAAAGGTGAATGAGTGTAACTCCGCTATTTTAAGAATAGTGTCATAACTAAAATATTGTGGCAAGCCAGTCACCGAAGCAGAAATTCTCGAAAAGACGTACCAGAATTTTCATAGAGAACATAGCCTAAAGCAAGAACTTTACAAGAACCGTGAATACAAAAGGTTATCTGATTTAATGGTGACACTCATGTTGGCAGAGAAGAATAATGAACTTCTCATTCAAAACCATAATTCCTGTCCCACAGGAACGAGAGAAATCCCACAAGTGAATGCAGTAGACGTGAAATATCTTAAACAGGAGAATTAAACCTATCATGATGGTGACCATGGCCGTCGATTTAATCGTTGAGGTGGTAGAACTTACAACCCACGAGGGAGAGGATCGTTCAAATGAGTTCGTTCCGAAAAAAATTTCAAAGGGAAAGATCACCAAGAAAATTCCACCCAGAAGCGTGAGAATGTGTGTTACAGATGTGGGTCTAAAGGAAAATGGACCGTATATGTCGAACTCCTCCACACCTTTGTAAGTTATACATGGAATCTACCAAAGGAAAAGGGAAAGAAATGAATCTAGAAGAACACTTTGAGGGCACATTGTACCTCGATTCTCCCGATTTTGCAAACGATTTCGACAAGACCACCTTTGTAAATAACTGAAATATATATAGCGAGACAGATGAATAATCTCCAGTTATACCATGTATAAAATTATACTTATTGTTGATTAAAGGATAATGTTGTTTTAATAAGTAACTAATGTATAATTATTTTGTGTTTTTCTCGTATGAATGAAATTTACTTCATTTTTATTGATGTTTATCTTGATTATAGAAATGGACAACGATAGAAACGTAACACTATCCAAAGGAAATATTAAAGAAATTTTCATACCAGATAGTGGAACAACGCACACTATTCTGAGGCAAAAGAGTGATTTTTCTAATTTAATACCGGTAAACATTATTATCAATACAATATCAGATCCTGTAGACTTGATTGAAAGAATTGGTAAAGCTAACTTTACGTTGCCTAATGGAACAAAATTTTCCATAAATGATGTCTTATATTCTCCAAATTCTAAAAGGGTTTGACACTCATTCTGCAACTGAAAATAGAAATAAGTATATATATAACTTCTGACGAATCGGGGAAAAGGCTTATATTGGAAAATTTTCCAAACTTCCTTCAAGATTGCATCATACTCATATACGTGAAATCGAATCGGATCTAGTGATTAAAAGAAATCCAGAAGATTACACATTGTGGCATGATCATCTCGATCACCCAGACACTACGATGATGCAAAAAATTATATTGAGATCACATGGTCATTCACTGAATATCCAGAAGATATATTAGGGAAATAAAATGACATGTACTGCATGTTCTCTTGGAAAATTGATCGAAAGACCATCGCCTACCAAAATTGATAAAGAATCACCAAAGTTCCTTGAAAGAATTCAAGGAGATATTGAGGACCAATACATCCATCATGTAGACCATTCCACTACTTTATGGTATTAATTGATGCATCTAGCAAATAATCACACATTTATCTTTTATCATCTCGAAATATAGCATCTACGAGATTTCTAACTCAGATAATTAAACTAAGAGCTCAGTTCTCTAATTATCCCATTAAGAGAGTTAGACTAGATAATGCTGGTAAATTCACATCCCAAGCCTTCAATGATTATTGTATGGTAACAAGAATCAAAGTTGAACATTCTGTAACTCATGTTCATATACAAAATGGTTTGGCTGAATCATTAATTAAACGTTTGCAATTGATTACAAGACCATTGAAAATGTGATAAAAAATTTCCAATCTCTGTATGGGGACATGTTATTTTTCATGCAGAATCACTTATTGGGATAAGACCAAGTGCATATCATAAGTATTTCCCATTACAATTAGCATTTGGTAGGAAACCAAATATTTCTCATCTAAGAATTTTTGGTTGTGCGGTGTATGTGCCTATAGCTCCACCACAACGTACAAAGATGGGACCACAAAGAAGGTTGGAAATATATGTTGGTTGTAATTCTCCATCAATTATACGATACCTAGAACCACAGACTGAAGATATATTTACGACACATTTTGCAGACTGTCATTTCAATAAAAAGTATTCATGGTTCTGTGGGAGAAAATAAACTAATATGAAAGGATATAGAGTGGTGTGTATCATCTCTGTTACACCTTGATCCTCTTACGAAACAGTCAGAACTAGAAGTTCAACGAATTATACATTTGCAGAGTAAATCAGTTACCTGATGATTTTGTAGATACGAAAACGGTAAACAAATCACATATTCTAGCAGCGAATGTTCCCGCTCGGATTGAAATTTTACAAGAACATGGAAGAGCGGATGATACACATGAGTCTAAAACACGCCTGAAGCGTGGAAGATCTTTTGGTTCTAAGGATAAAAATCATACAAAGTGAAGGGAAACTGAAAAGCCCAATACTCCCAAAATAGCAGAAAATATTTTGGAGGAGACAAATAATGAAGTTGATGATAATGTAGAACATCATGAACTTGAAGATTATCTGAAATATGTATCAATTATATCCATAATGGAAAGATATGGAAATGAAACGAAATTGATAGTGATGATGAAGTTTTCTCATATCTTGAGTCAAAAGAAATATATGAGGAAAATGAAGATCCAAAACCAAATTCTGACACGACTAGATGGAATGGAAAGGTTCAATACAAGATGAGCTTGATTCGCTTAATAAGTAAAATATATTTGGACCAATTACACTCACACTCGAAGATGTAAAACCCGTTGGATACAAGTGGGTATTCGTTCGAAAACAAAATGAAATATGAGATTATGAGATATAAAGCTCGCTTTGTGGCTCAAGGATTTTCTCAGAGACCTGAGATTGATTATGAGGAAACATATTCCCCATTTATGGATGCAATCACATTTAGATTCTTGATGAATCTAGCAGCAAATGAAAATCTGGAGATGCGTCTCATGAATGTTTACATCATACTTGTATGGATCATTAGATACCAATATCTATATGAGAGTTCCAGATGGGTTTAAGATGTCAGAAGCATTACAATCTAAACCCAAGAAATTATATGCAATAAAGTTGCAAAGATCATTATATGGGTTAAAGCAATTTGGACGAATGTGGTATAATCGTCTTAGTGAATATTTAACTAAACAAGGATATGTGAATGATCATATATGCCCATGTGTTTTCACAAATAAAACAACATCCTGATTTGTTATAATCACAGTATGTGTTGATGATTTAAATATAATCGAGACTTAAGAAGAAATACAGAAAGCAACAAAATATTTAAAAGAGGAATTTTAGATGAAAGATCTCGGGCAGACAAAGTTTTGTCTTGGCCTACAAATTAAACATACTCAAAAGGGTATATCAATCCACATACACCAAAAGAGTTTTTAAAAACGTTTTAACACTCTGAGTACTCTAATGGTTGTTAGATCACTTAATGTTGAAAGTGATCCATTCCGACTACCTGCGGAAAATGAAGAGATACTTGGTCCTGAAGTACCGTATCTAAGTGCAATAAGAGCACTTATGTTTCTCGCAAATTACACTCAACTTGATATCTCATTTTCTGTCAATTTTTGGCTAGATTTAGTTCGTCTCCTACACGAAGACATTGAAATGGAATTAAACATGTATTTCGTTATCTTCCAAGGACTACTGATTTAGGGTTATTTTATCCTAAGAATTTAAATGGTCAAATGATTGGTTTTGCAGATGCAACATATTTATCAGATCCACACAAAGCTCGATCACAAAGAGGATATGTGTTTACAATTAGAGGTACTGCTATATCATGACGCTTTCAGAAGCAAACACTTGTGGCCACTTCTTCAAATCATGCAGAAATCATCGCACTACATGAAGCAAGTAGAGAATGTATATGGTTGAGATCAATAAACCAACATATCCGATCAAGCAGTGGAATCCACGTAAACACAGAGCCAATTGTCTTATATGAAGGCAATGATGCATGTGTTGCTCAGACGAAAGAAAGATATATCAAAAGTGACGGGACCAAACATATCCTTCCAAAGTTCTTTTCATACACCCAAAACCTCATGAAGAATAAATACATTGAAGTAAGATATGTCAAATCATCCGAGAATTCTGCAGATCTCCTCACGAAATTATTACCCACCACTAAGTTCAATATGTCCATAATATTGGAATGCGTCGTCAATAAGACTTGTAAGCTATGATCCTAATCATTCGAAGGGGAGTTTGCGTGGTTGTATTCTTTTTACCTACTATCGTTTTTTCTACCGGATTTTCCTAAAAAGGTTTTCAACAAAATAACAAAAGATATAACACAAGAGACGATAGTGATACTGGTCTCCACTGGAAAAGTGTTATAAAATCAAAAGAAGCGGAAAACAACCATAACTTTTGATAATTTAATTTGTATGGAATTCACCGTCATTATACACGTATAATAACTTGTTTTCTTTTTCTATATAAACAAACGTTTCGTTCATTTATAAATTATTATTTTTTTCAATAAATTTAATAGTATATCTTTTCTCTTTCATTACTATACTACTATTTTGCTGGATATAAAATTTTCGTCATTATTTATTTTTATATTTATGATAATTTATAATTTTTTTAAGGATATCCGATGAAGCCCCTAGACTAAATAGAATATACATTAGCAAAACTTTATATAATAGCTGTAACAAAAGTATGGTTAATTTTTGTAATAGTCCCACGTATATCTTTGACTTAAACCTATAACGTAGCATTTAATTATATAAACTCTTTTGTACGTTTATCTTGTAAACCGTGTGAATTTTGATTAAATTCCAGTACAGCTTCAAATCCGAACATTACAATCGTACTCTATCTCAGCGATTGTTCAAATGCTTTTCTGATTCGTAAGGATCTTCAATTCTCCCATTTTCTCAGAGCATTTTCTTCCTCAGATCTGTACAACTCCTTCGTTTTAGTGTCTCGCTTCGTTTCCTCTCTAATCGATCGAACAATGTCAATCTCCGGTGAAGCTCCGACGCTGACTCGTTAATCTCCGGTATGGTTATTTTTTCCGTTTTCTGATTAGGGTTTTGAATTTCTTCTTCTTAAGGCTGAATCGTAAGGACTTTTTTTTTCTTTTCTTTTCAATTTTCCCATTTTCTCAGATTAGCTTTTTCCCAAAAAAATTGAAATTCATCATTTTCTTCCTCGCGAAGCAGATCTGTATATCTCTCGCCTTACTCATGGATTTGCTTTCAAACCCTACGCGCCTAGTCCTTGTAGCCACCATCTTCTACTTCATCTTCGTTTCTACCATCTCAGCGCAGGTAAACAAATTTTTCCTCCATAGATTCGTTTTCTTAAAATGCTTTTCAATTATGTATAACGCTTTTTGCTACTTTACTAGGATTCGGGAGTTGAGAATGAGAAACAAGAATCAGTAGGATCTGGTAAAGAGCTTGGCCGTCGTGGAATGGTAATTTAAGCTCGATCTGCTGTTTTTTTTGCTTTTTGCTTTTCGAATTGGAATCTCTGTAGATGCGAAACATACAAATCGGAATCTGAATTTTTTTTTTTATTTGTTTGGTTTCAGATTAGTACTGAAAAGATTGGAGTTAATACTGGTGGAGATAATATTGGTGCTCTTGGTTTGAACCTTGACCTTGATTCCACTGCTCCTAGTGTATTTGATGCATTGTTTTCGAGTTTCTCGATGATACTTGTGACCGAGGTTCGTCTGTTTTTAACTGGAATTGCTACATGTGTTGATATGGTTCAAGCTTAGTTGAATAAAGTTAAGAGTGTAATCTTTGTTTCTTATCATTTGTTAGATTGGTGATGAAACGTTTATAATAGCGGCGTTGATGGCTATGCGACACCCTAAAGCTACTGTTTTATCTGGTGCACTTTCAGCTTTGTTTGTTATGACTGTAAGTACAAAATTGCTTGGATAACTTTATTGTGTTTATGTAAATTAGTTTCTCATATTGCTTTATGTCTAATTTTTCTGATTTCTGTTTAGATACTTTCCACTGGACTTGGTAGGATAGTGCCAAATTTGATATCAAGGAAGCACACCAACAGCGCCGCTACAGGTATTGTGCCAAATTCTCTTGTTTCTAGGCTTTGGTGGGGGAGTTTAAGTTTCTTGTAACTGTTTCTCGTTTGCACAACTCTCACATGGTGTTAAATGTGCCATTGTCAATGTTTTGGCTTTTTTTTCTTTTAAAGATGCTCCTTAAAATCTTGAGAATGCTGTGCAACTTCTAGTGTACTATATGATTATGAGTTTTTTTTCTGGAAATGTACTGATTGAAGCTTGAAACTTATACAATCATCTTTTCGTGCATGTTGTTATCATAATTTTGCAACTCTAGTTTACGTGAACAGTATATCTTAGTATCTAAGTTTATCAGGCGTGGTGAAATAGAAGGACAATTTATTCATTTAGTAGAAAAGTAACTATCCAACCCGATTTCTTCATGTTTTTGTGAATATGTAATTTTTTTTTATCATTGGCATAATTGCAGTTGATTGTAAATTTTAATGGCTCTTTCATTTATATCCGAGTCTCACTGAAGGATCTCACATCTTTGAATATGCAGTTCTATATGCATTTTTTGGTTTGCGACTACTCTACATTGCTTGGAGGTCTACTGATTCAAAGTCAAATCAGAAGAAGGAAATGGAAGAAGTATGTGGTTCTCAAGCTACTTGTGTTCCAGTTGTTTGCTTCTTAATTAAATGAGATTGTGCCTAACGACCTTATTAGTTATTAACCTTCAAAGTTAACCAACTTCTCATATACATTGGTAAAAGGTTGAAGAGAAGCTAGAGTCAGGCCAAGGGAAGACACCTTTCCGTCGCTTATTCTCAAGATTTTGTACCCCAATATTTCTAGAGGTATATTTCTATTGGGAACATTGATGCTTTCGACTGTGTTGTTTACACCTAAAACTATCTTGATTCCAGGAGAAACGATATTTACTTACCGTAAACTGTTTAACAAGTTGACTATAACCCTTCTTTTGTATTTTTTTGCAGTCCTTCATCTTAACCTTTCTAGCTGAATGGGGTGACCGTAGCCAAATCGCTACAATAGCTGTAAGAGAAAACTCAATTTTATTTCTCATATCTAACTGCTTACAATACTTGACCAGTCTATGGCTGTCCCTAAAGATTTAAATTGTATGCATGATACTTTAGCTGAAACTATCCTTACTTTTGTCTCTTGTGAAGTTGGCGACACACAAAAACGCTATAGGAGTGGCCATCGGGGCAACGGTAGGACACACTTTGTGTACATCACTAGCAGTTGTAGGAGGAAGCATGTTGGCTTCGAGAATCTCACAACGCACAGTTGCAACTGTTGGAGGCTTACTCTTCCTCGGTTTTTCAGTCTCTTCCTATTTCTATCCTCCACTATAGTCATTTGCAAAGTATGCCATAAGCAACGTAAATGTGCTTCTTTTGAAAATGGGTGTTAGAGACATTGTCTAAGTAAAATATCGTTGGTTTTGATTTTTTTTTTTTTTTTTTTACACTGATTTTTGTATGCGATCAATGGCCAAACGAATGAATCTAATGCCAATGCTTTTGCTTGAAGTGTAACAAACATAATTAAGTAATTTTTTAGAACGATCCAATTTTCATAAAAACCTTCCATAACTTCTCAACTGTTTGACAAGGTAAAAAAGGAACAGAGGGGAAATGCGATGATGAAGATTTGGATTATGTTCTTCTAGATCTGATCTGATCACAGAGATATCTGCGATTTTATTGATTTGTGCCTGTTTGATTGATCCAAGAGAAGAGAAATAAAGGTCTGAATTGATCGAACATTCCATTAACCATAACGGACAACGGGAGTGAGAACTGTTATACCAATGAGACTACTTACTACTAGAGAGACTGAACAACCAACAAGTTTCTTATCAGTGGACCAAGTATTGTTCCTTACTATCTACATGATCCAAGAATGTTCGAACAAGAAGACATGGACCTCCAACACTCCCTCAATCTTAAATCTTAGGAGATTTTTTTGGTGACTGTGTCGTAATTTAGTACAGAGAGGTCCCTCTAACAATACATTTCATGCGAAACCAAGTTTTGATCTTCAAATGGTACTTATGAAAGGTTTTACCAAGTGAATTCATTTGTCACCGCTAGACCTAAAGCGTGAAAACTTAGTTCTCCAAAACAAAAAAGTTACAGACTTTGATTTTTGAGTTTCTGGTCTAGTTTTAAAGCACAATTTTGTCTAAAGCATAAGTTTTACAGTTTATACTGCACAAAAATCGTAACACTGGCAAGAAAGAAACTCGAAAACTCTCATCTCTTTTATCCACCAACAGAAATACAACTAACTTTGTTCCTTCTTTAGCCAAACAAAGCATAGTCTCTAATGAATATATTTTACATTAATTATTTTGATATTTTAAAGATTTTCTTAAGATTTCTCCTCTCATATTTATTTGATCCTATTTTTATATAAATTTGAATCATTACATAATCAATATAATAATTAAAATTTTAGATTTTTGGGCACATATTGTGGTTTAAATTTTTTTAAACGGACATAAATTTCTCAATCGATGAAAAAAATAGGTGGGATATGAACGTCCCACGTCAACTAAATATATTTTGTGGTGGTTCAAAACATATTATATATATGACCAAAATGAATCCAAATCTGAATGAGCCGGAAACTTGATTTAATATACATCCAAATTTTTTTTAAAAATTTCGGGTTGATATGATTCTTTAATTGAACCGTTTAGTTATACCGGATATAATAAATTTTAAACTTTAAATTTTTTTTTATATAAATATATTTAAACTTCAGAAAAAATTTAAACTTTATGAAAACTCTAAAATATCACAAATATACTTTAAAATTGTTGGAAATTTAAAATATTATAAATATAAAACTTTAACTTCATCAAGGAGTATAGTTTTCAACTTATAAAAAGTTAAAATGTTATCAATTTCAATTAAAAATATATTTATATAGTTTTTTTAAAAATTGATCAGTGAAAATATGGATGAGGTTTGAAGACTTCTAAATTTACTATAGTTCTAGAATCTAGATCCAGATCGATCTTTTTGTAGGCCGAAGGTTGCTTCAATTCTCTTGAGAAGAAATTTTCTCTTTATGAAATGGGAAAATGAACGCTAAAATTCAAGTTAGTGAGATTAAAAAATGCCCAAATCCTTTCAAATTCTAATTAGAAGTCGTGTAAATATCTTTTTTTTCTTGAACTTTATTTTCATAATTTAGTTAACTTCTGTTTTTTTTTCTTTTACTTAATGAACGAAATCAATTCTCGATTTGATGGGATATGTTTATTGGTTGTGGTGGTGATTTTGCAAAAAAAAAAAAAAAGAGAATTAGAGGCCTCGTATTAAAGCACAAGTGTCTCGAAGTTTAATAAGCACTACCAAATTTTTTATTGGTGATACTATAAAGCAACGAACATGGTGTAAGAAATTCGGGCCATAGGGGAAACGAAAAAGATCCATGCTAGATCGGGACTAAGGCTCAGGTTGGTCTTCCATTTCTATACGTTCATGGAATTAGTGATATTATTCTGGATCCATATTGGACTTTACGAAACAAAATAAAATTTTTATATTTCTTTTATATTTACCAATAATAACCATCAAAATACATTTGTTTAATTTAATAAAAATATATTTCATTTAGAATATGATTTTAATTGAAACAAAAATCCTTTAGTAAATATTTAAGAACCACTATGCCCGGGAGATATACTAGTTAAGTTATAATAGACAAACATAGATCATATTTAACTGTGCTTTAACTGTGAGATTTGTTATACTCTCTTATCTTAAACTTGATTAATAACCCGTGATGCGTCCGGATGCTATTTTTTAAAATATAATTTGTTATAATGTAATTTAAGTTAATTATAAATATTTGGTGGTATTAGAGTATATATCATATAGATTGTTAGTAAAGTGATTATTAATATTAATGATCATATACATGTTTAAGTGTTGATTAAGTATTTTACGAATGATAATCACTTTTAATTGTGGTCGGATGCAATATCAATTTTTTGTGTACATAAAAACTCTGTTTAAAAGAAAAAAGGGGAAATTACCACAAAAATCAAATTTTACAATTATTAATTTAGTCAATATTTATAATATGCAGTGTTTAGAATATTAGATAAAAAATTCTAAATTATAAACCTTAAACCTTGCAATGCATTAAATTATAAAATATTTTTAATATATTTAATAGTTTTAAGCAATATTAAATTTTAATAATTATATATTTAAATATATTAAAAACGTGAAAAATACTTTTTAAATTGAATATTTAATAGTTAATTCATATCTTGAGAGGAATTCTTTAAAAAAAAAACTATTTTCAAATTTTAAAATAAATAATAAAAATATTATTGTGTTAAAATATTGGATATAACATATCTAACCCAAACTCATACCGGTTATGTATTCGGTATAGTTTCAATCCGGTTATGAATGTTAAAATAATAATGATTTCGTAAATAGTTTAACACTTGAACTGATAAGATTGTTGTACCGGGATTACTCGTGAACTGGATTAATGATCGGTCATATTTATACTAAACACATGAATTATCAAATAAAATATAAAACCGTCAAGAACGATTAAAATTATGTGAACCGAATCCGAGTGTTTTTAAATTTTTTTATGATTACATTTACGACTGAATTTAAATTTATTCTTGGTAAGAGTGGAACTAATTTACACTCTGTTGTGTTCCATCCTATTTTGTCCTTTACCCGTTCCCGTTTCCAAAATCTTGTTCCATATAAAAATACATTTCCGATATGTGATAAATTTTGTATTCCATATAAGAATATATTTCCATCATATATTTATATATATTGAAAATATTCTATATATTATTTTTTCAAGTATCATGTATCTCTGATTATGTTTAAAAGTTTTTTATACATCAATAATTTTGAGTTTTATCTTTAAAGATTCATATTTAACAAAATTATTCAATTTTTCTTAAATTTACTTGAAATTATTTTAGAAAAACAAAATTATTCAAAAAATTACTCGCACGGAGGAGGGACACGGAGTTGGAATGGTTATGGCCTTTAGCGAAATGGGCCATCTTTTTCATAGGCCCACCATTAGAAAAGATATCCCATTCCGGTCTCAGCTATTAGTTTCCAAGTAAGTCAAACAACCACCGTGGAGACACTGACATCCACGGACCTATCCGCGTTTTGAACTATCCCATGCGGTTCACCCGGATTCTCTGCACTCTTCCTAGCTCTGATCCGCAAGCGCTAGTCGAATCCCTTTGAGTCATCATCACTATGTGGAGATGAATCGTTTCCTCTCACTGATGCTTCACCTTGTCAATCGAGCAACCATTTGAGATTCTTCTTTACCCCTCTCCATTTCAGCTCCAAATCAGGTGATAAATATTTGCTATAATTTGTTTGTTTTCAGATCTAGGTTTGAGACTGTTAAAATTCGATTTAAGAAGAAAGAAAGTTAGGGTTATGATTCAATTCAAAATTTTTTGTAAAATCAGATGTGATGTCTCGTAATTGTCTGCAATTTCTTGCATTTAAAAGTTTGGAAGATCAAATCCTTATGTTGTATACAAGTAGACCTTCCTTACAATATCCTCATGAGGTACTCGATCTTGTTTTAAACTATATAGTTGTTTCACTCAAGATATAAATCAATTGATAGCATAGGAAATTAGTGATTCTATAATTTCAAAATTGGATTTAAAATTAGCTTCGAATTTCAGTGGTCTTTCGATTTATAACCCGTGAGTTATGTTTTTTGTTTTGATTTTCATAGATCAATGATTCCCACAAAGATTTGGCTTTGCGTGTCCATTTAATTTCCACATTTCTTCAACACTGGAGGTAAGAAACACAAATAAGTCTTTCATTTAAAAGATTCAGGATTTATTTTATTGTTCCAAAAAAAAAAACCAAAATGAATAGGCAAATGTTACTGATTATGATGACATTGTTTATGGAATATTTAAAATGATTACTATACTATTGTGATCTAACATTTTTTGGTAATGACAGCAGCAATGGAAAGAAATTTGCAGTACATTAAAAATCATTGTAAAGGACACAAAAATGGAAAATCATTATGCACATGTAATAACATAATTTCTACATTTTGATAGATTTCATGCCTAAATTAGTTTGTTTCTAATCAAAAATTATTAATTAACTTAAAATATAATAAATACTTAAGTCATCATGACATATTCAATATAAAAATGCAGACAAAAACACTTAAAATATTGTCGCTAATTAGAAACTGTTTTTAGATAAACATAACAATAGAAGTAGTACTCAACATTAGAAGCATTTTCAAAATGCATAGTAGTCAAACCTATGAAAAATGACCTATAATGTTAAAGAAAATTGATTTAATTATTATATCTTTTCCAAATATGATACAAAAAATAATGTTCATTGTGGTAAAATATAAAACTTACACATATTTAGTTTCACTAAGCTCTTCCAATTGAGGGGTTAAAAGGTTCTTTGAACATCCAACTCCATTAATAGCAGAAACTCCTAAATACAAAACATTTTCTATATTAGAGCATTATTGAAAATAGATATATCTACTAAAACATAGACATGTTAAAATAAATTAACTGCCTCCATGTTTTATCAACCTCCAAAACTGCAATACACAAAAAACTTTAGGGCGTTCAACAAAATTTTGATCATATATGCTCCTTCACGCCACTGAACCATAAATTCGAAACATGAATCTCCAATAGCACAACACTTCGTGAAATTACCACTGAAATGCATTTAACAATATTCATTATTTTAGTAGATTTTAAAAAAGTTATACAACAAAAAATACAGTAAACTATATAAACTTACTCATGATTCACAATTCCAAAGCTCACTGCCATACATTTATAGTCTAACTCGTTCTCATTTGGAACATAAGGAATTCTTTCAGGATTCCTAAACTTTTTCACAACTCCATACAAATTTAAATGAAAAAAATTAGAAATCTATATTAAGCATCTAATTTAGTAAAATAGTAGATATAATATTATAGATATTAACGTACCGATTGGAAATTTGTGATCAATAGAACTTTCATCAAATTCAGCATAAATATCTGTAAATTCATAAAAAAAACTGTAAGAGAGGTTAGGAGAAGATAAACATATAGTTGTATTAGTAAAATTGATTTGGTAAACATGGTTGGAGTTTTTGATAGGTTTGACCGGATCATTAACATCAAAACCTGAAATGATGATCCATTCTCCTTTTTTAATTGTCTCTGAATGTAACATGAGATAAGAATTTTCAGGCACAAAAGCTTCGGTTTTTGTACCCTAAACATGCAAAAGGAAAAAATGAAAATAAGAATGACAAGTAATTGTTGAAATTAACAAAAAATAGAGCAGTATATAGATCATACACTTAAATCAAAGATAATCATGTTACAATTCAAGAGAATTTTGTTTGTCAAACCACAAACTTAGCACTTTGACACCATTTTTTTCATTACAAATACCTCTTGCCAAAGAAGAAAAAGGAAAAAAATTATCCATTAGAAAGAAGAAATCAGAAGTGAGGTAAAAAAAATGATTTAGGTTAGGAGAAAAGTTGTGTATCCGTAAATATATAGTCATTTAGGCATAATATATTGTGTAAATATATTATTTACATTTTTGTAAAATTTGGTAATATTTTCCATATATTCTTCTCTATCAAATCTGTTCAAAACTGTCAACTTTTAATTTTTTACACTACCAATATTGATAAAATTCTGAGAAATCTGATAAAATCTGGTAAGTAAAAAGGTAAATAGTAAAAGTAATATTCCCATCTATATTTGTTTCTTGAGACTCTACCAAAAAGCTGGTTAGATTCTAAAGATTTTTTCTTGATTCGAGTTACTATGTATATCGATTGGGAACAAATTTCAATCAAAATAAAATTAAACTGGAAAAAAACTAAACCCCATCAATTTAAAAAAAATTAAATTTGTATTTAAATTAAGTTTGTTTTCAATATCTCATATAAGTTTAATGCGATTACAAATATCAGGATATGACCATTTATAATAAAACTTAACATTATTTAAAAAATTAATATAAAAATGTTAGGGGAAAAATGGTTGGAGATAAACAATAAACTATGAATAAAAAGTAACATGAATACAAACTAAGTCATAATTGATAAAAACGTAACATGAATATAAAGATAATTTGAACATAAGACATTGATATTATATTTTACTAAAATGAAATAAGTCAATAACTAATCCGAAAATTAACTTTAGCACACAAAAAATAAACAATGAATATAAATCTTCACTTAAAGTTATTATCTAACTTACACTTTAATTTTTTTGGTTTAAAATGAATAAACATGAAACTATCTAAAGGTTTTTGAAAACTTATTTGAAAACAACATTCATTGTTTTCTTTTGTGGCTTTCCTTCTTCATCCACAATCAACACCCTTAATCCTTCTCTAGATGTAACTCTAGAAATAGCAACATATAGTTGACCATGAGAAAAGCAAGGCCTAGGTAGAAACAATCCAACACTTTCCAAAGATTGCCCCTGACTTTTCTTTATTGTCATTGCAAAACATAAAGCAAGAGGTAACTGACGTCGACGCATCAGGAATGATAATTAATAACCTTGTGATTAAAACTTTATGACCAACCCTATTTCATATAAGAATTGTTGCTTCTACAACAAATTCAGCCATTAGTGTAATCTTCAATCTTGTGCCATTCATTAAACCACATATAGGATCAATATTTCTTAGCAACATTACTGGACAACCAATATATAGTCGAAGAGTGTGATTTGGTAATCTAGAAATCTTGATATTATTTAAAAAATCTGGAGTTAAAACTGGATTGTTTCTATTACGGGTTATGTCAGTAGGGTCTATACTATCACAACTTAAGTATACTCTTTCTTCTCCTGAAAATTATAGTTAGTTAGCAATAGAAATTAATAGATTGAAAGCAGAAAAAATTAAAAAAACTAATTAAGGTTAAAATGGATACTAACTGTTTAGTTGTTCAAGCATACTTTCATTAATTTGGTTGACATCTTCATTGGTTGGACACAAAATAGCTCATTTTTGGAAAAATTCAGGATCTTTTTCATCTTGCAACTTTGATAGATCACCATAAATCTCTCTGTATATTGCATCAATAGGATCTTCTGCCTTCGTAATGAGAAACTCATCTAGAATTTCTATTACAATTTCTCCATCATTAGGTTCTAAAATTCTCCCATCTCCAACAACTAATATCCAGTCAGAAAATTATTTGATTTCCTTTGCCTCAGTAATATTCAAATTATTACCAAAAAGACGCATATTCTTTGTCAGCCTTAATATCTCACAGTTATCCCAAAGATAAGATGAATTAAAAGCAGCCATAACTATTTCTAGTCTGTCAGCACCATTGATTACTTAGAGTACCTACCTAAAATTACCTCCAAATAAAACAACCTTTCCGCCAAATTGATTGTTTTCTATATTTCTAATAATATCATTCAAAATCCTATATAAGGATTCAAAAAATGTTTACTCATCATTGGAGCTTCATCCCAAATAATAAGAGCAACTTCTTTAACTAATTCAGCCTTGTATGCATCAACTTTCATATTACACATACTAAGTTCATGAGGATTCAAAGGAATTCCGAACCTTGAATGAGTTGTCCTACGACCTTCTAACAAAAGAGAAGCAATGCCACTTGATGCCACAATAATTACAATGGATCCCTTATACCTAATGGCAGCAGAGAGAGTTTTCCACAAAAAAGTCTTACCAATTCCACCTAATCCATATACAAAGAAAATGCCTCCTAAATTGTTGTTAACTGCATCCATAATATTATCATAGATATTCTTTTGCTCAGGTTTAAGTATCTTAATCCATGTATCATATTTTTTGGCTAAATCATCACGATAATACGCTTTTCATCTAATATTAAGAAATTATTATCGTCAATAATATCTCTTTGTGGTTGTGGCATAGTCTTATATCCTACAAGATAACCACTATTCCTTTTCAACATTTTATCTATCTCTTCTGGTGTATATCTCTTTTTATCCTCATCAGATAAAATTAGATCTGCAGTTAAGAATAAGTTGATAGTAAGCAATTATAAACTTAATCAAAATTGAAAATTCAAGATTATAGTACTTTTTTACCTGGTATGTTGAAATATAACCACCTTTTTGATTGAATATCTTATGATAGCAAATGTCATGTTGCATCCCAAACAGTCTCTGGTGAAGATAAACTATCTAACATGATAATTAAAAGTTATCTTAGGCAAAATCCAGTACTCCACAAACTTATTCTATTAATATCATCAATGTACTCTTTATCATTATCTAATAAACCTAAGGCATAACATGCATCTTTTCAGGTTTCATAAACCACACCATCAACGGTTCTTAACTCTTCAAAACTTCTTGGACCTGGATGTACATTGAGAAGTACTCTTTTCAGGGAACATCGTTAATTCTTCCTATAGGAAACCCTTTTTTAATTTAACTTTCTCCTTCCTATCATACGTAAACCTTGTGAGAATGTCTACATAAGTCAGCTTCCTAGCAACATCATTGAATTTATTCAATTCAAACCAAGCCAAGAACATATAGTTTTGAACTTCTTCCCTATTCAAAACTTTCTCTACTTGATCATCTCCCTTAAAATATATATGTTGCTGCCTGGCAAATGGAAAGATAGTTTCATAACAGATGTTGACCGATAATGTATAGGATATTTTAAAATTCTCTATGAGGCTTCACAGGTAGATACATTACCTGGAAAAAAAATTATTAACAACAAATGTGAGAATAATCATAAGATATTTGTAAAATTAGAAATAACTAATCTCAAATGTTTGAAAAATTAGAAACCATGCAATCAAAATAGTCTTTTACTTCATTCTTCTTCTCCTTTGAAACATTATCACCACTATTTGACTTTTCATTTCCTGTTCCTTTTCCATTCACTATACTTGTTGTAGACGACTCAACAACAACTGAGACACGATCCTGTCCCTTAGTAATGTACTTAAAAATGTATTTTACAGAACATGTTTGGTTACATCAACCATGAGAGATTGAAGTTTAATCTTGAAGATCTTGCATATAACATCTGGCCTATCTTCAGACCTCAAATTACATTCATCACAAAATCTATTTAGTTCAGGTTACTTTGGATTGCAAGTCAGTGCTATAAAAAAATCTGAAAATCCAAAATGTTTACACAAGGCCATTGCATCTAATTACATATTCCTCATATATCCTGGTCCACCTGTGAAAGTAGCTAGCAAATAACATGCGATACCTTGATCATTTAAATCATTCTTTCATTCAGCTTAATATAACCCATCATGTTAGACTCTATAGCAGTATAGGAATCAACCAAAAATTGTTGTAATAACCTTTTAGAATAAAGTAAGATATGCTTCTCATGTCTTCTTTCGTGAATCTTGAACACAATCCATTGTCTAATAGAGATAAACTTGTTTTTCTTCTTATGCCCAATACATGTGTAATGTTTTTCTATACATGGTCTGAAATCATCTTCACTATAAGGAAAAAATAGTGGATACTGTAAAGCAAGATAAGTTGGATGAATTTCACTTATCCTCTGTAAGGTTCCAGATTTTTCTTGCAAAATGATATCTCTACCTGGCATTGCTATAGTAAAATCACTTAGAGTTAATGCAGCCACTTCTGATATTGTAGGAAGATTATAGACCCTTCCATCCTTTTCTCGTGTACTAACAATCCTCATATGAAAAGTTTTTTCTTGTTTTGCATCAAATCTATCTCTAGCAGACCTAAAGTTTTTAACATAAGGATTGACTGAATTCAATAACTTTGATACCATCAATGACTTTTTTCCTCAAATTCTGTTTTTTAAAACTTCTCAACATTTTTCCTTTTATTGCAAAGATAATTAAATAATATAATTAGTACCGAATGTAAAAATATTTAATTATTAGATAAACGTATATATATATATATATATATATATATATATATATATATATAACATACCTCAGAGCATGGCTTATCTTCATTATCTACTTCATTTTCTGTGTTTACAATGTATAGGTGCATAAACTTAGATGGCTCATTTTCATTTGGTTTTAAAATTCCAATCAAATGGTAGTTTTCACCTTTTATATGGAACATTTGAAGACCACCACCTTCTCAAACACTATTTTCAATATTTTCCCCAAGAGAAGTAAAAGAAAAAATCATATTGTAGGCATTGATATTTTTTCTAAAATGTCTACTGATCTCATCATCATTTGTTAAAAATTCATGCAATTTTTTTGGGGAATTCTTTAGAAATGGCAATTTGACTTGTCCTTCCAAACAACATAAAAATATTGGTTTTTTATTCTTACTATTATTGTCAACACGCTCAACGAACCACATAATAACACCACAATACTCGCAGGAATAAATAAGATCACCATGATCAATATATACTGAAAATGGAATAATATATAAGATTAATAATACGATTTAATATGAAAAAATCGAGTCTAATATTTTTGTTAATGAATATACATGTTTTATTCTTTCTATAACTCTACTTCAACTGATGTTCAAATCTGTTTGTTTTCTGCATTTAAATAAACATTTAACATGTTAAATTTGACATTATTGATTTACTAAAGAATTAATAAAAATAATAGATTATACCTATGTGTACTTGTTCTGTTTGATCGTTAACTAAACTTGTAAAACCAAAAGTTTTCTACAAAATATTTTCTATGTTTGAAATCTAATCAAACCTTTCTTTCACCTTTTTGATATATTGGTTATATTATGTGTAACATATCCATTTTCGGAAATCATATGCTTCAGAACTACTATCAAAAACTTGGTCTTCAATGTCTTTGATTGAAACTGTGTGACATACAAATATGTTTAAGGATGTATCTGGGAAAATATAAAATAGAAAAATAGTATTCTTGTTTATGTAAATAAACCTTTAGAAGAATCACTATAATCAGAGTTATAAGAGATTGTTTGTTCATGCAAGGAGTTTGGGAATAGTGGAGGATTGTCAATCACATTAGATTTAGCATCTGACATTGGAGACACTTCCTTATAAAAAGGTATATCTGGTAGGTCTCCAAATAATCTTTGTTTTGTGGTTCTACTTGTTGATCCTCTATTTATACGTTCATTAAAAGTCAAAGTAGAGCAAAGTGTATAATTTGTAGACAAATAAAATATAACTCAGGAATAAGTGTGTGATATATGAAACTTTCAATTTAAATTGTGTACCATTTAAAGAGGTTTTCCTTTGACTTTTTGAAGATATAGGAATACAAATCAAGTTATAAAACTTAGTTCTTTACCTAAATGGAAGAGAGTAGCCAAGTATTTAACTTAGTTTTAATGTAAATGGTTTTATATGAACATGAATGAAAGAAAAAAATGTATTTTTCAATGTCTGAATATAAAAACTCTGACTATACCATAAAATACTTCCCTTCTAGTAGTAGGTGATTGGAATGTAGATGCTCTATAAGACTGCATCCCTCCTCTTGGCAAACCAGGTAAGTTATATCTTGTAAAACTCTGATGATATCTGTTGTAGCAGGTATAGAATGTTCCAGAGAGGAAGAACTGATGTTAGGAATTTGATTTTCTGAATGGTTTTGTGGTTTGAATTTTTTTTGTTCACTGGAATTGTGGTCAGCCTCATTGTATCATGCAATTCTTCTTTCATCTTTCTTTTTCTCATGGTTTCTGATATAGTTTAGGTTTGCTCGATAAACTCATTAATATAGAGAATGAACTACTTTTAGAACTATAAATATTTAGAAATATTGTGTAAATAAAATTAGTTGTGAAACCAAAAAATTATTTGTAAGATTTAGTAAAATCTTTTAAATATGATCTTTAATAAACAACTACCAATTAATGGTGTCTAAAAATGATTATTACAATGATTTTGTATAGATTCAATATAACTAAACTTTTATTTTCACTATTAGTTTTGATTGCATGTTTTCTGACTTAGATATTGAATTATATACTTTAATTATGTTTTGTTTTATAATTTTTATTATATATAGTAGTTCTGAGTTCCCATTGCTTTCTATGATTTAGTTAGAAATATTGGTTTAATGCAAGTGATTTTCTCCATTTTAAACGACTAATGTATTTTAGATGTTTATTTTATGAGCTCTTCAATGGTGCAATATACATTACTGACGTTTTATAAGGTATTCATTGCTTTCAATGATTGTAATGTGAGTAGTTAGTTTTAGACATGTCCAATAATAGCATATTGAAGATACAATAGTAATTCATGTGGTTCGGTTATTTTTTAAAACATTTACTATTATTATCATGGGTATTTATGAACTTACTAGAAATTTTTTGTATTATTATTGTCATATATTATTACATACTAATAACATTATTTTTACTTTCGGATGTTTACAGGATACAAAAGTAATGACATATCACGAAGATTACTTATACATTATTTTTTAATAGTATAGATTTCGTTTAGGAATATTAAACATTTAAAATATATGTTTTTATAACTTATGAATAACTGTAAAAAGAAAATTCAATAATAATAATGATTCAGTGACAAATCATTACTGAAATTATTGTAAAACCAAACAATAACAAAAGTTTAAGTATTTTAGAAATACCGAAGGAGCACATGAAAACATCACAACCTGTCTTTTTTTTTAAACTACTCGTTGTACCTCTCTTGCTTCACCTTCACCAACTTGACAATCTACTCCTTCACATGAGAAACTCCATCCATACTATGAAGTTTCCCAACTTCATCATTATATTTTTATTAAGCTCAGCTTTTATCTTCTCCATATTAAAGTTAATGATCTCTTGAACATTGCTTTGATTAAGGTCATCCGAGCTGATAGGCCGGTTGCAAATCTTCTTGGTTGTACTGGATTGTTTTGATATTTCCATGATATCATCACTATTCCTCTTGGAAGCAAGAGTTGACAAAACATAATTAGTGTCTTCTGAATTATCACTGCTATTAGTAAGCATTAATATCGCCCACATAAAATTTAAAATTAAGAGTTAAATATAAGATGTCTATTACTCATTTGATATGTTAGGGATATTAACCTGATCACAAGAAACCATAGAAGATGGATGATTGAGACTCTCAGAATCAAAATCAGACTCTTCTTTAGTAATTTCATTCCCTAACCACACACGAGTAACTTTGTAAAATCTTTTCCCCCATGAATATTATCATTCTCAATGCTAACCAAAAACACGAAAGTCTTTCCACACAAATTAGTGATAGCATCAAGTATAATGTCGGATCTTCAATCTTCACACATGAAAATCAAAATGAAAAAGAATATTAGCTTGTGAATGAATCATATTTATTGCTAAATAAGAAAGTATATATCTCTTCATATTTTCCAGCTAGTAACTCAGATGCAGTTTTATCTATATGTTTAGCTGCGAAACTGTCAAATAACATTAATTCTGTGTCACCTGTCTAGTCAATCAATCTATATTTTCATCATAATCCACTTTATATTTTTGTTTGTACCCCTTTGCCACAATCATGTCTTTGAACTTGTCAAACTATCCTTTTTCATTCATCTTTTTTTTGCATACACATTTAACCTCAACATTCTTCATTCCCTCCGGTAACTCAACTAGTTCAGACATTTCATTCTTCTCAATTGACTCGAACTCAGCATCCATTGCTTCTGTTCATTTATTTTCTTCAGGTGCCTCCCAATATGTAAGCGGATCTTCTTGGGAGACATAAAAACCATAAATTGTGCTTCTTCCTCTTCATCAGAGGATCCATCTCCTCTTACATAGATGTATTGGTGGAACTCTTTTCCTTGTTCCATGTTGAGTTTGTTGAACTATTGTAATATTATGCTCCTCGGTCTCAGGTATGTTGTGTATTTAACACATTCTAATTTAGGCTTTAGTAGGTTTTATAGAGTCTTTTCAAGTATAAATACGCTTAGGAGAATTTTATTGCATTTAGAACAAAGTTTTAAGCAAAAGAGGAACAAGTAGGCAGTTCATGCACTTAGATCGATCGATCCAATTGATATATTGTGTAGTTAACACATTCTAACTTAGGTTTTAGTAGGTTTTATAAAGTCTTTTCTATGTTTTAGAGTCTTTTCAGGTACAAATACGCTTAGGAGAAGTCTATTGCATTTGAAGCAACATTTGAAGGAAAAGAGGAAGAAGTAGGAAGCTCACGCACTCAGATCGATCGATCCATCATACTAATGATTTGGTCGTAAACATCTAGATCGATCAATCCATAATCCAAAGATTTGGTCGTGTATTTCCAGATCGATTGATCCTCACTTAGACTGATCGATCCATCATTACTAGTACTTTGCCGTGAAATTCCAGATCGACCAAATGAACTTAGATCGATCTTTCTAATACGGAATCGATCGATCCAACATCAGAACAACCAATCTAGTTTGACGTAAGATCCCAGATCGACCTGCCCAAGAAAAATGAAATCTTGCTTATTTTCCTTTTGTGATTATGAATTTGATCTAGACGTGTTTTATGATATAAATACTAGTTTTTAGCCATTTTTTAGGCTACACAATTTATTTGTTGAGATTTTTGGCTTTTGGAAACTTGTAAACTTTCGGAGAGAAGAATCTCTGACTCTATATCTCTTGAGAAGATTTCTCAACCCCTTTGGACTTCTTATTATTATGATTATGAGTTTTTGTTTATCTCTCTCTTGTTTATCTATTCCCATGGTTGAGTAGTCCATTAGCTAGAGTTTAGAGTTTCAAAGGAATCATGAATCACTAAATCAGACACAAATATGACTTTATCTTCTGTTTTCTTCATCTATAGTTGTTCTTATTGCTTAGGCAGAACTGATCACTTAGCCTTTGATTTAGGGTTTAACTTATTCATCAAAAATGTTATAGATTGCTGGATATAACATAGGTGGGAGGATTGTTAATGCTTGTCTAGGATTTTAAGTTCAAATGATAGTTTAAAATCTTAGGTGCCTAGATAAAGTAATTGATACCACGACAATTGATTGGTGACTTTTATGTTTGAGTTCTAGATAGTGCTTATTATTGCCTTAAATAGTTGTCTGGTTCATGGTCTATAATCTCCTACGAATATCTTTAAAGCTTAACGCCTTTAATCCATACGTTTACATTGTTTATTTACTTGCTTGTTTACATTATTGCATTCACGAACTACAAACTCTATATTTTGTCTTACCTTAGCATTCATTCATTAAGATGTAAAGCGTGATACTTGGTCTCTGTGGATTCGATCCCTATAATACTATAACATTTGTTGTGAACTTGCAATAGTTATAATAGGGTTAAAACTCTGTATATCCATCTTTGTTTCTGTTTCAAAATTTTTGCTGCTTTTTGCGTGTTTTTTACCGATTTTACCTCTCGTTGTAATCTTTGCACTTCGTTCTTCCTCTTCGATCACCAACACATCATTCGATTTCTTCATCACTGCTCCTTTCCCAAAATCCATCCTTGTTCTTTATCAAAATCACATCCCTACTAACGATGACTTTTTTTGCTGCAGGATCAAACATTTTATACGCCTTGGAGTCTTCACTTGCACCAAGAAATATGAGCGTTTGACCTTTACCATCAAGCTTTTTTTTATTCTAATTTGGAACATGAGCATATCCGATGCACCCAAATAGCTTAAAGTGATCAACCGTAGGTTTGACGCCAGTCCAGCACTCATGAGGAGTCTTTTCTTTCATAGCCAAACTGAGACACCTAGTCAAAATGTGAGTCGTCCAACTCACTGCTTCTCCCTGAAAACTTATATGCGTGTGTTTCTCAATAAGTAAGCACCTCACCATATCCATGATGGTTTTATTCTTTCTTTCTACGACTCCGTTTTGTTGGGTGAGAAAGCGGCAATGACTTGTCTCTATTAGACGCAAAAAAAATCATTAAACTCCTTTGAGTTAAAACTCTCTTACACGATCACTTCTTAGGCATCATATTTTCATATTTGCTTCATTCTCAACTATTAACTTGAAACTTTTAGAAAATGTGAATGCTTCACTCTTCATAGACAGAAAATAGATCCAAGTTTTTTCTGTTAAAATCATCTATACAGCTGAGAATGTACCTTTTTCTCCTATTTTGTTATGCTGAATGGGTCTGCATAGACCCATGTGTGTAAGCTGCAACTTTCCTGTTGCTCTCCAATTTTCATGATTAGGAAAAGTGTCTATGTGTTGCTTTTCCTTTGCACATACTTCATTGACTTTCTCAATTTGAGGAAGTCCCACCACCATTTATTTCTTCAGTAAGATCTACATGCCTTGTTAATTTAGATGGCCAAATATTTTGTCCCATATATTTGACTCATCATGAGATACATGCACACAAAAAATGGTGTAACAGTTAAACGAACAAACATTCGATTGGATATCATGGAGGTGCCTATAATCAGACTCCATTCCTCATGAAACACCTTGCAACTTTCATCTTTTATGAAAATTGCTAACTTCCTTTCTTCTAATTGACCAAGGCTGAGCATATTTGTTGTTAAATCAGGGACATAATAAATGTTTGAAATAATGTGACTTATCCCTTTTCAGATAAGCTTCACGCTTGCTTGACCTTGTACCCTCATTCTTGAATTGTTTCTCGATTTACCGTGTCCATGAACTTTTTGTCCAAGTTTGTAAACTAGCTTCAATCTCCCGTCATATGATTTGAGCAACCATAATCCAGGAACCACACATGATGTCTCTGCGAGCCCTTCTCTTCTACAAGCGCCATCAATAAAATTTCTTCTTTTTTCATTTAGCTCAGCATATTTTGCAGTGATGTCCCAAGTAGGACATTCAGATTGGTAATGTCCTAGCTTGTGGCACTTAACATTCTATGTTTGCCATGTTGCTACTCCTTCCTTGGTCTCTTCCTCCTCTATAATTCCGTTAAAATTTCTTCTTCCTCTTCCTTCATATGAGACTTTTAGTTGTTGTTATTCTTCCATAGGCCCTCCTTTCATATAATTTTGTTGAACCAGTCGACTGCTTTGGAGTTCATTCAATGTGAGTGTCTTCCGTTTCATATCACATAATTGAACTGAACATATCACATAATTGAACTTCAGAGGTCATGGACCTTAAGATCTTGAAGTGTATCATCTCCATAGGCTCACACTTTTTTGCTACCACAAGAACTATTGAGAAATAGTTGTTCACAGTTTCACCCTCTGTCATCTTAAGTATCTCGTACTCCTTGTGTAACGCTTTTAGTTGTGCTCTATTCACTTTGGTGAATCTTTCAAATTTCTGCTTCATGTTTTCCCTTTTTTTTTTGCTCGTGTCGGTGTTAAGGATTGCATCAAGAATATCTCTATCAATGGTTTGATAAATAAATTGGGCTTCAAGTCCTTAAACATCTGCTCCTCAATCACCTTCTGTTGTGCTAGGAATGACTCCTTCGAACCTTCTGATCCCATTCTCTACGAGATCCCAATACTCCTTGGAAGAAATGAATTTCTCCATCAAAGGAGCGCAATGATCATAGTGAAGATCGAACCGTCAAATAGCGAAAACAACAAACCTTTTCGCACTGTTGAAATCTCCCATTTGAATCTCTCGTTCTTCTCCCTCCTCTATCGACTAACTCATGCCTCTTTTGTGATAAAGCTATGATACCAATTCTTGAAATCGGTACACCAATACGAAAACAGTTTGATCAAAGCTTTTCCGATTGATAATTGTAAGAAAACAAACTTTCTCCTTATATAGAGGAGACTTGAATAAACACGAAGCAACTAACTCCTAAAAACAAGCAGAAGCAAAAAAGATTCGAACATGACTATGTAACTTATTTAGCTGAATTTGGTGGTGTATGAGGAGAATTTATGTGCATTTATCTTTTCAGTTACTTGTCCAGAGAGAAATTCAAAGTTAAATTTGCTTGAGTAGGAGCAATGTAAGGATTAGTGATTTACCGAGAAATGAGGACAAAACTCGGAGAAAGATCATCTGGTAATTTATAGGAATAATAAAAAAGTATTTTGTTTTGGACCAACTTATTTTTAACTATATAGTTGTATGAGTTACCACGTTACTTAGATGAAAACATTACGTGTGAATATAATAACATAATAAGTTGTATTTATTGGTGTAACGGATAATTTTGTATTTAAATAATATAGTACATATAAATATACGATTTTTTGAAAGGGTTGATATATGCTATTTACCTTAGTATAATAAAATATTGTAAAAGTATTTTAATATTAAATAAATTAACATGTTCATAAATAGTATATTATATAACATATATTTTGCAACCAGAATATAAAATGTTAACTTCTAGAATTATTTAGAATTTTATATAATTTCAGAAAGTTTTTGAGGTTTATTATGAATCTTCAAATTTAGTATTTAATTTTTAAAACTTTAAAGAATTTTTTTAAGACTATAAAATAATTTTAGGAGCTTTCTAAAAAATTTAACATAAACAAACCAACTTAAATTTTTTTCAAGGAAATCTTTACCATCAAGAACATAAACATTCATTGACTCCGAACGATAAACAGTTTATACTGACTCCCAAACCGATCTATAAATTAGATACCATGTTTCGATTTTTCCAATACGAGTAACCCAATCAGAGAGAGGTATTCTTTGTTGATTCGAGCCATGAAAACAGAGAGATGAAGCTTAAGACTCATCTCTGCAATGTTATTTTCCTGGGGATTTTTTCATAAACACTCGCTAGAACAAATTTACGCTCTTGACTTGTAAAATAACAACAGATTTAAATTTTCATCAAACAACCAAGCAACTTCACAAACAAATCCATTTTCATTTTCAATCAAAAAGAAAGTGAAATCAATAAAAAAAACAAGTTAGAGCTAGTTTTTGGAGTTGATTTCAGAAACAATGTTTTATTGGAGACGAAAGCTTCGCATCTGATAGATCTCTACAACGATGAAACAAGCATGATTCTATTTCGTCTCGTGGTTTCTCCATAGAACGTAATCCAATTTCTTGCTTTAACCGTGATGAATTCAGATACAATGCACAATTTATTCACCCTCTATGCTAATTATGTTCTACGGATCCTCGAAGAATTTTCATCACCAAAATTTCCATTTGAGAACAAGAAAACCCATAACACAATAGCCAAGACCCTTGGTTTAGATTGGAGCTTTAAAATTCCACTCAAATTTGTAGAGTGAAACTATGGATTGAGATAAATTACATTCCAAAAAAGTAGAGGATGAAGACATTTTTTCAATTCTTTAAATTCGGTAGGGTCAAAATGGATTTGGTCAAAACTGGATTAATTTTGGTTAAATCTAGTATTCACAGTTCAGTAGAACATGATAATTGGTTTATTAAACGAAAACCAAAATTTGGAATGAATATGTTGAACTACGTAGAAATAAATAGATTTTGATATTTATTGAAGAATGATAACTTTTTGGATTGACAGCCAAAAATTTTGGATGGATCTTGTTTTCTAATTGAATAGTGGAGGTGGATGTAGAATGCTACAGTCAATCAAAAAATCGATTTCTAAACAATAGCTTAATAAAACAAAAGTGATCCGATTAGAAAAAACAACAACAAAATATAAGGGAGAAGGAGGAGGTGGGAGCTCAGAACTATGTCAATGGCTATCGAATTAACCTGTTCCTATGGAGCTCTTACTCCCCGAATTTCAATTTCTCCATCTCCAACGAGAATCTCTGCTGCTTTCAATTCCAGTTCCAGATACTCGCGGCGACTCATCTATAGCTGCTTCAGTTCTAACCAACCAGTTTCGCGCCAAATATCCACAGAAGAACTCTCCTTGTCTATGTACAATCGCTGGATTCGCTATTGCTGTAGAACAGGTGAAATCGAAAAAGCTATGTCTCTAGTCGCCGAAATCGATTCCCTAGGTTCCTTTCCCGATCCTCTTTCATACGTTAGTTTAATTGAAACTCTCTCTGGTCTCGGAAGAAATCTCGAAGCTGATGCTTTGTTCCAAGAAGTAGTTCGATTCAAAATCCATGGAAGAAGCTATTCGGTGCTGCTGTACAACGCTTTGCTTAGTGGATATTTAAGAAAAGGTCAGTTAGAGTTAGCTGTTAGGGTTTTGGATCATATGAAAGGGGAAAATGTTGAGAAGAATCAAGAAACTTGTGAAATTCTATTGAATTATTATGTTAATGCTGGGAGATTGGAGGAATCGTGGCGTGTGGTTAATGAGATGAAGAAGATGAAGTTTCAGTTGAGTTCTTTTGTTTATGGCAAGATTATTCGTATTTATAGAGATAATGGGATGTGGAAGAAAGCATTAGGGATTGTAGAGGAGATTAGGGAGATTGGTTTGCCAATGGATGTGGAGATATACAATAGTATTATCGATACGTTTGGTAAGTATGGTGAGTTGGATGAAGCGTTACTTGTGTTACGGAAGATGCAGAGTTGTAATGATGTGAAGCCTAATATTAGTACATGGAATTCGTTAATACGGTGGCATTGTCATCACGGTGAGCTTGATATGGCGCTTGAGCTTTTCGCAATGATGCAGGATCAGGGGCTGTATCCTGACCCTAGGATATTTGTGAATCTTATAAGCCGGTTGGGAGAGAATGGGAACTGGAATATGATTAATAAACATTTTGAGGTCGTGAAATGTAAGGAACATAAAGATACAATGGCTATTTATGGAGCTGTAGTTCAAATTATTGGACAGTTTGGGAGTTTTCAGGATGTTGAGGAACTTGTGGATAAGCTCAAGTCACAAGATGTTGCTCCTTCAGCTAATATGTTTTGTACTTTGGCAAATGCATATGCTCAGCAGGTTGGTTTCCTATCTTTCCGTGTTTCCTGTTTTCGGTTTCTTTTGTTTATGACCTGAACTTGGTAGACACTGTACATGACGTTTTCTTTTGGTATATAGAAGAATACAGAATGTTAACAAATGTAGATGGTTCATAGATTTTGATAAAAAGATTTGGCTTCTTCTTTTGAATTATTCCGCCGTCGACCCCAGATATATCTCATTCTTTTCTGTTTCCAACTTTTGACTTTTTCAATGTTCTGATAAAGCTGGATTTTGGGATTAGTTTTCTGACTGGGGTTCAAATCTGTGAACCTCTCATGTCTTTCATTTTATTTTGTGGGCTTATCATGTTGTTACTTCTGGTGCTTTTATAGGCATTTCACAACGCCAATAGAATTTCCTGTCTTTTCTCTGTTATCACTTACATTACTTTACCTTGATTGTGCAAGCTTTAACAAGGATTACATGTTCCTGCAAGCACTGCTATGAATTTTCAATCGAACTAGTCATAAAATTTTTTAGACAGGGACTATGCAAACAGACTGTAAAGGTGCTCAAGATGATGGAGAACGAGGGGATTGAACCCAATCTGATTATGCTGAATGTTTTGATTAACGCATTTGGAACTGCTGGGAAGCACATGGAAGCTCTATCTATTTATCACGATCTTAAAGAAAGTGTATGTATATCTAATTTGTGTACAGTCCATACGATTGAACTTTATATGCCTCCCTATTTTCATTGTTGAATTGTATACTCATCTGATTGAGTTTTTCTTCTGAAGGGATTCACCCCTGATGTGGTTACCTATAGTACACTTATGAAAGCATTCACTCGAGCAAAAAAGTATGAAAAGGTATGTAATTCCGATCTGTTGCTGAATGTCCCATATTCCATATCGTTGAGTTGATGTTATGTGTTATCTTATCAAATTGGGTGTTTAAATTGCTGGCTGCACAGGTTCCAGAAATATTCAGGGAAATGGAAGCCTCTGGGTGTACTGCAGATAGGAAAGCAAGACAACTGCTGCAAAATGCTCTTATGATTCTTGACAAAAGACATTAACTATTTGATTGCTCGGTCATGGGTGAGCCCCAACCTCTGGTCTTCTTCTTTGTGGTCCTTTTTAACAACACTCTTATAAGATCAGATCATGTACGAAAAAGTGGCTCTGTCATAGAAATTTTTTAACCAATCTGTTGTTGTCACCAACAGAAATTTACGTTCTCCCCAAAGAAGGTACTCTTTACTGAGGCCATTATTTTCTGATTCAAAATTGTCTCATATTTTCTTATGTGTTGGTGGGGATGGACTAGTAGATGACTCAACCAAGGTATTTCCAAGGCGTAAGTTGGCTGTGCATTTCCATTTTTGAGGCTTGGACGGAAACCAAACAGAATTGATTGTAGCGTCACAGCGAAGGTGATTCGATATATTACATGCATGCAGAAATTTATAGAATATGCATTTGGGCCATTAAACTTTTGTGAATTTCTAATGGAAGACAAATGCATGAATGTATCACTGTGTAGGACTGTCTTAGACATGTATTTATTTCACCTCAGTAAATATATACAAATCATGATTATGCTAATTTTCACAAACTTGGTACTCTTGTAGCCTTGCGAGTTTCAGATACTGTGAGCTGCTTCTGAATCATGTGGACAAGTAGGGAAGAAGAGGTAGAAGCAGAAATTTTCTGGATTTGGCTAATGAGAGAAACTGAGCTTTGAAGCTTTAACAGGGAAAGTTAAGGGTAAAGAAACGAGAAACACTAACAGTATTGGATTCATGGGTTCCTTTATTCACTGTAAATCTCTATTTTAGTATCCACATCTGTTGAATCCACAATTTTTAGTCACTGGATCTTATCTGAGTTTAAAACATGACTTGACAACACAATTGGTAGTTTATTGAAAAGATGAAAATTTAGAAATTTAAGAAATGCATTCATTATAAATCATCGTCGTCCTTGACGATATATTAATTTTCTAAGATTGTTTATTAGCTGCTTTTTGTTTTTATCAAGGTACATTGAGATATTAAGCAAGCATAAAGAATAAAATTTTGAAAAACAGAGAAGGAAACGAAGAAGTAGCTTTGTCATTTTACCAAAAACTAAGGAAAAAAAGGTCAGAGTACCACACCATCAAGTCATTTACTTGCAAGAAAATTCCAAACAACAACAAAAGTTATAGCTTCTAGTCAGGTCCGGTCCTTAAGACAGGAGGGGCTAGCCCATGATTAGAGACACCTAATGTTTTAATAATTTTGGGTCCACATACGTTGTTATACTTAGTGAAATTTTAGATCATGCAATTTTAAGCCAATTTTTAAACAATGTTTTTCAATTTAAAAGTAGTCTTTTGTGTAATAAATTAATTATATATAGGCCACATCTTTCTATTTTTCATTTTATTATATGTTATGTTACTCTCTTTCTTGTTATCCTCAATTGTTTTAAAATTAATTAGATTTTTAAGTTTGTTTTTTAGAATTTGTTATTTTCGTACTATAAAATATAAAAGGGGATACACTTTTTTTTTCTTTGGACCACCGTCGTCGTTGGACCAGCCCTACTTCTAGTAAGCTTTTATACAAACTACGATGTTTCAATATGTCAATGTTTCACTTTTGAAGTAAGATTCTAAGTTTCTCTATACAGATTCTTATATGTACGGAAACTTTCCATGACCTCACCAACTCACCAAGCACACCTAAGCTAGTCCCACTCATAATATTGTGTCTTTTTCATCAATAAAGGCAATGTAAACACATCAAACAGTTCTGTTGACAAAAAAAAAAACACATCAAACAGTTCTGTTGACAAAAAAAAAACACATCAAACAGTTTGACCAAAAAATAACACATCAAACCAAAAAAATTATGAAATACATGCCCAAGTTTAATATTATATAATGGATTTTCCTGTAAGTATATTGTTTTTACTAGCACCAAGTGTCCGAATCGTTATAGTTCTCGACTAATTCCAGAGGTGAGCGAGCCCTTTCGCAGTAGTTTTTCGTAAGCCAACCACTTTCTCATTATTGTCTTCCAAGCTAGACACTATGGTAAACCATAATTTGATTACACAGTTGTGGCATGGTTGTGAATTTAATTTACCGATTATAATCTTCCACGTTTCTTCATTTGTCGGAGCCAGGGTGGGACTGAACTTATTTGATGCCTAAAGAAGACCACAAAAATTGCTGCTCCATACAAAAACATTTTACAAGTGTTTAAACGGAATCAGAACGACGTGAAAATATTTTTGATATATAGTTTATTTAGAAAAAACAGAAACATCAATTTTCTTCACATAAAAGCAGGAAAAGAAAACTAAAGTTGTTGTCACAAAAAGAAAAAAGAAAATTAAAGTTAATGTTAGTTATTGTAGTAAAAGAAAATTAAAGTTCATTAGGAAATTGATTTTTTGCTAAGAAAGGAAATCGTTTTGAAGAGGTCTTGAACCATAGGGTCCAATGTTTTTAGATTTTTAATTTTTTAAGTCGGTAATAAACCGACCAACTACTTGTAATCCACGTTTCACGACCAATCTCATTAAAATTTAGGGTTTGATTAATGATCGTATCAAAATGAACAAATTACCCCATTTTTTAACTAGACGTATTAGTTTTTAAACCTAATATTTTAGAAATTTAGAAATATAAATTTTCCTAATAATTTTTAGGAGTATATTAAAATTTAGAAACATGTAAATCTAGGGTTCAATGTTTTTAAGATTTTTTTTTTCAGTCGGTAACAAACATGAATGACTATTTGTAATCCATGTCTCGTGACCAATCTCATTAAAATATGTATTAGATTAAAATGAACACTAGTGGCCTGTATTTTTTGTTAGACATATTCAATTTTAGATGTTATCTCTTTTATTTTTATAAGTATATTTTAAATTTAGAAAAATAGAAATTTAAAGATCAATATTTTTAGAGTTTTGTTTTAAGTCGGTAATAAACACGAATGACTACATGAGCCCACGTTTCATGACCAATGTTATTAAAATTTATGGTTTGATTAGTAAGAAAGTCAAAATGAAAATTTTATTGGACCTTTTTTTTATGTTAGAGGTATTCGACATATGTGATCTTTTAAATTTAGACACATTGTTTTTCTAATAAACTTCAGAGCTTGGGGCTCGTTTTTTAGAAAATTTTAAGATCAGTGATAAACACATATGACTACTTGCAACCCACGTCTCGCTACCAACTTTAATATTTACAGTTTGATTAATAATTGAATCAAAATGAATTTTTAATGGCCATGTTTTTTTGTTGTTTGAAATTTAGGAAAATTAGAAATAAAATATATTTTACATCCAATTTGATCATCTATACTTTTTTTTAGTTAAGTTTGGTGAAATATGTTTTATATTAATTGAAAACCTATTATACCCTTAATAATAAAACGAATATTACAAAATTAAAAAAATGTATATAATTTTTTATTTATACATTGTCGTAACCTATAATTAAAAAAGAGGTTCTACCTTTTTCATATTATATCTTGATTCTTTCTTTTTTTTACATAAAATCGGTAAGGAAAAAAAAATCATCACCGACGTCGTCCTCTTTGTTGAAATGTGGTCGATGAGTTTTGCAGAAATGATGCTCTGTTTTATGGACCAAAAAATAGAGTAACGGTGTTTGTTAATAAAAATGAAATGACGATGAAATTGATTCTCTTATTAATCACGTTTCTGATGTCTGACTCAAATTACAAGGACTTGAGTTTCGATTTATATGATCAAAACATTACAATGAAACAACATAACTTGTGGAATTTAAAAGACACAACTGTTTAACGTAACTTTTGGTTTTGTAACCAACTTATGCAACCGACCTTAAGTTAAACGAGAATGATTAAGTTGATCTTCGCCTTTGATATACTTCAATTTGATTAGTCCTTTGTGCTCCGCTTCTCTTACAAAATGGTACTTGATCTCTATGTGTTTTGTCCTTCTATGGTGCATCGGATTTTTCCCTATTGTTATTGGCGACTTGTTGTCACATAAGATGGGAATGCCTTCTTCAATATTTAGTCCAAATTCTTCCATAAGTCGTTGTAACCATATAGCTTAGTTTGCCGCTGCACATACGGCGATGTATTCAGCTTCTGCGGTTGATTGAGCCACCGTCTACTGCTTACTTGATTGCCAACAAAACATAGCCGATCCAAGTCCAAAAATATAACCCGAGGTGCTCTTCTTGTCTTCTGTAGAGCCACCCCAATCGCTGTCCGAGTAGTCTATTAACCTTGGTGTCTCCTCATTTGTAAAAAATATTCCGAAATTTCTTGATCCCTTAACATATCTCAACACCCTTTTGGCTTCTTAATAGTGCTTCATACGTGGTGATGACATGTACCTTGAGAGATAGGAGCTTGCATACATCAAATCAGGTCTTGATGTACACAAATACAAAAGTCCTCCAACAATGATCATATACTAAGTCGGATCTTCATACTCTTTGTCATCATCTACTCTTTTTCCTTGTGGTGTAAGTGGAGTGCTTACATGTTTGTTTTCTCTCATTCCAAACTTATTAGTAATTTGTTTGCATATTTTTCTTGTGAAATAAATATGCCTTGATCATCTTGAAGTACTTCCATTCAGAGAAAATAGTTCAACAATCCAAGATCCATCATCTCGAATTCGTTCTTCATATTCTCCTTAAACATGTTGATGAGTTGAATGTTGCTTCCCGTAATGATGATATCATCAACATATAAGCTAAAAATCAACACATTTTCCTTGCTTCATAGTATATAAGGCTGCATCATTCATACATTGCTCAAAACCGTTTTGAATGAAATATGAATCTATCCTTCCGTACCATGCTCGTGGGGCTTGCTTCAAGCCATATAAAGCTTTGTATAGATGTAATACGTTTTCCTCCTTACCTTCAATCACAAACCCATGTGGTTGTATGACATAAACTTCTTCTTTTAATTCCCCATTTAGAAATGCTGACTTGACGTCCATTTGATACAACTTCCACTTCATTTGAGCCGCATATGCAAGTATGGCTAATATTGTATCATGTCTTGAAATTGGGGCAAATGTCACAAGATAATCAACTCCATAGTCTTGAGAAAAACCTCTTGCTACTAGCCTTGTCTTGTGCTTAATCGGATTGCCACTTGCATCCGTTTTAACCTTGTATATCCATTTTACGTCGACCATGCTCTTCTTCTCCGGCTTATCGACTAGCTTCCACATATTATTCTTCTCAATCATCCTTATTTCTTCACTCATGGCATGTTGTCATTCTTCACTATCACAAGCTTCATTGTAAGTTTGTGGTTCTTCATGTGCAAAAAATAAAGCTTCTATTATTTGTGCTTCTTCTTCAAACTCCACTCTTGGTGCTACTTGCATGATTTTCGTTATCTACTTGTATCCCCTTGGTGGCTCGGAAATTTCTTCTTTTTCAGCGTTATCATAGCCTTCGTCTTGAAGAGAAATAGGGCTGGAGGTTTGATCTTGAGGCGCTTGAAAATTTTCATGGATAGAACAAAAGACTTTTTGACTTCTTTTTGCTTGTTCCAATCCCACTTCTTATTTTCTTCAAACTCAACATCCTTTGAGACTTCAATTTTCTCATTCTCCAAGATGAGAACTCTATAGCCTTTAAATTGATTGATATAGCCCACGAAAATTCCACGCTTAGCCTTTGCGTCAAATTTCTTCTTCTTTTGATATGCGATATGCATATAGCATATGCTTCCAAATACTTTCAAGTGTGACACGGTTGGCTTGTGTCCACACCACTTCTCTATCGGTGTAATATCATCTTCAATCGCTTTTGATGGTAGACGATTTTGTAAATAAGCTGAAGTGAATACCGCTTCTGCCCATAACTTAAGTGGTAATCCTTGCTCAAATAACATCGCCCACGCCATCTCCACCAACTATCTATTTTTGTGTTCTGCTGCTCCATTTTGTTGTGGTGAATAAGGAAGTGTAATTTGCCTAGTGATTCTCTCTTTCTTACAAAAATAGTTGAATTCTTGTGACATGAATTCACCACCTCCATCGGATCTTAATGTCTTGATGAAAGAATTTGCTTGTTTTTCGATCAGCACCTTGAACTTCTTGAATGTTGAGAAGATTTTAGACTTTTGCTTTAGGAAGTAGACCCAACACATGTGAGTATAATCATCCAAAAAAAAAAACGAAATAACTGCTACAATCCAATGATTGATGCTGCATTGGTCCACATACGTCCGTATGAACAATCTCAAAGTTTTCTTTTGTCTTCGTTTGAGATTCTTTTAGAAAACTTTATACGCGATTGTTTTCCAAGATTGCATGCCTCGCAAATCTTCTTGCTGATTTTAAACTTTGGTAACCCATTAACTAGCGCCTTATCTTGCATTTGTTGCATCCGAGTTGCGCCCACATGGCTAACCCTTTTGTGTCATGTTTCAATCTCCATGTCCTCACTTGCACTCATAGCTTCTTCTTGATTTGAACTTAACTTAATTCTGAAGCTCTTGTGACTCATTGGTATATACATTACCTTCTTGCCATATGCATCTAAAATGATGCATCTCTTGTCTTTAAAACAAACTCAATACCCGCTTGAAATAACTTACTGAACACTCAACAAATTTTTCTCCAAACCCGGCACCAAGAATACGTTTTAATGACTTTCTTGCCGAAACTCGTCATGATGGTAATATCTTCTTTACCGGCTGTCATGACTATTTCTCCGTTTTTGACTTTAATCGGAACCTTGATACTTTTATCGATCTTCGAAAAATATCTTTCTTCTTTCGTCATATGGTTAGTGCACCCACTATCTACTAACCAAATGTCTTCTCTTAATGTTGTTATAGCTTCTTCGCTTGCGGTAAACAACATATGATCTTCATCCGAGTCTTCTTCTTCGAGACTCACGTTTGGTCTTTCTTTTTTCTTTGAGCGACACACGTTTGAATAGTGGCCGATCTTACCACAATTGTAACACTCCTTGTTACTCTTTTGATTTTTGCCATGATTGTTTTTCTTCGATTTCTTCCAACACTCATCTTCCGTGTGATTCTTCTCTTGCAAAAAACACACCATTTCTTGCCTTGATTCAAATGGCTCTTTGTGTTGTTTTGTTTGAATCGAATTTCTCGTTTCGTTGTGCGAGCATCCTCCTTCGAGTTTTCTTCTCTTGATGCCACTCTCGCCTCATGAGCTTTCAAAATGCTGATAAGCTCCGTTATTTTTAATGAATTTAAATCGCGAGTTTGCTCCATAACACTCACGATACTGTTGAACTTGGCTAGAAGAGAGATGAGGATTTTTTGGTATGATTTGATAGTCTGACTTCTTCTCTCCATGATAAGTTAACTTATTCTCCAAATCGATTAACTTATCGGTGAATGTCTTGACGTCTTCGTGATCATACATCTTCAAATTCTCGTATTCCCGACGCAATGCGTGAATTTTGATCAACCGGACTTGAGGAGAACCTTCATACTCTGATTTTAGAGCATCCCATGCTTCCTTAGAAGTAGTTGCTGTTGCGATGCGAGAGAATATGTGATCAGTCACTGTAGTTTTTAATTTGCAACGCCATCATATGACATTGATTCTTCTCTTAGTGCCTTCTCTCTTGCCGTTTTAGGGGTTGCTTGTTCTTGTATTGGTTCACCCGGCACTCCTTCTTCAACCACGGACCATACTTTTCTAGTCCTGAAAACTGTGGCCATTTTAATACTCCAGAAGTTGTACTTCTCCCCATCGAATATAGGGATCACTTGGTGTGAAGAGCCTTGCATCATCTCAGAATTTAATGTGTTAACCTCTCTTGTTGTTTCTCGTGATGAATAACTCGTCCTCTCAATCGCCTCTCTCGTCCTCTCAACTGTTTCTCGCATCCTCTCAACCGTCTCGCTCTGATACCATGTTGAAATGTGGTCGATGAGTTTTACGGAAGCTCGGCTCTGTTTTATGGACCAAAAAATAGAGTAACAGTGTTTGTTAATAAAGATGAAATGACAACGAATTTGATTCTTTTATTAATCACGTTTATGATGTCTGACTCAAATTACAAGGACTTGATTTTTAATTTATATGATTGAAACATTACAATGAAACAACATAACTTGTGGAATTTAAAAGACACAACTGTTTGACGTAACTTTTGGTTTTGTAACCAACTTATGCAACCGACCTTAAGTTAAACGAGAATGATTAGGTTTCAACACTCTTCTCGCCGAAAGTTCAAGTCTCAACAACTTGAGCATCTTTGCTTTCAACCGCCCAGCCTCCATCGACCAGCTCCTTTGTCAGAGAATCTTTAGCCATTCAAATCTCTAGCCGAGATTTGCTTCTAGCTCCACGCTGCAGCGTAATCTTTCAATCTTCTCCTTCAGTTTCGATTAAATTCACATGGCTACTAATTGAATTCAAAATTGATACTTGATGAATTCACAAGGATAAGAATTAGTACTAGCTATTAAAACTTTATGAATTATCAATCAAACTCGACGTCATTAAATTTTTTACGTCAACTCTGTATCAATCTTCTCATTCAGTATCAAAATTGAATTCATAGCTCATAATCGTTATGGCTTTTTTCTCGAGATTTGAAAGAGATTGAAGCTCGTGTTGTGCGTCTACGGATCCGAGCCTCACACTTGTCTTTCTTTATTTCTTCCTAAGGTATTATTTGGCTTCACTACTCGATTTTAGATTCATGCATTAGACTAGTATTTCCTTGTTTTGATACTTGGAACGAAGTTGCTACTTTGATTCGAGCTATTCCCGTGAATCTTCTTTAGATATACTGGTTCTTTCGTGTAGAGCAAGTCTTTGATTTATTAAACTCGTGGTAGTTTGCTATTTTTCTAAAAATTTGGAAAATTTCTTGATTTTGCTAATTTTGCAGGGTGCTAAACATTTGAATTTCTTAATTTATATACATTCAGTACTTGGTTTCGTTTTCAATGAGAACACTACACAATCACAATATTTCTATCTAAACTCATCTTCTGTTACTAGTCCAGTTTCGAGTTTGAACTATGAGCCACATCGTGTCATCAAGACGGGAAATTAAGGTATGTAGGAGGAGAGACGAGGATAGTGAGTTTGAATATAGATATTAGGTATGAGGAATTGATGAGTGAGATAAGAGAGCTTTATGACGGTGCAATGGTGTTGAAATACCAACAACCAGATGAGGATCTTGATGCTTTGGTCTCTGTGGTGAATGATGATGATGTGAAAAATATGATGGAGGAATATGATAACTTAGGTTCAAGAGATGGGTTCACTAGGCTTAGGATCTTTTTTTTTCGTCTCTTGATACATTAGAACTTTGCTTTGTTTGACATTTTTTTGGATAATTAGGAGGTTCAGAGCCCATGGGCCCCTAATCCCCCTGGAGCAGGGCCCAGACCATGTTAAATTAACTCTCCTTCGGAGAGTAGACCCCTCCTAACGAGAATCGAACTCATGACCTCCTTGGCCTTGACCCACAAGGAGTTATCACTAGCCCAACTTCACGTTATCTATGTTATCTAATTTTAGTTATGATGAGTAGTGAAGAATGATACACAAACACTGATTTCTTATAATTTTCCGCTTTTATTTCTTCTATGTGATCTCATTTTTTTTTTAGATTTACATTGTGATTGATGCTAAAGATGATTGATGGTAGCTGATAATTAGCTTGTTGTTTCTTGTTTTTGTGCAAGACGAGCTTAAGGGTTTAAGGGAGATTTTTAGTTCACTTGAGCGCAAGGGTGGAATTGTAGAGATCAGACATTCAAGTGAAGTAGGAGACGAACTCAAGCTAAGTCGTGAAGAATATGAAGTGCTCAAGCGAGAGGTTTTGGTACAAACTGAGAGGAGTAAGGTGTATCAGAATGTTCTGATAACATCATCGGTTGGATTCACTGCTGTGATTGGAATCATTATGTCGATGTGGAAGTAGTAGAAGATATTTGATGTTTAGGGAGAAGACCTTTGATTATGAATTTGTGTTGTTTCGGTGTAAAAGACCAGTTCATGATGTTTGTAAAACCTTGATGATGTTTCTTTCTACAGATTCTAATGGTCTGTTTGTTTCTAGAGATCGTTATGATGTTTATAAAGTATTTTTTTGCCTGTGGAATTAACTGGCATAACCTCATTGAACTCAGTCACGACATGGCCTTCTGTTCCAACAGGTATACCAAATATCTCCTCAACCAGCCTCTTACAAATATGTATCTACACACGATGAAAATAGAGAACAAAGTTGGGATGACCACACAAAATCCAACATCGGAAGTTCACTTATAACATATGAACTGGACCAAACCTATAGTAATAGTAGCTCCTCTTTCAAGCCAAGTTCTTTACAAGAAGAAACCCAATAATAGGATTACCTTAGGCAATCGTTAAAGAACAGAGGAAAGACAACATTTCATCTTTAAACCAAGATTAAGTCCACTACAATTTGTTTTCAAAATATTTTGTCATCTTTTAACTATACTGAATTTCTTGCATACACTATCAATTAATATATATATATATAGTAAGTACACGGGATATACAAGCTAACATACAACAGCTCAAAACAGAGCCAAAAAGCTCAAAACATAGCATATCGGAAATAAAAAAAGAACATAACAGAACACCACTTCGAAAGTGATGGAAACAAGACTACTGAACGGGCCATCCTCTGTCACACTTTTAGCAATATTTCTAACTATAGAATTGACTACTATACCCACAAATATGGATCAGTATTCGTTGAAATATAGTTTTGCAGAGTTTGAGGTATCCAAAATTAATTGAAAACGAAAATAAGAGAATAAGCAATAAGCATTTCCTAAACAAAGAGTTGAAACGATTTAAATAAATAAAAAGTATCCTCATTGAAAAGACTAAAAGTAGAACAACAAATGAATGAAACATAGTTGTGAACTTCTATGATACTTCGAACTGTAACAAAGAATATAAAAAAAACTATGTAAGTGTCAAAACTAGACAACAAACAAAATTTTGCATAATTGGTAAAATGATTAAAGCTTACTGTATGTGGAATACATTAACTATACAATAAATAAAATTGAAAATAAAATTAAAGCAAAAAAAAAAATTTGCACTAACAGTTATTATATCACTATTTCACGTGTCGTTCTGTTGTGTTCTTCTTTACCACAACGGATGCACATGTATTGTAGATCGGTTTCTTCGTATACCAATCTCCATGCGGTACTGGTATAAACATCATCAATGTATGAATATATATTATTGCGTATATCAAAAGTTCCTTTTATGAACATGTTCTTTTTAAGTCTACAAGGAATTTTTTCCTATGTCAAACTTCCCACATGAACATGTTCTTCTTTTTAAGTCAAAACGTTTAAGATTTTATATAAATTTTTATCTAAAAACAGGATAGTTAGATTTCAGTGTCTACTCTATTACCTTTAAACATATAATATGTATGTGCTAATCGTATAATATGTATGTGCTAATCGTATAAGCTTTTTCTCCACCTCAATAGTTAAAAGATCTTTCTACATTGCACTAAATTCTCTACGCTAATAAAATAATCGTGTTAACATTTCTCTGATATTGTCTAACAAATGAATTATTGGATATTCTTTGGGTGATCTCAAAGTTAAATTGATAGATTCAGCAAGATTATTGGTGTTAATGTCGTATCTGTATCCAGGAAAATGACATTGAGCCCATTCTGTCACATTAACATCTTCTAGGTAACCTCCAATGGTAGGGTTGATGTTGCAAATTTGTGCGAATATTTTATCAAATTCATCTATACGCTTTTGACGTTTTTGTAATCAAACCAACCACACCATTTTCTTGTACTATGTGACCATATTATTAATCAAGTGTGGATGCAAATACCATGTCTAGCCAATAGATAGAATTTTTGAATTGATTTACCAAGATACGGATGCCTATCTGGCACAAATGCAAAACCTTCATAATTCGGTAAAAAAATCTGAAGTTGCATTAAAAACAACTCCCACGAGCAATCATTCTCAGAATTAGCAATTCCAAATGCGATTGAATACAAATTAGAGTTACCATCTACGACTGTAGCAACTAGTAGAACTCTTTTGTATTTACTCTTCAAAAATGCTCTATCAACTACAATTAGTTTCCAAATTTTTTTGTTGAACCGTCTTATTTATTGACCAAAAGTAATAAATAGATATTTGAATTTACCATTGCAAACAATTTCATAATTCGTATACGTACCAGAATTCGCTTCTTATACCATTTGCAAGTATTTTGGTATCTTACAATAACTTTTCTCCGGAATTCCTCTAACTTCGTTAACTGCATACTCGTGAGACTTCCAAACTTGGAAATAAGTTAGTTCACATCTATACTCCGAACGAATAATATAATGATATCATTCGGTTTAGCCCATTTCTTCATACCCTCATAATTATGCATAATGAGATATCCAGTTGTTTTTGCTGAAGGTGTCCTACAAAAATTTATTTTCATTGAAGGAGCACATGTATGGTTACCCACATACTTTTTGACTTTAGAATAAGTAGACCCCTATAAACACTCAACACAAATACTCCATTTGCAAATACTATCTATGCAGTGTATACACCACAAAATCGTATTAGATTTTGTAACCATGTAGACATAGTTATATTTCATCGTATACATTTTCATAGTTTCCTATAAATCTTCCTTACTTCTGAAATATTTTCCCCTTAACGACACCATCACCGACTTTAGATGATTTATCATTCGGTTTGTCTGTATTCACCAATACTACTGATTTTTCACTCCTACGATCATCACTTCTATTGTTGAATGTCACACACAACCATATCATATTTTCATTTTTTAAATACACAAGAAATTGTTTCACTCGTATATCATTCATCATAACGACGAGAGAAGAATCAACGGTAAGATTTATGGGTAAATAACTAAATTACACATCAAACATACTCTTTTCTATTCATAGTTTCTAAAACCATCACTTTCAACTCTTCAAGAGATGTAATGGATTGCAAACTAAGTAATCTCTCATGTTTTTCTTCATCAACAATAAATTTCCACTCCATGTTTTCCTACAATCTTCATACAACACTAATTACGTAGATATACATCATAATCATGGAAAAATAACAAAACTCGTGAAAAGAAGAAGAACACGAAATCATGGCAAGAAGAGGAGAAAAAAATGTGAAAAGAGAAGTAAAAATTTGACAAAGAGAAATAGTGAAAGGTATTTCACAATTCTTTTTAAAAATATATATATATTTAATTTTAACAGTAAATTAATTTTAAATATTTAATTAGATTTAGTTTCCTTGCTTTAGATTTAGTTCTTATCTTTATCAAATTCAGAATATATATATTATAATCTTAGTAGAATATATATATTCTAAATTTCGTAGAAATAGAGTAAATAAAATATATATTCAAAGTCGTAGAATATGTATTCTAAATTTGGTAGAAATTCAATTCTAAAAGTTTTAGAACAAAATTCTTGGCAGTTTAATTCTAATCCGTAAAACATGTACAAGTGATAGAATACAAAATCTACTATTTTCAGAACATGTACAAATTGTATGATACATAGTTTAAAAGTTAGAAAACATATTCTAAAATTTTCAGAACGAATTCCATCAAACTAAAATACTACTTAAAATTGCTTAAAATCAAAAAGTTTTATCTTTAAATCTGCTTCATAATTGTTTATCAACATATTTTTCTGGTTTCATTTTAAAAAATGTTTTCTCCAATTAGTAAAGATAGTTTAGAAAAAACTGACGATTAACAAAAATATATATATGGACAATGTTTTTGCTTTATATTTTCCTTATAAATTTAGAATTATATTAAAATTTTGAAGCACATATTCAATTTTGTTGGTCCATATTTCCCCTTTATTGGTACATATTTTGTTGTTAAACATATTCGATTTCAGACGTGATCTCTTTTGAATTTAGTCATATAGTTTTTTTGTAATAAATTTAGAATCATGTAAGCCGATGACTTGATTTTTGTAATAAATTTAGATCGGTATTAAACACCAATGGCTTTGCAACCCACGTTTCACGTCCAACTTCATTAATTATACAGTTTGATTAATAACTGAACCCAAATGACTTTTACTAGCCATATTGTTTGATGTTAGACGTACTCGTTCTAGACATGATCTCTTTTAAATTTAAAAGTATATTTTACCCAAATAAGTTTAGGAGTATATTTTAAATTTAGAAGAACGTAAAATTAGCACAAAATGATTTTATGATTTTAATTTTTTTAAGTTGGTAATAAATAGGAATGACTGCTTGCAGCCTGAGTCTCCCAAAAAGTTCATTAATTTTACAGCTTGATTTATAATTGAATAAGGAACATTTTTATCGGACCATATATTTTTGTTGTTAGACGTATTTGCTTTTAAACATGATCCCTTTTAAATTTCGTCATAATTTTTTCTCTGATAAATTTAGAAGTATATTTTAAATTTAAAATCATGTAAGCTTAGGCTTCGATGTTCTTAGAATTATATATATATATATATATATATATATTAGTTAAATGTGAAATTGATATTAAAAGACTGAAATAAAATGTTTAATTACATGCGCAATATAGCGAAATAATACAAGAAAAAACTGAAACTAATATCTTAGTGAAGTCCATCGAGGTAGCAATCCACTGACCTTGTTTCCCTTCTTGTAATGTAGAGATGTAAGCTGGTTATGGATAACTTGGGTTATGAGTCGGGCTATGTGGTTCGGTGTGTTGCCTCTCTGACCATGACGGCGGCCACTGCGTTCCCTCCAGATATGGTAGATGGTACTTTGTAGCGCCATACAGAAGAGTATCTTGTCCAGCGCTGCAAAACAAGTGGACCGTAAGCTGGTGAGTGTTTCCAGCCAGTCTGGTGTGAGCTTGCTCCCCAAGAGTTTACCCGCCACCTTTCCCCAGGTTACGAACGAGACAGGAAAAGCAAAGAACATGTGGTCGCGTAATTCAGCCGGTTCCCTGCATAGGAGGCAGCCCTGTGGCTGTCCCTATAGTCCCGTGCGCGTTCCTGTAGCAAGTCTGTCAAGAACTGCGAGCCAAGTGATAAAGGAGTACCTCAGAATAGCTTGGGAGAACCAGACCGTGTTGTGTCGGTCAACTTCGCTACAGACCCCTCTTAGCTGGTTCCATGTGCTATGGGTTGAGAATGAGGGTCGGTAGTCGTCTGGAGCAAACCGCTAGAGTGATTTGTCTTATGCATCACAAAAAGTAGGGATCGAATGTTGCAGGATTTCAGCATGGACTGACCGAGCTGTTGCTGAACGCCCTCTTCTCAACCTCCACTGATGATCCTTGACAACATCTACAACTTTTCTTTTGACCCCAACTCCCAGAACTTGAGGTCCAGTAATGCCTAGGCTCACAAAGAGTTGGCCGGATGGTTGCCAAACATCGAATCAGAAATGTGTGGTCTGTCCATTGCCTACCTCCTTGCGTATGAACGGGGCTGGCTGTGTTCCGGAGCTTGAGCAGCTTGCGCCATATCCAAGACCCTACATTAGTCTCCTTTACTTGCCAAAAGGAGTTCTGTTTTAGTAGATTAGCCTGAGTCCAAGCTACCCAAAGAAGATCCTGAGCTTGCAAACAGCCTCCAAATAAGGCCTAGAGAAAAAACAAGCGATGAATCCCGCAGCCTCCACAGGCCTAACCCCCTCTCTTTGTAAGGATAACATAGATCAGTCCAAGCCACTTTGGCTCTGTTTTGTCCATTAGGCGAACCGCTCCATAGAAAACGAGAGCACATACCTTCAATCTCGGCAAAACATCGTTGTGGGAGTCGAAAAACCGAACTCCAGAAGTTGGCAATGCTTGAGATCACCGATTTGATGAGCTGTATTCTCCCTGCATAGGATAGACTTTTTTTTTCCCAGGATAGCATTCTCGTACGAATTCGATCGATAAGAGGTTCATAGTCATGAGAGGACATAGATTTTGTAGTTAGCGGAAGACCCAGGTAGCGAATAGGTAGAACTCTATGTTCCAGCCCTATGCGATAAGCAGCACTAATCAACCTGTCTCTGCCCATACCCCCAACAAACAAAGAAGACTTGGCTGCGTTAATGTGAAGACCTGACATGAGCGCATAGGTTCAAAAAATACTAAGTATTCCACCCAGAGACTCTGATTTTCCGTCGGTGAAGACCAATGTATCGTCGACAAAGCTCAGGTGAGTGACTACCACTCTTCGGCACTTTGGATGATATCCAAATACACCATCCTGTGCTGCCTTATTAAGCATTCTCGACAAAACATTTCTTGCAATAATATAGAGATAGGGTGAGAGTGCGCAGGTTTTGTGGAAGAAACTTGTGTTGTGATCCCTTGCAGCTAGCCAAGCTACCCGTGCTTTCTGTTTGAAATACTTCTCCTCGACCTCTGAGTAGTGGTTCCAAACAGATGTGGCTTCTGCAACTGCTGCAAAAAACTGTGATGATGGAGCGAGTAATGCTTCATTCTGAGCTTGACACAATTTCCCCAAGGCGTCTTTAGTGCGAGTTGTGATTCCACCATTTATAGTGTTGTTTAAGCTTCGTATGTGATACTTCAATGCCTTTAGTTGACTATGAAACTTGTGCAGAGCTATACGTGAGTGAAACAGAGTGGCATGTAAAAATTTTAAATAGCTTTTTTCCTCTGCGAGCAGCAACATCGAGCTTCACGTGACTGCGTGTGTGATCAGAGACACCCGTGGCTTCAAACGCAACATAGGACTATTGGAAAGCAGCACACCACTCACCATTAACTAGCACGCGATCAAGCTTCTTTTCGATTGGGTTTCCGGTCTGGATGTTCCACCAAGTGAAGATGGAACCTACTGATGGGAGATCAGATAAGTCACAAGCTGAGACAACACTTTGAAACTCCAGTATACCGGTTTGATTTGAAAGGTAGTCTTGAAAACAAGAATATTCCGTAGAGCTCAAAATTTCGTTGAAGTCACCCATCATTATCCAAGGGATCTGATGCCTGACAAATGCACTGTCAATCTGCTGCAGTTCTTCCCACAAAACTCTCCTGTCCTCTTGAAAATTCGAGGCATAGACACTGGAGCACATAAACTGCACCCCAGTCCTAAATGTTACCAAAACAGTAATGAGCTGCACTCTTTGATACAATGGAGACTCCGATATCCTCTGCCCAGACAAACCATATGCGTCCCAGACGATGGTACTCATAGTTTGTTATGACTTTCCAGCTCAGAAATGATGCATTAAACACTATATTGTAATTCTCCTCCTGAACTCGCGTTTCGACAAAACAACCAATTAACGGTTTGTTCATCCTCACCCATTCCTTTACAATATGAGGCTTGCGTGGCTTATCGAATCCACGCATATTCCAAGCAAATAGAGACGACATCAGTGCTTTCGGGTGGAAGCGCGATTACTATTTCAGTGTGATCCCTGCTGTATTATCTCCCTTTTGTTGAAAATAGGCTTCCTTTTGTGTTTTAGCTTAGTTGTTGTTTTTGCTTCAGTAGCTATGCTTCCGTTTGTCTGGGCAGGTACATCAGACTCAACAGATTTTTCTAAGATTTCACCTTCCTTTGTATCGCAATCTTCAGGCAGATCTGCCAAAGCTTCGAACGCGACAGGCGACTACGGAGCAGAGGAGGTCACGTCAGGCCGTGCCACACCTTTCTTAGTATGTTGTGTCGGTGATTTCTTGCCTGATCTAACAACGACGGCCCACCCCTGTGTGGTTTCATCACCACAATGAATATCCCCATTCGTATTCCCGTCTGCGTTTCCCTCTTTCGTTACAGCAAGCACATGTAAGGCTGTGACCTGATTGGCTTCCGTAGGTGTGTGCGATATCAGAGAACACGACTGCTCCAGTTCTGTCAGAAGCGTCGCCACAACCTGCCTTGCGTGGTGGTCATCATCGGGTTTATCATCCCCTATTTTTTTAGTCTCCATTGTCTTCTCCACAGCTATCGCAGCACCTCTGCTGACGGTGTCTGAGTTATTCCACTGTAGAATTGTCACTTTCTTCACTTTCAGGCAGTCACTGTCGAGATGTCCCCATTGACAACAACCAGAACATCGCGGAGGTAACCACGGAAACTCAACATCGATTGTAACTGTGTCCCCATTCTTATTCTGAAAACAGATCTTCTCGGCCAAAGGTTGTTGAAGGTTTACTTCAACTAAAACTTTTGCCACGTCCAACCTCATACAACGTTCTGTATTGGGGAGGAGTTTAACAAAACTACCCGTATTGTTCGCTAGGAAACAGAGTCCTGGATCAGAGTACAAATACCCCGGAATGTTTCTGAGATCAACCCACACTGGCATGGCCGATAGGTCAGGCTTTTCATTTGCTGTTTCCGGAGTCCATTCGCTAACGACCATAGGAATGTCTGCAAAGTGCCAATATTTTCGCTTGAGGACTCTAGCCCGCATAGCTGCATCTTCAATCCGAAATAGGGCAGATGTTTTGGACACGATCTGCACATCAATCTTCGCATGTTTCCCCGGCGTAACCCATATTCTGTTTACGGTGGCATGTATCTTCCCCACGTGAGGTGCCTCTCCCATGAAGTGCCCTACTAGGAAGCATCTCCATAACGGCTCCGAGTCATCGAGAATTTTGGCTAGAATATCAACGTTTATGACACCAGACACAGCCCCCGAACTGCTTGCACCACTCCTTGAAACATCCTCTCCTGTTATCACTCGCTTCGAACCAGACCCTGCAGCAGCCACACCGATATGCGGAGCCTCGACCAGATCCTCAAACGGCGGCGGCGACGAGGCCATCGCTGCCGAGAAGCCCTAGAAGGCTTGACGAAAACTTTCCTTAAACTCCTCTAAATTTTATATTTTTATATTTATATTAAACAGAAATGACTACTTGCAATCCACGTCTCGCGGTCTACTTAGTTAATTTATTGTATAGTTAATAATTGAAAGTGAAAATTTATTGTCTATAACTTTTAGTGTTAGACGTATTTGGTTTTAGATGTAATATATTTAAATTTAAAAGTATATTTTTCCCTACTAAATTTAGGAGCATATTAAAGTTTTGAAGCACATAAATTTAGAAATATATATTGAATAAAGAATTTAAAGTGATTTGAGTTTTAATATGTTTTGGTGAATTAAGAAACTTGCTACTAAATTCTATAAAATAACATATAAAAATATGAGATTTTGATTTTTGTATTTTAACTATAACATGTACAAAAACTTTCAAATCTCGTTACCAACCTTGTTAAAATACACAGTTGATTAATAATATAATCCCTAAATAAGTATTTTATTGGCAATTTTGTTTTGTTGTTTGCAGCCGCTACCAACAAATTTGAGAGTATATTTTAAAGTTAAACGCAAATAAGCTATAAGAGATCGATGCTTCTAGGATATAGGATTCCATTTTACGTTCTTACTTAATAAGAATGATTACTTGCATCCCACATATTACGGCCAATCTCATTGAAACGTATGGTTTGGTTGATAATCAAATCAAAATAAATATTTTATTGGTCCATATCTTTTTTTGTTACTGTTATACATATTCGATGTAGACGTGATCTTTTTTAAATTTAGTCATATTGATTTTTGAAATAAATTTAGGTGTATACTATGTTTTAATAACATGTCTTTATAAATAAATCAACTCACTAAAGATGACTACCCAATCACCCAAATTATAAATTTTTTTGAACGTTTTTACTTTATATTGAATATATTAGATTTATAAAATATATAGAAATGAATCAAAATTAAAAATTATTACATATTTTCCAAACCAGACCAATGACTAGCTGATCTTTGAGCAGACTGAGAGTCCAAATGTCCAAATCTACTCCTAACCAAAGCAAGCACATTGGTCTATTTCGTTTCCAAATTTAAAAATAAATAATTTTCCCGGAACTAAAATGGAGGGAAATACGACGTTACCATAGAAAAACTTGATAAAATGACGATTTTATCCTTATAATTATCACCAAATAAATATTTCTCGAATCGCGAGTAATACATATATTAAAAACCCTTTCTCTTCACTTTCACATCAATATACATTACCAAAGCTAAACCCTTGGAAGATCGTTTTCTCCTCTATCGATCCAACAATGCTAATCTCCGGTGAAGCTTGGACGCTGACTCGTTAATCATCCGCCGTCTCTCTTACTTTTTTCCGTCTGATTCCTTTGTTTTTTCCGTTCGATTCATCTGGGGCGTTTCCGTAATCTCTGTGTAACTGTTTTCAAAATTTTCCTTTACGGGTATGTGTTCTGTCTTCTGATTAGTGTTTTGAATTTCTTTTTATCATCGTTTCTTGGTCTGTTTATGAGATTATGATCTTACTAGTGTGTTTATTTTTCCTGGAATTTTTCATCAGTTTTTTTGTTTGGGTGATATAAAAATTTTTTGGTTCCGTTTATGAGGCTATGTGTTCCGTTTTCTGATTAGGGTTTTGAATTTCTTTCTTCTTATCGTTGCTTGATCTGTTTATTTATGATCGTACGAGTGCGTTTTTATTGTGCCTTGAATTTTTCATCAGTTTTTTTTTTTTGATTTTTGAATTTTGAATTTTGAATTTGATTCATTGTGATGCTGACCGGAGTTTTTGGCTGTAGGTGTCTCTATATGGTTGAAATCTGGTAGCATTATGCCCAAACGTGAAGAGATGTCTGAAACCAAAGATGAGTGCGCTGTTAGTTCTGATGCAGAGCACAAAATTGAGATGGGGGAAGCTAATAATGGTTTACCAAATGGAGATTTCAGTGAGTCTGTTCTTGAGGTTGAGCGTGAAAGTGACAGCTTGGTGGATGTTGTATTTGAGGTGAAGGATAAGAAAACGGTGAAGGTCAAGCCGCTTGATCGGGAAGTTCTTATTACTCGGAGGGTTCTACGCTCAGGCTCTGTGGCAGGGGATCCACTAAGAAGTGACAAACGTCATAGGGCTGTGAAAAAGAAAGGAAAAGGTGCTGATAAGGGAGATTTAAGTACGAGTGAGAACATGGGTGAAGTTAGTGGTAGAAGCTGTGTTGATGAGATGAAAAAAGAAGTAAAACAGGAGGATGTGAAATCTCCTGTGCCTAAGGAGACTCATGGAGATAAGCTTAGATTAAATGTTGAAGATGGGAGTTTTGAGCCACATGTAAAAGAAGTGAAAGTTACACGCAAAAGAGGAAGGCCTCGAAAGTTTGGGATCAACAGTCAATCTGATGTTACTGGTAACTGTAAACTTGGGATATCTTTAGATAAGAAGGAAAAACTGGTAACAGATGATAACATTGTCGATCTTATTGGTGGAAGCTCTTCTAATGAAGAGAAAACAGAAGTAAAACTTGTGCAAGGAGAATGTGCCGAAGCTAAAGAGATTCCTGGAGCTGAATCTGGAACCCAGGTTAAGGTTGAAATCCAGGATGATAGATCAGATGATGGAAAGGGGAATGCTGAGCCACATGGGGAAGAGCCACAAGTTAAACGTAAGCGAGGAAGGCCAAGAAAGTTGCAGATAAACAGTCAATCTGATGAGAGACGCTCTAACACAAACTGTAAACTTGTGAAAACTCCAGTAAGAAGCCAGTCGATTATTGACAGACTTTGTTTGAGACGTCAGCGTGGTAGACCCCCAAAGACCAAGGGGACAACTGGTGGTCTGTACATAAAAAAGGAGGACGTCAACTGTAGACCAAAAAGTATCTATGGAGGCAGGGCTGTAGGACCTGAGTCAGATGGAGGCAATTGCAAGGGAAGGAAGATGGCACGTAAGCGTGGAAGCACTGCAACACCACAGAAAAAGAAGGAATTGGGGGAGGCAGATGAATCAGATTGTAAAGCAAAGAAGAGACTGAAACTTCGTGAGAGTCCCTTAGAGTCACAACGCAGCAATCCCTTAACTGATGGCGAAAGGAGGATTGGAGAACAGGAAAATAAGCAAAATGAAGCTGGAAGACTATCTAAGTCAAAATCTAAGAAAATGCTGAGTGACCGAATACTACAGTTACTTCTAGCTGCTGGTTGGACTGTTGAATATAGGCCCCGAAATGGGAGAGCTTATCAAGATGCTGTTTATCTTAATCCTCAGGGAAAGACTCACTGGTCAGTGACTAAGGCTTATCAAGTTTATAAAAAACATTTGGAAAGCAGCATGAATGGTCAAATGGATTCTACCACTGGTTCTGGTTTTGGCTTGCTACCAGAAGAGGAACTTCACCTATTAGGGAGAAAAGTTCAGAAAAAAAGGTGCGATAAAGGTAGGCCAAAATTGAAGGATGGAGATACTAATGAAAACATGGTCTCTACAAAGGGATTAGGAAAGCGTAAGCTACATGGAAAAAGAGTGCTGAAGGGAAAAATCCGGATACAGAAGAGACAAAAAGGGAGTCATGGGTCGCACAATGTAGAAAATTTTTTGGTGTCAGTCAGAAAAATAAAGAGGGAAGAAAAACAGAAAAGAAAGCGTTGTGCTCCGTCAGCTCGTAGTTCTTTGAAGGATGCAGATTCCAAGGAGAATGGGTACATTTTCTTTGATGGGAAACGCACCATACTGGGTTGGATGATTGATGCAGCCATTGTGCCAATTAACGGAAAAGTTCTGTGCATGGACTGCAATAAGACACAAGTGCTTCTGGAAGGAATACTTATAAAAGAGGGTGTTCGATGCAACTGCTGTGACAAAGTTTTTGCTGTCCTCGATTTCGAGGTTCATGCTGGAGGGAAACCCAACCAGCCATTCAAAAGTCTGTATTTAGAGGGTGGGAATTCTCTCTTGCAGTGCCTTCTTGATTCTTTGAATAAACAAAGCGAACGACAAAATAAAGGGTTCCATTTTGTGGACTTTGGTGGTGGTGGGGATCCAAATGATGATACATGTGGTATTTGTGCGGATGGGGGAGATCTTATCTGCTGTGATGCGTGCCCGGCAACATTCCATCAGAGCTGCTTGGACATAAAAGTAAGTTGCTCCGTATGATGTGAATTTTTTTGTATTGCTTGAATCCGTTTATAGAAAGATAGGACGATTGGCCATTTAAAATTAAAAATAAGGTATGTTGCAGTCTTTATTTGATGAAGAGGCTTATTGTTTCTGTTTCTTCTAAAATTTATTTCTTTCCAAACTGCAGAAATTCCCATCTGGTGCCTGGTTTTGTTGCTACTGCTCATGCAAATTTTGCGAGAAAGTTGAGGCAGTTAACCATGACACTGCAACTCTACCACCCTTATCAAGTTGCCGCCTATGTGAAGAGAAATGTATGAACTACATCTTAATACTATTTTATCTATTAATTGCATTTATGTATATGGTCTTGTTAAACTTCTTCAAATGAATTTTTGGGCTCTAACCATTTTCCTCCACATTCATGCAGATCACCAATCATGCATCAACCAAGATGGCATGGTGCCTGGTGAAAAGAATACTGATTCATTTTGTGGAAAGCATTGTCAAGAGGTAGCCTATCTTTTTTCACTTTAACACAGGGCTTTATTACTTATAACGCTAAGTACGGTTTGCAAAAAAAAAAAAAAATCCTTAGATTTGCTAAGTACACTTCAACAAGAGAATTTTATCATAGATAGTTACTTATTAGATTTGAGGACTATTAAAAGGTAAAAGGCAGTTGTGTAGGAAAAATAGCTCCCCCAGCCGTTTCTGTAGATTTTGTTATCAGGTTTATCAATAATAGGTTCTAATTAACATTAAAGTAGCATGAATAAAAATGTATCCTGGATATGTATCTAGAAACAAATTGTGTTATGTATTACAAATATATGAATATGGTAATTTACGAATATATTACTACATAGGGCGCTGATTGTTTCATTTGTTTCTTTTATTTTATTTTCATAGTTATTCGAGGAACTTCATCTACTCATTGGAGTAAAACACCCACTGCCTGAGGGCTTCTCCTGGACATTCCTTCGCCGCTTTGAGCTACCTACTGAGGTTTCCGACTGTGAAACATCTGAGAAGATTGCATATAATGCGAAAATGGCTGTTGCATTTTCTGTTATGGATGAGTGCTTTTCACCTTTTGTTGATCACAGGAGTGGAGTCAACCTGCTTCAAAACATTGTTTATAATTTTGGGTAAGCTCATTCACAAAACCTGTCCTTATATGCTTCTGTATTGTTTAATGGGTTCATTGGCAAGTGTTTTAGGATTGTCTTCTGTGCATTAGCCAGAAATTTATTAATTTGTTGTGGGTGTAGATTTTGGTAAATTCCCTTTAAAATAATTCTTCTAAAGGTCTTTATGGTTGTTACGAGGAGGTAATGTGTATTATTCACCTTTTGTTTTCACTTTCCTGTCTCCCTTTTTGTCCAAGATGATGGCTATGTGAAGCTTTGAATCTAACTAACAGTATTGACTAAGATGTAAACAGTCGATATGCTATTAGATTATATCTTAACCTTTTCCTATTGTTTTGTAGGTCAAACTTCCATCGGTATAATTTCAGCAGTTTTCTCACTGCTGTTTTGGAGAGGGGTGATGAAGTCATTGGTGTGGCGTCTATCAGGTTTGTATGTGGTATCATGAAATTGATTGCATGGGCTTATAAGTTTCTTGTCTTAATATACCGAGAAAGCCAATTAAGCATTACCTAAATGTGACATTACACAGTTCGGATCGTAGTAGTAGGGGAGTATGTAGACCCAACATTAGAAAACTGATAGGAATGAGTCTAAATCATGCCCACAAGACCTTTGGATAGAACATTTCAAAAGTTAACTCATGGGTTTGGGTGCCCTTAGGTCTTTATATAGTATTGATTTACTCTCCCACATCGGATAGGACGGGAATAAAGCAATACTATATATATTTACTTGCATGAACGTCAGTTATATCGTATCGATTTATTCTTTTTTCTATCTGATGTGGGATATTTTACCCACATATTTATCAAAAACCACTTGGTATTAATATTTATTTGCATGAAGGTCAGTTATTAATCCTGTAAATGATTATCCTAAAAGCTTGACAAATACAATTATTCATGCTGAGTTCATTAACAGCTTTGACCGAATGTGGCAGTGATGGCAATTGTCTCTTGAGCTTATTGAATGAGAGCAAACAAATGTGTTGTGTGTATATCATATATAATAAGCTTTCTACCCCTTAGGTCAGAATACTCTGTTTTGTTAATTTAGGGAATTCTTATGCTTGATAGAACGGACCACATATTCAGAGTTTATGTTATTCTAAGAAAAAGAAAATCCTTTGGTATATGCCTCGACATGGTCTTAAATGTTGTTTTATTGAAACTCTGTTGCTCGGTTCTTAATAATTGAAAATAGTAACTGTATTGCTGTGTATATGAATAAGCTTTTACCAACGTAAAATTGATTTTAAAAAATTCAGGATCCATGGCAATCAACTGGCAGAAATGCCGTTTATCGGAACCCGCTCCATGTACAGGCGTCAAGGGATGTGTCGTAGACTAATGGACGGCATTGAATCTGTAACCCCTCGGCCAAACCTTTTCTTATTTTTACATTAAAGTTTTCTGTTTATTGCTCTCAAGTGTTGCTTGCTACATCTGAAGTTTTATTAGATCTCTGGCAATTTTGCTGCTATATTACTGGTTTTGGCAATAGGCCATACTGCCTTTTACCAGGTTCTTTCAGGCAGGTGCATTAAGAAAGGAAATTACGAAATAGTTTAGCATTTTGATGTTCCCAATAAGTATGGTATGCTAAATGACAAATGATTGCTAGATTAGATCACACTGAACTAAAAACATAGATCTTTGTAGACATCTGATCTCAGTCATGAAAAAGTGACTTTATTGGATAGTTGATGCGAACTAGTCAAGTTTCTTTTCAGTGTGCCATATGTCTTGATCTGCTATGTACTATCTCAGTCTTCTTTTGTTTTTCTTATTTTTTCAGTTCATTCTGTGTAGACTCTTTTGTTCACAATTTCTGAAGATCCATATTTCATTTCCTTGTTATCAGGCGCTTGGCTCTCTCAAAGTAGACAAATTAGTCATACCAGCGGTGCCAGATCTGATTGATACATGGACTTTAGGCTTTGGCTTCACGCCTATTAATGAATCAGGGAAGAAAACAATTAAGAATCTGAACTTGTTGGTGTTCCCTGGTGTAGACATGCTGGAGAAATCAGTGGTGAAGGAGAAGATTGCTGACTCGATTGTGTCCTCTTTCAATGGTACTAATTCAGTTTCCCATGGCATCTAACCTTTTAATATCATGCTTGTATTTATCAACTGACTTAAACCTACTCCAGGTCCTCTGCCGTTGGCACCTGAGGTGAGCTTGCCTGTAGATGTTGAGGAAAATAAACCTGAGGAGTCTAAAGACTCTGCTGACGAGCGAAATTGTGCAACCGCTGATGTTGAAACTAATGATAATGATACAGAATCTAATCTGAAGTTACCTAACAAAGACTTAGAGGAGAAAGAGGAGATTGGGAACCTGACAGTTAAACACGTCGATTTGCTTCCTGATGAAGTTGATGATTCCCAAGCAGATCAAACTGATACAAAAAGGCAGGAAAGTGCTGATTTAGAAGATAGGATGCTAATATCTGATGATGACGCTGGAGGTAAAGCTGAAGGTACCGAGGAGTCAGATCAACAATCCGACTGTATCATAATAGATCACACTCAGCCTCTTAGTAATGGTGGTACAGGGAAAGCGATTGACAACAAAAATTTAGCACTAAATAGAGAAGTGACTTCAACATTGCGAGTATCACCCCGACTGATTCAAAGATCATGGAGAACATCGCAGGTGAACTAGAGAAGTACACGTGTTTGAGGTTCATTGCATAGAAGTAGCTTTTGGTTTTTAGTGCATATGACCAATCTAACGCATTTTGTCTAAAGATGAAGCAGCTCTTAGCTATTTCCGGGTGACAACGGAATGGCGCAGATGAAAGAAAAGTAGTTAAAATTCTACAGTGGTTAGTAGTTTCATTAGTGACTCATTGAGCAAGAGTTCAGTAACATTGCACTGCTCAATGCTTATTAGGCCTTGTTTGTTTTTTTAAATTTTGGGTAGTAAACAATTTCTTTCATCTGAATTTTGTAATTTCAAACATTTGAGCTGCTTCATCATATAATCTATTGTCACAAATATCTTCTGGCTTATGAGTTATGATATTTCTTTTCTCTTCTCGTCCAAATTACCAATTTGGAAATTGTATGTTGTCTCAGTTAGGACAATACTTTTTATATACATTGCCAGAAGATGGTTAACAACTTAACGTTGAGACTGCAGAATATAAATTAATAATTTTTTCAGCCACAATTCTGCAGTTGATTGTTCAATCCGGATGCGGATAGATATACAGATAATTTAAGGTTATGAGGTGAGTAACCTTAATTTGTCTGTTATGAGTTGAGTAACCTTATTTTGTCTGTCTATGCTGGGTCCATATGTTAAGAGTTGAGTTTGGTTATGATGCAGAACCTTCTTGTCCAATTGTGTAACTCAGTCAGATATTTTCAGGTTGTTGACCAGATTCAGATAATTACAATATTTAAATAAGTTCTTATAGTCTAGAGCACATCGATTAGTTTTTATTACATGGTGATGAATGGTACTTATTTTTCATGTTTTAAAAAGTGATTCCACCGATTATCTACCATTTACAAGTGATTTTTTGTTCACTTCTCACGTTTTAATATTATACTAAACTAACATAAAATTATGGGGAAATTCATTATATAGGAAGATTTTCAAAAAATTTGTCCATTTAAACTTTTTTTGAAAAAAGTTGTTGATTTAATCCTTTTGAAATATTTAATCCTATTTTGCCCTCCAAAATTATTTTTTTCAATTAAAATAAAACAAATCAAAACTTCTTATTTAAAAAAAGGTTTTGATTTAAAAAAAATTATTTTTTCTTATTTATCATTTAATGAAATCAGAGATTTTAAAAAATAAAGATTTAAATTAATCTAACAATAAATAATTTCAAAATAAATACGATTTTTATTTAATAACATAAATTATTTAATAACTTTAAACGCCATTTTATTTAATAATCGAAATTATTTTTATAAATATTTAAATATTTTTATATTTATGGATTTTGTTATTTAAATAATTTATTTTAATAAAGAAATATTTAAAAAGATACATAAACAAAGATTTTATATATTTCTCAAAAATATATCTTTATTTACAAAGATTTTATATTTTTAAATATTGAAATATATTATGAAATTAGAGATTTAAACTAATAAATTAATAAAAATATTTTATATTTATAAATATTTAAATATTTTTATAAATAATTAAAAATAAATAGAAAGATTTAACTTAATGTAACAAATAAATAATTTTAAAATAAATACAATTTTTATTTAATAACATAAATTATTTAATAACTTTAGATACCATTTTTATTTAATAACTGAAATTATTTTTAAAATATTTACGCTATACATATATTTTAGATTCAGTCATTATCTTTGATATTTTTTTAAATTATTTTAAAATTCAGTCATTATCCTTTTTGATATTCTATATTTTTCAGAATACATATTATAAAATTCTCAAAATACATATTCTATTTGCTAGAAAGCGTAAAATAAATTTCCTAGATCATGTACAACTGCTAGAATAAATATTCTATAAACATCAGAATTTGTATTCTAAATATTTCAGAATAGGTATTCTAATATTTTCATTCTAAAAATCCTAAAACATGAACAATTGCTAGAATACGTAATATAGTATTTTCAAACCATGAACAAATGTTAGAATACGTAATCTAATAATTTTATCTCGTTAGAATACCTATTCTAGAATTTTCAGAACAAGTTTCATCAAGCTAAAAACCTACTTAAAACTGTCTAAAATAAAAAAATTTCTTCTTCAAATCTTCTTAATAGGTGTTTATCTACATGTTTTTATGGTTTTATTTTTTAGAAAATTGTATTAATTTAGTAGTAGGGGTAGTTTAGAAAAAATGATAATTTACAAAAAAAGGTGTAAATGAACAAATTTTTTGCTAATCCTTCTATATTATGAATTTCCCCTAAAATTATCTACTTCTCCTTCCGTTTTATATTACTTGTTGTTTTATAAGTTAAAACTCATTTCAATTTAGTCATTTTATGTTTTTAATGCAGTTATTTGATAAAATATACAGTTTTATGCTCTTGTTTTAATATCTTGATCAATAAAATAAAACTAAAAAAAAGATTAATTAAGGATAAAACAGAAAAAATCAATTATTTTCTTAATAAATGTGAAAAAACCTTAATCAACAAGTAATATGAAACAAAAGGAGTAAATAATAAGATTTTTGACGTTTTGAAAATATATCACATTTTATTAAAGTCTATTTAAGTTTACGAGTATTTTTTTCCATTGAATGTCATTTTACATTTTTAATACAAATTTTTTAATACATTTTTCTTTTACTCCAAATTAAAAAGTATAAAACCAGTAAATTTCGATCATTATCATTTAGTTAGAGCATTTCCAAGGCATCCTTCATATTTGAAGCTTGCAAAAATTTCATATTTGACATTTGTGGATGTTTGTTTCACTGCAATGGTAAATCTTCAAATCCAAGTTCAAAACTATTTTTATTTTGCATTATACTCCTCGTAATGATCACAATTAATTAATATCATAAAACTTTTAAAAACACTATACATTAAACAATATAACAAACAAATTTTATTATATTATAATATATAATTATATATTAATAATAATAAAAATACAGAAACTAAATAATAAAGTACAAATAAAATACCAAATTACTCACTAAAACTATTTCTATAACACTCACATACATGATCAATCAATACATTTCGAAGTGATAAATGATTTTTTTATTTTTATCTGTAGATTACGAGGTAAAAATTATTAAAATCAGGTATTTTCATTCATTGTCACTTCAATTGTTATCTCTGGCGATGATCTTCCATCTCTAATCGGTGCTATAAAATCATGTTCATCCTCAATTATCATGTTATGCATGCAATACCTCTTTCTTTCAAGAAGGGGATGATCATGTTACGATAGCAAACTTGAGTTGTAGAACTCCAAATGCATGTTCAACATCTTTTTGACATGCTTCTTGTTTTCCTGCAAACAATTTTTATTTTGTACATTGGGGATTGCTAATAGTTTTAAAAATACTTTACTATTTTAGTTAAATGTCATAAGCTAAATAATAACCCATGTTTTATTATTTTCTTTGAATAATGTAATTAGCTGGAGGAGCAATACCTTGAGTAAAATTTGAAAAATAAATGAGATGACTCCAAAATATTAATGTCGTTGTTGCTGCCTGACATACCAAAACAGGCATGTCATATCCAAAGATCTTAATCTGCAAGTGCTTCAAGAATGATTGTAGGTGATCCACTACGACCAACAAATTGTCCTGCCTATGCAATTGGATAATATTTTCTACTTCCAATGCATTTAATCTAGACTACCCAATATTCCAAGAAATTCACGTTGTTAGCTGATATTGAGAAGTTTGGCAACATCTTCTGGTGTTAGTGTTCTGAGATACCACTTCGAACATACTTCAACAATTGCACGACAGAAACTCTTCATGCATTCAATTGCTGTAGACTCTCCTATTTTGATATATACGTATGTGGCATCAGCAGGCATGGCCATACACCAAAATCCTAACAGCAACAATTACTTTTTGCAGGGTTGATAAACTCATTATATCAAGCGCATCACATCGCTGATTGAAGTAGTTGTCATGTTGTTTAACAATAACATTCAGAGCCGACGATGAAACTCTATTTCACCATACACATGATTACTAGAAAATAATCATTGAACAAATTATGATGAGCATTTTCTCGGTTATGATGTATAACTACATGACCATGAATAGAGCCTCAATGACTTACATCAACGTTTTCTCAAGTTAGTTGGTGAATAAGACAATTTTTGCTGACAAGCAAATTGACTACAATTTGTCCTCCTCTCTCCATTGATGCATTGTCATCTATCAACCATTCATCAAATTCAGACAAGTTCGAAGAGGAAGACAAAAATTTTAAATGAAGATGATCTTTCAATATTAAATTTCATTTTAACTAAGTGGTGATGTTTATCTATCGTCAATATGTGTATTATTTATAGGGTATCACTAGATGGCAGATGAATGAAAATACTTATCTAACAAGATTTATGAAAGCAAGGCTTTTTGATGATTTATGAGGTGCATTCATATCCTAGCTAGTAGGGAGTCACTGAAGCACGCTAGCTCATGAAATCGAATTCCTCCATTTTTTTTTGAAGAGTTAGATGTTTGAAACAAAAAACAAAAATCAAGCAACTCAGATAGGTGATTCGAGGAACAAAATTGATTATCAAAGGGCTCAATTTGCAAAAACTCTTGAAACTGGCAGCTTCATTTCTATTTTCAGCGGATCTACTAATATGTCACCAATATCCGAAACAAAACCCCTCAATTAAAGATCCATCAACAACAAATCTTCAAGATCGACTGTCATCAAATCGATACTTTTACATTGTGGTTTGTTTAAAAACTACGCTATATTTTCCTTAGACATAAAAGAACAAGATTGGTCCAGACGATTTTCTTTAGACATAACACATTAGACCATGCTAATCCACCAAGCCACTAACTCATTAGATGACTACTCACTAATCATGATGAATATACAAATACCCATGATGATACTTTGCATATCATGATAGATTAGTTAAGAGAAATGTAAATCTAAAAGAGAAATGAGATATATTGATTCAAAGATATAAAATGGATCATACAAAATGTTAAGAACCTCAAAGAGGCAATAGGTTTTTCATAAAAAGAGACTTAGCATCTAAAATTAGGTCTAAAATTGTATTTATAGATAGATAACTACGGAACGGATCACCCCGGGAAAATCGGGTTGGATCCAAAATAAAGACAAGTTGATGACACCCATAGGGGGCATTTCCATTAGCCAAATGGCCGATACCATGCTATCCATAATGGCTGAAAATTTGAAAGAATATTGGACAGTACAACGGCATATATCGTATCGCCTCAACTGCTGATCTAAATCACTCGAGACCACCACCATTAACTCAATTTTCTATCCCGTGTCCAAAACTAGGCTAAATCAGAGTATAGACAAGTTTCCATCTGAAATGATCTTTAAGAATCCTTGGGTTGTCTCTGCATGATCAGTTGCCCGTTGGGTTCTTTTCTGGAACTTGTTTCACCTTTTTCTTTGCATCCAATGCTCATAGATTCCATCCTCAATCTCCTTTGGTCTTCTTTAGCTTCTAGAATATTGTAAACTCAGCATAAGATCCTTCTTTTGGCACCAATCCACTCCATATACCTACAAAGACAAATGCATATCCAAACACGTTCTTATATGCCTAATTATGAATCAAAATTCAATGAAACACTAAGGAAATCATTCTCTTAATGACTTTACAACACATGATTTCACGAGCTGCCTCCAACTTATAAACTCAATCATTATGAGCACAACAAATATCTGGAGTTCGGTATGATCATCATAATTGCTATCATTGATATGCTTTTTAAGGGTACTCATATGTGTGTTTGGGGATTGCAGCAGTCATGTATTCTATGCGGAGAGTAAGATGAGTTTCAAAATCATCTCCTTTTCGCATGCACCTACACATTCATGCTTTGGTCGGAGATAGAACTCTATTTGATCACTGCTTAACTCCGGACTGGTCTGCAACTATGAATGCCATATATTACGTTTGGAAATAAACAAATAATTATATTCACGGAAATCCTCACCACCCTGTATCTCAACTTACTAAGAATATCAACAAGACAGTTCAAAATCGGATAAGCTCACTGCAATACTGAGACACACCTCACCTTAAGGAAGTCCTTCATATCTGGTTAGCTCATCGCCGTACTTGATTTATCTTCTACCGTTCAAGCATTTCACCCCTGTTCTAAATTTAATTTTCAATTGCTGTATGTTATTTTCTTTCTTTTGTTGTATAGCTACATCTTTTTCGAGTAATAAACTTCACCCTTCATCAAAAAATAATAATAAAAGGTGTGTTTTTCTTTAGATTAAAAACAACATTTTGTTTGTTTAAAAAACAATATGAATTATTTAAAATCGCTAGTCTTGATTTAAAATTTTCAAAATTGTGTTAAATAAAGAACTTTCATTCATCTCGTGCTCATTTTTTTTTCATGTGTTTAACACCTAAAATTATATGAGTTTTTCAATTTTCCATCGTTTTATAAAACTTAGGATTCAAAATTTTAGTTATATTGATCGTTTTAGATTCTCAATCGATTGAATCACGTTCTTGATGTTAATTTAAAACAAAATTATGTTCTTTTCTGTTTAAGAAAAATATAGACTTTTTTTTAACAAACCAAAATGTTAGAGTATTGTATTAATGAGAGTCGATCTTGAAGATTTTTTGTTGATGGATCTATACTTAAGGGATTTTTGGTTAATGGATATATACTTGAAGGTTTTTCATTAATAATTGAGTTAAGAGGTCTAAAATAAATCACTCGATACTTGAAAGTTTTTTATTTTTCAATTGAACATGGACACTCTTCTTCTAATGATGATACTTTATGGATGGTTTAGGTAGATATACACCTGCGTACCACATATATACAGAGTTAGATTTATATTATCATTTATATATACACACATGTAGACACATATGTGTAAATAAATATTCTAGTTGTTGCGACATGTATTTTACAGAAATGAGAGAGAATAATTGCGGCGAGTAAACACGTGTTCTAGTTGTTAGGAAGATGGGATCATTGCCTAATTGGTGAGGGAGGAGGTGCAAGGATTATTTTAGAGTCACACATGTATTAATTAATGTGTTAAGATCATTATATAATTAGTCAAACTTTATGTGGTGACTTTGGTATAGATTTATTTGAATCCATCTATTATAAAAGTTCATTCCTCTTTCAAAATTGAGTTTTACAATTGAACTTGTGTACATTCCTCGAATGCTTCACTATTCTCAGACACGTGGTCGCGAGAGAAGTCCACCAATTGGTTCCTTATTCTCATTTCCTTAATAAGTCCTCACATTCTCTACTAAAATCACACTATTCCTCAATATTCCTTAATTTCCAACGTAACTCATCAAGTAACTACGAATCACCCCAAGAAATAACACTTTCACACAAACGTTCCATAACATACACATGCATCATGCTTCATAGTTCATTACCCACATTTTATATATTAATCCTTGTCATTTCATCAAGTGAACTGATCTTAATATTCAGTTCATTTCCAGTTCAGGCATCACGTTTTCATGATTGAGAGCATCTCGAAAGACCCCACACAATTCACCCAACTCACAGTGGTTTGGTTGGGAGTCGCTACCGCATACATGCCGTTGCTCGTGTCTAGTACTCAGTCGATGCTCTGCATGGTATGTACATTGCTCATGCCTAGTACGTCTTTCACTCGGTGATGCTCGTGCTGCCACATGATTTTCTCTAGGACTCAAAATTTGGAGATTTTTGGAGAGTAAAAGTGAGAGATATGGGCAAAATGACTTGGGTTCTTGTAACATATATAGGAAAAGGGGCTGCGGTGCATGGTAAGGTACGTGTCAAGGTACCTTGGCACATGGATTGCATGAATGTATTATATGTGGTTCAGACCCAGAAAATTTGGGTCGGATCCTACCACACCCAGTTAAGATCCGCATGTTTTCTCACCGAGTTTAATTGGTCCCAAGAATAGGAACATGTTCTCCTCTCCTCTATTCCATGACAACATCTGGTGGTGCTTCCCGATTGTTAATTGACCTCGATCATCATCTGTCAGTACACTGTCGGGTTTCTCTCACACATTCATTAAACAAAGAAATAACTAACAGTGTTGAAGCCGCTCTGTAGTGATCTTCGTAATGATCCTGTAGTGATTGGTACAAAGCACTATAAGTTTATAGGCGGATACCTTTTTTTCCTGATCTTTTAGGGATGAGCTAAATGTGGGTCTTATTGTGCCTTTTGTGAAGGTTTCTCGATACAAAAGGCTGGATCTCTTGGTAACCATCTTGACTTATGATGTAAAAAATAATTGATAGAAATAGGCTAAAAAACATCTGGTTCGGGAGCTTTATTGGCATGAAAGGAAAACATATTTTCTCGATTTTCTTTACAATCAGGAATGGCTATTTATAGTGAAGTGATGGTGAGTTTAGTTTTTTAATTTTCATCGTACAATAAATGTGTTAACCCCATAGTTTATACACGTAATTTTTTTCTCTCTTGTCTTGTAGAACAACTCTTTGCATACTTTTGTATTGTATAACAACTCTCCACACAAACTTCTATTTATAAGGATTAACAACCTCTTAATCCTAATAGAAATAGTAAATACAAAACTTTATCTAGTTTAAGTTAAATCTTATTTGTATTTTCTTTTTCTCATAATCCTATCTTGTTTAGGAGTTAACATATTCCTTAATCAAATAGGAATTATCTAACATTATCCCCCTTAATTCCTAAACCCAAATTAAGAAGGTCTTCTACTCCTATCAAGCTCCTCATTTCTGAAAACATGATCCGAGCTAGAGGCTTTGTTAGTATGTCCGCTCTTTGTTTTTCTCCTGCAACATATTCCACTGTGATTTGTTTACACTCAACACATTCACGAATGAAGTGATACTTCTTATGGATATGTTTACTTTATCCATGAAAAACCGGATTCTTTGTTAGTGCTATTACCGATTTTTTTCAACAAACAAAGTCACACTTTCTCTTGTTAATCCCGTTACTTCATGTAGAAGATCTTGGAGCCATATATCTTTCTTAAAAGCTTCAGTGGCTGCTATAAACTCTGCTTCACACGATGAAAAAGCTACCGTCGGTTGCTTTTGCTAACACCAAGTGATAGGTGATGTTCCAAAGTAGAAGATATGCCCCGCCGTGATCTTGTCGTCGTGTAAGTTTATGTCGTGGCTAATGTCACTAAATCCTACTTGTTTCTTGTTTCCTTCCCGCTTTAAGTTGAGACCATAGCCTTTAGTACCTTGAAAATACGTAAGAACTTTCTTCATTTTCGCACCATGAGAAGTTCTAGGACTTTGCATGTGTCTACTTAGAACTCCAACTGCATAAGCTAGATCTGGCCGAGTGTGTAGTAGGTATCTTAAGCATCCAATGATTCGTTGATAGTTTGTAGCATCTATCTCTTCTTCATCTTCAGCCTTGTTTAACGTCAAACTTGAATCCATAGGAACAAACACTCGATTGCACGAATCCATGGCAGCTTCCTTGAGAATCTTCTCTGCATAGCTTTCTTGTTTTAGCATTATTCCTTTAACGTTTTGTGAAATTTCTATTCCAAGATAGTATGTAAGCTTACCAAGGTCCGACATCTCGAATTTACTAGATATCTTCTCTTTGAATTGTTGAATACTGTCCCGTGACAAACAAGTCATCAACATAGACCGGTACAACCAAATCTTGATCATGATATGTTGCGTCCTAATGGCTTCTCCCCATAAGTAGTTTGGCATCTTCATTGTCTTCAACATGCTCTGAGTCATTTCCATAAAGTTCGGTTACGTCTCTTAATAACACCGTTTTGTTAAGGCGTATTATGGAGCTGTGAGTTTTCCTGAGATTCTATTATCTTCACAAAATATTTGGAATTTGATGGAGTAAATTCTCCCCCTCTATCAGTTAGAAACATTTTGATCTTTGCTCTGAACTCAACTTCGATCACATGCTTTAGCGTTTTGAATTTTTTGGAATCTTCTCCTTTCTCTTTCAACAATATAGACCACATATATCTTCAATAATCATCAACTAAAACAAAAATATACTTGTTTCTTGCTAAGGTTGACAGTGAGATAGGACCACATAAATCTCCATGGATTAATTCTAATTTGTGACTTCATCTGAACTTTGTTGCTTGTGAGAATAGGCTCTTTTGTTTTCATATAAGGCAGCACTCACATATCTTTTTTCTCTTCTCCAAAACTAGGTAGTCTATGAGCTAGCTTCTTAGTTGACATTCTATTCATTGAATCAAAGTTAATATGCCCTAATATTGCATGTCATCTCCATGTCTCATCATCTAACTTGGCGAGTAAGTTAACGGGTGATCTTATTTTTAGCAGGATTTTGTACATTCGGTTTGCGGTTCGAAGTACTTTCATCAACAACCTTCCTTCTTGATCGTGAATGGTGAGAAAATTTTGTTGTAATCTCACATCACAACCTTCTTCCGTTTTTTGTCCGAGACTAATAATGTTACTCTTGAAGTTTGGTATCCAATATATGTCACTTATAAGTATTTGTTCACCGATTTTTGTTTGAAAATTATCTAGGCTTTTCCTTTAACCTCGATACAAAATTCATCCCCAAACTTTATTTTTCCTCTAATAATTTTGTTTAGTTCAGAGAAGAAAGACTTATGCCCTGTCATGTGATTACTTGCGCCATTTTCCAAGTACCATATGCTTTGATCGTCATTCTCTTCATCATACTTGGTTGGTAGTACATTCTTTTCATTCAAGAAAACAATCTCATGCATGTAGCGTGTTGCACCCGCTTCTTCAGTCTCCACAAGATTCGATCCATGCTCTGTTTTCGACTTCTCGGGACATGACATGGCAAAGTGTCCGGGTTTATCACATCGCTAACAAATAACATTGGACCTATCTCTTTGGTTTCTCCTTCTTTTGATCTTGATTTTTGTTTTTTTGTTGTCGACTGTTGAAACGCCCTCTTTCTCTGTCTCTTCCACGGTTACTTAGTCCTCTTCCTCTAAAGTTACCCTTTGATGCAAAGGGTGAAGAGAATAGGAGCTTACTTTGATCTTCTCTAATATCACTTTCTCCTATTGTTCTTCATACGCTTTTAATATCCCTAAAATGTCTTCAAACCAGTATTATTTAGATGCAACGTTTGTTCTAAAGCAGCAACAAGTTGGAAATACTTGTTTCTATGAACCCCGTTTAGAAACTTCTTCAGTGATTGAAACTACGATAGACCTTGCGTTCTTCTTGACGATCACAAATCTCTGATACCAAATGAAATCCAAGAGGTTTAAAGATTATAAGAACAATTTTTCTTATTGATTTAGAAAAGTTCTCAAAAAGTAAATCTCTTTCTCTCTTGTCTTGTAGAACAAATATCTACATACTTTTGTTTTGTAGAACAAATCTCTATATAAACTTCTATTTATGAGGATTAGCAACCTCTTAATCCTAATAGAAATAGTAAATATAAAATCTTATTTAGTTTAAGGTAAACCTTATTTGTATTTTTTTTTCTTAAATCCTATCCTGTTTAGGAGTTAACTTATTTCTTAATTAAATAGAAATGATCTAAAATTGTCTTGACAATAGAAGATAAGATGTTTGACTAGTTCATAGTTGATGGTTGTTTCTCAATCACATATCAGGCTGCTTCTCTATCGAATGTAACCTAGCGGCTGCTTTGGCTTTGAGTCGGTATCATTCACATAGGCTGACGGCTGATTTAAACGGTTCAATGTTTCGAATAAGATTTTGAAAGGGACCGTGATGCAAGCTGTTCGTGAAGCTCGTTCGATTAGCCAACATTGATCACATTCAATATTATCCAAATAAAATATCCTTAACATCTTTTTAACAAAAAAAAAATCTTGACATTTGAGATTTAAATCTGTTATCAGCTTTATTCGAAACTTTTACACGTTTTGGTTCACCCTGATTAACATGACCTTTCCTTTCTTTTTGGTTCTTATGTTATTTTTACCAGGTACGAAATTTCTTTTTTTGAAATTATATCTTATAAGAGAAACTTATGACTTTGTCAAGGATATCATGATTGGTTATTTCCTTGAGTTGCAAGGAAAGAGCCTATATTGATTTTTACCCGTCTAGTTTTCTTGAAATTATATACCAATATGATGAATCATGTGTTGGTAAAAGGTGATTTTCTAGCATATTACACAGTCATTGAATCCCACAATTTTGCATGTTAACATTAAATTTGATTTCAATTATATTGGTCAAGTGTAAAAACGTAAATTATTTAATATTTAGACTGTCAGGTTTAATCTTGATTTTTCGGTTCCAAATCTCCAGAAAGTAATTAAGATTGACATTTACAAAAGCCCTTGTCGTGTATCAAAAGACTGTGATCAGAAAAACATGCGAAATTTAATGTCAGAGTGTGTACGAGAGTTTTTTTTTTTTTTTAAATTATGAACATCAAACTCTTTCCCCTTATCCTACCCTTCAAGTTGAAACATGAAAATTACAAATATCCAACTTAACGACAATAAGAGTTCCCAAAAACTTAGTAAGAATCTCGGCCATTTGTTCTGAAGTAAAACATATATTAATCTCTATATATTTCGTGTGTTAATGAAGCACCATATTGGAAGCGTGATGCACATAAGATTGAATGTCATTGGACAACGAGTCAGAGGTGTCTTGAGCAGCCCCTAAACACTAGAGTAACTCCTGAACTCATTTAACCTCAGTAGTGTCTTGAGCAGAGTATTTGGGTAGTCGCCCCAATAAGAGCCACATAAACCCGCCAAGTTGGTCACTTTAGGCCGCAAGAATTTCTTTCAAATAAGGAATAACACGCAACACGCCTAGCACCATATCTCATTGAGAATCCGGGTTCGATACATAAACTGCTGAGAAAATAATAGAATAATTCAGGCCGCGCGATGGGAAGATAGATAAGGTTGCCAACAATTCGTCGATATTGTTCAAGATCAGAGTACAAAATTTCAATAGAAGTAACATGATTGTGAATTTTTTGATTATTTTCGATAAGAGTAAAAGCCAGACAAGCACTGAGATGAGCGCACTTGGAAACACTATCAAGACAGTATATATGTTGGCAAAGGCAAAAAATGACGCGCCAAAAAATCACCCTAATAGTATATGTATAGTATACGTATTAATTGAGCGAGGTTTTTATGAACAAGGTTTAAGTCCATAATCACACAAATATGGACAAAAAGAAACAGTACTCTGTCGTACATCAAAGTTTATACTATCAACCAAACCAAACATTACAACATAAACACACATGTCATAAAGTCGCTCATAGAGTGACACAGACTTATTTTATGTAAAATACTCAAACTTTTTTTTAAACACCAAAGCTTTTTTAATTACATTGGAAGTAACAGATACATCGGTGATATGGGAAGATATAGTTGCAAGATCCATGTTTTGCTCCCTCAAGGTTAATGCACTGATTCTTGCATGCATTATTGTTTCCACAAACTCCTGACCATGTTCCACTTGACCTCTCGCACAGCTTCGGTGCTTGTGCCTCCACCATTGTGGGTGCTTCTGCATATATATATATATATCTCAAAAAGTTAATTACTAATCATTATTGGTTAAATCTTAATATGAAAAGAGCATTACTCACCAAGAGAAGCAAAGAGAACAAGAGCAGCGAAAAGAAGGGCGATGATGGAAGCAAACTTAGCCATGACAATTACTATTTTGCTTTGAATGTATGTGTAGTGTGAGGAAATAAGCATAACATCAACCTCTATTTATAGTGTAGTGATGAGGAGTTTAGTCTTATACTTTTCATTGAACAATAAATCATGTTAACCCCACAATTTATAAAGATATTGTCTTCTAGTAGTCAACAGAAGATAAGATGTTTGAATAGTTAGTTGATGGCTGGTTTCTTAATCACATATCAGGCTGCCTCTTTATTGAAAGTAACCTAAGCGGCTGCTTTGGCTTCCAGCCAGTGCTATACCATTCATATGGGCGGCTAGTTAATTAGTTTTTGTATATCCTAGATTCTAATCTATAAAACCTGTAGAAAACTGGGTATTTTTTTCATTTAAAACATTTATTAAAGTCGAGCAAAAATTGATATAAGGAGATTCGATCTCTGTCTTGACACAGAACCGGCAATTTAATTTAACTTGTTCCAAAAGATTAAACGGTTCAATGTTTCGAATAAGAGTTTCAAAGGAACTTGTAAACATGAGAAAAAGAACTTGAATGTAGTGTGAAACTCTTTCCATTGTAACATTTTTTGACATATGAATTAAATTTTTTTTATTGTCATTTTTATTCGAAAAAATTATATGTTTTTGCTTCGCCCTCAACATGCCCTTTCTTTTTTTTTTTGGTTTCCTTATGTAATTACTACCAGGCATAAGATACATAAATTAAAAATTCTTAAATTACATAGCTTCTAATTAATACGGCCAAAAACCTTCTAAAAACGTTCATAATTATTCGTTTATAAATAATAGTATAATTTCGTTGAACAATATTGCCAAGAAAATTTTTTAGTCGACGTTGTATGGATGTTTGGTCAAAAGAGCTAAAAAATTGGAGAAAAGATGGATAATACAACATTCAAAATAATGGATTCGTTGCGTGAGTAATAAAGCTAGAAGAGGAACTCAGGACTTGAAGAGTAGTTGATTGGTTATTTACTTGAATCGCAAGGAGAAAACCTTGATACAATAATGATGTCACCTACCTATAATCTTCTTCTTTTCTAGATAATACTATAGTTTTCTTGAAATGATCCATCCAATACTATGAATCATCGAGACGAGTTAAGTTCTTTAAAAAGGGTTTTTCTAACATATTATTTAGTCATCTAACCGCACTAGTTTTTTTTTTTCATCACTAATCGCACTAGTTAAAATTTGCATTTTAACATTCAAATTGATATTAACTATGAATGCCCAAATGTTGACATTCTAATTTTTCGCTTCCAATATCCATGAAAATGTTTTTTTTTTCTCGCCATGCATGAAAATGATTAAGATTAACATTTAGACAAAAATCTTCTCGTGTTCCAAAAGACTCTGATCACAAGAACGTGAGCTATCTATACCATAGATGATGAGCGTGTGTTCGATTTCATTGCCAGTTTTTTTAACGTGAACATGAAGTAATTCTGCTACTGCATCCTCTGTATACTTCTAAAACATTTCTAAATATAACTTAGAAAATATAGAATACCATCAAGTCCTATAGTCAAAATATTATATAAAGAATAATTTAAATAAAATTATTAAAGATAAAAATTTCAAATGAAAATCTCTATAATATAATTACTTTTCAAAAAATACTTTAATTATTTTTAAATCTTGTTAATAGCCAATCAAATTGAACAAAAAATAATTTGATACCCAACTATATCATATTAATTAATTTTAATCGTTATATATTTACCTTTCATCTTTGTTTGATTCTATTTTTTTATTAAAAATTTAAAAATTAAATCATTGCATCACTCATATAAACAGAAAAACCTAAAAAAATTCACATATACTATGATTCGAATTTAAATTTCTTTTTAGCCATTACATATATTAGTCTTTAATATATATTACATAAAAAATTAACATCATTTTTAATAATAATATCTTTCCACACATGGTGCTTGTATTATCTACGTAGTATTTTAAATATTCAGATCATTCCCAACGTTTTAAAATAAATATACTCTCGAATTTGATTAAATAATTCCATATAAAATAAAATACTTTTTCTAATGGCCTGTATTTCAGAATAATGTAATGCCTTAAGACTATTAAATTAAGAGTTTGATTTAGGTCTATTTATCTGACTGGTAATGGCTCTGATTTATAGCCATTACAACTCTGATTTTCAACTTTGTTAACTCAGTCACCGAGATAATGTTTAAATGTGTTACCATTTATGTATATCTATCTACATAACCACATAAGAATGGATTTGAAGTCAATGAAGAGTCTTGCTCTTACATATCAGACCTTGGTTCGATTCTGTAAATTCTTCCTAAACAATACTCATTGGTTTGCTAATTCGCTATGCACTTAAAGGCACGGCAAATATAAGAAGCTTGCCAAAACAAGCAATAAACAGCTTATTTTACACAAAGAAAAAGTATGAACAACTGTATTTGTAAACCCATGAAACTAAATTCCTGAGTTCTATACGCGAAGCTTACTTGATTATACAGTAGCTGCTTTAGGGGACAGAAAATCAGAAATCTTGCTAGTGTAGAAATCTGGTTTTATCTTGTTCTCAGGGCTTTCTAGCATGGAGATTGAAGTAACACCTTCAAGTCCACAAAAACAAAATTTGATAGACTTAGATGGTTTAACCGAGTTAGTGTCCATAGAGGAACTGTTTTATGGACTAGTTATATACCCGAGAGGACGAGCAGAGTTTTACAACCACCATTCTGACCGAATAAAATGTCAGTGTCCAATCTATCACCCACCATGCATATTTGTGACTTTTGGATTCCAAATCTGCACATTTGTTAATGGCAAAGAACAACATTAGTTACAAATCCGTAACCGTTTATCAACTATTCAAGCAACGAAGAATTCGAGATATCAATAAAGAATGGAGACATGGTTCGCAACAAGATAACATGTTACCAAAGTTTTTGCTTCAGCTTCTTAAGCCAGTTTTTTTCTATTTTTATTTCGATTTTTTCAGATTTTTCGACAGTCTTTTTTTCAAAAACTGGTTTTGTTCCAAATGGGTTTTCCAATTTTGGGTTTTAACGAGACAACTACTATTCGATATTCAATTTTAGAAGTCTAATTTTTTCAGAAACGTTTCATAAACTAGATGCATATGTTATAAAAAGTTTAATTTGAATATAATTTAACATAATATTCAAAAAAAAAACATTAGTAATCAACATTCTCATTACTTCACAAAATCATTTGAGATTTTTTTTTATCTTGCACTTTTAGTGTGTTGTTATAGACATATGACTTTATCATCACTTGGACTTGATGAAAAAAAGTAGAAGAAAGAAGGAATATGAGAATATGTAAGCCCTTACTTGTCTGCTAAATAGTCCATCATAAAAGTTGAGGGTTTTCCAACAACAAGAGGCTCACGTTGAGTGGATCCAACGAGAGCACCAACCATAGAGCCACCACCTGAGACCGAGTAATTGCATAAGGATGAAAAACATAGTAAAGACAGAGAAAGAAATAACTTTTGTATAACGGTCCATCACCAAATTTACCGAAGCACTACATTAGGTTCTTTTGAAATTAACATCCTTTTCTAACAGAAGAAGATTATAATCTTACCTCTCAAACTATTAGCTAAATAAAAACAGTACAAAAAGTTGCTAATAAAAAAACTTACCTGCCCATTCTTGAGCATCGGTTAGGTGGGTGACAGCATCTCGGTTTGTAGCAATGAAAAGACACCCCGGGTTTTCGCGGATACAGAGTGTTCCATACCTTTCATTGAAAACAATTATTAGATCACACCAAACTCTGATGAAATTTACACAATGATTTATAAAGCATAGCTCATCCATAAACCAACAAGAATACTAGTCCTGGCGTGTGAAGGAAAACATATAACTTGGGGACCTACTGAATTTTGTAGTAGTTGAAATAGCGATCAAATCCAACTACAACAGCTCCCACCTGGAAAACATTTTCAGTATGCTTTAGTTTCAGTCTCAGGAACAACATTTTCATGGTTTTATAGGTTAAATGAGAACCAGAGACATAGAGTTATCAAAGATAGAGGGAAGAATGCCATACATCATGATCATGGTCCATTAGAAATCCTGGCTTCAATTCAATCTGTCTTTTACCATCCTCCTGAATTTGAAGAATTAACTGTTCAGAACAATGACAGCTTTTCGCAGAGTAAAAGAGAAGAGATGGAACAAATTCCAAAATGTGATTTGAGGACAAGTATTTGAAACTATATAATCGTGAGTTCATTAGAAAGAAGAAAGATCACAAAGAACCAAGAATGGCAAGTTAGCATTTTGCACAAAAAGAAAGAAATCCTGGAAAGCTATTATGAATGGTAACTGCTACATACCGGACCACCAAGGTATTGAAAACCAGCAAGCTCAAGCTCTTTCAAGATACCCTCTTCACCAATCACATAGACCTGAATACATATGCCTAAGACTGAGCCATGTTTTGAGTCTTGGTTGTATAGTTTTTGCTTGAAAGATAGTTTTACCTTCTTATCTTTGGGGAAGTCAATAGACTGCAAGTATGCAGCTGCAGCAAAAGACGAAGCAAATATCTCCTCCTGAAAAGAACAAACTGATACTTTCATCAAAATACAATTATAGACTTAAGAGCGCAAAGCTCAAATTGTGAACTAAGTCACTAACCTCGTTAACATTGAGGCCAAGAGTCTCAAACTTCTTGCCATATTGTTTCCTAGATTTTGTTGAGTTGTTTGTGACAAAAACCAATCTCTTTCCCTGAAAATTTAAGAATACCAAAAAAAAACAAATAATGTAATGAAAAAAAACTTCCAAAAAGCTAAAATGTAACCATTTTAGACTAAATGAGATTGCTTACCAACCTTGGCACGGAGCATATCAAGAGTTTCAGGAACTCCTTCAATCAATTTATCTCCCTTCCAAATTACTCCTTCAAACACACAAAAAAGGATAAGACAAATGGTTCAACACATTTCAGCTATAAATATCATTTTCATTATCAATTATTTATGATCACCGGGTAGATCCCGGATCGAAAGTCAAGCAATTTAAGGCATCTACAATGGCCAAGAGGGAACCACAACAATTTTCATAGATAGTGAAACTCCATAATCAAGATTTTGTTGATTTCAAAACTTGTAGGCTTGTAGTATACTATTGTGGGCTTTCATGTGTAGTCAAAAATGCACACCAATGCCACAACCAAAAGAGGCATATAGTTTAGAAACAATCAACAAAGTTTTATCATTATAACATCTCTTTTTCAGTCATCTTCCAAACTCTTCCCTATGCACATATTAATCCTCTGTTGATACTTACCGTCACAATCGAAGATAAAAGTTTCGACAGAGTCGATGAGTTGATCTGCGTTTTCAAGATGTTGCGTGGCCATAGCTCTAGGGGTTATACTTAGACACGTCTTTGGGAGAGGCTTATGGTAGATTTTACGAGAGGAGCCACCGCAGAAAGAGGAGGAACGAAAGCCGGATAGGGTTCTGAGAGAGAAGAAAGGTTTGGAGTTTGGTAAGAAAGAAGAAGATACCGGAGAAACAGCAGAAGCAACTGATCTACTCACCATTTCTTCTCACTTTTTTTTTCCCTCCTCTTTTGGAAATATTTTTTCTTTAAAAATAAAACTTTTTTTTGTTTCTCTTTCTTTAACATGAGTATGGATGGTGCTGACGTGGTAAATTGGGTGGATATGGTAGCAAATATTATCCCTATATTTCTTAGCCATTGAATTGGATCAGCAATTAATGGACACACATTGTGGAAAACAAAATGATTGTACAAACATTTAAATGTGACACAAGTACTCGCACATTACAACTAAGCACCAACCAAATACATCAGATGAGATGAGACCTAGGGAAGGTCCAAGTGTTTGAGAACCACCATGAGAGCTAGAGGGTTCCAAGAGATGTTATTTCAGTCTTTTTTTTGTGCAAAAAATCCATTGATTTTACTAACTTCGATTTATGAGATTTTTGGTCAAAACCCAACAATATACATTAATCATGTGTACCGTAGCTAAGAATTTCAGAATTTTGTACCTAAAAAATTATGAGCTGATATATGTTTCAGAAATTCATATAAATAAAATAGTAGGAATTATTTGTACACCCATTAAAGTGCGCTGACATGATCACATTACAAGCAAGAACCAAACACAAAACGTGTATTAAAAATAGAATAAAATGAAAATGGAAACTAAAGCTTGAGTTGAAATGGGTAAGATGGCCAATCCTTAAGATCTTCTTCTTGCTTCCGAGCCTTAAAATCACCATCATCGACAACACTCTCATCCAAATAATCACTATACTTCAATAAGAACGCTAACACAAGAACAATCCACTCCAAGCAAAATATCACAACACACAACCCACCAGCGAGTTTAAGTATAACCTCACCGTCTTCTTCCCTAACATAGGATTTCAAAAACCTAAGGAAATCCCCTGTTCTTGTGAATATCAGAACTGAGACTGCGCCTTGGAATATGGCCGTGAGGACTGTTGCCACCATGTGAGAACCGTACAATCTATCGCTCGTGGTGGCGGTGGTGGAGGAGGCGAAGATGGAGCTGCCGGAGACGGTGGTGGCGATGGTGAGAGTGTGGAGGAAGATGAGGGAGAGACCGGAGAGTGATGGGAAGAGACGGAGAGAGATTGTGAGAAAGATACAACTTGAGGCTGAGCCTAAAAGGATGTAGTTGCAGAGAAGGAAGATGTTGTGTGTGTTGCCTTTCGATTTTGACATTCCCATATCTCAGATTGTTAAGGGTTTTACAAAATTTGAGAAGAGAAACTCTGTTTTTTATCTTTACTGGGTTTGGTATTTGATGTTTGTTTTGGTATTTCTTGATTAATTTCACTTGGTTGTAGGGCTTATAAACATACATAAGCTACAAATTTTGAGGAACTATAAAGATGAGATCTTGTTGGGATTAACGGTCGTATTTGTTTTTTGAAATTATGACCGTTATGACTTAAAGACGAAGACACAAGATTCAATTAAGGTCCAACGGTTCGATAACTTTTTAAGCTTTTCATTAACAGAAAGATAAATAAATAATAAAAATAAACTTTTTTTTATTTTTGATAGTAATAATTGTTATTGTACTATGGCCGGGGCTAGTTCTGAATTATAGAAGGTCAAAAGCGAAAATAATTAGAAGAAATTTGGAAATATAACAGTTTTTTTGGAGACTCTATATGGTTTGGATCTTTTGCATTAAGTTTTTTGTGTACAAAAGACCATTTTGTTCCGAACGCGTGTACATCAATCTCATCCAGGAGTTGAGTTATGTTTCTCGCATGCACATTAATACGTAGGTGTACAATATCCACATATTTTTAAATATGTGGGCATACGCATTCATACTTCTAAATTATAAGTTTTGTTCTTAAAATTATTTTTTTATATGATGAACGTATATACATACGAATGTAAAATAACAAATTAATTTATATAAAATCTAATCATAAAATAAAGATGATAATCTATTTTATATAGCAATATGAATATTAAAAGATAGAAAAAATAAACATGAACATGAATCAATAATTCAATTTTTTGATAAAAGATATTTACAAATTGAAGAAAGAAAGAAAAAATGGATAAAATAGTTTAATAAACTAATTTTAATAAAATAATTTAATAAATTCAAGCTTTATCCTCAATCTGTTGACACATACAATATCCATCCCATTACCTTTACTCGTCCAGCATTCGAAGATGGAGGGGCATAATTGTTATGCCAAAATGTGACAGAAGCATAGACAAAATTAAAAAGTACCACTTACACAAGTTTTTATTAAATCGGAAAAGTAAAATATTTGTGGTTGAATCTAATAGTTTGCTGGAAAAAAATAACGGAATGACTAAAAAAGCTATATGTGTGGACACGAACTAGAGACACTAGAAATCCTTTGGTTGAATCTAATAGTTTACTGAAGGTTACCTGATAGCATACGTAGCGAAGATTGCTGTAGCTCAAAGTTTTCAACCCAAACATAATTCTGTAAATGTACAGAAGTCACTTGTACTATTTATAGGATATCGATCCATAAAAAAAATGTAATCACATACTAAAAATGCATAAGTTCGATTAAACTAATCAAATAAAGTTGTTTTTGGTAATTATTATTTTTAATATGAACTAAGCAATACAATTCAAATTTAAACTACGAAAATGCTAAAAATAAGATATGTAATATGATGATAAAGCAATGATTCATGTGTAAGATGATAATCTAGATGACACGATGAGTTTCTAACAATGCTTAAAAACAACTATTAACAATTCTAGGTAATAGATCACTAATTAATATTAATCCACTTATATGATACTAATTTTTTTACTAATCACCATCATTAACAATAAATTTCCATTTGTGAAAAGTGAATCAATGAACATTAACATTCAAGTCCAATCAAACCACTAATTACCCAAACATCAATTTTTATTGACTAAGAAAAATACGCTCATTTAAGTTATTTAAATCATTTCATTGAACATTTTCTAGGTATTAAAATCGTAAGCATCAAGAATTAAGATGTCAACTTAAATCTAGTATTAAGAACAACTTAAATGAAAGATATAAAAAGATCTAACCCTAAGAATCATCATCAACCCAATCAAAACATCATGATCTATGAACCCTTTAATTCATCAAAGATACTACTCACTCATACTTAATTAAATCAAACAAAACAAATGAGATAATGAAAGCATGATGCTAACAATGAAAGAAGATTTACTAAAAATGCAAAAGATTAACAAATGATACTAGTAAAACGGTTCTTAGATCCTCAAAGAGGGAAGAAATTATCATAAACAAAGCTTCTCATCCATAAATTAGATTTAGAAAGCTATATATATACTAATGTAAATGTGCCACGGGACGACCCAAGAAAAACCGGGTCGGATCCATAAAAGGAGTTTCTAGAGACAACGGTGGCGGCAGGGGACCACCAAGAATTTTTCATGTCGTGGCTGGCGGTTCAGGCTGGCGGTCCTGCACCTGGTTGATTCTGGCAGTCAGTTCTAGCGGCCAAGTGACCGCCAAGACTGGCACCTGAACCTGCTAAAGTTTCTACCTTCTTCGTGTTGTCCATGGCGGTTGTTAAATTGGCGGTCATGACCTCTAGGGACATACTTTGGCTTTTCTTTGCTTATTTCTCTCCTTTACCTTCTATCCTCAAGCCTCAAATCACCCCAAGTCTTCAAATATCTAAGGACTCAAAACTATGCAATAATTATAACTTAAGACTCTAGAATGCAAGTCAAATTCAAAAGCCTAAACTAAAAGCTATGCAAATGAACTTAAATAATATAATACGATGAGAAAAGGGTTTAAACCAAGAGTTAGAAACATGTAAAGACCATAATTATCAACTTCCCCAACTTTTCATTTGCTTGTTCGTAAGCAAACAAGAAAGAATGGTTAAAGGAAAGTTTAAAGAGCAGAGACTTAAAGCCACAAAGCTCGAAAATGGATTCATTGTGAGGTCTCTGAAGATGCACAATCCACAAAGCCACAAAGCTTAAACAATGCACAATCCAACACTTTATTTTTTTGTAGTTTGTCATAATCATACCAATCCAATTCTCTAATAATACCCGAAACCAAACTAACTTGCAATCAATTCTAAAATAACTCTTCACATTCAATTAAATTTTAAGTGCAATATGTTAAGGGAATCACAATCAAGTTCATTTGGTTAGGTAGAAAATGGTTAAAGGATTAAGAAGAGAGGGTTCAATGGTGTTTATGGCCTCTTCTTGAAACAACTTACAAGTCATTACGGAAAAATAATGGAGAATGTGACAAAATGTTGGAACAAGACTCTATTCCACTATTATACCCATTCTCATGCTTTCATCTAGTGATTCAATCCATAATCCTTAGGCACTTAAACAATGAAACTCAATTCCTATAAGACACCTTAACCCGATCGAGTCTTTTCTTTTCCTTTTTTGGCTAAGTAGAGAACCAAAATCAAACACATGCTTTTTTTGTTTTCTTTATTCATTATTTTCTCTTTATTTTTTAGGTGCTCTCTCTTTTTTTATGATCTTTTTCAAGTTTATAGAAGTAGCAAAATCCAGCTTTTTCTTATCCACACTTGAGCAATTATTTCTTTCCTCAAATGTTCTCTAGGAGCTTTCATATCTACAAGAATATTTTTGGGTTTTCTACCTTGTTCCTTGATTCTAATCACCATTTTCCATCATGATCACTATCCAACATTAAATTATCATTACATTTTTAAGCTAATGGAAGAAAGGACTTCTCGATCACCTTCTCTATCGATTTTGAAAATGAAAGCACACGTGAGACATCACTCAATCAAAATTAATGCATGGTTTGGAAGCAATGATTAGGGTGAAGGTGGGAAAACCATCTTAAAGAGGAAGATGACCATTCTAGTTAACAACGCTGGTGAAATAGGTATAAGATAACTCAAATGTTTCTCTAAAAATTCATGAACAAGCATTTTAACTCCCTGACCAAGAATTTTAGAGTCAAATTAACTCAAAATTCATAGACAGTTGTAATGAAAATCATCTAAAGCTCGTGATGGTTAGGATTTTTGAAAGAGGAGAGGGTCCAATGATGGATTTTTTGCTTTTTCAAGGTTGAAGTCATGCACTAAGTAACTACGATCAAGGGTTCCAATCTCAATCTAAATTTGAATTTTTACAAGGCAATTATCCTCTATTCAATTAAGACTACATGTTTCTTTTTGTGTGTTTTCAATTTTTTTTATTTTTGGTGATTTTCTATGCAAATAAGTGTATTTGTGAGACTCAAATATGTAAAAAGTAAAATAAAAATATAAAACTCAAAATAAAAAGACAAAAATCCCCTCCCCCCAACTTGAATTACACTGTTTCAGCATGTGCCTTAGTTTTCTCATTGTTATTTATAGCACAAGTTATCTTGTAGTTTTTTATTAAAAATTTTTATTAAAAAGTTTGACAAGGAGTTGAACAAGAACCATTACAACCGAATTTTAAAAGAGAAGTAGGGAGAGAGGAGCAAAGATCAAACAAATCCTATCACTAGTGATCTGGTGAGGAGAAGGAGGACAGTTAGAGAGATGACCAGCGCTGGATCCGGGGTTGTTCAAGGCAGTTGATTTATTACGAAGGACTGAGATGATCCTTCGTAAAATGACCGAGTGAGGAAGAGAGACCATTATGGAAGCGATGGTTTTGTTCTTTCCACAACTTATCGCTACATGCTTGCCAAGCTTGAAGAAGAGCAAGTGTGATATCTCTGTTTGTCGAGGCTGTAGGTAGCCAAAGAAGAATAGTTTCCCATGTCAAAGGAGCCCGAGAGATGCATATTATATGTTATTCTAAGCCAAACCTTAGAGGATTAGTCACCTGACATAAAACCCAATAAGTAAGGATTTTAAACATCAAAATAATGTTATGATTTAAAGGAGCATCAATTTACCAAAAATGTCTTGTGGCGCAATGGTAAGGACATTTTTTCTTAGTATCAGCTACGAGTTTGAACCATTACCTTGTATTTTGCGGTTTTTTCAACTTAAGTTTATAAATGGGTCAAAAAGTTTTTTTTGCTTCACGCACTGTTTTTTATTGGGCCGACCCTGGTAATCACAACTGAAGAAAAGATGATTGTGCGACTCCGGAGAGGGACAACACAGAAGACATGTTGATTCCACATCAAACCCCAAGCGGTAAGCTTAGCCAAGGTTGGGTTATGATTGAGTGTAAACAACCATGAAATAGTGGCATGCTTTGGGAATGATTCTTTATGCCCGATAAGTGGAGCCTAAGAGACAGGGGTTCTGCGGCATGATGATGTTTCAGATATCTTTTGAGGAAAAACGATTTCTTGGTGTTCCTTCCAGTACCTAGGAAGCAACATCATTAGATACAAATTTAGAGATAGTAGTAAGGTAGGAGATGAGATGCATCTGACGCTCTGATCTAACCGGACGAAAAGACCAGCCATCTCTGCAGAGAAACAGTCTTTAACAAGTGAATCTAGTGGGATACCAAGTGAAGAGGGACCAATCTCAGCTAAGAAAGTGATTAGTGGACCGAAGGGAGTCTAAGGATCTCACCAAAAGAATGTGTCTTCCCCGTTGCCGAGCTTGATACTCAGAATGGAGAGAGGTTTTTGCCGTAGTTTCAGAATACAACAAAATAACCATGAGATTGATGAATTATTAACATTTATGGCCCAAAATGGAAGGCCCTACATGTATTTTTTTTTGACCCAGGCCAACACAAATCAAACCAGATCTGAAAAAGATCATCCAAACTAGCTTTAAACCATAAGTTTCATTCCAAGTAGAGAGCGATTGCACCCCCAAACTGCTCTCATATTTGGGAAAGGAGATATCAGTCCAAGAAACTCATGCCCCCAAAGGCTCTCGGATGAGAGAATTAATCTTTTGCAGAAATTTCTTTGGAAAAAGAAAACCAAACGACCAGAAACCAACAATGCCCAAGATAACTATAGAGATCAGTTGAAGGTGACATGCCACACTTAAGTGGCGATGTATCCATCTATTTATCTTCCTTCTAATTTGAATGAGCAAAGAGGAAGATCTAAATAATGGACTACGAGAAGCTCTGGATTGAGGCTAAATCTTTACTACATGAGTTGGAGAGAGTTATCACTAATTCCAAACCAGAACATGGAAGGCGTGGAGATGTTAAGAGCTAACCCATACATCTTCTAAAATTAAGACAATACTGTGAAGATCCATGCAAGAGAGGTTAGTGAACCTTCCAAAAAAATCAACAAATCATCTACAAAAGACAGGTGTGTTAATTGCATACCAGAGCAACAAAGATGATAACCAAATATGTCATACCTGCGGCTTTGTTAAGCATAAGACTAAGAATATTAATTGCAAGAACGAAGAGAATGGGAAATAGATCATTGCCTTGGAGAAGTATCGTGCGGCCCTTGAAGAAGCAAAATGATACCTCATTGATGCTGATAGAGAAAGTGGGGGGGGGGGGGGGTAAAAATGCAGGCTATGATCCATTTGATAAAGGAAGAAGGCACCTGATAAACTTGTAGAGATTCGAATCAAAAGTTTTTGAGATGCCCACTTTCAAAGTTATCTGAGGGGAGGTATTTGTTCTGTGATAACCATTTAGGACCTCATATACCAATAACACATTCTCGAGCAGCAGACAATCCTTAATGAAGGTTGTCTGGTTGGGTAAAATAATAGTGGGCATCAGACACTTCAGTCTGTCAACTAGAATCCTAGAAATCAACTATGATTAATAGCCAACCTAGACATCTTCTAAAATTAAGAAAATACTGTGAAGCTCCATGCAAGAGAGGTTGGTGAACCTTTGAAGAAAATCAACAAATTATCTACAACAGAGAGGTGTGTTAATTGCATAATAGAGCAACAAGGGTGATAACCAAATATGCCATCACCTGCAGCTTTGTTATGCAGAAGACTAAGAATATTAATTGCAAGAACGAAGAGGATGGGAGACAGAGCATTGCCTTGGAGAAGTATCGTGCGACCCTTGAAGAAATCAGATGATACCTCATTGATGCTGATAGAGAAAGTGAGGGTAAAAATTCAGGCTATATCCATTTGATAAAGGAAGACGGCACCTGATAAACTTGTAGAGATTCGAATCAAAAGATTTTGAGATGCCCACTTTCAAAGTTATCTGAGGGGAGGTATTTGTTCTATGATAACCATTTAGGAACTCATATGCCAATAACACATTCTTGATCAGCAGGCAGTCCTTAATGAAGGCTGTCTAGTTGGATACAATAATAGTGTGCATCACACACTTGAGGTTGTCAGCTAGAATCCTAGAAATCAGCTTGTACAGTGTGTTGCAGCAACAGAGGGGCAAAACTCTTTAAACTCCTCAGCTCTAGGCGCTTGGATAGGAAAACTGACGAGAAAAATTGTTTAATCGCCGGAACTATATCATGACTCAAAATATTTCAAGTGGCCTTGAAGAATTCAACAGAATTTGAGGTTGTGTCTTATTCAAGGCATCCTAAAAGGGAGGCTTTAATAATCTCATCAGTAACAGGCGTAGAGAAGAGAGACTGATGAAACTCTGAGCGTATGGCTGAGATGAGCCTATCTGAGAACTTTGGCAGGTAATGACAAAAATCACCTTTAATACAGTAGAGGACACTCGTGAAGTAGGCAAGAGCTAGAAAGTAAGATTCCTCAAGAGTAGCAGTCCTAGAACTATCTTGCTTCAAAAATTAGTTAATTGCATTCATTGCATTTCTGACCTTGGTTACTAGGTGGAAGAACCTTTTGTTAAGATCTCCCTCTTGCAACTATCTTATTCTTGACCTTTGACGGAAAAAACTTTCTTCTACAAGTTCACGGTATTACCAAGCCTTTTTCGTTGAGAATATTAAGTGAACTCAGATCGTCTAATGCTAGTACCTGCAAGGATTTAAGATGATCACTAGCCTCATAAACCCTCCTTTCAATATCACTAAAATGCTCATGAGATAAAGATTTTAGCGCCCTCTTCAGGCCTTTTAGTTTGAAGCAAAAGTCTCTAAGATTAGAAGGTCGATCACTAAGTGAAACCCATGCCTCTAGAATCATGGAAAGAAAAGATGGATGTTTCGTGGCTAGGTTATAAAATTTGAATGGTCTAGTGCTGAAAGAAGAGGAGGGCGAAGAGCTTGATATGGCACAGTGAGTGGTCTGAAACTCTGGAAGTTCAAAGGATCAATGAGAAGAGGGAAAGTACAGAACAAAGTGGTTATTAACAAAACACCGATCTAGCTTCTTAGCCATTGTGTCTGAAGGACTTTTATTAAACCATGTGTATGTAGGACCTTGAGAAGCCATGTCCTAAAGACCTAGCTCCGATAAACATTGGTTGAACTCTCTCATTGTTGAAGTTGAGATTGTTTTTTGGATGATTCGAGGTTTCTAGAGGCGAGATTATCTCGTTGAGGTCCCTGCAAAACAGTCATGGTTTTAAGTCCAAGTTAAAAGAAATCTGGGTATCTCTCAAAAAAGACCATAACTCCTTCTTTCATCAACCTTATCTGATGCGTATACTGCAAAGTAGGAAACATTGGTACCATCATCCAAGTGAACCTCACAGGTTATTGATATGTTATAGTAGTAGGTAGCTTGAAAATAATCTATATTTCCCCTAAATTCGAATGATGATAGTTAGATAACAATTTCTAATCCTGACCGATAGAAGACAAAATGTGGTTCTTATTCAATTCCCTAATATGCGTTTCCAAAAGGGCATCAAACAAAGCTGGTCTTGAATTAATCCATGAAACCAAAGGGCAGTGCTTAGAGATATCATTGATATCACACACGTTTCCAAAAAATCTATTTGAAATACTTGATTTATCATTGGTGACGACCCCCTGAAATAGGGAAAATACACCTCCACTGGATGGAGAATTCAAACCTAAAAACTGATGCTTTTTATAATGTTTCGAAGAAGAGGAGGATGAGTGAGGGATTAGTAATTCTTAACCGGTGAAGCTAGGTGGATGGTGAGAGTAAAACCAGAATCCGACTGAGGAGACTCATTTTCTTGTTGGAGAAGATCAAAAGGGTTTGTGATTGCAATTGAAGGCGCTGAGAATGGCTTTACAGAAGGTGAAAAAGAGTCTTAAGTACGTAATGCAACATTTGGAATTTTAGGGACATAAGAAACAGATTAAACTGCATGAGCACTAACAGAGTATGGTCCAATACTACCAACAACAGGGATAATTTCAGCTAGTGCACAACTCTGATTCAACTCTGAGACAAGAGGAATGAGAGGTAATGAACAATTAAATTCTGGTGTCAAGGCGATTTAAGGATTTCAAATAGTCACTGGTACATCCTTTGTACGGTTGAAGATGTATTCAGATGAGAAATAGATGGCTCAGTTGAAGAAATTAGCACCGATTGTGGGACAAAACCCAACACTACTGCCTGCTAAGGCTGAGAATATAAACTTGAGGAAGAAGCGATGTACCCTTGATCCTTTCTTGTTGGGTTTTTCACCGGGTTTTTAGCAACTCCTCTTTGCTGCTTCGCATGTTCGTTACCAGCTTCTTGATTAGGTACTTTAGGAAAAAGATATGCCTTATGGCCAAGCTCATTACAAATTGGACACAAGGGAGGGAGCCAACCGTACGAAACTAGCTCCCTCCCGTACGAAACTGTTAGGAAAATCACAAAACCCTCTTCACTTTCAATTTATAAAAACTTAGACAGATTCTTGGTGAGGTCCACTATCACTTTGACTACGCCTGAGCTTACACTAGTAAATTGTTTCACATCCACAAATTCCCCCCAGGGGCTTTGTAATGAAGGTGATCCCTTCATTAGTGACCAAATCAAATGGAAACTGACTAATGGTGGGTTAATGCTGAACTTCCACTCAGTCACAGAGAACGGTAAGTCTCTAACTCTCCATAATTTAGGTTGTAGAACATGCTGCCTCATAAGAGGCCGACTGGATGTGAAACAAGAAAGCATTGCTAGTGAGATTGTGGATAATGACTCTACGATCACAACCCCCAAAATAATTCAAAACAACTCAAAAGTTTCCATAGGAGGGAGCATTCTCATAGAAGATTCCCATAATATAGTCTTAGTGAAATCGCATACATCTTCCAAAGACTGCATTTGGAATTTTGACTCTCCGTGTTACTTCAACCAAGACTGTAAATAAATCTTTCTCTCTGCAAACCAAATGACCCCGAGACCTCTGAACCTATAACCCGCTCAAAAATCTGATCTGCAAAAGAACAAACAACACCATCCTCACACCCAACAGCATAAACCTTCAACCTCTCCTCACCAGCCTCCGAGAACAGACAAGGCTTGAAACCGTCGACACTAGCCTCCTGCCGTGAGACAACCACGCCCGGGGCCTTCCCAGGAGGCGCCACATCCATCGAAGGTGAGCACAAGGTCCTAGAACTAATAGCCTTCTCAATCGCACTAAAATTTCCTTAAACGACACTTGACTTTTTAGCAATTTACTTTGGGGATGTTACACTTTATGCTTAGCTTCTTTGGAATTTGGTAATTATAAATTAGTTTATAATTAATATCATATCTTTTTCACTAATTCGATTGATTATCAACTTTAATTTATGTTTTCTTAGATGAGAAGGTGAGTATTGTGTTTTACAACATGACTAGATATCTCCACATAGGAGAAAATTATATCATCGCTAAAAGGCTAACTATAATGGTTAATGTGTGAGAGTGTATTCATATACGCTAGTGATATGTGGAGATTCAGACAAAGAAACGCTGCACACATACTTTCTACAGTGTCAAAAGTTTGCTTTAGGTGCCAAAATACTAAACACTAGAAGATCAACTGAAACCACTCTGCAAAGGAGATATATTTGCTTGTTCGAAAAAAAGCTAGAGAAAATCGTGTCAAATAACATCAGAAAAAGCAGAGAAGGATGATGCACACAAGAATTAAAAAGGTTCGACATAGTGTCTAGGTCCTCAAATCACCAAATAGATTCACTTAGACAATCTTACAACAAGAAATTTTCTAATTGATATCACTAAGAGAATCCTTTGTTCGTCACCAAACAATATCTAGTTACACACAGACGTGGAACAACCAGACCTGTATTCCTACAAGTAACTCGACTTGCCTACAACTCACCTAAATAAATGAATCGAGTTTATGTCTCTCTTTTCAGCTCATCCTAACATCATATACCTCTCTTGTATATATACTCATATACTTATGAGATATGCCTCACTAGATTTAATCAACAAAAATAAAATTATCCTCTTTAAATAAAATGACTAAATCTTCAAAATATCTTCTCCAATAATATATTCTCCTGCATGTTTCTTTTGATTTCATCTCTCCAAATATCTTTTTGAAATTAATCTCAACTCCACGAGCCACGTCAACATCAAGATGGTTCTAAGAAGCCGTTTCTTGTTTCAACAAGCTATGCACTTTCATTCTCCCTCTTTTTAACTATGTTTTACAACTCAAGCGCATCACATACATCACCTATACCAAGCACGAAATTATGATATAAAAACTCTCCTTTAATCCTATATCAACGTGACAGTAGCATCTTCATAGATCTTACTTCCACATTCTCCCCATGCTTGAGTGATAAAACTATGTTAAAACTCCAAATGCATTATGAGCAAATGCATACTTCTTGGAACAAACTTCTCAATCAGAATCACCTTCCCCTTGTAGCTTTTCAATGACTCCCATTCATACTTTTATGTTTCTTCCTCTCAATCCTTTCTTCACAATTTGACATGTGTTTCAAACAACCATATGTGCATCATATAGTATTCTTTGAATCACTAGTTGATGAGTAAACAAGATGCACCATTATCAAATCAACCTTTTTGATCAATATGTTTTGATATCTCCTTAAATCTGAAAAACATTATTTTGCTTTTATGCATATCTCACCTTGTTAAAGAATTTGTAACAATATGCCTTATGTCCCTTTCTTTCACAATAATAGCATTCTAATGTACAAAATACATTTTGGTGTTTTTTGGGTTTCTGTTCCAACCAAATTTATCTTGTTCCAAGACCATAACTCATCTTCTTTTTTTCAACCATACGTGAAATATTTCTTTTGACTTAAACAACTTTGTGATCCATCGAGGTTGTGATGACACTCTTTGTTATCATCTCTAATAACATTTCCTTTGTTACAAAAGACTTCGATATTTTTCTTTCACTAAAACGGTTTTGAATTAGATGTACCTCCTTGATAATCAAGACCAAAATGTGTCTTCTCCGTTCTTTCCATGCTCGATATTTTATCTAGATCATTTGTTCGACTGTTTTGCATCTTCAAGTTCTTCTTTTGCTCCATGAGTTCAATCTCCAACCACTTGGTTTTGTCTCTCTCCGCTACAAGTTCCTCCTTCAACTTCACCATGTGAACAACTTCGTGATTTTCATTCATCGAAGCACAAGAACTCTTTTTATTTTCAAAAAGCTTAATTTGCAAATTTCTTTGATTCTTCTTTTTCATATACTAGCTCTTTCTCCATATACTTGATCTTTCTTTCCATCAACATCTTTTCTTTGATTAATACCATGTAATCTTTGTTAATCTTAACTCAACTCTCATAAAGAGTTCTGAAATTAGCTTGGAGGTCTGCTACTTGATCACTTTTGGAATCACTACTATTGCGGTAACAATCACTATTTGTTCCAACAACAGAGACATAATCATATTTTTTGCTTCCTTTGTTAGGCTCCATGAATGCATGTAGTTCTACAAATGAGTTACCTCCTCTTCGTTATCAATTTCAATCTCACTACAGTCTATATAGGAATTCTCTTTTCTCTTTAAAATGTTAACACACTCTAATATTTTGTGTCCATACCCCTAGGCATTGAATCTTCTTCTTCTTAATGATCGGACATTCAGACTTGATATGTCCAAATCGTCAGTATTCATGGCACTATATTCCACTTATTCTTCCTCCAACATTAACATCTACTAAGGATTTCTTATCATTTTCTAACTTCTTTAAGAAGTTTTTCAAACATTTTCACAAGTGAACCCATTGATTCTTCTAAGTTTTGTATTCTCAACTTTTAATCACTCGCATATAGAACTGACCTATTGGGGTTATCTAAAGAAGCGCCCTTAGGATCCATCTCATATGCTTGTAACCTCCAAATTATTTCATCAAACGAGATATCATCCATGTTAAGAGCAACCCCAACAACCGCTTTTTCTGACTCAAATCTCTTAGGTAAGCACTGCAATAAATTTTTGACATATGTCTTCCTAATCATGTGTGCTTCATTAGCAATAGCACAAAACTTAGCACTGTAATCTATAACACTTTCATGTTCATCCATTCATAGATTCTCAAACTTAGAAGCTAATCGGTCATTTCTTGATAGCTTCACACATGTGTTTCCTTCAAACAATTTTTCTACTTTGTCCCACGCCTCTTTAGATGATGAATATCCATGAATTAACCGAATTAAAAATAGTAGATAAAAATTTTATATTATACCTTGACATATTCTTCTTGTTTTTCATCCATTTACTCTTTGGTTTGTTGACTATGGAACCGTCTCTTTCAACAAGTTTTGGAACTTCATAACCGTTTTCCACTATTTTCCAAGCATCATCATCAATACCTTGTATAATTGCCTTTATATTCACCTTCTAGTATTCATACATTTATGCGTCTAACGTAAGACTCTTAACTGCAAACCATTCTCTATTTATACTATACATCTCTTTCCTTAGGATCCACACCAAGTTGTTGAGTAAGACTCTCTACAGATGTTCGCTCTGATACAAATTCAAAAATCATAGAAGGATGATGCACACTAGAATTAACAAGGTTTGGCAAAGTGCATACATCCTCAAATCACCAACTAAATTCACATAGAAAATCTTGTTTAGTTGGTATGATACGGCACTAAGACACCCTTTATCTCGTCACCAAACAATATCTAGTTACACACAGTCGTCGAACAACAAAATATGTGTTCCTACAATTAATTTGACTTGCCTACAACTCACCAAAATAAATGAATCGAGTTTTTATCTCTCTATAGCATCACACACCTCCCTTTTATATATACTCATAGAAATATGAATGTCTCCCTAAAATTAATCAACATAAAAAAATATTTTCTTTAAATAAAATGACTACATCTTCAAGAATATATTCTCCAAAAATATCTTTACCTGCACGTTTCATTTTCTTTAATCTCTCAAAATATATTTTTGATATTAATTTCAACTTCATGAGACACGTCAGCATCAATCTACTAATCTCGAGCTTATCGAGTTTGTTTTAACAAATCACTTTTTGTTCTAACAAGCTATGCACTTTAAAACATCTTGTAGTCCAATCATACTATTTATTGTGAGAGGTGTGCTTAGATAATGAATAGGTATCTGCACAATATGTAACCAAAGATGCAAAGCTTTATTTAGAGCATCAGTTATTCTACCCACTGAAAAAGAGATATGATTTTGTTGTATTGACCAAAATAATGGAAAACCACCATCGTGCCTCTAAGAGATGTTGTTCTGTCTATAAATACCATTAAGTCATCCATGAAACTCAAGTGGGTTAAAGTGAGTTCATGTCAAAGGAGGTGGTCATCGATTTTCCTTTCTCTTGCTTCCTTATTTAGCAGAAGAGTTAATACATTGTTTGCAATCTCAAAAAGGTAAGGAGATAGAGCCAGAGCACCCTTGCTGAAGACCATAAGAACTTGAAAAAAAACTCTAGAGTTCTCCAATATTGATATAGAGACTAAAAAAGTTGTGGTAGAAATAAAACTAAGGATCCAAGAAATAAAGAAGTCCAAGAGATCAATTTTTTGGAGAACAAGCAAGATGAAATCTCAACAAACAATGTCAACGGAGATTAACCTAACACTATAAAGTATGAAAAGAATAATTATCAGGGATACGAATAATCGAAGATAGGAGAGCTAGGGTATTTTAGCGATTTTAAGGAGCTAGGGTTGTTCTGTTTCGTGAAGGGATGATGTCGGCTCTGCCACCAGGGCAGACCATGGTGGCTGCAGGGAAGATAATCCAGAGTGAAGCGATGACTCAGGTGGGTGTTGATTCTATAGTGGGAGATTTCTCTATTGTGAATATGGAGACATCTGATTCAGGAATGGTTGTGGGTTTGGTGGGGGCTGTTTCTGAAGGAGTTTTAGTTTCGGCGGTGGATGTATCTTAAGGTATCACTGAGGTTTCAGGTTGTGCGTTTGTGTCGGCGGAGGGGGTTGCTTCAGAGATTGGGGTTTAGAGTTTGGATGATATTGGAGGAAATTCTGTTTTAGCAAAGGTTTCACGTAAGGAGGTTGACTCTATTATGATTGGGGTTTCTATTTCAAGAGAGAGTTCAGAGGCGGGCATTAATCAAGGAGGGGTTGATAAAGTTTCATGTAAGGAGAAAAATACTGTTTCAATGGAGTTAGTTGCTCCTATTGGCGAAAGCACATATGGTTTGGTTCCTAAATTGATTAAACCACAAGAGGAGACTCGTAAGTTTATCTTTCAGCTTTTTAATTGAAGTCTTCATTGACGAAAAATGATCTAATGGCCACCGAAGAAGATGGTAATCCAATAATTATTGTTCCAGATGATGTTATTAATGATCAACCTCTTTTGTGGAATGATCTAATTGTTGGGAAATTTCCCGACGCAGCTCCCCATATAGCAAAAATCCATGTGATTGTTAACAAAATATGATGCTATAGGAATAAGACAATCAAAATTGATGCTCATGTTGTGAACTTAACCATAATCAAGTTTCGTATTCGAGATAGAGCAATCAGGGACAAGGTTTTACGTTGAGGCATGTGGAATATTGCCGACAAACCAATGATGGTTTCCAAGTATGGCTCAGTGGTAGCAGAAGATCAATTGGCAATTCGTTCAATGCCTCTCTGGGTTACTCTAAAACAAATTATGTCCTCGTTTTTCTCTTGGAAAGGGCTAAGTTTCTTGTCAAGCATTGTGGGTGAGCCTAAGCGCCTTCATCCGTATACTGAGCTATGTGCTAAGTTTGATGAAGCAAAGGTGTTTGTGGATGTGGACTTGAAAAAACCACTACCTGATTCGTTTCGCTTCAAGACACAACATGTGGTAACTTCTGAAGTGTTATACTCGTATCCATGGCTTCCTCCAAAATGTAATGTTTGTTTTAAATGAGATCATTCAAAAGATGATTGTCGAGCTAAGACGAGTTCTGATATGGAAATTCCTAGAATTCTTAAACGACAAGAAGAACCACGTAATAGTTTAGCAAAGAATATTTCCTCACCTATCCCAGTTGGCCAGGCTTGCACCACAATTACGAATTCTATAGCAGTTCCTACTATATCAAAGTCAGTTCAATTGACATCACATCCAGTTACGGAAGGTGAAAACGTGGATGATGATAATGTTGAACCAATAGGTGGTTTATTGGAGACAATATCTTCCGTTGTCGTGACACATAAGGATCCATCATATCATGTATATAGAGATACATATGTGGTTAATGGATATATTGCGCCTTTGGGTGCTATTTTAGATGAGAAAGCCTCAGTTGAAAAAACAACTCTTTTAGTAATTCCCAGCAGGTCAAGAGGTCTAGTAATGGCGAAGAATTATGGGAAAAGGTATCACCGAAAAAATCAAGGAAAGGTGGAGTGTATCAAATGGAGAAGAGTGTAACGGTTTCGCCATCACGTTTTAATATTCTCGCTATCCATGATTCTAGTGGTGATAATGCCATTCATGAGGAACAAAGGTCAGAGATAGATGCTCAGTCTAATGAATCTATACATTAGTCTGATTCTAAAGTCTCAAGAGTTATTTTGCCAAGAATAACTAGATATGTCTACAAATCAACTCAGAACACGCTCTCTAGTGGGGTGAGTAAGAACTCCGCCAAACTCAAATAATTTTATTTTGAGTTTCTTCTAGAATATTTGAGGGTTCAATAAATCAACATGCATATAGTTGTTCAAAAGTGAATTAATTTGAGTACGATGCATTTTGGAGCTTTATTGGAAACTCGATTTAAGAAGAATAAAGTGGAGAGGATTGTGGGAAAAGTTTTCAAAAATTGTTCAGTTTTGTCAAATTATGATTCTAACCGTTTAGGGAGGATTTGGATATTTTGGTGCCCTCGAGTGAGACTAACGACTTGTTTCACTAGCGGTCGGTTGATCACTTGTTCTGTTCTTATGGATGGTGATGAGAAAGAATTTTCTGTTCATTTGTCTATGCTTTGAACTTTATAGAAGAAAGGAAGCAACTATGAGAGGATTTAAGAAATCATAAGCAGGCTTCAATGATGAGAAATAAACCATGGATGATAGATGGCGATTTCAACGAGATAGTGGATATCGAAGATCACTCAAGTTATGTCACTTCACCGGCGATTACTTTGGGTATGCGAGATTTCCAAGAGGTAATCAGTTTCTGTTCGTTCTCAGAATTGACAACCCATGGCTCTCATTATAGTTGGTGTAATATAGGAGAAGAAGGTTTAATATGCAAAACATTTGATCGGGTGTTGGTAAATGATTCATGGTTCAGACCTTTTCTCAATCTAATTGTCGTTTTGAAGCGAGGGGACGCTCTGATCACATGCATTGTTACATTCAGGTTAAAGCACCACTTTTTAGGCCAAGAATACCTTTTAAGTTCATAAACACTTTAACTACTATGTCGGAGATGGTAATAACAAGTATTTTCATCATAGGTAATAACAAATATTTTCAAACTTACATTGGCTGAATGTGGGAGATGGATTCGTAATTCAATTAAATCAATAACGATACCTAATGGAAGTTTGGCCCTAAATCAGTGTGAGATCAAAGTGGAAGCCGACCAATATTTCCATTCGATTTTAACCAGATCAGATCCGGATTGTGAAGGCATGGACGTAGAGAAGCTCATGGTTTTGTTGGGCTTTACTTGTGAGGAAGAAGATTGTAAGACGCTGATTAAAGATGTTACAGAGGAAGAGATTAAAAAGATCATTTTTGCTATGCCTGAAAACAAATCTCCGGATCCGGATGGTTTTACTTTGGAATTTTTTAAGGAGACTTGAAGAATTGTGGGAAAGGACTTCGTAGCAGCTATTCAATCATTTTTTTGTCAAGGGGTTCTTCCCAAGGGTTTGAACTCTACGATCTTGGCTCTTATTCCAAAGAAGAAAGAAGCTCATTAGATGAAAGACTGTCGACCTATTTCTTGTTGTAACGTCTTATATAAGGTAATCTCAAAAAATTTGGCGAGTAGATTGAAGCAGATTTTACCTAAGTTCATATCTCCTAATCGGTCAGCATTTATTAAGGATCGTCTTTTGATGGAGAACGTTTTATTGGCGTCAAAGCTGGTGAAAATTTACCTCAAGGATACGGTCTCGCCTAGATGTGTGGTTAAAATAGATATATCAAAGGCTTTTGACTCAATTCATTGGCCGTTTCTTTTGGCTACATTAAGAGTTCTGGGGCTGCCTGAAAAGTTTATACATTGGCTGAATTTATGTATATCTACGACATCGTTCTCAGTTCAGGTGAATGGTGAATTGGCCGGATATTTTCAAAGTACAAGAGGTCTCCATCAAGGTTGTTCTCTATCCCTTTATGTATTTGTTTTGTATGCATGTGCTACCAAGATTATTGGATAAAACGACAAAGGAGAGAAAGTTTGGATATCATCCATAAGCCAGAACCTTGCTCTTACTCACTTATGCTTTGAGGATGATCTATTGGTTTTCTAGGATGGAAAAAAGAATCGATAATGGTAATTCTTCAAGAATTTAAAGATTTCACAGCAGCATCAGGACTAAGGATAATTCTCAAAAAATCAGTGTTATTCATGGTTGGGGTTTCAACAGAAGTTTGAGTTGAACTATTTCCTTTTGATAGCGGATCGCTTCCGGTCAGGTTTTTGGGTCTTCCACTTCTGACAAAGCGTATGACTATCGGTGATTACACGCCTTTGTTAGAAAAAAATCAGATCGAGAATAAGCTGTTGGATTGCGAGATATCTCTCTTTTGCAGGTCGGTTACAATTATTGCATATGTGATTCATAGTCTTACTACTTTCTGGATTTCAGCTTGTCGGTTACCTAAACCATGCATCAAAGAAATAGGAAAAATCTGCTCTGCTTTTTTATGGTCTAGTCCAGATTTTAATTCAAAAAAGGCTAAAGTTGCTTGGAATGTTGTTTGCAAACCAAAAATTGAGGGAGGACTGGGTTTAAAATGGATCTCTGAAGCGAACAAGGTAAGCTGTCTGAAACTTATTTGGAGAAACCAATCAGCTCATTCTTCTCTTTGGGTTAATTGGGTAAGAAGGTATTTAATTCGAAAGGGGTCTTTATGGTCGGTAAAAGCCTCAAAATGCTAAAGTATAGACAGCTAGCAGCTTCTTTGAGTAAAATTGACGTAAACAATGGTGCTTTGACTAATTTTTGGTTTGACACCTTGTCTCCGTTGGGTAGACTAATTGACGTCACGGGATTCTGAGGCAGCAGAGATCTGGGGATTCCTCTAAATTCGACAGTGGAAACTGTGCTTTTAACTTATATAAGTCGGCATTATCGAGCTGATACGTTAAATGAAATTAATGCTGCAATAAGTTTACAGAGGCAAAAAGGGCAAACAGAGGAGGCAGATGTTGTCCTATGGAAACTAAATGGAATAGACTTTAGAGCGACGTTTAATTCTAAAGCAACATGGAAGTTGATCCGTGATGAGCAGCTAAAAAAATAGTGGTCCAAAGGAATATGGTTTACTCATAATACACCAAAATATTCTTTCATGACTTGGCTTGCGGTAACAATCGTCTATCAATAGAACATCGAATGTCTAGCTGGAATATGGTGCTTCAACGACATTCTCACTATGTGGAGACCCAATGGAGACACAAAATCACATATTCTTCTCTTGTCCATATTCAACAAAGATTTTTGCATTGTCTAACTAACAAGCTTCTTAAAAATCAGTACACAACTCAATGGGACGTAATTCTTGTTCTCCTCATCGACAAGCGTCTAAGTAAACTAAATCTATTCTTACTTTGATATGCTTTTCAGGCACTTTTACACTCTATTTGGAAGGAACGAAAAAGCATACGGCATGGCGAACTGGCTACTTCTCACGCTTCTCTTAGCAAATTTATCAATAAGCAAGTCTGGAACATACTATCAACCATTCGGGTCATGGGGGACACAAGATACCAGCTTGGAATGGAGACATGGTTTCCATCAAAATAGCATGGAATGGGGTTCTCAGTTCTTCAACTTTTTAGCTTTTAATTTCTGTTTTTCTTATGATTGTTTCATCTATTTCGAAAGTGTTTGGTTGACCGCCAATTCTTTCTATGATAACGGCGGACAAACTTTGTCAGAGCTAGACTACCGGTGTTGGACAACCAGTTTTTTCTGTGCTATCGGCGAACAACTTTCATCAGAGCTAGACTGTCAGTATTGGACAACCAGTTTCTTCTGTGCTACCGGCGGACAAGTTTTGTCAGAGCTAGACTACCGGTGTTGGACAACCAGTTTTTTCTGTGCTATCGGCGAACAACTTTCATCAGAGCTAGACTGTCAGTATTGGACAGCCAGTTTCTTCTGTGCTACCGGCGGACAAGTTTTGTCAGAGCTAGACCACCAATGTTGGACAGCCAATTTCTTCCGTGCCTCCGGCTATCGACCTTCGAAGAGCTAGTCCGACGACGGTGGACAGCCACTTTCTTTCCCGTGTGTTTTTCTGTAATTTCATCTCTATCGAAAGTGGTGTGTACTATATTTCCTAAGAACTGGTTTTGTCCCAAATGATTTTTCTAATCTTGGGTTTTAACGAGACCACCACTTTCGATCATCAAAATTAGTGTTTTTGTTTTTTCAAAAATATTCAAATATATTTTAAAAACAATAATATTTTATGTAAATAGGTTTTTTTGAATATAGTTTAGCATAATATTAAAAAAAAGTATGAAAAGACTTCAACTATGGCGAAATTTGGTGGGTTATAACAATCATATATACAACTTACTGGACCACGTAAGAGACATGGGACCAAGTCCATTGTCGCCAAGCATTTGAAATTGTTTCTTACCATGTGTGGGCTCTTCTTAAACCTCGCGACCAACACCTCAGTAAAAAAATTTCAATAACGATTGTATCATCATTTTGAAAATATGGTTTCTTGCCCTATGATGTTCAAGGACATACTAATAATCCATCGTTTTCAAGTTCAAGCAGTATGCGTATCTGACATGTAAAGAAGGCCTGAATTGCGAGGACATGTATGTGTAATTATTGCCTTTATTGTTGTTCTTGTTATTAAGCTAAAGACGATAATACGAGATAGAATCCATGTTCCTCGCATGCTTTCTCGTATGCTAGAATCCATGGTAATGGGCATTCAAGCCAAATCTACTTATTATGCAGTTCATCTATCACTTGAGAAAACACACGAGATTCTAAATTCAAATATGAATCATATTAGAAAAATAACAGAATGATCACATATTATTCAAAATTTTCCTTTTCTGATCCATACAAATTAACCACAACCGCAAATGAGTCATAAAGTGTTAATGAGAACCACAAAGCTACTCTTAAATTGCATAACAGTAAAAGCACATGTCATAAAGAAAACATAATACTCTCTATGTTTTATTATAATTACCGGTTAAGGTTTTCTGCACATACTAAAAAATATTTAATTTTTGCATGTAACCTTTTATCATTGGCCTTTCTTTTTGTCAAACATTATTTTCATTGGTTAATACATTAAATTACTAGAAATAAAAGCGAAATTATTGTCAGAACTCTGCATTTGAAAATATAAAATGACAATCCATCTTGTCACCACGCGAAGAAAAGATGACGAACGACCCATCTAACGAGAAGAGAAGTGGACGGATACAACATTTTGGTTGTTGTCCAATATCCTTTCCATCCGTACATGAATCCCTCATGGTCTAAATCGTAATCTGGATAGTTCCAACTCTTCCACTATAGAGCAGATTGGGTCTCAGATCATCTTGACCGAGATCCAAACTTTAACTCCCTTCTTTTCCTCTCAGAAATATGATTCTCATCTAGTCACGTTGATACTTTTGATCTGAGGGTCAGAGATTCCTTAGAAAAAAACTTGTTTCTCCTCAAGTAGAAATGTCGATTGTGTTAAGATAAATGGCTAGAAGAATCAATATGCTCTAGATGTTGTAGTACGTTCAAAATATTTTTTTTTTGTTTTCTAGTAGCCGGACCGACCCAACTAGTATGTAAATATATTTCAACACCTCTACACGTACAAGTTTCATAATTTTAGTTTAAGAACCAGTTTGCAACACAATCCAGAAGATTTTTAAGAAAATTTTAATTTATATCTTAATTATAATTAAGATTTAATAGAATTATCAAATGCAATAAAAAAAATGTTGACCTTGTTGTTTTGGAAACTTTGATTTGATGCAGTGATGGAATAATTAAAAATATGTTAGTCAAATAAAACCATTAATACATGAAGTTTGACTAAATTTAAAATGACAACATTTTAATTTTTAAAAAGTGACCTACCAATTCAAGAAAAGTTGACTTGTAACAATTTAACACAATAAAATTGGGTTGCACACTATATATACCATTGTCCTCTGAACGCTAAAAACCATCGAGTATGGATAAACAACAAGATATAACTTTTTCTGTTGCGAAACGACGAGAAACTCCATTATGGTTTAGATTTATAGCTTCGAATCAGGAGTAAGACTTTAGTATTCCTAAACTTTTATCTGTTCTCTTCTTTTAATTTTCTTGCTTAAAATTATATATATCATAGATTACAACATGATCTTGTTTGTCTTTCAGGGATACGAATGCACCATTGCCTCAAACATCCCCTTCTTATATTAAAGTAAAGTATGTCCACTTCATTATCCTTTTGCAATTAGTCAATATTGTGGTTACTTTCAAGAATAATAAAATATTTGATTATGCTTTGCTTATTAATATTTACAGGAACGGTAACTTAAAAGTTTCTTTTCTGAAGAGTTATATTGTTAAGAAACTCAATCTAAACACCGAAGATGAGGTGACTTTCTGTTCATTATATCTTTCTTAATCATTGTGTTTCATTTGATAAAACAGTTAAATACGTTTTATGGATTGCAGGTAGAGTTATACCTAGACAATGAACCTCTCGATTCATTGATGACTTTGAATGAGTTGTTGCAATACTGGAGTATGACAAAGGAAGAAGATGATATCATAAATACACAGGCGGGATCTTCAGGCGCTGATTGTGTAATGGTCGTCAACTATGGCCGCAAATCTCAACATGTGCCTTAGTTTGTTATTGTTATTATGGCACAAGTGAGCCTGTAGCTTTTTTCTTTACCATGTCTTGAAAACATGTTTCAATTATGTATGCATCCGCTCTGTTTTCACAACTATGGTAAAAACTAAAAAAATAAGTAATAATTCTTTTCTTTGTCATATTAGCAAGAGATCTAATTAAACTTACTCGTCTAATGTATCGGTAATTATATTTTTGGAGCTTAAAGAGAAAGTTATTTTTCTTATAAAACTTGAACAATTTATAAAGAAAGGGAAAATGAAAAAGAAACATGAGTAAACTAGAGAGAGATAAGTTCGAACACTACCCGAAAGAAACAAAGGAAAAAAACAAGTCAACGAAGATTAACATAATACCAAAAAGTATAAAAAAAACTTCAACTTCGGCGAAATTTTGTAGGTTACAACAATCGCATGTACAACTTACTGGACCACGTAAGAGCATCTCCATAGTCAGGAGTTCTGAATCAGTCTCTCAAAATTTAAATAAATAAATAAAATATGAAAAAGAGATAGAAACGGTTCTCAAATGATAATTCCTCCAAATTTTTGGAGAAACTCATTTCTCATGTTAAAGTATGGATTGGTTCAATCTTTTTCAATAGTTAAATTTCGTTAAATAACTAAAATATATAAAAAGTAGTAATATAATAATGTTGAGATCACATATTATTCAAAATTTTCGTTTTCGGATCCACACAAATTAACCACAACCTGGGAAATTTTAGAATTCTGAATAATTCGATGTGTATTTAAAAAACCTTTAGGTCGATATTTATACAATTCTAGATTTATTTTACTTAATACAATAAGGAAATATATATACTTATCTAAATAGAAAAATATACAATTTAGAAGTTAGAGAATATATATCATAAAAACGCAAATGAGTCATAAAGTGTTAATGAGAACCATAAAGTTACTCATAAATTGCATGACAGTCTAAGCGCATGCATAAGGAAAACATAATACTCTCTCCGCTTTATTATAGGTGTCCCTTAAATTTTCTACACATACCTAGAAAAGATTTAGTTTTTTTTTAAAACCTTTTGAAACATTATATAGTTATTTTCTTCTCTTTTTTGAATTTTTGTTAAACTATATTAAAAAAAAAACAATTTTTGTTACAAATTAATGCATACTTTTTAAAAAATACAAAACTCCAACGAATATTGTTATTCTTGATGTTGTCTTGATGCAAAGCACAGTTGAATGTCACCTTTATACCTCAAATATCCATTACTCTTAATTGTGCTTAACCTGTTTTGAATATTTTTGTCAATCATTTTCACCAGTTTTTCTGTTAATAATGATTGTTTGTCATGCATTCGATCATTTATTTCCCGCCAAATAGAATGGATACTGTTTTGGAACTCATACATTAGGATGAACGTTTTTGTTTTGTCCAGATTGTTGTCGCTAATGAGCTTGAGAATCTCCTTCCAGTTTGCTGAGAACTTATCAAGAAGAATCCTTCTCATTAGTTACACCCATACTTTCAAAGAGTACGAGCAGAGGAAGAAGAGATGGTTTTTTTGTCTCCATGGGATTTTGATAGAAGACCATCTCGTATCTACATTTTGATTCCAATTTATCATCTTATATCCTGTTGCGATTCTATTCTTTGTACCTAGCCGTAATAAAAGAGTATTTAGGGGTGGAATAAAAGAACCATATCCCTTTGTATCCCTCCATCAATGGCTTAGCAATGCGAAGTTGTTACCACGTTTCTTTTGATATGAACCTGTTTTGGTAGTGATCCTTTTTTCCTTTCCATAAGGCGACATCGCAATCCGCCTTTCTCCTGTTCAGCCTCTGTTTCCTCACTTCCTCTTGGACAAGATTTAATATCGCTGGCATGTTTTCGTCTTCGAGTCATATCCAGCACATCTCCCACTGATGCAGATATCGGAAACCCTAAATCAATACAATCTCCATATCCGAGCTTCTCATAGATGCAGCCAAGAGCTCTCCAAGACTCAAACCAAAACAAAGTAGACTCACCATTTTTTACTTCAACTCTGTGAAACTGTTTTGCTTTGTCTCTGTACTTTAACGGTTTTTCAAATCCAAAATCTTCTCGCCGAGTTGTTTTCACTGCCTAAAAGGAACCATTGTGTATTAAGTATCGCTTCACCCAATCTACGCATATGGAACCTTTTGCCAAAAGAATATGCCAAATAAGTTTCTGGATGTATACTATGTTTGCTTTTTCAATTGATTGCAAGCCTAATCCACCATCGCTTTTAGGGGTGCACACCTCTGACCATTCCACTTTAGCCTTTTGAGGGTTTAAAGATGGTTGAGAGCACAAGAAAGTGGAGCACACTTTATCTATCTCAAATGTACAAGCTTTTGGCAATCTAAAAGCTGCAATCAAAATATTTTTGAGGCTAAAAATTACCGAACTAATTAGTTGGAGTATTCCAGCAAAGGAGAGAGAACGAGCAGTCCCTGAACTTATTTGAGATCTTATCTTTTCCAAGTGAGGAAGATAGTCCGATGAAGTCATTTACATCGTTAAGAGCGGAAGAAAATTGTTGAAGAATCTCCTCCTTTTGAACAATGGCAACACCTTCCATGTATAAAATAGACTTTTCAAGACTTATCTTTAGACCCGAGTGTGTGGTAAAGTCATCAAACACCTCAAGAGCATCCTTAGTCGATTTTTTATCCCCTTTCAAAAAGACCATCAAATCTTCTGCGAAACAAAGATGTGTTAACTTCATATGCATATAGTTCGGGTGAAAACCAATTAAGTTATGCCTTGTTGTGTTGTCTATTTTGCGGGATAGAACATTCATTCAAATGAAAAACAGGTAGGGACGGAGAGAACAGCTTTATCGAACTCCTCGCTCACTACCGAAATAACTCACTAGTTCACCATTTACTTGCACTGAGAAGGAGGCAGTAGTGATAAAAACCTGGGTCCAATGGATATACTTGTTTTGAAAGTCAAGAGCTCTTAAAATATTAAGTAAGAAACCCACTGAACTGAGTCAAAAACTTTATAAATTTCAATTTTCATAGCACATCGAGGCGAGACTAAATCTTTATGATAATCTTTGATGATTTACGTGTCTAGGAGCCGGTTTTCCATTACCAATCTATCTTTAATAAACGTTGATTGGTTCGGGGAGATGAATCTTGGGAGAATAATCTTGAGCCGCTTTGCAAGAATCTTTGATATTACTTTGTAGAGAACATTGCAACACAGTATCGGCATGTAATAATGACTTTAGCTTCTTTCTTCTTCGGGATCAAAAGCCAATACTGTTAAGTTAGCTAGTTTTTGAAAGAATCCTGTCTTGAAAAATGACTGAATTGCTACCACAAAATCATAGCCTATAATCAACCTAGTCTTCTTAAAAAATTTACAAGTTAACCCATCTGATCCTGGAGCTTTATCTGCAATTATTAAAAATAACACTTTCTTTACCTCTTCCACCAAAACTTCCTTTGTGAGCAATTATCTTGTCATCCTCCTCACATTTAAAATCCAATAGATTTCCCAGCTCTTCACATGATCATTCTGTACAATCCGAAGGGTTTATCGTTAGAAACTCCTTAAAATATCTCTTTCCTTCTGCCTTGATCCGATCATGATCAGATGCTATTTGTCCATCTTCACATTGAATCTCTTTAATATTATTCCAGATTTCCATGAGTTTAGCAGCAATATAGATAGATTTATTGTTTTGGTCTCTTATTTTTACACACTGAAGCTTTGCTTTCTGTTTTAAGTACCCTTCCTCAATATTTTCCCAAATACGAACATTATTTCTCCAAACAAAGACTAGTCTATAGTCTTTTTTCATTATAGTCTTCCTAGTCGATGCTCTTCATAAATTGAAATCAAAGACTAGTCTAGAAATAATGATTTAACAATCCCATCTGCTCTACTTTCTTTAACCTTTGTTTCTATCAAACAACTAAATTCAAACTTACCCAAATTCATTCAATCTCTAACAACTCCATGCTTGCATTTCTTGTTGAAACCACAAATATTCCAAAAGAAACCCAACATTAATTATGGCTTTAGAGTACTATGACTGGGGATCCAAGAGTTTTATTTCACAGTTGTTGACAAGAATTTGTGACCGTTCAAGCTCTGGGAAGTGATTGCCACAGCGTTACCTCACCAACTTCTTGCAATTTCATCCCCCTCCTCACTCTGTATTTGAGTGCTTTCATCTAAGTTCAAAACATCCTTCTCTTCTTCTATTGTTTCAACAGCCTTTATTTCCTCTACCTTCTATGCATTAGTGGATTCTATATCTTCCCCCTTTTCTCCTTTTTCACTAAGACAAGAGAGAGAGAGTTGGACATGATATTCACTTCTCTAAACCGTAAGTCCTTACTTTTGTTCGGACTCCGTCCTACCTTTGTTGGCGTGTTCCAGCCCAGCTCACCTTCCTCCATGTCTGTCTTTGTCCCTCCCTTTTCACATTATCACTTCCTTCCTTTCCTTGCGATAGAACTGTTTCTTTTAAAACATGTGCATTAACACTATTAGTTTCCACCAATGCATCTCTTTGTTCTTCCAACATACCCTCCAAACCTCTGGTTATGTAACCTTCTCGGGTCCTGTGGCTACATCATCAACATTCTTGTCTTTTTTCCCCACCAAACAGTTAGAATTAAGATGACCCCATTTAAAACAATCAATGCATCTTGGAGGAAACCAAGGATAAACAAGCTCCACTATCGTGTCCTTTCTTTTTTTGATTTAAATGAAAACAACTTTGATGGCGCATCTTCGTTAAATCCACTTTTACAAAAACTTTTGCTTCCTCGAAAGATTAAAATGCCTCTATATCATTGTAGGTTCTTAGTTGTTCCCAATGGATTTGTGATAGATGACAGAACCTTCCATAAAAAATACTTTGGCGGGACATTTTTTACTATAACCCAAAGAGAGATAGTCTATATTTCTTCTTGTTATGTGTCAACAATGGATCAAATTTTGAAACCTCCAACCCACTCAACCTCTGAGCCAGCTAAAACATCCATCTCCTCCACCTCATCTAACCCCAAACTCGCATCTAGTATCCCTGGACTCAAATCCTCATCGGCGGAGAAGCCGCCAGCGGAAACCCTAGATTATACTTTTTCTCCTCAGAGTAAAACGCACCGTTCCTCCTACTCAAAAAGTTAAGTTATGAGTACATTAAGTTCTCTTGAATAACCAAATGATTAGTCCGAAAAATTCTGAAAATGTGACCCAACTAGTATGTAAATATATTTCAACACCTCTACGAGTACAAATTTCATAATTTTAATTTGCAAAGTTTGCAACATAATCCAGAAGATTTTTTTTAATATATGTTTATATCTTATAATTAAAAAGTTTAATTGAATGATCAAATGTAATAAAAAATTTTACTATAAATTAATTTGTATTAAAATTAGACTAAGTTATGACTAAAGCTAAAAAATGTCGACATTTTTTTTGGAAACTTTGATTTTATGGAGTGATAGGGTTACTTAAAAATATGTTAGTCAAATAAAGATTTAATACATGAAGTTTGACTAAAAGAAAAAACGAAAAAAATTTTAATATTCAAAAGGTAACCTACCAATTTTTGTGCTTTTTTAAACCACCAACAAAATTCTTAATATACTAAATTTTGTTTTTTTATTATGCTGTGATATTTTTTACCAAAATTAAAATATGGAAATTTAAGAACGCTTTTTGACACATAAAATCATTATTTAAAGAGTGTTTTTAATTTAAATTAGATTTGATTCATGCACTTACCCTTAATATAGGAAGAAAAAGATTTTATTTTTGTATTTAATCTAACTGATATTTGATGCATTGACATTGTTAACCTTCTATATACAGAAATTCAAGAAAAAATTACCTTAATAATTTAATAAATTAAAATTTTCGGTCTGACACTATATATATCATAGTCCTTTAAAGAAATTTTGTAAAAGCTAGAAAGTAATCGTACAGGCTGGTCTAGCTATAAAGCGAACTCATAGTCTGTCTTAGTCACAAAGAAGACAAAGGTACCATAGTTTTAATGAAAGAAGCTCAGTTAATCTACCAGCTGAATTGCGAAAGGTGAAAGAGGAATCAGTAACTGAGTTGCAGAAGGTATCAGCAAAACTAGAAAACATTGCTTGAGTCGCAACTCAGCCACCAATTTTGCTGATTCCTCTTTCACTTTCTGCAACTTGGCTAGTGCCACTACCGGAGAACTTAGATGTTGAAGTGTCACTACCAGAGAGATATCATTTTAATTTGTTTGACATGCGGTGAGTTTTAGGTTTTATATTTGAGAGAGCTTCTACCAGTGAAGTTTCTTCAAACTATTTATGGTGAGTATTTCTCTCTTAAATAATATTATACACATATATCAGTCCCATTAGCTAACTTAGAATATCTTATATCTAGCGAAATCTTATTTAAGATATATGGTATATATTTTTAGAATAATTACCTAAGTATTAGTATTGTAATATTTTTGTATTTGTTAGTTTTCTTTTATGAGAACTATATTGTTATTGTCAAAAGCTAAGATCCAAGACTTGAAAAACACGCAGAAGGAGAAAGAGGAATCATCTAAACTGGTGGCTGAGATGCAGTGACAGAAAGAACTTCTTGAGTTGCAAGTAAACCTGATTCATTACAAAACTGTATAGAAGGGAGTGAGCACTATCTTTCAAGAAGAGAGAACTCGTAGAGATGTGACAAAGAATGCCTATAACGACTAAACTATGGGTTAGTCCTTTATAACTAGCATGATAAATATGGACTAACTATGGGTTAGTGCTTTGTAACTAGCATGATAAAATGTGGACTTTTATTAGCTCAACGCATTCTAACATCATTTGGCACTACTGCAATAGAAAGCGTTCGATGACTTCGATGAGCTATGTAAGCAAGTGGAGATCCTCAGACCAAGATGCATGTCCAAAGAGCATTACCATTAGGAGTCTCTCACTTAGACACTCTATTAAAATAAAGAACAAAAGTAAAAGGAGGAAGAGAGAGAGTATAGAATGTCTCTCGTTTGAGAGACTCATTGAGACCATATGTACACTTGTCTTTTATTGATTGAAACTTTTTCAACAAAGAAAAAATTAATTAAAAATTTAACTTATATGAAAAATATTATATTTTATTATTAAGATAGTCAAATGGGCTTCTACCCGATGGAACTGGTCTAAGCACAATTTCCAGATACTCATTTCTAGTTCTATTTTTGGGTTGTTTTAACGGTTGTACATCTTTATATATATTCTTTAGCAGCATGTATATTCAGTAAACTTATGGATTTTTTTGAAAGACCCCAACTCAGATTGTAAGCATGCAATGGATTTTTGCTCATCAAGGTCAAGCATGCAAATTTATATCAATCAATCATATCACTCTGCTAACCTTAGTCTATTAGCAGATTTGCAAGAAAAGCGGCAGTAACCAGACATACAATCATGATCACACACTCATCTTAGCCTATTTGCATATTTGCTAAGTATATCATGTCATCTATATCAATCAACCATATCATTTTTGTTTGTGATACCTCCTTTCCGTTCTTTGACGGCTGGTCGTGCTTGTGTACTCACCTCTGTTGGTTCCATCATGTTCCTTTTTCTCGAACTTTAAATATCATTAGGCATCACCTCCTTCACCAACTCGAAAATTCACCAGTTATCAAAGTAGGTACCCAGTACTCATATTTAACTTTGTTATTTTATTTTATAGGTTGGCATTTTACTGTTTAAAGTGACTTTTAAAATAACTATCTTTGTAGTTTTTGTTTATGATGCTTCACATCAAATTTATAGTCTCTCTTTGTTTTTCCATATTTAAGAGTTAATCAGGCAAGTCCATAAAAGAACAATCATATAAATAAAATAAAATAAATGAAAGCAAAATATTATTTTATATTTATTTTGTACGAAGATAAGAAAGAAAGTTTAAAACAAAATTACCAACGTACCCTTCGTTAGACAAGTAACCTAGACGACAAAAAAAAAAAAAAAAAAAAAAAAGACAAGTAACCTTAATCATTTCCCTCTATTGTGTTAGACAAGTGGACGGATACAACGTATTGGTGGTCGCCTAATATCCCTTCCATTCGTACATGAATCCCTCATGGTCTACATCTTCTTTCGGATAATTCCAATCTCATTTTAAGAGAAAAATTTCTCCTTCTAAACTCTTCCACTATAGAGCAGATTGGGTCTTTAGATTATCTTGACCAAGATCCAAACTCTAACTCCCTCCTTTTCTTCTCAGAAATATGATTACCATCTAGTCACGTTGATATTTTTTGATATGAGCCTAAAAATTCCTTAGAGAAAAAAAAAAATCTTTTCTACGTCGATTGTGTTAATGTGAAAGGTTGTCGTCTCTGGAAAGAGGTTGAATAAGCGAATACTTCACAAGAAGTTGTAGTACGTTTAATATATTTTTTTTCTAGTAGCCAGACCAAATACCTTGTGCTTTGTGTTTATTTTTAGTATATTAAATTCTCTTGAATAACAAAATGATTAAAAAATCATTTTAATCAAAATATTACAAGTAGCTGTTCACATCTATGGAAAAAAATAGTTTCGAAACGGTGCAACAGACCCTCAAACCACAATTATCCGACGAGAAAAACAAGCAGCTTATAGAAACTCCCACATCGGCATAATTCAAGAAGGTTTATTCTCAATCCATCCGGACAAAGCCTTGGGACCATATGGATTTTCTGCGAGCTTCTTCCAAACTAATTGGAATACTATTGGACTGCCCATAGTTATGGAAATACAAGATTTCTCCTTATCTGGCGAAATGCCGAGAACCGTTAATGATACACACATCCGACTAATGCCAAAGATTCAGGGTCCAAGGACGGTAGCGGGTTATAGACCAATTGCTTTGTTGAATGTGTTGTATAAGATAATCTCTAAAGTACTCACTCTTAGACTCCAACCATTCCTATTCTCCATCATTTTCGAGAACCAATCCGCGTTTGTACATGGTAGAGCGATATCGGATAACGTGTTGATTACATATGAAGTATTACATTTTTTCAAATGATCGGGTGCAAAGAAGAATTGCTCAATGGCCGTCAAGACGAACATTAACAAAGCATATGATCACCTAGAGAGGGACTTCATTCAGTTGGTGTTCCAAAGACGAGGATTTTACGAGAAATGGGTGCAATGGATAATGCAATGCGTGTCGACAGTATCATTCTCCTTTTTGATCAATGGAGAAGCAAAAGGAGATATAAACCGCAAAGAGGGATTAGAAAAGGTGATCCTCTTTCACCATACGTTTACATTTTATGTGGAGAAGTGTTATCCGATCTTTGCAAAAAAACTCAAAAGGAATGTACCTTCACCATAATGAGAGTGGCAAGAGGAAGTCCCCGGGTCAACCACCTCTTCTTTGCCGATGATACAATGTTTTTTGTAGAAAAAATATCTGTGAATGTGAAGCTCTAAAGAATATCCTCTTGGACTACAAAAAGGCTTCCAGACAAATGTTCAACTCGCAAAAATCATCCATTAACTTCTCCTCTAAAGCGCCAAATGATATAAGAGAAAAAGTGAAGAATACTCTTGGCATACCGAAAAAAAGACTTGGATAATAATTTGGATTTCCGGAATTATTTGGGCGCAAGAAGAACGATAATAATACTTAGATTTAAAAAAAAAAAAAAAGTTTTACCATAAAATTTAAACCGTGTCCACATTGGTGATTTATTTTTTGTTTTTCCGTTGTCATTGATTCTAATTACCGCTCTTAAATAGGGAAATTGCACTCTATGACAAGGGGTTTTCAAAAATTAACTAACATAATTGGAACTGTCAACTTGTTTTTTTTTAATTAATAAAAATTTTTGTTTTTAGAAGAAATTGAATATGGATTACTGAGGATTTAATTTTCTAACTTTCTTATGGAAGACATAGGCTCAAGTACAGCAACGTTGTTTATGCCAAATGACGCTTGTATTGCTTTGATGGTAGCGGAGGCTTGATGTCGTTTCATCTAAGATTAGATTGGGTATCTCTATGAGCGGAAGAAGAAGAAAAAAATTCTTGGCGGGTTCGAAAAGAAGAGTTTCTTAAAATGTTTACATGCGGCGATGAGAAACCGATTGTGTATAAATTAGACTCTATGACGTGGAAGGAGATCAATAGTACTACGCTTGAGGGCTTGGCTATATTTACGAATCTTTATTCCTCTGAGATGAGAGTTAATCTTCCATGGATGAGGAATAGTGTTTACTTCCCGAAGATGAGAGTTCAATTACAAGGGTTATGTATCGTACTCGTTTGATGAAGAGAGGTATTATCCGAGTAAGCAGTGGCAAGAACAGGAGGATTTATGTCCTCTTGAGAATCTCTGGATTAGGCCACCAAAGAAAGCTTCAGGCTACATGTGAACCTAAAGCAATGGCGAAAAATTTAGAACACCTCTGGTTATGGTGGAAGAGTAAGATCATCTCATTTGTCTAATTACTAATTAGTTACTATCTTTATTCTAATCTAATTTTTCTACATTTTTTTTCTCGGATTCTGTTTCTTCCTATTCGTCCTACACTTTGGATGAAAGTTAAATTATTCCACTTCGGAGTTCTGAAACTGATTTCTGAGAGTGACACTTCTGAGTTCTTGAACTCCCAAGATAACGTCATCACCAAGCAAATATTTCTCTGTGTATTAGTAATCTCAAATTACCCAAAAACACTTTCAGTCTTTTGCTATCTCTCTTGGCCATCCTAATCTTTTTGCTGATCGTACTGAATTATGACCTGCATCCTATGAGTGGCCAGAAGTATAAATTTAGCCAATGGTCGCATATAAACCTAGTTTTGGAGATAGTTTGGAATCTAGTATTAAAGATCTTAACATGAACTAAGTGATGATAAGAATCTGTTAAAAGCCCAAAATTATACGAGTTAAAAAAAAAAAGGAACTACGTGATGATAAGTACAAAATAGAGAATGTATGTATCTCATCGATATGCCCATAGCAATAAAACCCATCTAAAAGACTAAAACCCCATCTCTTTAAACGTTGAGCCCTCCAATCTCTAAAACAATCACATTCAAACACACGTTATCCCAAAACATGTTATACGAGCATAGAAATCTCAACCGAATCTAAGTGATGCTTTTAACACGGACACATGTATGCCTCTTTTAATCTCTGTTTCCGTAAATCTTAACATGCTTTAATATCGACTTAGGAGATCTTAGTTTATGTATTTCTTCCTTTGATGTTTGGCATATTAGATAAAAAAAAAAAAATCTTTTGCATAAATAGAAAGGTACCCAAACGTATATACAACAAAAGATGAAGGTATGTTAATTTAGTTTAAATTGCTTTTTAGCTATTTGAATTCAGATGCTTAGAGTCAAGGAGTAAACGAAGCAATGATATATGTAAATGAAAAAATGATCTTAGTTCTTGTGAGAAGCAAATTAAGTTTTCTTGACTTTGTTTTGTTTATTAGCTTAGATAAACAAGACAAGTCGGCAGAAAAAGGACATAACTCCATTGTAGGCGATATGCAGTACATTAGAGGTATGTCTTCTTTTTAGTTTTATACGTTTCCTAAAATCATCTAATTGTAATAACTCTTTGTTTAAATATTTAATCTTATATGGATTTCTTTATCTAATATAAGATGCATTGAATACAATATATTTTAATATAGAAAAAAATGAACATGAAAAAGATAATGATGAAGAAGATAGCAGTGAAGAGGATATCGATCGATGATGCCGAAGATGACATATTACTATCATGAAGAGACATATGAGGAAGACATTTACCAAAAAAAAAACAGATATATGAGGAAGAATAAGAAGAAGACGACTATGAGGGTGAGGAAGCGGATCATGTTGACTCTAAAGTTGAGACAAAGGACGAAGAAGAAGAGGAAGAAGAGGTGGAGGATGACAACTAAGATGAAACAGAAGAAGAAGAAGCAGAAGAGAATAAAGAAGAAGTTACTATGAAGAATATGAAGAAATTAAAATATAATGAATAGTACAATAGTGAATATGAAGACGAGAAAAAAGTATGAAAATAAAAGTAAAGAGAAAAACGAGGAATTATACGAAGAAGGTATAGAGACGAGAACAAATTCGATTACAGCATCCAACACTGTGGTCGTCTATTATTAATGTACCAATTGTAAGGTATGTAAATCTCTTATTTGATTGATTAGAATATAGAAAGTACAAAGAGATGAATGAGGAAGACAAAAAGATTTAATGAATGAGGAAAACGAGAAGATTTAGTAAAAAAAGATGAACGAGAATCGAGGAAACAAGTCAAGAAGAGTTAACTCTAACACCAGTTACGTACAGTTAACAAATACTACCATTAATTTTTGTAATAAAATATCTGAGTATATGTAACGTAATTATCTATGATACAAGATGAATAAATTAATTATATATTTTTGAACAATTCTTTTTTTTTTTAAATCTTTAGAATATCACCATTTAAAAATTTTTTGGTCAAAAATAGCAATAGAATTTTTAAGAGACATTTATAATATTTCTATAATATGTAAAAGACTATTATATTCTTCTCATAAAATATTCCATTTCTGAATTTAAATCACAATTGAAGACGATGAAGTTTAGTTACGGTTACGAAGTTTAACAACGGCGATGAGAGAGTGTGACGTCTACGACGAGGAAGTTTGGCGACGGCTACATAGGTTTCAACTTCATCCTCGCAGCAACAAATTTTTGAATTCAATCTCGAATCATTAGATTGGCGAGGAAGATATAGATTGAAGAGGAGAATCAACGATTGTAGATGGAGATCTGCGATTGTAGATGGAGATCTTTGATTGGGACGGAGATTTAAGAGGAGAATCGATTGATCGATCTCTGATCACGCAACTCAGTACTCCATTATCCGATCGAGTGATTTCAAAAAATTTGGAAATTGAAAGTTTCTGAGAACTGGAAATATCTTACCGCTTGTCTTATCTATTAGGTTTCAATTCTTACTTGTTTTTGGTATGTGTTGATTTGAAATTAGAGAGCTTTATATTATTAGTTGGTATGTGTTGATTTTTTAGTTGGATCGTTATTTTTTATGTTGATCAAGTATCAATGATTACTACTGTTTCTTTTTGTTGAAGACTGAAATGGAAAACGTATGATACTATAATTATGATCATGGTTTTGTTATTCATAGTTACATTTGAGAGACAGTTTGTTTTCGGCTAAATTATTAAAACTCACAACTTTTATTTGTTCAATAGAAATATGTGTTTTTTTCTTTTTTTTTTTTATTTTGACAGTGTAGTTTTTCCTCTCATGAGTTTTAATTATATCTTATTGCTTTTATTTTCCATTGTATAGGAGCTTTGTCAAGAGAAACCCTACATAAGTGAAACCGTGTTAACTTCTGTGTTTCTTTCATTTTTCTTGGTGAGTCTTTTGTTCTTAGTTTTACTATTCTAAGATTTATGTACATTTTCGTTTGTTAAGATCATAAGAGATCAATTCTCTTCAATTTTTGTCGATGAGTTTTTTAGTTCATTAGAGTCTATCTCAAATTGAATTTTGGCCGAGCATAACACATAATAAACATGTTAGGAAGAATGCATTGTTTTAGGAATCATGTCAATTTTTAGGAAGCATGTCATTTTTTTGGAAACACTTCGTAATACTTTATATTGACATTATAAACCTCAACTTATCTTGTTGTTTGAATGTTTATCTGAACAATAAAACTTATGGTATGTTAAGATGTATATGATGAAGATTTTCTTTGACAGATTTTGTCAAAAATGGTGAATTTCTATTGTGTATGTGGAGAGTGGAAATTAAGCGAAAACATCCAGTGGAATTTTTGGTCGATTCTAAAAAAAGAGCATCACTGTTTGAGGTTGATGAGGATGTTAATGATTTATTAGAAATGGTCATTGAAAACTTTGGATTAAAGATAGAGAAGTAAAATTTTGCTATGAACATCCACCGAGGATGAAAGTGTTTATAGAAAATTCTCCACCTGTGTTTTTTCGCAATGATCGTCAAGTTAAATATTTTATCAACAGGATTAAAGAAGATCCATAATCGATTCGCCTGTGTGTCACAGTAAAATTCTTCCTAAAACGTGTTTTAACATTATTTTCATTTGTTGCTAATCCTTACTAAAAACATGTTCTTTTCATTTTCTTTATTTTTTAATTTACAACATATTCATTTGTTCTTATTCAAGTGTGTAACAAAGAAAAACTTATTTATCATGAGAATGTAGGTAGTAACATCCAATCAGTCCCTTAATTGATGTAGAGTTTTTTGAAGTGGAGAACATTCAGACATGCATCCAGTTGTAGAATATTCAAGGCACAAAGACCACAAAAACCACAAAAACCATGTTGTTCATGATGTTTTCAGTATTTTTTTTTTTTATCGTTTATGTATGATTTAGGATAGCTTCCCTACATATGATAACACTTCTTTAAAATTTATTTTATACCTCTTTTTTATGATGCAATTGTTGATGCATTTATGCGAAGCAGAAAATGTTGTTTTTGTTGAAAACGTTGGAAGTAATGAAGAGATTCGTGAAGTTAAGAATATTCAAGGAAGAATAACGCAAAGTTTAGATGGTGATTCACATTTACATGTGTCTCATACGAATAAACAACAACATGTAATTCTTCTCACACAACCTTGCATTACTTCAATTGTTCATTTATTGTTATCATGACGATTTAGGATCATTTCCATGAATCATTCATTGCAATCAGCGATGTACTGTAAGTAGCACATGATCATTCTCGACTGATGATAAAGAAGACTATTCGAGTCTATTGCATCCTATTCTAGATCTTCCTCCAGTTCTTATAGGCCTTTCTCATTCCACTAGAGGGACTGATGACATATATTTAAAAAAGATATTTTAAGAACAAGAAAGAGATGATGTTTAAGATGAGGAAGTGGGCATTAAAGGGAAAGATTGAGTTCAACTTTTGTTGTCGGACAAGTCAAGAGTGGTATTAGGTTGCATTGATGATAAATTCACTTGGAGGCTGAGTGCAACAGTTGTACCTTATTCTGATTACTTAATGGTGAAAAATTATATGCATGAACACACATGTGACACAACACATAGGAATCCTAACCATAGACAAGCTACTGCAAAAAAAACCTTACATCTCTTATATGCAACGGTTATTCTATGAAGAAGGATGGTCTGAGACCAAAATAAATCATTTAGTCAGAATGACACATGGTGTACAAATCAATTACAAGAAGGGTTGGAGAACAAAATAATATGCTCAGATTTTGGTCAAAGGAACTCCTGAAGATATTTATCACAGCCTCTCAAAGTGGTTGTTCAAAGTTCAAGAGAAGAATCTAGGATCGAGAGTTTTCCTAGAGATAGACGATGATACAAAGTTCAAATATGTTTTTCTTCCATAGTGCAATCATTGAGAGGATTCAAACACATGAGGAGAGTGATTGTTGTTAATGGTACATTCCTCAAAGTCAAGTTCAAGGGAACTCTTCTAGGAGCTTATGCGCAAGATGAAGACTTCCACCTTTATACATTAGTATTTGGGATTGTGGATTCCAAAAATGATGATTCATGGACTTAGTTCTTAAGAGGTTTGAAGATTGTGATCCCTGATGGAAAAGACCTTGTTTTTGTGTTTGACCGTTCTCAATCAATAGCTAAATTTCTATCAATGATCAATCCCCTTTCACACCATGATATTTGCAGAGTCCATCTGTTGAAAAGTTTAAAATTCATGCTGTAAAAGTTGCTGCTAATGCTTATACTCAATTTGAGTTCTATGAGATTTTCTTAACTATTAGGATTTATAATCTGAGGTTTGTTATGTACTTGGAGGAAACATATTTTATTACATGGGCTAGATCTTACATCCAATCCAACAGATACAACATTATGACAACAAACATAGCTGAGTCATTGAATTTGATGTTAAATATGCCAAGAGAGATGCCATTTATACAGCTTCTTGAGACTGTAAGATTGACCCTCACGAACTGGTTTTATGAATGCAGGGAAAAGGCTTCCAAAGTTGAGAAGTATACAACACTGAAGGTAACTGAGATTATTGTTGGAAGGTATGACAAACCAATGGTGAACTCTCAACTTGGACTATGCTCGAGCTTGACACAAAATATACATGTTAGAAATAATTCCATTGTTTTATGAAGTATTTCATTTTTTTAGGAAATCCTTCCTAATATATTGTATTTGTTATTTTTTGAACTTAATTTTATCTAGTTTTGTTATTGGATGTTTATTTGAACATTTTTCCTTATATTTTTGTTAATTTTTCTTCTGGATTAATCAAAATCGACAAGATATATGTTACATGACACATAATAAACATGTTAGGAAATATGTCGTTGTTTTAGGAAGCATGTCCTTGTTTTAGGAATCCTTTCCTAATACTTTATATTGACATTTTACAAATCATTTCACTGGTTTAGGAAACACTTTCTAATGGATTTATAAACAACAATTTTGTTGTTTGAGCATCATTTTGTAGGTAGAAATTTTGATTAGTTGAAATATGGATGCATTTGTTTATGTTTTTGGTGTGATTCGCTGAATTTCTAGATAACATTGATCTAATTATGATGTTAATGAAGTTTGAGTCCTTTATATTGTTGTGATTTAATACTAGAAAAGACAAATAAGATAAGTAATAATTAAATATAATTAAACCCAACTATAGGTAATGTGTTCGCAAAGAATTTTTAAAACAAATCATGTTCGGATTAAAATAAAAAAACCCAACAGATGGGCACTTTAAACAAAAAAAACAGAAGCTTCGTTCAATCACCTCTCCCATCACGAGGTCGATAGTATTCACGGAGAAACAGCGGCATCATGACAAGCTTGTCAAACCCGAATCTCTCCCAATCCGCTGGATCTGATTCCAGCCAACACATTCTCCTCTCCATGTCATATACCATCTTAACAAGCTCACCGTGGCATCGACAGTATGCCCAGTGCTGAATCTTGATCTGAATAAACCACGAAAATCAACAAAAGAACCAATGAGAGATAAATAATAGCAAGGAACCAGCAATGAGAAATAAAGAAATCAATAAATGAAATAATGAGAGATAAGAAAAACCAAAAAACGGAGCCAAAGTATACCATTTTCAGAAACAGTTAGCCGCATAGACATCCCTTCAGAGAAAGGGAATGAACCAGTTCCGACGGAGTTATTACGTCACCGAGGACAAATTCACGATGTTCTGGCTCAAAAACGAGTGAAACAGTCAAAATCATGGTTAGGCCATTTTTTCTCCATGGAAAGAGGAACTCCATCGGTTTCACATCACGAGTCTTATCCATCATGATCGGAGGATGATGGGCCAGTGACAGAGAATGGTTGGGCCGTGAACAATGGAAACAACTACAAATCGACGGCAACAATCGAGAAGGAAATGAAGATCGTGAACAAGATGATTGGAAACGGAATAATCAGGAAGGAGATAAAATGCGAGAGGGGGATCCATCGCTGCCCATGATCTATTAACAAAGAATATTAGAGAGAAGGGAAAATGTTCTCGGAAAAAGAAAAAGGATGAAGTGAAATAAAACCCCGGAGGCTTATATTATAGGCAATAATCAACGTGATGGTTTACTATCTGAGTCGACTCTTTACGCCATGCACCGCTTCACGCGTCACTAATGCAAATTATTTTCTTGAGGAACAGGTCAAAAAGGAAAACTAAACCGTCAAAAGAACATATTTAAAGCCCAATTAAAATTTACTCATTTTTTATTCTTCTTCTGTCGCGTCACCTAATGTTGATGAGATTTTTATAATTAATAAATAATGCATGTAAGCCCAATTCATTTGTTCGGCCCACATGTTAATAAAACCAAAGATGAAAATACTTTATAGCACAATCCCTAATTTTTTAATCTAAGAATGACTTGTATCAATACAAAATTGAAGGTATTGAAACAGTTCAGTGAATAAAACTGAAAATTGAAAGCTTTATCACCACAAACCACTTTGTTTTTCTCCATAATACTCGTTTGATGTTATTGGATATTTTTAAGAAGAATGTCATTGTGTTTAGGGGACCCTTCCTAATATATTTGATATATTTATCTATATTTGTGTTAGATTTAAGAAAACCTTCATAAAAAGGTATAAATGCTTTCCCAAATACTTTCATAAACACTGAAAATCCAAAATATAAGTAACAACCATAAACCAAAATTTAAAATAAAAAAATGATAACAAAAAACAGTGATAACATAAGTTTAATTTAAAATCAAACATTCCTACCATGTCTAAAAAACTATGTCGTCCAAATGCACATTTAAAAACATTAATCATGTCCAAAATATTTAATAAAAATCCTAAATTCTATTGTTAACAAAACACTCAAATATTTCTCCTACTAGATTGGTCCTTATATCCTGAATAACCTCATCAAAGATTATTGAGAAGTATTCTACCTTCAAGGATTGGCACTCTATCATTTTGAGGATAAATATCCCACAATTAGATGTTGTGATTCACTTTGGAACATCTTCTTCACAATAAAACTTCACTTCCGGAGCTAGGGATTGCTCTATCCAGTCTACGCTAGCGCTTCAGTGAAAGGCAGAAAAGGAAAAGGGTCGTGCACCACCTTGAATGGAGCAAGGTTCTTCATTGGCCTTGTGTCCTCAGCGCGACAGAGGAGGGTAGGTATCATCTCTGCACAATTCAAAGATCTCATATATTATCTATAAGCACACAAGAAATTAAAGGATTATGCTTAGTTTATATAAGGATCATGTCAGGAAAACTTTTTTAAACTACTACATATCCTTCTTAAATAACTACGAATTGTTCCCAAATCTTTTCTAAAATACTACAGATCATTCCCAAATATTTCCTATACTATTACAATCCTTCCCAAATACTCTTAAATTCCCAAATTTATATGTAACCAACAATAAGAAAAGGCAGAGTCTTATCTCTATATAAATTTGAAAGTAGATGTGGAGATAATTTGTAAAGAAGATGCATATGTTTGAAATTAGAGACAAGAGTCATGTCAGAGTTTAAACAAAATTTATTGATGATAATCTTAATTGGTATATCTATAAACACACAATAAACTATAATTGAAAAAGCAAATAACCTTAACATCAACAGGAGGATCCCCCGAACAATTCACCCAGTCCCTATGAATCCTCACATCCTTAATATTGAAATGAAGGACTTATGTGGTATGAATTATGTGGACATACACCTTTGATTCTGCTAAAAGTGTTGTCACATGTCCTCTGCACCAATAATCTATGTGTAAGACATCAAACTCTTGTATCAGACTTAAGATAGAGACGACATATTCTTTTGTTTGAGGCAATTAAGGTAGTTGAGGATGGATTCACATCTCTAAGACACACTCCATATATTTAGTTTTTTGTTGGTGTACAAATCTGTGTACTCCACAACAAACATCCTTGTATCACACTCAGTTTAGAGGGATGCAGTGGCTCTGCTTAGGGGATTTTAATGAGATTTCAACTCGCGATGATCACTCTCTCTAATACTTCTAATACTTATCTCCCTGGAATGGTCAAGTTCCAAGACACATCTCGTTATTGCTCGTTCATAGACATGGCTCACCATGGCCCTCACTACACTTGGTGCAACAAGCAGGAGGAGGGTTTACTTTGTAAAAAGCTCTATCACGTACTTATAAAAAGTCATTGGCTGCACCATCCTTCAAGGTCTTTCTATGTGTTTGAGGTGAAGGGTTGTTCTGATCATCTATGTGGAATCATTAAGCTTGGTCCCGTCACTTATAAGTCACAGAGTTCTTTTAAGATAATCAACGCTATTGTCTCTATGGCTAATTTCAAACCGGTTGTTCAAGCTTATTGGAATAACACCTCCACTATCTTTGCTTCTAAGTCTGCCTTGTTTAGATTCGCTAAGAAGCTTAACTTCCTCAAGCCAACGATTCATGAGCTCAATCGCCATAAACTTCACCACCTTACTAAGAGGACTGAGGATGCTTTTAAGGATCTTTGTGACAAGCAGAATATCACCCTAACCAGTCCGACACAACATGATATTTTAGATGAAGTGGTAGCTTATGAGGCTTGGGAGCGTGTGGCTTCTCTCAAGGAGAGCTACCTTAGACAAAAGGCTAAACTTTACTAGATTGAAGTGGGTGACCGAAATAACCGGTTTTTTCAAAGTTAAAGAGAGGGAAACACGAAACTCCATTGATATAGTCAAGGCCCCTAATGGTGATATGTTCACAAGGCTGGAGGACATTAAGCAAGATGTTATATGTTATTTCACTGAGTTGTTTGTTTCTCATCCTCTTGATTTTAAAGATTTGTCGGTGGCTCATATCTCTACTTACCTTCCATACATTTGCTTAGATGATGACAGGTCTAGCATTATGACCGAGATCACAGATGAAGAAATAAAAAAGCTTATTCTCAATGCCTTCAAACAAGTCACCAGACCCGGACGGCTATACAGTCAAATTTTACAAGGAGGTTTGGACTATAGTCAGCACTGATTTTTGTGTGGTTGTTCAGTCTTTTTTTACGTTTGGGTTCTTACCCAAGGGTATTAACGCCACCATTTTGGCCTTAATTCCTAAGAAGAGTGCCACCATTGGTATGAAGGATTACCGCCTTATTTCATGTTGTAACGTTATCTACAAAGTCATCTCAAAGTTCCTGGCAAACCATCTTAAGGTTATTCTTCCTCGCTTTATTACACCAAATCAGTCAGCTTTTATTGAGGATCGCTACATGATGGAGAATCTACTTCTGGTCTCTGAATTGGTAAAATATTATCATAAACCTCATATATCTCCCCGCTTTGCGATGAAGATCGATATCTCTAAAACTTTCGAGTCGATTCAATGGAGTTTTCTGAAGAACATTTTAATAGCTATGAAGCTTCCAGTGACTTTTGTTAAATGGATTGAAATATTTGTTTGTTATTTGTATGAAAGTCTTGTCTTTAATGTTAGATAAGGCAGCAACGGAGGGCAAGTATGTTTTTCACCCGGGTTGTAAAACCCTAAAACTTACTCACCTTTGCTTTGCGGATGACATAATGGTGTTTTCGGATGGGCGGCCATGCTCTATCAAAGGTATCATTGATGTTTTGATGAGTTTTCTCGTTATTCTAGACTAACTATTAGTTTGGAGAAGACTTCTTTGTTCATCACAGGAATTTCTGCAGAAATTAGAGACTCCCTCTCAGGATTTCTGTTTATTATAGGCACATTTTCAGTGCGTTATCTGGGTTTGCCTTTGCTCACAAAGCGAATGACAAATTTGGATTATCAGCCGCTAATTGACAAAATTTGAGCTCGTATTGGTTCTTGGAAGAATCGTTTTTTTATCTTTTGCAGGTCGTCTTCAACTTCTCTCTTTAGTGATTGCCAGCTTAACAAATTTTTGGATATGAGCATTTTCGCTACCTCGGGCTTGTGTTATCGAGATTGAGAAGATCAACTCAGATTTCTTTGATCTGGAGTTAACCTAAATTCAATATAAGCTAAAATTTTTTGGTCTAAAGCCTCTAGCGACTACAAACACCATTTTCTGCTATAAGTTGATTTGGCGCCTACTCTCGTCTCAGACTTCACTGTGGGTAAATTGGATTCAAAAAAATCTGATTCGCAAGGGGTCATTCTGGTCAACAAACATGAGAGCACATGTTGGTTCATGGATGTGGTGAAAACTTCTCAAATATCGCGACCATGCTAAGGAGTTTCACAAAGTTGAGGTTAGAAATGGTTTCAATACATCTTTTTGGTTTGATAAATGGTGTTCTCTTGGTAAGCTGATTGAGGTCCTCGGAGAACGTGGGTGCATCGACTTGGGAATTCAGCTTTTGGAAACTCTAGGGGATGTGTTTGCTACTCACTGCTGTAGGCGACATCATAATCTTACTCTCACTCATATTGAGGGAGAGATTCGGAAGATAAAGGATTGATATTATGAAGGAGTTGATATAGCGCGATGGAGAGGAAAAAAAATAGCTTTAAGACATCTTTCTCCTCCAAGGAGACGTGGAACCAACTACGACAAGTAAATCCAGTTCAGCCATGGTCAAAGGGAGTCTGGTTCTCTTATGATACCCCATCGTTCTCGTTTATAGTTTGGCTGGCCATCCTCGATCGTCTCTCCATGGGTGAAAAATGGTTCTTTGGGCATCAAATACTATCCATAGTTGTGTTTTTTTGCAGATTTTCGATGGAGACTAGGGATCTCCTCTTTTTTTGAGTGCCCTTTTACCTCCCAAATATGGTTTCGGCTCACCTCCGGTCTCCTACAACACATGTATACTCATCACTTCTCAAACATTTTACTAATTATTTTGGTTTCAGGTAGTACGAGAATTTAAGATTTTCTGGTCAAGTATGCTTTCCAAGTGGTCGTATATTTCGTATGGAGGGAGAGAAATCTGCGAAGACATGGGGAGCATGCATCCTCTATTGACCGGCTGGTCCGGGAGATGGACAAGACTGTTCAGAATCGTCTTTCAGCGCTGCAACGTCGGCGTATCATGATGAAGGGTTTACAAGATTGGTTCGACACAAGAGTTTAGCATTTGTTTTTTTCTTTTTAACTTTGGTTTTATTATTTTCTGTTCTATTCTGGCGCCGGAGTTGGATGTACTCTTTTTTCCAATTACTGGTTTTGTCCCAAATGAGTTTTCTACTTTTTGAGTTTTAACGAGACATCCACTTCGCCATCTCCAATAGATTATGAGCTTCTATATTATGTAGGTTTCTGTCTTAATTTTTTTCGGTCATTTCTCATTCAGTAAACATTATTGTATAAATGCTTTTTCTTGAATATAAGTTTACATATTATTTAAAAAAAAATGATAGATCTCAAGAAAAATGGTGAATACATAAATTTATAGGCATATTAAAAAGATTGTGAGAACAATTTGTGTACAGAAACAAATGGCTGAGAAATGATGTACGAAAAGTATAGCTACAATTATATTAGGTAGAGTAAGAGAAGAGCTAAAGGATATGATTAAAGTTCATACACTTCTAACTGTCAAAAGTAGTAATTGGAGGACTTAAATAATAAAAGAAAAACAAAATATCAAGATCAAATGTTTGAATAGTTATGATATTATTCCTTAACATAATGTTATATTCAAAAGAGACAGACTAACTAAAAAAATGTATATAGAAAAAAAATGCCAATGGCAGAATTGTAGACACCAAAACAAGAAAATCATAGAAGTGAGTCATCGTCAAGTAAGTGATGCCTCACAACCTTCTCATGGGATAATATGAAAATGCATGTCACTGGAGAAAACATTCAATCATCTACAAAATTAAAATTAAAGAGAGAGGGTGACTATTAAAAATGTTTTCTTTTGTTGAAAAGATAATAATGTTGAGGATTGAAAGGAAAAAAATCTGCAAAGGTATACTAAAACTTTTGAATTGTATATTTAAATTGAACTCTTTAACTTAATGGTAAATTTAAAATTTTTAAAATATATATATTTTTAAACATTTCATGTATTTGATGTATATATTAACATCATTGATGTATAGGATTTATATATCACTAATATTAGGGATTGCATATGATTTCATTCTAAGATAGAAGTCTCAAATATAAATAACCATTTATTTAATAAAAATGAAATTAAAATTTCTAAAATGCTACAAAATGATGAATTATCGTGGTATATATGGAAACCAAAACTAATGAATTGCTAAAAAACGTTATAAATAAAAAGATCGAACAAAAAAAATAATTGAAATAATAAGTTTGAGAACTAAGAAAATTATGTTTACAAAACATTATTAGACAAAAGACCCCCCAAAAAATAAAACCACACTATATTTTTCATAAATTAGATATACATATATATATATATAGATATACATATATATATATATATATTTACCATAAACGATATATAAAAAGAAATATTTCAATAAATATAAATTATTACAAAAAATATTTATCAAAAATATAAAAAATACCCATGCTAGTTACATAAAAATTTGACGATAACTTCAAATTCTTGACATTCAAAATTATAATTATATTTTATTTTTCTAATTTATCCAATGCGATTTTTATATATGCACAAAAATGTTAAAACAGACTAATCTACCCTATTTAATATGTCTTACATATCTCTAAAATATTTATTGCGGTTTATGATTTTTTGGCCTATCAAAAACTATGGTTCTAAAACCATTAATTTTGTATCAAGTTATTTTCTTATATTCGGTCAAAATTTTCGATTCGACTAGAAAACAAAATTAAATTAACTTTTAACTTTAAAACGTGGAGGCCTGCTAAACCAAATGAAATCATCTTAGGTCTAATTCTAACATGTATTTGAACCACAAATCATCTAAATAACGGATCTGGAGATTGTTTTTAAAAAACTAACTTTCTTTGTTACTTGAGGGAAAGTCTGCTTTTACGTACCTCTACAATATGATTATGTTAAATTTATACATTCACTCTAAAATATGTGAAAACATATCATAACTAACTATTAATTTAAATTTCAAACTTCTAATTCAATTTTTTTTGTGAAATCAGTCCTATATCTGAAATGCCACAAACATGGATTTCATGTGTGGTACGTCATAGATGCCAAATCAAAATTCTGATGAGTTAAATGCCACTTCATGGTGAATAGTTTTTTTTTCCTTTTTTAAATCTTCTCTATTTTTCTCAATTTTAAACTTTTATTAATAATAAGTTTTATAACTTTACACCTATACACATTTTTAAATAATAAATATTTTTGAGAATTCTCTGAAACTCTAGTACTCTTTCTTTTTCTCTATTTTTGCCATCAACATTATCAAAAAAATTTATTTTTATAGTAATTGTATCCTCATTAAAAATATTCTCATCTCTAAAACAAGAGGTAAAATACATATGTTGTCATTGTGTTAAAAATCCGTAAAATCATGATCATGTGGATATCACTTATGAAATTACGTTGGTTTCATGTAAAATTATTAATAAAACTATACTATTTTAGGATTTAAAAACATATTTTATTTCATTTATTTCTCTGAAATCACTATTTTTTTTTTATCTCTTTTTCATTGTCGCTTCTTTTCAATTTTGATGATTTTCTAATATGTGGCGTTAGTCAGTTTGTATTAATTTGTCTAGAAAATAGTGAAAATTTTGATGAAAATAGAATTATGAAACCAAAAACTTGTTTTTCGATAAATTTTTACGATGAAAGTAGAGACAGACAACCAGTACGAGAGCTTTGTAGAATTCATCAAAAATATATATTATTTGAAAAAATATATAGATGTAAATCTAATAAACTTAATATTAATAAAATTTTGAAATTAAAAAAAAATTATACTTTTTTAAATTGTTTCAATGACATCCACGTCATCAGAATTTTGATGTGGCATTTTATCACACATGGAATCATGCAACACTTCAGATGAACCGATTTTGCAAAAAAATCTGAATTGGAAATTTAAAACTCAAATTAATAAATACTAAAAATATGTTTTCGCCTTTTTGAAATAAGATATAAGTTCAACATTTCAATATTGTGAAGCTATATAAAAGACGACTTGTCCGATAATGGGCATTACAAGTGGAAATAAACAAATGCATATACCCAACTAAAGCTCAATACTCAATACAACATTATAAGAAAACACGTCGACAATCACAAGAAACTTCAACAAACGTGGCAACATTAGGTTAATCTAATGACATTATCAACTGACACTTCAGCACCACCGTTTCTCATGGTTAACAACCACTGACGGCCGACGCAGCTCTTCCGCCTATCATCTACCGTGAAGCTTCCAGGTCTGTAACCCAAGCCATCCACAGCTATTACTGGTGCCAATTTATGCTGTCTTCAAACTTCTTCCACATCCCAATCCGATCTACCCAAAGGGAAGCTCCATCTATAAGCCTAATCAAAAGGCTCGCTCTAAAGGATGAGCATAACGATGAAGAAATGACTCCCATTTAGTAAAAAGGATCAAACTTCTACTAAACAGAGAGGATTATAAATCGCAACCAGGGTATCAGTGAAGTGTCTGTAGAAAGAGAAGAGAAAACAAACAAAAACAAAATTAATCGGAAAGGCGAACCGAATAAAACCGGAAAACTACACAATCCGATCTTAACTAAGTTGAATCATCTAAATCGGAAATTTATTCATCCGCAAATACATCGGAAGAAATCCGAGATGCGAAAAGTGAAAATCCGTTGAAAACGAAAAAATATAGTACAACAAAAAGATAGATACGAATTGAAATCCCTAAATGAAATCGGGATTCAATCGGAATTTTTCTCTCTCCCTCCGAAGGATAAGCTATTAAGACAGACTCATCTCAGCAAACAGAGCTTTCGAAACAAGACAATTCTCCAGCAAAGACTCCAATAAAACAGAGGTTTTGACTGATCTGAAACAGAAAACAAAAACTCTTCAGGAAACAGAGTCTTTGTCTGATTCAAAAGGAAACTCGAGCCAACGGTCATTTGCAGAGGAAAAAGGAGAATCAATCCGTACGACGAATACGACAGATACCTCAAACCGTTTTGCTCCTCTGAAGAACGAAACCGCGTGCTAAAGTAACAATAGGAGGCGAATCAAATCGAGCTGGCAATCTTATCATGAAAAGCTCCAATCGTAAAATGAAACACACCTATATAAAGTGAAAGAGGCTGTAATGAACAAATGAAGCAGAAATAAAACCAGAAAATTATCTTCTTCTTCAAGTTCTGTAACTTCTTTCATAAGCGAGAGAGAATAGTACGTGCTTCCTTTAATATTTGGTTAAGAAGAGTATTCTTTTTTTTACGGGTTACGTGTTCTTTTAATCTCTGGTCCAATTTTACTGTGTTGGAATCGTGTTTCCCAGTCAACTTGTTTATGATGTGTCAAGTGGCTAGGGTTTCAGTTTTACCTTTGGTTTATTATAACGACCGACGTCAGGCGTTTAAAAATTAATTAAGTAGGATTCAATTTATAATTTTAATTGATTGATAATTGATTTCTATCTATTTTAAATTGGCTTAAAAGGTGACATCATAATAAGATATATTGGATCACTTCCATTTGGTATAACCATTTCAATTCGTTTGTTAAAACTTCAAGAAATAAAAACGATACCGTTCATGAGAGATCAAGCTAACAATAAAACAAAGACTCTTCTTGTTTTAACCAAAGAACATATATCACCTTTACGACGCGGGTCACCTTTTGGACATTTCACATGGAGTTTGAAAACAATGGTGTTCTTTTCGTTTGGCTGATCGTTTTCTATGACACAGAAAATAATAAAATTAAGCGTGACACAAAGAATTATGTTCTTATGGAGATAAATCACATGCCATGGAATAATTTCTTACCGGATAAATATTCAAAGAACCTCGGATCCTTGGTTGTAAAAAGCGCGCCATGGCGCGGCGCACCGAGACGCGAGGGTCTGTGTTTCAGGAGGTGATGTCGACGCTTCTTCTGTAATGCGCACACCATGGTTGAGTCACGACTAAGGCGACGTTGCATGTGGCGAGGACTACAAAGACTTGTGGCACCGATTTACATGAGTCGCAGAGCATACGCTGTTTCTCTCTCTCAACTTTATTTTTCGTCTCTCTTTCTGTTTTACCTAACTCATTTCTCTACTTTAACTTTTTCCAGGTTCGCTTTTGGAAAACCCTAGAAACCACGAGAACCTTTTTTCCGTCCCCTTTCTCTTTGCGAAATGAGAAATCACAGTTAACAATCTTTGTAGACCGTCTTCTATAGGATCTCTTCATCTTAACTCGATCTTGCGGCTAGAGACAGTATTGAGTTGTATTCTATATTTTCTGCTTCTGATTGTCTTATCTATAATCGCTTTCCCCTTTGTTTGTTAGATAGTAGTTTCATTCGTTTTCTATTCGCTAAGAAATTGAGGCAGATTGATATCTTTAATTTTCCACATTTTTGGAATTTAGGTTTTGAAATTTATTGCTTTCTAGAAAATTTGTGTTGTCTGATTCTATTGTACATTGCAAGTTATACTGAAGAATCTCTTATTAGTTTACTTTGTCTCTATTCTTCGGAATCTGTTTGTAGTAATCTCTCTTTCTTGTTAGTATTTGAGCCATAGTTCCTATCAATTAAATGAGATGTGATGATATATTTAATCTTCTATCTTCTTAACTTAGCTGTTAGTTTTTGCATTCGCAACTGAGCATAGACTGAGAATTCCAAATATTAGAGCATATCTCAAGTTTCTTGCTTTCACTGACTAGTGTTTTTGAAGTGTTTTCTCTACTGGTTTTGTATATGCACCATTTAAAACCAAGCTCGAATCTGTGGCAATTGGAACAAGACCCAACCTGTGAGCAAGAACTTCGTCTTGAATAACAGATGTGTTGTTTACTACAAACAATTTATCAATAGAGGAAGCAGCAATCAAAGAACACTCTTACCCAACGATTTTAATGATCAGTTTCAGAGGTAGTGAGACAAGTGGACAGACCTCAGCTATGAGGATTCTTCGGAAAGCATTGGCGATTCCAGCAGGGATACCGCTGATATCGGATACCATAACTGTCTCTGTGAGACTAATTACATCCACTTTGAAATTCTCAGAGAAGTTTTCTAGGTTCACACTGTTGTCCACAGGAAAACACAGCAAATCCACATAGGAGAGATTGAGAAAAACCAATAATTTCTAGATAGCTGAACTTATAGACTGCATTAGAGTAATAAAGAGCATAAAAGACTGTAATTTATTATCCAGAATGATTCTTACATGTATAGCATCAACATTACAGACAACGCGAGGTCGCTGGAGTTCCAAATGCGGAGTAAGTTCTTGGCTTCTCTCTTTTCTTCATCAGTCACAATCCTTCTCCCTTCTTCATCATCACTCTCCATCCTTCCATGTTTGAGAGTGTGCCAAACCGTAAGAATCCGAAATTAGGGTTTTTTTGTTAAGAGAAGAAGAAGATGCCCTTTCGTTCTTAATTTCATAAAACTGGAAAAATAGGGTTTATGGAAAACGAAATCGAACAGCTCTGTACGAGAGGAAGGAGAAAGGAAGAGGCAATTTAGGACTTATGGACACGTGTGGAATACGAACCAAATTGGCAGAATCGGAGCCAACCGAAGTTTGGTTCATTTGGTTTGGTTCGATTTCGACAAAAATACCAAACCCACGATATAGTAAATTGTAAAATAATACAGATCACAAGGGATTGTAATTTTGACCAGAATGGTTAGTTCTACAATAAAATGGTGTGCCGAACCGTGAGAATCTGAAATTAGGTGTGTTTTTTTTTTTTTTTATCATTGCCACGTCACTTTCGCTCTTAATTCCAATTGTACGTTCGACTGAATATCAAAACAAAGGTTTCATTAATTTCATTATTATCTTCTTTGATTCTCTATTCGTTTCGGTTTCAGAATTGGGTTTCAGTGAGAATAACAATAAAGTAAGGAAATTGGGAAAATGAAATAGAACGGCAATACAAGAGGAAGGAGTAGGGATGCTGGAAAATCGGTTATTTCATGCTCCACTTACAATAGTATGTTCGCTTCGTACTGAAATTTACCGTTGTGAAAATACATATTTAATCATAAAATAATTCAAAAACATTCACTTTCCAAACTTACAAAATTATGCAAAATAAGACATCCACGGTGATGGTGTTAGTAAGCCGTTAATGGTTGTTGACGTAGTTGTAACGTCCTCGACGATGTTGTATTGAGATTAAAATTCATAATTAGATTTCGATTCAAAACGATGTCGTTTTGCCTTCTCTTATAGAAACGGGGTCATTTTGAATCAGATGTATCTTGAGTTTGTCCAGAAGAGTTAACGAAGAATGAGTTTAAAGTTTGAAGTTAAGAATTTGAAAACATAATGACTTAATGTTTGTACATAAGCTTACCCCGAATTCAAATAGCTTTGGATCTACGATAATTGGAATAAGATATGCGGCATATCTGAGTACAAAATTTCAAGTTTCCTTCTAAAATGACAATAGCTATGAATGTCAGTAAAACCCAGATAGAAAATAAAAATAAAATTGTCGATGCACTCTTTATAGCAACTCAAATGATAATGGGATAACTACCTAAGTAGTCAATAACGAACTGAGATCCTTGATGTCGTCAAAATTGATGAGGATAATTGTCTCTTTTTTGCTGATTTTGGAATCTTCAATGTTATTGTAACCTTAATCATAGCTGTAACCTTAGATTTTGTATGAGATCTTTCTGTTTTTAGAGATAAAAATATTGAATTCCTTTCAAATCATAAATGTAAAAGAAATTTTATCCTTTGACAAGATCCGAACCAATCTTTTAGGGAAAAAAGTAACAAATAAAATTAGAGTTTCCACTAGAACCTAAATAATCTCTTATTATGATTACACGTACGGAGAATTGATCATTATTTCTTAACAAAAAAAGTTTTAAGATCTTTCAAGATCTTAAACTCCAAATACATATTAAATTAGAACTTAAGAGAACAAAAGTAGAATTAATATAAATATGTAAATAATTCAAAATTGACACTAGTAAAATTAGCAACTCTTATGTAGGAGATTGCAACAAATCTTATTAATTCAAAAGTAAAACTAAAACATTTATAGGTTCAACAAAGATAAAAAACCTCGTAAAATTTTTTGGCAAAAATCTCATAAATTTTCTTCGAAAAAAAAAATTAAAAAACCTTATGTGCTTTAAATGCAATAAAAATGTCACACTTCCAAATTTTGTCAGACTAAATGGAAAAAACCAAAAAGTCGATCTTGGAGAAAAAATCTCGAATAAAATAGCAAATCTTTTACTTGATCATTCAACATCTTCATATCATTTTGATTCTTCCCTTACGAATAAAAGGCAATGGGAGTTGATGCGTTGAAAACAAAATCATTTTCAATGTCAAAATCAGATGAAAATTACTCAACGTGCTCACTAAAGACTAAGAATTTCAACTATAAATCCTTAATTCTATTATAGATTTCCAAACAAAACAATTTTTTTTAGAGCAAATTATTTGCTCTTTCTAACGAGATAAAATTAGAGAATCCTTTAGGGGGTGTTATTCAACCATGAATTTAAAGTTAATTCTTTAGCTTTTACAATCTTTAAGATTTAAAATTTGATATTATTTTTAAGAATTTGTGTGGATTTCAAAATCTCTACAGTATACCTTAGATTTTGATTCTAATAATTACTTATGAAACTACAATTGTTTTATTTTAAATGACTCAACATACAAAGATTATTAAAATCATTTTTAGTTTTGTATAACACTTGATTTTAATGAATTACAAATATGAACCAAGAGGTCTCATTTTAAATATTAAAATCTAATAAATCTCATAAAATCATTTTTAGTTTTGTATAACACTTGATTTCATAGTTTTTAATGAAATTACAAAGTTGATATAGTTTCTTGGCTGATGCGCTAGTAGAACCAAGAGGTCTCATTGTAGCGAGGTGTTCAAAGTGGTGACACTAGATAAGATCCTCTTGAAAGTCTTGCTCCTCTGAATAAGGTTTCAATATCACCTATTGCCTCGTCCGTTTTGTGGAAATAGTCTTGTAAGGGGTACCTCTTCCAGGCGTTTTTAAACGATGTGGTTTCTGGGATGCTTTTCACTAGTTTTTGGAACTTCTCTGAATCATTTGCGTTGATGAACAATTTCATCTTCTTCCTATTCTTAGGAGCATTCTCGTGATGGAACGCAAATATTGGAGAAAAGTTTAATTCTCTGAAAAATAGACGAGGATCTTCTATGAGCTTGTCTTTCTCGTACCCATATGTAGGTGCAGCACCATGACGGTTTGTGACAATACTACAACTCTTCTTTTCGTCACGAACCTGGTTCATTCCAGCGTGGATGGATTCGTTTAAGATTTTCTGGCGAGAGGAGTCTATTAGATTTCCCCCAACACCATGGATGATCGATTGAGAGGGAAACAAATTAGGGGAAACTATAAAATATCTTCGTTCAAAGTATAATCGAGATACAGAGAATGCTTATATACAAGTAGAATAAACCAAAGATAATTAACCCAACTAAACCATAACCAAACCAACTACATACATTCTAATACTCCCCCTCAAGATGGAAGGAACTTTCATCTTGGACTTGAAAACTCCATGTGAAGATAGGAAAGGTTGAAATCACAAGATCAATTGAAATCACAAAAATCTTCTGGTGGTCTCGGTAATGAACAATAAAGAAGTTTAAGAATGGACCCGAACCAACCAGAACAAGCCACAATTGTATGTTCAATAAAACCATAGTATCGGCTCTCAACAATACGAGATACAGATAGTTGCAGAATTTGTATAGCAACATCAATGGCATATAAGCCATCAAATAGAGCAGATGTATGAGGATCTATCACGCTCAATCCTCAGAGAAGCCAACAACATCTGGATAACAACTTCATGAACCATTGAAACCAGATGTATAAAATCATCAACACAGCATGATGCAAGAACAATTTTAGATAGCACGCCAACTTCACTTAGTTTTAAGCATCGTCTAACAATATTAAACTGTTGATTTTGCATAAGATTGTCTAACCAAATCTCCCCCTGTCTAGAAAGATTCCGATGCCTAAAGATATCTTTTGAATCCATAAAAAGTTCATGAGCAACACCACAATAGACATTTCCAGAACCTAAATTCTGAGAGATGAAGGTGAGAGTACCCAAACGTTCTGCAGAAGATTCTGGTGGCCTTGGAAGACATCCGTATGTGAGCAGCAGCTCAATATTCAAATTCAACCATGGATGTTCTCCAAATAGATTTCCAAGGACAATTAACTCTCCTGGTGAAGCAATAAGCTCAACCAAAACCAGGAAACAGTGAATAGAAATCCATCACAATAGCAATCACCGATCAAGCACAATTGATATCAACACACCATGATAAATCGAAGCACCATTCTGTAATCACAAAAGGTTCCTTGGAAGTCTTAATTAAGTCTCAGATTTTTGTCCAAATATCAATAGGAAAGCTAAACCATTACATGATCGTTTAAAGAAAAACCCAACTCTTTGGACAGATAGCATACCGCTCTGGTTCAGAAAATTAAAAAAACAAGTCCTAGAAATTCCATGTCAGCACATAGCATACCCAAATTTATTGAAAATCGTACAAACAGATGCTTCAGCTATAGGATATGACAGTATTCTTTTCGACTATTAAAACCAATAAAAGAGAGCCTTGCGAGCTACCAAACTGCTCTACTATTCTACCAAAAGAAACAAATGATCGTGAGAGTATTATACAATTTACTTCTGCTCATTGGAACTATACCCAAAAGAACTACTCAATTATAAAGAAAGAAATTTTAAGTATAGTTTTATGTATACAAAAATTTCGAAGTGATCTTTTAAATCAAAAGTTTCTTTTAAAAATTGATTGTAAAAGTGCCAAAGATGTTTTACAAAAATATGTTAAAATCCTGCTCCAAAACAATTTTTTACTCGATGGCAAGGTTTGCTAAGTATTTTTTATTTTGATATAGAATTATATTAAAGGAGAAACACATTTTATTCCAGATTTTTTGACTCAGGAATTTCTCCAAAACATGTATGATACCACCAAAGATGATTGATAAAGGCAAAGGCCTTTCTCTAGAACAAAACCCAGAAAAATTCCAAACTCCATACTTATCCAAACCTAAAACAGAACCTTGGATTACAATCAACAAAAAAAAACCAGAAAAAGAAGAAAAAGCCCTTCAAACACCTAAAGAAATATTGGACCAGATTCGACATTAACAACATGCTTTTGAAAAAAGTTTTTCGAAACAAGAGAAAGGTAATTCTTCAAAAATACATTCTTCTCTTGAAATTTAAAAAATTCCTGAAGTCTCCTTAAAATGATTTTGAACCAAAAAAGGCTTCAAAAATAATTTCAAAACCTTTAAACAATTCGCAAAATTTTTTTAAAGGAACTTCCACAAAACTCTTCATCGAAGTTTTTTGGAAATTTTTTTAATCAAAAATTTATTACAATTGTAAAGGCATTTATGTTGAAAATGATCCGTTTTTAACCATCGAAAAGTTTTTTTGGGAAATTTTTTTAAAACTATCTAAAAGAGATGAAACTGTATTATTATATCAAACAATTTTGGAAATAACTTGGTCTGTAACTTTTAAACACTATTCCTTGATAAAAACACACAAACCCTGCTTATTACACATTCAAAATCCATGAGATCATTTCACCAGGAAATTGGGAATATGATCTTAATCACAACCAAAGATTTCCTTAATGTTCTTCAAATCTCTCTTGTTATGAAATCCCGTTCAATTACTGGGATTATTGCCAAGCCTGGTACAATTCCTTCTTAATTTAATCCCACAAACACACTTGGTTGATCTTTTTCGATACCACTTGCAACATATCCAAATTACCCCACTGGTTTAATCAATGGTGGAACAATTTTGGTTCTATCATAGAAATTTTCAAACCTCAAGTAAACAAATCCTTCCAAATTTTCAAAAGTACTTTCATACCATCAGATGATGAAAAAATATTTCCCGCTTTAAACCTTTTTCACTCAAAATTTCATTTACCTTTTTTCCTGGACTTTCGAATTTTCAAATGATGTAATACCAATTATAAAGCTGAAATTCAAAGTCAAATGGTGTGATAAATACAAAATTCCTTCAAATCTTTATCCATCAAACATTCCTGACTGGATAAAAACCCAAAATACAAACAGATCAAAATCTATTAACCAAAACCCTCTACAAACACTTACCCAATCACTAGAAACAACCCTTTTCTTGGCTCAGAAATCAAAGATGTTGGCTATGATGGCAGCTGCAAAATCAGAAGAAGAAATCAAGTCAATCTCATTGCGCTTCTTACTAACAATATCTAGTCTGCACTCTCAAACATTCTCAAACATCAGATATTGAGTCTGACATTATGAACATATAAGAAAAAATATTTGGTAACAATGGAGTATGATTCTCCCTAACAATGGAGTATGATTCTCTCTATATTTGGTAACAATAAAGAGTTTATGCACCCATAAAATCTACAACTTTCCTACAAGAATTTTTGGATTACAAGATGGCATCCAATACAGAAAGAAGAAGAAGAAAAATACAATTTTGGAAAATCCGCAATCAACTAAAGTATTTGTCGGCAGAATACGCCAATTTCAATGTGACAAATCTGCAAAATATCCAAAAATTTCATCATTCCACTCTCCACTACAAAATAAAATAAAGCAAACGAATCTACAAAAGAGAAAACTTCGTGACTCCTTTAAAGAGTGTTGAAAGATTTTTATTTTTTATTTTAAAAGTTTTACCAGTTGTAATTTAGTAATGTACCACACATCCTTCAAAACTCCTATATAAATGAGGGCTATGAGTGCTTCATTCCACACCTTCTCATTTTCTAACACTCACATTACAGCCACTTCTCACTCTAAAAACCCTTTCCCTCTCCCTCTCAAGTCAATATCTCTGTTCCGATTTTGATTTGCTTCCAATTTGTAAGTTTATTTTGTATTTTGAATTTTTTAAATAAATAATTTTCAGTTTCATATATTTATGTTATGTTTAGTGGCTGGTTTAATGGTCCATTTTTATTGAATAATATAAAAATTATATAAAAAATAATCTATCAATTATCAAAATTTTCTTCCACACCCTTATGGCTTAGATTACTTCTAAAACATAAATTTTCTTCCACACCCTTATGGTATCAGAGCCATAAGGGTGCCCATTTGGCGGTATTTATATCAGAGCAAATACCGCACCCTTATATAGTTATATGTTTCATATATCTATTTGATATATACCATACCTTATGGTATCAGAGCCAAATGGTTCTAGGTTCATTCGGTATATACGCTGGAAACTCATGCGGATAGGGGAGACCTGATGATACTAATCTTAAATGAGAAAGACCTTCGTGTCTGTATCGTTCCATTCTGAGTTATAACAACACCAAGTACCTTGTGAATCGTAAGAAAATCATTCTAAGATATTAAGATGAAGTATTTAAGGTCTTGTTTAGACGAAATTCTATAAGAAAACTTGATTTCTAATTCCAAAGATGTATTTCGAGTTTAATCCTCCTGAGTGTTTTTCCAGTCTTAAACTCAGGAAGTTAGTCCCGTGATTATTAGACAGTGAGACCTAGAGTTAAGATAGGATTTTAAGGAGTTCTACTTTTATAAACCTTTCGAAATTTAAAATGAGTTTGTACTTTAGACCTATGTCAAACAGGTATGACACTACTTACTCTTCAAGGTCTAAGAATAGGTCTTCCAAAGAATCTTAAAAGGTCATCCTTAGTCATGAAAGCACTATATATGACTTCCAAGGACCAATTGAAAGTTGAGAAATCCCAAGAGTCCACAGAGATAAAAAATACCTAATTTCAAGAATAAATTTCTTAAAACCCAACTTTTCAATCAGAACTAAAAACGAGATATTCAATTAACAAAACCTTTTGAAACAATTCATCTATTTACAAAAAATGCTTTACAAATACATAGAGAAGAATTTCAAATATATTCATATTGGTTTAGTTCAGGTTGTTATTATACCACTTTCAAAAGAAGGTCTAATCACTTCAACATTAGCTATCCAAGGGAAACCAGATTAAGTTGTTTGAAGATTCCTTGCTTAGCTCTATAGAATCAAGTTTATGTCTCTTTCCAATATCATTTGACTGTTATCCAAATTTCACTATTTCTCTTAATTACAAAAATATTTTAAAATCTTTGGTTTTACAAGTTAAAACTCATAAATATGAAATGATAGAAGGATCAATTCCTATTGCTTTGCTTTTTAGATTCCTCAAAAGTAAAATTATCAAGTAAAAAGGGTGAAACTCTCATACTCCAAACTGATCTTTCTAGATCAAACTCTATTATTCCAAGATCTATTCAATGGAAAGACATAAACCTTCCAAATGAATGGATCCTTGAAGGAGTCACCCAAGCAAAGACTCCCAAACCCATATAACCATTAGAGCAAAACACGGGTCTAAAAATATTGAACAATTTAATTATGGAAAGTAAAACTTTCCTTCATTAGAAACCATGATAAAAATAGTATAAATGATTCATGTGAATCCTCTTCAGTCTTTGGAAATGTAGACTTAGGAAGAGTCTCCCAAATAGGTCGAGATTTTTCAAGGCAAGAGTCACGATATCAACCACGATTTTCAATTTCTGATATTCCAAATTCAATTCTAAGAGATGTTGATTTCCGTACACAAATTCCAAACTTGTTTATACTGTAGGGACTAGTTTTTCACAAAAATGAATTTACAACAAAATCTGAACCAACTAGCCAACATTTTCAGCTATTACAGATAATATGATTAATGAGTTAAATGTTCTTGATTTTTTTTGAAATTCTATTCAAAAATAACGTACAAAAAGTATCTGGTTTTTCAAAGAATTTTCAAAAAAAAAAAAAAGAAATCCAAAATGGATTTTATAGATATCTTCAAAAGTACAAATTCCAAGTATTATTTTTTAACTGGTTTGAGGACTATGCAGTGAAAAACAGTATTTATTTTTCGTATTCAAAATAAGCAAATCCCATTACCAACCGAAATAAAACTCATGAATGGGAAACACTTGCCAATGGAAAAATAATTCGTTCAAATAAAATAATTCGTTCAAATCATCCACCTCAACAAGGAATAAAGCTTCAATTATTGGATACACCAATTGAGGCAATTCTTTTTAAACTTTCTCAAGAAGATGATAAGACTAATGTCAAGACCATCATCCTGAAAAACAATTTTTCAAATACCAATCATGGTACAATAAGCAAACAACTTTATTAAATTGAAAAAAAATATTAGAACAACCAATCCTTTCAAACGAAACCCCTTCCAAAAAGAATACAAAAAGTCCAATGTTCAAACCTATTCAAATCTCAGAAACTAGTGTTAAAACTTATCAAGACAAAAATATAAAATTTAGCGCGCTCTTCAAAGCCAATTAAGCAAAATACAAATAAAAGAAAATAGTAACCATAATACATATGATATTCCTGATACTCTATTTTCTAAGATCCAAAAGACTTCTAAAAACATCCTAAACCCTGACATTCCCAAAACACAAATCTCAAAAAATCAAATAAATATTTTATCACATGAGTTCAATATTAAAAAAAAAACCTCCAAATTTTTTTAAAACAATAGAATAAACCTTCTTGAGCGGAAAAACAATCATGACCACCAAATAATATCAGCACCAGACCTAGGACAAATTCAGCCAATAGAACAATTTAGGTTCAATTCCTCTTTAGTTTATGACTGGAAGTCTGGAACCTTGATGGCATATCTGAATACAATGGCTGCAAATGCCTATAGAACCTAAATAGGTAATGAGGATAAAACTGTAGCTGAACTCCTTATTTCTGGTTTTTCGGGATAAGTAAAAGGATGGTGGGATAACTACCTAACTAATCAGCAACAAAGGGAATCCTCGATGTTATAAAAATAGATGAAGAAAATATGCCATTTCTAGATAACTTCGGAAATCCTCAACAAGATGTTGTACCAACCTTAGTCTTAGCCATAACCCTTCATTTTGTAGGAGACCCATCAGTCCTTAGACACAAAAACGCATAACTCCTTTCAAATCTCAAATGCAAAAATTTAAGCAATTTCCAATGGTACAAAACACCTTTCTCACTAGAGTTTTACCCCGTCAAGATTCAAACCAACCTTTTTGGAAAGAAAAGTTCCTCGCAGGACTTCCAATACTTTTAGGCGAAAAAGTTAGAACAAAAATTAGAGAATCTAGTTGCATCCAAATAATTAATTATGACGATGTCACTTAATTGAGAACTGATAAGTCTTGTTCAACAAGAAGGTCTTAAGATCTGTCAAGATCTAAAACTCCAGAAACATCTTAAATGGGAACTCAAAAGAACAAAAATAGAACTAGGCTCTTTCTAAAAAGAATTCAAAATAGATCCAAATAATGGAAAAATCTTGTATAGGTGATTGCAATAAATCATACTATTCCAAAAAACTAAAATTTACAAAAAAAAACTTTAAGGATAATAAACCACGAAGAACCTTCTAGAATAAACCACAAAACGGGTTTACACCAAAAGAATCCCAGACCAACAAATCATTCTACACAAACCTAACATGCTTTAAATGCCACAAGAAGGGCCACACCTCAAAAAAAATTCGTCTAAACCGGAAAATTCAAGAACTAGATCTTTGAAAAAAAATTTCAAATAAAATCTCTTACTAAATTATTCGTCTTCATCTAGTGACTATGGTTCTAACTCATACTCAGAAAAGGCCTTGCAAGTTGATGAACTTAACGATTCGTTATCTAGCTTAGATTCAGAAAATAAGAAAATTCATGTCCTTACAAAAGACCAGCAATTCCAACTAGATATCTTGAACTCAATCACGGACCCCCAATTAAAACAAAAATTTCTTGAAACAATCCTCTAAACCTTAAACAAAAATCAAGTGAATAAAGCAGAAAATCCTCCAAAAATTAAAGAAACAACAACTTCAAATTCTTCATATGGCCTAACCACTATCCTCAACAAAGGAAAGAAAAATTATCCCAAAACTAATATACAATCCCTTCAAATTGAGATCAAAGAGATAAAAATGAACTTAAACTTCTTAGACAACAAAAACACAGACTCTGAGTATTTCCACACAATTTTATCTTCTATTAAAAGACAAGATGACTCTAGTTCGGAAGAACAAGGAAATACTTGTCTATAAAATGTAGAAGAAGATCCCAATGTTGAAGAAAAATACAATCTTTAAACACTATGCCAAATGATTTTCTCTTTATATGTCCAGAAAATATAAAAATTAAAATCACCATTATTTTTCAGATAATTACAAAATAGATATGATTGCTCTTTTCGATACCGATGCCGATCTAAACTGCATAAAAATAGGTCTAGTTCCAAAATGTTTTCATCACCAATAAAATCCTTCACTTTTAGCTTTGAATTACTTATATATATCTTATGAATTTAATTTCGCATCGGAAACAATTCTAGGAGAAGAAATGAAAAACATTTGCAGCAAATAATTCAAAACTTCGCATAACTTAAAAAATAGAAGCTTCAATTCGAAAAGACAATATTCATTTTAAAACCGCTTTTGTTCTCACAGATGATATATACCAAAATATTATTCTTGGAACGCCATTTATAAATTTGATAACACCAACAAAGTTATGGATGATTCAGTTTCTTTCAAAGCTCGAAACAAAAAATTATCCTTTGAGTTCCTAGAGACTCCAAAAAAGAGAAGTCTAAATTTAATAAAATTTAGTCCAATGGAACCAATAGAACGTTATGCCCTTGAAAAATACACCTCTGGAATTTCAAAGAATTATGAATGACATATTTTCAGAATATTCAAAATTTTGTATAGTATATATTGATGATATACTAATTTTCTCAAACTTTCTTGATGAACATTTTAAACATTTAAAAACATTTTATTATGTTGCACGCAAAAATGGACTTGTTATTTTGAAAAAATAATGTCCTTATTTCAAACCAAATTACAACAGGCTTTTGAGATAAGTTTTTCACAACAAGAGAAAGGTAATTCTTCAAAAATACTCTCTTCTCTTGAAATTTCAAAAATTCATGAAGCCTCCTTAAGCATGATTTTGAATCAAAACCATGCTTAAGTAATTTCAAAACCATTAAATAATTCGCAAATTTTTTAAAGAAATTTCCATAAAACTCTTCTTTCATATTATTTTGAAAAAACAGTTTACCAAAATGTCAATTGAAAAAGACTTTTTTGTTAAAAATGATCCGTTTTTAACCATCGTAAAGATTTTTTTTGGGAAAAAACAGTTTTAAACCATTTAATATAGATAAAAATTTATTATTCTATCAAAAAATTTTGGAAATAACGTGGTCGGTAACTTTCAAACATTATTTTGTTGATGAAAAACACACAGCCCTGCTTATTGCACATTCAAAATCCATGAGATCATTTCACTAGGAAATTGGGAATATGATCTTAATCACAACCTAAGATTTCCTAAAAGCTCTTCAAATCTCTCTTGTTATGAAATCTCGTTCAGTTACTGGGATTATTGCCAAGTCTGGTAAAGTTCCCTCTTAGTACAATCTCCCAAACACAAACACACTTGGCTGATCTTTTTCGATACCACTTGCAACCTATCCAAATCACCCCAATTTGTTCAATCAATGGTGGAACAATTTTGGTTTCGTCATAGAAATTTTCAAACCTCAAGTATAGAAATCCTTCAAAATTTTTAAAAACACTTTCATACCATCCATGATGAAAAAAATTCCCGCTTCAACCCTTTTCACTCCAAATTTAATTTACCTTGGGTTTTTTCCTAGACTTTCGAATTTTCAAATGATGTAATACCAATCATCAGTCAAAAATTCAAAGTCAAATGGTTGGAAAAATACATAATCCCTTCAAATCTTTATCCATCAAACATTTCTGAATGGATAAAAACACAAAATACATACAGATCAAAATCTCTTAACCAAAACCGTCTACAAACACTTACCCAATCACCAAAAACAACCCTTTTCTTGCCTCAAAAATCAAAGATGTTGGCTATGCTGGCAGCTGCAAAATCAGAAGAAGAACTCAAGTCAATCGCATTGCGCTTCTTACCAATGATATCCAATCAGCACTCTCAAACATCAGAAAGTGAGTCTGACATTATGAACCTAGACGAAGAGATATTTGGTAACAGTTGAGAGTGATTCTCTACACCAAAAAACATAAATAAACAAAAAGCAACTAAAGAGTTTATCCTCCCACAAAATCTATTTCTACGAGAATTTTCAAACTACAAGATGGCATCCCCTACAAAAATCAGAAGAAGAAAAATATTAATTCTGGAAAATTCGCAATCAACTACAGTATTTTTGGCAGAATACGACAATTTCAACGTGACAAATCCGCAAAAGATACAAAACATCATCATTCCACTCTCCACCACAAAAGAGAACAAAGCAAAAGAATCTACTAAAGAGAAAACTTTGTGACTCTTTTAGAGAGTGTTGACAACTTTTTATTTTTTAATTTTAAAGTTTTATAGTTGTAATTTAGTAATGTATCACACACCCTTCTAAACTCCTATCTAACAGATGGCTATGTGTGCTTCATTACACACCTTCTCATTTTCTAACCTCTCACACTACACCCACTTCTCACTCTAAAAACCTTTTCCCTCTCCCTCTCCCTCTCGAGTCAACATCTCTGTTCCGATTTCGATTTGCTTCCGATTTGTAAGTTTCATTTTGTATTTTGAAATTTATAAATAAATAAATTTCAATTTCATATATTTATGTTATGTTTAGTGTCTAGTTTAACCGCCCATATTTTTTATTTAATAATATAAAAATTATATAAACAATAATATGATATATATCAGATAGATATATGGTATCAGATATATATTTGTATTATTCACTATCACTTTTTGAGTTAATAATAGATAGATTAACAATAACCATTGTAATTTTGAATATCAATATAAAATAAATCAGTTAGCTAAAATATATGTAAAATGACACACAATAGGTAAAAATGTTACTTACCAAAAAAACTCATTTTAAAAATTGTTGACGGTGTAAAAAAAATTAAAAAAAAATAAGTTACATATAAACAGAAATTTGAAGAAATTTGATTAGTCAAAACTTAAATTGTCAAAGAATTAGATGAAGAATAACAAACACGCTATAATAGAAAAAGATGGAACCACTTATGCACATATCTATGTTCTCAATATGGATCATTAGATAGTACAATAATAAATTTAAACAATGAAATCATATTTTTTGTCGTGATAGATTCTTTTCTGGGATTCCAATACAAATGGTAAATTTTGGTGCCAAAATCTATATGATTGGATGAAAATTTTAGAATCATTAGTGGATCTAATATTTGGTATGGTAAATATAGTTTGCTTTGGAACAATGTTAAAGCTTATGGACGTAGATCACCCAGTTGGTTCTAGGTGGGGTCTCGAGTAAGAGTAGTCGCACTATCCTTCTTTTATAACAAAAAGCGGAGAACCTTCCCTCTTAGCTATTAAGGAATTCTGAAAATTAGATAATCAACTTATTTTTCAAGCGATTATTTACGAAAGTAATTTGATTACTTATTGGAATGTATTATCTATAAGATATATTCTGTAAATATGAAATAAGTTCGAATATTTTATAGAATATATTCTTATATTTTTTGAAATTGAAGTTATAATTTTAGTCGAATAATTTATGGAAGTTTCTTCATGATCCTGGATTTGACATAACAATAAACTTGTTCGGGTTGATTCATCCGATGGTGAGAATCTGGGAATATGATTTGCTTGCGATGGAATAGCTGTGGTTTTAAATCTATTGAATTTGACATGATTAAAAACATAAAGCATGTGTTGTAGAGAAATCATTACATAATATTCATCAACATTTTTGATGAATTTTCTCTTAATATATAAAACTAAATGATATCCCACATTGTGCGCGGAGCAGAAAAAATAGTAAATAAAATTCTTATAGTATTATTTGTATAATATTTTTATGAATTAATATAAATACTTTAAAAAAAATTGTATATGTTTAATCTATTGTAATAACTGACCTACCTAATTATTTTTTTGATTTTAATCATATGCCTTTGTGAATTTTTTATAGGAATATCTTCTGCCTATAAAATAGTTTAAAATAAAATAAAAATCATAGTTGAATGACAAAAAATCATATAAATTATTATGTGCTAATATATATATATATATATATATACATTTTTAATACCAATTTTGAAGGTTCAAAAATGCTTCTTAATAACTAAAGTATTACAAAATTATGTCTTAAATATACCATTTAATATTAAACCATATTGGTATATCATGTCATATATATTATTCAATTATATATATTATATAGTTTTTTCACTAAAATGAAACCAAATTAATATGCAAAAGCAAAAATAGTGGTATTATATTTAGATTTTACGTAGCCAATAATTAAAATGAAAAAAAAGAAATTAATAACAAAAACTCCAAAAAATAAAAACAATACTTTGTACATGATTGGAAAATATTTAATGAGTAACAATTAACTTAGCATTGAAAAAAAGAAGAGAAAATAATAATTATTTTTGTAAGAATTTAAAAGAATTATTACTGAATGGGAAATAACTAAATCATTGATTTTTTTTACATCTATATGTTAAAAAAAATTTATTTTATTATTTGTTTTGGTTTTTATCATATTCCCAAAAAACTTTTAACCTTTTTAAAATACAAATCTTATTATTATAGTGATTAGTTAACTATTAAATCTAAAAAGATACAGTAGATAAGACTAATGTCAAAACCATCATCCTTCAAAAAAAAATTTCAAATACCAAAATTGGTACAATAAGCAAACAACTTGATCGAATTGAAAAAAAAAACAATATTAAAAAAACAATCCTTTCAAACGAAACCTCTACCAAAAAAATACAAAAAAACCAATGTTCAAACCTTTTCAAATCTCAGAAACTAGTGTTAAAACTTATCAAGACACAAATATAGAATTTATTCGTGTTCTTTAAAGCCAATTAAGCAAAATAGAAATATGAGAAAATAGTAACCATGGTACATATGATATTCTAAAACCATCCTAAATCCTGACATTCCCTAAACACAAAGCTCAAAAATTCAAATAAATATTTTATCACATGAGTTCGATATTAAATAAACCTCCGAACAATTTCAAAACAATTGAATAAACCGTCTGGATTGGAAGAACTCATGACCACCAAATAATATCAGCACCAGACCTATGACGAACTCAGCCAATAGAACAATCTAGGTTCAATTCCTCTTCAGTTTATGACTTGAACCTTCATGACATATCTGAATACAATATCCTAAGTTTTCTCCAAAAAATCACAATGGCTGCAAATGCCTATAGAACCCAAAATAAGTAATGAGGATAAATTTGTCGTTGAACTCCTTATTGCTGAGTTTTTGGGACAACTACAAAGGATGGTGGGTTAACTACCCAACTAATCAGTAACGAAGGGAAGTCCTAGATGCTACAATAATGGAGAAATATGTCAATTCCAGATAACTTCAGAAATCCTCAACAAGATGTTGTAGCAACCTTAGTCTTAACCATAACCATTCATTTTATAGGAGACCGTCAGTCCTTATAGACAAAAATGCATAACTCCTTTCAAATCTCAAATGCAAAAAATTAAGCAATTTTGAATAGTACAAAAAACCTTTGCTCACTAGGGTTTTACTCCGTCATGATTCAAACCAACCTTTTTGGAAAGAAAAATTCCTCGTAGGACTTCCAACACTTTTAGGAGAAAAAGTTAGAACAAAAATTAGAGAATCTAGTGGTATCCAAATAATTGATTATGATGATTTCACTTATGGAGAACTGATCAGTCTTGTTCAACAAGGTCTTAAGATCTATCAAGATTTAAAACTTAAGAAACATCTTAAATGAGAACTCAAAAGAACAAAAATAGAAGTAGACCCTTTCTGTAAAGAATTCGAAATAGATCCTAATAATGAAAAATCATGCGTAGGTGATTGCAATAAATCATACTATTCCCAAAAACTAAAATTTACAAAAAAAACTTTAAGGATAATAAACCACGAAGAAAATTCTGGAATAAACCCTAAAACGGGTTTACACCAAAAGAATCCCAAACCAACAAACCATTCTACAAAAACCTAACATGCTTTAAATGCTACAAGAAGGTCCACACCTCAAAATTTTGTCGTCTAAACCGGAAAATTCAAGAATAGATCTTGGAGAAGAAATTTCAAATAAAATATCAAATATCTTACTAGATTATTCATCTTCATCTACTGACTATGATTTGACACATCCTCAAAAAAGGCCTTGTAAGTTGATGAACTTAACTATTCGTCATCTAGCTTAGATTCAGAAAATTCATGTCCTTACAAAAGTCCAGCAATTCCAACTAGAAATCTTGAACTCAATCATGGACCCCCAATTAAAACAAAAATTTCTTGAAACAATCCTCTCAACCTGAAACAAAAGTCAAGTGAATAAAATAGAAAATCCACCTAAAATTAAAGAAACAACAACTTCAAATTCTTCATATGACCTAACCACTATCCTCAACAAAGAAAAGAAAAATAATCTCAAAACTAATATACAATCCCTTCAAATTGAGATCAAAGATGTAAAAAATGAACTTAAACTTCTTAGACAAAAACAAAAAACAGATTCTCAGTATTTCCACTCAATTTTATCTTCTATTAAAAGACAAGATGACTCTAGTTCGGAAGAACAAGAAAATACTTGTCTAGAAAATGTAGAAGAAGATCCCAATCTTGAAAATCACTATGCCAAATGATTTTCTCTTTGTACTTAGAGAAATCACTTCTAGAAAATATAAAAATAAAAATCACCATTTTTTATCAGATAATTACAAAATAGATATGATTGCTCTTTTGAAACCAGTGCCGACCTAAACTGTATAAAAGCAGGTCAAGTTCCAAAATGTGTTCATCCCGGCCCAGATGGCTTTTGGCCCACCGTACCCTCAGTATGTTGTGGTGTCGTTTTCTGCCCATTGTCCCCTGTTCCCGATGGTTTGAAAACCCAATTACATACCTCCTTATACTCAGATATCCTCCTCCGCCTATGAATGAAAATTTCATGAATATCATCCGAAGCAAAGGAATGCCTCATATCTTAACAAGCTAATGTATGCAGGGTATCCATTGTCAGACCAGCGTCTTCAGCCTTCCTTTTCTTCGAGTTCGATTGATTAGCACCGTCTTGTTCGTCGACTTTTTCTTGATTTTCAAATGATTCAGGACCATCATTTGACTGCTTCTCTTCCTTAGTCTCCAGGGAGTGGTCATCAGGATTATCATCATCATTTTCATCTGGTTTCTTTGCACCTTCTTTCTGTTTAGTTGGGCAAACTTAAGCATCATGAGTCATTATGCCATAGGAAGAACATAAACTCCTTAGTTTCTCGTAGCGAAATTTCATCACAATGTGTTCATCCCCAAACTCGAAAAAAATGCTTGAAAACAGAGGTGTCTCTATGTGCCACCAAAGACGAACTCGCACATAGTTAACCAAAACCGCACCATCACCATGGAAATCAGTTTTCATGTAATCACCCAGACGTCTTCCGATTGAAGTAACCATCCTCTAAGTAAGGAATTTCAACGGTATTCCTCGAACTTGAATCCAAAATGGGATCTGCATAAGATCATCATATGTTTGCGACAGATTCCAACGATGAAGAGTTATCATCCACTCGTTAAAAAACCATGGCCCTCGGCGTAAAACAGAGAGCATGGCTTCCTCCGACGAAAACAGGAAGTGAATCTTCCGATTTTCAACAATCCTCTGTAAAACTTCATCACCTACTCTCCAAAGACGAGGCAGGGCCCCTAACATTGCTCTAAGATTTTACTTCTGAGGATTAACGGGTTTAGCAATGAGACTAAATTGTGTTTGTTGTACCGCTTCTTCACATATGTCGAAAGGAAGCTTGATCACGTCATTATCAATCCCAAGAGAGATTTTTTGCATTTGTTTTCTCATTAAATCAGCCATGATCAGAATGAACATATGGATCGATTTTCACTCTGATCGAGACAAATGAAGCAGAGGACAACACATGGGCTATATAGTTTTCGGAAAGTGGCAATTATGTAACTTTCGACAGTTTTCCGGTAACCGCCATTGAAGAAACTGCCAACTGCATGGCCACCATCACACCGAGTTCAGGAGACACCATTGGAGAGGGAATCACCCATTCGATCACTCCTCTCTGTTTTTTTGTGACAATTTTTTTGAACTAATTGGTTCGGTTTTAGTTTAACAATAATTTTTTAAAAATAAAAAATAATGATTTATCAAATATTATGATTATGTCCATTATCGTACATATAAAAATTAAACAAATATAAATTTTCATTCAATTTATTTTGCTTTGGTTCACAAGAATGGTTTCGTTTAGGATTTGGTTCTAGGGATTTTAAAATAAACTAAACTTCCTAAACCAAATATACATATGGATTAGGAAAACCTAATCGATCAAGGACTTGAAGACTTTGGCCGACCTTGGAGACTTATATATAGAGAAGACTTGAAGTATGTTGATCAAACTACAAAACCGTTGTCTGAATTACCTATGGATTTTTCTAACTCGTCGACCACTGATCCTAGCGCAGGTGATGGAGCTGGACCTCGGAGTAAAAAGTACATTTTATCTGGGTTGTTTATACTCTCTAGTGAATTTTCATACGGAATTTGATTGTGGTGGATTTGTTTTTGTGAAAATGTTGCAGTGCTCAGAAGAAGGAAAAGAACTTGAAACGCAAGGAAAAGGAAAAGGCCAAACAAGTGAGCATTCTTCTTCACTTTTGTCTGATTCGTAACAATCGTTGATGTTGGTATATTGAATTCTCTTGGTGGCATTTCTATTGAGAATTGGGTTGGCTACTTGAATATGGTTTAGATCCGCAAGAGAAATTCAAAAACCTACTTTTGTTCCACAATTTCAATTTGTTTCAGATTTCCAGTTTGATTGTTAAAGATATTCCATTTCTTTTGATGCATGCTCCAAAAGCAAACTCTTAGAGCCAGACCTTAGTGGCAGCAGATGATGAGGACATGGATAAAAAAAAAAAAAAAAATCCAAAAATGTTTAAAAAATAAAAAACTACGAAGCCGGGGAGGGGGAATTGTGCGAAAAAGGCCTTCATATGTTCTTCCATAGCACGTATCTTTGCTAGATCGAATGCTCTCTCTTGATCTCTCGTTGCTTGATCTTGTGCTCGCTCCTCGCGTATTGTGACGATGTCGCTGTTCAAACACTCGAGCTCAACGGTCTTCTCTGCTAATTCTGCTCTTAGTTCGGCGGCTTCTTTAGAAACGCGGTAAGAACTAGCAGATTAAGATGATGGATGGTAATCTTGTGGAATCCCAAAATTTTTTCTTTTGGTCTGCGGAGTTGTCTAAGAAACCAAGTAACGTAAAAACATAACAATATATGTTATTTATCGATAATACAAAAAAACAAAACAATAAACTTACTTGTAAGACCAAGTCATTCCACAACTCCGTTGACACTTCCGGTGGAGCCTCTCCTTCAACGACTGGTTGGGAGAGGATGTACTCTTCGCCGAGCTTCTTCATGTTCTTGACGATTTTCCGAGGAATTGGATTTTGAATCTCACCGGTCTTGCGGTTGTTAAGCGCATCCTCTAGCAACCTAAGGTGCGAGGGACGCACACCATCTTGTTTAAACTAAATAATTCATAATATAAGTTAAGAATTCCTTCAAATTAAAAAGCAAGACATAAAAAAAAACATAAGAGTTGTTCTTCCTGGGAAGTGTTGCTCGTAGCGCCTAAGTTATGGGTCGTTATCCCTTTACCCTTCCAATTGTTCATCCGGTTGGTAAAATGGATTTTGAAGATGCGAGCCGTTTCCTCCTGGTTCCAATAGTCGACAAACCTTTTCCATAGGATTGCGTTCCAAATGAACTCCTTTGGGATCTGCTCGGTTCTTCATTTCGCCTTCTACTCGTTAAGCTTCCTAGAATAGATGATTCCAATTTTTTTTTGAACTTATGCCTAACTAAGACCGTAAATTCAAGTTCTTAGGAAAATTGTTGCTGCAAAACCACATAAATCCCAATAATCGTAAACCACATAAAAGATTTTTAAAAAAATTAAAATAAAGAATGTTAAAACTTACTGCAAACATCCTAGACCATAGCTCAAGATCTTCTACATGCATCTTTGCATACTTCTGGTACGAATGCTTTAACATTCCGATAATCATGTTGTTGATTGACTTCGAAATCCTGTTATTGGAGAAATTAAACTTGGAAGGAATAAATTTTGAAAATATATTATCAAAAATATAAATTAAAGAAAACATATATAATGTAAATTTTAAAAATGTTAACTTACCAAGTAGCTCTATTAGTACGATTCGCCGGATGAAGTCTGGTGGTGAGATCTCGGCCCGGTTGAGAAGCAAAGTCTTGTACGGACATTTCAGTTGGCTTTGGAGTCGGGTTCGTCGTCGGTACAGTCTCCGGTACAATATCTAGGATATGAGTCGATTCAGTTTGCGAGGAACTCATTCCTCGCCTCGCACGACGAACTCCCGGTGAAGCAACGTAATGACTGTAATTCTAGAAAAAAACAACTAGTTAAAAGAGACAAATAACTATAATTTGATAATATATGGAATAAATTTACAAAAAAGTAAAAATCCATAATTTTGATAAATTTTTTAAAAATTAACAATATTAATTTCAATAAATTTTACAAAATCATATAAAATTTACAAAAACTTATAAAACTCATTTCAATAAAATTTACAAATTCCTATATAAATTCCTATAATCTAAATTCTAAAATTCATAAAAAATTATAAATACACAAAAAATTATAAAAAATTTCATAAATTAATTATATTTTCAATCCATAATTTTTTAAATAAATTATTAAAAATCACAATAATTAATTCATAAAATTTTTAATGCACAAAAAACTCTAAAAATTATAAAAAATTTCATAAATTCATAAAAAATCTTATTATTTCATAAATTCAGAAAAAGTGATAAAAATTTAATAAATTCATAAAAATCCTAAAAATTCATAAATTCATAAAAATACTTAAATCAAAATCTAACAACCCAAACCCTAAATCAAAATCAAAAACCCCAAATCAATTTCAAATCCTAAATATCTAATTTTTTCACACTAACTCCTAAAATCTACAAATCTATCAATCTAACACTCTAACTCCTAAATTTAGCAATCTAAAACTTAAATCTAACAACCTAACATACTAATCTAACAACCGAACTCCTAAAATCAATTCAAAATCCTAAAATCTATCTCCTATCACACGAATCTACCAATCTAATTCCTAATATCTAACTTTGGAAGCAATAAACTTTTGAAAATCAAAGAAAGTTACATGTTATGAGGGAGATTGGCCATATGTGATAAAGCTTGGACAAATTCGAAGTTTTACACAAGATTTAAGAGAGATTTTGAGGTTTATGAAATGTTTTTTGGATGATTCTGCAAAGAAGAAGAGTATATATATTTATAACAGGTTCCCACGGGAGATAAAAAGTTAGTTCCCGCGGTAAAAATTCATTATCCATCGAAAATCCATCTGAAATTTTTGACGGATAGTGAATTTTGCATGCATTTGTATTGGTAAGTCAACACACAAAGGAGCATCTACATCCGTCGGAAATTTCTGACGGATTTAAGGTTTCGATCCTATTTTCAATTCGTTTCGCTATTTAATGGATTTATATATGTTATATTACATATTTCCCTAGTGATTTATGTTTAAATTATCTTCTTAAGTATCAAAAATATCAAACTAATTATTTCGTAACATGTTTCATACATACAACTTCAAGTATAAGATTCGTTATCTAATACTTGACTCATAAACAAAAATAATTTTTAATCTTGCTTTCTAAGATGTTTCAATACCTATTTTCTTTTAAATGTTTTAGTATTAAGCTTAAAATGATGTTTCAATGGATCTCATGTAAAAATCTTTGTAATTTAACCATGAAACCCTAAATCCGTCGGAAATTTCTAACGGATTTCCGACGAATGATATAAACATGTGTTACATATGTTACTTATGAACCAAAAACAAATATTTTAATGGGTCCGTCGGAAATTTTCGACGGACCTATTAAAATATTATTTTAAATATTTTAAATATATATGAAATATATAGAATATATATTTTAATATATATATATAATATTTATATGTAGTTAATTTAAATCTCTATGTTGATGATTTGCTATAGAATTTAATATATTACGATGCATTTTTGTATTCAATATATATTGAATAAAATAAAATAGTAATATTGAAACTAAAATTTTAATAAATAAAGAAAAATACAGCAAAACAATAAAAATCCAAAAATTAGTAAAATTCTAAATTACTCAAAGTCTTCTGAAGATCCATCAGAAGGAATTGAGTCTGAATCTCCAGAAGATTTGTCGTGTGATTGCTCTAAGTCTGGATGTACTCTACCAGTGATGATATGTGTGAAATCGATAACAAGATAAACATCAAATGAAGCTTCTAGTGGATCCATTTTCCCACTTACGGTTGGTTGCAAAGCACCATGTTCAGGAACTTCGTAAATTCTTCCTCTTGCGTTAATTGATGTTACTGTGATCCAAGGGTCTAACAGCCTTGTAACTCGAGGGTATGAAATGTAGCAAACCTAAAACATATGCTGAAAATGCTTGTGAATGAAAACGATCATATTAATAAAAATATAACTAAAAAATACATGATATGCTTGTGATGCAATGATAAATGGATCGTATTTGACAAGTCTCCATCTCGAATGTACCGATGTAATACCAAATTTTTCAACTTTAACACCACGCCCAACGAATGGATCATACCAATCGCACATAAATACAATGCATCTTAAGTTCAACATTCCAGGGTAATGGATTTCTAATATTTGTTGAAGAATGTCGTAGTAAACAATATCACCAGATTTCGCAGAAATCCCGTAATCAGATGTTGTCCTCGTACTTCCCTTATCGTAAACCTTAAACGCATATCCCTTAGTGTAATACTTAGGGTATGAAGTCGCAATGTAGTTTGAACTATTAGCGAACTCTACTAACCATGATGGAAATGTTTGTTCAATGTTTATTCCTTCAGTAATCTAAAACAATTAATAAGAAGTTAGTAAAAGTTTAAAAAATATTGGAGGTCAAAAATTAACAAAATTACATAATATAGCAACCAAGGAGCGAAATCATTTTCTTTTAGAGATTCAAGTTCCTCTTCTGTCTTATTCAGATAGTAACGACGAACGATCGCCATTTAAATCATGTAAGAAAACCAAGTGAGAGTTAAATATGTAACTAAGATCTTAATAGTTATCTTGTAAAAAATTCAATTTTCATACCTTTCATATTCCATAATATCCTCACAATTTGTGAGAATATATATATGCAAGTGTGCATGCTTCTGCTCTGTAAGTTTTTGTTTCTTTCATTTTTCACTAAGCCAACCAACTTGGGCAAACAACTGAGGGACAACCACACCATAAGTCGGTCTCTCGCCTCTATCATCATGGCGAGCTGGCCGTCGACTCTTTGTTTGAACTTCTAATGGAAAGTAATATTCAGCAAAATGAGAAGCTTCTTCGTTGATGCTCTGTGCGACAATAGATCCCTCAACTTTGCTTAAATTTTTAACTTCTTCTTCAGATGGAACATGTAACGCTCAAACGGATATACCCACCAATATTGAACAGGGCCTCCAAGTGCTGCTTCTCGTGGGAGGTGGATTGGAAGATGTTCTATAAAATCTTTGTCTGATTATCTATGGATTCTTCTAACTCGCCAACCATTGATCCTGGCACTGGTGATGGAGCTAGACCTCGAATGGCTAGTTATGTCGGCGGGTTACTCACAATGGTCAAAGAATCCCATCCTTCCTTGAAGGACATACCCTCTCACTTCTCAATACACTAATTCACCAATTTTGGCAAAAAAAATTTAATAGTTTACCATTCTTGTATTTTCTCTAGTTTTTTACTATTATACTCTTAATGAAATTATTTAAAACCCTAAAAACTAATGACATTCCATATAGACTTGTACACTTTTAAGATTTATTTATTTACTTCAAATGCTTCTCAATTAATAGTATATATAGTGTTGGCAGCATACAAAAATTGATGTAAGCAAATAGTTTTTTTTTTAGTTTGTAAGTCCAATCTCGCTGTTCTTCACCCATTTTAATATTATATTTTATTATTAAAGTACCGGTTACAAGGTAAGACACATTACTCATACGGTTTTGCATTTTTTTTATTCCATTTATATTATAGACCAAAACCAAAATTGAACGGTCAAGATGACTAACCGAGATTATGAAAATCATGAAAATATGATTATAAAAGAATCAATAATGATTATCTTTCTATAAATATCAATATCTTGATTCTTCTATTCTAGTAAATCTTCTCAACATCTATATAAAATTAAAATCTAAATTTTCATTCGATGTTGTTCATTTTTACACTACCTCAACAATTGTTTGGGCTAGTGTCTAGTGACTTGTACTATGGGTGTCTAATCCGGATAAACCTATCTGATCTGAACCGAAATACTCAATTTGAAAATCAAATCATATCTTAATATGTTATGAATAGATTCTCTATACCGAAAAATCGAATCTGAATTGAACAAAAAAATTTACTGATTTAAAACTAAAGTTTTCCGTAAATCAAGGATATATTTGACTAAAATGTGAAATCGAACAAACCGAAACTGTACCAAACCATCCATTCTAATGAACATTATTACTTAGATAGTTAATGATAATAAAAATAAAAGTTTATTTAAAAAAACCATTAAGATGCGATAAAGGCACAATTTAATGAACAACACATTTTTAGAGAGATTTATTTTTTCTAAAGTGTTCATCAATTAAAATATATTGAAAATGTTCAATTTATTGTTACTTATAACTAATTTAAAATTAATTAAAATAAATGAATATATAAATAATAAATATTTCCTTCATTTCACTATAAGTGTTATTTAAGGTTTTTCAAACGTATTAAATTTTCTTTTTGTGTTCTACTCCTTGTTAATACATTATAGAAATTTTTTAATTTGTTAATTCATTAACATAATAAGGATAAAATTGAAAATTTTATGTCTAAAACGACTTTTAGTATGCAATGGATTAAATACTAGATTATGTAGTATTTTATGAGTAATTATATAATTAATATTTTTTAAAAAAAATTGTATGTTTAATAATTTCAATTGTACAATTATATAAGTCGTGAAAGTTTAAATTTTTTCATTAAAAATATATAGTAATTGATCTTATTCATTTTGGGGTATAAAATTAGTCATAGAGAAATTGGTTGTTTTAGGTTATGTTGAAGGTCCAAAATAGACTCAGAATGAGGAGGAAGAGAAGGAAAAACAACTCCAAAAGCAAAAGATATTTATTTACTCTTTTTTTCCTCTCTTTTGCTATATATAACAAAAAAAGATCGTTTGAACCTTTATGATGTTTTGATTAAGAAATAACACAATTAACCTTAATTGTCGTTATACAACAATAACGACAATTGAGGTTAATTGTGTTATTTTGTTATTTCAGAACCGATAGAATTTGGAACGTAAAGAATGGAGAATGAAGATGCAAGAAACTCTGAGCTTCTTAGTCTACGTGAAACTATCTTTCCTAACAACAATAACAACCACAATTCCGTGTGGATCGAACCTCACTCGCTGTTGAAATGTCGAGGAGGTCCAAATCGTAGTAATGCTTTATACAAAGCAGTTGTAGCATTGATGAAGTAGTAAGGATTCAAAATGTAACATAAGTATTTAGGTATCATTTTTTGTTTTGCATGTTATAGATATGTTTGTTACATTCAACACCAATCACCATAAGCATCTTTGTCATTGAAAACACAAGTGTTGATAAATTTCCCAAAAATTGGGAATGTTACAACAATAAAATGTGCGAATTGAATTCCAAAGTTGGGAATCAGCTAGTTTATTGATGTAAGAAACAAAAAAGAGCAGTAGAGGAACTACTCTTATTTTAGGGTCTTTATTGTCAAAAATGAAAACAGAGGGATTTAGAATGCAAATATATAGAACGTTAGGGAGAAAAGTATAAAGATAATTTTTTATAGTGGTATTTTCTTAATTATTTGACATTCGTATTTCCCTCCCTCTTTCAGTCTTTCAACTTTTGAAAACTGAAACTCTTTACTCAAATCCGTAAGATAGAGACGAGATTCGTCGACAATTGGTTCCAATGGTTTTTTAAATTACAATTCGATTAGGGTTCTTTGTCAAAAATGGAAACGACAATGATTAGTTCGGCGAGTAGTGTACTCGCAATGCTCAACGAAACTCAACCTTCATTGAAATTTCAAGCGTTCTCACTTCTCAACAGATTGATTTATCAAATAATGTTAATTTTTGTGTGTTTTTGTTATTACTTCTCTGATTAATGACCATTATTACTCAGATAGTTAATGATAAGAAAAATAAAAGTTTATTTAAAAAAAACCATTAAGCTGCACTAAAAAAACACAACTTAATGAACAACACATTTTCAGAGAGATTTATTTTCTTTCTAAAGTGTTCATCAATTGAAATATATTGAAAATGTTCAATTTATTGTTACTTATAGCAATATTCAAAATTAATTTAAATTAATGAATATATAAATAATAAATATTTTCTTTGTTTCATTATAAGTGTTATTTAAGGTTTTTCAAACATATTAAAAACAAAAGAAATTTATGTTTTACTCCTTATTAATACATTATACAAATTTTATGATTATGCAATATATTAATATAATAAGGATAAAACTCAAAATTTTATGTCTAAAATGACTTTTAATATGAAATAGATTAAAGTCGAAATAGGTCTTCTACATTTTCTTACCTAAAACAAGGAATTAGTCAAAAGGTGGATAAGTGGTATACCAAGTTGCTGTCACAAGCTGGAAAGAAAGTATTATTAAAGTCAGTTATTACTGCAATACCAACATACACCATGAGCTAATTCCTTGTTTTAGTTAGCTCAAGATGAGAAAAAGAGAAGAAGCAATTTGTCAAAAAATAAACATGAGATTATTGGGCTCAGCCTTGCCCAAATCTTTGTAAAAGCCTAATTCTTAAAAGCCCAATCTTTCGTAAAAGCCCAAATCTATCGTAAAAGCCGAACCCACTTTCTAGAGTTTTCCACTTGCTTACCCCATTGTCCGCTTCTCCTTGCTCTTCTTATCTGCCTGTTTCTTCAATATCACCTACTCCTTCCTCTCCTCTAGGGATTTTGATTCAAAATCTTCTCTCCTTCTCAATTAAACACCAGAAATGGCTTCCTCCGCCGCACAAATCCACGTTCTCGGCAGAAGTAGATTCCCCACTTCTTCTTCTTCTTCTTCTTCTTCCAACAACAATCCACGAAGTGCCTTCTTCGGCAGTAAAACATCTCCTTTCTCTACACCCAAATCTGCTTTCCTAAGAATGGGACGAAAAAATAGCGGCGGCGCTTCGAGATACGCGGTGGGACCAATCCGTGTGGTTAACGAGAAAGTCGTCGGAATCGATTTGGGTACGACGAACTCAGCTGTTGCTGCAATGGAAGGAGGTAAACCCACAATTGTAACGAATGCTGAAGGTCAAAGGACGACTCCTTCCGTCGTGGCGTACACCAAAAGCGGTGACAGACTTGTAGGGCAGATTGCGAAGCGTCAAGCTGTTGTTAATCCGGAGAATACTTTCTTCTCTGTTAAGAGGTTTATTGGTAGGAAGATGAATGAGGTTGATGAAGAGTCTAAGCAAGTCTCCTATAGAGTTGTTAGAGATGAGAATGGGAATGTTAAACTTGAGTGTCCTGCAATTGGTAAACAATTCGCTGCTGAGGAGATTTCTGCTCAGGTATTTATTTAAAGCTCAAGTTTTTTTTTTCATTTTTCTTCCTTTTTATTTGATTTGGAGCTCTCACTGAGTGTATTGGTTTTAGGTTTTGAGGAAACTTGTGGATGATGCTTCGAGATTCTTGAATGATAAAGTAACTAAAGCAGTTATCACTGTGCCTGCTTACTTCAATGATTCACAAAGAACAGCTACTAAAGATGCTGGTCGTATTGCTGGATTGGATGTTCTTCGTATTATCAATGAGCCTACTGCTGCTTCTTTGGCGTACGGGTTTGAGAGAAAAAGCAATGAGACTATTCTAGTCTTTGATCTTGGTGGTGGTACCTTTGATGTCTCAGGTACTGTTACTTGAAATATATAAATATCTTGGCTTAGGTATTGGAGGATTCTGATTATTTCCGGGTTTTTGTTAGTTCTTGAGGTAGGTGATGGTGTTTTTGAAGTTCTGTCTACTTCTGGTGATACACATTTGGGAGGTGATGACTTTGATAAGGTGAGTCAAAACACAGACTCGTCTGAAGTTTTCTAAAGATGGAAGAATCGGCGACTGGTCACTCACTTGGTAGATATGACTTTGTTATGCAGAGAGTTGTTGATTGGCTTGCTTCGACGTTTAAGAAAGATGAAGGTATAGATCTTTTGAAAGACAAACAAGCGCTTCAGAGGTTGACTGAAGCAGCTGAAAAAGCTAAGATTGAGCTTTCTTCTTTGACTCAAACAAACATGAGGTTCAATTTTCACGCTCAAATCTATTTACCTGGTACTCATTGGTTGGTGGAATATTAATTGATTTTGATTCTGTATCCAGTTTGCCTTTTATCACTGCTACAGCCGATGGGCCTAAGCACATTGAAACCACTCTCACCCGAGCCAAGTTTGAAGAATTGTGCTCTGACTTACTAGACAGGTTATTTTAGTTATTGTTCTCTATGGCTAAAATCAGTAAAGATTATATGATTCAGTGAAGGATTAAGTTATTATTCTCTGCATTCTAACTTGTAGAGTCAGGACACCGGTGGAGAATTCCTTGAGGGATGCAAAACTCAGCTTCAAAGATATTGATGAGGTAATTCTTGTGGGTGGATCCACACGTATTCCTGCTGTTCAAGAATTAGTGAGGAAGTTGACTGGGAAAGAACCAAATGTCTCAGTCAATCCTGATGAAGTTGTAGCTTTAGGTGCTGCAGTTCAGGTGTGTTCTTGTTAACCTCTAACCACACTCAATACCCGATGAGCTGTCTCGCTAAAATGCAATTTGGTCTCTGATTTCAGGCTGGTGTTCTATCTGGAGATGTGAGTGACATTGTTCTTCTTGATGTAACACCGCTCTCTCTTGGTTTGGAGACACTTGGTGGTGTCATGACCAAGATTATTCCGAGGAACACGACATTGCCAACTTCTAAATCAGAAGTCTTCTCAACTGCTGCGGATGGGCAAACAAGCGTTGAGATTAATGTGTTACAGGGCGAGAGAGAGTTCGTTAGAGATAACAAGTCTATCGGTAGTTTCCGTCTTGATGGTATTCCGCCTGCACCACGTGGAGTTCCACAAATCGAGGTTAAATTCGACATTGATGCCAATGGAATTCTATCCGTCAGTGCTTCGGACAAAGGCACAGGAAAGAAGCAGGACATCACCATTACTGGTGCTAGTACCTTACCAAAGGATGAGGTTTGTACATTTACTTGTGTCGTAAGTGTAATCTTTTCCTCTTGTTCATATCCAATGATTCATGAAAATGTTGCAGGTAGACACAATGGTGCAAGAAGCAGAGAGGTTTGCCAAGGAAGACAAAGAGAAGAGAGATGCGATTGACACAAAGAACCAAGCTGATTCCATTGTTTACCAGACAGAGAAGCAGCTTAAAGAACTTGGAGAGAAAATTCCAGGTGAAGTGAAACAAAAGGTTGAGGTTAAGCTCCAAGAGCTCAAGGACAAGATAGGAAGCGGATCAACACAAGTTATCAAAGACGCTATGGCAGCTCTTAACCAAGAAGTGATGCAGATTGGCCAGTCTCTGTACAACCAACCAGGTGCTGCTGGTGGTTCTTCTCCTGGAGGCGACGAAGCTTCCTCAGGTCCAGACTCATCATCCTCAACCAAAAGTGGAGACAACAATTCTGATGTGATTGACGCTGACTTCACAGACAGCAAATAATACAAATCAGATTCATACAAGTATTATCATTCCTGGGATTGTGTCCATGATTTTGTAGGAAGGATACTGTGATTAATGGGCAGCAATGATTTGTACGAGTCAAATTGTCTTTAAACACAGAAGTGAAGCAATGTTTTGGATCGCAAATTCTTTTGATATAAGACATTTAAAAACATAGAGATGCACAAAACTCCATCACTCCATAGGATCATATGTTATGGTTCCATCACACATCGGCAAGTACAATAAGCTGATCAACAACACTAGGATCAGCAAGTGTGCTAGTATCTCCAAGCTCTTCTAATTGCCTTGAAGCAATCTTTCTCAAGATTCTCCTCATTATCTTTCCGCTTCTCGTCTTTGGCAACCCCGGTGCCCAGTGTATTCTGTCTGGTGCTGCAAATGCCCCAATCTGGAAATGGCAAAATTGATACCAAAACTCAACACAATATCAAACTGTGCAAATAACACTTCCTCGAAATATTAGTATCTCTAAAGCTCAATAATCATTTTGTTGTTAATGTATCATACCTGATTTCGGACCATGAGTACAAGGCTTTTACGAAGCTCTTCGCTGTAAGGAACACCTTCGACAAGAGTGACAAAAGCGTAGATTCCCTGACCTTTTACCTGATGATACAAGTAAGAGACGTGACCGCTAGTTCTTGTGGTATCTAATAAGAACCAAACTGATTTCTACTTTTATTTTCACAACAGCAAACGAAGAACAAAGCTAAATCAAGAACAAATCAAAACGAACAACCAAGAAAAATCCATAGGGTTGTTATAGCGAACATGGAGTCTCTTCCTGCCTTCAAAATGCTCAAAACCAGTACTAAATTTGCTACATCATAAGCCTTTTATTTATAAGCTGACGTTGCATAACATATGAACGCTAATTAGTGTCACATGGTCATATCCCAGAAAACTTATGCATAATCAGTTCACATACCTCATGTTCTATGCCTACAACAGCTGCTTCTGCACATTGAGGATGTGAAGCAAGAGCAGATTCAACTTCAGCAGTTCCGATACGATGGCCACTGCATTTAAAAAAAGTCCAAACATAAGTATAGGTTTGAGCGGTAGAGAGAATATTGGAAGTTAAGCAAATTTAATGACATCATTTTCAATTTTTATGTTCTACCTGACATTAATAACATCATCAACCCTCCCTGTAAGCCAGAAGTAACCATCCTTGTCTCTGAAACACAAAAATCAAACTTAATAAAAATCACCCGACTTTGGATCTAATCGCACATAAACATGCCTCTATCTATGTGATAGTTGAAAGATGACACACTAACTGCAAAATTGGTTTTTGTGGAAAGAAACTAATTAGATTAGATTGTCCACCTGCTGCAACCATCACCACTGAAATAATAACCAGCAAAAGGTTTAAAGTATGTGGTTTCATATCTTTCATGATCCCCAAACAGAGTTCGAAATGCCCCGGGCCATGAACCTTTTACACAAAGATAACCACTACACTCGCCTTCGATTTCATTGCCTTTTTCATCAACTACGACAGGCTATAGCAGAGATGAGAGTTAAGTCCTCCAAAGACGAATATCGAGAGTAAGAAGCAACAGACTAAATCTAAATTTGCACTACAAATCACAGACCTGAACACCAAAGAAAGGGAAAGTAGCTGAACCAGGCTTCTGCGGCCAAGCGCCTGGCAATGGGGTTATCTGCAATGCAATATAATGCACATGAGAAAGAGCATGTAAGAGGTATCAAGAGGAATAAAGAGAGAGAAGAGAGTCACCATGAAGCCACCAGTTTCAGTTTGCCACCACGTATCTGAAATGGGACACCTTGATTCACCGACTAAATTGAAGTACCATCTACATCAAAGAATCGGTAAACCATTAAATATAGTTCCATTCAACTGGTTGCAAGAATAAATACTAAAGATATTAGAGTTCAAACCTCCAGGCACTAGGATTGATGGGCTCACCCACACTTCCAAGAACCCGTAGCGATTTGCAAGAATGACTTGTTACAAACTATAACAATAAAAACAAGTTGAAAACGGATAAGTTAGCAAATGAGTTACATATGTAATCGTATTATCCCCCACATAAATTACTCTAACAAGATTTAGAGGGCAGATCAATTCAGCTGTACTTCTTGTAGCTTAATTACTTTTTCACCACAAACAAAAGATTGCGTATATCGTACCTTATCATCGTCCCGCATGAGAGACCTCACCAATGTTGGCGCAGTGTAAAATATGGAAACATTGTATTTGTCAACAATTTCCCAACAGCGCCCAGAATCAGGGTAGTTTGGAGCCTGTTAAAAACCAGATTATAAGATCAGATCCAACAGTTCAATCCAAATGAAAGAGATCAACAGTAAAACCCATTTTCACACATTCATAAGCCTGAACGCTAATAGCTCTTTAACGAATTTCTATGGAAGAGGGACCTAGAGTTGCATAATTGATTATCCAAATGGATTACCCCTTCAAAGACAACAACAGTAGCTCCATTAAGCATCGGTCCATAAGTAACATAGCTATGGCCAGTGATCCAACCACAATCTGCTGTACACCTTATATTAGAGAAGCAAAGAGATTAGTCACTCTATAATGTAGCTTTTAGTACGGAATTTTTAACAGTCAAGACAAGTGTCTTTGCATACCAGTATACATCTGTTGATTTGTAGTCAAATGCGTATTTGAATGTTGTAGCAGTGTAGATCATATACCCTCCAGTTGTGTGTAGGACACCCTTCAAAGAACCAATATTAAAGAGAGAAACATAAAAAAAAAACTAAGTTATCAATTCAATCAAACCAATGACCAAAATCACCTTTGGCTTCCCGGTACTTCCACTAGTGTAGAGCAAAAACAAAGGATCTTCTGCATCAACCCATTCCACATCACACGATGTTGGATATTTAGGAATGACATCCTAAAAAGAGACCACCACCACCCACAGCAGACTTTAAGAACCATTGGCTAAAAGAAACGAATGTATTTTGCCGATTATTAAACAACATTGTAGTTACCTGCCACCACACATCTCTTCCATCTTTCCATTTTGTGTTTTCCCTTGTTGTCGCTGATGAGTTTTCATAGGTCAAGCACATGTCTGGTTGTAAAGACACAAGAGACACAACAGCCAGACAATCATCAGTTATGAATCCACCAAACCAACAAGCAAAAGAACCATAAATCAGATTCGGATTCTGATAATAAAGAGTAAAGAGAGATTCTTGTAAATGGACTAACCTACAGAGACTCCATCTTTAGAGGAAAGGTCAAGTGCAGCATCAACAATAGCTTTTAGGTTTATGGTCTTAGGACCTCTTTTAACAGCATTGCAAGTCAGTATTACATTTGGCTTGCAATCAATAATTCTTTGAGCAAGAGAGTCAGCAGAAAATCCAGCGAAAACGACCTGGCGGAGAATTGAATTAATTTTCGAAACTGGTTTTATGTTAATGGAATTAGGAAAATGTTTCCATTGAATACAAATGTGTACAATTTTAACAGATTACCGAATGAACAGCTCCGATCCGTGCACATGCAAGCATAGCAATGGGAAGTTCCATCAACATCGGTAAATAAATTATGACAGCATCTCCCTTCTTCACTCCAATATCTTTCAAGTAATTAGCAAGCTGCAGCACAAGGACAAGGAATTTGCAATGCCAGTAAACTAATGAGAAAGAAGAACTATAGACTAGTCAAATAGGATAAACAACAGTGTTCATACCTGGCAAACTCGTTGGAGCAACTCGGAATAAGTTAAAGAAGCATCTACGTTAGGTTCATTTCCTTCCCAGTATATGGCTGTTTTATCACCTAAACCAGCTTCAACGTTTTTGTCCAAACAGTTGTAGCAAATGTTGGTGACTCCCCCTTTGAACCACTGAGTCAATACATGATCTCAGACATGTCATTACGACGAAACATTTGCATATGCAGTATATCGCACAAAAATAATTAACAAGCCAAAAATAAAGAGAAGAAAAAACATTCACCTCAATGTTAATAGGACCTTTCCTAACATCGAGATTTTCAGAAAACACTTGGTCACCCCATTTCTGCTTCCAGTAAAAATCTGATGCAATGTCAGACCAAAAACCAGCAGGGTCTTCCATCGACCTTTTATGCATTTCCATGTACTGCAAACTCAAGAAGAGAAGATGAGGTGTATTGATCTAGGACTCACTTGATGTTAGAATGATGAGAAAGAGAGAGACCTGTTGAGGGGAGGAAACAAGAGCTTGGCTAGAGAATTCCTTGCTGGGAAAGATGAGATCATTTTCCTCGGAAGCAAGAGATTCTCCTAAAATGACGGCGTTTAATTGAGAGATCTTACCAGCACCTGAAGGTAGCTGAGACATGGACTCAGCATGCCTAAGGTAACCAGAAGACATTGTCTTACAGAGGAAAGATTGTCTAACGGAGATGATCTGGTAGAACTAACACAGTTAGAACTTACAAGTCACAGAAAACTTAAAGAAAAATGACAAATCTTAGAACTTTATATTAACATTACTTTTGAAAAATCTAGGTAAAACTATTAGACTATTATAAACTGAATTTCCTTTGTTCATTAAACACCAAATAATCCAATGATAAACCAAAACATAAAACTCATCAAACAATCAACCATATATATGAGAATATATTAACTAGTTCCTACTACATGATTTTTATACCGTACAACCAAATCTTCATCCCTAAACCCTGAATCATCATTCTATTCATGGCCATCATTGCCATCATCATAACAATCATAATCAACACCATATTCATCATTATATCATTGTTAATATCACTGTATCAACTAAAATTACGAATTCAAAATTCGGAAACAGACTAAAAAGTATTCACCTTTGAGTTGTAGGAAGGATTCGAGATCCAAGTGATCCACTAATTTTCGGATCCTGATGAATAAATCAAAACAATGCTACAATCAGATCATCAAAAGAAAAGAAAAAACATGAAACTTTTTCATAACCCAAAAACAAAGATCATACCTAAATGTTTCATATTCCAAAATGATCCTAAGTCTACAAATCAAATGTCAAATTGAGAAAATGACTTACGGGTTAGATTTGAAGACTGAGACGAGAAGATAATATGAGAATCGTAATAATGATTTAAAGAGATATGGTCATAGATAAGTCAACTCACCGATATCGAGCCTGAGCTGGAGACAACGGTGAGAAGCGGGGAAGAAGAAGAAGCTATTTTCATTTTTGCCTTTATTAACTTTGATTTTATTCCTCTCTCTCTCTCTCTCTCTCTCTCTCTCTCTCTCTCTCTCTTCTGTTCCTTTTTAATAATAATTGTTCTAATTATTTAAATCTCCCTTATGCCCACCCACGTATATACCTTCCATATATTTTTGGCATGAACGTGAACTTCATGAAGTGAGGTACGGTTCTGTCTGTGGCAATTTAAGTACAATGCAGATTTTAGTTTTCCATGTTTTGTAAAACGTGTTGGGGACCGTGTGGATCTTATCTAAGCCATGTTTTGTAAAAAGTGTGGATCTTATCTAAGCCATGTTCTTTTCTTCATCTAGATGCATCATCTCTATTAGATGTTAGTTCGTTTATATATCTTGTTTTTGCATATAAATGTTGTGTCTGTATGCAACTTTGTTCGTTTTTGAGTTTGTAATACATCCACATACAATTAACTAAAAATGACATGTTTTATACTAATATATATTAAAAGATTTAAATTAATTATGCAGTTTAAGAATTACTAAATTATTGTTTTCAACAAATAATTTTATTTTTATTAATACAAATATTTAAAAATGTTTTCCAAGTTTTTTGGTAGAAAAATGTGTTTCCGTGTGAATTTATTTTTTGGCGGGAAAACGTAATTATGTATTTTTGGCCAAAAAAATGTGTTTTCACATTTTTGGCGAAAGAATGCGACTTCGCATTTTTTACGAAACGTGTTTTCGTGTTTTTGGCTGGATAACGTGTTTCCACATTTTTGGCGGGAAACGTGTTTTTGTGTTTTTGGCGAGAAAACGTGTACTAGTGTTTTTAGAGTTTTTGGGAGAAAAACGTATATCCGTGGTTTTAGAGTTTTGACAAAAAAACGTGTTTCCGTGTTTCTAAAAATTTTGGTCGAAAAACGTGTTTCCATGTTTTTAGCAGCAAGACGTATTTTCTGAGTTTTTTGCGGGGAAACATGTTTCCGTTTTTCAATGTTTTTAGCGGCAAGACATATTTTTTGAGTTTTTGGCGGAAAAACGTGTTTTTGTGTTTTTAGCGGAAGAATGCGATTTCGTGTTTTGGCGAAAAACGCGACTTTATGTTTTAAATAAAAATATTGTCTTACATTTTTTCTTTTTTACATTAAATTTAATGAAATTTTTTTTTGCAATTTTAGCGAGAACAAAAAAATTTTATTTTTATAAAGTATATATATATTTTTATATATTTTTATTAGAATTAAAATATTCTTTAAAAAGAATTATCAATGTAAATGATAAAAAATAATTTTGGTTTTGTTAGAATATAAGGGCATTTTTCACTTTTGGATTTTGAGATGCAGATTCAACATTTAGAAGGTCATTTTTAACATCTCAAATATCTAAATATTTTAAATTTGCATCTCATTTCAGCATTCATATGTAAAATTAAAAAGATCAAACGAACAACATTTGAGAATTTGCATCCAGATGATGCATCTGGATTAGAAAACGAACAGGTTCCTAATATCTAAAATAAGATAGTTATGTGCGTACAGTTCACAACATTTGAGCATTTGCATCCAGATGATGCATCTGGATGAGAAAACGAATATGCTCCTAATATCTAAAATAAGATAGTTATGTGCCTACAATTCACAATTACTTGTTTATAAGAAACATAGAAGTTATTATTTTTAAATCATATGGTTTAGTATGATCTGTTTATCCATTTATAAATAAATCCACTATCGTGTCTAATGGGTTAGAAAAAAATTAAAATTCCTTCGGGACTTTGAAATATATAAAATTTTTGGAACCTCTAAATCTGTAAAAGATAGTGTATCATAATATATCATGTACCCATTCCTTATGTGATCTATGTTAAATTATTTATATTGTGTTTAAAAAAAATCAAATATGGTTTAGAAAAGGAAACCAAAACCAAAACAAAATCGAGATATCAAATTGAAAACGAAATCAGAATTCCAAATTGAAAACTAAATTTTGTAAATTTGGTGAAAGAATTTACTGAAATAGAGGAAGAAAGATTGTGTCTTCCTCTTTTTAAATTATTGTTTTGTTTTGAATAGTTTTTGTCCTTTCAAAATTATATTACATTTATTTTACTAAAAGAAACGGATATTGAATCCAATATTAATGGCAGTAAAAAACAATAAAAACATTCATCATAAAATAAGCCCAAACCCATAATCCATCGTAAATGTTTTGCATTATCTATCTCATACCTTTTACAATCATACTAATTTTAATAACGAAAACCGGAAATCCTACTCCATTCATTAACCCTAATTATTGTACAAAATCAAACCAGAAAAAATATTTTAAACTTACGAAATTAAATCACGATTATAAATTTTCCAAATCTTATAAATTACCATATCTATTGTTACCTCATTTACTGTCTAACCAATTTAAGAATCTAGCCTACGAAAACTTAATGCATATATTGATATCAGGTTTCAGATCAAATTCTAGTAAGATTTTCATGGTTAGATATCTCATAATATCCAAAGGTTCTCTATCATCTAAATTTTCTACTCTAACCTAAACTAATGTCGACTACATGCTTATATCTATATTGTCCTCCACTGTCAAACCAAAAACCATCAAATCATATTTTTATTCGATAAGCAATTAGTTTTACAAAACGATTACGATAAAATGAATGATGCAATAGTTCTGACTGACCTTGCTGATGTCAAGCCATTCAAAAGCTGTTGACGCGTTCAGGTCAAGGTTCTCCATACTTGGAAATAGTACAGTAAACAATCTGGAGAAACATTTGGGTGGTGTTGGATGATTAGAGGGTAAGTTTGTTCAAAAACCAATTATTATTTTGTGGCTTACCTATATGGTGATGTGTGTAATATGTTTAGCTTTTCTTCTGTTTATTTTTCTGAATAATATACAGGGTAACAAAATACATGTTTCTATTAAGAAAGCACTTGTCAGTAAGTTTGAAAGCCGGATAACAAAGGCTGAATAGAGAGTCATTGATATTTTTTCTTTGACTCAAGTGAGAGGACAGTTTAGGGTTACTAATCATCCGTTCAAGATGAGCTTTGTGAACACCACATCTTTTACCCCATGTGTTTCCATCTCTGCCGATGTGTGCAAGACATTGCCCGACTTTCAAAGCATTATTGTTGGTGACCTAAATCCTTTCTTCTTGATTGGTAATTTTGTTATCTCTAAATTATACGTGTTGATTTTTTAACTAGAGTTTATATATTTGAATTTTAATAAATCTAACATACATAAATATGTTCATTATTTGGTAGATATTCTTGGCCAAGTTGTCAATGTGGGCAAAATTGACAATAGGCCAACAAAAAAACTTGAGTCTCAAATCAGAAAGACTAGGTAAATTTAATTTGTTAGTCATGTATATTTATTTTTCTAGGCTTTTTTCTAATATATTGAAATATATTGATTTTGGTTTTTAAGGGATGATTGTCTGCTATGTACTATGTGGGATAAATTTGCTAACCATGTATTCAAAGCTTGCGAAGACGCTAGTGATCGGATGGTGATTTGTTTGATCATGGTTGCCAAAATCAATACTTTCAGAGGTATGTTACACACATTTAAAATGTGATTTATTTTTTTACTAATTTGTATTGCAACTATTCAATATGTTTCCTTCTTAATTTCTATTTCGTTCAAGAGAAAATCAAATTACCAATGCATTAGATGCGTCTGATATCATTATTAATCTAGTGTATGCAGAAGTGGCTGAATTTAGGGCAAGGTAAAGTGTACATCTCTATATTGTAATCTTAATGTATGTGCCAAAAAAGTTAGTGTTGGTATAAACACTTTCATTGTAGTTTGCCAAACGATGGTCTTACTCTAACCATTATTGAATCAAAGCCAAGATTGGAGCTGGTGGTTCACAATGAGAATTATTTTAACCAGTATCTTAAAAAACAATTTAAAGTTTATTTGAATCTACTGAGATATTTTGACAAGTTATATATTGGTTTTACTTTAATACTATAAAGATTAAAGTATTTTTCCCATTATTTAATTTTTTTTGTATGTCTGCAGGTTGGGAAATGTAAGATTATGTGCATAATCTTTGCAATAGATACAAATATGGGTTGGTTTTATGTGCTATAAGAAATGCAACAAAAAAGTTGAAAGCAAGAAGAATAATGATACTTCTTTTCTGGCTGAACCAAAAAAGCATGCATTATGGTATCCTAAATGCAGTTTGAATATCACTCAAGTGGTTCCAAGGAGACATATAGATTGCACAATAAAATTAAATTAGCAATGCTTTTATATATTCTATATCTTCACTTCTTGACTATGTCTAATTTATATAAATTAAGGTTTTAGTTACATGTACGTGTTATGGATAAGAAAGCAGAGACAAAGTGTATCCTATTTGATGGCGCTGCAACATATATTGTAGGCTAATCCGCAAATGATCTTCTTCATGATGTTAATGATGATGATGTGAGTGAAATTTTAAATTATTTAGTGTTTAAAACTTAACTAATTTATTATGATATAGAATTCTACTTTTAAAACCATATAGATTCAGGATCCTGAGAAATTTCCCCTTGCTATTAAGAATTTAGTTGGGAAGACATTCCAGCTTCTACGATATGTGGAAGATGATAATTTATATAGAGGTAATGACACCGATAGAGTGGGTAAGATTTGGTCATGTACTGATGTAGTGAAGATTGAGGATCCCAATGATTCAGAGGAAACAACCAATCCATCTCAAATCATCTCTTGTGGTCAGGTTGCTATATTATACATTATATTCTACAACTCAAATGTTATTATATCCTAATGTAGTTATGGTTTTATTAATTTAATTAACATCATATACAGGAGATATACATGTTCACTAATAGTAGTGAAGCAAGTGATGTGTCTGGATCTAATCTCTCTTCCCCATCTTCCAAAAGAATCAAAGAAACAGATCTTGAGGGATCTTTCACAAACAAGAAGATATGTGTGAAGGAAATCAAGTTAGAGAAAGTCGATGAGAAGAAGAAAATTAAACTAGGGAAAATTGAAGAGATAAAACCAAATGCTAGGATCCTAAAGAAGTGGAGACTAATGAAACAAAAGTTTCAGACTATATTGGCAGAAGAGACTAAGGTTCATGATTCAGGTAGAGGGTTTGAAGAGAAGAAAAAGTATTATGTAGTTTTGTTTTATAATTTACTCTGGTTAAAGTAGTTTTGGTTTTAAATTTTTTTTTCTCATTTATGATCAATAAATCTTCTCTTCCTTCATATAATATATTCTCCAATTCTTAGATTGACTAATTATTAATGATACTAACCTGCTACATTCGTTCTTAAGCATTACATCCATTCCTGTTATCCATTAATCTGTATAAACAAATAAAAAATATCATTGTTAACCAACTTCTAAACAAATTTAGAGCATTGTTAATCTTCTCTTTATTTTCTTAATGACTTATAAGACTCTCAAGCAGAGAGGCAAAAAGGATAAGATTTGGTATAATTAGATTGCATCACCAAACCTTTCGTATAAAATTATCATACAACTTTACTACAAAAATTTTATTCCGATCACACACAAGTAACAATTCATGAAAGTAGTGGTCTTAAAGGGATCTATATACGTGAGTTGAAAAATAAAGATTAAAAGACCATAATATAAATTATGAGGCTAAAAACATAAAAAAATTACACCTCAATCAGACTATTACATGAATCAAACTAATATCATTGTTAACCAATATAACTAATCATATACTAAGAATCACATTTTCATATGGATGTTAAGATAATCTGTTTTAACAATATATCTCTGTATATTTTCAGTTTTGGATCCATCTATATCGATGTCTATCTTCAATTTTGGATCCATAGATATAGAAATCACCATACATTCTTACTTCACACTTTGCCTTAGTTCTTAATATCTCATTCCATCTATCTGAACTCAAGAGGTTATTCAGTACTATGGATACAGACTGTAAATAAATTATCTTAATATTATCTATTAATATCCATCTTGTGATCTATGATAACTAATATACTTTGAAATTGTATTGTAGGATGAAGAAGAGAAAAGAATTAATGGCTTCAGAAGCGTCTAAACAAGCAAAAACATGAAGAATAAATGGGCTATGCCAGTAACTAATTCTAAAAATCATATACCTCACCCATATGCTATCAATTTTCTCAGTTCTGTACCTAAAACATGTTTTGATAGAATTTTGTAGGATATTACAAACATACCAGTCTGTTCAAGAGGGCAGTCTCAAACTCCTTTGAACAATAATTATTCTACCTCTTTAAACAACAAGCCATTACTTAAGAATTATATATCTATTTTATCAATCAATACAATAATTCTTCTACATCTATAAACAAGAGGCCATTACTTAGCCGTAAATATTAAATTTCTAATTCTTAAAACAATATGTGGATTATCAAATATCATTCATTCTATTGACTATATGTCTCACACATATTTTGGTGTCAAATACTAACATATCATACTTATTATTGGGCTCATCTTCTAATAGAAGTCAACTTCACTATCTTTAATAGAACTTGAGAACATAGTGGAAACCACTACACAATTAATTAAGTCCTCAAATAAAATTCAGGTTTTACTTGTTCATGCAAGTAAATCATAGATGTTTCCTATATTAAGCAATCCTCAAAAATTCCTCTCTATTGATGACATGTTGCAATCTGCAGCAAGAATAAACGATTGTTATTATCAGTATTTGTTAGATGGTAACATTATTTTTTAAAATACTATTTATATTTTTAGTATAATAAGTTATTATATGCCAATTATTTATATTACTCCCAGAAGATAGAGATGAAAAAATTTTGATTGTTCTAGCGCTGAAGAAGATTTTGACGAAAATGCAAAATATGATATAGATGATACATAGTTTTTAGTGCAAAAGAAGATGGACTATCTGAATACAATGAAGTATAATTTTCAAAAATTTTATTCTGATGTAAGTTCATCCAAACCAGGACCTAACAACAAGAAAAGCAATAAGTTGAATATTAACTTTCTCTATTCGTTTTAATTTATATCACAATTGAAATTTGTATTTTTAATTTATATTAAATTATGCAGTGTCAAAAAACCACATAATATCTTGACCATGGTGATCCAATTTACGAATGTGAGTATTGTGGAGCTATTATGTGGTATGATGAGCATATTAACAAGCAGTCAAAAGTGTGGAAGCCAATATTTTCACTATCTTGTGGTGAGAGACATGTTAAACTTCCAATTCTACAAAAAACACATGAATTTTTGCTTGCCTTGCTCGCAAATAATGATGAGCTTAACATACATTTTAGAGAAAATATCAGAGCTTACAACATGATTTTTTCATTTACTTCACTTGGTGGGAAAATGGATATGTGTATTACATTTGATGTGGTCCTCAAATATTTCAACTACAAGGAGAAAACTACCATTTGATGGGTAGTATGAAACCTGAAAAAGGTGAACTTCCTAAGTTTCAACATCTATACATTGTTGACACAGAAAATGAGATTGATAACAGAGCCACTATTGTGAGGTATGATTTGCTATTAGTCAATCATCTAACTTTAAAATTCTCACAAACATATAGTTAAGTATAATAGAAGATTATGCAACTCCTTTCTATTTTGGCAAACTATGAAACAAAGGGAAGGACAATGGAAAGTATAAGAAAAAAACAGAAATTTCAAAAGAAGCTCATTGAGAAGATCATGAAAATGTTAGATCATGTAAACCCTTACGTCGAAACAGATCAGCAAGGGACATATTCAATACTAATCCTAATGAAACTTTTCATATGAGGATAGTCAGTAGTTGTGAGAAAGATGGGAGAACTTATAACATACCAACAACTTCAGAAGTAGCTTATTTGATTCATGGGGATTTTAATTTGGAAATAGATTATCATGACATTGATTTGCAAGAAAATTCTGGTGAACTACAAAGGATCAGTGAATTGCATATTTCTTATCTTGAATTACAGTACCTCCTGTTATTTCTTTATGATGAGGATGGTTACATGCTTGGAATTCAGAAAGATCATCCAAAATTGGAAGGAATAAGAGTAAAAAACCAAGGAAACATATTAGTATGCGACAATTCTTTGCATTCTGTATTCAAGAGAGGAAAAATGAGTCATACACTCTTTTAAATTCTAGGGGCTTATTCTAGTAATTCTTGGTTGATGCTTATACTATGATTGAGAGTAACCATCTCACTTATATCAAATACAATCATGCAAGTTTACGGGCAGAGAACTACAACTCTGTTAAAAAGGCAGCACAAGGTGGAAATATTGATATGAAAGTGCAAGGAAGGGAATTTTATTTACCATATTCTTTCACTGGTCTCCCTAGATATATGAGAAAAAAACTACTTAGATGCAATGGCTATATCTAAGTATTTTGGATTTCAAGATCTTTTCATCACTTTCACATGTAACCCAAAGTGCCCTGAAATATCAAGGTGTCTTGATGAGCGTAATTTGAAATCTGATGATAGATCATAAATGATATGCAGGATGTTCAAGATGAAGGTTGAGTCACTTATGAAGGATTTGACCAAAGGAGAACTTTTAGGAAAGAATGTGTTAGGTAAATTTAAGTTTTACATGTTTTGTTTTGTATGTCTTTATTATTTTTGTTTTCATCTAAATTTGCCCATGTTTTCTCCTTCTACAGCTATGAATACCATAGAGTTTCAGAAAGAGGTTTGTCACATGCTCACATATTGCTATTCATGGATCAAAAATATAAATTTCCCAAAATAGAAGATATAGATAAAATTATATTCTCTGAAATTCCTTACAAGAATGAAGAACCATAGCTTTATAAAATTGTCAAAGATATGATACTTCATGGACCATGTGGGGCTGTAAATCTAAATTCACCATGTATGGTGAACAAGAAATGCTCTAAATTCTTTCCTAAGCCACATACATAGTAAACTAGGATCAATAATGAGGGATTTCCAGTTTATAGAAGAAGGGAAACATCTCATTTTGTGGAGAAGAATGATTTTAAATGCGATAACAAATATGTTGTCCCATACAACAAGTATTTGTTGTTATGCTACAAAGCACACATTAATGTATAATGGTGCAACCAATCAGGTTCAGTTAAATATTTGTTCAAATATATTACCGAAGGGCAGGACCGTGTGACCGTTTCTGTAGAACCACCTCATCCAGAGGAAGAGGTTAATCAAACAGAAGATTCTCCATACAATGTCAATCAAAAGCCAAAAATGAAATTGAAAAGTACTTTGATGGCAGGTTATTTATATAAAAAATATGTCTTCTATTATTTAAGTACATTGCATTGCTTTGTTTTCTAAAATGTTTTACCTAATTTGAACGTATGTATTTGCATGTAAAAAATCATGGAGGATATTGAAATATCATATTCATTATCGTTCAACACCCGTAGAAAAGTTGAGTTTCCATCTCCCATGAGAACAACTTATGTATTTCAAGGGTGATGATGAAGCAGAAGAAATTCTAAATCAGGATCCAGTAGAAACATCTATATTTATTGGATGGATGAATCTAAAATAGGTCAGCTCTATTGCTAAATTACTCACTTAGACTGAAATTCCAAACCGGTTCACATGTGATTCAAAACAAAAGCAGTTTAATCTAAGACAAAGATGATTTTTTATTGGAAACTTAACTATGTTACTATGAAAATAGAAGAAGGATATTATATGCGAGTACTGTTTAATGAACAACGAGGTCCCATAAGTTTTGAGGATCTCATTTTTTAACCTATATACAAAGATGATGTTATTGCGTAGGTTTGTTAGAATATGATTAAAAATATTGATGATTTAGTAAGGACAAGTTATTGGGGTAGTAAAAGCTTAGTTCGGAGAGTTTTCGTGATCATACTTCTCTCAGATACTTTATATAGTCCTGAGAAAATATGGGCAAAGACTTGAGAGTTCTAACAAATTAGAAGATTATATTTAACCAGACCAGGTATAGAAGAACAATTCTTATTAATTTTTAACCACTTGTGGTTAACTTAATACATATTATTGATTTTATTCTCTATTTCTTATATTAATATTCATGAATGGTAGAGTTAGTTTTATCTGATGAAGACAAAAAAAATTTGCACTATTAGATATAGAAAACAGACTCAGAAGAAACGGTAGTTGTCTATCAATTTATGAGTCAATACCACAACCACCTAGACAGAGTATTACTGACTCAAATGTGCTGATATTTGACGAAAAAAGTTATGACTGTACGGATTTAGCAAAGAATCATCCCGATTGGATGAAGATGTTAACACCTTAGGAGAAAATTGTGTACAATAAGATAATGAAGGTTGTATTAAGGAAAAGAGAGGGAGTCTCTTTTGTATACGACTTGGGAGAAACTGGTAAAAAATTCTTATGGAAAAGACTATCTTCTTCTACTAGATCTAGAGGATCCATTTTACTCAATGTCGCATCCAGCGGTATAGCCTTTTTTTTAGTACTCAATGAAGCAAGGCATATATCTTGGAAATTTGGTGAAAAGAAGCATCTCTTATCATATGGTATGGATCCCTATGATGAGTAAGTATTATTTTGAATAATTGGATAAAAGTTTGAAGGATGTTGTTGCAAATGGTGATAGAAAACCATTTGGTGGGAAAGTTGTTGTGTTTGAAGGTAATTTCAGACATCTTCTTCTGGTAATGGTTGGTGGTTCTAGGATATAAATAGTGTAAAGGGCTTAACCTTACAAAGAGTATGCATCTTTTATCAAACAAACTAAGTGATGAAAAGGCAAATGATCTTAAGCTTTTAAAAGATAAGAAAAATCCTAAATTCTTTCAAAAAGAGCTATCTCTATCCAACAAATGATAATGTCTACCAGATTAATGAGTATATGCTTGATAAGTTGGAAGGTATGTACAAATTATTAAGAGTTCATTTTAATTCTATATAGTTAAGTATTTATGTTTACTATTTAATTGCAAGTGATGAGAGAATATATCTTAGCTCAGACAGTTTAGATCCAATAGACATAAATGCTAAGAAGAATCCAATGTTCACTCCTTATTTCCTTAACAGTATTAAGCTGTCTGGTTTGCCTAACTATATTTTATGATTGAAGGTTGGATGTCCTGTAATGTTGTTAAGAAATATTGATCCTAGAGGAGGTCTAATGAATGGGACAAGGTTACAAATAAAAAAAATGGCTGAATTTGTGGTTGAAGCTAGAGTTATCACAGGAAACAGGGTCGGTGATAAACTAGTCATTCCTAGGTTGCTAATAACACCATCAGATGCTAGATTGCCTTTCAAGATGAGGAGAAGACAATTGCCATTATTTGTGGCATTTGCAATGATAATCAATAAAATTCAATGACAGTCTTTGAAGTATGTTGGATTATTTTTGCCTAGATCAGTATTCTCACATGGCCAGCTCTATGTGGCAATATCTAGGGTCACATCCAAAAAGGGATTAAAGATCTTGATACTAGATGAAGAAGGTAAGCTATAGAAGAAAATTATGAATGTAGTTTTTGAAGAAGTTTATAAGAATTTTGGCTAACCATATATGAATTCAGTGACATCATTCAGTACTTCCAAAGTAACATACTGCTTTCACTCATGATTGTTGTCATATATAAAAAAAATTCAATAACATCATTTAAACTAATTTTGGTTTCACACATAAATGCAGGCAAGCTTCAAATATGTACTGGAAAATTCATGGAGAAGTGTACTGGTTTTATATGTAATTTATATTTAATATCTAAATCTCTGTTTCTAATTAGCTTTTTTGGTATAAAACACTGGTTAAATTGCAACTACAAATCTTTTTTTCTCTCATTTCAATGATTTATATTCATCACACATATGTATATATATTATTACTAACAATATAAGCACTTTCTAATCATGTAAATCAGTTTTTAAAGGTCAGATCAACTGTAGTTAAGATGTTTTTTTGGTAAACATACCTGAATTGAATGAAGTCATGACATTTTCTCTTCTTCGACCCCATCACTCGACCCTTGTATTTTAAAAAATATCAATACACCTATTTAAATCTTTAAAGTTATAAATTGGAAGATGTTTGATTATAATAACATATTACTGGAAAACACAAAACTTTGTTAGCCTACAATATCAATATAAAAAAGTCATGGCATGTAATCTTCTCTTGGCATTATAAAACTATCATCTAAGCAATTCAGAGAATTCCAAAATGATTGTGTACAGCAAAAATGAAACAGGATGCAAAGACACATAGGTTGTCAACGCTCGAGTTTAATTCACTAAGTTTTTCATGCTTCATTAGTCCTTGCTTATGTGGAATCTTTCTCCATGTTTTTCTCCTTCAACAAGTTCTTGAGTATATCTATCTAAATGACAGACATAGCATTATCACAAAATTCTTATTGCTTGTTCACATTCTAGCCATATAAACACAAATTACCTAACCTTCTTTGTTGAATCAATGACAGTTTCCCACTTTCACCCCAGTGCTATCTCTCGAGGACTGAAGACAATACAAACATTTCTCAATGCAGCGACCTAAAGTTTTTGACTCCAAATTTGTAAACAACAAAGGGAATAATTAATTGAGTGACTGAGAGAGAGAGAGAGAGCGAGTGAGATTACCCAATGGACGAGGAGGTCAAGAACAAGTTAATCGTAAACATTCTTGATTATATCTCAAATCGTGTGGCGTTGTACTGCCTTCCAAACACAGTGTTTTTGTGTCTAAACTGTGACTCAAAGATATGTCTATGTTACACTTGTCTATGTGGAAAATTACTTGCCACATGGTATTTCTCTCTTCTCTCTCTGACTCTCAAGTTGTATGGACCTCACATGGATAGACTCATGGACAAGCTTATCTGAAGAATCCATATGCATCACCAACCACAAAAGAAGAGAGACTGAAAGATAAAGAGAGGGAGAGAAAGAAGAGAAAGGTCGAGAGAGAAAAATGGCTTTTAAGCTCTGCGACTCGTAGCAAATCGGTGCCATAAGTCTCTGTAGTCCTCGCCTTGGAAAACGTCGCCTCGGTCGTGGCTCAACTGTGGTGTGCGCATCATGGAAGAAGCGTCGCCATCACCTTCGGAAACGCAGAACCTCGCTCCTAGGTGCGCCTCGCGCCATGGCGTGCCTCAGGCACGCCTTTTATACAAGGATGGAGCACAAGTTATGTAGTGCCTTTACAAATCCAAGGTTGTTGACTTGGTTTCATGATATATATCGATCAAATCTGGGTGTTCTAAAGTCAATGAAGCAGCTTGGGTTTTAGTAGCTGTTAGAGGTCATTATATCATTCAGTTGTCTTTGCTCCTAGAACGGCTACCATATTAGAAATTTTTTTTTGTGCGTACGACATGCTTAGATCCTAATTATATTGGTGACAACAATATCTTTGTGATATTGGGACTGTGGATTCTCAAAAGCATACATGTTTTTGAAAGTGTAAAGGTTCAATTGTGTTATGCATTAATACTGTTGTGAGTTTTTAATTTAGTAATGCACTCAAGCAGGGAGAGCTGAAAATAAAACACTTGTTCTGTTAAGACAGTGAAGGCGTATATACATAACGTACCAATATAGTGGAAGCTAAACTCATGGCGAGTTTTCTGGATATGAGAAAAAAGATTGTTTGGACGTTCTTTTGACTTGTTATAGTGTAGTCGGAGTGCTTGAGTATCAAACTAGCTAAAAGGGGGGAGATTAAAGATATATCTTTTGAGATCTTGTGAAGGTGCAATCAGATGCACAAATAAGAAACATGGTGTTTGACATGAGTTTTGAGTGTGCGGTTGGTTTCTAAAACTCAATCATCAAAGGGGAGATTTTTAGTTTTGTGAAGACCTAGTTTAAGAAACTGTTGGAACAAGTCATAAGACAACTGCTGGAACAAGACATGATATAGGTATTGAGATGAGACAAATATACAGAGATAGAACTAATGCAAATTTAGAGTATCAGTACGTGATTCAGAGACAAAGATGAAATCAACATAAATGGCTGGTAGTTCAGACAGAGACATTGGTCAGAACTGACACAGATGTTGATGCAGTATTTGATGCATGTGTTGATACATTTGTTGACACAAAACAGAAGTATGTTGCGGCAATAAAGATGACATGGATCTTGAATTTTATATGTGATGCACGTTGACATATCTTGAAGATGAGTGGTTACGTGATCAGCATATGGAAAAGTTTGAATGCCAAATAGAAAAAGAAAATACAAATTCTCTTTGTGGGCTATCATTCAAGGTAAGCCCAATTGCTTGTAGAGGTCAATAGCATAGCTTGAGTTGTTTAGGGTTTTTGGCATTCTTCTATAAATACGAAGAGGTCATCTCATGAAGACTTACGTGCCTAGTGTATTTTTAGTTGATGCACACATGTTTGTGTGGCGTCGTCCCATAATACAAGATTAGTAGATATGTTGGTAGTAACTCTCTATGAAGACTGCAGTCATTGAGAAGACGATGATGCACTAGTGCCGTCGGGTTGTAGTCAAGCATGGGGGCCTAAGATTGTCTTCATAGTTTATTCATCTAGAAAGTAATGGTAGACATTGGGGTGATGGATACCATACACAATTGTAGTTGAAATCTTGTTCTAGTGAATGTGTTATGGACTAGGTCCCGAGGAATAGGTAAAACCAAACCTCTTAAAAATATTTATGTGTTTTTTACTTTATACACTTTGTATGATTGTATGGATTTAGCCGTGAATCCACACTTTCAGTTGGAACATGTAAAGTGTGAAGCATGTATTCTAGAAAAACATTGTAGAACTAATTTTTTCAAATTCATCCACTAGTTATGATGAATTTTTGGGTCTTATTCACTCAAATATATACAGACAAGACTACCTATCTTTCCCAAAGCTTCATGGGGACTACACTATTTGTGCTTCTCATGATCAATACAAGTATTTTGTCTTATTTATTGATGAGAAGTCTAGATATAAAACATAGGTAACTCTTATATCCTCAAAGAATCATGTGTTTGAGGCATTTACTAGGTTCAATGGCTATGTCTCTACCCAGTTTGAAGCTAAGATCAAAGTTCTAGTAAGTGATAATGGTGGTGGATTTTGAGCAATCAGTTTAAGATACAGTATATTAGTTTTACACTACGGTAGGGCCTATTTACATTCCATTTTTGGACCTAATTAGAAAGAATATAGTCTTGTTTATTTTAGTAATTTTTCCATTGGCGAGAAGCTCAAAGATGAAAAAGTTGATGAGATGATCAAGGGAGTTGACGTTTATGGTAATGGTTAGATTAAATATGAGGAGTTTAGCAAGGTCATGGCTGATAATGCGGTTAGGACAAAAAATGGCTCAATCTTGTTTTGCATCTTTTTTTGTTTTTGAATGAATGTAAAATAATATTCATCAAAAAGTCTTCCGGCACATCTAGTGCAACAGAGTTTGATGAGTTATAAAAGAAATTTTTACATATTTATGTTTGAACTCTAACAGCAAACAAAGCATAAGGATATCATCATATATTTTTTCTTAGGATGAACATTGCAAGCTAAGTAGATTTTGAACATTTTTGTTGATGAGGTTCTCTAGTCTTTGTAGGGGGGGGGGGGGGGGTTCTCCATGCCTGCGATAGTTTCTCTCTCTCTTGATATGGTGTGCACTGCATCTTGAAGGACATAACGTATGAGTGAAACCCAGAAATTTTCCAAACTCCAAACTTATCCAAACGTAAAACAGAACCTTAGATTACAATTACCAAAAAGAAACAAAAAAAAAAAGCCCTTCAAACACCTGAAGAAATATTGGACCAAATTCGACATCTGCAAAAGGATTTTGAAAAAAGTTTTTCAAAATAAGAGAAAGGTAATTCTTCAAAACCACCTTACTTTCGTGAAATTTCAAAAATTCCTGAACCCTCCTTAAAAGTGATTTCGAACCAAAACCAGGCTTCAAAATATTTTCAAAACCTCGAAACAATTCGAAAGTTGTTTTAAAGAAAATTTCAAAAACTAAAGTATTTTGAAATTTTTTTTTTATTAAAATGTCATTACAATTTTAAAAGGCCTTTTATTGAAAATTATCTTTTTTAGCCATCAAAAACATTTTTGGGAAAAATCAGTTTTTAAACTATTTAATACATATAAAATTATATTATTCCATCAAAATTTTTTGGAAATAACGGGGTCTGTAACTTTTAAACACTATTTCCTTGATGAAAAACAGAGACCATGCTTATTCCACATTCAAAATCCATGAGATCATTTCACCAAGAAATTGGGAATATGATTTAATCACAACTTAAGATTTCCTGAAAGCTCTTCAAATCTTTCTTGTTATGAAATATTGTTCAATTACTAGGATTATTGCCAAGCATGATACAATTCTTTCTTAATTCAATCCCCCAAACACAAACACACTTGGTTTATCTTTTTCGATACCACTTGCAACCTACCCAAATCATCCCACTGGTTGAATCAATAGTGGAACAATTTTGGTTATGTCATAGAGATTTTCAAACCTCAAGTAAACAAATCCTTCCAATTTTCAAAAGCACTTTCATACCACCTAATGATAAAAAAGATTTCCCGCTTTAACCCTTTATCACTCCAAATTTTATTTACCTTTGATTTTTCCTGGACTTTTGAATTTTCAAAATATGTAATACCAATCATCAGGCGAAAACTCAAAGTCAAATGGTGGGACAAATACAATATCCCTTCAAATCTTTATCCATCAAACTTTCATGAATGGATAAAAACCAAAATACAAACATTTCGAAATCTCTTAACCAAAACCATCTACAAACACTTACCCAATCACCGAAAACAGCCCTTTTCTGGCTCAAAAATTAAAGACATTTGTTGTGCTGGCAGCTACAAAATCAAAAGAATAAATCAAGTCACTCATTGCGGTTTTTACCAACGATATCTAGTCAGTACTCTTAAACATCAGAAAGTGAGTCTGACATTATGAACCTAGACGAAGAAATATTTGGTACTAGAGGAGTATGATTCTCTCCACCACAAAGAAAGCGACTAAAGAGTTTATCCACATCCAGTTGACGAAGAGTCCAGCCATGGTATAGAGTCATACTCAAAGACGAATAGTGATAGGCTTCCAGTGGGGTAAGCAGAAGTGATCAACCCACAAAATCTACAATTTCCTACAAGAATTGTCGGACTACAAGATGTCATCAACTACCAAAAGCAGAAGGAGAAAAATATCAATTCAAGAAAATCTGCAATCAACTACAGTATTTGGCACCAGAATACGACATTTTCAACGTGACAAATCCGCAAAAGATACGAAACATCACCATTCCACTCTCCACCACAAAAGAGAATAAAGCAAAGGAGTCTACAAAAAAGAAAACTTCGTGAATCCTTTATGAGTGTTGATGTTGACAACTTTTTATTTTTGAATTTTAAAGTTTTACAAGTTGTAATTTAGTAATGTATCACACACCCTTCTAAAATCCTATATAAAGAAGGGCTATGTGTGCTTCATTCCACACCTTCTCATTTTCTAACCTCTCACAGTACACCCACTTCTCACTCTAAAAACTCTTTCCCTCTCCCTCTCGAGTCAGCATGTCTGTTCCAATTTCGTTTTGCTTTAGATTTGTAAGTTTCATTTTGTATTTCGAATTTTATAAATAAATAAATTTTTTTTTCATATATTTATGTTATTTTTAGTGGTTGGTTTAACCGCCCATATTTTATTTAATAATATAAAAATTATATAAACAATAATCTATCAATTATAAAATTTTTTGTTGCACCCTTATGTCTTAGATTACCAACTAAAACATAAATCAATACCGCACCCTTGTGGTATCAGAGCCAAATGGTTCTAGCTTCATTCGCTGTATAGGCTAAAAACTCACACGGATAGGGGAGACCTGATGGTACTATTTTAAAATGAGAATAAATCTTCGTGTTTGTATCGTTCTATTCTGAGTTATAACAATGCCACGTATCTTATAGCTCTTAAGAAAATCATTCAAATTTCTAAGATATATTTTGAGTTTAGTCCTCCCGAGTGTTTTGCCAATATTAAACTTAGGAAGTTAGTCCCGTGATTATAGGATAGTGAAACCTAGAGTAAGAGAGGATTGTGAGGAGTTCTACTCTTATAAACCTTATAGAAATTTAAAATGAGTTTGTACTTTAGAACTCTGTCAAACAGGTCCGACACTACTTACTCTCCAAGGTCTGAGAATAGATCTTCCAAAGAATCTAAAAAGGTTATCCTTAGTCACAAAACAACTATAGATGACTTTCATGGATCAATTGACAGTTGGAAAATCCCAAGAATCCACAGAAATCAAATATACCAAATTTCATGAATAAATTTCTTAAAAAGCAATTTCAATCAAAACTGAAGAACAAGATATTCAATTAACAAACATTTTGAAACAATTCATCTATTTTCAGAAAATGCTTTACAACGACATAGAGAAAAAATTCAAATATATACATATTGGCTTAGTTCTGGTTCTATTAAACCACTTTCAAAAGAAGGTCTCAAGACTTCAGCATTAGCTATCCCAAGGGATACTAGATTTAAGTTGTTTGAAGATTCCTTGCTTAGCTCTAGAGAATCAAGTTTATGTACCAGTCCAATATCATTTGACTGTTATCCAAATTTCACTGTTTCTCTTAATGACAAATATATTTTAAAATCTTTGGTTTACAAGTTAAAACTCATAACTATGAAATGATAGAAGGATCAATTCCTACTGCTTTGCTTTTTAGATTACATTATCAAGCCATGACAAGTGCTTTTTCCTCAAAAGTAAAATTATCAAGTAAAAAGGGTGAAACTCTCTTACTCCAAACCGATCTTTCTAGATCAAACTCTTTTATTCCAAGATATATTCAATGAAAGACATAAACCTTCCAAATGAATGGATCCTTGAAGGATTCAACCAACCAAACACTGCAAAACCCATAGACCAATAGAGCCAAACGTGCGTCTTAAAAATATTGAATAATTTAATGATGGAAAAGTAAAACTTTCCTTCATTAGAAACCATGATAAAAAAATATTATAAATGATTCATGTGAATTCTCTTCAGTCTTTGGAACTGTAGACTTACGAAGAGTCTCTCAAATAGGTCGAGATTTTTCAAGGCAAGAGTCAGGATATCAACCATGATTTTCAACTTCTGCTATTCGAAATTCAACTCTATATGATGTTGATTTTTGCACTCAAATTACAAAACCTGTTTACAACAGGAACTAGATTTTCACAAAATTAATATACAACAAAATCTGAACCAAGTAGTTCAACATTTTCAGCTTTATTGATTATATGATTAATGAGTTAAATGTTCTTGAGAAATATTTTTAAATTAATAAAAAATTCTTACGAGAAGAGTTCTATTCAAAAAATAACTTACAAAAAAGTATCTGGTTTCTCAAAAAAATTCAAAAAATGACAATGGTATAGAAACCAAATAAGTAATGAGGATAAAATCGTAGTTGAACTCCTTATTGCTGGCTTTTCAAGACAACTAAGAGGATGATGGGATAACTACCTAACTAATCAGCAATAAAGGGAAATCCTCGATGCTATTAAAATGGATGAAAAAAATATGCCAATTCTAGATAACTTCATAAATCCTCAACAAGATGTTGTAGCAACCTTAGGCTTAGCCAAAACCCTTCATTTTATAGGAGACGCCTCAGTCCTTAGAGACAAAAAATGCAGAACTCCTTTCAAATGGGAACTCAAACACCTGAAGAATATTGGACCAGATTCGACATCTACAACAGGCTTTTGAAAAAAGTTTTTCAAAACAAGAGAAAGGTCATTCTTCATAAATACCTTCTTCTCTCGAAATTTCAAAAATTCCTTAAGCCTCCTTAAAGTAATTTCGAACCAAAACCAGGCTTCAAAAATAATTTCAAAAACTTTAAACAATTCACAAATTGTTTTAAAGGAATTTCCACAAAACTCTTAATCGAAGTCTTTTGAAAAAACAATTTATCAAAATTTTATTACAATTGAAAAAGGCTTTCTGTTGAAAATGATCCGTTTTTAACCATCAAAAAGTTTTTTGGAAAAACAGTTTTTACACCATTTAATAGAGATAAAACTGTATTATTATATTAAATTTTTTTGGAAATAACGGGGTCTGTAACTTGCAAACATTATTTCCTTGATAAAAAACACAGAGATCCTGCTTATTCCACATTCAAAATTCATGAGATCACTTCACCAGGAAATTGGGAATATGATCTTAATCACAACCTAAGATTTCTTGAAAGCTCTCCAAATCTCTCTTGTTATGAAATCCCATTCAATTACTGGGATTATTGCCCAGACTGGTACAATTCCTTCTAAATTCAATCCCTCCAACACAAACACACTTGGTTGATCTTTCACTTGCAACCTATCCAAATCACCCCACTGGTTTAATCAATGGTGGAACAATTTTGGTTCTTTCATATAAATTTTCAAACCTCAAGTAAACACATCCTTCCAAATTTTCAAAAACACTTTCATACCATCTGATGATGAAAAAATATTTTCCACTTTAACCCTTTTTCACTCAAAATTTCATTTACTTTGGGTTTTTTCCTGGACTTGAATTTTTAAATGATGTAATACCAATTATCAGGCTGAAATTCAAAGTCAAATGGTGGGAAAAATACAAAAGCCCTTCAAATCTTTATCCATCAAACATTCCTGAAAGGATAAAAACCCAAAATACAAACAGATCAAAATCTATTAACCAAAACCCTCTACAAACACTTACCCAATCACTAGAAACAACCATTTTCTTGGCTCAAAAATAAAAGATGTTGGCTATGCTAGCAGCTGCAAAATCAGAAGAAGAAATCAAGTGAATCTCATTGCGCTTCTACCAACATATATAGTCAGCACTCTCAAACATCAGAAATTGAGTATGACATTATGAACCTAGACGAAGAGATATTTGGTAACAGTGGAGTATGATTATCTCTACCAAAAAAATCAGACTAAAGAGTTTATCCACCCACAAAATCTACAAATTTTATACAAGAATTTTTAGATTACAAGATGGCATCCAGTATAAAAAAGAGAAGATGAAAAATATCAGTTTCTGAAATCCACCATCAACTAAAGTATTTGTCGGCAGAATACAACAATTTCAATGTGACAAATCCGCAAAAGATGCAAAACATGATCATTCCACTCTCTACCACAAAATAGAATAAAGAAAGGGAATCTACAAAAGAGAAAACCTTGTGACTCCTTTAAAGAGTGTAGACAACTTTTTACTTTTAATTTTAAACTTTTACAAGTTGTAATTTAGTAATGTATAAGGAGGGTTTTGTCTGCTTCATTCCACACCTTCTCATTTTCTAACCTCTCACACTACACCCACTCTCACTCTAAAAACCCTTCCCCTCTCCCTCTCGATTCAACATCTCTATTCCAATTGTGATTTGCTTCCGGTTTGTAAGTTTTATTTTGTATTTTGAATTTCATAAATAAATAAATTTCAATTTCATATATTTATATATGTTTAGTGGTTGATTTAACCGCTCATGCTTTATTTAATGATATAAAAATTTTATAAACAATAATCTATCAATTATAAAATTTTCTTTCGTACCCTTGTGTCTTTGATTACGTCTAAAACATAAATTTTCTTATGTACCCTTATGGTATCTGAGCCATAAGGGTGCCCATTTGGTAGTATTTTATATTAGAGTAACTACTGCACCCTTATAGAGATATATGATATATGTTTCATATATCTATTTGATATATATCATACCTTATGGTATCAGAGCCAAATGTTTCTAGCTTCATTCGGTATATAGGCTGGAAACTCATGCGGATAGGGGAGACCTAATGATACTACTCTTAAATGAGAAAGAGTGTCTGTATCGTTCCATATTGAGTTATAACATTTGCCACATACCTTATGACTCTTAAGAAAATCATTCTAAGATATTAAGATTAAGTATTTAAGGTTTTTTTTAGACAATCTATAAGAAAACTTGTTTTCTAATTTCTAAGATAGATTTCGAGTTTATTCCTCCCAAGTGTTTTGCCAGTCTTAAACTCAGGAAGTTAGTCCCGTGACTATAGGACAGTGAAACCTAGAGTTAAGACAGGATTGTAAGGAATTCTACTCTTATAAACCTTTAGAAATTTAAAATGAGTTTGTACTGCAAAACACAAACCTTCCAAATGAATGGATCCTTGAAGGAGTCACCCAAGCAAACACTGCAAAACCCATAGAACCAATAGAGCCAAACATGCGTCTAAAAAATATTGAAAAATTTAATGATGGAAAAGTAAAACTTTCTTTCATTAGAAACCATGATAAAAAAAATATTATAAATGATTCATGTGAATTATCTTCAGTCTTTGGAACTGTAAACTTAGGAAGAGACTCCCAAATAGGTCGAGATTTTTCAAGGTAAGAGTCTGGATATCAACCACGATTTTCAATTTCTGATATTCAAAATTAAATTCTAAGAGACTAGTATTTATATAGTAGGGACTAGTATTTCACAAAATGAATTTACAATAAATCAGAACCAACTAGCCCCACATTTTCAGCTATTACATATAATATGATCAATGAGTTAAAATTTCTTGAAATTTATTTTGAAATTTATTTTCCATATTAAAAATCAGCAAATCCCATTACCAACCGAAATAAAACTCTTGAATGAAAAACACTTGCCAATGGTAAAATAAGTCGTTCAAATAATCCTCCTCAGCAAGGAATACAACTTGAACTATTGGGTACACTATTAGAGGTAATTCTTTTTGAACTTCCTCAAGAAGATGATAAGACTAATGTCAAAAACATCATCCTTCAAAACAATTTTTCAAATATCAATCTTGGTACAATAAGCAAACAACTTGATCGAATTGAAAAAACAATATTAAAACAACCAATGATTTCAAACGAAACCCATTCCAAAAAGAATACAAAAATTACAATGTTCAATCCTTTTCAAATCTCAGAAACTAGTGTTAAAACTTATCAAGACAAAAATATAGAATTTATTCGTGCTCTACAAAGCCAATTAAGCAAAATAGAAATAAGAGAAAATAGTAACCTGATACAATATTATTTAAGATCCAAAAGACTTCTAAAACCATCCTAAGCCATGACATTCCTATACGCAAATCTCAAAAATTTAAATAAATACTTTATTACATGAGTTCGATATTATTTGGTGGTCATGATTGAAAAAACAATCATGACCACCAAATAATATCAGCACCAGACGTAGGACAAATTCAGCTAATAGAACAATCTATGTTTAATTCCTCTTCAGTTTATGATTGTAATCTGATGGCATATCTGAATACAATATCCTAAGTTTTCTCCAAAAAGGAAAATGGTTGCAAATGCTAATAGAACCTAAATAGGTAATGAAGATAAAACCGTAGTTAAACGCCTTATTGCTGGCTTTTTGGGACAACTAAAAGGTGGCAGGATAACTACCTAACTAATCAGCAATGAAGGGAAATCCTTGATGCTATAAAATGGATTAAGAAAATATGCCAATTCTAGATAACTTCGGAAATCCTCAACAAGATGTTGTAGCAACCTTAGTCTTAACCATAACTCTTCATTTTATAGGAAGCCCCTCAGTCCTTAGACACAAAACGCAGAACTCCTTTCAAATCTCAAATGCAAAAAAATAAACGATTTCCAATGGTACAAAAACACTTTTCTTACTAGGGTTTTACTCAGTCAAGATTCAAACCAACCTTTTTGGGAAGAAAAATTCCTCGCAGGACTTCCAACACTTTTAGGAGAAAAAATTAGAAAAAAGTTAGAGAATTTAGTGATATCCAAATAATTGATTTTGACGATTTCACTTAATGGAGAACTGATAAGTCTTGTTCAACAAGATGGTCTTAAGATCTGTCAAGACTAAAACATCTTAAATGAGAATTGAAAATAAAAAAAATATAACTAGGCTCTTTCTAAAACCGAGATCCAAATAATGAAAAATCTTGTGTATGTGATTGCAATAAATCATACTATTCCAAAAAACTAAAATTTTTAAAAAAACACTTTAAGGATAATAAACCACGAAGAAACTTATGGAATAAACCCTGATGGGTTTACACCAAAAGAATCCCAAACCAACAAACCATTCTAGGAAAACCTAACATGCTTTAATGCCACAAGAAGGGCCACCTTAAATTTTTTTGTCTAAACCGGAAAATTCAAGAACTAGATCTTAGAGAAGTAATTTCAAATAAAATCTCAAATCTATTACTCGATTATCCGTCTTCATTTAGTGAAATGATTCTTAGTCATCCTCAGAAAATGCCTTGCAAGTTGATGAACTTAACGATTCGTCATCTAGCTTAGATTCAGAAACTATGAAAATTCATGTCCTTACAAAAGATCAGCAATTCCAACTAGTTATCTTGAACTCATTCATGGACCCCCAATTAAAACAAAAAATCTTGAAACAATCCTCTCATCCTTAAACAAAAGTCAAGTGAATAAAACAGAAAATCCTCCTAAAATTAAGAAACAACAACTTCAAATTCTTCATATGACCTAACCACTATCCTCAAAAAAGGAAAGAAAAATTATCCCAAAACTAATATACAGTCCCTTCAAATTGATATGAAAGATGTAAAAATGAACTTAAACTTCTTAGACAAAAATAAAAACAAAACAGATTCTGAGTATTTCCACTCAATTTTATCTTCTATTAAAAGACAAGATGACCCTAGTTCGGAAGAACAAGAAAATACGTGTCTAGAAAATGTAGAAGAAGATCCCAATCTTGAAGAACAAATACAATCCTTAAAAACTATTTAAACCATTTAATACAGATAAAACTTGATTATTCTATCAAAAAAGTTTTGAAAGAATGGGGTCTGTAAAAAGAAGAAGAAGAAGAAGAATATTATGATATATATGAGATAGATATATGGTATCAGAGTAAAATAAAGATGTTACTTACCAAAAAATTAATTTTAAAGGTTTTTGTTAGACATATCATACGTCGAATGAGACATCCAATGAACACGAAAAATATATAGCATTCTATATGCAATCAAAAATATACTTGTTCTTGGAAGCTGTGAGGAGGGAGAAAAAAACATGTCGCTTGAAATTGAGGTTATAATTTTACAGTCCCAAGAATAATTTATGGAAGTTTCTTCATGATCATGGATTGGACAGAGCAATAAACTTGTTCTGGTTGATTCATCCGATGGTGAGAATCTGGGAATATGATCTACTTCCGATGGAATAGCTGTGGTTATATTGAAATTTTAACAAAATGAGATTGTATAATTTATTGATGTTCAAAATATATTTTGGTGATATTGTGGTATAAAAAAAAGGGTGACACAACGTTTTTGGAATATCAAAATTCTACAAAAGTTTTTTTTTATAAATCTATTGAATTTGAAATCATTTAAAACATAAAACACGTGTTGTAAAGAAATCATTACATAATATGTGTCAACATTTTTGATGAATTTTCTCTTAATATATAAAACTAGATGATATCCCACATTGTGCGCGGAGCAGAAAAATTAGTAACTAAAATTATTATAATATTGTTAAGACTTAATGTAAATATTTTAAAGAAAAAATTGTATATGTTTAATCTATACGATTTTGCGAATTTTTTATAGGAATATCTTTTGCCTAGAAAATGGTCTAAAATATAATATTTTCATAGTTAGATGACAAACAATCATATAAATTATTATGTTAAAATTATATATACACATTTTTAATACCAATTTTGAAGGCTCAAAATGCTTCTTAATAACTAAAAATATTACAAAATTATGTCTTAAATGTATCATTTAGTATTAAACTATATTGGTCATATATATTAACTGTTTCACTAAACTGAAACCAAATTTAATATGCAAAGGCAAAAATAGTGACATTATATTTAGATTTTATGTAGCCCATAACAAAAATGAAAAAAATGAGAAATTAGTAAAAAAAAAACTCCAAAAAATAAAAAAAATTATTTGTACATTATTGAAGCATATTTAATGAGTAACAATTACTTAGCATTGAAAAAAATATAAGAGAAAAGAATAATCTTTTGTTTTGTAAGAAATTTAAAAGAATTATTAATGAATGGAAATAACTAAATCATTGATTTTTAATTTAAAATCTATATTTAAATATATTTTTTATTTTTATCATATTCCCAAAAAACTTTTAACTTTTTAAAATACAAATCTTATATGTATAGTGATTAGTAAACTATTAATTATAAAAAGATACAGTAGATTGTGTTTGAGTAGATTGTGTTTGTGTTTGTGTTTGGTGAGAATACATGTAGGAAATCATTAAATGTAATATTTCAAAAATGCCTCCTAGAAATTTAAGCAAAACAATAGTATTTGTAAAAAAATTAGAATGGTGTGACTTGTAAATATATTATATTAAAAGTTTGTTTCTAAATTTGTTTTTTACTAGACAATAGATATATAGTAGATATTTGGTCATTAATCTGCGATTGGTCGATTCTCTTAACCTAAAAGACGTGGTGATAAAGTTATGGGTGATGAACACTTGAAACATTTGATATCAAACGCCAAGGTGATGGATACATGTTTGTTATACCAAACTACCATTGTGGAGATTTCAGAGGAGATTTTTATTTTTTTCACCAATTCAAAAACCTTACGATAGAATCTCAATTAAGACTTATAAACTACGGTGATTCATGAATTTTTTTGGATACCAACTATATACTGCCACACATGAAATAACACATGCAAAATGAGTATTTATGTATGTTTTCGGAGAAGTATCATATTGTCTACTTAAAATATTGTCCATCTCTATGACTCTTAACTAAATTAATTCATATTATCTCACTAACATGGAAAATCCACTAATTAACTTAAACTACAACATCAAATTATATAAACGTATAAACTCGCCAGTCACCAGAGCTGTCCCGTTCAGTCATCTAAAAATACGCTTTCTTTTATCGTAGTAACAAATATTATGAATTTAATCGCTTATAAAGTATTCATGTTTATAAATGCATCCTCTATATTAATTTATTGAGTTTATCACACACACAAAAAAATCTCTCAAAACCCTACGCCACCTACCCTTCCTCGAGCTTATGTTTTTCTTCGGTTTTCAGCGACCGTTGTTGCATGGACATCGGTGTCCTGAGAGTAAATTAGGACTTTAGACAAGTTTCCAACATACTCTTATGTTCTTTTGAAGTTCACTGGAGAAAGAGTATTTTTTTACCACATATCGATAAAAGGTTTTGCTGATCAAACTATAAAATCTTTGTCTAAATTATCTATGGATTCTTCTACCTTGTCGACCACTGATCCTGGCGCTGGTGATGGAGCTAGACCTTGGATGGTTAGTTATGTCGGTGGGTTACTCGCAATGCTTTCTTTTTAAAATTTTGTAGGTTCAATCTCGCGGTTTTGCACCCTATTAAATATTATATTTTATTATTAAAGTACCGGATACAAGCTATGACACATAAGTCATACAGTTTTGCACTTTCTTATTCCATTTATATTACGAACCAAAACAAAAATTAAACGGTCAAGATGACGAACAAAGATTATCTAAATCATGAAAATATGATTGTAGAAGAATCAAGAATGATTATCTTTAAATAAATATCAATATCTTGATTTTTCTATTCAAGTAAATCTTCTCTTCGTCTATACAAAAATAAAATCTAAATTTTTAGTCGAAATATTATTCATTTTAACACTACCTCAACAATTGTTTGAGCTAGTGTCTAGTGACTTGTACTAGGGGTGTCCAATACGGATCTTGATTCTTCTATGCATGGACATCTGTGCCGTGAGAGTATATTAGGACTTTAGAAAAGTTTCCAACAGTCTCTTTTGTTCTTTTGAAGTTCATTGAAGAAAGAGTATTTTTTACGGCATATCGATAAAAACTTCTGTTGATCAAACTATAAAACCTTTATCTGAATTATCTATGTATTCTTCTAACTCGTCAACCATTGATCCTAGAACTGGTGATGGAGTATGGTTATTTATGTCGGTGGGTTACTCGCAATTCTCAAAGAATCCCATCTTTCCTTGAAACGTCATACCCTCTCACTTCTCAATACACTGATTCACCAGTTTTGGTCAGAAAATTTTAATAGTTTACCATTTTAGTATTTTCTCTAGTTTTGTTTTTACTATTATACTCTTAATTAATTTATTTAAAACACTAAAACTAATGGCATTTCATGTCAACTTGTACACTTTTAAGATTTATTTATTTATTTCAAACACTTCTCAATTAATAGTATAGATAGTGTTGGTAACATACAAAAAGTTGATGTAAGAAGACATGTTCTCTTTTAAAGTTTGTAAGTTCAATCTCGCTGTTCTGCACCCTTTTTAATATTATATTTTATTATTGAAGTACCAGTTACAAGTTAAGACACATTAGTCATATGGTTTTGCATTTTTTATTCTATTTATATAATAGACCAAATGAAAATTAAACGGTCAAGATTACTAACCGAAATTATGGAAATCATGAAAATATGATTATAGAAAAATCAATAATGATTATTTTTCGATAAATATCAATATTTTGATTCTTCTATTCAAGTAAATATTTTCATCATCTATATAAAAATAAAATCTAAATTTTTATTAGATGTTGTTCATTTTAACACTACCACAACAATTGTTTGGGCTAGTGTTTAGTGATTTGTACTAGGGGTGTCTAATCCGGATAAAGCTATATGATTTGAACCGAAATACTCAATTTAAAAATAAAACTGTATTTTAATATGTTATGAATATATTCTCTATACTGAGAAAACGAAAAATTAAACCAAAATATGTATTGATCTAAACCCGAAGTTTTCTGTAAATCAAGGACACATTTGACTAAAATGTGAATTCGAACTAAAACTGAAACTGTACCAAACCATCTATTCTAAATTATGTTTGAATTTGGATACCATTAATCCTAAACCGAAAATGCAAAAATACCCGGAGCAAACACCTGGTTGTGCTAGAGAATACTACATTCATATTCAATTCGCAAAATAATGCATGTTTAAGAGGGCGGAGATGGCATTTGAAAAAAAACATAATTGTCTATCGAAATAAATTTCCAATAAAATAAATCAATCATATATATAATGGGAGAGTTTTCTCTCCTCTTATTGTGTCCACATCATCATATCAAACATCCAATAAAACAAAGTTATGTCATCAAATAAATGTTAATTTTTTGTGTGTGTTTTAGTAATAATTCATAGTCAGTTTGGTAGAGTTAATGTGTCGGTTTCACAGTGTGGTATTTTCGTTTGTGTTTCCGGTTTTAAAAAAAAAAACTGAAAACAATTCTAATTTGGTTTCGGTTTTGGTTGTGATCAGCACAATTTCAATTTGGTTTTGGTTCAGTTTTTTTAACAATAATTTTTAAAATATAAAAAATAATGATTTATCAAATATTATGATTATGTCCATTATCGTACATATAAAAATTAAACAAATATAAATTTTCATTATTTCTCTTTGGTTCAGAAGAATGGTTTCGTTTAGAATGTGGTTCTAGGGATTTTAAAATAAACTAAACTTCTTAAACCAAATATGCATATGGATTAGGAAAACCTAATCGATCAAGGACTTGAAGACTTTGACCGACCTTGGAGACTTATATATAGAGAAGACTTGAAGTATGCTGATCAAACAACAAAATACGTTGTCTGAACTATCTATGGATTCTTCTAACTCGTCGACCACTGATCTTGGAGCTGGACCTCAGAGTAAAAAGTACGTTTTTGTCTGGGTTGTTTTTACTCTATTATTTTTTTGTGAATTTTCGTACGGAATTTGATTGTGGCAGATTGGTTTACGTGAAAAAATGTTGCAGTGCTCAGAAGAAGGAAAAGAAAGTGAAACGCAAGGAAGAGGAAAAGACCAAACAAGTGAGCATTCTTCTTCACTTTCGTCTGATTCGTAACAATCGTTGATGTTGGTAGATTGAATTTGTTTCAGATTTCCAGTTTGATTGTTAAAGATATTCCATTTCTTTTGATGCAGGCTCCAAAAGCAAGCTCTCAGAGTCAGACCTCAGTGGCAGCAGATGATGAGGACATGGACCCGACGGTATACAATCCATTCAATAGTTTCTCATTATCTTATGCAATGCCAGCTATCTATGAACTAAGTGCTCTTTTTTTTGCTTCTCTTATATTTTGCAGCAATACTTTGAGAACAGATTGAAATATCTTGCGGCTGAGAAGGCTAAGGGGGAGAATCCATATCCTCACAAGTTTTCTGTGTCAATGTCCATTCCTGAATACATTGACAAGTATGGTAGTTTAAACAATGGGGATCATGTTGAAGACGTTGAAGTTTCTCTAGCTGGTATGTTTAACACCTAAAATCGATTGCCTATGTTTTCTTAGCCACTTGCCCTTCCATTGAAAAGGAGGCTCTTGCATTTTTCAAAATTTGATAGGGAGGATAATGAGCAAGCGATCTTCCTCTTCCAAGCTCTTCTTCTATGATCTACATGGTGATTTCAAGGTCCAAGTTATGGCTGATGCAAGGTGAATGCTTTGTTTACCGGATTTTCTTCTTTAAACTTAATGCTGATTTACTTAGATATATTGCATTTTCTCGTCTCAGTAAGTCTGGATTGGATGAAGCTGAGTTTTCAAAGCTTCATGTGAATGTTAAGCGTGGAGATATTGTTGGTGTCACCGGGTTTCCAGGTTTGTGCAGCTTCTAAACTTTTTCTCTCTATTTTCATTCTTATAGCAAATATCATCAACCTTTTCACTCTTCGCATTACTCTATTTTCAGGAAAGACTAAACGAGGAGAGTTGAGTATCTTCCCCCGATCATTTATACCATTGTCTCATTGCCTCCACATGTTACCTAGAAAGGCTGATAATGTTAATTCAAAGGTAGTTTAAAGTCACTGTGGCTGTTATAACACCTTTAGAGTAAAGTCACTGTGGCTGTTATAACACCTTTAGAATAAAGTCACCTTTTTTTTATATTAATCTAACCTCTCACATTTTTTTGGTGTAGAAACCTGAAATCTGGGTTCCAGGTGACCCAAGAAATCCTGAATCATATATTCTAAAAGATCAGGTATCATCAATGTTACAAAGGGATATACATTACTGAATGTCACTATTTTTTTGTATCACTGTCTTAGATTCTATTGACTCTATTACTCTGTCTCTATCCGGTCAAGGCTTCTGATGTTCTTTTTATTTTTCTGTCAGGAAACTCGATATCGCCAACGTTACCTTGATCTGATGTTGAACGTGGAGGTTCGTCAGATAGTCAAGACTAGAGCTAATATCATCTCCTACATTCGCAGATTCCTCGACAATAAAAGTTTCTTGGAGGTTCTCATTTTCGCACAAGGAAATCTTTAAATTCTTTTGATTGTAGTTCCGGGTCAAGTCTTCTCTCCTGCATTTGGTACTCATAATTTTTCTTTAGGTTGAGACACCTATGATGAACATGATTGCTGGTGGAGCAGCTGCCCGACCGTTTGTGACACATCACAATGATCTGGATATGAAGCTGTACATGCGTATTGCACCTGAACTCTACCTTAAGCAACTTAATGCTGGTGGCTTGGACCGTGTTTATGAGATAGGAAAGAAATTCAGAAACGAAGGCATTGACCTGACCCACAACCCGGAGTTCACCACTTGCGAGTTCTATATGGCTTTCGCAGACTACAATGACCTGATGAAAATGACTGAGGATATGTTGAGTGGCATGGTCAAGGAATTAACAGGTGGTTACAAAATCAAGTATCATGCTAATGGGTATGACAAGGAGCCAGTCCAAATCCACTTCACTCCTCCATTCAGGTTTGAGGCAATGTTCATTTATATAACCACAACCTTCAGGATAAAACTTTACTTTGGAGCTCAGCTGTGGTAATAATCGAATTGTTATTATTATTTTTTGTTTTGTAGGAGGATTGAGATGATAGGAGAATTAGAGAAGGTGGCTAACCTGAATATACCAAAAGACTTGGCTAGCGAAGAAACTAATAAGTATCTAATTGATACATGTGCCAGATTTGATGTGAAATGCCCTCCGCCTCAGACAACAGCTCGTCTGTTAGATAAAGTAAAATCTTCTACCTGTCCGGGACACCTAGGATAAGAAGTTTAAATTTGAAATGTTGTTGATTTTTGCAGTTTGTTGGAGAATTTCAGGAAGGGACATGTGTGAACCCAACTTTTAAAATCAACCATCCAGAGATCATGAGTCCCTTGGCAAAATGGCACAGATCCAACAATGTTTTGACCGAGAGATTTGAGCTGTTTATCAACAAACATGAAGTAAGAATGATTAATTTGATTCATCCCTTTTTCTCTTGATAGTTGTTTGACTAACATGTTATAAGTGGATCGCAGCTCTGCAATGCCTACAAAGAGTTGAATGATCCTTAGTTCAGCGCCAACGTTTTGCTGATCAGCTCAAGGATCGACAATCTGGAGACGATGAAGCAATGGCTTTAGATGAGACTTTCTGTAAAGCTTTAGAGTATGGATTGCCTCCAACAGGTGGTTGGGGTTGGGAATTGACAGACTTACTATGCTCTTTACCGACTCACAAAACATTAAGGTCACTAAATTTTATATCTGTTAATTATTTATATGATTTGATCTTTTTTACTGAACACATGATTTGAAATATTGTTTCAGGAGATCATTCTCTTCCCGGCGATGAGGCCACAAGAGGAGCCCGCAGCTGCTAAAGGTACGAACTAACTGGTAATTTAGTAATAATACACGTGTCGTTTATTTTCCCTCATACTGTAATGTTACACATGTTTTTATGTGTATATATTTGATGTTGCAGCTCCGTTGCAAGCAGAGAAGAACTAAGGAGAGTGAGTAGAGAACAGTTTTCATCTCTTTGGAGAGTTTTAATTGCTATTAATAAAAACATTTGCAAGATGTCTCCTATTTTTTAACATGTTATTATATAATTGATTAAAATGGTATAAACAAGCTTACAGCTAAAGTTAGATTATTTTTGTGGTATATTTGGTAATTTAGAAAAATTTATTAATCCAAAAAAAACTAATTTTAAACCCAGAATCTAGCTGGTAATCAGAGAGAGCCTAATTACACAACAAATTTGTGATCGGAAAACCTTAAACATGTTTTGTCAAATGGTCGCTCGCCGAATTCGCCTGTCAATCATTTAAAGATATGCATTCTTTTATTGTAATGACAAATATTAAGAATTTAATCTCTTATAAGTATAAGTGTTTTGAGTTAAAAAAACATGGTCCGCTATAACATAATTCTCAATTCCAAATCATAAAATAAGACCCTAGGCTTTAGTAACCGTGTAACATTAGTTTATAAATATATCTTCTATATTTATTTATTGAATTTATCACACAGAAAAACCCTACACCGCCTATTCTTCCTCGAGCTTATGTTTTTCTTTGGTCTCCGGCGACCGTAATTGCATGGATGTCAGTGCCGTGAGAGTAGATTAGGACTTTAGACAAGTTTTCAACCGATTCTTTTGTTCTTTTGAAGTTCAATGAAAAAGAGTATTTTTTACCGCATATCGATAAAAGCTTATGTTGATCAAATTATAAAACCTTCGTCTGAATTATCTATGGATTCTTCTAATTCGTCGACCATTGATCTTGACACTGTTCCTGGCAGTGGTGATGGAGCTAGACCTCGAATGGTTACTTATGTCGGCTGGTTACTCGCAATTCTCAAAGAATCTCATCTTTCCTTGAAACGTCATACCCTCACTTCTCAATACATTGATTTACCAATTTTGGCAAGAAATTTTTAATAGTTTACCATTCTTGTATTCTTCTAGTTTTTTTTACTATTATACTCTTAATGAAATTATTTAAAACGCTAAAAACTAATGGCATTTCATGTAAACTTGTACAGTTTTAAGATTTATTTATTTACTTCAAATGCTTCTCAATTAATAGTATATATACTGTTTACAGCATACAAAAATTGATGTAAACAGATAGTTTCTTTTTTTAAGTCTTTAAGTCCAATCTCGCTATTCTTCACCCTTTTTAGTATTATATTTTATTATTGAAGTACCAGTTACAAGGTAAGACACATTAGTCATACAGTTTTATATTTTTTATTCTATTTATATTATAAACCAAAACCAAAATTGAACGGTCAAGATGACTAACCGAGATTATGGAAATCATGAAAATATGATTAGAAAAGAATCAATAATGATTATCTTTCGAGAAATATCAATATCTTGATTCTTCTATTCAAGTAAATCTTCTCATCGTCTATATAAAAATAAAAACTGAAATTTTATTCGATGATGATCATTTTTACACTACCTCAACAATTGTTTGGGCTTGTGTCTAGTGACTTGTACTAGGGGTGTCTAATCCGAATAAACCTATCTGATCTGAACCGAAATACTCAATTTGAAAATCAAACCATATCTTAATATGTTATGAATAGATTCTCTATACCGAGAAACCAAATCTGAATTGAACCAAAAAATTACTGATCTAAAACTTAAGTTTTTTTAAATCAAGGATACATTTGACTAAAATGTGAATTAGAACAAACCGAAGCTGTACCAAACCATCCATTCTAAATTATGTTTGAATTTGGATACTATTAATCCTAAACCGAAAATGCGAAAATACCCAAAGCAAACACATGATTTGTGCTAGAGAATACTACATTCGTATTCAATTCGCAAAATAATGCATGTTTAAGAGGGGGAAGCCATTTGAAGAAAGAGAAAACATAATTGTCTATCAACATCAATTTTTCAAGAAAATAAAGCAATCATATATATAATAGTAGAATTTTCTCTCTTCTTATGGAGTCCACATCATCATATTAAACATCAAATAAAACAAAACTATGTCATCAAGTAATGTTAATTTTTGTATGTGTTTTTGGTATTAATTTTCTGATTAATGACCATTATTACTTAGATGGTTAATGATAAGAAAAATAAAAATTTATTTAAAAGACCGATAAGATAGTTTGAACGTGTATGATGTTTTGATTAAGCAATACGCACAATTGAGGTAAATTGTGTTATTTTGTTATTTCGGAACCGACAAGAGTTGGAAAGTAAGGAATGGAGAATGAAGATGCAGGAAAAATTCGAAGTCAGAAACACTGAGATTCTTAGTCTCTGTAAGACTCTTTTCCCTAACAACAACAACAACCATAATTCCGTGTGGAACGAACCTCACTCGCTGTTGAAACGTCGAGAGGTCCAAATCGTAATAGTGGTTTACACAAAGCAGTTGAGGCATTGATGAAGTAGTAAGGATTCAAAATGTAACATAAATATTTAGCTATCGTTTTTCGTTTTGTCTGTTATAGATATGTTTGTTACATTTAAAACCAATCACCATAAGCATCTTTGTCATTGAAAACATAAGTGTTGATAAATTTCCCAAAAATTGGAAATGTTGTTAATTTGAATTCCCAAAATTGGGAATGTTACAACAATAAAATGTGCTATTTGAATTCGAAAGTTGGGAATCAGCTTGTTTATTGATGTAAGAAACAAAAAAAGAGAAATAGAGCAACTACTCTTAATTTAGGGTTCGTATTGTAAAAAATAAAAACAGAGAGACCTAGAATAAAAATATATAGAACGTTAGGGAGAAAAGTATAAAAATGATATTTTATTGAGGTATTTACTTAATTACTTGACATTCGTATTTTCCTCTCTCTCTCAGTTTTTCAACTTTTGAAAACTGAAACTCTTTTCTCAAATCCGTAAGATAGATGTGAGAAAAAACTTAGATTTGCAAAATTTAATATAAAATATTTGTAAGTGCATCTACTGCCGAGTAAATACTTTGTATTATTGAAAAAAATATATATATTTTGTATTATAAAATAATCAGTCATTGTCTTTAGAAAAATAATTATTTTTATCTAGTTTGTAAAAATAATCACCCTATCATCAATTTTCATTAGCAAGGGAAGAAAGTTCATTCAAATTTCTTTCAAACATTTCATTAAAAACCTTCCAAACATGAAAATTCTATTTGATCAAATTAAATCTAGCATTACTCACAATTTGAATAAAAAATAACCAAATATCTAGTCTTAAACATCATCATTAACTTATCAAACGATCTTAATTTACCAAACCGTTAACTCATCTGATGTCTACTCACACATGAATGATGAAACTAAACAAACTAAATGAGATATTGAAAGCATAATGAAATAGATAAGATAGATATGAAAGAAAATTCACTATATGCAAAAGGTAAACAAAATATAGTACAATGAAGTTCTTAGATCCACAATAGGCAAATGAATTAGCTACAAAGAAACTTATTTCCTTAATTTAGGTCTAAAAAAGTATAAATAGTAAAGGTAATGCGTAACAGATCGACCCGGGATAAACTGGGTCAGATTGAAAAAGTATCAGTGGAAACAGCAGCAAGCGGCTAGATGTATCGGTGGTGACGGTTGGGATGTGCAGAGGTGCAGCTCATAGCGGTCTGGGGTAGCGGTCATGACCGCTGGGGAGTGCTCGTGCAGCTCCTAGCGATCCAAACCAGCGGTTAGATGACAGCAGGGAAGCACGTCAGAAGCTGCTGAATCTTCAATCCCATCTTGTTGTTCCCACCGGTTGGTCCTAACTGTTCTGACCGCTACCAGCTTCAATTCTCCAACAATCCATATTTTGCTCGCCTTGCTCACCTCAGAACCTCCAAGTCTCTAGAACACCTAATATTGACTCAAAACTCATGCAATATGCGAGATAAACATCCTATGTTTTTAAAATGCAAGAGAATGCAAATGTGAGACTCCATATAAACACTTATAATTGATGTAAAATGAGACAAAAAGTGATTTAAAACAAAGGTTTAAACATGAAAAAACCATAGATATTATCTAGCTCTCCTTGGCAAACCGCTAGATCATGAAGATCTTATTGACAAATTCGGCCTAACTGAAGATTATAAGGCTGAGATCGATGCAATCAATAGTTGTGATACTCTAACCTCGTACTCGGAGCTCCACGAAAAACTGCTTAATAGAGAAGGCATGATTCTTTCTTCCAATTTTGTGTCTTCGTTGGCTCCTATTGTTGCTAATGCTACCGACATTCGCTAACAATAATAGTGGGCAGAAACACTACAACACCACCTCCCAAAACAGGTATGTCTCTAACAATAATAGTGGGCAGAATGGTTTCTCTAAACCCTACTTGGGAAGATGTCAAGCATGTAGCACTCAAGGCAAAAGTGCCAAATTTTGTCCGGAGTTTCACATTGTTCATGGGGGTGCTTCATCTCAGTCGTGGTCCGCTCCAACAATGACTACTCAGCTGTGGCAACAGTTTATGTCTCCGCAACCTTGGCAGCCTCGCGCCAATGCATCCATGTGTCCGACTCATCTACATGGCTCATCGACTCCGGTGCCTCACCCCGGTGGAGGTCACTGTCTGCTCACCGTGGGGCGTGGATTGGAACTCTTCTAACTCGCAGTATTCCAGCGGTGGCCAGATCTAGAGTCTTCTCTCCATTTCTTCGATCTCCACGCTTCTTTCCGGAGGTCCTTCTCCCCATGAGGTTTTGGGAGGCCCTCAGAGGCATGGTTGATCTCTTCTCCTATCTGCTCGGCCTCCCTGGTGGCTCAGGCCTCATTTCTAGCCGGTGGCGATGTCGGTCGTTTCGTTTATGGCCCTGGACAGCTCGGATTCGATTTTCAGATGCAGCGACAAAGCTCTACGCCCTTGTTTCCTAGGGTTTTGGTCTGATTTATCTGGTTTTGTATCTTACCAATGTTTCTGGTTCAGTGCCAATCCGGTTTGTTTCAGTTATCGGTTTGGTTTGTGTTTTAATTTCAGTTTGTTTCTATTGTATTTATGTCTGTTTGTAACCAAAAAGAAATTTAATATGAAAACTCTATAAAGAATATTATATATTTTTAATTCCATACACCTGTAGTTGTTTGTAATAATTTGTTATTTTTATGCATTTTTTCTGAGTTTCTCACATTAGAAAGGGAAAATGAGGTTATTATTATTATTTTGAACATGTGCTGTGATTAGTCCTTCCAACTATGTGGGTATATATATATATATATGTATAACAGATTAACACTTCACATTCTTTTAGTTACGTTAATAAATCAATGTAATATCTTAAGAAAACTACTTTAAAAAACAAATTTGGTAGCATGCAGAGATGTAGTAATTAAGAGTCGAGGGAAATTTTTGGATAATTGGATAATTGGATAAGACTGTATTCCTCAACCCCTACACTGTTTTTTTTTATTTTGAAAATTTGCAAACATCAACAAAACAATTATTATGAAACTATCTCTTTTTCTAATTAGTAGCAGTCTCCGTAAAATGGCCAAAAAAGTCGCACAAAGACTATACATACCGCATCCAGCCAAATACATTGACTTACCAATTGATTTGGGATAGTAGCCTGTGTGGGCTACAATTCTTCAGATCTTCTATATAATTTTTTCCCGAGAGAAGACTTAGATACATATGAATGTTACATTGAAAGCCAATGAATATCACAACATCACATTTTCTTCTTCTAAGTTTTCTTGTTTTACTTCTATGCGTCTCTTATTTTATGGGCATCGTTGATGCCACTCACCGTAAACTAGGTCAGTGCTTTACACATGCAGACGAGATTTTTCACTAATTAGATGAGAGGATTGTGTCTTAATTTTATTCTTTTTTTAGAATAAAATAGGATTTTCTACATCTTTTCAGTTCATCACAGAATTTACTTGTTACAAATTTTAAAAATCTTTATGACCTGATTAAGGATGTGAGGTCTTTGCTGCATAATCTCTAAACGATTTCAGTTCACAATTATTGTTGAACATGTAGTAACACTTCTTTAACAAAAAAGAACATGAGTACGCTTTTGTGATTGTCAATTAAGGATCTTGGGGTCTTAACATAGAATTGCAAAATTTTAACCAAAAAAACAAACTTAGATTTGCAAAATTTAATTTAAAATATTTGTAAGTGCATCTACTGCCGAGTAAATATTTTGTATTATTGAAAAATATATATTTTGTATTATAAAATAATCAGTTATTGTCTTTGGAAAATAATTATTTTTTTTATCTAGTTTGTATAATTGATGATGAATGTATCGATCATTTTTGTTGGCCCAAGTTCTAACGGAGCATATAGTAGCTGGACCCTCTCTACCATGTGGAGCTGCCATCGGAGATTACCGCCCATGTCCACGACTGATCCCCCCTTCTCATCCACATTTCATCAAAAATTAAGACGAATCAAATCTACATAAATGTACCTTTTAATATCTAAATAAAATCGTTTTTTCATGGAGTTGCTTTTGCTTCTCTATGTTTTATGTTACTCACTCTGCTTTTGTATACCAGAGCGTTCATCCTATGATGGAATCGGGTGGATGGAACTTAGATAAGTACACAAGATGCATTTTGGTCTTATGAGATAAATCGCCGCCTTATATATACAACGAAAAACTATTAACGATAGCTAGGGAACATTTTTTTAACTACAAGCAAAAATTATAGCAAGGCCTAGTTAGCAATGTATTTGCAACGGTGTTGGAAATGTAGCTATATGTTTGATGCTAGTGACTGGTTGCAGCAATCGGTAGCAAATTTGAGACAGATTTTGTGACCACAGTTTTTGGTTGCCACTTGCGACAACTTTGGTAGTAGCATGGTTTTAAAACGCGGGCGCCTAGACTATTAGGCAGCCGCCTAGGCGCTCCGCGGTAAGGAATCGTGGCGATTTTGTCCAAACCACCTACATTAATCGGTCAACGAATTGGACCCGATTAATCCCCGAGTTGCCGAGTTTTTTCCTAGTTTTTTCTGAGTTTTTTCCAATTTTTTCTGCCTAATTTTTTTTTTATTAAAAAACAATTATATAAAAAATACACAATAACTTCAATATATGTATCTATACAACATAATATAATTAATTTTAATACTAAATAAAATAAAATAATACATAAAAGTAATATATATACATATTTAACATAATATATTTAGCTTTTAACAATAAATTAAATAAATTAACAGAAAAAAATAGTTCCCGATTAATCTCTGATTTATTTTCGATTTATTGGTTAAGTGTTAGATCCATCCTCACCGCCCGATCCATCCTCACCGCCCGACTAACGCCTAGCATATTCCCCAATATTGGGTAGTAGCAAATTTTTAAGTATCAAATTTAATATTTTTTGTTTATCTCACCTCAGTGCCGGCAGCAGTGACGATCTGGTACTGCTACCAAAAGACTGCTCCGGTCTGGCGTTGGTGGGCTAGATGCATCGATATATTAGTTCATCAATAATGAATTGTTTATTGGATTATATCCAAACTTTTGAAGTGAAACAAATAGAGTTTAACAAATTTAAACCATTTTTTTGAAAGCAATGTTTTTTTTTGTAAAACAAATAGAGTTTAACAAATTTTAACAATGGTTTTATTGGATTATATCCAAACTTTTGAAGTGAAACAATGTTTTTTTGTTTGTTTAATGTTATTCTCCTTGAAATGTTCTTTTTTTTTGTTTTTGTATGTCTAAATGATCACGATTGGATTCTGGATAAGGATAAGGTTAACATCATTGATGGGGTTGGTTCACTCATGATCTTGTTCAAGGAGAATCATTAATCATGGTTTGCGTAATCAGCTTGCTTAGTGGTTTTTTAATTGATGGTTTGGATTGAACCAATTTTTAGCAGTTAGAACTATTTTTTTGTTCTGTTTTCGAACTTCTATAAGTAGACAATTCTCGAGTTTGTGAGTTCCCTGTAACCCCAACACATACAAGATCATAGTGAATTACTGGATTGATCTAACCGAAACATAGAGACTCAAATCGAAATCTGAATACATGAAATCATTTTGTGTTATTTCTGCTTCTCATCGTTTAAATATGTTTCTAATCCTTAGTCAAAAAGAAATCTTGATGTGAGACTCGAGTTTTGTTAGTTGTATCGGTCATTGTTCGAGGTTGAGATCAATGCTTTGAATGTTATCATCGAACATGAAAAATTATTAGAGCCAACAATTGATAATTTTTAAGATTTAGTTTCTATTTTACTGTTGCAACCCTGAATTTTTTTAATCAACAACTTTTTGATATTTAATTTACATTTGCATATGGTTTTATGTTTTATGAATATAAGATTTCATTATCTGGACTTTTAGTCTCATTGTAGTATGGCCAATTAAGTTCAAACTCGAGTAATACTTGCTGTAAAAAAAGGGATCTCATATTTTACTTGGTTAATGGTATGAAATAAAATTCCAATTGCCTCTTTTTTTAACATAAAAAACTCCAAATATCTCTATCATGAGTCTTGCGTCTTCGTGTGGAAAATATCAATGAAGAAAAGTCTTTGTATGGTAAAAATTAAATTTCGGAGAAACAAAGTAAAAGCGCGTTTGATACAGTAGTATAGTTGGTGAGATATAATTTTATATTGCCCGTGATGTAACATTATATATATATATCGTTAGATGGTCTTTGATGGCAATATCATAAAGTATACTACAAACCAAAATGGGTACAAAGATATCACATTTAGTTTCTCTTTTGTCTTTGATTCTTCTCCTTTTATTTGTCTCCTCTCATGTGGGACTCCCCGCCGCCGATGCCAAACGCTTCCAACGTTAGTTTACGTATTCGCACTCATTTCTTTATAAAGATATTAAGAGAAATCATATATTTCCTGAATTTTACATCTAATATCTTATCTGATCTTCAAAATTTCTGCTGATTTGTCTAGTCTCTTTATAGTTTTATTTCATGCATGTATAGTCGTATAGATATCATCACTATTGGTTTTTTCTTCTTTTTTTGTTAATAGATATCACAATTGTTGCAAATTATTGAATGAAGAAACTAATATAACTGTCTGGGGCATATGGGTGAGCAGGTAAAAGGTGGCCATCTCCCCCTCCCCCTCGTATTCATGGAGTTATATATGTGCCTCCCTCTAAGTCGCCCAAAGGAAAAGGCCCATAAACGAAGTGCATCAATAATTAATTCTTTTTAACGTCTTTTTTCTTTTAACGTCGTGCATCAGTAAATAGTCATACAGTATAATATATGTGATAATTGAGACTTTTTAGGTCTAGATCGATTAATTGATATAACTATGTTGTATATTTTAGGGTCGAATATCTAAGAGAAAATAGAATCTATAGATTAAAAGGAAATCAATTTAATTTAAGGTAATTAAGTATTTTTGGAAAATAAATAAAAATATAAAAGAAAGCAGAAAAAAGTAAAATCAGTGTAAAATTAAATATAAAAAAGTGCCGAGTCAAGTCAAAGGAATGACAATGAAGTAAATGAGGTGATGAATTTTGATAATGCTAAGAGCATATTATAAACACTATTTTTGATTATAGATCACTAATCAAGACTAATATATTTCTGTGGTATTAATCACTTACTTAATCACCTAATCATCAATAATTTTTGTTACTGATCAAGTAATCAAAGAATATTAATAATAAAGTCTAATTCAACCACTAATTACCCTAATAAACTATTTATATAGGTTAAAGAAGAAAATTTCATTTACATTCTTTCAAACATTTCATCAAACACTTTACAGCCATCTGGGCATGAAATCTTATTGATCTACATTCTCAATTACAATCTTAAATCTAACATTACTATCAACTTAAATTAAGAATAACCTAAAATATAGTCTTAAACATCATTAGCAATCTATCAAATCATCATAATCAACCAATTTTTAACTCATCTAAAAGACTACTCACTAGAAATCATGAAAACGCAAAGTAATATATTTGATTCTTGCATAATCATTATTCAAGAGATAAGTAGTGAAAGATTAAAACGAAAAACAAGAATTGATAACTTAAAATATATAATTTCATACAAAAATTAGCAAAAACTTAAAAGAGATTAAGAAAAAATTCTAAAACAAAGCATAATAGTTTCTAATTAGCTTTATTGGTATTTATACGGGAAAGCAAATGAGGTTGGTCAACTCAAATTAAACCAGTTTTGACCCGCTTAATGAAATGGGTAAAAAGAGTCGGAGACGTTTATCCACTTTGGCCGCTAAACCTCTGCAGTGTCGTCTGGCCGCTACGAATGCTCGACAGATCTCCAGGTGGGTTTCGTAACTTCTCCAACAGGCACACCATCCCGCTAGGATTGTCGCTCACTTCCTGTGGTGTGCCAAGGCCTCTCAAACTAGCCTCTGGTCTTCAAAGGATATTTCTGGATGAGCTTTTTTTACGCGTCAAATAGATATGTGTTCACTAAATTGATCATAACTCTGGAACCGCATCTTTTATTGGCTTGAAATCACATTCATCGTAAAGCTAACTCAAATTTCTATAACTTTAATTAGGGTTTATGGAGCTAAATCTCATAGAAACATCTTCATCCGAGTTGATCTTTCAAATACTTGGTATTGGTTCTGGATCATCATTTTCCTTCTTTCCATCCAAATGATCTCTCTTGTTGTATAGCTCAATCTAATACCTATAAAACAAGAAAGATATGCAAACATGCATTTAAAGACCTAAATATGCAATGCAAACACAAAAAATTCATAAGAAATTCAAACCAAATGATGGTAGAAACTCAATACATCAATATGTACTAGATTAAGACCCATTAAATATACTAGTTTATTACTAAAATAAAATTAAAAATAACAAAAAAAGAGTTGAATGATTCTTTTTTTAGTGTAGGTAAATGATATTTAAAACTCTTTTTAGGAAAAAAGAGAATGTTTTTAGTTAGAGAAGAGAGTCATTTGCATATTGTTATTTTCTATCTAAGTAAACTATTTTCTATATCTATATTTTAATTCATTATTAAAATTTATAATAACAATTTATAAATGTTAAATTGCTACTCACCAAAACTTTTATCAAATTTTTTTAATTATCAATATTATTCCCAAATTTCAAAAATATGATTTCTTAATTCCAGCATCACAAGTAACTTCATAAAGTTTCTTACAAAATATTATCCTGCTCTTTTTATCTAATTCAATTTTACAATTTCCCAAAAAATTTTGAGTCCACTATTTTTTGAATTTTCGTGATTAATTAGTTATTACTAAATATGATGATAAAATCATTACAAATTAGCTGAAATTAAATGAATTTTAGATTAATCTAAAAATCATTTTAGTTTTCTTTTCAATTTTTATTTCTATTCTTTTACTAAAAAATATTTGGTTAATTTTTTTCTTACATTTTTTTTTTAAAAAACTAGATTTAATATGATATTTTATGGAAAATTGACAAAAACCAAAGAAGCCGGCAAGAAGAAAATGCAACTTCTGGATACATAAGCTTTGAATCCGCTTGTGTCAAAGACTCTTAACGAAAAAGAGGCTCGTAAGCCCAAACAACTAAAACAAGGATTGATGAAAAAATACCAATAGTATAAGGACATGTTAATATCTTAAATAATTTGTTTATGAACACAAACTTTTAGTTATCAAAAAAATCAACAAACTATAGTCATTAAAGTTTGATTTCCCAAATAAATTGATTTCTTTATTAAGGAAATTAATAATAAAAAACATTGTATCTAGTAATAGTTTATTGGTTATAGTTCTATATTCTTTAAACTAATATTTTTTTTGTTCAAAACTATCTAGTAATATGTTAAAACATTGGAATGGAGATTGTACTTAATGGTTTATACTTAATATTAGTATTGTGTCGTACCAAAACTCAGTTTAAACTCGGAAATATGCGTGAGTGAGTTAATTATAGACGAAACAAAAATATTAAACATTGATATACGTGATTAACGGGTTATATACTTATATAATTTGTCTTTCATATATAAATAATTTTGATGACCATTCACTGAGTCACTTGGATGTGCATTTAGTCGGATGGCTAATCAACGATGCATGTGATGTCCTGATGATAATTTTAAGGTTATATGCTTCTATTTTTTTACACAAGGTTTATATGCTTTTAAGTTTTAACACGGAGTAAATACAATAGAAATAATTCCAAAAAAAATTCACTAGAAATAAAACGGATTCTTTAAGTTCTTCAAATTATTCTTTTTAACTGAAAGGATAGTGTAGAAATTATGGATGGATCCTTAGCATGTGGTGTCCAAATAAGCTTTAAGGAATATTAAAAGAAATATAGAAACGTAAATAAAATTAAGTTTTAAGAAATGGAACTGATTCTAAGGCATACGTGTATTTGGTCTTTGTTTTTATTTTACTAATTAGATTTTATTTTTAATTTTTGGTTAAAGGGTTTACCAATTAGATTTTATATTCAAAAGTTTATACGTTACCATTAAAAATAACTCCTGGAATCTTTCTTCAAATCTTTCTTTAACAAAAAAACTTTCTTCAAATCTTCAAAATATGAACAGAGTTTGTATTTTAATCACTTACATCAATATACTATTAATTGGTAAGCACTAAATATAAAATGACATTAACTTGTAAGAATTTACATATATTGTCACTGGAAAAGAGAACACAAAAAAATTCTCATTAATGACAAAAATGTCTTTGTATCTTAATGTAATCTATGTATACAAACAATTTTCACAATTAATTTTCTACTATCCATACAACCAAACACAATTAAAAGCTTTATAATATTAATTATAAAATAAAATATTTCCATATAATTTAAAATCTATAACAAAATCTTTTATAGTAAGATTTCCATGTAAATAAATAAAAATTATGAAAAATATTTAATAATAAACTTATTAGTATTGTTTGTTTTGTTTAATTTGAATAATTTTCTTAAATGTTTAATATTAATACGTCTATACAGAAAAATATATTATTTAAAATAAAATAAAAATATATATATATATATATAATATGTCTCTTCGTATGAAAATAATATAGTTAAAGTTATTATTATTAATTTTACATTGGGGAACATTAGTTTTAACTAAAATATCTAAATTTTCATGTTTTGAGATAAATATTTTTATTAATTTAAATGAAATGAAAAATAAACTATAAAGAAATATTGATTTAAATCTAAATATAAGAAATCATTTAAATATTATTTTAACAAAAACACATATAATATATCTATATATATATATATATTAGATAGAATTTATAAGTAAAAAGTATTTTCATAAAAAATATATAGATTATTCTTTATTTCATAAAAATATATAGATAAAAATATTTCATAAAAGCATTTTCTTTATTTGGACATATAAAAGATAATCATTTCCTATATATATATATATATACACATATATATTAATGGAGACTATATAAAAAATCTCTTTGATTGCAAAAATATGGCTCTTTGTTAATGTGTTTAAATTAGCACTAATCGAATAATGTTTTATTAAAAAAGGGAAATAATGGGTGTTGAACAAGAATGGATAATTATGGTAATAAAAAATATTACTTGAACGATTTTTGATTAAAATAAAATGGGACAAAAAAATTTAATAACGGTAAAGGATCAAAAAAATTGGATAGGTACATTCAATTCTCAAATTCTCACTTATTTGGATAAGGGTTGACTATATGACGGGTAATGATCCACTTCGAGATGAGTATTTTGAAAATTTTGGATATTTTAAAATATTTAGAGAATTTTTGAAATTATAATTATTTTGGATAATTTCTATTAATTTAATTTTTATTAAATCTTCAAATGGGATTTATTAAATTTTTATTTACTAGTATCCTATGTAAAACCCTTACTCAATATCTTATAATAAACATTGATGAACATGTAATTATTAAGGAAACAATTATGAGGTGAAAAATTACTTATGGATACGGAATTGGACAGTTTCCAATCTAAAATATAAATACCTCGGCTGAAGTAATCTAAATTAAAACCGAATTCAAATACGATTGAACACCTCTAATCAAACTGTTAGAAATATTTTGATTAATTTAGAACACATGCGTGTAACCTCATTTAACTTTTACAACTATATTATATTTAAAATTTTTAAATATCAAATATGTTTGTCTTACATATATAATATTTAAATATAAATGTCCGTGTCCGAACCTATCTTACATTTAAATAAGAAAACATTCCAAAAAAAATCCTCTACATTATTAATCTTCATTAATTACAACATGTTAATAGGAAAATGAAAAAAAAAGACACCAAACCCAAAATAGCAGAGATGATTAAGATGAAGTATGGTAAATGATTAGTTACCAAAATCTAAAAACAAATATATGTTCAATTACATAATAATAAAATAATCACAAATTACTAATCAAAATTTCCCTTATAAACATATGTTAGTTCTTTCATTTTCCCTTATTTCATGGTCAAACAGTCAATGATTTTGGTTAGAAGTACTTAAACAAACATTTACTTCTTAGTTATAAAAAACATTTATTTCTGATAAAAAAAATTTATTTTAAAAATAAATATTAAATTAGTATCTTTAAACCCCGCTCACTCTCACAGACAGTCCCTTATGCCAAAGCAAGCACTATTACTCAATCGTTTTTTTACTGTAATTGTTTTTTAATTAAATTTTAAATAAAATAAATAAGAAAACATTCCCAAAAATAAAATCATCGACATCATAAATCCTCATTAATCACAAAATTTTAATGGGAAAATCATAAAGACACGAAACCCAAAATAGCACAGATGATTAAGATGAAATATGGTAAATGATTAGTTACCAAAATCTAAACAAATCTAAGTTCAATTACATAATAATAAAATAATCACAAATTACTAATCAAAATTTCCCTTATAAATTTATGTTAGTTCTTTCATTTCCCCTTATTTCATGGTCATAACAGAATGAATTTGGTTAGAAGTACTTAAATAAACATTTGTTTCTAATAACATATTTTTTTATAAATACGAAATTACTATCTTTAAAACCCTCCTCTCTCCCGCTCACTCTCACCGGCAGTCCCTTTGCATAAAAGCGAATTGACTATAAATTTACACTCTCAATCTGCCCAAGCTCCCATCTTTTTAGTTTGAAGAGCTCCTTTCACCCAAATAAAACAAGAAAAGGGTCTCTCTTTTTTTTTTTTTTTTTTTTGAAGAATTCTCTGGAGCGTAGTAAGTTCCCATCGCAGTCTGTCTCCATCTTCTCCGTTTTAGATAACTTTTTGTTGTCTTGAAATGTGATGTTATTCGAACGCACACCTACATTTTTTTGATGCGGTTCGGGGATGGTTTCTTGAAACTTTCTCTATTTTTGAAGCTTTTGCTTCATGGGTCACTCGGTTTTGTTGAACTTATCTCTCTGTTTTGTTGCATCTTCTTAATTCTTACCATTGATCTTCGATTTCTCTTGACTTAAATTTCACAGATCGACAAGATAATGTGGTGCTAAGGCCCAAACGTCAAAAAGATTGAATCTTCTCAAAGGGTTTCAATCATGGGGAATGAGAACGATGTTTCTGGCAACCAGGGACCGGTTCTGAGAGCAAACCCTAAAAGAAGAGCCTTGGATGAGAAGAAAGCCAATGCACCTAAGAAGCGAGCTATTCTTAAGGATATCACAAACTCTAAAAGTATCTGATACAACTTCTACAGGTGAACTTGAGTTACTATGAGTGATTTAAAACAATTTCTGATACTTTCTTCTTGCAAATGGTTTACAGTTGAGAGAAGTTATGTTGGAGCAAGTTCAAGTGTGCTAAGTAGTCCGAAATTCGTTGACATTGATTCAGATGACAAGGATCCTCTTCACTGTAGCCTTTATGCACCTGATATCTACTACAACCTGCGTGTTTCTGAGGTAATAATCTATTGCATTTTGATATCTTACGATGATTCATCTGATTACTTATGGCTTGTTGTCTACTTAGCAGCTTAAACGCAGACCATTTCCTGATTTTATGGAGAAAACTCAAAGAGATGTGACTCAAACAATGCGGGGAATTCTAGTTGATTGGCTTGTAGAGGTTAGTTTTAGTTCCAATTTGTTACTCTTTCTGTTTTATACGTAAGATGTTTTAGTTAAAAAAACGAGATTTAAAAGACTATATAAATTATTTATTTTTAGTGGTTTCACACAGAAAATAAATAAGATATTAAATATGATTCAACCAATGATAAAATACAACACCCGATATAAATAATAAGAAAAATTAAATACATTATAAAGTTATATAGAAATATGAGAAAATCAAACAAAGTGAAGCAAAAATAAATTCCTATATCGAAATAGAGGGAATAGTTGCTAACTTATGAAGTCTTTGTATCTGCTTCTCACAACTCAAACTTTCAGGTCTCGGAGGAATACATACTAGTACCTGATACACTCTATCTCACAGTGTATCTCATAGATTGGTTTCTCCATGAAAACTACATTGAAAGACAGAGACTTCAACTGCTTGGCATCACTTGTATGCTCATTGCTTCGTAAGTTTCTCATCACCTAATCTATTCCAAAAAATCAAACATTGCTTTGGTCTAACACAACACTCCTGAAATTTCCTGAAGAAAGTTTGAGGAAATATGTGCGCCACGCATTGAGGAGCTCTGCTTCATCACGGATAACACATACACAAGAGATCAGGTCCTGGAAATGGAGGGCCAAGTACTCAAGCATTTTAGCTTTCAAATTTACACTCCCACTTCAAAAACATTTCTCAGGTAATCTCACTAGACCGTGGAAATGCTTTCATCATCAGTGGCGTACCCACAAATTATTTTTAAAGAGTCGTATAACACAATTTCTTTTTAAATATATCATATAATTTATTGCGTAATAATATTATACAAATACTAAACAAAAGAAAATAAAAAAAAAGTACTAACAATTAATACTTTTGGTGTAAGAAAAAAACTGAATTTCAAGAGAATAAGAAGAAAAAAGTCATGTTTTAAACAAAACCAGTCAAAAGGGTCATTTGGAGAATAGAATCCTTGTTTTGGGGTGTCAATATCTAAAGAATTACAAATTTTTCTGTTTGTTCTATAAACAACTGTATGCATTGCAACAAATTTTATTTTAAAAAAAAACAAAAAAAAATTGTATGCATTATAACAGTTTAATTTATTTTAAGGGTGTCATGTGATCCCCTAAGTCTTGAGTAAAAATCCGCCCATGTTCATCATATGTTGTTGTTTCTTAGTATTTATAGTGATTCAAAGTTTTAATCTTTGCAGGAGATTTCTTCGAGCAGCTCAAACTTCTTACCCGGTAATGTGCTTTTCTCTTTATATATCGGTCCAGATGTATCTATGCTCATCTAACATTTATCAGAAGGATTGAAACTTTTTGGATTTTCTTTATTTATTGATGATCTACAGAACCCAAGTCTTGAAATCGAGTTTCTGGCGAATTATCTCACGGAATTGACGTTAGTAGACTATAATTTCTTGAAGTTCCTTCCTTCGATCATCGCTGCTTCGGCTGTTTTTCTTGCCAAGTGGACATTGAACCAATCAAGCCAATCTTGGGTAAATAGTAAAACATCGTTCATTAAGACACATACTCCTTGTGTCTCAAGAATCTTGAACCTCACTCGTCTTTTATAATTATTTGTGTACAGAATCCAACTCTTGAGCATTACACAACGTACAAAGCCTCCGATCTGAAAGCATCGGTTCAGGCCTTGCAAGACCTACAGCTTAACACCAAAGGATGCCCCTTAAACACTATACGCATGAAGTATAGAAAGAACAAGGTAAAAAAGTTAATATCAGTTTTGGTTTTCTTAAACCGAATGAAGAAATTTGATTTGGTTAGATTAGATTGCTTTTTTTTTTTTTTTTTGCATTTTACAGTTCAAATCTGTGGCGGTTTTCACTTCCCCAAAGCTACCTGACAAGCTATTCTGAAAAAGAGACTAAACCGAGAGGTTCATCTCCTAACCGATATAACACACATGTTTAACATTTCTGATGGTCCGGTTCGCCCCTCATTCATCTGTTACTATGTCAAATAAAAACAGCCTTTCCACGGTCTCGGACCCAGTACCGGATTGCTTTAGGGTTCGGTTGATCCCGGTTTAGTTTAAACTGGTTTGATTCTTCCAAACCTTATTTGTTCTTGGTACACGAGTTAATTATAAGTGGGGTATACATTTTTTTCTCTTTTATTCAGGCAATTTCTGGTTTGATTAATTTATCGAGTTTGAAAAAACATATACACGAGTGTATATTGTATAAAATATGTACACCAGTTTGATTACTTTATCGGAAATAACACAAAATTATGTAAGAACTAAGATTTGATCAAAATCAAAATGTAACTATTAAAAGTAATCTAGTATGTTAATTAAGCTAAATTAGGAATAATTAACAATTGAGGTAGTTTTTGTCTCTAATATCGATGCATTGAGGTAAATGGATCGCATGGTAAAATGGGTTGGATTTAACAAAGGGGGTCAACAACAAAATTTTATAGAGTGCAATTATTTTTCTACGTAACAATATAAGAGGATTTTGGAATTTAACAAGGGTCAAGTGAACCTCCTTTTCTTCAAGTAGGTCCTTTTAAAAGTTAAGAGTTGATTTTGTTGTTCTGTTTTCTAACTTCTATAAGTAGCTAATTATCGGCTTTGGAGTTCTCCTGTAACCCCAAAACATTCAAGATCATAGTGAATTGCTGGATTGATCTGACCTAGACATAGAGACACAAATTGATATCTGAATTCGTGAAATACTTTGTGTTCTTTCTGCTTCTCCTCATTTAAATATGTGTCTAATCCTTAGTCAAAGAGAAATCTTGGTGTGGGACTCGAGTTTTGCTAGTTTTATTGTTCATTGTTCGATTTAATTGAGATCCAGGTTTGAATTTTATTTTATTTTGGGTCAAAATATCAACGTTTGAATGTTATCAGCACAACATGAACCAAAATTAGAGCCAACAATTGATAGATCTTAGGATTTGTTTTTTTTTTTAATCTCATTGTTATAAACCCTGTATTTTCAAACAACTTTTTGATATTCGATTTTATACTTTAATATGGTTTTAAGTTTTATGAATATAAGATTTCATTATCTGGACATGTAATTTCATGTTTTGTACTAGTGCCATCGTAGTATAGCCATTTAAGTTCAAACTAGCGTAATACTTGCTGTTGTCACAAAAAAAAAGATCTTATATTTTACTTGGTTTGAAAACTCCAATTATCTCTTTTTTCAATATCTAAAACTCCAAATATCTCTATCATGAGTTTTGGTATGGGAAAGAACAGTGAAGAAAAGTCTTTGTATGAAAGGCTAAATTTCGGATAAATAAGTAAAAGCGCGTTTGATAAAGACTTAGTAAAAGCGCGTTTGATAAAGACTTAGTAAAACCGCGTTTGAAAGTAAAAGGCTTCATTTACCTCTATATAGATGTCTTTCATGGTAATGTGACAAAGTAGACTACAAATCAAAATGACTACAAAGACATCACATTTAGTTTCGCTTTTGTCTTTGTTTCTTCTCCTTTTATTTGTCTCCTCTCATGTGAGACTCGCCGATGCCAGACGCTCCCAACGTTAGTTTACGTATTTTCACTCATTTAAAAAAAAAAAAATTTAAGAGAGAAAGCATACATTTCTTGAATTTTATATCTTCTATCTTGTCTGATCTTCAATATTTTCTATTGATTTGTGTAATCTCTGTATAGTTTTATTTCATGCATGTATAAGATATCAAACGTAAGAATAATCACAAATTCTGGTCTTTGATGATTTTGCTTACCATGCTAAAATCCAACTTGAAAAATAGATTAATTAAGAAGTAGAAAGAAAACAAATTGATCTAAAATCTACGTTTACGACTATCAACCTTTTTCGAAAGGGGACGTTTTAGACCCTTAATGAACAGAACAAATACTTTATATATCACCTAATCATTTATATTTCTAGTCAATTTTTGCAAATTATTGAATAAACTGATGTAACAATCTTGTGCATTCGTGAGCAGGTAAAAAATCGCCGTCTCCCCCAATCCCTCCCCCTCCCCCTTATATGTATTTGCCTCCCTCAAGGTCGCCCAAAGGAAAAGGCCCATAAAACGAAGTGCATCAATAAATAATTATATACAGTTTTATATGTATATATTCAAGAAGTTATCTAAACAAAGATCATTCGAGTTTAATAATTATGTTCTTATATCGTGCCAACTACGTATTTGCTAGGTACTTTCCCTCGAGCGGGAATAGTAAATTTCAAAGAAAAATAAATGGAGAAGTTCGTTATTGTTTTTTATATATATAATTTGATAATATCATGATAACTTTTTTTCTTTTCTCAGGATCATTAATTGTTATTCATGGGAATAAGCTATCTCTAGTTTTAAATTTAACTCAAAGAGCACTGATTCTTAAGAAAAGCTGTTCAACCAGAGTTCTTGATAATTGTTGATTCACGATGAATACCGACAACAAGTAGGAGATGAACTGAAAAGTTATAGATTTATTCAAGGGACCTTTATTCAATAATTAAAAGATGCCCCAAACCTTACAACAAAAAGGTACAAATCTCTAACAATAAAAAAAGAAAAAGAATTAAAAGTTGGAAAAGTACTTAAAATACATCGAAAACACATAAAGGAGAAAATGTGGCCAAATTAAAAGATTGGGTACTTCAAAAAGTTTCAGACATTTTTATTTTAATTTGGTTCAAAATAATCATTATTATATAATTTCAGTAAAAACAACTGGGATGGTAACCAATATCTTGGTAACTTTGAATTACGATTTATTTTATGATAATACCGTTGATTGTAGTTCAAATATCTTTAAATAACTATACAATGAATATTCAATTATATTAAAAATATTTGACTAATTAAGATTTATATTGTAAAATAAAGTTACTTTTAAATTAATAAATTTAGTTAGTAAACTGTTCACATCTTTTATATTTGTAAGAATTATATATTTGATTTATTTTTCTTTAAATTATTGAATAATTATATATATATATATATGTATATAAATTTTAAGAAAAATAATCAAATTTATTATTCTTACAAATATAAAACTTGTGAAAAAATTTAATAACTAAATTTAATAATTTAAAAATAATTTTATTTTACCATGAGAAATCTCAATTTAGTCAAATATTTTTAAATGTATTTGAATATACATTGTATAGAAATCTATTTAAAGCTACAGTCAATGGTATTCCCATGAAATAAACAGTAATTCAAAGCTTACTGAATAAAAGTTTTTTATTGATATATATAAGATGGACTCTAAAATTATATATATATATATATATATATTATAGTTTTTAATATATCTAAAAATATACAATTAATTCATTTCTACTTATGGAGTTTATATACATTCAAATTGAATATATAGATAATAAAATTAATTCATTTTCATGAACTACAAAGTAATTCATATTGACTATGCAATGTATAGAAAGGTTTTTGCGTAGTTTTTTAGATGTACTATTATTTGTATTAGAGGTTCATAGGTGATATTTTCCATATATTCAATTTTAAGAATGTATGTAAACTTCATAAGTAGAAATTAATTAATTTTTGTTGTTTTAGATATACAAAGAACAAAAAAATAAATATTTATGTATTGTCACAATACTAATATGCATTGTTTTATTTAACAATAAACATATTGTTTATAGACATTTATTTTTAATTATGAATTTTATATACTTTTTAAAATTTTGATAGATAGGAAAGTATCACCTTTGATTCTTTGAATGTCTAATACAAGCATCTATACAACTTAATATATCAGCAAAAACCTTTCTATACATTGCATAGTCAACTAGTTTTTATAATTTTTGACTAAATTCAGATTTCTTATTATAAAAATGATTTTTAAATTATGAAATTATTCATAGATTTATGTTTGTAAGAATATTACATATAACTTAAATGTCTCTAAATTATTGACTAGTTCTTTTTTAATTGAAAATGATTTACTTTTAAACCAAATGTTTAGTTAATATTTAAGATAAGATATAAAACTCAAAAAATCCATATATATATATATATATATATATATTAACAAAAATTGCTTAAACACGCAACCTAATGAATTTAATAATTAGTCAACAACTTAATAAAGTATATAATAGTCAACAATTTAAAGACTGATAACTTCTTTTTATTATTGTTACAAATATTAAATACATGAAAATTCTAATAGCTAAATTTAATAATTAAAAATAATAATTTTATTTTGCCATCTGAAATCTCAATTTAGTCCAAAATTTCAAATCTAGTTAACTGTGCAATGGATAGAAATCTTTTTTACTGATTTATTTAGTTGTATTATTGGTTGTATTAGAGGTTCAAAGGTGATATTTTATATATGTAAAAAATAGTACATAAATTACGTAAGTAGAATAAATTAAATTGTTGATTGTTTAATATACAAAGAACTACAAAACATGCTATAAATGATATATATATATATATATATATATTACCTTGATATCCTTGTTTAAAAACGCGGCCGCCTACCCGTTTAATTGGCCACCGGAGTATTTGACGATAGTTTACCACCACGATTAAATCCAAGTCAAGTAACTTAACCGTAAAACTTTATAATCGATCGCTTAAACCAAGAAACCCGATTTTAACCGATTAAATATGTTAAATCTTTGATTTTTACAAGATTTATGGGCTTTGTTTTTTACAGTCAATGTCCTTTTTGTACTCTCCTTCCATCACATATCCTTTCTCTTGTCGAAATGATATTGCCCTCCTAAACTACAACAAGAAAACTTCCACTTTACTCTACCATCCGTCATTATAAAGTTATAGTGGACAAAGTCCATCGTTTTAGTTGTTCATAATTTAATATTGTTATTTGGTTTATAACTCGTGGACTATTCAACTTAGAAGTTGTAACATTTTCTCTTTTAGTTGGGCGAAGTGCCATCGTTTTAGTTGTTCATAATTTAATATTGTTATTTGGTTTATAACTCGTGGACTATTCAACTTAGAAGTTGTTACATTATCTGTTTTACATGAGGCGAAGTGTTAAACTAGTCTTATTAATATATATATATATATATATAACTTCTATTTAATCTATATAATTTTTATTAATCTAATAAAATTGAAATTTTAACTTTATTTTTACACTAAAATATTTAAATATTTAAATTAGTTATTAAAAATTAAAAATTAAAATTCTTTTGTTGAATTTGTTGGAAATTGGGCAAAAACTCTGATTTTTTTATTCTTTGTTTTTGGACAAATTTGATCTTCTACTTCAATCAGTTTCTGCAATCTTTGACGAACCTGTGCAACATCCGACAAATCTCTATAACCTTCGACGAATTTCTACAACCTCCGACGAAGCTCTACAAGCGTCCGACGAAGCTAGACAAGCCTCCGACGAATTTGGAGGTGAAAATATCTTAAGTGTATAGATAATTAGTTTTAATCTCTTCAATTGACGTGTTCTATATCAGTAATAGTTCAGTTCGAGTTTGGATTTTAGTTCATTGTCAAATCTTGGTTTGGAATTAGTAGAGAGGATTTGGGTACAATCACAGTTATAGTTGGTAAAGGATGGTACAAAAGTTAAACTTAGGTACACTAGGTTAAATTATGACACGGTATAACTATGATGTGGTAGGTAGGTAAACTAAGTTAAATTAAGGTAAACTTTATTAAACTAGGTTTTAACTAACTATTCAACCAGGTAAACTATGATGTGGTAGTTAAACTAAGTTTAAGTACGTAAAACTAAGTTTGGTTTTAGCTCATTGTTTAACAAGCTAAACTATGTTACGTTAGTTAAATTAAGTTAAACTAATAGTTAAACTATGTACATCTGGTAAAATTATTATATAACATTGTTGTTTATGATTTCTTTGTAGAGGACATTGACACTCATATATTTTGATTATGGTAAACATTATTCACATAGAGGAGATGTTGTTAAATAGAATCCAAAAGAATTTCAAATGTATTCTTTATTTACATATGGTGGTGCAGAGGAATTCAATTATTCATCGTTGGGTGAGAAAATACGCAGAAAATTGAATGCAGATGAATCAATAATGCTGAAAATAAGTTACATTCATGGAGTGTTGCGGAGAGTAGCATATATATATATATATATATGACAATGATGTCTTCAGATACATATGGTTGTGTGAAAATAAAGAGCTTGTTATTTTGCACGGGGAGGTAGTGGAAGTTGTTGAACAAACCCGACATAGTTCACAAGCTTCAAGACATGAGGTAGCGTCCGGTAAATCAAGTAGATTTTGGAGAAGCTGTGAGGAGGTTCAGAATGATGCTAGAGATAAGGTAGATAGAGTTGGTTATTTGCCAGAAATTAGAGAATCATCTCAATGTTTAGCGGAATTGGATATTGTTCCTTATAATGCAGATAGTGGAAATAATGAATTGGGTGTCGATGATTGTCAAGGTACACCTGCTGATTTGGATGTCGATGACTGTCGAGGCACAGTTGCTGATGCGGGTTTCTATTACTATCAAGGTTCACCTGTTGTAGAACCAGATGTGGTTGGGGAAGTTTCATAGGTTGAATGGGATGATGGAATTGATATGAGGGTAAAGCAAGAATTTGATAGTAAGCGTGAAGTCCAAGATTTTGTTGATAGGGTTGTACATGAGCATTGTTTTGAGGTCGTTACGATCAAGTCGACAACTAAGTTGTATGTCTTGAAATGTCGAGGTATTGGTTGCAAATGGTCTGTCTGAGTTGCGACCGGTAAGGGTTCAAATCGTTGGTCTATTAGAACATACAACAAGATGCATACATGCTCTCGGCTAACTACGAGTACAAGCAACATTAAAAAAAGGGAACACCACGATTAGTTGCATCAGTTCTGCATGATAATTATCCGAGTCAATTCGATACTCCATCCGCAAAAAATTTGATTGGTTTGGTACAAAGAAGGCTAGGTTGTCAGCTGTCATAAAGTACCGCTTTGAGAGGGAAAAAACTAGACCTAGCTGACGTGCGCCCAGAAGATTGTTATAAAATGTTGTATGTTAACAAGGCTGGAATGTGATGAAAGAGACAAGTTTAAGTACGTATTCTTTGCATTGGGTGCTAGCATAGAAGGATTTCAAGTAATGCGAAAATTTATCATTATTGATGGAACTTTTCTTAAGACTGTTTATGGTGGAGTTTTATTGTTGCTACTACTCAAGATTCAGAGCATCACCATTATCCTCTGGCTTTTGCTGTAGTAGATAATGAAAACGATGCAAGTTGGAGGTGGTTTCTCCAAACGTTGAAAACATTAGTGCCATATCAGCCTGATCTTGTGTTTGTTTCTGACAAAAATAAAAGTATCATAAAGACTTTAGGGGAGGTGTATCCCAATTCTAAGCATGGATATTGTTTGTGGCATATTTCTCAAAATGTGAAATCGTATGCATATGGCATTAACAAAAAACAAGTTGCAAATCAGTTTAGAAAATGCGGTCGGAATTACACAGAGATTGAGTTTCTTGGACGTTATATTGAATTTAGGGGAAAGTATCCTAAATGTGGTGAGTATATAGATGAAAATGTTTAGGAGAATAAGTGGGCAAGATGTTATTTTCCAGGAGAAAGGTACAACATATGCACCACCAATTCTGATGAATCTATCAATAGTGTGCCCAAAGATCAAAGGAAATACTTGTTGCTACCACTATTTGATTCGATTATTGCCAAGATTTCTGAATGGTTCAACAAGCATAGGAAGGCTGCCACTGAGGTAGCAGATACATAGAAGCTAGTACCTTTTCTATAATGTATTGCACAAGAGATGTGAAATTGCAAAGAAGTTATCAATAAATGAGATAAACAGTTATATGTTTGAATACACGGTGATTGGAGAAGATGGAAAACCTTACATGGTTGATTTGAGAAGAAAAATTTGTAGTTTTAGGTGTTATGATATTGACAAATATCCATGCGAACATGGATTGCTGCAACTATATTCCACGCAAAAACGGCAGAGGTCGATCTGCACGAGTGCTACTCACGTTATTATTTTACTGAGTATTGGGTGATGGTTTACTGTAAGACCATCTATCCAGTACCCCATCAATGTACGTGGAAAGTTCCTACTGATATTGCTGATAGATGCGTCTTGCCTTCAGATTTCGTCAAGAAAAAAGGAAGAACTCAAGAGGCTAGATTTCCGTCAGTTGGAGAACATCGACGAAGGAGATCTCAAAGATGTGGAGGTTACTTTAATATGTCCACTTAATTTTTTTTATGTTGGTTGTTTTTATGTTGCTTGTTAATCCAGGTAAAACTCTGTTAAACTAAGTTAAACTATGTTGTATTTGCCAATTTTATTTTTCTCAAATCGTTATGGTTAACATACTCTAAAACTAAATTATTTTTCTCAAATCGTTATAAATCGTAAAGTTTACTAAAATTGTATTAAAAATAGTACAAATGGTTAAACAAAAAAAACGAATTTTAAAATATATTTTACATGATCTTTTTATTTCCCCATATATGTCTTATATTTTTATGCTTACTTAGTTATTGGTATCATATCAATGTAAAAATTAAATATACATGTTATCTAAAATATATTGCATCATAATACGATGGTAAATGTATGTTAAAACATTATTTATGAAAGTTAAACTAGCCAACACTCGTTTTTAATAGGGTTTAGCTAGGTTTATGGCTTCATCATTAAAGTTAAACTGTGTATAACTTTGTCTTACTAGATTCTTACTTAAAATGTGCGGTTAAAATATATGTAAATTATTGAGGGTGCCATTTTTTTCTAAATGACGGTGCCTATTTTTGTTAAACTAACGTTAAACTTCAGTTAAACTAATGTGGTATCTGATTCGTTAAACTAATGTGGTATCTGATTTGTTAAACTAACGTTCAATTTCAAACACAACATTACCAAGTTCAAAAATCAAAGCATAACAACATAACCAAGTTTGAAAATCAAAGCATAATAACATAACCAACTTCGAAAATCAAAGCATCAAAACACAAAAACCAACTACGTTCTTTATTTCTTAGTAGTTTGCCCGCCTCTTCCTCCTCTTCTGCCTTTTCCTCCTCTTCCGCCTTTTCCTCCTTTTCCTCCTTCCTATTCCTCCTCTTCCTCTTCTTCCTCTTCCTCTTGTTTCTTCTGTTCCTCCTGTTTCTCCTCTACTTCCCCTAGTTTCAGCAGTGACTGCCTCATCTGTATCATCCTCCTCATCAACCCCCCTACAACATTTACAGTTCCCCCTGCTTCTGCTACATCATTTACCATTCCTCCTGCTTCCTCTGCAGCATTGACTGCCTCATCCGTATCATTCTCCTCATCCATATCACCTTCATTATCTGTATCATCCTCCTCATCAACCTCCCCTTCAGCATTTACAGTTCCCCCTGCATCTACTGCAGCATTTACCATTCCCCCTTCCTCCTCTACAGCATTGACTACCTCATTTGTATCATCCTCCTCATCCGTATCACCTTCCTCATCCGTATCATCCTCCTCATTAACCTCCTTTGTAGCATTTACAGTTCCCCTGTCTCTGCTGCAGTATTTACCGTTCCTCTTGCCTCCTCTGTAGCATTTCCCATCTCTTCCTCCTCATCTAGAAATACGTGAGCGAGTTAGTCCATTTTATCTGGTTATAATTCAGATAAAATAATTCAAACTACAATTAATTTGAATAAAAAAAACTTACATCTGCGAGGATACTCATTGTGATACTCTTCCTCCATCCATAAGGGGTCACCACGGTTAGATTTCTTTATATTTTCAATCCGTGTTGTTAAACCATAAATCTTATCATTCGTGGTTTTGAACCCTTCTTTCATTGCCTCAGACATTTTTGTAATTATTTCAGAAAGCCTCGGGGATGTGACATGATCGATAGGAGCATAAGCATCGATAGAATACGAGCTAGAACAATAGTAGGATGGTTTCTAGAAGCCAGATCCCTTTCCAAGAGATCCGTCTACAATATAATCCCACCATTCGCTATAATAGTGTTCCAACCATCAACTATTATATCATATCCTCCACATCCATGATTTGCACCATCAAACGCCGCTCCTCATCTTCAGCCACCAAGATGCTTGAAATTTTCTATGACGTATAATAATGTTAAATTACAGGTAAACTATTGTTAAACAAAACATGCACTTATACTAACTGTTGAATAGCCGAGAGATTTATAAATGTCTCCTAGTCCAAACCCTTTGTGTTCAATTGCTTGTACTTTACCTTACACATCCTAGGGCATAGATCCTCACATGATATTTTCTCTGAAATTATTTTTCAGATTGGAATGACTTCAAATGTCAGTAGTTGTACATATTATAAAGTTTAACTTGATTAATCCAGTTTAACTACTAAAAGCATTTATCTTAACTAGTGTAACAAATTACAATTTACCTCTAGTGGTATTATGAATCCAGGAATGATGGTATTTGGGCTCACTGTACCATTCATCCGCTCACAAATCTTTTGGATCTCAGTTGCACAATCATCAAATGTGAGACGTCCCCATGGGAACCTCTCACAAAGGTCTAAATCATCGACAACCCTTAGAAGGAAATGATCTATTGGTCTTGTGACCTCCGTCTTTCCCCTAATCACTGTCGCCAGAAACCACAAAATAGTCATCTTCAGCCTATCCATTGACGCACTCATCGAGCCCAAATTCTCAAACACGTGATCCACCCAAGGATTACCATTCTTCCCGAAATTTTTCTGCACAAATCGGTTCCCACCAAGATTCTCGTAGTCTTCCGGGTATTGGTGGTAGTATAACCCTGAGATTAGTCCATGCTCCCTGAGAGAGTACCTTATAGGGACTCCATTTACAACAAGCCACAAATGGTTTGTCTTGTCCGTCTTTGCCATACGTACAATCAAGTTCAAAGCACCCATGACCTTCCGGCTCTTCTTGAGATGCATATGGAAGATGTGACGGAACTGCGGATATTTCATGAACCAGTTGCATTCATATGCGCCAAACTCTGTAATATATGTGATGCACGTATGGGTATCACATCTTGTACTAATCTTGGGAAACTTATCGAACTGGTTAGGCTCAAAAAAAAAATTTCAACGGCTGTACAAGTACCTACATTCAAAAATATTAAATTAAGTATTTTAGCATTAGTTTATTGTTAATTTAACAAGAGTTTAACAATAATTTAAACTTAGTTTAACTTAATTTAACTTAGTTTAAACTTACTTAAACATGTTACTTGTATCTTCGGATGTATGCTTCGTTGAATTTTAAATTACTTACCATTTCTTCGTCAGCACCACCAGTATTTGTATGAGAAGGGCCTACCGTTTCATTTTTTATCTTCGGATTTCTTTTTTCGGTTTGAACGCTGATGAACGCTGATTCCCTAGTTTGGTGGTGTTTGTACGCGAAGGGCTTACTTCCAGAGAAGCATGCAATCAAAAATATTTTAATATAGTTTAACATACTTTAACCAATTCCTAATCAAATATTCTAAATGATCATACCATTTGATTAGTTTGTTGCGGGGCTTTTCTTTTTCGGTTGAAACGGGAAGGATTCCCTGCTTCGACGGTGTTAATCAAAGCTTCTCCGTCTACTGGATCTCGAAAAGTAGCAACTTTGGTTCTTGCTATTATCCTATCCAACATAAGAGCATAAATTGTGTCAATCACTATTAAACCCTAAATTGAAGAATAACGAAACTCTAACCCAAAATCAAAGAAACAAGGGTCAGTTTAACTGAAATCCTAACCCGAAATTGAAGAATCGCTTACCCGAAATTGAAGAATCGCTTACCCGAAATTGAAGAATCGCTTACCCAAAATCGAAGAAGATGATGAAGTTTAACTTCAGTTAACCGAAATCGAAGAAGATCTTTAAAGTTTTTTTCAAAATCGAAGAACAATATCTTCGATTTCAGCGATTCAAATACCGAAATCGAAGAGACCAAAGGAGAAGAAGAAATCGAAAAAGAAGAAGTAATTGAAAAAAGAGAAAATAAGAAGAAAAAAAATTTGAAACTGCCGCAGAAACCTCTAACCTTCGATTCAGGACCCAATTTTTATGAAGAAATTTGGATGGATCATCTGAATCGGGTGGGTCACGTGATTGAATATGTAATTAGTTTAATTTCGATTAGATTTGTGATAATTTCTGCATTTTTTATTTTAAAAATTAAAATTAAATAAATTTAAATTTAGGTGAAAGTGATTCTATCAATTTTGAAATTTCAAAGAATCAGTCCAACCATTTTTGCCTTTTAGTTATGTATTTGTCCCTTATTATAAGGTTAAAGTGGATAAAGTCCATCGTTTGTAATTGTCCATCATATAATATTGTTATTTGTTTAACAGCTCGTGGACTAGTATTTTTAAACAATTCTCCACGATATTTTGGACTACCGTGCACTGCACATCTTTAATATTTTGAATCTCTCATTCACGTACAAGACTGCATGGTGGATAAATTATAAGTTTATATAATTGTCCACTATCACTAAGATGTCTATGGATTGTCAGTCCACCAAATACATTTTTAATATTTGGGACTCCATCGACGTACAAGACGGTATGGTGAACAAAGTATAAGTCTATATAATTGTCCAACATAAAAAAATCTACGAAGATGTCCACCAATTGTTTCAAATAAGTTCATTTTGCGCATCCTTAAAATTTCGGACCCTATCGACGTACAAAGCTGCATGGTGGACAAAGTATAAGTGTATATGATTATTTCCCATAAACATGACAAGTATAAGTCAATCTGCTTTCGATTGCGCAAGTAATACGTTTGCATGGTGGGAAATTTCTCTTACATCCAAAAGTCTATGAAGATGTCCATGGATTGTTTCAAATTAGTCCACCATGCACATCCTAGATATTTTAGACACCCCGTCAACGTACAAGGCTGCATGGTGGACAAACTATAATCTTATATAATTGTCCCCCATGAACATGACAAGTGTAAATCTATCTGATTCCGATAGCCAAGTAATACATTGCATGGTGGACAATTACTCTACATCAAAAAATATATGAAGATGTCCACCATGTCCGTATCTATTTTCCGTTGACATTTGAATGGATTAAAGGAAAAAAAAAAGATCGGAAATGTGGGAAGAAAATTCACAAGTGAATAAGGGATGAAAAAAAACAAGGGAATATTGAATATTCTGGACAATGTGGAGGAAGATAGAAGGTTTGTTTTTGTACAAGTGATATTTTATCTATGGTAATCAATTGAAATACAATATGGAACATTGGTTAAAACAAGTACATGTCTATCAGTTTTTTGTAGTCTCCAGCATTGCACAGACATCTAAAAGATATTAAAGTCAGAATGAGAGCTTGTTTTTAGAGGAGAGAGGTGATTAGTTAACAAACATAAAGACCCCACCTAAAAAGTGTGAAACTGAGGCTGCATTACGAGGAGGTCATTTTCGTCAACTTGCAACTTTCGTATCCTCACAAATTGAAAAAAGACAAAAATCTTTTACTTTTCAGGGTATATTGACTCAAAATATAACTGTTCTAGCTAAAAAATTATTTTTATCTTAAAAAAAAATTATTTAATATATAAAATTAAAAAAATTCAACAAATTATGAAAATACTACAAAATACTATTGGTTACACAAAAGTCAATAAAAGTAAAAATTACATAAAAATATGAGAATATCTTATATTTTAAAACAAGAAAAAAACTTTAAAACATCAATATTTTGAAACTGAAAGAATATTTTTATCTCTTTTTTTGGATCTTTACTCTTACTGTTAAACAATATGGCTTTCATTTATTGGACTTTTACTAGATTGGGTCAAATTCAGATTTATAACTATCTTGAAAACATGTAGTTATGTAAAAGTAAATAGAAAACATAGAAATATTAAAAATATTATATTCGTGTTGTATTTGTATGCATATAATATATTTATTTTTAATGAAATTTTAAAATTTTTAAAATTTTAAGTCTCTTTTCATTGAATTTATAATAAACTTTACTTACCATATGTTTTATTTTTCACTTTTATAAACTAAAAATAATAAATAAAAATCCTTAATTAGTCCCTAATTAAATACAGTTTAGTCTTCAATTTATCAGGTAAGCACTAGACTAACTAATGCCTAGTGATTTTTTATACAAAGTTTGCAACACATATAAGAAATAGTGCGGCCAAATTTCTCTTAAAAATTTCACTTTATCAAGAAACTGAATTATCTAGAAATAGAACTCCAATATTGATGTAAAAGCGTTTAAATTCTTGACCACCGTACCAAAAAACTTCCACAGATTATTCTGTCTAGCTATTTCGTATTTATCTTTCTATGCATCAAATCATTTCTATTTGGAACTTGAATTTTGTTTTTGATTTGAATATATATAGCTGATGCTGTAAACTAAAATTTGTTTTATTTGAGCACTAGCATGGTTGGAATTAAGGTTTAATTTAGATAATCCAAAAAAATACAATACCATTGTAGTTTAAAAGTTTTTTGTTGGAATTTTATTGGAAAATATGCTGAGTAATTTAAAAGTTCAAAACAATAACTCTTCTATTTTCTTTCTGTTGGTATCGGAAGACGTTGCAGATAGAATTCAACCATGGGACTTTGCCATATCCCCACTAAGATCCCACCCTAGTAAATCGGTAAAACTAACAATACTGAGTTTATACTTCTTCTTGATCGGTCTATATATAGCTAAAAGTTTAAAACAATATCAAATAAAAATCAGTATAGAGAAAATACGGGTAAAGACCAAGATTGGAGTCCCTTCACGTCTCACTTCGACAATCTTTAAACAACAATACATATAGATCGAGTATTATTCCTATATTTTAAGGTAATGTGGTGTGGGTCACTTCTGAGTTTTGGAGTCGAGGACGTCGACGTCTACATGGTGGTGGTCTCTTGGCTAGTACTTTTGAGGAATCGTATTTGGCACTTCCAGCTCCACATGATCCTGATGGTGGAGTATGTATTTCCGGACCCATATCAGGACCTATTTCATAGCCATGATATTGATATAGCTGTGATAAAAATCTTAGCTGCTAAAATTTATTCTCACTTTTCAAATTTGATGGATATCAAGAGTTTTGGGCATCCGTAGACGATTTCATATATGTATCGTAATGTATCGTTATGTTTGATCAATTTTTAATCAACCTAATTACTGTATTAGATTTGATCCTATATATATAAATATTATCAATATAGTAATTAGGTGGAGCCAAGAAAAATCCCGGGCTCATTACGATTCAAAGATTCATGAATCTAATTTGTTTGATATCCCACTAGCGGAACTATTAAGTAATTGATCAGATGTATGTAAAATTTCGAAAATAAATTATAAACAAAAGGTTAGAGCATCTGAAAATTGAGTCACTTAGCTTGTTCGTTCTAATTGAAAATAATATAAAATGAAACAGATGTATAAAGAATATCGTAGAGCTATATGTAAAGGCTTTAAAGTAAAGATTTTACTTTTCTTAAACAGCTAAAGAAAATACGAAAATGCTATTGGATTTAGGGAAGCAAATTTCGTAATGTGCTGCTCTCTATCAATGATTATTTTTCTCTTAATAATTGATTCATATTTTCTTGAATCAACTAAATCTTTTACATTTAATTTATTATTTCTCTGTTTACAACATCCTTTTAGGTTTTCATTTTACTTTACCCTATACATTTATTTCAAAAGCAAAAGAGTTTCAAGGTTACTACTAATTGTGATTCTCCTAATATGTGAACTGACCTGATATATGAGCTTCCATAAGACCAATCACAAACATCATGCAAAGCAGAAGACGGAGCAGAAGAACATGTGATGTCTTCATCGCCAATGGCTCTTCTTATCTCAAAATAACTAAAAATAAATTATGAGCAACTAAATAGATATAAAATTTTATATTTTTATACATAAGAGTATTATATATAAAACGAATGCGGTTGGTAGGTTCCCTAATTGTTATACTGCCAAATAATTTTCCTCACCCCGCGTTACGATTTTTGACTTATTTGCATGATTGCATGAAAACGGGAAAAAATTTGTTTGGCTGTTTTATGGTCAAATAGTCAACAAAGTCAACTTTTATTTTTCTGGTGGGATATAAAGTCAATTGTAAGATATTTTGGGTTTAGACCCGTATTTCGTAAGGCGCTTTCTCTACATAGTTTCAATACTACCAAAAAAAAAAAACAGTTTAAGTTGGTTCAACTTGAACGATCTATTTCTAGGACAATATATAACATTATACCGTGATTTTTATTTGAAGTTTTGAAGATCATTGCCGTCGTGATGAGCTGTTTGTGTGAACAGAGTAAAGTGTTCTAAATTGAAAAACGATTAAAAGAAAAAAGATGAAATAAGTTGTTTAGGGTTTTAGAATATTGAGAATCTTTAGTAAATTGTTTAACATGTGAATTATGATCCATACATAAAGACGTACGGAATTTTGGTTTCAAACCACATCCTGTATGTTGGATTGTAATAGAAAAAAAAGATTCGGTTCTATATGATTTTGTTATAAACTTTTTGTAGCATTAACTAATATAGTAATTCTTAACATAAAAAAAAACTAATTTAACAATTTTTTTGTAGTAATTATGACATGAACGACTTGAGATTAATATTTTGTAGTATTTTCGTAGATCTACATATGAGAAGCTCATGTCATTAGTTTTAGCATTCTGAGCCAAACTAATGCAGTGAATAATTTTAAAATAATGTTATAGATTTTCTTTGAAAAGAAAATAATTTTGTAAAAATATTTTAATATTGTCTTTTTTCTTAACGAGTAGTCTCGGTCATCAGATGGCCATAAAAGTCATCCGCCAGCTCAAGCACATACCCATATAATGGAATATTGACCGTATGCTACTCTTCGTTAGACATATATATTTGTTCATTTTTTCTATGTGCAAATAATATATGTGTTCATATTATTGTATAATATATACGTAACTTATATTGAGAGCGAATATTACCAAAACGTATTATTCTGAGTTCGGCTAATACTTTATCAGTTGAGTTGAAAAAGAATTTAATCATTTTTATTGTTTTACACTGGTTATTACTTTGGTTATTGTTAATAAGAAAAAATAATATTTTGTTTTTCTTCTTTTTTTATTTTTGGTTGTGATTGGTAGTACTTCATATACGAGATATTAAGAAACAACAAATATTATACTTTCTTGTAAGATAATGGGCCTAAATTTCGCTTGGATCGCCAAAATTTTTTAGGGTCAGGTTAAAACATTTTTTTATATTTTCCGATAAATTCCGACGGGTCAATCCATCCGAAATTTATTTAATTAATATTTGTTTCTTCCTCACAACGGCAAAACTACAATTAACAAAAAGATCTCTTTGATTTCTCTTTCAAAACTCTGACAAATAGATCATAATCAATCACACCCATCCAATTTTGTAAATTTTCAATCCTAGATTCATATTTATTTTGAGAATAAAAGTTTGGATTTGTATGTTAGATTTAGAGATTTACATGTTAGATTTATGGGTTTGGAAGTTAGATTTAGGGTTTTGGAAGTTAGATTTCAGATAATGAAAGTTAAATTTAGGTTTTCTATAGTTAGATTTAGGATTTGAAATTTCTGATTTTGATTTAGGTTTAGAAAATTAAAATTTTGATTTTGCGTTTTGTATTTTTTTTTTGCATTCTATTTGGGTTTTCGAATTTTTTGAACTTTATTTGGGTTTCGGATTTTTTGAATGTCATTTGGGTTTTTGAACATTTTTGAATTAGAATTAAGAATTTCAGTTTTAAGAATAAGATTAATATTTTCGAATTTGATTTTTTTGAATTTTATTGGATTTTTTGAATTTTATTTAAATTTTATAAATAAGATTAACGTATATATGAATAAGATTAAATTTTGAATTTTATTTGATTTTTTCGAATTTTAGAACTTGTTTTGAATTACAAAATTATATTTTATATTTTCAGAATTTTGGATAAATTTGGCCATTTTATATATGATATAAATCTAAGTTTTGTTGATTTTTTTGCCTTATTTTTCAGTTTTGATTATTTTTAGGTTTTTTTGTGAATCTGTGAATTTTTAATCATCAAAAAATAGATGTGCTGAATTTGTTTTAGGGAATTACACGTGATGAATGTATTATGAAAATTTTTATAATTTTTTAGTTCATTTTATTTATTTATGTTTAGATTGTTTTGTTTGGAATTTTAATTAATTATATTTTTAATATTTTTTATTTTTTGAAAGGATTACGGTAACTATCATGCTTCCCGCTCGCATGCTTAAAGAGGTGGATCGAGTTTGGTTGCAGCGAGGAGTGGAGTGAGGATAGATGGTTTCCAGAACCCGTATAGCCATATTCCGTAGACGCAGTCGATTATTGGAAGCAAGTCTAGACCGATAAAACCTCGAAGATGAACTCCGGCAACAGGCTAAGCAGGCATGGAAGCAAAGGAATTGTAACGCACAACGCTGGAGCGACGAGTTTGTTGTCCCGAGAAGATTAATTAGTAAGATTTTAATAGATTTATTTTGTCTTAAATAACTTTAGTACTTGTTTTTTTCTTTTATAGTTTTAGATAGACGGTGTGCGTCCCTCGCATCTTAGGTTGGTGGAGGATATTCACACCAACAAGAAGACGAAGCAAATTCAAGATCAAGTTGCTCGGGAGCTCGTCGATATAATGAAGTCGCTCGGAGAAAAGTATCTTCAATCTCAACCGACAGGAGAAGGAGGCTCTTCCAATAATATTCCTATCGAGAAATAGAATGAATTCATTATTGAAGTAAGTAATATTTATTTTTATCACTTTTGAAATTTATTTAATAACTTTATATTTATATTTTATTTGATTTGATTTTAGACAACTCCAAAGAGTAAAGGTCGTCTCTTCGGGGTTCCAAAAACATACCACGATTCATCTCAAGTCACTTTGCGGTTTTCAGAAGAAACCGAACTTAGAGCCATACTTGCAAATATGACCACTGAGATCGCAAATTTGAAAGATGGGATCCACACCATCAAAGAATCCTCTCTGGAGAATGATAAACGGTATGAAAAATTGGTTACCACAAACCTAGCGACGAAGGCCGAATTGGAAGCAACCAAGACTAAGATGGAAGTGCAGAAGAAAGTGATGGAAGATTTCATGGCCGAAATGCTCTTGGCGACCCCGATTTTTATGTTTTATGAATATTCTTATTTTTTATGAATATTTTTTTCCTTTATGAATATTTTTGTTTTGGATTTGAAATTTTTAATTTTAAATTTGAATTTGAATTTTATTTGAGATTCTAATTTAATTATATATTTATTAATAAACCTAATAAATAAATACAAAAAAATTAATATTAATTAAATATATATATATATATATCAATTCCATCAGAAGTCCGTAAAAAAAATCCTGTTCGCGACGGTTTGAAATCCATCAGAAATCATTGGGATAATATTTATCATGGATTTCCGATGGATATTTTACTACAGATTTTTGACGGTTTTACCGACAACAGATGCTGTCGAAAATTCATCGGAATAGTGTTTTTGGTAGATTTTTAACGGATGTATTACCAATGGATTTTGATGTTTTACCGACAACAGAAGTTGTTGGAAATCCGTCAAAAAAATACCTGTAGAATAATATCTGGATTTTAATGTCGTAGAACTGATGGTCATTTTCGTCAGTTCTAACATGTTTCTTATAGTGTAGAGACCATTACAGAATATGCTAAGGTAGCATGCATCAAGTTTAAGCTAGCATTACATCAAGTAACCATTATAGAACCATACAAACGCTTTAGTAGTTAGTAACTCTTAGCAAAGTTGTTTATAGTTACAAAAGAGCATGCTAATCCACATCAAAAAATAGTTAAAAGAGCAGCTTCAAAGTCACAACTATCCATTCCATTGTTAAAACTGTTTATTCGCATCAAAAAGGATAAAGAGCATCTTCCTGTTTACGTGTGTACGATGAAAATCATAAAAAAATTAAAAATCTAATAAAGAAATAAAATCAAACAGAAACTTAACAATTTAAATCAAAATACATTGTTAACAATCTAAACCTTAACACTCTTGTTTGTGATTGTTAAGTTTCTGTTGATTTGCTTTCCACAACTACATCGTTTTCCCATTGATATATCTAAGAGTACATTTCTTTTAAATAATTTAAAATTTTCTAAAATTTACTTCTTGGTCTATACAATAAATTAGTATTTTTTGTATGCATGTTAAATTATATTCAAAAAAAAAATACGATAACACTGAATGTTTAGATTCTGAATTAGAATAAACTGAATGATTTGAAGATCTATATTCTAGAATCAAACCATAATGATAATTCTTTCTAAAACTCTCCACTTACCTCTTCCCTTATACAAGTACTCTGGTTCCGGACTTGCTTATTTAACAGCTTTGTTATCCTGGTTGATGATATATGTTGATGAACCTATTGTTGTTTGGAATTCATATCGAATTTAAAAACTTTTAAATTTTGGCTGAACATGCACGTTGATTGTTTGAGTAATAGTTTCCCATAAATACGGATGTTGGTTACTTCTGCTCAAAACGGATATTCAAAGAACGGAATTCGATATTTGAGATTCTAATTTAATTATATATTTATTAATAAACCTAATAAATAAATACAAAAACAATTAATATTAATTAAAAATATATATATATCAATTCCGTCAGAAGTCCGTAAAAATCCCGTCAGAAATCTGTCGGTAATATATCCGTCAGAAATCTGTAAGAAACCACGACAGTTGGAAATCCATCAGAAATCATCGGGATAATGTTCATTACGAATTTTTGATGGTTTTATCGACAACGGAGGCTGTCGGAAATCCATCGGAATAGTGTTTCCAGTAGATTTTTAACGGATGTATTACCGATGGATTTTGATGTTTTACCGACAATGGAAGCTGTTGAAAATCCGTCAGAATAATACCTGTAGAATAATATCTGGATTTTAATGTCGTAGAACTGATGGTCATTTCTGTCAGTTCTAGCATGTTTCTTATAGTGTAGAGACCATTACAGAATATGCTAAGGTAGCAAGAAATCAAGTTTAAGCTAGCATTACATCAAGTAACCATTATAGAACCATACAAACGCTTAGTAGTTAGTAACTCTTAGCAAAGTTGTTTATAGTTACAAAAAGAGCATGCTAATCCACATCAAAAAATAGTTAAAAGAGCAGCTTCAAAGTCACAACTATCCATTCCATTGTTAAAACTGTTTATTCGCATCAAAAAGGATAAAGAGCATCTTCCTGTTTACATGTGTACGATGAAAATCATAAAAAAATTAAAAATCTAATAAAGAAATAAAAGCAAACAGAAACTTAACAATTTAAATCAAATACATTGTTAACAATCTAAACCTTAACAATCTTGTTTGTGATTAAGTTTCTGCTTGATTTGCTTTCCACAACTACATCGTTTTCCCATTGATATCTCTTAAGGGTACATAATTTATTTTAACTAATTGTAAAATTTCTAAAATATACTTCTCGGTCTATACAATCAATTAGTTTTTTTTGTATGCATGTTAAATTATATTCAACCAAAAAATACGATAACACTAAATGTTTAGATTCTGAATTAGAATAAACTGAATGATTTGAAAATTTATATTCTAGAATCAAACCATAATGATAATCCTTCCTGAAACTCTCCACTTACCTCCTCCCTTATACAAGTAATCTGATTCCTGACTTGCTTATCTAACAGCTTTGTTATCCTGGTTGATGATATATGTTGATGAACCTATCTCTGTGCATTTCTCTCACTCCATATTCGATAAATTGTTGCTTGGAGCACATATCGAATTAAGAAACCTTTAAATTTTGGCCGAACATGCACATTGATTGCTTGAGTAATAGTCTCCCATAAATACGGATGTTGATTACTTCTGCTGAAAACGGATATTCAAAGAACAAGTGGTTCCTAGTTTCATAGTCGCCATCATATAGCACGCAACTTATGTTTTGATTTGTGTTTCATCTACTTAACCAGTCTCCTATCAACAAGCGATCCCAAAAATCTAACCATATAATGTACGTGAATTTAGGTGTATCATGGCTAAACCAAACAATTCCATAACCTTGAAGCTTGGGATAGCTTTTACAGATAAGGAGATGTGTTGATTTAGTATTGAAAACCAGCTTGTACTTATACTCCAAGCATTGCCAGATATGCTAATTATCAACCTCCACGCCTAAATTTTGCTAGAATAAGTCTTTTTTTTTTTAAATGTGAAATTAATATTGATATGAGAAGTTTTAATTACAAAAGATGGATCTGTAAATTACAATGATTATCATTTTTGGGATTGAGTAGCATTCCAACGAGAGAGAAGGCCACTAAATTTACTGTCCTCTGCATATGTAGTGAGACGATCCTCTATCGTGAATAATTCTTGAAACTTAATAAGATTTGAAATTACCTCCTCAATATTTTTCAGCTCCTCAGTCCTAAGCACTCTTCGTCGATGCGTAGCCATAACCAATGCTAATGAACTGGAGATGGGAATCCTCAAATCTATGACTCCTCGCATACCTATTATATCAATTAATCGGCCTCACGCACTCCAATTATCATACCAAAATGAAATAGAGGTTCCCGATCCCATTTCAACTCGATGAAAATTTCTTGCAATATCACGATATTTCAAAACTTTCTTCCACATCCAAGACCCCATGGTAGTATTCTCTCTTACTAACCAAAAAGTTCCAGACCGAATTAAATACTTCCATATCCAAAATATCCAAAGAGAAGGTTTTTTAAAAGTATTTTTCATATAAGTTTCAGACAACTAACCTTGTTTCAAGCCTAGTCCACCCTCACTCTTAAACTTACATAGATTTGCCAAACCATTTTAACCTTTAGAGAATTCAGTTTCGGACCACACCATAAGAAAGCGGAAAAAAGTTTCTCTATTTCCAAGAGGCTACGCTTAGGCAATCTAAATGTCGACATCCAGAAGTTTGTTAAGCCTGCAATGACCGATTTTATGAGCATAAAACGACATGCATAAGAGAGATGTCTTGTTGTCCAAGTGCTTATCTTTAACCGTATTTTCTCCAGAAGAGGCACAAAATCAGTTTGAGTCATTCTCCTAGTCAACAAGGGGAGACCCAAGTAACAGACCGGTAGAGTACGTTCTGCAAACGAGAATTGTTCTAGTATATTCTCTCTTATTCTTGGCGAGATTCCTGCATGATAAATTGTCGATTTTTCTAGATTTATTTTTAACCCCGAGTGAGAACCAAACCTTTCAAATATCTTAATGACCTCCTCCACTAAGTGCTTTGTACCCTCCACGAAAAAATATCATCCGCAAAACATATGTGTGTGGATTCCACATTCTTATATTTTGGGTGAAAACCTAGAAGCCTTTTCTGCGTTGATTCATCAATCATAATAAAGAGGACATTCATATACATAGCAAAAAGATAAGCCGATAAAGAACAGACATGCCGTAATCCCCTTGAACTTCCAAAATATCCTGCTAACACCATTAACTTATAACAGAGAACTACGATGTTGTTATACAGAGACGAATCCAGCAAATAATAACCACAACTACATCAATCGTCTTTTTGATCAACGTTATCACCTCAAGACCCAATTTCTGCTTATTCGTTTTTGCAACAGTGAGCTATTTCTCAATAGTCTCATTAATCTTCGCTTTCAGCTCTTCTTCCATCTTCTGAAGCATCTTCTTTGAGAGCTCAATGTTTTTTGTCATAATTTTTTTAAATCATTCATATCTTATATTGATTTATTGATTTGGAATGAAATGAAATGAGATGCCTTTTTTTGTTTGACAAAGTGAACAAAGAGAAGACATACATAAACTATGTTGCAGGTGGATGCTGGAACATACAGTTATTTTCAAGGCAACTGAAAAAGAAACTACAAATAATAAAAAAGTCTCATCAAAAAACACAAAATAAATAACTATATATCTTCTTAAATTCAATCTTAATAAATGTTTCATCGTCCAACGGCTTGTGTCTAATGAGCCTGAAATATTTTTTTAAGAAGTTTGATACGTAATTATGTTTAATTTGCATTTTAGGAAATATGCAAAAGCTAATAGGTAATGAAATTTATATATTTTTTGTTTTCTAATGCATGATAAGCATTTAAAATAAAATAAAATGACCAAATAAAAACTTATTCTAAATTCGTATAAATCGAACTGTCTATATATATATATATATACATATATATATATATGGTCCAAAGAAAACTATTCTATCACCTAAATTCGAAAACAACAAGAAAGTGCTACATTACTAACACCATATACGCCTCTACATCAAAAGATATCACGCCACCAATTGATCTATGTGACATTGTTATGTTTGTTCCTGAGATCCTAAGCATAAACTCCATTTTTATTCTAGGTTCCTCTGTTTTTTTTTGCATTTTTTTAATCATGGCCAAAATTTTCTCCTCATTCATAATATACGTTCCTCCATCTTCAACTCTATATCCTTTACAAATTACATTGTTTAAGAAAAACAATAGTTGGTAAATTTGATTTTTTTTTTTGGTTAGATGGTCATGATGCAAACAATAATATTCATTGTTGTTTATTTCTTTGGTATAATGTAAATATTTTTGGGATATGTTTACTGAGATGGTTGAGAAACATATAGTATTTAGTGATCATACTTATAAATTGATTGTTGCTATTAGTACTCGAACATTCAAAGTTTCAAACTATAATGATTCATTTCACGGTAAAAAATAACATAACAAAACAAAAGAGTCTAAAGATCTATATCGGATAATAAAATGTGTTTCTTATACTCATAACATAAAAATGAAGATACTAAAACAAATATTATGAGTTTTCTGATCAATTATCAGATACTAGTACTCTATTTTCTTTATTTAAAAGAAAATATAACAATGACGAGAACATAGAGATTACAAAGATTTTACTAGTGTGTAAATTCTAGAAACCAAGAAAATCAAACCAACCCCATTGCATGAATAATGTTTAATACGTTTTAGCTGGTGAAATTTATCTTAAACGGATTAAATATAAAGTTTGGAAACATCTATTCGTCAAAGAGATCTCAATACATCAGTTAATAGATATCCTTAGGAGAATAGACCACAAGATTCTGATATCTCAAGTAGTCTTCAACTTGCTTAGTTAGAATCGCATGGCGATCTCTTAAATTTTTCTTTTGCTGAAGTTTACTCTCTTATAGTTCTATATCCTATGAGTTTGAATTTCAAATGCTCTTCAATTTATTATGTTCACTTACATTGATTAACACATCAATTACATATAATGTGCACAATATATGTCTATGAAATATTTGGGGATTGAATCCACAATGAAAATAGCACTAGCGCACTAAGACTAAAAGGATTTCAACTTAATAAAAGCAACACTGTTTTTTTTTTTTGCTTTTTACGAACTACTAATTGAAACTAGAAATGCAATGAAACAAAGAGAATGCTAATTATGATCAAAGCTAACCAAATGAGGAATGAGAACAAGATCGATAATATAATGATAAAGCAATGAGTCAAGCTAAGACAAGAATTTAGATGAGACGATAAGTCTTTAATGATGGTTAAGGACAACTATTAACACAATCCTAGGTCGTGGATCACTAATCAAGACTAATTCATTTTCATGGTATTATATCTTTTACTAATCACCATCATTAACAATAAACTTATGTTTGTCAAAAGTGATCAATGAAAATTAACATTTAAGTCCAATCAATAAAATAAACACCCTAACATCAATTTATATTGGTTAGGGAAGAGAACCTCATTTAAATTCATTCAAACATTTCATAAAACACGTTTCGAACATGAAATTCTAATGATTTAAATTTAAGAGATCAAGTTAAATCTAGCATTACTAACAAATTAAATGAAAGATATCAAAAGATCTAACCCTAAGCATTATCATTAACTCATCAAATTACCATGATCTACAAAACCCTTAACGCATCAAAAAACAACTCAGTCATGCTTAATGAAATCAAACAAACTAGATGAGATAATGAAAACATGATGACAACAGATAAGAAAGATGAAAAGAAATTCAATAAATGCAAAAGATAAGCACTATCTTAGTACAATGAGTTCTTAGATTCAAAAAAGGCAAAAGATTAGGCTAAAAAGGAGACTTAGACTCTTAAACTAGGTCTAAAAGGGTATAAATACTAAAAAAAATGCATAGCGGCTCGATCCAAAACAAACTGGATTAGATCCCAAAAGTAATAGAGGACGCAAGGTATTGGGGTAAAGGCTAGTGGTCATGACCGTTGGAAGCTGCTTCAACGTTAATCATGGTGTTTCTCGTGTGGCGGTCATGACTGCTGAAAATTGCTTCGTGCTCATCCTGTTGGTCGATCTTGGCGGTCAGTTAACCGCTAGCTTCTGCACCATAACAGTTGAATCTTCAAATTGGTCTGTATAGTCTCTAGTGGTCCATCCTTAGTGGTGGTGACTGCTACCGACTACACTTCTCCATAAAAACTGTTTTTTGTTCTCTTTGCTCGCTTCGAACCTCTTCTCCCCAGCTATAAGTCTCACAAACACATGAAATGTACTTAAACTTATACAATATGCAAGGATGACGCTATAGGATCTTAAAGTGTGAATGCAAGACTCAAAGACATGTTTATACTTCTAAATGGTGTGAAATGAGACAAAATGAGATAAAAATGAATGTGTAAAGTATGCAAAAACAGTAGGTATCATACACATAATATATATATATATATATATAGGTTTAGGAAAAAAAAATGGAAAATGAAAAATGAGACATATGAAATGGGAAAGAAAAAAAATAGGGAGGGGAACACATATTAGGTTTAGTAGATACCAAATTGTCTTTTTCATCCTAACATCTCACGGTCATATATTACAGAACACTAATTAGACCCATATGAAAAACTTAAGCCCATAGAGTTAATGAGACATAGAAGTTCATATTTATGGCTATAAAAATATATTTCCAAACCCTATATTCATTACTAAAAGAGAAGGAGCATACCGAGGCGGAGTAAAAGAGATCTCCATACCTAGACGGAATATATAAAACGAAGCAGTTTTGTCGTAATCTTCATTGCGTTTCTTCCAAAAATGGTGAGATTTGTGTTTCTTCTATATTTGGGAGAAATAAAAAGGGATTCTTTTTTTGAAATAGACCTATAAATTTTTTTATTGTGAGACAGGAACTCCTAAGGTGTAATTTTTTTCAAATTATCCATTTTTTTCAAATTTTCAAAATAAAAATGGAGCAAATATAAACAACATTTATGTAGCATATTTCAATCAACTCGAGTCAGCCATCATTTTTCCCTTTATTTGTTTGATTTTAATAAAATTTGAAAAATTAAAATAGTAAAACAAATAAAACTTTCTCAAAACAAATAGATCTCTACGGTGTTCCCATTCCCCCATGGTGTGAATCTAGTCTCGGCTCAAAACCAAAACTCACTGGCTCGTTGCTCCACAATCTATCTCATCCTTTTGGTTTTATCTGCCGTCCACCACGTTCTTACATCTTGGATACCTTCCCTTGTTTATCTTTGAGCTTGGGTTGTGTAGCCATCGCTGCTCCACTTCACTTCTCGGTCATTGTAACTGAAAATCTATATCCCCTTTTACATATCCACTCGAGGTCATCCGTTGGATTCCGCCATTTATCACCAACCACTAGAATCCTTCGAGTCTTCTTTTTTTCCTCTTCACCCCCGCATAATCCAAACCTCTCAAGTTTCAGAACACTAGTTTCTAACAGAAGTTCTCAAAATCGATGGTGCTGCTCTTCTGCCTTGGCTCTCATTCTCGGTTTGAATTTCCCTAGGTCAGATCTACTACCGGTTTTCTTACCCACTTTTGATCCGCCTCTCGGTGTCCTTGACCAAAGATCTCATAGCCTCCACAAGCTACCGTCGTTGTCTCCCCTTTTTGACCGGTTTAGGTTAAATCTCCATTCAATGGCGAGGGAGGTGGAATACAATTGGGGCCTGGCCTTTTTGTTATGCTCTTTGGGTTTTAGATGACACATTAATATGGTTGGGTTTAGATCCATTATTCCCGGTCTTATTGACCGGAGAACACATCGTTTCCAGCATGCGCCACAACCTTTTTTCAGTGACCAATCTAGGTCAAACTCCCAGTTTAGGATATTCAAGAGAGAACTCAGATTGGGCATGGCCCATTAGTATTTCAATTGGGTCTTTAGTGGCCCATCAAGTGTAATGGGCCCAGCCGAAGGTGTAATTTGCTGGCCTGCCCTAATTTTAAGATGGACCATACTTTATTTTGTCTCTTAATGGGCTTTTTAGCCCAATAAAACTATTTTGTCATATGTATGCATTATAATCGATCGTCTTACGAAGATGCATCTGACGTTGTTACTTTGGATATGTCGAATCATATACTTTTCTCCCCCTTAGCGGTTGAGTTGAAAAAGCAGTGGTTAAATCAAAAGCAGTCAGTTCTGGTACCGTGAGTTGGTAAGTCGAAGCGGGTCTAAGTTCCAAGTCAATGACATCTCTAAAGACTTGTCTATCCGAAGAGGTCTATTTTCATTCTGATCTGAGAAATCCTACCATCTTTTGGAAGTACCTTCCGACTTCACCAAGGGTGAAAATATTTTTGGTATCAATTTTTTGTCTCTACTTCCCCTTCCCTAGAGTAATATAGTGTTATTTTTCTTTCTTTTGAACAGATTAATTTTACTAAGTATATTCCTTAGGAAGAAATTGTTCATTTCAAAGTCCTTCACTATGAAGAGAAGCACGGTATCTTCCTCATTAATGGAGAATGATTCTAAATGTATCACTTTAACGGCATTATCAGTTCACGGATTTTCTCCCTTGTCTTTGGCAACCAAGCCCCACTTCATCTCGGGTTTCACAAAAATATTTTTTCGTCCAACTTGTGACCATATTTTTCAAGGATCAAGTGTCTCACCACTTAATAAAGAAGTTTTAGGCCTATCAATTAAACCTATTGTGCATATCACTTTACGATCGAATCCACAATGACTAAAGATCACACACTAGAGATGTGTAGAGATGTGAGAATCCAACTAATTTAGATCAGATAGTTTTTGTTTTTATAAACAAAAGAATGAAACGAAAAGAAGTAAAATACAACAAGAAAAACAAGAGAGAGACACTGGACCATTGGTTTTACTATCAAGGGAACGAATTGACAATCAACCAATAATGCAAAAGATTGAATTAAGCACCATCCTGAGACGTGGAATTCACAATTATAACTAATCCACTTTCATAACACTAATCACTTCACTAATTAAATATTAGCATAACTTTCTTTAGCAATCTCATAATCAATTAAAATTAATAATCAATTCCAATAAGTTCACTAAACACTCCCAATCATCAATTTTTATTGGCTAGGTATGTAAAACACATAAGAAGTTCATTCAACCATTTCATCGAACATCTTCCGGGTGAGAATTGCCTAAGCTCTAGATATTGAGAGATCAAGTCAAATCTAGCATTATGATCAACATAAATGACGGATCTAACAATAATCAACCTAAGCAATTATCATCTAACTATCAATTCATCATAATCTAGTATAACCCATGATTCAACTAAAATAACAACAACCTAAATGAAGAAAAGGAAAAGGGAAAAGAGATAAACATGGATTTACAAAGATAAAAGTGAAGAATCCTTCATGAGAGTTGCATAATATGATAAATATCAATTCAAAACATGTAAAAGAGTTTGGATATCAAAACCAACTCTAGAGAGAAGAAAATTTAGGGTTTTTGTGTATTTACAAGTATTTATAGGAAGACAACAAAAATAATCTGGGTAGCAAAATAAAATGGGTCTAAGCGCGCCGGGGGGTGGGGGTGAAGCCGCTGGGCTTGGTAGCTGGTGGCTATCGAGCAACAAAGCCGCGGTGTTTCACCTCTGAGACGTAGCGGTACATTCAAACCGCTAGAGTTTATCGCCGGATCTTCAAGTGGAATTGCGACAAAGCTCAGTAGTGACACGTAGTCGCGAGCTTTGCCTACTGGAGGATAGCAGTTGCTTGAAGTCATGGATCTTGACCTCTGAGGTCCATCGACGTCTTTATACCATTGAGACCAACTGCTGCATACTCTGATTCATCATAAAACCTCTTCTTTCAAGCTTCAAGTCCAATAAGCACCTAAAAAGACAATGATTATGTCAAATGCAATATATACAACTTAGGACTCTAAAATGGAAGGTAATGCGAAAGTGAGACTCGATTGCATATCTACACTTCTAAATGATGTAAAATGACATGAAAAGTGATCAAATCAAAGACGTAAAACATGTAAAATACGTAGATATCAACAGTTCAAGTGCAAGTTTGGATTCTCAAAATATAACGGATACCTTCATATTTTGTGTGGTATTGCATCTTCGGGAGGTCGACCATCAATCATCAATTAGCCTTGCACCATTTCGAGTGACATATCTTCGCGGCGAGTTCCGCAACTTTAAGAGTTTATAGATTTCTTCTGTTAGAGTATTGTCTTAGACTAATATCTTGTATTTGCTTTTTTTTTTATGTTATCTTTGTCCATGTAATGTGGTTTGTTAGGATTACCTTAACCCGTGTATTTTTTTCTCCTATGTAAATACATCGATCCTCAAATATATTTTCTAGATGAGAGTCACTAAACCAATAATTTAATATATAGAGTTTGACGACCAAAAAAAAATTCAAAACATTTTCATATATAGAAGAAATGTACAAATTTATAATTTTGCCCCAATTTAATAAGTAAATAAATCCCTCTATGTAAGTGATTTTAGTATAAAAAAAATTGGTTTGTTTTGGCAAATATATCTAAACCAGTTTGAGAATGTGAATGTAGTTTCCTTTCTACCACATTTTTCAGTCCTAAACCTCCTGTTTTCGGTTTGCAAACTACTTCCCAAAAACATAGATTCCATGAGTTTGTTTATGAAGTGTCTCATTTCCTGGTGAAATCTGAAACTTTTAAGTGTAAGAAGAAAACACTATTCCACAATTCAGTCCAAAAAAACTTTTGAAAGCATATTAGAGTTGTTAAATACCATTATTCTTTATTGACCATCTTGGACTGTTAGATACTTAAATTAAATGGCATAGTAGTGATATCTCACCAGTTCACCCAAATATAATAATGAAAATTTTAGTAAAATGACACAACTGCTTCGCTTTATTTGGGTCACAGTTCGATTGTTGTATCTCTTTAGTTTAGGATTTTTTCCTCTGGGTAAATAAAATCTTGTGGGACATTTACTTCTTAACCCAAGACCTTTCACTTTCGATTCAAGATTGTTTGGCTCAAGACCTGAAAGATCTTCTCTTGATGCTCTCTCAGTTCCAGATTAGTTTCTTAAGGCCATTGTTTGAAGACATGAAGATAATGGAGGTATCCTAGCTCAGTTACTTCCCAATTCATTTGCTGTGATTTTGATTTCTTCGAATTGCGATGAGAATTACACTTACCAGATTGGAGAGATTTCATCATGTTGCCGACATCCGAAGATTGTTGTCGGGAATCATTGTCACAGTTAGTTTAGTTGTTGTGCTTGTTCAATGTTTCGGTATTCCCTGTCCGAAAGCTTTTTGCTTGTCTCCTCCAGTTAAGGTTTCAGTTATTGTATTAACCAATAATTCCAATGAAACTGAAGTTTCTGTAGTCAAAAGTGAGATGAAGTACATAAATGTCTCTGATGATGATGATGCTAAGGGGCAAATAAAGAAGGATGTTGATGTTGTAATTAGCAAGGACAAGGTAGAAGAACTTAATGTATCTGTTATTAGTAGACCGAATGTATCATTGGAGAATCCTAAAATTGTGGTTGAAAAATCAGAATCAGATTCAAATTTGGTTTTGGTTAGGAGTAAAGATAGTAGAAAAGGTAATGTTTTGTCTATGAGGCAGAAGCGAGGAGGTGCAGTTTCGCTATCTAAGATGAACTCATTGTTGATTCAGAGTCTTTCTTCTTTACATTCCCCTGTAAGAATTTTGATTTTTTTGAATTCTCAATTTTGGGTTTCAAGAAACTGCAAAAGGGTTTCTTATATCTCACTTTCTTTCTTCTTCATTTTTTCTTTTGGCCATTTTATGCAGAAGCCTCTGTGGTCATCTGCTCGAGACTCTGAATTGCTCTCTGCGAGATCCGAGATTGAGGGCGCTTCTGTTGTGCATGAATATCTTGGACTTAATTCTTCGATTTATCGAAACATCTCCAAGTTTCAAAGGTGAGTCATACAATGAATTCAATATCAGCTTTTTTTTTTTACAAATGTTAGGACTATTCAATGTTTCTGCCACTCGTATAAGGGATGAAAATCTAGAGACTTAGAGACTGTTGTTGGTTTGCTAAATTTGAGACTTTGTGTGTTTGGAGTAGGAGTAATGATATGTCTAGAAACTGTTCTTAGACTGTTCCATGTGTTGCTTATATAGGAGTTACGACTTGATGGAGAGGAAACTCAAAGTTTATATATACAAGGAAGGAGAAAAACCAATATTCCATAAGCCAAAGCCTCGGGGAATTTACGCTTCAGAAGGTTGGTTCATGAAACTTATGGAAAGCAACAAGAAGTTTGTAGTAAAAGACCCAAGGAAGGCTCATTTGTTTTACATACCCATCAGCATACAAGCTCTTAGGTCCTCTCTGGGACAGGGTTTTCAAACACCAAGGAACCTTGCAGACCATTTTAAAGAATATGTGGATTTGATAGCAGGAAAGTACAAGTTCTGGAACCGAACTGGTGGAGCTGATCATTTTCTTGTTGCTTGCCATGATTGGGTACTATCATATTCTTTCTCTCTCTCTCTCTCTCTTTTGTCTTTATAATATCAATGAGAATCATTTGTAATCTCTTTGATGCTAAGCTCTGAAATATGAAAATGATTAATAAGCCATGTGTATTTTGCTTGTAGGGCAACAAACTGACGAAAAAGCACATGAAGAATAGTATTCGATCACTTTGCAACTCAAATGTTGCTCAAGGCTTCAGAATTGGGAGTGATACGCCTTTACCTGTCACATATATACGCTCTGCGGAGTCCCCTCTTGAGTACCTGGGGGGAAACACTCCATCTGAGAGGAAGATTCTTGCATTCTTTGCTGGAAGCATGCACGGATATCTCCGTCCAATCCTTGTGCAGCTTTGGGAGAACAAAGAACCTGACATGAAGATTTTTGGCCCAATGCCTCGTGATCCTGAAGGCAAGAAAAAATACCGAGAATACATGAAGAGCAGCAGGTAAGATCAAGGAAAGAAACGAAATACTTATACTGAAACCGAACCAAAATGTTTTAACAACAGAGAATTTAAACTCTCATTTCGACAGATACTGCATATGTGCGAGGGGTTATGAAGTCCACACGCCAAGGGTTGTCGAGGCTATCATTAACGAATGTGTTCCAGTTATCATTGCTGACAACTACGTGCCTCCCTTTTTCGAGGTGTTAGACTGGGAGGAATTTGCGGTGTTTGTCGAGGAGAAAAACATACCGAATCTGAGAAACATTCTGCTGTCGATACCTGAAGAGAGATATATTGGCATGCAAGCAAAGGTGAAAATGGTGCAGAAACATTTCCTATGGCACAAACAACCGGTGAAGTTGGATTTATTTCATATGATTTTGCATTCAATTTGGTACAGCAGAGTATATAGGATTAAAACAAGGTGAAGAGATCCCTAACCTGTCTGTACCCAACACAACATTTAGGTGAAGGCATTGAGTAATATGTTCGAGATCTTGTAAGGGCCTGCTTATTCACCATTCTCCACTTGTAACTTTGTTAATCTCCTTCACTGGATTTTTACTGATCTTTTGTGTTTAAATTGTTGAATATATAAAGATGCGTTTAGCCACATTGTGCACATTCCAAGATTGCCACATTGAAACCCTTTTCATTTTTCAAAATATCATCTGCCAAGTTATCTTACTTAAATGATTATCACAGAGCCAAAGTAACAGAGCTTTGTCCGATCTTAAGAAGAGTAATAAAAGAGTTTGCTTTCTTTCACCAATTGATCATTGTTAGTCTATGCCACTGGCGTCGCCAAATATTGAAGAGAAAAATACCATTTTGATGCCAACATACTTCACATCCATAGTCATAGTGTTTTCAGACAATAGCAACAATCCAAAATACATAATCATAAGAACCAGAAAGTTAAAATTCTAAGTTCCAAAAACAAAAACAAAAAGGCATTGCATCACTAAAACCAATCAATCTAGTTTGCTTCAGTGATCACAGAGATCACCTCATTCAACAAGTCACTCCTTTGCCTCACACATTTAACTTCTTAGCCTTCAACATATCTTCACTTTTCTTACATTCAAGTTTCTTACCCTGCAACAACTTCAACTTCTCTTCTAACTTCTTCTTACACTCAACCGGCACCAAACTCCATCTTTGTTTCAGAGAATCCACACCAAGACTCTCAACTAATCCAACAAGAAAAGAATTCTCAAACCAATCAGTATTTTTCACATCACCTCCACCTTTAAGCACTTTACTACCTTCTTCTTCAACGATTTTACCATTAGGTGAAGAGAACAAGTCCTGCTTTTTTGATTTCCAACAAGACTTAACATTACAGTTCCCTTCACCTCCATGTTTAACCACTTTACTACAATCAGGTGAAGAGAACAAGTCCTGTTTCTTCTTCTTCCTCTCAATCTTCTTTGATCTCCTACTAGACTTAACAACATCAGAGTTCACTCCACCATCTCCCCAGATAAACTTAGACAAGTTTACACATTTCAGATCATGAGCTTTAACAAGTTTACCGTTCCTCCTCTTCTTCACATATTTCATCTTGAAATGCCTAATCTTGTCCATGGATTGACCCACATTAACCTCAAAGCTAATGTCTTTCTTCACAGATTCTATAAATCCATGCCTATCTTCAAACGGACTCTTCCCTGTATTATCTTTGAAATCAATAATTCCTTGTCATAAAGCAATCTCATCTTCCTCATTCCACCGATTTTTAGAATATACTCTTTTAGTATCCTCTCCGGTCTTCTTGGGTCGCTTTGAATTCTCGTCCGTTGAGGTAACTTCACTCGGCCGCTTCGAACCACGAATCTCCTCCTCATTCTTCTTCTTGAATTCATCATCTTCGGAAGAAAATATTGTATTATACTCTTCTTCGTTGTTGCTTTAAGATGACGTCGATGGATAATCTGACGGCTTGAGATGATTCTTTGCCATCGGAATTTTCAAAATATCTTGCATTCTCTGTCTGGGTGTGGGGTTTTGTGTGTTTTTCGACAGCTATTAATATGTTACTTTTTACTTTTCCAATAAGCACACTTTGAAAACTTGGTAGAGAAGAAAACTTTGAAATTAAGAAAAAAATGATTAGATATTTGGATTGTACAGAAATATTTATTCGTCAGAATATTTATTTCTCCAAAAGCCATATCAAAATAGACTAATACTCCTTTTGTTTTTTACTTTTCACATGTATTAAAACACTAGGAATATAATTCTAACTTTTATCAAATATTTGTATTAAAATCTAAAACGATATTTAATTACAAAAGAAAACTAAACAAAAATGACACTTAATTTAAAACGGAAAGAATAGTGTTTTTTCTAGTCAAATATTAATATTTTTATTAGTTTTTAACTATTTTTTTAACGTTTATTTATTATTATCATTTCGATAAAAAATTTACAAAATTATAGAGATATCATTTACATCCATATACTCTGCAAAAGGAGGTTAAAGAACGATATAACGTGAGAAGCGAAATTGACGATGTTACTTCTTCATACTTACTCGCTAACAAATTAACAAATCTGTTAAGCCTTTCTTCTCCGTACTCGAACTCCATCATTACGATTCTTATCTATCACCCAGCTATGACGCACTATAAGAATTTCACAAATCTCAAAACACCACTACATGAGGATTTCAAAAAACTCCACAACCAATAATTGTCTCTATATGAATTTGTCTTTCGCTTAGATTTTGACAAACCAACAGAAAAAACTGACATAAACACCACAAATGATAATTTCGTCAGACTCAAACTCTACGAAGAGAGATATAAAACTAACACAAAAAATATGAATGAAAAATACGACTTATTTCCCCCCCCCCAAATCTAATCTACCAAATTATTATACATGGTAAACGTCGTACTCATTAATCCAAAATTCCAACTTACCAAACGCTTCCAAATCCGAAAGTAACTGATTTTGGTAAACTTTACCCCACCGGCGGAAATCATACAAATCAACACCAACAACAACACCGACATGATGACTGTCAGACAAAAACTCTACAAAAGAGAGAAGAAAAGATTATATTGCACCCCAACAATTTTTTTACTCTTGTGCGAAAATTGTTTTGATGGATATAAATACTTTACAATACAATAACCCACAATATAAAACTCAACCGGTGATGTTAAGAGTAGAAAGAATAAACATCGTTGACAAAACCATTAGTTTTTAACCATTTTGGTAGAGTTTACAATTCTTCCTTTTTACTAAATTTCTCATAGTGCTTTGTATCACTAATCAATTCGTTATTTATTAATGGAACATTGCTACCTAGGTATCCGAGTTAATAGTGGAAAATATTAAATATTACACTTTTGGTTATTATTAAATAGAGAAAATTCTAAAAATAGACCCTAGATATAATCCACTTATGGGTTTTTACAAAAAAATTACGAACAAAACTAAACAGAGGTTTCGAGGGAATTATTACGTAAATATTCCCACAATTTACCACTTTGAGCAAGGCAATTTGGTTTACAATAAGGTAGAGCGAAAAAAGATTGATCCTATTCCGAGCCAATTAATAATGCTTTCTTGCCAAAGGCTTGACATCGATTATAATGAGACTTTTAAGTCTTTTGATCAATCCAACCATCGTTCACACTGTTTTTCATGTGGTCATTTCCGCGGATTGGATCATTTGCCACCTATTGTATAAGGACACGGATAGATACTAATAGAACTTGCATCCGTATAGAAGTTTCCTTGGGCCTATAGATTGGAAAATGTATTTAACCTTAATATGAAATAAATATATATATATATATATATTTATCTTTCACAGCCATTCACCCAATCTAAAGCTAGATTCGAATATTGTTTGCTTAGCTTGCTAAGTATCTTAAATTCCTAGTGTCACTATCATATTAGTTCTTTGAGATCCCGCCCCTATTTACAATAAAAACTTTATAAATTAATAATGTCAGGACCAAATTATTTTATTAATTTGTAGAAGATATTAATTTATTAATAAATTAATAATTATTAATTTATAGAGATATTTTTCCAATTTCAAACGATTTTCTATTTAAAGTAAGAAGTTAAAGATATTATTTCAATACTTTTTACATGCAGTTACATCTTAGGAAACTTTTATCGCATGTAAAATTCTTAATAATTTTTTGATATAATTTGAAAAAATAACACCATATTTTTTTAAGGTAGTAAAAAAACTATAGATGGGTTCCAAAAAAAATTCAAATTCTTAGTTATATTTTATAAGTTTACATGATCATTTATTTATGATATTGATGGTACTATATATTTTTACATAGGATTTTCAAAAGAATTATTATCCTATAATTTTATCGGATTATGTTAATTATTATATTGGTTCAATTTGGAACCGAAATAATTTATTAATTTATGTCGATTATTAATTTACATAGTGTTAATTTATAGAAGTTTTATTCTAATACACATTTTCCATGTCCTGATTGATTTCTAAATTTCAAACCAAATTGATACTAATAGAACTTGAAACCTGCATAGAAGTTTCCTTGGGCCTCTATTCACCATAGATTATAATGTAGACACTAATAGAATTTGAAATATCGAAATTTCCTTGGACCTCTATATTCACCACATATATATATATATATATATATATATATTCTACAATCTCTATTCACCGTAGATTGGAAAAGGAGTTTAACATTAATATAAAAATATATATTTTTATAAACATTCCACCAATCAAAAGCCAGAGTCGAAATAGTATCTGAAATCCCTAATGTCGCTATCATTAGTTCCTTGGGTTCCACCCCTATTTATTACGCATTTGCCTTCTTATGTTGATTTCTAGATCTCAAAGCAAGTTGCTTGATGTTAGACACACATTATATACGGACACATATACTAATTGAACTTGGAATCCGCTTAGAAATTTCCTTGAACCTCTATTCACCATGATTGGAAAATGTATTTAACCTTAATATAATAAGAATAATATTTTTGTCTTTTCATAAATATTCCCCCAGTCAAAAGCCAGACTTGATTGTTTCTAAGAAATATAGAAAATACAAAAAAGACAAATCGAACGCGGTAACGTGTCAATGGATAACCTCACCACTAACATTTATAGTTCAGTGTCTCTATATAATCATACAACTGATGAAACCAAGCAAGAAAGCAAGAAGATAAACACAAAAAACTATATAGAGAGAGAGATATAGAATACAACTATACAATGGGTTATGTTGATATGCCTAAGTCAAACACTTGGCAGTTTCTTGTTCTATTGTCAGCTTTGTTGCTCTCAACGCAACTATTCTCCGTAACATCTCAGCAATGGCAAGTTCTTTTTTCGTCCTGCCAAAATTTGAGAGGGAACTTCACCCTCAACAACAGCTATGAAGTCAACCTCAAGTCACTCATCTCCTCCCTTTCGTCTCTTCCGCAGAACGAAAACGGCTTTTACAATGTTTCTGTTGGAGAAACCAATAATGAGAAAGTCAACTCTTTGATGCTTTGTAGAGGTGACGTCAAACCCATCGACTGCATTAGATGCATTGTTATAGCTGGACAAGAGATAAGGGAACGATGTCCAAACCAGAGAGAAGCCAACATATGGTACGACCAATGTATGCTCAGGTACTGGATGCCGTCTCAAACTATTTGTACGCTTTATTTCAAAAAATTATACTTTTACTTATCTGTATATTTAAAAAACAATTATATTAGAGTCCACGTTGATTTATATAATTAAACTTTTTCAAAAATTATAGGCTCCAATATATATATATATATATATATATATATATATATATGTAAACTTTACTTTTAAAAATTGTTTGTCTTTTGAATTGAAACATGGTAAAAGACGGTCCTACTCAAATTAATCAATTAATATTAACGGATTGAGCTACAAAAATATTCTGCTAAAGATATTTTGAGAAAAATATTCTAATATCTTCATGTGTGGTAGCAATATGTGGTAGCAATACCAAACCAAGTACGACAAATAGTAGGGTCCCGAGCTAAGTGACAATATATATGTAGATTAACTTATGTTTAGATCTCTATTTTTAGATTACTAAACAAAACTTATGTTCAGGTACTCAAACCGCACCATCTTGAACACGATGGAGACATCCCCTGGATATTCTGCTGCTACGGATTTCGATTTCCCTGGTGAAAAAGACGCTTGGGAGAACATGCTAAAGAAGTTACTAGATGGGTTAATGAGTAGAGCAGCCGCTGGTGGGCAGAGGAAGAAGTTCGCCGTCTCTAAAATGAATGGGTCCTCTCTTCAGACGTTGTACGGTCTCATGCAGTGCACGCCCGAAATTTCGGAACGTGACTGCATTGACTGTCTTACGTGGAATATAGGTCGTATTCCGATGCTTTGTAAAGAAAAATTGGGTTGTAGACAGGCAACAGTAAGCTGCAATTTGAGGTACGACACATTTCGGTTCTATGATCTTACGGCCGAGGAGCCAACTCGGGTGTTGCCGCCAGCCCATCTTCCATCTCCTCCTCTTCCACCACTAAACGAGAGAGCGAGTGACGGAAATGTTTTTTCTGTTGATGAAGTTAAAGGTGTGATATTTATAGTTGTTCTTAGTGTTGCCTGCATTATCTTTGTGATCGCATCATGCGTTGTTACTGTCTTGATTATGAGGCAAAAGAAGAACAACCGCTACAGTGAGTTGCACACTTTAACCAAAAAAGAAAAAAAGAGAGGTATATATATATATATATGTGTGTATATATATATATATAGCTGAAAAGTTTACAAATTTCTAACGTTAATTATTGTGACGTACAGACCAAAACAGGGAAGATTCCTTGAGATATGAATTTAGTGCAATAAGAACTGCAACCAATAATTTCTCACCCCAAAATGAACTCGGAGAAGGTGGATTCGGGAAAGTTTATCAGGTAATCTTACAAATCAAAATGTTCTATATATATATATATATATATACTAAAAATAATTCCATGTGTTAAACTTATGAAATTAATACAATATCGATAGAGTTTTTCTAGAGCATTAAGGTTTAAAGTATTTAAACTAATTAATTTATTTTGTTGTATAATATATATTAAATTTTAAGTATTTAGTTAATAGTTATCATTGGTTATTTGTTATATTATTTTAAAATAATATGCAAACAAAACAATAATTTAATAAATATAATTAAAATATGAAAATCAGAAACAAAATATAAAAATAATATAATATTTTAAATTTAATATGATTTTATTTTGTATTTAAAAAAAATTACATATGCATAGATACATTTTTGTTAACATATGTATGTGTATATATATATATATATATATAAACATGTGCAACCTGAAATGTTGTTTTAGAAAAAAAAAAAAATTCAAAAGAATAAGAATTGAATCCCCTTAGCTCTGCCAGGCACTCGACAGGGGTTAGCTCATGGCTAAATCTAGCCAAACGGGCAGAACTTTTAGAAGAATATTATGTTTATTCTTAGTCAATCAACTTTTGTTAGTAAAACATAGAAGAAATTATTCGGAAGTTGCAAACGCTTGTTCTTTTATACTTTCAGATATATTTTTTAGATCATTAAAGTTTAAAGTATTTAAAAATAATTTTATATCATTTACATAACATACTATCTGAAATTTTGATTTTATTAATATTTATCATTATTTTATTTGTAATATTATTTGAAAATAGTATGCAAACAAAAAAATAATTTAAAAAAAATAATTAAAATAATAATAATAATAATAATTTTAGTATAAATGTAACATATATATATATATATATATATATATTGTGTGTGTGCGTGCTCGCGCGTATGTGTGTGTATAATGGTATTAGAAGTATAAATAGATATTAAATATTTTCATATAATATTATATCTAAATACTCATAGTTCTGCTAATCATTTAAATATGTATATTAATTATACGATACAACTTCAACATATACTGCGTATACTATTTGCAGCAATTAGTCTACTATGAATCCTACCAATCAGGCCCTACTAGTCCGGTTGACATCCCTTACTTGATAGCAACAATGTGTTTTTATAAGAATGTTGTGCTCAGCCTGGAATATAATCATAAAGTTTCTTTGTGGATGGATAATAGGGTGTGCTTAATGGAAAAGAAGTAGCAGTGAAAAGGTTGTCCGAAAATAGTAAACAAGGCGAACTTCAGTTTAAAAATGAGGTGATGTCGATGGCAAACCTTTCGCACCGTAATCTTGTCAGACTTGTGGGCTTCTCAGTCGAGGAAAATGAAAGGGCTCTCATATATGAGTTCCTACCCAACAAAAGTCTCGACAAATTCATCTTCGGTACTCTCTTGTTTTACTATTCCCATATGTAGAATCTTGGAAATGGTCTAATAAGTCATTATGCTCGTACATAGATAAGCCGTTGGAATGGGCTACACGCTACAACATAATAGAAGGTGTCGCCCGAGGAATCCTTTATCTTCATCAAGATTGCCATGCTCGAATAATTCACCGAGATCTTAAACCAGGTAATGTATTGCTAGACAAGGACATGACACCAAAAGTCGCTGATTTTGGTTTGGCTAAATTGTTTGATGAGAGCCAAATAAGCCTACGATTTACCGAAAACGTCATGGGGACCGAGTAAGTATCAAGGTTTTCTCATGAATTGTGTAAACATGTAGATTAAGGATGGAGTTAAGTGATTAATGTTGTATGATTTTACAGAGGCTATATTGCTCCCGAGTGTAGGGAAGGGCGGTTCTCGTTTGAAACAGATGTATACAGCTTTGGTGTCTTGGTTCTTGAGATCCTGAGTGGTAAGCGTATGTGGAAATCGAATCTAGGGGAGAATAGGGAGGATCTTATAACCTATGTAAGTATACTCAAACAAATTAATCTCACTGCAGGAAGTCTCATATAAATCCTCATAATATGACATGATCAGTTCGTAAATCTTTTCTTCCTTCTAATATAATTTTGTGAAGGCAAAGAGGATGCACAAAGCAAAAAAGCCACTGAAACCAGAAGACTCGAACTTAGAAATAAGAGATAAGGAAGATATATTGACTTGCATGAACATTGCTCTGGGATGCGTTGAATATAACCCTTCAGACAGACCAGAAATGAGGCATGTCGTCCTGATGTTAGAAAAAAACAATCGTTCTCAGGCATCATCGGAGCAGAGATCTGCAAAAGGAAGAAAATCAAGAATACATATTTGAATAAGATCTATTAAGTGTGATTAAATTAGAAAGTTTGTTTGGGTATGTTTGAATTTCCCAATTGTCATGTTTAATGTACTCTACTTTTTTTTAAATGGAGATCAAGCAGCCCAAAACATATGCCACAACTGTGTAAGTGAAGAAATCAAAAAGCCAATTCGTTAAGAATACTTTCTTGTTTTCTTTTTTTTTTCAGAAAATAATAACTTTCTTGGTTGTAGAGAGATCAAATGAGTATATCATTATTTTGGAATATATAGCATAAGAACATCAATCAATCAAGATCCTTAAACAACATAAATCAGTACCGGTGTCCAAAGAAACTTTTGAATTTTGATCATTTGTCATCCTGTGCAAAGTATCTTACTCTCAAGAGATAAGTACTTATCTAATTATAACTCATAGATTTCGCCTCACTCATTCAGAGCGATACCCAAAAATTTACTAATTATAAATTTCATCCATTTTACAAACAATGTCATTCTAGCATTTTTTACACATTAAAAAATAAATAAAAAAATTCTCTGATAACATTTATTTATACACTAAATATGTTTCGTTCTCTAATAATAAGGATAAAATTGAGATTTAATTCAAAATTCTTTAGTCAAAATACAAACGTAACTCTTTGTAAAACGAAGATAAAATCTTTAAAACAACACTTTTTGTGATACAGAATGAATATGTAACTATAAGTGTCCGAGTTACATCCCTCACTTGATAGCAAAAAAGCGTTTTTCATTTTATTTTTGGATGGAAGTTGTGCTTAATGGAAAAGAAGAAGTGATTAACACATCGATTAACCTAATGTGCATAATACCAAAATCGAATGGTATGTCGATACAACATCTAGGGATCGAATCCACAAAAAATTAGAATTATATACTAGGATTACATGTATTCAGTTAAGTTAAACAAATGATTGATTTGGTTTATGACTAACTTCTTTTGAAAACTATGTAACTAATAATCAAGATTAAATAAGAAAATGCTAAAACCAAGATTGATAAGGATTTGATAAAACAATAAGCCAAGGGAAAGACAATGATTTGGATTAGATAATGAATCTCTAATGATACTTAGATCCAACTATGAACATAATCTTCGATTATGGATCACTAATCAAGACTAATTCATTTTTGTGGCACTAATCTTTTTACTAATCATTCTAATTAAGTCAAGCTTCTATTTGCTAATCAAGATATCAATGAGCATTAAAATCAACTCTAATCCAACCACTAATCATCCTAACATCAATTCTAAGAAAGAAAAACGCATTTAAGTTCTTTCAACCATTTCATCAAACACTTTCTGAACATGAAATCCTATTGATGTAGATTCAAGAGATCAAGTTAAATCTAGCATTACTACTAACCTAAATGACGGATAACCAAATATCTAGACCTAAGCATCATTATTGGCTCATTAAATCATCCTAATCTACCAACCTTTAACTCATTTAAATGACTACTCACTAATTATTATGAAGACACAAATATCTATCGTGGGCAGTTGCATAATCATGATATATTAGAGAAATGAAATGTACATCAAAAGGGAAATAGATAAATTGATTCAAAGATGTCAAAAGATCATACAAATATCTCCAAATCTAAAAGATGCAAAGATATTTCATAAAAAGAGATTTGCTACTTCAAATTAGGTCGAAAATTATATATATCCATAAGTGGATGCAGAACGGATCGAGCTGGGACAAACCAGGTGGAATCCAAACAAGAAACATGTCGAGGACACACTTAGTGGTTATGACCATTGGCTAGGTCATGTGAGTCCTATTGATATGTTAGGATTTTTACGTATTTTTACTTAGTTTTAGTATGTGTTTTAGGGTTCCTTTTACTTTTTTAGAGTTCTTTAGGTATTTTTAGAGTCTTATCAGATCAAATCATGTTAGGAAGAGTTCTAATGCATTTGGGAGCAAGATTTGGAGTAAAAGATGCAGAATTATGCAAACACGACTGAATTTTGTCATTTTTTGAGGCACTTCCCCCCGATGGATTGATCTAAGGTTTGGAAAAAGATAGATCTTTGAATTAACTTTCATTTGGAAGTGGTTTGAAGTCCATACAATGGTGCGATCAAAACTAATTCGGAATTTTATGAAGATGGTACAATTTAGCGAGCAGATGAAGTAGACCCAGAACCATTATGCCGTGAGAAACCAGATCGATCAATCCAGCCTTAAAAATCCTGCTCAAGAAAAAAGGAAATCTTGCTACTTTTCCTATTTTGATGAGAACTTTGACCTAGATGTTTTTGAGTTTTTATATATCAGTTTTTATGCCATTGTTTAGGCATCGCTTCCTATTCTATTGCTTTACAACCTTCTATTCTATTGATATTTTTCTATTTTATTATGAGTTCTTATTCTTATCTTGTTTGTTCATCTACTTCCATATCTGAGTAATTCTCTAGTTATGGTTTAGGGTTTCAAAGGAATGAAAAACCATTGAATCAAACATACATAGGGTTTTAACCTCATGTCATCTTCATCTATTTTTGTTGTTAATGCTTAGACTAGATTTATCACTTAGTGTATGATGTTAGGTTGAATCTATTCTCCAAAACCTTATAGGTTATCGGATAAAACATAGATGAGCATATTTTTCTTAGCCAACGAAAGTTGATGCTATTGGGATACATGAACATATCGAACCCGCTTGTAAATACTTGTCTAGGATTTTAAGTTCAAACGACAATTAAAATACTTAAGTGGTTAGACATAGTAATTGATGTCACGATAGTGGATTAATTAGACGTTTCTATTCGAGTTCTAGATAGTCCTTAATGAATCCCATGAATAGTTTTCTTGTTCGTGATCTCTGATTTCCGGAAAATTTCCCAACGTCTAGCGCTTTTAATCCAATATACATCGCTATTTACTTTTATTTTCTTTCTTTAGCTCCATAATCAAACAAAAATCTTTCTTTTCGTCTTAGCTTACTTTCAGTTTTAAAGAATCGTAGTGTAACTTTGGTCTATGTGGATTCGATCCCAACTATACTATTGCTTTTGTCTGTGCACTTGCAATCTTATTTTGGGTTTAAAACCTCTGTATCACCTACCGGTCGGCTCCAGCGGTTAGATGACCGCTAACACTTCTCCCTAGACGTGTTGAAACTTCAAATCTTCATAACTCTGTAACTCTAAAGTCTCTCAAATGAGAACTCATTCTCACCCACTTTTTTTTTTTTAAACTATTTTAAATTATTTTAACTATTTTTAACTATGAGATATTCAATGAGAGAGTTCCACTGCACATGCTCTAAGAACATCCACATTGGGAGTCTCTCATCTATAAAATAAAATAATAAATAATAATATTTAATTGTAAGAGTCTCTAAAAATAATATGACAGATTCTCTCAACTTATTTGAGAGACTATTGTAACTAAATATTATTATTTATTATTTTATTAATTTTTTTATGAATTAGAGACTCTCCAATGCACATGCTCTAAGCATGTTAAATTTCTAGTAGCGCTATCATTAGTTCCTTAAGAGTACCTCCATCAAGATGTTTTAAAGGAGGGGTTCTAAAAAAATTAAAATGACAAAATAATAGATATATATATATATATATATATATATATATATATATTAGAAGGGTTCTTAAAAGAGGAGAGAAGAGATCTAAAAATTCTCATTTGAGAACTTTTCTCTCTATTTTAAGAACTTCTCCTCAAAATTTTATTTTTTTATATTTTAAGAACCCCTCTTCTAGAACCTTAGATGGAGATGGTACGAGAGTCCATCCCTATTTATTACACATTTTCACGTCTTGGTTTGACTTGTAAATTTCAAACCAAGTTGATACTAGTAGAACTAGAAACATGTACAGAAATTTAATTGTGCCTCTATTCACAATAGATTATAATGTAGATATTAATAGAATTTGAAACTGGTATAGAAGTTTTTTTGGGCCTCTCTTCGTCATACAATAAAATCTCTATAAATTAATAATGTTGATATTTTAATATTTTATAAATTAATATCTGTTAATTAATATATGTTAATTTATAGGAATAATAGCTTAGTTATTTTATTATTTCAGATTTTAATTGAAAATTTTACTAAAATATGAATTAAGATACTGTGAATGTGATGTAAATAAAAATTAACTTTTTGGATGCTTGAAATTTATAGTTTCAACTAAAAAAATAATATTTAGAAGAAAAACATTGATGGTAAATAAAAAAAAGCTATTGATGAATTAATTTTTAAAATGATATGCATAAATAAAAAATTTATGATTAATGACTCAGGTGTCCCATTATAATAACCTATAAAACTATAAAAATGAAAATGATGCATATTTAGAAATTAAAAACTTACAAACAAATTACTATTTGATGAAAAAGTTATAGAAAGTACTACAATTTGATAATTTGAAACACAACATATCAAATGTTTGATACAATAAAAATTAGTGACGAGTTCTGATGATATACAATTAAAAAAAAAACACTGAAACCATACATTAATATATTATCTTCTTTATACTAATATATATATATATATAATATCATATATTATTCATTTATGATACTAACTGGACCATATATTTACATAGAAATTTTAAAATAGTAATAATTTATTATTTTATCAAATTTTATTAATTTTTATATACATTGTCCTGATTCCAAATTATAGAATTTTTTTATTTTATAATATTTATTATTTATAAAGGTTTAAATATAGATCGGAAAAGGTATTTACATATAAGAGGTTGAAACCCATATAGAAGTTTCTGTGGATCTTCTATTCATCACAGATTGGAAAAGGTATTTAAATTAATATAAATTATTTTTATACTCATTCCACCAATTAAAAGCCAGAGTCGATTAGTATCTGAAAATTCCTAGTGTCGCTATAGTTCCTTGGGTTCCACCCTTATTTACTACGCATTTGCCTTGTTATGTTGACTTCTAAATCTCAACCAAGTTGGCTTCATGTTAGACACACACTTATATACGGACACGGATACTAATGGAACCTCTCTATTCACCATATATTGGAAAATGTATTTAACCTTAATATAACAAAAAGATAATTTTGTCTTTCATAACTATCCCCACAATCAAAAGCCAGACTCGATTGGTTCTACGAAATACACAAAATACAAAAAGACAAAATCCAAGGCAGTAGCGTGTCAAGGACAACCATACCACTTACAAATGATAATTCATTCTCACACACTTTTTTTTTTAAAACTATTTTAAAAATTTTATTATTTTTAACTGTGAAATATTCAATAAAAAATTTCAACTGCACATTAACATCCATGTTGAGAGTCTCTCATCTATAAAATAAATAATAAACTAATAAATTATAATATTTAATTATAAGAATCTTTCAAAAAAAAAGTTTGAGAGAATTTTTGAGAGACTTCCAATGTAGATGCTCTTAAAGCATATCCACTGGAAGTTTTTCACTGAGTATCTCACAATTAAAAATAATTAAAAACAATTAAAAATAAGTTTATTTTTAAAGTGCATGAGAATGAGTTATCATTTAAGAGATTACGAGAGATTCTCTCAACTTTTTTGAGAGACTATTGTAACCAAATATTACTATTTATTATTTTGTTAATTTGTTATGAATGAGAAACTATCCAATGCACATGCTCTAAGCATCTTAAATTTCTAGTATCGCTATCATTAGTTCTTTGAGGGTCCACCCCTGTTTACTAAACGTTTTTCATGTCTTGGTTTGACTTATAAATTTCAAACCAAGCTGATACTAATAGAACTAGAAACATGTAAATGTTATAAAATGTCAAAAAAGAAATGCAGGTAACGATCGTTACTTTTGATTTATATATATTTAGTGGAGTCCACCGTCACTATGCATGCATAGTAACTTATTTTTTCTCTTCTATATAAACGATTGAATTCGTTCGATTTCAAATCATCAATAACATAAACAACATTCAATATTCTCTTCTCTCTCTAAACATCTGATATCTTTTTTCACGAGTATAAATTTTTAGTCTTTAATTATATTTATCTTTATAATAATTTATAATTTCTTTTATAACACGTTATCAGCGCGATCACTCTCTGATTATGCTAAATATATTAGATAAATATTATACTGTATAACTTATTACAGTGGACGGTATGTCACCTTTATAATATATTATTAGTGGTTGTTTAATCACCGCTATTCATTTAATTTTACTGTATGCGGTTTTTGCCCCGGTATTATTTTTAAGTGGTTGTATAATCACCACTATTTATTTAATTTGACTGTAGGCGATTTTTTGCCTCGGTATTTTTTTACTGTTCTTATGTCATGATTGCTTAACACACCAAATATATTTATTGGACTGCTAAGCCGGCATATATTTTATTGTTCTGATGTGGATGACTCCGTCACCATAATATTACTGTTAAATATCAGTTTCAATTATGATTATACAATGGAGGCTCGGCCACCAGTATATAAATATTTTATCTGAAATTGGTAAATTGAACTAAATGATTGTTAAAATTTTGGATTGATTTTATGATTAGACTCTTTCTCACCAACGGTCACAAAGAAATTTTTCAAAATTTTTTTATTTTTCAAATGGCTATGAACAATAATTTTTAATATATAAATACATTCATTTTCACTCATTCATTTCATACAAAAATTTCATCTCTCTTAAAATCTCTCTCCGAAAAAAAGAAGGAAGAAGAAAAAAATCGTTTTGAAGAATGATTCGGTTTCTTTTAATTATTATTTTGTTTGTAATTCTTGCATGTGTTTATGGTCTTTTCGTTGGAGAATTTACTCACGGAGAGTTCACCGTAAACATAGGTTTACTCTTTTATGCAATCATGTTCTTTGTAATCGATTGTGTTATTAACATAAATGGTTCATTTTAAAATGTAATATCATCCTATTAATAAATTTTTTATGTTTTTGTTTTTTAGAAAATAATCAAATGGAAAATATTGAGAAGTTAAAGTTCCCAGCTCTCAAAATAACCGGAGCAAACTATATTGCATGGACCATTGACATTGAGCTTCATCTAGAGATGTAAGATATTTTCGACACCAAAAAAGTCGAAAATAAATCGTCTGCCAAGGATAAGGAAAAAACGATAATTTTCCTAAAGAAATATCTCGATGAAAATGTGACGCATGACTATGTACACATAAAAGACCCAGCAGAGTTGTGGGTAGCTTTTAAAAAAAGGTTTGATAACCAAATGGAAATCTGAGGTTTTAGGATTTTAAAAAGGTGAATGAGTATAACTCCGCTATTTTGAGAATAGTATCACAACTGAAATATTGTGGCAAGCCAGTCACCAAAGCAGAAATGCTCAAAAAGACGTACCAAACCTTTCATAGAGAACATCACCTCCTGCAAGAACTTTACAGGAGCCGCGAATACAAAAGGTTCTCTGAGTTAATGGTGACACTCATGTTGGCAGAGAAGAATAGTGAACTTCTCATTCAAAACCATAATTCCCGTCCCACGGGAACGAAAGCATTCCCAGAAGTGAATGAAACCTATCATGGTCGTGGTCGTGGCCGTCGAATTAATCGTGGACGTGGTAGAACTTACAACTCACGAGGGAAAGGGTCATTCCAATGGGTTTGTTCCGAACAAAATTTCAAAGGAAAAGAACACCAAGAAAATTCCACCAAGAAATGTGAGAATATGTGTTATAGATGCGGGTCTAAAAGACATTGGGTCCATACATGTCGAACCCCTCCACACCTTTGTAAGTTATACATAGAATCTACTAAAGGAAAAGGGAAAGAAGTGAATCTAGCAGAACACTTTAAGGGTACATCGTACCTCGACTCTCCCGATTTTGCAAACGATTTCGACGAGACCACCTTTGCAAATAACTGAAATATATAGAGTGAGACTGCTGAATAATCCTAATTATGCCATGTATAATATTATATTTGATTAAAGAATAATATTGTTTTTAATAAGTAACTAATGTATAATTATTGTGTGTTTTCTTATATGAATGAAATTTACTTCCTTTTACTTATGTTTATCTTGATTACAGAAATGGACAACGATCGAAACGGAACAGTATCCAAAGGAAATACTAGAGAAATTTGTATACCAGATAGTGGAACAACGCACACTATTCTGAAGCAAAAAAGTTATTTCTCTAATTTAAAACCGTCAAACATTATTATCAATACAATATCAGGTCCTGCAGACTTGATCGAATGAATTGGCAAAGCTAACTTTACGTTGCCTAATGGAACAAAATTTTCCATAAATGATGCTATATATCCTCCAAATTCTAAAAGGAATTTGTTGAGTTTCAAAGATATATACCTCCAAGGATATGATACTCAGTCCACAACTGAGAATGGAAAGAAGTATATATATCTATATATAACTTCTGATGAATCGGGAAAAAGATGTATATTGGAAAATTTTCCAAAACTTCCTTCAGGATTGCATCATACTCATATAAGTGCAATCGAATCGCATCTAGTGATTAAAAGAAATCCAAAAGATTTCACATTATGGCATGATCGCCTTAGTCATTCAGGCACTACAATGATGCGAAAAATTATTAAGAGCTCACATGGTCATTCACTGAATATCCAAAAGATATATCAGGGAAATAAAATGACATATATTGCATGTTCTCTTGGAAAATTGATTGTAAGACCATCGCCTACCAAAATTGATAAAGAATCACCAAATTTTCTTGAAAGAATTCAAGGAGATATTTTGGGACCAATACATCCACCATGTGGACCATTCCACTACTTTATGGTATTAATTGACGCATCCAGCAGATGGTCACACGTTTATCTTTTATCATCTCGAAATATGACATTTACGAGATTTCTAACTCAGATAATCAAACTAAGAGCTCAGTTCTCTGATTATCCCATTAAGAGAGTTAGACTAGACAACGCTGGTCAATTCACTTCCCAAGCCTTTAATGATTATTGTATGGTAACGGGAATCGAAGTTGAACATTTTGTAGCTCATGTTCATACACAAAATGGTTTGGCTGAATCACTAATTAAATGTTTGCAATTGATTTCAAGACCATTGATCATGAGATCAAAACTTCCAATCTTCTTATGGGGACATGCCATTTTGCATGCAGAAGCACTTATTTGGATAAGACCAAGTGCATATCATAAGTATTTTCCATTACAATTAGCATTTGGTCGGGAACCAAATATTTGGTTGTGCGGTGTACGTGCCTATAGCACCACCACAACGTATAAATATGGGACCACAAAGAAGGTTGAGAATATATGTTGGTTGCTATTCTCCATCAATTATACGATACCTAGAACCATAGACTGGAGATATATTTACGGCATGTTTTGTCGATTGTCATTTCGATGAAAAATTATTCCCGGTTCTAGGGGGAGAAAATAAATAAGTAGGAAAGGATATAGAGTGGTGTATACCATCTCTTTTACATCTTGATCCTCCTACGAAACAGTCAGAACTAGAAGTTTGATGAATTATGCATTTGCAGAATATAGCAAATCAGTTACCTGATGCTTTTACAGATATTAAAACGGTAACCAAATCACATATTCCAGCTGCAAATGTTCCCGCTCGGATTAAAATTCCACAAGAACATAGAAGAGCGGTTGATACACATGAGTCTAAAACATGCCTGAAGCATGGAAGACCTGTTGGTTATAAGGATAAAAATCCTAGAAACCGAAAGGAAACTGAAAAGCCCAATATTCCCAAAATAGCAAAAAATATTTTGGAGGAGACAAATCATGAGGCTGGTGATGATGTAGGACATCATGAACTTGAAAAGAATCATGAAATCTCTATCAATTATATCCATAATGGAAAATATGGAAATGAAAGGAAATTGATAGTGATGATGAAGTTGTCTCATACCTTGTATCAAAAGAAATATATGAGGAAAACGAAGACCCAGAACCAAAGTCTGTATATGAATGTCAAAACAGACACGACTGGATGGAATGGAAAGGTGCAATACAAGTTAAACTTGATTTGCTTAATAAGCAAAATGTATTTGGACCAATTACACTCACACCCGAAGATGTGAAGCCTGTTGGATACAAGTGGGTATTCGTTCGGAAACGAAATGAGAAAAATGAGATTATGAGATATAAAGCTCGTTTTGTGGCTCAAGGATTCTCTCAGAGACCTGTGATTGATTATGAGGAAACATATTCTCCAGTTATGGATGCAATCACGTTTAGATTCTTGATGAATCTAGCAGCAAATGAAAATCTGGAGATGCGTCTTATGGATGTTGTTACAGCATACTTGTATGGATCATTAGATATCGATATCTATATGAGAGTTCCAGATGGGTTTAAGATAGCAGAAGCATTAAAATCTAAACCAAAAGAGTTATGTGCAATAAAGTTGCAAAGATCATTATATGGGTTAAAACAATCTGGACGAATGTGGTATAATCGTCTCAGTGAACATTTAACTAAAGAAAGATATGTGAATAATCCTATATGCCCATGTGTTTTCATAAAGAAAACAATATCCGGATTTGTTATAATAGCGGTATATGTTGATGATCTAAATATAATCGGGACTCAAGAAGAAATACAGAAAGCAACAAACTATTTAAAAGGAGAATTTGAGATGAAAGATCTCGGACAGACAAAGTTTTGTCTTGGCCTACAAATTGAACATACTCAAAAGGGTATATTTGTACATCAATCCACATACACCAAAAGAGTATTAAAACGTTTTAATATGGATAAGGCAACCCCTCTGAGTACTCCAATGGTTGTTAGATCACTTAATGTTGAAAGTGATCCATTTCGACCACCTGAAGAAAATGAAGAGATACTTGGTCCTGAAGTACCATATCTAAGTGCAATCGGAGCACTTATGTATCTCGCAAATTGCACTAGACCTGATATCTCATTTTCTATCAATCTTTTGGCTAGATTTAGTTCGTCTCCTACACGAAGACATTGGAATGGAATTAAACATTTATTTCGTTATCTTCAAGGGACTATCAATTTAGGATTATTTTATCCTAAGAATTTAAATAATCAAATGATTGGTTTTGCAGATGCATGATACTTATCAGATCCACATAAAGCTCGATCACAAACAGGATACGTGTTTACAATTGGAGGTACTACTATATCATGGCACTCTCAGAAGCAAACACTTGTGGCTACTTCTTCAAATCATGCTGAAATCATCACACTACATGAAGCAAGTAGAGAGTGTATATGGTTGAGATCAATAAACCGACACATCCGATCAAGCAGTGGAATCCACGTAAACACAGAACCAATTATCTTATATGAAGATAATGCTGCATGCGTTGCTCAGACGAAAGATGGATATATCAAAAGTGACCGGACCAAACATATCTCTCCAAAGTTCTTTTCATACACCCAAGAACTCGAGAAGAATAAAGACATTGAAGTAAAATATGTCCGATCATTCGAGAATTCTGCAGACCTCTTCACGAAATCATTACCTACCACTATGTTCAGAAAACATGTCCATAATATTGGAATGCGTCGTCAACAAGACTTGTAAGATATGATCCTCATCATTCGAGGGGGAGCTTGCGGGGTTGTACTCTTTTTACCTATTATGGTTTTTTCCACCGGGTTTTCCTAGAAAGGTTTTTAATGAAGCAACAAAACATATAACGCAAGGGGAGATAGTGACACTAGTCTCCAAGGAGGAGTGTTATAAAATGTCAAAAGAAACGGAAGTGGCGGCCGTTACTTTTGATTTATATATATTCAGTGGAGCCCACCGTCACTATGCACGCATAGTAACTTACTTTTTCCCTTCTACATAAACGATTGAATTCGTTCGATTTCAAAACATCAATAACATAAACAACATCAATATTCTCTTCTCTCTCCAAACATCTTATATCCCTTTTCACGGGTATAAATTTTTAGTCTTTAATTATATTTATCTTTATGATAATTTATAATTCTTTTTATAACAGTAAAAAAATTTCATTGGACCTCTATTCACAATAGACTATAATGTAGATATTAATAGAACTTGAAACTCGTATAGAAGTTTCCTTGGACCTCTCTTCGTCGTACAATAAAATTTCTATAAATATAATGTTGTGACTTTAATATTTTATAAATTAATATATGTGAATTAATATCTGTTAATATATAGAAAGAATAGCTTAATTATTTTATTTAAGATTTTACTTGAAAATTTTACTAAAATATGAACTGAGATAATTTGATGTAAATAAAAATTAATTTTTTGGGAGCAGAGATTCTTTAGAGAACTCATGATGACGACATTGCATAGTAAACCCTCGAACTATTTTCATGCCTCCCTAAAGCTCTCATTACCCTTTTGTGTAAACCCCTAAATATCATTTCTTAGGTGAGCCGTTCACGAAGTAGAGAAAACCTTTCCCATGGAGATCCTCTTGCATTCATCCCAATGTGTTATGGTGTTTTGAGGCAAATGCTTCCCCATTGATGCACTTTATTACAGAGAGAATGGAAAAAAGCCTGAGTTTGAATACATCCTCAGAGATCCCATTGATCTTCACGGTACCACAAAAGCGATCAAATCGATCCAAGTGATCTAGAGGACCCTCCATTGGCAACCCATGAAACCTACTAGCTTGAACCATATTGACGAGGCTTGCTTTGATCTCAAAGTTGCTATTCTCCAAAGGTGGTGGACGATTACCGGCTTGGTTCCCATAAATCTGAGGCTCATCAAAGGTTCCAAAGGTATGTGGGTTCCTTGGCGGATGAATAATTCCTTGACCAACACCATTTCCTTTCTCAACCCCATCTTGATTCAAATTACCCGCAAAACCAGGTGGATGTTGATTGTCTCCCATGCCTAAATGTGTCAAGTGTTCAACCCATTCAAGATCTCATATTGCTCTTGAATTCTCTCTTTCTACCCTTTGAATGTCGTCAATCCGATCAACCAAATTATCTCGTCCTTGGCTTCTCAAGGCAAAACGGTTTAATAACAAATAAAAATAAAAGCTTCGTCTCAATCGAATTGAAAATCCTAATGGCAATTACAAATTCTTCGGCAACAATGCCAAATTGATTAACTCATCAATTAACCTTATGTGCACACTACCACAGTAAAATGGATGTCGATGCAACACTTTGGGATCAAATCCACAAAGAACTAGAATTACGCACAAGAAATGCATTTAACAATTAAGCTAAACAAATGATTGCTTTGGTTCATGTAACTCCTATTGAGAACTAAGAAACTATTAATCAAGATTAACAAGAAAATGCTAAAAACAAGATTGATAATGATATGATAAAGCAATGATTCAAGGTCAAAGCAATAATTGAGATGAGACGATGAATCTCTAATGATACTTAGAACCAAATATGAACAAAATCTTTGGTTATAGACTAGTCAATACTAATCTATTTCTATGACATTAATACCTTCACTGATCACCCTAATTAAGCAAACTTCCATTTGTTCAAGATATCAATGAATATTAACAATCAAGTCTAATCCAAATACTAATCATCATAACATCAATTTCCATTGGTTAAGGAAGAAAAATTCATTTAAATTCTTTCAAACATTTCATCAAACATGTTCCGGGCATGAAATTCTATTGATCTAGATTCAAAAAATCAAATTAAATCTAGCATTACTAACAACCTAAATAAAAGAAAACAAAAGATCTAGTCCTAAGCATCATAATTATTCATTAAATCATTATAATCTACCAGCCTTTAAGTCATCTAAATAACTACTCACTAATCATTATGAAGACACAAAGATCTATCATGGACAATTGCATAATCATCATTGATCTGAAATTAAATGTAAATCAAAAGGGACACATGTAGATTGATTCAAAGATGTCGAAAGATCATACAAATGTCTCAAAATATAAACAGGCAAAGAAATTTCATAAAAAGAGACTTGGTTCTTCAAATTAGGCATAAAATGATATATATATATATATATATATATACAAGCGGATGTGGAACGGGTCGACCCGGGACAAAACGGATCGGATCCAAAGAAGAAGACATGTTGAGGACACGCCTAGCGGTCATGATCGCTGGCTGGGTCATAGTGAGTCCCAATGGTTGGCTCCAATAGTCAGATGATCGCTGAGATTGCTCCCTAAACGTGCTAAAATTTCAAATTTTCATAACTTTCTAACCTAACCCCAAATCCACTTCCGTTTCAACCTAAATTTCTTATTCTGATGCTCTTCAGTCAAATCCTAGTTTAAAACTGGAAACTATTAAAGATTACATCTTTGGTTATTAAGAAATTTAACATCAAAATAAATGGAATATTTGTTAAAGGGTAAAGGAAGATGGTGAAATTAAGAAATCAACAATATTGTATATCTTCGGAAAATAACACGTACATGTACAAATACCTATAACTTAAGAAATATGTATTAAGAAATTATAAATAACCAAGTGTCGTTAATTCGATTGAAAAAAAATCTTATGCAAAACTTAGAGCTCATAGGATCGAGTGACACTTAAGATAAAATTAATAACCAAGTGTTGGGCCTTGTCGTGGGCTGGGGTGTTAAACCCATGTCCAACAGTGAATATGAAAAAGAAGAAGATGAACAGAAAAAGAAAAGAAGTTGTTATGGAAGAAAGAGAAGAAGAAGGTGGGAACATATAGTTTTTTTCTACACGCGTAAGAAGATATTGAGGACACGAAAGAGGGGACATATAACTTTTACCAGTAACCTTTTGCTCTTTAAGTAAGAAATATTCGGCATTGTTTTCTACCAAATTTGATCTCAAATATTGGAATCACAAATTCTACTTAAAATAAAAGACATAATTTACCAAGATGAAATTTCAAATCTTCTCTCTTTTTGACACATGCACGATCAAATTCTTTATAATCTTGTAACTCTTTTGTATATTTATGTAATATAGGTAACAATTAACTTTCATCAAAAAAAAAAACCGTTTTAAGTTCCAATCAGTCAATTTGTCTACAAAGGAGAAACACTAGTAGTTGAAAATTAGTAGTCTTATAAATAGTTGAAAATCCCAAATTTTAACCATGAAGAAGAAATATTCGATTGAAACGATCAAATTGATTATAAAAGTAAGTGCTCTGCAACCAATTAGAGAAGTAACAATAACAAACAACGAATTCATTATTACATTGAAACTGCAGCAACACGAGTTGGTGTTGCCTGAAGAACACCTTTGCCTGAAGAAGACGAATCAACAACAGCTACTCTTTTGCGTCCAACTCCAACACCATTCTTCTTTAATGGATCAAACTCTTCTTTCTCAAAATTCACACCAAGTGGACTCCTATCACGTTCTTGTTTCTTTGATTTCATACTCACTCGATCCGTAGATTCAGCTGAGTTCGGTTCCCATGAAGAAGACGATGAGTATCCTTGTCGCTGCACCACGCAACTACTTCCCGTGTAACTGTTACTCCCAGAAGATTCTTGCTCTTCCATGTCCTCCAATGACGAACCACCTCTTTTAACAGTCACATACTTCTCAAAGCTTGGCTCCATTAGATCAGCTTTCTTAGCTGCTGCGGATGTGAAACTGATCTCGGTTCTTTGTTGTTTCGTAGAGGAGTTAAGATCTGCAACTGCTTCAACAATAGAACAAGCCTTGGAAATTGATGAACCTAAGGCATTGACATTGACATTGACACTAATACTCTTCTGGTGAAAATTCTGAATGTCTTCTAACAGCAAAGCTGTGTAAGATGGTATTGTTGATCCTGTTGTTGCATTGTTACTATTAATGTTGTTGATATCGACATTGTTTGATAGCAATTCTTCAGGACTGAAATCGAAATCACGCGATTTCCTCAAGGATCTGCTTCTGCTCATAATTTGAGGCTTAACCAATTCAGTTCCAGATGATAATGCTATCTTACACTCTTCCACAATCTCTTGCTGCTCTTTCGTGGCAGGATTCGGGCTTGCGGCTCTGCAGATTGGAGCGGTTTTTGTATTCAACTTCTGAAACACACAAACATTTAGAAACATTCACTCCAACAATACCAAATTCTTGATTCAAACTTCAGAAACACACAAACACTAAAATCTCTTAATTCAATTCATTCCAACAATACCAAAATACTTTGATTGGATTAGATTTCAAATTACCTGATTCATGAAGTTTCCAGATTCTTTAATCGATCCTTGACCTTCATTATCTCTATTCATCATCTTCTTGTTGCAAATGACATTACCAGAACCCAATTTATCACCTTGAGAGAGTGGAAACGCTACAGAGTTTGTATTCATCTCTCCCAATGGATTCCTCCTATACGGAGAATGTTCTGTTTTCCGGCTAAGCTTTAACGGCGAAGGCTGAGTCGCCGCTCTTGCCGGTGACTGTGACCTCGGAGACGCAGTTTTTCCGACGTTTCTCTTTACAGTAATCCGTTTAATAGATGCATCTCCATTGTTGCTTAAAGCCTTATCCGTTGCAGGAACAGATACAAATTTCGCAGGTCTATTGTTACTCGAATTTACAGAACTGCCATTGCCGGCGTAGGAATTAGGGTTTATCTCCGATCTTCTTCCCGGAGATCGACTAACCCTTCCACTACCACCACCACCATTGCTACTTCCTCTCTCCCTACTTCCTGACCTATAACTCTTTGAATCTTCCCTTTCTCTGCTCGGAGTTCGTCTTCTCCGATCTCGTGGCGAATCTCCTCCACGGTGACGTTGCCGATGAATCCGCCGCTCAGATTCTTCTTCTCCGACGTCTTCAGCATCTGCCTCCTCCGCGTCACCGTTCTGATCAAAATCGAAGCTCCTCTTAGATCCAGAATATCTCCTTGTCTTCGCAGCGGCTGAGTTGTTCCGGCTTAATCTCCCACATTGAATCAATATAGCATCTACATCGACTGGGTTAGGATTCAAACCAATTGATTTCTTATCGGAAACTGAAGATTCCTCCGGATCTGTTGTAGTCTTCGATTCCTCATGGCTCCTTCGGTGTTTTATCACGAACACTTCTTTCCTTGGTTTGCCATTATCTTGTAGCTCTGATTCTTCATTATTTGGTTTTGATTCTTCTACTTCGAGCTTCTTTTGTACTTCTTGAGTCTCTAGCTTCAGAGGTTTGTCAATGGCGGATTTGTTCGGATCTGGTGATTTTAGAGAACAAGATCCTTTAATGGGAGGAGAAGAAGAAGAGGTCTTCTTGCTGAGACAGCAACCCATTTGGTGAAGAAATTGAAGCAAACGCAAGAAAGTGAAATTGGAAGAGAAGAAAGATTTTGAAAGTGAGAGAGAGAGAAAGGAAATTCAAAATTTCAAATTCTGAGGAAATGAAACTTTTCAAAATGCTATTAGTAACAAATGCAGGTCCCTTTAGTTTATTAATACCCTGATATGGTTTACTTACTTTCTATATTAACATATAGGTCCTTTTGAATTGTTGGTTAAATTGAAAACTTTGAGGAGTTTTCGGGTGAATTGTGAAATTAACTTTACTAGAAGAAACTAGAAAGAGAAGTGACGTTTCAAATTTTCAACAGTTGGCAAAAGAGAGCCGTTAGACGTGGAAGAGAGAGACAAAACAATCGATGAAAATGTATATTTAACCAATTAGTCCTCTGAACTTTTTTTGTTCGTTTTTCCAAAAAAAAACATTTTCTTAAGTTTTAAAATAATACCCTTTAGTTTATGCAAGTTTAAATTTTCCAACAGCTAAATGCATGTTAGATGTTTATGTCCGACAATGAAAATAATCTTGGAAGGATGTCCATGGTATTGGTAACAACAGATAAATTAAAGTATTTTAATGAAAAAAATCTTAAGCATCAGCCGTCACTTGATCCATCTTAAAACATTCAACTAAATTATTAATAAAAGAAACTCTCAGTTAAGAAATTTTAGTGAAAAAATTATTTTGCTTATAATTCCACCTAAATATATAGTCGTTTAATTAATATTATATGTTGTTGCTGCAAAAATTTATATGTGTTTTTCTTTAAATTTAAAACAATGCAATGTGTGTAAAATACATAAATTTTTAAAAGTTGCTAATGTTTTAAAACTCTCAAAATCATGTAAAAATAAACCAAACCTCATTATCGTATTTCTTTTTATTCATATACGTTTAATTCATATATGAGTTTGTTAATTTTCACCATTTTATATAACCTAAGATGCAATATCTTATTTCTAGGGATTAAACGTTTCAGATTCCCAATCGAGCACATCACATTTCTGATCTTAATTTTAAATAAAAACTATGTTCTATTATGTTTAAGGAAAATATAAAAGTCATTTTTTACAAACCAAAATGCTATATGAACGATTTGATAGCAGTCGATACTTGAAGATTTTATGTGAATGGATCTTTACTTAAAGGCTTTTTTGTTAATGAATCTTTACTTGAAGGATTTTTCATTAATAATTTAGTTAAAAGATTTAAAATAGATTAGTTTATATTTGAGAATTCATTAGTAATTTAGTTGAAGGATTTTTCATTAATAATTTAGTTAAAAGATTTAAAATAGATTAGTTTAAATTTGAAAAATCATTAGTAATTTAGTTGAAGTATCTAAAATGGATTGGCCGAAATATTGGAAGGGCAATTTCATTAAAATCCGATAAAGTAAATGACATTCATTGATAATTTTAATTTTTGAGGCAGCATTGATAAAGTTTAATTATTGTCTTATTATTTATACAGTAAATTGTCTGTGAATAAAATATATTTTTAAAACAGTGTAAGTATTTGTCACCTTGTAAGTTTTTAATGGAATTTTTCCAATAAATATTTTTGCACAAAAAGAATAACCAATAAAAACAAAAGTGGTGAACCTCTCTTTGTTTTAAATTCCGCGACTTTTGGCTGACATCAGTAGTTGATCTAGAAATAATTTTTATTATATAATTTTCTATGACTAATTGGTATTTAGTATAAAATATTTTAATTTAGTGAGAGTCAAAATACATTGAAAATTATTAAGGTTTTGAATTGTTGCTCTGTAAACAATTGATTGAATCAATCGAATGTACATTTTCTCGAAGTTTGCTCTACTCAATTGTTGCATGTGTCCAAACTTTAGGCTCTTAGTGCTACCGGCTTGAAACAAAATAAAGAAGACGAGTAGTATATGTCATGTGACTTAAACTCGTGAAAAAGCTAGAATTACTAACAATTCCAAGCATCATAAATTCACATTTATTTTTTTCATTGTTCATCGAGAGAAGCAAATACATAGAGTTCAAGGTAATGAGTCTCATTGACCTATTATTCGCCCAGAACATTATCGCTTAGCTTCGGAAGTTGAAAGTCTTCAGCCGCATATGTACAGGATAAACCAAGACACCTTTATTAAAATCTTGGATAAACTAAAATGTATGTAATTATTTATTCAAGATTCTAATAGGGGTGATTTGTTTATTCTATGCATATGAGACTTGTACTTTTTGTTGTGGTAGGTAAGTGACAATGTTTTGGGTGAATAAAAGTTTGATGGGACCCATTATTTTGAACTCTCTGTATTCTTTTCTCTTGACTAGCGATGAAAATAATAAATGTAAATTTGTGATGCTTGGTATTGTTACTAATTCTAGAGTTTTACTCAAGACATCACATATACTACTCTGTCTTCTTTATTTTGTTCCAAGTTGGTAGTACTAAGCGTCTCAAGTTTGGACCCTAGTAACAATTAAGTAGAGCAAATTATCCAGAAAATCATATCCATGTTGATAAACTTTCTCAGTGACTTCATAAGACAAGATCTTGGAGAAGATATTATCGTATGTATGGTATATTGGCATCTCCATGTTTCATGGGGCCAAATATACAACTTATATGTAAATATTTCTGGGTTTCATTTTCTAATCTAAAAATATTATTGGAAGTGATTGAAAACTATAAGGTCTAATATTGAAAGGAAATTTTTTTAAAAAGAAACCTTGATCATTAATCTAACAGCATGGTCTAATATATAAGATAGACCAATTAACCTCGTTAATATTGACAATCTTTGTTATGTCAAAGAAAAGATGAGACATGCTTCCAGACAACCACCCCACGTTTGGAAAAAAACGCTCGTCTTCATGGCTTCTAACTTGAAAAATCCTTTAAGAATTTGTTGGCTTGATCATTGTTATAATTGCATCAGCGAGGGCTTTTTTGCAGCTTTCATCAAAAGATAATATTGATGGTGATATCTCCATGAATTAAACGATAAAGAAAAGAGATTTTGTGGGAGAAAAATTAAGATGTTGATATTGCTGTAAAAAGATTCGAAGGAAAATATTTGGGCAATTTGAATATTTTCCTTCGTGGTGCTTTGAAACAATATCAACACATACACCCAATTTTATTTCTTTTAGTGGTTGTGTCAAGAGCAGTATCTCATCTTCCTATCTCTGTCACAAAACCCCTATTTTTCTTTATTGATCAATCCATGTAGATATCATCATCTGATGATGATGATGAAAAGGCAAGATGGTCCTCATGGATGCAATTGATAATATTGAATCAGCAAACTCCCATATATATGATCTGTTGCTAAATTATTTTCACAAATATGTTTTGGAAGAGTTCACTACAACTTAAATATCATTTTGTATCGTTTATTTTATATATTTGGATTACTTCACCAGTCAGGGACGTGAGACAAAATAGAAAAGAAGTTATCGACATCAGTTTCATTGGTATAAATTTCATATCATTTTTCTAAATGGTGTTAACAAAAATAAGTAATTACATAATTATTTTATTGATTTGAATTCATATTTTTGTATCAATGTAATAAAAGTGGTGAAAACTGATATAGATTTGTATCAGTTTTATTGAACTGAAGTTAAATTAGTTAATAACAACATCAGTCCTCATAAGTAATGTTAAATTATATATTTTGTATCATTTATTTATTAATAAGTAATTCAAAATAATATTTTTTAATTTTTAATACTATTTAGTTGATGTAACTTAACTTTTGCAGTCGTTATTATATATTTTGAATAATTTATTAATAAGTAATTCAAAATAATATATTCTATGTATCGATTTAAATGTGATCATCCGACTTTAAATCAAAAGACACGTGACTTTACTACTCATATCCAAATTTGAAGACCTCAAATATCCTTTTCCATATAGCGTCAAATCTCAAATCCAAGATATATCAACCAAAATTTTAAAAAATGATTAAATTAATTTTCACTAATGATGAACATAGATCGGATTCATTGGAATTTTAAAATACCCAACCCCATCAAAATCTGTTTAGTTTTGAGAAATACTTACCAGAATTTAAATTGAGATCCGTCTGTCAATACCCATCTTATATCTAAATCTGATCTGAATTCATAAAAAAAGGTAAAAATAAATTATCATAAAAGACACCATTTTCCAGAAAGATAGAAATCACAAAACAAAATTTAAAATAGAAAAAATCATATACACTTTTTCAAATGAAATTTTATAAAAAATTTAGAACATATTTATTATATGCATATTAAAAGAAGACACCATTTTTAAAAGTAGAGTTTATTTTGATGATATTTTGAAAAAATTCTATTTTTTAGAATATATTTTAATCAATTATATATATAATTGATCTGTATCGGATTTGGGAATCATGATATTTAAATCATAAGATCTGGATCCAAATCCAAGAACCCTGTCTATTCTATTTTTAAATTGCGTCTAATCGGATTTTAGATCCCAAATATTTTGTCTTGTCCTGGTTACCAGATATTTTGTCCAGTCTTTGTTACCATCTATTTTCATGTAAATTCTCACTAATCTAATCACAAATAACAAACAATCAAATAACAAAATTAAAATTAAAAAATGTGAAAAGAGGAGAAAAAACAGTTAATGATAAAGAACCCATTGATAACATCAACAAGACAAAACTATGTAGATATTTAAAATATTGAAAATGAACAGAAACAAATCTTTATTGTTTTTGGCACATACCATTGAATGGAATTTGAATTTTCTTTTTTGATGTGTGTAAAATCTCACAGAAATTTTCGTAGTCATCAACAAACCTCTAACAAAACTTTTGTTTTAAGATATACGACTCCAATGAACACAAACCAATTTACTAAATTCATTATATATATAACCAAAACTAACCTAAGAAAGGATTAACACGCATTAAATGACATCATAGTTGAATAAAGGTATTCGTTGGAGTTAGTCAGCCTAAATGCCTAAATGCCTAAATGCCCAAATGCCCAAAAGCCCGAAGAGGTGTAAGAGAAGAAAGAAATTTTCGTCAATAGGATTAATCCCAGCAAATAGAATGACATCCAATCAGAGCATGATTAACAGCCATGATCATCTCTATTTTTAACAGTCAATATAATATATGGGAAAATCACTACAATAACCTAAAAATATCCAACATAACCAAAATAAATAACGTGCCAACATTTTTAATTTTTTTACTATATTACCAAAAACAAAATATCTACACTCCTTCTTTGCCACATAAATATTAGGAATACTGATTTTTGGAAAACTTAATATTTTAAAAATAGTTTATTATGTTTTCACTCAAAGATAAAATGTTTCATTAAAACTCATTTTATTAATTTTGTAAACTGAAATTTGTTGTTTATTTAAATGTTAAGAAGTGATACGATATATCCTGTTGGATATATCAGAACCTATCATAAAAGCATATACTTTATTCATGTTTATCACATTTATTTAATAATTGCTAATGTAGCCTATAAAAACAAAGTTGTATCTTCGTTAGGAATCAATCAAAAACAGAGAAAACAACTTTCGTATTAAGCTTCTCCGTATTTTTAACTTGGTATCAGAGCCCTTAAGTTTCTTTTCTCAACTTGTTTTGTCTCTAATCGTTAAGTCATTAATTTTTGACTATGTCGATTATTGAACCTAACACTGACAGAAAAGAAACTCGTCGCACAATATCCCCCTATGATCTCACAGCATCCGACAACCCAGGTGCTGTAATATCGTACCCGCTCTTGAAAGGATTGAATTATGACGATTGGGCTGTAAGCTTTAAGACGGCTTTATGCTCTCGTAAGAAGTTCGAGTTTCTCGACGGCTCTATCCTCAAACCCGCAGAAGACTCAACAGATTTCGAAGACTGGGAGCCAGTAAATGCACTTATCATATCATGGATCAAGATGACGATCCATGAATCCCTGCGATCCAGTATTTCGCATAGGGATATTGCAAAAGATTTATGGGATCACCTCAAGAAACGGTTCAGCGTTTCAAGCGGCCCAAAAGTTCAACAATTAAAACATGAACTTGCAAATTGCAAGCAACAAGGTCAGACCGTGGAAACTTATTACGGAAGCATAAACAAAATTTGGGAAACACTCTATTCGATCACACCGATTCGACGATGTAAGTGTGGTACATGCAGTTGTGATGTGCTAATACTACAGGAACATGATCGTGAAGATGACAAGGTTCAACAATTTTTGTATGGCCTTGATGATACTTATCAATCTCTTCGATCGAACCTCATATCACGAACTCCTCTACCGTCCGTTGAAGAGGTTTATAACATCATTCGTCAAGAAGAAGACTTGTTGAGTCATCACAAGAAACGTGATGAACGAACTGAGACGATGGCTTATGCCGTTCAGATTAAATCTAAATCTAAAGAAGATCGCAACAAAACCGTATGTCATCATTGTCAACGTTCCGGTCATCCTCCGGAGAGATGTTTCACGATAATCGGGTATCCCGAGTGGTGGGGAGACCGTGCGCGTCGAGCATCTCAATCTGGAAATTCCAGTTTCAAACAATCAGCTACTCAACGTATCCTAGCTAATGCTGCAGTCACAACATCACTCAGTTCATCAAACACAATAACTAACGCTGATCGTAACTCGGTTATTGGAGTCACAGATGAACAATGGAACTCCATGTTACGGATTCTGAATGCTTCTCGGCTCAACAAAACAGAACAATTAACGGGTAAGTCATCGCCTCATTGGATATTTGATTCAGGATGCTCACATCACATGACTGGAAAACGCCATTGTTTATCAAACATTCGTGAAGTTGCTCCGGTATTAATTATACTAGCTGACGGGTCTGAAAAGCTAGCAACTTACGCAGGGACAGTTTCGTTAGGCACCACATTAGTGTTACAATCCGTATTCTTTGTGCCGGATTTAAAAACGGATCTCGTCTCGCTCGGACAGCTTCTCGATGAAAATAAGTGTGTAATTCAGATGACTGATAAATTTCTTGTGGTTCAGGACCGGAATTTGAGGACAGTGACTGGACTAGCTAGGCGTGAGCATGGTACCTTTTATTTCCGAAGTATGGAAGTGGCGAACTCTGCACTGACAAAGGATGCTGAAACAATGTTGGTGCATAATCGTTATGGACATCCTTCTGAGAAGATTTTATCTCTTATTTCTGGTGTTGGTGTTTCTTATAATAAGACGTGTGATACTTGTCTTCGCGCCAAACAAACTCGTGATTCTTTTCCGTTAAGCGATAATAAAGCTACCAAAATTTTTAATCTTATACATTGCGATGTTTGGGGTCCTTATCGCACTCCCTCACACTCAGGAGCTCGATATTTTTTGACAATAGTTGACGATTACTCGCGGAGTGTGTGGATAGTTCTCATGCACAACAAATCGGAAACACGGGACAAGTTATTAGATTTTTTTGCGATGGTCCAACGTCAGTTTCACACACAAGTCCAACGTTTGCGGTCCGATAACGGCACTGAATTTTTATGTTTGGCATCTTACTTTCGGCATCACGGGATACTTCATGAAACCACTTGCGTTTATACTCCGAACCAAAACGGTCGTGTAGAACACAAGCACCGGCATATCTTAAATCTTGCACGAGCCCTACGTTTTCACTCCTCCTTACCTATCTCTTTTTGGGGTGAATGTGTTCTCACTGCGGGATATCTTATTAACCGGACACCAACACCGGTTTTAGACGGGAAAACTCCATACGATTTGCTCCACGGTACAGCCCCTCTCACCAAACATCTACGTGTTTTTGGTTGTCTTTGCTATGCACACAATCAATATACCCACGGTGACAAATTTGACTCTCGGTCCAGACGGTGTATTTTCGTTGGCTACCCTCACGGTCAGAAAGGCTGGCGGGTCTTCGACTTAGAAACATTGGAATTTTTTGTCTCACGAGATGTTCGATTTTTTGAGCTAGAATTTCCGTTCTCAACTATGGATGTATCATCTCCCCCGACCATGGACATCAATCACACTAATCCTGCGGGCATAAGGCTCTCTGAGTCTTTAACTCATCCACTTACGTGCGGCCCATCATGCCCGATCACAGATGAGCTATCTGACCTACCTGTGTTGAATTTGTCTTCCACGACATCAGCTCTATCACCTGCCGCAACAACACCCGACACTTCCTCGGGTCCGCCACCACCAGCGGTCCAATCCGATTTGTTACTTGCTCCAGAAGTTGACAATGCGGAGTTAGGCAGAGGTAAAAGAACTAAAATCCCCTCCACACGCCTCAAGGAATTCGTTACCAACGCTATAACCTTAGCACCAAGTGATTCTTTGCATCCGCTCTCCGACTACATCTCATCGGCCAAACTATCCCCCACACATCGTGCTTTTCAGGCGGCCGTCACGGCTGCTACTGAGCCTAAATCTTTTATTGAGGCTGCTAAAAACGAACTCTGGGTCGCCGCCATGGACAGTGAAATTGGTGCACATGATCTCAACCGAACATGGGACATTACCACTTTACCAAAAGGAAAGAAAGTACTCGGATGCAAATGGGTGTACAGATTCAAGTTTCGCTCAGATGGTACTCTAGAGAGACACAAAGCGCGCCTTGTTGCTCTAGGAAACAGACAGAAACATGGGGTTGATTATGGCGACACATTTGCTCCAGTCGCAAAAATGGGTACGGTTCGTGCTTTCCTTCGTTATGCTGCCGGTTTGAATTGGATTATCCATCAAATGGACGTTCACAATGCGTTTCTTCACGGGGATCTCGAGGAAGAAGTATATATGCGTCTGCCTCCGGGTTTTGAATCACGATACAGCAATCAGGTCTGTCGCCTAAATAAATCTATTTATGGATTGAAGCAGTCACCCAGATGTTGGTTTTCCAAGTTATCTACGGCACTGCTCCGATACGGGTTTAAACAATCCTCTGCTGACTATTCTCTTTTCATGATCGATCGCCCCACCTACTCTCTCCGCATCCTTATTTATGTGGATGATTTGGTCATATCTGGGAGTTGTGAAGCCGCGGTGACACATTTCAAAGCTTATCTCGCTGCAAATTTTAAGATGAAAGATCTCGGGTTATTAAAATATTTTTTGGGGATCGAAGTGGCTCGAAATAACAGTGGTTTTGTTCTCTGTCAGCGCAAATACGCTCTCGACATCATCTCTGAGACTGGCCTACTCGGTTGCAAACCATCGCTGATCCCTATTCCTCAACATCATTCTCTCGCGCTTTCTAAATCTCCAATACTCCCTGACCCATCTTCGTACAGACGTTTAGTGGGCAAACTCATCTACTTAGCGAACACTCGTCCGGACCTTTCCTACTCTGTCCATGTCCTGGCTCAGTTCATGCAGACACCCAGACGTGATCATTGGGATGCTGCACTCCGTCTCGTCAAATTTTTAAAACTGAACCCTGGTCGCGGCATTTTACTTACCGCCGAAACAGACTTCACTATAACAGGTTGGTGTGATTCGGACTATGCCACATGTCCTCTTACTCGTCGTTCCTTGACTGGTTATGTGGTTCAACTTGATGGGTCTACAATCTCTTGGAAAACCAAGAAACAACAAACGGTAAGCACATCTTCCGCTGAAGCAGAATACCGCGCTATGGCTATGTTGACTAAAGAATTGATATGGATAAAGCGCTTATTACGGGATCTGGGGTTTGATCACACAGCTCCGATGGTTGTGTATTCGGACAGCAGCTCCGCTATCGCCATGGCTCTCAATCCGGTTTTTCACGAAAGAACGAAACACATTGGTGTAGATTGTCATTTTATTCGAGATGAAGTGACAGCCAAGACAATCACCCCTGTTCACGTTTCTACAAAAGCACAGTTAGCAGACTTGTTGACAAAGGCTTTAGGTCGACGGGAGTTAGACGTTCATCATGGCAAGCTAGGCATTATTGATATACATGCTCCACCTTGAGGGAGGGTGATACGATATATCCTGTTGGATATATCAGAACCTATCATAAAAGCATATACTTTATTCATGTTTATCACATTTATTTAATAATTGCTAATGTAGCCTATAAAAGCAAAGTTGTATCTTCGTTAGGAATCAATCAAAAACAGAGAAAACAACTTTCATATTAAGCTTCTCCGTATTTTTAACTAGAAGTTTTATACAACGATCTAAAACCTATTTAAAATTTTACAATATGTTTTATTTAAAAAATATATTTAAGAAAAAATGGAAACGATTAAAATATATAAAATAGAGGAAATCATTGAATCAAAGAGTTCATATCCAACAAGCTATGTTGGAAGAATCTCTGTTTCTGTATCCGATAGATTTACAGTTTGTGAGCATTATGTAAACTTGCATAGATTCAAAAGTATTCACACGTTTTGTAGATTTAGGTAGACTTTCAAAGTTTGTGCATGTTTAGCGGACTTACTATAGGTAGACTTAAAAATATAGCTGCAAGACTTATATTTACTCTACGGAAACTCGGAATCAAGTTTGAGCGTTTTTAACATAATTCAAAATATTCAAAAATATCACTCTATAGACACCCAGCAGAAGATGGGAATATGTGTCATTCATCTGATGTAATAAGGTGGAAGATTTTCCAAATAGCTACACTCTCAATTTATTGTAGAAACGCAAAACGTTTTTCTTATGTACAATTGGATTCTATCCATTTGGGTTATCTCACAATCATTCGTTGTTCCATAGGATCATTACTCCAGATAGCTTACCCTCATATATGTGCATGAAAGAGTATTTGTTTCTCATAAGGGGCAAATCATATGCGAGCTAGTTTTGATGTCTTCCTTCAACCATTAATTGACAAATTAAAGGACTTGTGGTCCAATGGATTTACAACATACAACGTTTTCTTGAATCAAAATTTCAACGTAAGAAGAATTCTTATATGGACTATATATTAGTGATTTCCAACAATATGTGATTATGTGAATTGTCAAGCTGGAGACACATGAGATATTGTTGTGTCTAATTTGCAATTGATGATACAAATGTGTTTCAATTGTCGAATGCTAGGAAGACATGTTTGTTTTTCTGTCACAAAAGGTTTCTTCTTTATGACCATCCTTTATGAAAAAACAAAATAAACTTTTTGAAGAGAAATCATGCACTGAATCATTATCCACCTCAATAATACGAGGGTAAAAAGCATATTAATGTACCGAAAATATTTGTTTGTAGTGGAAATTTCTATTAAAAAAGGAAAGACAGACTATAGAAAGTAGCATAATTGTCATAACACAAATATATTTTGAAGCTACAATACTGGAAAAATCACACGCTACAAAATAATCTGTATGTGATATATATAGAACTTTTTTCATATATAACACGATGGACAGAATTAATCAGAAAACACTGTTACATCAAGATCAAATTTAGCAAGGATTATGTTCTCAGAAAGAGTCTCATGTTGATGGCTTGATGCTCATGGTAGAGCCCTATTTCCTACTTTAATATTGACTTCAACACTAAAATAATGATTAAAAGAATGAGTGGAACATGAACTTAAATTCCCTAACGACTATGAAAAGTGGAAAGTTCTCGGGCAAGAGAAGTAATAACTACCATGCATTATGGAGCGTTTTTATGTTTTTCTTTCTAGAACTACTACTGCGACCTTTTATTATCTCGTATATAGTTTTTGTTTTCTTGTTAATGGGACAAAAAAATCCTATTACGTAAATTGTTATGAACACACACATATATATATATATATCCATATATTATGCATAACTAAATTAAATAACAATTTAAAGTTTACATAATGTAGGGGGTTGCATTCCACAACTTATGTTCTAAATCATTGAAACAAACCTACGTCCAAATTCGGAAGGATAGTATATTGTTCTAATTTAATCTAATTTTGAAAAAATCTTTCCATTTACTTTTTTTCAACATGATAAGAGTATAAACCTACAGTGGCGGATCCAAAGCTCACTTTTATCTGGGGTACTAAATTTAAAATATTGAATTCTTTTTGTTAATTTTAATACATAATATAAAAATTACATGAGTTAAGAAAAAAAGAGCATGGAGCACATGCACTACCCCTCAAGCCTTAGCAAACCTATTTACCTTTCGTAAGAAACTCAGCTCAACAGCTCTGTGAAATATATGTAGATATATCTATTTGAACAGTTTTCAAATACTTGAAGAGCATGGTAAACAACGAAAGATTTTGGGCAGATCAATTGTTGAATTATACGTAAAAAAGAAAGTAAAATTCAATAAAAAGAAGAAAAAATAGGAACTTAAAATAATGAAATGTATCCCACTGGAACATGTGTACCTAAAAGAATTGGCCAAATTGAATTTGAGTTACCTGTTTAGTTGATGGAAAACCATGTTTGCATCTGTTGATATTTTTCTCCTTCTGTTTTACATAATGTTTTGAATCATTTTCCATATGTAAATACCTGAAATTCATGAAGTCATTTCATTGGAAACCTCCACCCTTGTAGAGAACGCATGATTCTAATAATCAAATGTTAAAATTTTGCTACGCCTTGCCGTCTTGATTTCATCGCCGCTGGAGAAACACCGACTTTGTTGGAGGAACAGGAGCGCCAGAAGGTCGGGCTACTCTTTCCAAAAAGCTGAGAGAAGCCACGACCATCAAATCTCCGCCTTGAAGAGACCAAGATCTAAAACAGGTCGCTGCGACAATCAATCGAACATAACTTTAATTTATTTATGTTTATAAATTTCAAAGTAAAATCTCTTGCGAAAATAAATATAAAAGTAATTTTAATTAGTATATATTGATTTATCGATTTTATTTTGTCTGTTTAAATTACTAAAAAACTTAGTCTCGGCAATACTAATGTATTAATATTTTTACTGTATTGGGTTGCATTTTTACTGTAATGGGTTTCACTGAAACATAAATTTTAACGAGTGAAAGCTGGCTATATACACAAGTTGTATCAAATTTGCAAACTCTTTATTTAAAAGAGAAACTGTATCGAAAATAATTAAACTTAAATCACAAGGCCCATACCTAGTGCCATGCATATGCGACTAGAAACAAGTACTTGGTGTTGGTGGACCACTACATCTATTTTCAAATATTTTAAAAAAATTTAAATACATTGTAAGACCTGACTTATATATTCTGACTATAACTATAATCTATGAGTTTTTGTTTTTTATTTAGTTTTGAAAACTTAAAACTATTTTAATATTGAATAAAAAATATATGTTAATTTAGTGTCTTTGATCGGACGTCTAGCAGATATAATTTTGATTTTAAAAAATTGAATGCCATATTCTTTTGAACATCTGAATAGTAAGTGCTAATGTATTTCGAATATTGTGTTATATATTTAGACGTGAATGCCATAATTCGAATGTTTTGGTTTTGTTTTCGGATTCCGTATAAGTTTATTTTTGTTTGGTTTGTTTTATTTTAGTAAAGAATATAACAGAACCGACCAAAAATAAATTTTGATGGTTTAGTTAACGTTAGTTTTAGTTTGATTGTGTTTGAGTTTGATCTTTTTTTTTTGTCATTCAATCCTATGCAAAATAATGCAATTTCCAAAAATCAAAATCCAGACATGGTGCAAAATACTTTCGAGAAAACAAATCTAACACATGCATATAGCTTTCATCTAGACATAAATCACCAACTATACCATGTAACCTTTATTACTTAGATATTACATATAATAGGAGCTGTACCATGCAATCTTTATTACTTAGATATTATATATAAAATAGGAGTGATCATCTCTTGTTTTTTTGGCTTTGGTTAGATAATTTCGGTTCTAGTAAAGGTATTATATCTAGTATGAGTGATCATTTAATTTTTTGTTTTTCGATTTGGTTCAATAAAATTTGGTTTTAGTAAAACTATAATTAATCTTTAATCAAAATTATTTTTAGTTTGGTTTGACTCAATTCTATTAAAATATAGTTTTTAATAAGTGTAAATTGACTTTTTATCATCTTTATCATTGCATTTTCCATTGATTTTGCTTCATTTGCATTTAATTTTGGAGGTAGTTGCATAGTTTATATATTATTCCCGTTTTGTAGGTTTCTGAAGTGAAGTAGACCAAAAATATAACAAATGGAGTGAATATGATGAAGATGAGATGCTTTAGTGAAGATCAGAGAATACAGAGGCTCGTTCGCACACACCACCACTCTCGAGCGCAAGCAACGATTCATACTCTTTCTCATCCGTTTTATGGTATTAGATATGCTTCACTTCACTTGTACACATTATTTTCTCTTTACCTTTATGTTTTATGTTTTTGTTTATTGGTCTATTTCTCAATTTATTCTTGTACCGAATCGGTGAAAAATAAGTTTGGGGGAGAGACATGCTAGCTAATGATGTGTTTTGTTTTGATTTTCTGTTTTTGAATCATGCATTGTTTATAGTTTTGTTTTCAAGAAAAATAAAAAATTTGAAAATTTTCAAAAACTCAAAAAACTTCATGTGGTTTTACATTTTTATTTTGCTATTAGGATCGAATCTAAAAGCATGTAGGCTTGCATTTGCATATGCATATACATAGGGGATAATGATGACATTGCCTTATTAAAGTTCAAATTTGGATTGAGATCTAAGTCTTTGATCATAGTTACTTAATGCATAATCTCAATCTTGAAAAACTGGAAAATCCATCATTGGACCCTTTTCCTCTTTCGAAATCCCGACCATTGCGAACCTTGCTTGATTTCCAAAACAACTCTCTTTATAATTGAACTTAATTTGAATCTTAAATTCTTGCTTAGGGAGTTGAAATGCTTGTTCATAGATTTTCAAAGAAACATTCGAGTTATCTTATATCCATGTTCACCATCCTTGTTAACTCGAATGACTATCTTCATCTTTAAGATGTTACCCCACCTTTACCCTAACCATTGCTTTCGAACCATGCATTATTTTTGCTTAAGTGAGGTATCTTGTGTGCTTTTATTTGGAAAATCCTTAGAGAACGTGATCGACAATTCCTCTCTTCCATTAGCCTACCAATGTAATATTTTTTTAGGGTTGGATAGTGATCTCAATGGAAAAATAGTGATTAGAATCAAGCAAAATATGAAGAACTACTTGAGAATGCTTAAGAAAAAGAAAGAATGTTCAAATAAGAATAAGAAAAAAATAAAATATATAATGCTTCTTCTCTAAGTGGAAAATAGATGAATGAAAAGAATAGAGAGAGCACAAAAAAAGAGAAAGAAAAGTAATAAAGAAAATGAGCATGTATTTTGATTATGAAAGAAAATCTCTAGTTAGCAAGAATAAAAAGAAAAGACTTAGTTTAAGTTTTTCATTAAGGGTGGATTTCAATGGTTTGAGTACCTAGAGATATCGGAAAGTGGAATGTTCAAGTCATGAGCTATACATTGATAAATAGGCTAAAGTGTTAGAATATGAATAGTGGAAGAAAGTCTTATACCAACATTTGGTCACATTGTCCATTGGTTTTGCTAAATGACTTACAATTTAGTGTTGTTTTGAGAGAAACCCATTAATACCGTTGAACCGTCTTTTTAATCCTTGAACCCTCTTTTCCACCTAGAAACATGAACTTGATTAAGATTCCATTAGCAAGACCGAACTTAAAACTTAATTGAATGTGAAGAGTTGTTTTGAGATTAATTGCAAGTTAGTTTTGGTTTCGGGCATTGTTAGAAAGTTGAATTGGTATGATTATGGTGAAGCACGAAAAAGTTTAGTGTTAGGGTGTGTATTGTTTAACTATCTTCAAGGATTTCGTGTTGAGTCCATTTTCGAACTTTGTGGCTTTGAATCCCTATTTTCACACTTCTTTCTCTACTTATCTTTTGTTGTTTGCTTGCGGACAAGTAAGAGATAAGTTTGGAGAAGTTGATAAGTTGAGTTTTTATCATCATTATCATTTCATTTTCAATTGGGTTTGCTTCATTTTCATATCATCTTAGGAGCTAGTTGCATAGTTTGCATATTATTCTCGTCTTGTAGGTTTCTTGAGTGAATTGGACTAAATGGATGACAAATGGAGTCAATATGATCAAAAGGAGAAGATTTAGTGAAGATCAGAGGATACATCGGCCAAGAGCAGCAGTTTCGTCAATCCTTCGAGCTACAATGGTTTCACGTGGCGGCTTTATTACACCAGTGGAAGTTCAGCAAAACTAGCAGGAAGTCTAGCATCCTCACGCTAGCGTTATGACAACACCATCACTCCACCACGACATCATGCAGCAACATGACCATCACGTTGGGCTGTAGCGGGTAATAGTACTGACATTGCGTCGCCGATGAAGACTTGGAGTGTATTGCTGGAGATTTAGCGACGAGGCATACCGAGAAGATGCAACCGGCAAGGCGTAGCATGGAATCGACACCAATGGCGAGCAACGGTTTCCTCTATCGGTTTTGTGCCACCGTTGGACCAAACCAAATTTAAAAATTTTTCTCTAAACGGAGATTTAACTAAATTGGTTATGTGTTAACCAAATAGTTTTTGTTTTTCTTTATAAATACTCTCTAAACCTAAATTATTGGGATATGCTTTGTTTTATAGATCTCTTTTAGCTTCTTTTGGAGATTAAGGAAGAACATTGTATGGTGTTTTATCTATCTTTATTATCTTCTTAAATATTTTAACTATTCACCAAAAAATCATGCTTAACCAAAGATCAATCATGTTGCTTTGTTTTAACATGAAGATTAGTCAGTAATCTTCTTAAAACTCTTGGGAAATGGTAGACCTAGGGTGATTAGAGGTTGATTAGCGGAGTTTAGGCTTGGAACATGATATATCTTTTTTTAGAATTTGTTATTAAGGCTAGATTAGCATTGATCTCGTTGATTTAGGATTTAGGCAATTTTAAGTTCGATATATGTTCGATGAAATGCTGGAATCAAAATTAGTAAAAGCTTTACATTTCTAGCTTATGAAAATAGTCGATTAGGATGCTTAGTGTTATTTAGACTTGATAGTAATGTTTATTGATCATTTGGTAGCTAACAAAAGTGAATGATTATTGAATAATTAATAAAGAAATTAGTATCACGAAAGTGGATTAATATAGATTAGTGATCTACGATAGAAGAATTAGCCAATAGAAATAGATTAAACTATAATAGTTAACAATTGATCGCATTAATCAATTATTTTTCTCTCGTAAATTTGATTTTCTGTATTTAAATACAAACATTTTTAGATTTTTTCCGTTTTCATTTATATTTGAACTTTACAAAAACAAAACCATATTTGCCAAGATTAAATTATGGTATACACTTATGATATGTTGATCAATTTTTTCTTCTGGATATCTTAAATGTTCAATAGCATATTAAATTAATTGATAAATGTTGCAAAACACACCTAACTCAATGACCTATAACATTATAATTCGATAACTAAATCTTAAGATCCATGTGTTTAAAATAAAATAAAATAGAGGTAACCACCTGATTTTGGGCGTCTATTTGCTAATGATTGTTTCTAAGTTAGGAGCTTAGAATTGAGAAATATACCACCTATACCACCTATTATTAGATAACCTATGACCATTGTTTTCAACGTGGATCTAACCAAAAAAATCCAACAAATGTTTTGAATATTTTTAATAATATAAAATCAAAACAAATTATGGAGTATTTGCCATGTATTTCTTTCATCGGATGGAGAGAAAACAATTATCTAAAAAATAAACAACGCAAACATTTATGACAACTCTATCTCTCTCTTCCAAATACTATAATTTCATTGTCCTTTTCAGCGAATCCAAGAGCTTAAAAAGAAAATGAATAGAAATAAATCAACGGTCAAGATCTCAAGATTAAAATCAAACGGTCAAAAAGAAATGACTCTGGTACTGACACCACCTCTCATAATTCTCGTTAGTAGGACCCTCTCTCTTCTCTCTTCTCTCTTCTCTCTCTTCTCTCTCTTCTCCACTGTGTTAAAAACGGGTCGAATCGGTGTCGGGTCGGGTCACTTATAAGAAGAGCAAAACCACTTGCTCGCTTTCACCCCCACGCACTCTTCTTTCTCTTTCTGACATCTTTTTCTCTCTCTTCTGTTTGAAAGCCAAAGTGTCTCTCTTGAAACCACGTTCAAGAAGAAGAGCAGATTAGTCTTTGCCTTAATCTTCTTTCTTTCATTTATTCTCCACAAAGATCTCACAAGAAAGTCCTTTTTTTTTGTTTTGGGTTCTTGGTTTGTGGAGTGTGTTCAAATGTGTAGTTGTAGTGTTGTTCTTGGTTTGATGATGAGAAAGAACAGATTCTGGTTTTGAAGAAATGGGTTTTTATGTGTTCAAGGGTTTGATTCAAAGGTTTCACTGAGTTCTATGGTGAGTGAATGATGTAAATTTGGGGTTGAACAAAGGAGATGGAGAAAGATGAGTTTGGACTTCCGGAGTTAAAGAGTTATAACTGCTGTAGTAGCTGGAAGTGAGAGAGGAGAAAACATTTTATATTGTACGGAAAAATTAGGGTTTTCAAAGTTCGTAAGAAGTAAAAATTAGAAGACATGAAGCTGTCAACATCTGGATTGGGTCAACAAGGTCATGAAGGTGTTCTGTTTTTTCTCTTTTAGTCTCTGATATGATACTTTTGTTTCTGGACAGTTTCTTAGTTTAGTGTTATGTTTTGTAACAGGAGAGAAATGTCTGAATTCTGAGCTATGGCATGCTTGTGCTGGACCATTAGTCTCTCTTCCATCATCTGGTAGCCGAGTTGTTTACTTCCCGCAAGGTCATAGTGAACAGGTTCATACTTAACTTTTCTTTTTGGGTTTAAAGATTGGTTCTTCTATGTTCTGTTTGTTTAAAAGTATGGAGCTTTCTTTTATTTTTTTGAGTTGTTTATATTTGGACATTTCCATTTAAATTGAAGTGTACTTGTAGGTAGCTGCTACAACTAATAAGGAAGTTGATGGTCACATACCAAATTACCCAAGCCTACCACCACAATTGATATGCCAGCTCCATAATGTTACAATGCATGTGCGTAGTTAGTTCCCTGTCCTTTTCCAACTTCAATTTACTTCTTTTAAAGTAATTTTTGTGATGATTTGCTTTGTAAGTATGGGTTTTTGGTTTGTACTTTTCAGGCAGATGTGGAGACTGACGAAGTCTATGCTCAAATGACACTTCAACCTTTGACACCGGTACATAGATATACATTATGAGTTTTTCGTTTACTGAGTCTGTTAAATAAGTAACTTAAGCATAGGAATTGGTGTTGTGTATAGGAGGAGCAAAAGGAAACATTTGTACCGATTGAGTTGGGAATAGCGAGCAAGCAACCTAGTAATTACTTTTGTAAGACACTCACAGCTAGTGATACTAGTACACATGGAGGTTTTTCTGTTCCTAGACGTGCTGCTGAGAAAGTTTTTCCTCCATTGGTATAACATTTTTTTCATTAGCTTAGTTGCGAAACGTTGTTATTGTGAATATGTGTACTCGTATTGATATTTTGTCTTTGCCTGTTACAGGATTATACACTGCAGCCACCAGCTCAAGAACTGATCGCAAGGGATCTCCATGATGTTGAATGGAAGTTTAGGCATATCTTTCGGGGTAGGTTTCATCTTTCCTGGATATGAGATGATTCCTTTAGTATATGTTCTATCTAGGTTGGTGTAATCCTTGGATGACATTCTTTTTGGCCTGTTATTGTTGGTGTAACAATTTAAATTGTCTGTTAAGTATGACTTAAAGCAGCATTCTGCTGTTATTTTCACTACTCTTGTTTGCTTAAGTTGGAGAAAACTACGGCTATTATGTGTTCTTGCCGGTTTATATCATATATCGGAATTATTACTTGTTCATGTTAAGACAATTGGTTTGAATCCTTCTGCTTATTTTGCTTGCAATAGCAATTACTTAAATGGTTCTTGTATGATTATGCAGGACAGCCTAAACGACATCTCCTAACTACTGGGTGGAGTGTTTTTGTCAGTGCTAAACGACTAGTAGCTGGAGATTCTGTCATTTTCATCAGGTTTGTTTCTTTAGTTGTAAATTCGCTTTGTAGGATTGTGATTATATCTTTAACCCTATTACTTGTTGTCAGGAATGAAAAGAATCAACTCTTTTTGGGAATTCGACGTGCCACTCGGCCACAGACTATTGTACCATCATCTGTCTTATCCAGTGATAGCATGCATATTGGACTCCTCGCTGCTGCTGCACATGCTTCAGCAACTAATAGTTGTTTTACTGTTTTCTTTCATCCAAGGTTGATAAAACTCTCTTCTTCCTTTCTCGGCATATTTTATATTATATTTTACTAATATGCTCTTCATGTTCAGGGCTAGCCCATCTGAGTTTGTGATACAACTTTCCAAGTACATTAAAGCCGTTTCTCACACGCGGATTTCAGTTGGGATGCGCTTTCGCATGCTCTTCGAGACAGAAGAGTCGAGTGTTCGCAGGTAATGATGCCATGTATCTTTGAAACTGAGAAAATTATATTATTATGTTACACATATTACTTTAACATGTGCATGGGACACTTTCCAGGTACATGGGTACTATAACTGGTATCAGTGATCTGGATTCTGTTCGTTGGCCAAACTCTCATTGGCGATCTGTGAAGGTAACATTTAAAAGCCCGTAACTTCATGAAGATTCGTTGACATTGTAAGTATATATTTCACTGGAACTCCATTAACATTGAATATCTGGGCACTACTGGTGTAGGTTGGTTGGGATGAATCGACGGCAGGTGAGAGACAGCCAAGGGTCTCTTTATGGGAGATTGAGCCTCTTACTACCTTTCCCATGTATCCATCTCTGTTTCCACTCAGGCTAAAACGCCCGTGGCATGCTGGTACATCATCATTGCATGGTATCCACCATTTGGCTCTTCTCCTAACTGTTATTAACTACTGTAGCAAGTTCGCGAATCATTTGGCTAGAGAAATCTGTTACTATCACTAAGTTTTGTCATTGGTCTTACTGTTCTTATTTGCGAAGAACTATAGTTACTCTTTGTAGCTATTGACTTGAATCATTATGATGTTACAGATGGAAGAGGAGATTTAGGAAGTGGTCTTACATGGCTTAGAGGAGGTGGAGAGCAGCAAGGTTTGCATCCTCTAAACTATCCATCTGTTGGTTTGTTTCCATGGATGCAACAAAGGCTGGATCTCACTCAACTAGGGACTGATAATAATCAGCAATATCAAGCAATGTTAGCTGCTGGATTACAGAATATCGGCGGTGGAGATCCGTTAAGGCAGCAGTTTGTGCAGCTGCAAGAGCCTCACCACCAATATCTTCAACAATCAGCTTCCCAAAATTCTGATTTGATGCTTCAGCAGCAGCAACAAGCATCAGGCCATCTCCTGCATGCTCAAACCCAGATTATGAGTGAGAATCTTCCCCAGCAGAATATGAGGCAAGAAGTTAGTAGCCAGCCAGCTGGGCAGCAGCAGCAGCAGCTTCCGCAAGCAGACCAAAGTGCGTATCTTAATGCTTTCAAAATGCAAAATGGCCATCTTCAACAGTGGCAGCAGTCAGATATGCCTTCGCCTTCGTTCATGAAACCAGACTTTACTGACTCAAGCAACAAGTTTGCAACAACAGCTACTCCAATGCAGCAAACCTCTGCCTCGCCAGGTTCTGGAGATGGCAACAATCTTTTGAATTTCTCTATAACCTGTCAGTCTGTACTGCCTGAGCAGTTAACTACAGAGGGTTGGTCTCCAAAAGTATCCAACACTTTTACTGAACCGTTGTCACTTCCACAAGCCTATGCTAGAAAAATTCTTGCTCTAGAACCTGGAAATCCCAACGTCAATCCACAGAATCCTTCTCTCTTTGGTGGTGATCATGAGTCTGGACTTTTCCTCCCAAGTACGGTTCCGCGCTTTGCTTCTTCATCAGGAGATGCTGAAGCTTCACCTATGTCGCTAACAGATTCAGGATTTCAGAACTCATTATATGGCTGCATGCAAGACACAACTCATGAGTTATTGCATGGAGCTGGACAGACTAACCTGTCCACCCAAACTAAGAACTTCGTAAAGGTGCTGGTTGGTTCTGGGCTCAGGGACTTCTTTGTGGCTCTGTTGTCTCTATAAGAAAAAAACTACTCATTTGCTTACAAATCCAAAAATGCAGGTTTATAAATCTGGTTCGGTTGGGCGATCACTAGACATCTCCCGATTCAGCAGCTACCATGAGCTGCGAGAAGAGTTGGGGAAGATGTTTGCTATCGAAGGGTTGTTGGAAGACCCCCTTAGATCAGGCTGGCAGCTTGTATTCGTTGACAAGGAAAATGATATTCTTCTCCTTGGCGATGACCCGTGGGAGTAAGTAAAAACTACTCTTCTTCGATTTGTATACATTGATTTAGTTTTGAGACATACTATATCTTGAAAAGCTTGTGGTAAACAGGTCATTTGTGAATAACGTTTGGTACATAAAGATACTATCGCCGGAAGATGTGCAACAAATGGGAGATCATGGCGAAGGTAGTGGCGGGTCTTTCCCGAAAAATCTGGCCCATCTCTAAAAGCTACTTTGGTGTCTGTGAAAGCCTTTGTTTCGTTTGAAGTTAGTTCCACTGGTCTTTTTACATGCCATCTCTATCGTTTAGACGTTTTAGAAATAAACATAATCATATTTGTGAGTATGTGTCCTGAAAACGTTAGGGCATACTGTACTACTAGACACTCTCTCGTCATAAACATAATAACCTTTATTAGGTCGTAACTCAGCTTTTCTGGCATCACTATCCACATTACAAATTGTGATCCTACTTGTAGTACTATGCGTATGCGGAGCATACGAGTTACTACCGAAGAAAGAGAAAAACTACTAAATCGATTTCTTAACAGAGGAGATTGGAGAAAGTTGGCAATTATGGCGGGGATTGGAAAGTACTAAACTCTCTAATTTTCGAAAGTTTAAATTAAAATCCATGGATATCACAACATTCATCATTATCCTTTTGTTCAATTTAGAACTGTTTGAATATTAAGCAAATTTATAAAAAGAACATTGAAAAAACAAATTTATATACTTCACAAATCAATAACGATTATACCTTTGAAAAGATTAGATATGATTTCAGAAATCACAACAATTTAACTATGTTCTTTAGGACATAGGCTATGTCACATAGCTTAAGTTGAGTTTGCTTAGACTTCATTTCCTTTGATGACATTGACAAGGGGATCAAGTTTGGGCTTATTAGTACACAGACACTTTAGTGGGACTTCTGTTTAATTTCTTCTTTATCGTGGCTATTACAAATTTTCATATACATAGTTGAAGTTATGAAATGGTAAAATTTGACCCCAGAAACAAGAGTTTAGCAAAGGCGTCGAAAGATCTCTTGGAGGTAGCTATGAATAATCAATGGGATTTTAGCTGTTTTGATTTTTGAAGTAAGAATATTTTATTCTTATGTGATCTACGTGTCATTTGGTTTAATATATAGATTAAAATCATATTATAGTTAAGGATTATAATATAAAAGACGACATTGTGATGGATCGGTTTCGATTAATAACATTAGAATTCGGATGTATTAATAACCTTTTTTTTTACCATATTTTATTAAATATTTTTTTTTGATATAGTTTTATATATGTATTATTCACAAGTGACTCCTAAAGGAAAATGCAATGCATATATATACACAGTAGCAGTTATTAAGGAAGTTGCATGTCTCTTTATACGTGATGAGAAGGATCACATTAGTTGACACACAACGTAAAAGAAAACGATTGCTGCAAGGGTGACACAAAAGAAAGAAAGAAAGGATTTGATTTTTTGTCCATCAAAGGGCTCCTTAAGGAAAAAGTTCAAAAGGAGGAGAAATCAAATTGAAGACTTGAATCCACAAAAAAAATTCTCTAGGGATCGAGGTTAGTATTTTCTTCTTCTAAATAGAAGTGGTTAATGGTTGAATTAAGTCAAATCTAGATGGTCTTGGAAATAGATTTCATAATAGAAATCATGAAGTAATTCTACATGTGGTATCAGAGCCACATTAGATTTGTTTAATTCACTCATGAAATCTTAATGCATCATGTGGTTAAACGTGTACTCATAAACGAGTGTTTATAAATTCTGGAATTTTCCTGAGGTGTGCAATCATGATCGATATGATTTCTGAACGGTTACTGCATGTTCCATTTGTGTGGAAATGTTATAATTAAAGTGTAGTATATTAATAGAAGTGCTCTTACAATGGGGTTATTAAGAAATCATTGTTGTTGGTATTCATGATCGAGTGTTTAGATCTATTATGCATCGTGAATTTTGTTTTGACCAAGATGCATAATAGTACACCGAGTGGTGTAATTGATTTGTGATGAAACGTCATTATTGAGTGATAATTTATAGTGGCCGGATGGGTGTTTAGATTTCTCAAGTTCGTGAAATGGGGCATTTTGCTAAGGGAGGCGATTTGAAGATTTTTTGGCGATAGGTTTCGTGTGATCCAAGATGGCTGAGCCGGCGCCTGAGGGTGGCTCGGTGGTTTTAGGGCTTTTGTTCCGGAGTGGTGTTGTCTCTGCTATGGTTTCTGTGTCTCTTGTGTTTTCAGCAAGGGAGGAGGTTTCTGTAAGCTGGGGTTAGTGGTGTTGTCTCTGCTGAAGCTATGTTGGCTGAAGCTTTGGTGATTGAAGCTTTGTTGGATCCGTTGGCTGAAGCTCTGGTGACTGAAGCTTTGTTGGATCCGTTGGCTGAAGCTCCATTGGTTGAAGCTCCTTTGGCTGAAGCTTCATTGGCTCGTAAATCATATTTATCAGCAGTTCAAAAGCAAAAATCATTGACGAAACATTATCTTGGTTCCAGACGAAATTCTCAAGAACTAGGTTCCTTTATGGGATAATTTGATTGTGGGAAATTTTTCAGAAGCAGCTTCTCATATAGCCAAGATTCATGTGATAGTGAACAAGATTTGGTGTTATGGGAATAAGTCTATCAAAATTGATGCATACGTAGTGAATGCAACTACAATAAAGTTTCAGATACGTGATAGAGTTATTAGAGGTAGAGTGCTATGAAGAGGTATGTGAATATAGCAGATAAACCGATGATGGTGTCAAAGTATGGTCCAATTGACGAAGAGGACCAATCAGCTCTCCGTAAAATGGCTATTTGGGTTGTTATTAAACAATTTCCAGCTTCGTACTTCTCGTGGAAGGGTTTAAGTGAGTCTAAGCGTCTTCATCCAGATACATACTTTATAATAAGTTTAACCAGGTAAAGGTCTTTGTCGAGGTTGATTTGACAAAACCGTTACCTAAATCGTTTTTTAAAGACAAAGCAAGGTGTGATTTCTGAAGTATCATATTCGTGGTTACCTCCTACATGTACCACGTGTTTTAAGTGGGGGCATTTGAGAGAGGTTTGTCGAGCAAAATCCAGTTCCGAGATAGTGACTTATATGACTCGAAAACTCTTATATGACTTGAAAACTCGAAAATACCAGATCATGTATGCTCGATCGGGCTGCAAAGTGATCGGTCGATCACTTTAAATTAATCGAAAACTTGTAAAACTAACAGGCCATGTATAATTGATTGGACATCAAAGTGATCGATCAATCACTTTGGTTTCATCGGAAACTCGTAAAATACTAGCCCCTGTATGATCGATCGGGCATCAAATTGATCGATCGATCACTTTGATTTTATCAGAAACTTGTAAAACTAACACGCCAAGGTATGATCGAAGGGGCATGAAAGTGATCGATCGGTCAAGTTTTTTTTCTTTGATAACCGCATGTTATGGTAAGTTAAACCGGAAAAATGGATATGTACCAAGAATAAACCAATATATTTAGGGTAAAAATTTGTTATAAACCCTGAATCAAGTTTCTAAACATTATTCTTCTTATTCTTCATTGAAGGAGAAAACTAATCAAACACAAAAGTTTCAATTGTTCATCAATTTCATCGATTTAAAACTCAAGTATACTAGGATTTTCATCATCTTTCCATTGCTATAATTTTTGTTTCCAATCTGTAAAGGCAAGACTTCCTAACCTATATTTTTTTTGTTGGAAATTTTTAGAATTGTGGAGTCATATCTCTAATCTTTTTGCATCTTGTTGAAAACACATTACACTACTCTTCTTGGTTATTGTCTATAATTATTGCTATAAATACTGCATTACATGTGTATTAGGAGTAACCAATGAAATCAACATTTTTTTAACCTCTATCACCTATGTTCGATGTGCTAATTAGATGGTGTTTAGAGTCGTAATTGCTTGATTACTTCTGTATTTTGACAAACAAATGAGTTTATGGTGAAATCTTCATGTTTTCTCCATGAATCTTGCATAAATATTCATGTTATTGGTGCTTCCTCTATTATAGGCAATGGGAAAAAAAAGAAAAGAAGTTGAGGTTGAGGAGAGCGTAGGTGAAGAAGAAGCACCAAAAACAAAATTTAAAAGCATTAATCGAACATACTATTACAACAATACAAGGACGCGCGCCTTTGATATTCACTTAATACCAATCACCAAAAAGATGGATAAACACGACAATGACTTCATTAAAGCAATGACAATGGTGAAAATTGAACCAACGCGTTTTGTTTTAGAGCATGTATTTGAGCGGGTTGGATTACTTAATGATGTGGAGAAAGTGTTTACAAACATAGGTTTTGACAAATTGTATCGGCTTTGTTATCACACACACCCTGTGTTGGTTCGGGAGTTTGTTACAACATGCCGTCTCACTTATGATGATCCAAAAAACCAGGTGGCAAGGCAAGGAAAATCACATTCTTCCTCAGTAAGAAATTTTGCAACTTGACTCTCTTTGAGTTTTGTGACATATACGAGTTTTGTCACGGGGAAGAAGTAAGTTTTCCAAAATTAGAAAACCCAACAAAATTCTTGAATTTGATTGGGACATGGCGTTATACATCAAAAGAGGGTAAGACTGCTAAGATCCGCAATCTCGTTTTGAGATGTGTGGCGAAGATCATCAGCAACACATTCTTTTTTTAAAAGCAGAGTCTGGTTTAGGTCATGATGATGAGCTTTGGATGCTTTATTATGGTGTCAAACATCTTTTGGTAGAGTATCGAGACAAGCCAGACAACAATGTTAACTTTGGCGCTATATTGGCTACTATGTTTATAAACCTGAAGAAAACTGCTCCTAATTCCACAAAGGCACTACATATGAACACGATTCTAATTCCTCTCTTCCTCGTATTTGAAGACATCCAACTATCCACGACAGAGACGAATAAATAGGTTCGCACTATCCATATCAAATATTTGGAGAACTGTCTCATACTAAAAAGAGAGAACTAAATACCAATCCCACATACTTGATACATATCGATACGTGGATCGAGCTACTAAAAATTTGTTATGTGAGTTACCATAACCCAATATCACATCACATGTCTCTCGTGAGAACCTCGAGTTTCTCTCCGGCCCTGACTACCTTGTCAATCATGCGGATGCGGCCACTGATCCATCCAATCATGCAGAAGATGAGGAAATAGCACAGCAGCCCAAAGACCACCATCATCACTCTCTATATCCACCGTAACCGCACCAGCTCTTGCCATATGATTCTACCCAATACAACTTACCACCAATTCCACCACATGATGCTGAAACTGAAAGACAACAATGGATCATTGACACATGAATTACAAACAACGTGACTCTACACAAGATATGGAGAGCATTAACTAAGATTAGACCATGCAGTTGTGCCTCTCATCCCAAGGTCCAAGAAGACGATGATCACGATATGAGAAACAAAGAGAGTGAAAATCGTAGTAAATATGCAGATGATGCCACACGATCTCATGTAGAGGCCAACTCCCCTTCTTCTGGTCACACGGCAGATAGCCATCTCAGCAGACGCAGAAGGAAGGCAGGACAGAGCCAGAGCTCCAGCGAAAGCCCATCCAACCGCCGCCGATTCTTAGTTTATTATTCTGTCTAATATGAGCATATGTACTTTTATGGCTTTATTAGAAGATAAGTTATGACTTTAACAATTAATTTGTTTTCTATTTCCATTTCTATTTTCTTAAACATTGTCCCAAACTCTATGTTATCGTTGATGATTTTCTTAAGATATTCACCTTTTTAAATGTTTACCAAAAAATAGTAAATAAAATTGGAAAAACAAGTTAAGCAAAAACAATAAAAAATAGTTGCACTAACCGTACTATATCACTATATCACATGACGTTCTGTTATGTCATTCTTTGCCACAATGGCTGCACTTGTGTATCTTTGATCCTTGTGACAATCTTGTCTTATCTTCAACTGTTTAATGTCTTTGTTTTTTGGTCTTCCTGGCTGTCTTCCTGTTTGAGGTGGTTTAACTTTTGTAGCTTCAACATCCTCTGGGACAAGCCATTTTTCTTCAGGAACACCTATTGGATTCATAGATTCCTCATATAACGATCTCCATGCGGTAGCGGTATACACATCATCAGTGTATGTATATAGATCTTTGCCTAGATACAAGCTCGTTTTAAAGCATGTCTACAAGGATTTTTTTCTATCTCAAACTTTCCACAAGAACATGTTCTTTTTTCTAAGTCAACAACGTAGTCTTCTTTGTTACCTTTAACCTGTAAACGAGTTTTGGTAATCGGATAAACTTTAAAGATTTCACCTTTCTCTATTTTTCTAGAAATATTTTTCTCCAGCTCAATAGTTAAAGGATTCTTTTGATTCACACTTAATTCTATTCGCTCATAAACCATTGTGTTAACTATCTAGGTGATCTCAAAGCTGAATTGATCGATTCAGCATGATTGTTGGTGTGAAGGTCATATATGTATCCAAGAAAATGACATCGAGCCCATTGTGTCACATCAACTTCCTCTAGATAAACTCCAATCGAAGGACTGATGTAGCAAATGTGGTTAAATTTTTTCTCAAATTCAACAACTCTATATGTTTTCGACGCTTTTTCAACCAAACCAGCCACACCATTTCCCTTGTAATATGTTATCACATTATTAATCAAGTGGTGGATGCTAATACCATGTCTAGCCAATGGGTAGATTTTTCCAGTTGATTTACAAATCGAGAGATGTCTATCTGACACAAAAGCTAAAATTTCATCATCCTCTATAACATCCTTTAGTTGCATGAAAAACCAATCCCACGAACTATCATTCTTAGAATCAGCAATTCTAAATGCGATTGGATACAAATTAGAGTTACCATCTACGACTGTAGCAACTAGTAAAACTCCTTTGTATTTGCTTCTCAAAAACGTCCCGTCAACTACAATCACTTTCCGAATTGATTTACAGAACCCTCTTATTGATTGACAAAACAAAATAAATAGATATTTGAATCTACCATCACAATCAATTTCATAACTTTTCTCTGGAATTCCTCTAACTTCGTTAATTGCATACTCACGAGACTCCCAACCTTGATAATAAGTTAGTTCGTATCCATACTCTGTACGGATAATGTTAATGATATATTTTGGTGTAGGTCCTTCCTTAACACTCTCATAATTATGCATGATGAGATGTCCAATTGTTCTTCTTGAATGTGTCCTATAAAATTTATTTTTCTTCGAAGGAGCACATATATGCTCACTCACATACTTGTTAATTTTCAAATATTTAGACTGCTCTAAACACTGAGCACGAAGACTCCATTTGCAAACACTATCTATGCAGCATATACACCACCATTTTGTATCAGATTTAGTACTCATGTAGTCACAATTATACTTGATCGCATACATTTCCATAGTTGCTTGTAAAATTTTCTTACTCCTGAAATAGTTCCCTTTATTGACCATCGACTCTACCAAAATAGATCCAAGGTGATCAATGACCTTAACATCGTTACTCTGTTTATCTGCATCCCCCAATACTGCTGATTTTCCACGCACATTACCATCATTGTTTACACTCCTACGATAAGCACGTCGCTCGTTAGCATCACCACTTTGCTCTTTTGCATGATTTCTTGACTCCTTATTCAAATCAAAATGGTCTCTACTACTATGATCATCAACTCTACTTTTGAACGTCACGCACAACTGTAACATATTGTTCATTTTTAAATAGCCAAATTTTTTTTTGAGTTGTCTATCATTCATCATAACAACAGGAGGAGAATCAACACTAACATCTATGAAAAATAACTACATTCCACATCATCTACACTCTATTCTATATCATAGTCTTCTGAAACCATGAATTTTAACTCTTCAAGAGATGAAGTGGATTGCAGAGTCAGTAATCTCCCACGTTTTTCTTCATCAACAATAAATCTCCAATCCTTGTTATCATACAATTTCCATACACCACACTTAACGTCGATATGCAGCATAATAAATGAAAAAACTAAAAATCTTCTACAGGTAGAACAAGGCGTCGACATGAAAAGAAGAAGAACAATAAATATCGTGAAACCTAAATTTTAACTTAATCTAACAAATAAATAATTATTTTTTAATTTTAATTATATTATTTTAAAAATATTTATAATTTTATATAGTATAGATTCAGTCATTATCTTTGGTATATATATATATGTATTTTTAATTCTGTCATTATCTTTTTGGATATTCTAAAATTTTCAGAATACATATTTTTATACTTTCAGAATACCTATTCTAATTGCTACAAAGGGTAATCTAATTTTCCTAGAACATGTACAACTGATAGAATAAATATTCTAAATATTTCAGAATACATAGTCTAAATATTTCAAAATAAGTATTCTAATATTTTCATTCTAAAAATCCTAAAACATTAACGATTGCTAGAATACATAATATAAAATTTTTAGACCATGAACAAATGTTAGAATACATAATCTAATAGCTAGAATACCTATTCTAAAATTTTTAGGACAACTTTCATCAAGTTAAAAATATACTTAAAACTGTTTAAAATGAAAAATTTTCCTTCTTCAAATCTTCTTAATAAATGTTTATATGGTTATTTTTAAAAATGGTATTAATCTAATAGTAGGGGTAAATTATAGAAAAGTGACAATTTTTTTTTAAAAGTATAGATGGAAATTTTTTTAATTAAAACTTCTTTATAATGAATTTTTCCTATATAAAATTCAGATAACAAAAAGAAATATGAAATCAGATTACTAGGTTGACCGAGTACAGTTTACCTCTAGATACTAGAATCTTGAAGTACTACGAAAGAAATGAAATCAATATGTTTGATGCATTATAATGAGAAAAGTATTTGAATTTTATAGCCATGCTTTGGAAGATTCAAACTCTTAGATTACATAGAAGGGTAATGAATCCAATAACTAATAATCTGAAACTTTGACTTCTTAATATATGCTATTGTTTGCTAATTTTAATTGTGGTACATTATTATTTTGGCAAGATAATAACACTTTTGGCATAAATTAATTATGTTACATTTTATTCGCTATTAATGTGATATAGTTCGTCTTTATATAATATATTATATATAAATAAATTTGCATTATATTTACTTTTCTTTGAAAAATATTTGATAACTTATCACATTCAATATTGCTCAATCTCAGTCTCTTTCATAAAATAGTTATAGTTGTCCTTATATCTCTATTAGTAGAACCATGTTTAGAACAATATCACAAATTGTTGATTAAAATTAGTCTTAGTTATGTATAAATAAAATAACAAGTAGAATCCCTCCTAATTTATAAAGTTATGCAGACAACCTACTCTAAAGGATCCGAATTAATAGACAAATCAAGAAAGACAAATGTGGTAAAAAAAGAAACAACTGAAGCTTGACAGAATAGTAAAAATAAATGATTGCACTTGACACTTCTTCTTACGTAGAAGTAATCAGAGAAAATGAAAATTAGGGGTTCTAATCACTAAGGATTTTTCTAGGAAAAAAAATTCATAGATCATGTAAAAAATAATTACTAAACTAAAACGGTTTGGAAGCCCATTGAACTACTTTTAGAAATATTTTATTTGAAATTATTTCATTTATTTCTACCTTGTTAACCATTACTAAAATAAAATAAAATATACAATTGTAGCCACAACCTACTAAACTTACATGCACCATTATCGAGATAAGCAACAACTTAAATTTCGACGCCGGTGGTGTTGCTCACCAGCGTCTGACAAAGTTTCCCTCTAGCTATTCGTTCTTAGTTCTCTCGTGCTCGCTATTTTGATTTAGCTTTTTTTTTCTTCTTTTTTCCGACCACAAATCAAACAGAGGAATTATGGTTTTGGTTGCCAACGACACGTTCTCCGACCTCCATGGTTCCCCTACTCTCTGTTGGTTGAGAGTCCTTGGTGTATAACCGAAGATCCTTTCCATCTTTGTCGTCTTTCTCTGACTCTCACATAACCACTCCCCAACAACCACCGTTTCCTCCACTGCTCCTCGTATCCAAAAACCCATGTCGTCTTTCTCTGCTCCGCCCTTCCACTATCGTATCTGAAAGGCTGGTTGTTGTCTCGGGTGTGCTTTCGAAGCCAAAAATTCAAATCTTGCCGCCACGAGCTTCCAGTTGACCACCATCTCATGTCTTCAGATGTGGCAGAACCTTCAGTCAAGACTGGATTTCACAACCGAGTTAACATGCCCTCCTGTTTCACTGTCTGTCAGAAACAAATGTTGAAGGGTTTAGAACGTGGTTTCTCTCCCAACCAAGAAGGATATCCAATTTTCCGAAAGCATTGATTGGCGATGTGACTAGTACGGCCGCAAGTGGAACAAACCGAAGATTTATTTCGATTATCTCTGTTATTTTTGGGTCGTTGCTGAGACTGAACCGCAAAGCTAACTGAATAAGTTCGTTCTTCAAACATTCTGCTCGTTGTTTTTGATTCTTCATCTTGAGACACAGCATTGTAAGCTTCATCTAATGTTGGCAATGGTACACGCGAAAGCAGAGCGGATTTCACAGAGCCAAACATCGTTTCATCTAGTCCCATGAAGAATTGATGAAGTTTGTCTTCTTCACGTTCTTTTTTTTCTCTTGTTGATAATCACTCAACGAGGACCATAATTTCATAAGCTTACCGTAGTATGCTTCGACCGCCAATCCTTTTTGGCAACAAGTTGCAAGTTCTGGTTTTAGCCTTTGAACTTGCTGTCCGCTTTTGATCGAGTATCGAACTCGAATATGTTCCCACAGATCATATGCGATCTCACAGTGGGAAAGATTGGTGCGTAGAGTTGGATTTATCGTGAGTTTTATCCACGATATCACCAACGCATTGTTCGCACACCAATCCTCATAGTCTTCAGAATCTTCTCCAGGATAAGTTATCTTCCCATCTACGAAACCGAATTTCTTCCGTGTCCTGAGAGGTAGGCGTATACTCGCGGCCCATTCATCATAATTAGAACCTTTCAACGGTGGTTGAGAGATCACGCAACCCGGATTATCGCCGGACAATAAGTTATACGGAGATATGGTCCTTCGAGCTGCGCTCTTTTTGGATCGATGATGAGATGAACCAGAATCATCATCATCGCCAGGAGTGTTTTTTGGATGAACTAAACTACCCGACATTAAGAACGAATTCGTAGAACAAAGAGAATAACAGAAACAAGGTCAAAGAAGAGAAAAGAATTATGATTTTATGTAAATCGTTAGAAAGATCGAACAAGCCTTTTTGTATGTGGCTATTGCTCTGATACCATGTCAGAAACAAGTGTTTAAGGTTTTTCTCTAATGGTTTTATTATGAGCTTTCACGTCTTTATATATACATAGCTATGTTTATCCTAATTAATCGTATTTGATAAGTACACCTGGATACGATCTTATCAAAATATATCTTATTATATTTTATCATATGTCAATAGCGTCTTCCTCTGGTCTGGGGGTTAATAACTTTCCCAGATCTATATTTGTTGAGGGCTATTACGATGACATTCCCATTTAAGTCTCCTTTGGTGGGCCTTCTTAGTTTCAGCATCTTCACCTCCACATTATTTGCTGCTGTCTCTTGCTGGACCAACTTTCTTCGCCGGTGAAGATCTCGGCTACCCAACGTTCATCCTTTTTATCTGCTCTCTTGGTTAGTGGATCTGGGCCTTGTTCCAACTCTCTCATTAAGAGTAAGGTGTTTAAGCCCAACATGTTCTAAGCTTGTAGAAATCTGCACTCATTCTTTTACTAAATAATTGAAAACTAAACTACCATATATTTGAGTAAACCTTTATACAAATCAATTTTATTAATATTTTATCAGTTTATTTCGTTGTCCAACAACTTTACTGCAAACAATTTATTTTTTTCTTAAAGAAAAGATAATCTCTTATATGTCCCACCAATAAATCTAAGCTTGAATCAATCATTAAATGTAATATGGTCATCTTAAACCAAATAAAATGAAACATTACTGGGGTTGTATTTAACAGAGCATTTGGATTAATTTAAGTTAAAATTACATATCCTATGTTATTGAAACATGAAATTTAAAATATCTTTTAAAATCCAGTTTTATTGAATTAGTGATTTTAAAATATACAATCAAATCCACTACTAATAAAACATTTTAAAAATTTGATTTGAAAGTTTTAAGTGCGATTTCAGAGAATTTCTTATTTAAAAATTTAAAGATAAAAATTTAATGGTTTTAGGTGAAATTTTAGAGAACTTTAATAACAAATTCCATAATAACCAAAATTAAAACTGAAATCACTCCAAATTCTTCATCGAGTACATCCCCTACTTGAATTTAAATAGATAAAGCAACATAATATCCATTACATTGATTTATAAGGAAATGATATTTTGTACAGAAAATGACACCAAATTATTTAGGGAAATGAGATGCAAAAATGAAATGAAAACAAAAGACATTTGAGTAAAACTATGGTTGGTTTTGGTTTTGAGGTGGTGGTCTCACGAAAAATACTGGTGCTTCCTAAATCTATAGTTGGCCAACTGATGTTGATGCACCAACATTTCCATGACGTCCATCAATATCTGAAAGTAAAGAGGTATGCGTAGGGAGGATATTATCAGGCATAGGATGACTGGGATATGGTGGCACTTTATATGGTCCTATGATGAAGCGAGCTCACTCTTTGCTCTCTTAATATGTTCATCCAAATTTTTAAGATCATTTTGTTATTGTAAAACCTTTCCGTAATAACCAGATATGGATCACGTTCAAAGTCTTTGCCTCGTAACACAAAGCGCTTAAAGCATTTTTACGTTGAGAAAGTTGAAGATTACTCAAGATCTTGTAGTAGTAGTCTCCTCCAAAGATTCTATGAAGACGTTGGTCAACACAAAATTTTGTTTCATTCTTCATTTATGGCAGAGATGATATGTGCCCAGTAATTCGACCATAACTCTTGGAATACTGCTCTAAATGACTCGAGTTCAATTCCATTGGAAAAGTAACACAATTTACTATCCTGAAACCAAATATAGGATTAAACTGGACACGAGTAGACGTTCGTCTTATAAAATTTTTCAGCCACTTTTGATTCCGAGCGATTTGGGTGACCGCTACAAGTTCTTCTTCAATTTTTTTTCTCTTCTTGCTCATCTCTTCATTTCTACGGTTTGAAGATCCTTAAGTCCCATAAGCACCTAAAAAGACTCAAGAATATGCAAAATGCAATATATACTACTTAAGAGTCTAAAATGCAAGATAATGCAAAATGAGACTAAAATACATATATGCAACTCTTAAATGATGCAAGATGAGATTTAAAGTTATGAAAAAATGTTATAAACATTTAAAATTCATAGATATAACTCCCCTGGAATTCCATTTTGCTTGTCCGCAAGCAAATAACAAAAGACAAACCAAGAAAGAAGTGTGAAAGTGGGGATTCATAACCATGAAATATCAACCAAGCCATTAACATCATTTTCCCAAGATGATACTTCAAGAAATGCTAAAACAAAATCCCAATTGATCATCATACTTATACTTATCACAACTCCAATTTACTCTTAGGTTAAAAATAAAACATCCACTTGCAATCATGCATTTTAACTCTTTAAGGGAATATCTCTAAGGGAATGTCAACCATTCTCAATCGGTTTGGTGAGAAAAGCTAAATGAATGAGGCTGTTTTATGCTTTTAGTAGGTTTCTCTCAAATCAAACAAAATGTTAGACATTAGGCAAAAGCTATCTAAGAAAGGAAAAATTTATGCATACAAGTTCAACCTCCATTCATCTACCCAATCCATACATATCACTACAAGAAAGCATCACGAAACAGATGGCCATATCTGTCGGTTCAAGGTCGTATGAAAAGAAAAATTCCGACGGATTATATTTTGTCTGTAATTCCGTCGGAACCAATACCGACTGATTTTCGACAATATTCTGATGAATCACTGTCGATGGATTACTGACGGATGTTCCGGCGGATTCGTTTCCGATAGATTATAATTTTATTATTATTTTAATTAAAATTTAATTTAAAACAAAAACTTAAATTTAAATTAAAAGAAATTAAATTTAAATAAAATTATTCAAATAGAAAAAATCCTAAAAATTATTCAAAAGTAAAAATAAAATAAAAATTTTGAAAACTAGAAATTATAAAATCTACGGAGCGGGTGGAGGATCTGCATGAAGAAAGCATTCATCCGATCTTCCATAGCTTTGATCTTTGCTTGATCCAATACTGTCTTGTCATGTATTGTGTCGATATCGATCTTCAAATGCTCAAGCTTGATGGTCTTCTGCGCTAGTTCCGCTCTAAGTTTGGCTGCTTTTCCAAAAATGTGGAAAGAACTACCAGATACCGAGAAAATTTCAAAAATAGGACATTTGGTCTGCGGAGTTGTATGAGAAAAAAATTAAGTATAAAAACCTAGAAATATAAGTAACTTATCAAAAATACGTAAATAAGAACTATAAATGTTACTTACTTGTATGACCAAATCGTTCCACATCTCTATAGGCACTTATGGTTGAGGATTCCTTCAGCGACCGGCTGGGATATAATGTACTCTTCTCCTAGCTTCTTCATGGGGTCAATGATTTCCCGAGCAACTGGATCTTGAATCTCACTAGTCTTATGGTTGGTGTGCGCATCCTTTAGCAAACTAAGATGCGAGGGACACACACTATCTTGTTTAAACTGCACAAATAAAAATTTAATAATATTGGTAATGAATTAACTAAATTTAAATTCATGAAATGAAACAAACTTATGAGTTGTTCTTCCGAGAATCTTTGCTCGTTGCGCATAAGTTGTTCGTCACTATCCTTTTACCGTTACGAACACTTATCTGGTTGCCTGATTGGATCTTGAAGATTCTAACAGTTTCCTATTGATTCCAGTAGTCAAAAACCTTTTCCATATGTTTGGGTTCCCAAGAAACTCTTTTGGTATCTGCTCGGTCTTCCACTTCACCTTCGAATAGTTCATCTTCCTCGAATACAAGATTCCAATTTTTTTCTCAAACTCCTGCCTAATTTGGACAGTAAATTCTCGGCTCCAAAAAATTGTTGCTGCGAAATTTTTTAAAAATTATATGAACACTTATGTAAAATTAAAATAACACAAACTATTTAATTTTAAAGTAAACTAAAGAAAGATAAATGCTTACCGCAAACATCGTAAACCGTATCTCATGATCTTCTAGAGGCATGGTCAAAAATTTCTTGTAAGGATGCTTTAACATCCCGATCATCATGTTGTTAATTGCCTTCAAAATTCCATTATGGGAATATTAAAACCTGTAAGAAAATATTGGAAAATATAATCAAAACTTATAAGGTTTAATAACTTATAAAATGTAAATTATTAAATGAAAATTTAAACTTACTAAGTAGCTCTGCCGTCACAAAGCGGATGAAGTCTAATGGTGTTCTCTCTATCCGGGTGAGAAGCAAAGTCATCCGGGATATGAGTGGATTGGGTTTGCGAGTTACTCATTCCTCACCTCGCACGATGAGCTCCTGCTGAAGAAGCGTAATTATTGTAATCCCTGAAAAAATTAAATTTAGCAAAAAAATACAAATCAAAATGTAATTACCAAATGAATTTTTAAATTCAAAAAAATTAAATATAATTTTTTTTAATAAAATGAAATCAAAAGATTTTAAAATCAAAATGTAATTACCAAATGATTTAAAAATTCAAACAAATTTATAAAATTCACAATAAAATGCAAAAATAATGATAATTCACTATAAACTAAATTCAACCATAAATCAATATCCATAATATTTCTAAATAAATTTTTTAAATTCAAAATAAATTTCTAAAATTCACAATAAAAGTTTAGATATCAATATACAAAATTCACAATAAAGTTTCTAAAATTTTTTTAAAGATCCATAAATCTATATCCATAATCAATAAACTAAATCTAACTATCAAACCCTAAATCTAACCACCAAATACCTAAATTTAACAAGTAATCACATAATCTAACTTCCAAATCCTTAATACCAAATCTAAATCCCTAAATCTCAAATACAATTCCCTAAATCCAAAAAACTAACTTTTCAATCTATAAATCTAGTTGAAAAGGTTATAAGCTTACATGTGGGGTGGGATATTGGCCATTTGGGTGAAGATTTGAGAGATTGAGAGACTTCTGAGAGATTTTTGTTTGTTTTTCGTGTGAACTCGCGAAGAAGATGGAAAAATATTTATAACAGGTTTCTCCGTCGGAAATCTGTCAAAAATCCGTCAGTTTTTAAAAAACTTAAATAAGATATGGTCTTTGTCATTGTCGGGAACATTCACCCTTTTAATTTCACTATCTGTCGGAAATTATCCAACAATTATTAGAACTCCGACATATAGTGAATTTTGGTAATTGCGTGAGACAAAAAGATGATTTTGTGGGTTAAATTTTACGATCCATGAATTATGCATGTTGTTCTATTGGTCAGTCAAACACAAGGGGCTATGTGTATCTCTGAATTCGTCGAAACTTTCCGACGGATAGTGAAATTAAAGGAGCGAATATTCCCGATAATTGGTACCGAAATTGATTCGTTTAACTGTAAATGGATTTATATAAGATATTTTATTCATTTGTATGATAACTTATATTTGAATCATCTTCTTTAATATCAAACAACTAATTTTCGTAACATGTTTCATACATACATAAAAAAGTATAAGATTCGTTATCTAACACTTAACTTCGAAACATATGAAAATTTGTAAGCATGTTTTGTAACTTGTTTAAATGATTATTTTGTCTTTAATGTTTTTGAACAATGATTAGCATTGAGTTTCAAGGTACATCGTATAAAAACTTTTTAATTCAACCCCTAAATCCTAAATTCGTCGGAAATATAAATATATATATATATATATATATTTATAAAAAATGGATTTTTGAAATCTGTTTTGATATATTAAGATCAATAATACAATAAGGTTTTATTTTTGAAAATCGTATTTGAAATTAATTTTTGAAATTAATTTTTGAAATTTGTGATAGAAATATATTTAAAAGAAGTTTGATATGAAATACATTAATATTCATTCAATATATAATCACACACTATCTTAAACTACTCTGAATTTGATGATGATCCATCAGAAGGAATCGAATATGAATCTACAGAAAACTTGTTGTGTGATTCCTCTGAGTCTGAATGCACTCTATCATCACCAATATGTGTCAAAACAATAACAAGATCGACATCAAATGAAGGATCAACTAGATCCATTTGACCACTTACGATTGGTTGCAATGCATCAATTCATGAACTCCATAAATTCTTCCTCTTGGGTTAATTGATGTTATTGTGATCCAAGGGTCTGGCATTCGTGTAACTCAAGGGTAAGGAATGTAGCAAAGCTAAAACTAATACTGAAATGCTTTTAGTGGCTAGTCATTACAAATATTGAAATATTAATAAAAATTAATTGAAACATACATGGTCTTCTTGTGATGCAAAGATGAATGAATTGTATTTGACAAGTATCCGTCTTGAATATACTGATGTAATACCGAATTTGTCAACTTGAACACCACGCCCGACGAATAGATCATACGAATCACACATAAATACAATGCATCTTAAGTTCAATATTCCTGGGTAGCGGACTTCCAATATTTGTTGAAGAATGTAGTAGTAAACAATATCACCAGATTGAAAGAAATACCGGAATCATAAGTTTTCCTTGTACTTCCCTCATCATAAATCCTAAATGCATATTTCCTAATGCAATATTTAGGGTATGAAGTCCACTAACTATGTTGGAAATGTTTACCCATTGTTTATTCCTTCAATGCCAATTATGATGTTCACCAGCACCATAAATAGAAGCCTGCCCATTACCCCCACAATAAGAAGTTCTCTCAGCACTGAAATATCTTAACTGTTCAAATATACTACTACCATCTATCTCAGGAGGTAGACCATTAAAGACTTGTTTATTCTTCGTAAACATTACCCTAGACCGACGATAAGGATGATCACTTGGTAGAGACCTTCTATGACAATCAAACCAAGATATCTTTCTTTCGTGCTTCAATTGGAATGTATTAGTGTTATCTTGGAAATACAGACTCAATAATCTTCCATGAGTTGTACATCTAGATAACATACCATATGCTGGAAAGTCTCTTATGGTCCACATAAGAACCGCACGAAGCTTCAAATTATGTTGGCTTGAAACATCATACACTTCAACACTATGATTCCATAACATTTGTAACTCATAGATCAATGGCTGGAGGAATACATCGAGTGACCTCTTCTGATGTTCAAGAACAAGAACAATAAGGAACAAAAATTATCACGCATACACAAATATGGAGGAAAGTTGTAAGGTGTAACGATTACAGGCCATGAAAAATATTGCCTTCCATGCTTTCGAAATGGGTTGAAACCATTTGTACATAATTCGAAGTATACATTCCTTCACTCGAACGCAAAATCTGGATACATTGTTAGAAAACATTTCCATGCTTCTACGTCTAAAAGATGTGTAATCTCTCATTTTTTTCTATGTTCTTCATGCAATCTCATTGCCTATGCCGTGCGTTGAGATTGATATAACCTCTTTAACCTCTCCATTAACGGTAAATACCACATTCGTTTATATGGAATTTGAACTCTGCCACTATTATTTTGCGGTTTTCATCTTCTCTCCTATATATCATACAGTTTTTGATGCACACATCTATTGTTTTATATGGTAAACAAAGTCCAGCTAGAAGTTTCCGTATCTTGTAGTATGATGTTGGTGAAAGATTATCTTCAAGCAATATATCTTTCACAAAATCTGTTACGCATCAACATATTCCTCCGCCAAATTGTAGTCCATCTTAATGGTCAACAATATACTAGTAGATGATAAAAGCGAATGACTTTCTCTACAACGGCTATATAGCGGCTGGTTAGTTGCATCTAACATATCAAAAAATTGTAGTGCTTCTAAATTTTGTTATTCAACCCTATCTCCATCTACATCGGTTAACTGCATATTCTCTCTAAACGCATTATTCACTATCTTAACGGTACCTACACCAATATCTACTTTTGTTCTATGTTCTCCTAATCTATCTTCAATATATTGTTCACTAGTACTACCATAATTATAATTTGTTTCCCCGTGTAGATACCAAAATCCTGTAATCCGGTATAAACCCATTGTATTAAAAATGCCTCCAAACAATGTCTATCTTAATATTATGTGACTTCACATAAATAGAACATGAATATTTCAACTTACGAGTTTTTTTGCTCCTACTTGATTTACAACCAATTCCATGAACTCGCATATACCTCGTACTCGTCTTTCAATATATTTGACTCCAAATCCATCATTTTTTCGTCCATCCATGATCAAAACTATTGGAAGATAACATATATTTTTAATTTTTTTTGGTGTAAGTAAGATATTGTGTTGTGAATGAATATAGGAGTGTGGAAACATATATATATATAAACTCCTCAGCCATCAGAATACGTCACAAATTTTGAATTCCAAATGGCTATATTAATGTTCATATATTCCGACAGATTGCCGGCAAGTCCGACGGACCAGTTCTATTGAAAATCCATTAGAATGTCCGTCGAATTTGCGGTAGTTTTTTTGTAGTGTATACTTTCGTTCCTCTCATCCTAGATGGTAACTCTTAAGGTTCTAGAGTTTAACTCTTAATGGAGGTTAATGGGAAAAAGTCCCCACTCAAGCAAATCTACGAAGATTAGAAATAATTGTATAGGTAAAGGGTGAAAAACCATCTTTATATTGAGAATGACTATCTGTTTTAGCAAAGAGTGGTAAAAAGGGATAAGAAAAACCAGACGTACCGATCAAAAACCATGAGAACGAATTTTGAGCCCCTAAAAGAGAGAATTAAATCCAAATTAAAGTCAAATAGATTAGAGTCAAAAACAATCAAACAAGCATCAATAAAGAATCTAAATTTGGAATGAAGAGATCAAAGTGCAAATATTTAAAACTTTGAAGATTGATTAAGCACTACAAAGACATTATCAAGGGAATCACATTGCAAGTTAAGCATGGCCCTTTACATGATAGTCTATCTCCTATGCATATGCAATGCAAACCTATATGTTTCTTTTGTGTTTTTTCAAATATTTCAATTTGTTTTGGCTTTTTCAATACAATATGACTATGTATGATGCAAGACTCAAAACACAAAAGACAAGAAAGATAAGAGAAAAAAAATCAAACCACAAGAACCTCTCCCCCATACTTAATTCACACCATCTTGGTGAAAAAATGAGCCAAAGAGAGAGTGAAACGCAAATTAACACAAAAAGGGAAATAAGAGATTCACAAAAGAAAAGGGAATGTTACCTTGGAGCTTTGGAATCGATGATATTGGTCTTCCTTCTTCTTTCTTGTTTTATGTCACTAGCTTGACAATGGATGATAGGCTTGGGAGAGTTTCCAAGAGCACGTTTAACGTCGCTAGCTTGATAGTTGCTTTCTATTGTTCGCTCCTTCCTAGCATGTCTCCTTTGCTCTGAGTTGTACACCTAAGAGATCAAAATTCACAAGTTGTTAAAGAGGAAAAATATTAGCAACAAAACAACATAATTTTGTTAGCATTCTCATAATCAATGTGCATTAATAAGCAATTATAATAAGTTCACTAAACACCCTAATCATCATTTCCCATTGGCTAGGTATGTAAAGAACATAAAATTTTGGTTAAAGTATTTCATCAAACACCTTCCTGGGGTAAAATGCATAAACTCTATATTTTGAGAGATCAAGTTAAATCTTGTTATATGAACAACCTAAACGAAGGATCTATCAATAATCAACATAAAAATTATCATCTAACCATCAATTCATCCTAATCGAGAATAAATCATGTTCCAACTAAAAGATATAAGAACTAAAAAAAAAGAGTTAAACTTGAATAAAGAAAGATAGAAGTGAAGAGTTCTTCACTAAAGTAGTATAATATGATAAATATCAATGCAAAGCATTTAAAGAAAGTTTGGATCTCAAAACCAACTATAGGGAGAAGAAAACTTAAGTTTAGAGGTGTTTAGACAAGTATTTATATGGTGACAACAAAAAAAAGACAAGTATTTATGTGGAAGCAATAAAAATATTCGGGTCAACCCTAAAATTTTTGGTAAACACAAAATTTTCTTCATTCTTCAATTTCTACAGAGATAATATGTGCCCAATAATTCGACCATTACTCTTGGAATACAGCTCCAAATGACTGAGTCCAATTCCATTGGAAATCAAACTCAGTTTACTATATTGAAACCGAATATAAGATTAACTTGGGCATGAGAAGACGTTTGTCTGATGAAATTATTCAGTCATTTTGGATTCCAAGCGGTTTAGGTGACCGCTAAAAGTTCCTCTTCATTTTTTTCATCTATTCTTGCTCCTCTCTCATATTAAGGCTTCAAGATCCTACAAGTACCATAAGCACATAAAAAGACTCAAAACTATGCAAAATGTAATATATACAACTTATGGCGCTAAAATGCAAGATAATACCAAATGAGACTAACATGCATATATGCAACTCATAAAGATTCTATAAAGACGTTCAAAATTTTTAGGTTTCATTAATGGGAAAGCTGACTTCAATACGCATTAGAGCATACATTCCCATTTCATGAACATGCATGCAGAACAACTATCAGGATTCATTATTCTTCTTGATATTTATTACTTAAATAGAAAACAAAATTAAAAGGTTAGAATAAAATCATCCATATAAGTTTCTTATATGTTAATTTGATATATATTAAAAATATCAAAAAGCAATATAGATTAGATATTAAAAAATTTTAAACAGTTGAACTACAAATCAAAGCATAGACCATAAAATTTTCAACTCTTGAAATCGAAAGTATAACATTTTATCAGTAGTAATGAATAAAATATATATAGGATGCATGTTTGTTCACATCATGACTAACATTGGTTTGTTTTCAAATTTGGAGTTTTACAGTCATGTCTCAAAACATGATTCAGACTCTTAAGTTAATTATTTAGGTAAAAAGGTAACAAAACTAATAATTATATAAAACTTTGACCTTTTAGTAATTACTAATTTTTACTATGCTACATCATTCTTTTGGCAAGATAATAACATGTTGTGATATGTATTCAAACTCTCAGTTTACCTATTTATGTCAGATGGTAATGAATCAAATATTTAATCATTTAAACTTTGACTTCTTCGTATATACTATTGTTTGCTAACTTTGACTGCAATACATTTTTTTGGCAAGATAATAACATCTTTTGGCATGAATTGACTATTTTACTTTTTTATACATAACTTGGCATTATATTTATTTTTCTTACTCAAACATATTTGATAACTTATGCCTCTCAATCACGCTTAATCTCATTCTATTTCATAAAATGTTTATAGTTGTACTTAATAACTCCATCAGTAGAACCATAATTAGAAAAAAATAAGATATTATTGATTAGAATTGACGGAGAAGTCAAGAAAGAAAAATGTGGTTGAAAAATGAAAAAATATCTCAAAGCAATAGTAAAAAAAAAAATTGCACTTGACACTTTTTACAGAGAAGCAGAGTTCTAAACTATGGCATGTACCGAGTGAAAAACTATACTCTATTTTAAAGTATATAATGCTATTAAACAGTCACACACACATATATATATATATATATATATATATTGTTGATGAAATGTTAAATTTATGGAGAAAATAGAATATTTACAGGCACAAAGGCAGAGGGAACAAACTTGAAATTTAGATACAACTTTTACAAAAAAAGTGTGTCATAAAGACACTAGAACTTCTTCTACCATTGAATTTGGCACCATCGGTCAAGTAGATTCTTGAACTTGGTCTCTGGCTTGTAATGAAGATATCAGATGCGTAAACGAATAGTATCGTCAATGGCATGAGAGATATGTGCAGCCGAGTGATGACCTCAATGGTGTTTTCAACCATTGTGTTCTCTCCAGATGTGATATATTGTGGCCTGAAACATAAGGTGGAGCAGAGAATGATTTGTTATGTTATGCCGGCCTGAGATCAAGGAACGTCGAGTTTGATCCCAGTCAGGCATTATGTGAGTATAGAGCAGCTTCGGGCCTGAGTAGTCCAGATCGTGAAGGAGAAAAGGCATGTGAAGAAGAATTGATCCCTTGTTTCATCATGTTCACCACAGAGTAAGCAGTGTTGCACAAAACCCCAAGATCGAGTCCGTGAACTTGTAGCATGTCGGTTTTGAACAGCTAGCCATGTGATGAAGGAGAATCGAGGTACAACTTGGGAAACCAAACAATTAGAGACCAGTTCACCCGTAGCTTCTTTTGATATGTCTCGTCCCAAGTTTTCTTAGTGGAAATGTTAGGCCTAAATTCATTTTCCTATAACCGCCAAACAAACACATCATGTTCAGCATACGAAGAAGGAGGTGGCGTAGCTTTGAGTTGGTGGAAAAATATACAAAAAAGTGGAAAACTAAACCACCATGTGCTTTTATAAAGTGAAAAATTTTTAGATGTCAAGTAACCTTTATACAAATCCATTTTATTGATATTTCATCAGTTTATTTCATTGTTCAACAGGTTTGCTGCAAAAAATTTCTTTTTCATTATAGAAAATATAATCTTTTATATGTCCCACCAATAAATCTAGGCTTGAATCTATCATTTTATGTAATATAATCATCATCATCTTATCCAAATAAAATGAAACATTACTTAAATTCCACCCACTGGAATCAAAATCTTTAGTTGGATCGCTACCATGTGGGGGGGGGGGGTTCGATACAATACAAAACTTCTGAATCCAGGCCCGTCCCGGCTCGCGTTGTTCCAACAACCGGCGGGGAGCACCTCAGTATACGATCGTCGAAGATCTTGGTGGTCTTGTGATGAGAAACTACGATTTCAATTTGCTTATATCTATATCTATATATAAATACTTCATAGATTTATAAAGAAATGATGTTTAGTAAAGAAAATGACACCAACTTATTTTGGGAATTGATATGCAAAAATAAAATGAAAACAAAAGACATTTGATTAAAACTATGGTTGGTTCTGGTTTTGAGGTGGCGGAAGTGTCTCACGAATAGCATTGTTGCTTCCTAAAGCCATAGATGGCCCAGCTGATGTTGATGCACCAGAATTTCCATGACGTCCATCACTATCCAAAAGTAGAGAGGTATGTGTAGGGAGACTATTATCAGGCATAGGATGATTGGGATATGGTGGCACTTTATCTGCTCCTATGATGGAAGCGAGCTCACTTCTTGCTCTCTCAATTTGTTCATCCAAATTTTTGAGATCATTTTGGTATTGTATTACCTGTCCATAATAACCAAATATTGGATCACGTTCACGAGCCTCTGCCTCGTAACACAAAGCGCTTACAGCATTTTCACGTTGGGAAAGTTGAAGATTACTCAAGGTCTTGTAGACATTGTCTCCTCCAAAGATTCTATGAAGACGTTCAAATGTTTTAAGTTTCGTCAATGGGAAATGTGGTTTTAATATGCATTCAAGCGCACATTCCCATTTCATGAACATGCATGCAGAACAACTGTCGGGATTCATTCTTCTTCTTGATATATATCACTTAAATAGAAACCAAAATTAAAAGGTTAGAATAAAATCAGCCACATAAGTTTCTTATATGCTAATTTGATATATATTAACAATATTAAAAAGAATGACTGGATCTTAGATATTAAAAAGTCTAAAACATTGAACTATAAATCAAAGCCTAGACCATAAAAATTTCAACTCTTGAAACCGATAGTATAAAATTTTCTCTGTAGTGATGAATATTATATATATAGGATGCATGTTTGTTCACATCATGAGAAACATTTGTTTGTTTTCAAATTGTGGGACATTGATGTATGTTTTGAAAAAATACTTTATAACAGTTCGTTGAATATACATATGGAAAGTTTGAGGGAATAGTATATTTAAAATTGAATTACATAAATAAATATAAAATTAAACTATTAAAAAATCGTTAGGTTGATCGAGATCATAGTTTACCTCGAGAATCTTGAAAGCCTTTATACCGCAAAAGGAATGAAACCAATATATTTGACGAATTATAATGAGAAAAGTACTATGAGTTTTATAGGCATGCCTCAAAACATGATTCAAACTCTTAAGTTATCTTTTTAGGTGAAAAGGTAATGAATCCAATAATTATCTAAAATTTGACCTTTTAGTAATTGCTATATTTTATTATGGTACAGTTTCTTGGCTAGATAATAAAAGGTTGTGGCATGCATTCAAACACTTAGGTTACTTATTTAGGTAAGAGGCCAATAAATCAAATATTTAATTTTCTAAACTTTGACCTCAACGTATTTGCTATTGTTGGCTAATTTTGACTGCAATACATCATTTTTGACGAGATAATAACTTCTTTTGGCATGAATTGACTATGCTAAATTTTATACATAGGTTGACATTATATTTAATTTTCTTACTCAAACATATTTGATAACTTATCCCATTCAATCAGGCTTAATCTCATTCTATTGCATAAAATATTTATATTTGTACTTAATAACTCCATTAGTAGAACCGTGTTTAGGAAAACATCATAAATTGTGTATTGGAACTGACGGACAAGTCAAGAAACACAAATGTGGTAAATAAGGATAAAAATAGCTCAAAGCAATAGTAAAAAAAATATCGGACTTGACGATTCTTACGGAGAACCAGCATTCTAAAATATGGCATGTATGACTGTATATACAGTGAAAAACTATATTGTATTTTAACTATATAATGTTATTATACAGTCGTATATATGGTTTTTGAATTAATATTTTTTTTTTAAATGTCAATGTTTTGAAAAGAAAAAAAAATAAAAAAATAATTTATTTTCGCTAATAAAAATTAACCCTAAAATAATAATGAAATTATTATATCGTCATTTTCTATTATTTTAATTCTTATTATTTATTAAAAAAAATCAATTTAGTTTTTTTCTAAAATGAAAATTTTGCACAGTTCATAATTTATAGTATTCATCAGGATTATTAGTTATATATATATATATATATTTATATGTATATCTTGACTATATTTATACTTACATGATTCTGTTACAAAAACTATTCGTCACATAAATGACTGTACATACGTCTTTATGTTATATGCTGATGTGTCGTAGGTCTATAATATTTTAGAACACTGCATAGAAGCAATAATAATGGAATTTAGGGCTATTAATCAAGAAGGATTTTATAGAAATTTTTTTTCATATAACAACATTGAACGCTCAGCCATGTTGCATCAAAAGTGAAAATCTTGGTACACTTATCTTTGATGATTGAAGAACTGACCCTATGGAAGGAGCATCAGGTTATTTTCTTTGAATGTAGCCTTCTATGTTTTAATTTTCAAGTTTGTTTCTTGTTTATGCTTCTAGTCTAGAATCCTTTGCATAAGTACCCGGTTTCTTGCGTTGTAACCTCGTACCAAGTTTAATATAAGTATGTTGAATATTGAAAACTAAACCACCATGTCTTTTATAAAATGGCACAGTATTAGATGCCGAGTAAACCTTTATACAAATCCATTTTATTAATATTTCATCAGTTTATTTCATTGTTCAACATGTTTGCTGTAAAAGAAATCAATTTCATTGAAGAAGGTAATATTTTATCTATCCACCAATAAATCTAGGCTTGAATCAATCATTTAATGTAATATAATCATCATCTTATCCAAATAAAATGAAACATTACCTAAATTTAAATTGATAAAACAATATAAATATCTATAAATACTACATAGATATAAAAAGAAATGATGTTTAGTATAGAAAATGACACCAAATTATTTTTGAGAATTAAGATGCAAAAATAAAATGAAAACAAAAGACATTTGATTAAAACTATGGTTGGTTCTGGTTTTGAGGTGGCGGAAGTGTCTCACGAATAGAAATGGTGCTTCCTAAAGTCATAAATGGCCAAGCTGATGTTGATGCACCAGAATTTTCATGATTTCCATCAATATCCGAAAGTAAAGAGGTATGTGTAGGGAGGATATTATAGGGCATAGGATGACTGGGATAAGGTGGGAATTTATCTTGTCCTATGATCAAAGCGAGCTCACTCTTTGCTCTCTTAATTTGTTCATCCAAAATTTTTAGATCATGATTGTATTGTAGTAACTTACCATAATAACCAAATATGCTATCATGTTCATGAGCCCCTGCCTCGTAAAACAAAGCGCTTACAACATTTTTACGTTGGAAAAGTTGAAGATTACTCAAGATCTTGTAGACATTGTCTCCTCCAGAGATTCTATGAAGATGTTCAAATTTTTAGGTTTCATCTAGGAAATGTGACTACAATATGCATTCGAGCGTACATTCCCATTTCATGAACATGCATGCAGAACAACTGTTGTGATTCATTATTCTTCTTGATATTATCACTTAAATAAAAAAAAATTAAAAGGTTAGAATAAAATCATCCACATAAGTTTCTTATATGCTAATTTGATATATATTAACAATATTAAAAAGCATTATTGGATCTTAGATATAAAAAATTTAAACAGTTTAACTATAAATCAAAACCTAGACCATAAAAATTTCAACTCTTGAAACCGATAGTATAACACTTTATCGGTCGTGATGAATTAAATATATATAATATGCATGTTTATTCACATGAGGAACTTTTTTGTTTTCAAATCGAGGGAGTAGCATGCATTCAAACTCATAGTTTACTTATTTAGGTAAGATGCCAATAAATCAAATATTTAATTGTCTAAACTTTGACTTCAACGTATTTGCTATTGTTGGCTAATTTTGACTGTAGTACATTTTTGGAGAGATAATAATTTATTTTGGCATGAATCGACTATGATACTTATTATACATAAATTGGCTTTATATTTAATTTTCTTACTCAAATATATTTGATAACTTGTCCCATTGAATCACACTTAATCTCATTCTATTGCATTAAAATGTTTATAGTTGTACTTAATAACTCCAATAGTAGAACCATGTTTAGGAAAAATCAGAAATTGTGTATTACAATTAACGGATAAGTCAAGAAACACAAATGTGGTAGTAAAAGATAAAAATATCTCAAAGCAATAGTAAAAAGAAAATATCCCACTTGATGTTTTTTACAGAGAAACAGCGTTCTAAAATATTGCATATATGACCATATATACAGAGAGAAACTATATTGTATTTTAACTATATAATGTTATTACATAGTTGTATATACGGTATATAAAAATGTTAACTTTTGAAAATAGAAAACAGTAATAAAATAATTAGTTTTTCGCTAATAACAATTAACCCTAAAAATAAAAATGAAACTTTTCTATCATCATCTTTTCATTGATTCTTATTAATAACATGTTGTGACTTGCATTCAAACTCTTAGTTTAGGTCAGAGGCCAATAAATCAAATATTTAATTATCTAAACTTTGACTTCAACATATTTGCTATTGTTGGCTACCTTTGACTCTGGTACATCATTTTTGGCGAGTTAATAATTTCGTTTGGCATGAATTGACTATGATACTTTTTATACATAACTTGGCATTATATTTAATTTTCTTACTCAAACATATTTGATAACTTATCTCATTCAATCACGCTTAATCTCATTCTACTGCATAAAATGTTTATAGTTGTACTTAATAATTCCATTAGTAGAACCGTGTTTAGGAAAATCAGAAATTGTGTATTAGAATTGACGGATAAATCAAGAAACACAAATGTGGTAGAAAAAGATAAAAACATCTCAAAGCAATAATAAAAAGAAAATATCCCACTTGATGATTTTTACGGAGAAGTAGTGTTCTAAAATATGGCACATACAGTAAGAAACTATATTGTAATAATGTTATTATACAATAATTTTTATATAGTTGTGTGTATGATAATTAAAAAAATTATTTAAAAATATTATAATATTTTGACCAGAAAAAAAATTATTAGTATTTTGCTAATAACAATTAACCCTAAAAATAATAATGAAATTATTTTATCAATCATTTTCCATTATTTCAGCTCTTATTAATTATTTAGAAACTAAAATTCTCTTCTTTAAAATGATAATTTTGCACATTTAATATTTTATGGTATTCATCAGGATTATTAGTTTTATATTTTTATCTTAACTAATTTTTATGTTTACATGATTTTATTACAAAACTATTCGTCACATAAACAACTGTATATACATCTTTATGTTCTATGGTGATGTATAGTACGTCTAGAATATTTTAGAACACTGCATAGAAGCAATACAAATGAATTTTAGAGTTTCGAATACCCGGTTTCCTTGTGTGTTTAACCGCATCCCAAATTATTTGCTGCAAACAATTTCTAGTTCATCAGAAAAAAAGTAATCTCTCGTATGTCCGACCAACAAATCTAGGGTTGAATCAATCTTTAAATGTAATATGCATGTCATCTTTTCCAAATAAATTGAATCATTATTATTTGAATTCAAATAAATAAATAAATATAAACAATATAATAAAACTGGATTCGAAGTGGTGCCTTTTATAAATTATTTTCTATTCACTGATTAACCATTATACCCTTTTGATCATGTTTTCTTATGATTATAGCAAGAGGCGGTTTGCAGCATTTGAAGCTTGGATAGGATTTTGGAAGATTGAAGAGTTTCCTTTTTAGTAAGAAAAAAAAAACATGAGAAGAATATCTTTTTTTTTAGAGAAGGAAACATGGTAATTTCTATTAAGATTTATATTGATCCATAGAATGGAAATTAGGTTTGTATGGCCAAAAAGTCCTATTGTGTATAAACAGATGTGCTAAGGCTTTGTAGAATTTAGCACAATAGAGGGAGCGAATTCTTAGACATTAAGGTTGTAAGTTTCTTATAAGAAAGCATAATGCTTAAGGGGCTAAAGAATTTGTCTTGAGAGGTTTGTGGATAGTGTGTTGATCCTTGAACGTGAGAGAAGTTAGATTACCGTTCGAGTGAAACTTTTAAATGCACTAAACAAATATTCTAGTAAGAAGTTTTTTAAAAAAAAATCCTTGCATCAAATTGTGTCTCAGTTTTCATATTTATAGCTCTTGAGTTTTCATGCTGTTTATGTGTCTGGTGAAGCAAGCTCTCCTCTCGGTGGCATTCTCTTTGTTGGAACCGCCAGATCCAGTCTAAGACTTTCATTTAGGCAACTCTCGGTGAAATTTTTGCCAATCCTTCCAGATCCCCTATCCACGGGACAAATTCTGCCTCTACCCCTGGGTATGAAGCCTGACATTACCCTTGGTCTCGCCCCCTTAGGGATGAGGCAAGTATTGGTCTCATTGATTTTTCCATAAAAAAACCAGACCTGAAAAAAGATTTCACCATATTGATGAGGTCCGGCCCAGTGGTCGTCTAGAACTACTGAAAGAAAATGGCCGCCATTCCATTTGATCCCGGGGCATTTCTAGGAGTCGGAGAGAACATGGCACATTTTACCTCTTCACTCGTAACTTCTCCGGTCAAAGCTGCATTCATCTCTGGAGTCACTATTCTCAGAATATTTTTTGTAGCCGGATTTTGGTCTCTCGAGTTTGAGGAATTAAAGATATTTTGAAAGTATTCACCGCTATTTTCACCACCCCATTTACGATATCAATCCACTCTCCCGAGTGATCGAGTAGGCCTAGAATCTTATTCCTTTCTCTTTTTTTTGCTTTGTGGATGCATGGAAGAATTTGGTGTTTTCATCACCTTCCTCCAGCCACTACTCCCTACTCTTAAGCCTCCGGTAAATTTCCTCATCTATGTAGGCATCCCATAATCTCCCGTTGAGGATTGTCATCTCTTCTTGAGGGGTGTCTTCTTCCTAGTGAGCTTTATTCTCATCTTGGAGATCCTTGATTAGCTTTTCGGAATTTGTTTTGGAGGATTTTTTCCATGATGAAATGGCTCTTTGGCATCTTTGGATTTTCTTCTTGAAAGTATCATTTTCTGGTAAATGGGAGGATCAACCATCTTCTATTGCTTCTTTAAATCTTGATTTATTAATCCAATGTTTATCGAACATGAAGCATCTACGAGTTTTCTGTGGAGATCAGATCTCATGAAACATTGGTGACTTCAATGAGATTTGTGGAGTTCTTGAAGATGTGGAGATCAGATCTCATTGAAGTCACCAATGATGAACCATGGCTCAGATCGATTAATACCAATACGGGTTAGTTTTTGCCAAACATAATCTCGGTTCTGAACAATTGGGTCTCCATAAATAAACGTCATCAAAACTATTACCATCAATAATGGTTTCAATGTCGATAAGACGATCATCTAGGAGTAGAATCTTAACCGGATAATCCTTAGAATAAAAATAGCTAGACCTCCACTATTGCCTATCGACTCAATAGTTTGGAGGTTATCATATCGTAGAATAATTTGCAAATCTTGCAGATACAACTTAGAGTTTTTGTCTCTGATAAACACATAAATTCTGGAGAATAACAACAACGAAATTCTTCTAGTCGACGGGAAGTAATCTTGGCACTCGTCCCTTGCCACGCTAATGTCCTCATTTGGGAAGATCGGGGGAGATCTGGGACTCCGTCGGGCCGTCTTTAGGCAATGTAGCTATGGTTTCTATCTTTTTATTTTTCACTGTTTTCTCCTCCTCATGAGGGACTGTACTCTCACTGGCCAAGATAGCCAATTTCTTTCTTGGCGACGATTTTCCTTTGAAAGTCTTAAGTTTTTTTTTATGCAAGAAGACCCCCACTTGGGCTTTTTGGACAGCTTTCCTAGGCTCATTCTTCTTGAACGAAAATTTCGCCGAGAGTTTCTTGAAAGAAATTCTTAGATTGGATATGGCGGTTCCAACAGAGAGAATACAACCGGGAGGAGAGCTGGCTTCACCAGACACATAAAACTGAGACACAATTTGATGCAAGGGTTTTTAAAAAAATATCTTCTTACTAGAATATATGTTTACTGCACTTACAATTTTTACTCAAACAATAATCAAACTTCTCTCACGTTCAAGGATCAACACATGATCCAAGAACCTCTCAAGACAAATCCTTTAACCTCTTAAGCATTAACCCCTAAACCCTAAACCCTAAATGCTTTTTTACAAGAAACCCACAATCTTAATGTCTAAGAAATCTCTACCTCTATTGTGCTACCTTCTACAAAACTTTAACACACCTATTTATACACAATAAGACTTGTTGACCATACAAGCCTAATTTCAATTCTATGGATCAATACAAATCCTAATGAAAATTGCCATGTTTCTTTTTCCCACATGAAAAAGAAAATTCTTCTCGTGTTTCTTTTTCTTACTAAAAAGAAAACTCTTCAATCTTCCAGTTCTGCAAACCACCTCATGGTTCATATATTGTCAATTACATGTTAAATTCATCACTCCATCTCAACGTCATCAACTGCATCGCTCTGTTGTATCACTTATTGTGCACTTTCTTGAGCTATCAATTGTGTTCAACTACTGCATCAACAATCTTCCCCTTTTTAATTTTGTTTGTCACTCACACACCTACAACAAGGGATCATACACCAACGCACACAAGCTTCTAACCCCCCACCCCCCAGAATCCTATGCTAGTGCACTGATTACAACATAAATCGATCACTCCCCCATGAAACTAACAACCTTTTCCTAGCCACTTCCATCTCCCCAGCTTGTGAGCACACACAAGTTAAAAACACTTTCATAGTATGAAGGAACCAACTGGTTCCATGTAATTTTGCACGAACTACTCCAATTCTCCTTCCTTTGCGATAATCCAAAAATCAACCTCAAGTGCTTCGACATGATTTTTTGACTCAATGATAAAAAAAAATCCACAATGAACCATCTTCCAGCTTGCGAAATTAATCTGAACTCCTCAAGTTTTCATTCCATTGTTTATATCTTCAATAATGTCTGATGCTGAATGATTCTGATGTACTTGGTGTCCACTTTCTGTTCTGAGACATATTGTTTAATGGAGAATTCACTGTCTTTTGTTCCACTAGATTCTTCTTGCTATGTATAAGAGTCTGAACTAGCTCTATTCCACTTGGTGAATGAGTAGTCGTTAAACACAACATTTACAAATTCCACAACTGCACTGGTTCGTATGTTGTAGATTTAAAAGTTGTACTACTCTTTAAGTAATCCAGAAAAAAAATCTTTCATCACTTTTTTTGAATCAAACTTTCCAAGATGATGCTTATCATTCAAGATGTAGCATTTTCATCCAAACACATGAAAGTAACTCAGATTTGGAGTTTTTCCTTTCCAAAACTCATATGGAGACTTTGTTGAACCTTTCCGAGCATAGACTTTGTTGATGATGTAACATGTCGTGTTCAATGCTTCTACGCAAAACTTCATTGGTACTTAATTTTTTGGACTGAAAGAGAATAAATCGATGAGGTTGAAAGAGAGAATTGAAGAAAGATTCATACGGGGTTATCCATTCCATCTAGTTTTACTGTGGAAAAACGCGGAAACTAGTTTAGAGGTTCAAAGTGTTTGCAAAAATATTTAAAAGTTTAAAATGTTAGTGTAATACTATCAAGGTTTAAAGTGGTAGCATTTTTTACTTTGAAAGTTAAAATGTTATTTTCCCTAAAAATATATATCATACTGTAACATGTAAAAGTAAACAAACTATCGAGGTTTGGGAACTTATTTGTGGTTTCATATATTCAACTTTCTTAAGAAACTAACTAACTATTACAATGAATGATAACATTATTGGGATAATATGCTATAGAATGGTTTCAACGTTTATTTTAAAATACTAACTGATATTTTTTCTTATGAACAAAAGTGGTTATTTGGTGGACAAGAAGAAACCGATCATCTTCTCACTGGCAAGGTTTGATGTTGTAAAAAACTTAACCGGACTAACCGAGTGGTACGCCAAGAATAAGAGGGTACGGGCCTTAGTAAACCTCGTGATTGTTGGAGGATTTTTCGATCCTTCCAAGTCTAAGGATAGGGAAGAGACCTCAGAGATCAAGAAGATGCATTCTCTAATTGAGAAATACAAACTCAAGGGTCAGTTTAGATGGATCGCTGCTAAAACCGTTCAAATGAGAAACGGTGATTTTTACCGATGCATTGGAGAAACAAGAGGTGCCTTTGTGCAGCCTGCACATTATAAAGCCTTTGAGTCTTACTGTCATTGAAGCCATGAGTTGCGGTTTGGTCACATTCGCTACGAAGCATGATGGTCCGGCTGAGATTATTGTGGATGGTGTCTCTGGATTCCACATTGATCCAAGCAATGGCGAAGAATCAAGCAATAAGATTGTGGATTTCATTGAGAAATGCAAGATGGATCCTAATTACTGGAACATGTTTTCAACTGAGGGGCTGAAACGCATAAACGAATGGTATAAATTAGTAGAAATATATATTTTAGGTTAAGGATCGGGTAATAGTAAGTACGGGTAATTTAAGTAACTAAACCTATTTTCCGAAGTTTTCCTTAAAAAAGGATTGGATTCAGGTTCCAGCAGTTGGGGTACCCTTATTGACTAGAATAAGTATCAAGTCATTCGGGTATCGATAAGGATACAAGTTTGGATATATAAAATCACTATATGAACTCTCATTAGTTGGTTTAATAGCCGAATTTGGATTAAGATATTTCTGGTAATTTAAAAACGTTATAGATCATTTTTAAATTTTAAATTACCTAAATAGATAGTTAGGATTACTCGGGTTTTTACTAGTCCCATACAAAAGTTGAGCAACGGATACAAGTAGTGTTCGAGCTTAAAGAATCTCAATGATCTAAAGACAGTTTAAATTCTGTGATTATATATGTGCAGCTATACATGGAAGATATATGCAAACAAAGTGATAAACATGGGGAATACTTATAGCTACTGGAGATATTTGAACAAAGATCAGAAAATGGCAAAGCAAAGATATATCCATTCCTTCTACAATCTTCAATACAGAAATTTGGTTAAATTATTTAGTCATTTTCTTTTCTTTTTCACTTGTGTGAATCAAAACCTTTAATTCGACAATAATATCTTTAATTCGACTTACCAGCACTGTGAAGGTTCATCAATGCAGCAAAATACCCAAAATTTTTGTATGATCTCAAGTAATTCAGATTATTTGACTACAGATTATTTCTCGGGCTGTGAAAGCAAAGTGATGATGCTATCAAGCATTTTGCCCCAATGCTTGGAGGCTGATGGCTCCAGAAGGCATGGTGTCTCGTTTATAAGTCTGGTTGCAGCAACAACCACCAGCTTCTTGTCTTCAGGGCGAGTGATCAATGTCATCCTAGGAATCCAGATTTGCTCCAAAATAGCGGGGAAACATTCACCTCGACTCTTTTCAAACTGCACACACAATCAGCTTCACCATGTTTCACTTTGTTTGATAGCATCATCACTTTGTTTTTACAGCCCGAGAAATAATCTGTAGTCGAAGAATCTGAATTACCTGAGATCTTACAAAATGTTGGGTATTTTGCTGCATCATCACTTTAACCATATTTTAAATTGCAATAGGTGAAAACTATACCAATGTTGAATGATATTCCTCGGCCTCCTCCTAAGTCTTTGATTAAAGCATCAACATCTAAAGGGTAAAAAATAAACTAAATTATCCAGAATCACTACAGCTTATATATATTTAATGATATAAATTATTTAATTTTCTTTATATTTTACAGCAGGCTAACTCAGTCACGATTGAATTTCAAGATTTACTCTGACAATCCCTTTCCAAAGCTTTCCAAACACCAAGAGCAGATGTTTCAGACATAACCTTTCTTAGAATCAGATTTGACAAACTCTTGCAAATCAGATTCTTTGCTCTTTTGTCTTTTTTCTTGTCTGCTTCTAAAATTACCTGTTCAGATGTCGCAGAATCTACAGCTCTTGATTCTGTCGATTCTGAAATCTGTCTTTCTTGTAATGTAGACTCAAGTCCCAGAATCTCTAACTACATCAACATCTTGTATTTCCATAATCCAAAATCTCCCTTACCATCAAATTTTTCAACTTCAAATTTACCTTGAATTGCTTCCATATTTGACTTTTTTGTGATTGATTTAAGGTACCCAAGACAACAGGTTCAAGAGACTAAACAAGAAGAAAATATCTAGAAAACAACACAGATGATGCAGCAGTAGTACTAGTCCGATTAGAAGACTTCACATAGACTAAAATCTGATTTGCAAATAACTTGTAATAGATTAACAATAAACTTCCACCTCGCTCTGATACCACTTGTTAGGAATTTAGTAGGCTTATTGATTGTTAGATCTATTTGCTTATAAGTTATTTGAGCAAGACACAAGAATTAACGAGTTCCCTTCTAACTAGAATGTACGTCTCGGATGATCTAAAACCGATCACCAAGAAATCACTATAACCAAGAGAGAATGATCAATCGAGATTACAATAGGCGGCTAGGCGTTTCTCGTTTCTCGTAATTAGGATGCCTAATTATCTATTTATAAGCATAGAGAACTCCTAAAACCCTTAGGAATAGTTTAACATCTTTTGGGCTTATTCTGGCCCATTTGTCAACATCCAACACCTTCCAATAAAGCATCTGGTTCGGTTCATTTTTGGTTTTTGTTTGTTTATTTCCTTTTAATTTTTTACAATGAAACCATTTTAAGCATACATTAGAGAAAGGAAAAGGAGATAAATGTTTGATAAAAGCTAAAAAGTTAAGAAGAGATTGTAGTGTGATTAGTGTTACCGATGTGACCGGTCAAGACAGAAGAGTAGTGATCTGGAAATGACAAAACCAGGTTGAAAGGTAGGATTCATGACTAGGTCAAATTGGCTTATATGCGAATTGTGCATCCAAGTAAGCCAATTTATTCCATATAATATGGTGAATGAATCTAGCTTTCGCGTGAGGAGGCAGAGAAGTAGTGGTGTGCAGGTGCGCAATACGTTCTCGCCAAAGTTCATAAATTGTTGCATGTAGAAGAAGCTTGCAGATGTTGAAGAGTTTTCTGTTTGGAGAGACGACAACGACCCAGTTGATAAGCTGATCTACGGAGCTTGGAGAGTTAGCAGTGAGCTGAGAACCAAAATCAGATAATACATTCTGAGAGTAGGAGAACTCAAGAAAAAGATGATCCCTAGTTTCCGGCAAGCTGTCACAGAGGAGACAAAATCCCAGCTTCGAAGTTGATTCCTGGTAGAAAGTCAATCTCAGACCACAATCCAAGCTAGGAAAACATGCTTTGGGATGTTCCGACGATGAAGAGACTATGTTTTTCCAAAGAAAATGATCTGGATATGATGATGAGATAGAGGAAACATGAGGCAAACTGGCTCTAAGAAGGACTGATAGGATGTCTTCCTCGAGGAAGTAACCAAGAACTTGATTGCTGAGGCTTAAGAGACAGTAGCTGGGTGCGGTATACCAGTCACTCGCGGACCACTTGCTCCAGTTAAGTGAATCAGAGGTCCAAGAGATGTCCAGTCGTCATGACAAAACCTAGCTGAGCCGAGAGATAAGGGCTGGCCAAAAGAGCAAGCACGGGGATCCTTTTTCCAAATCCAACTAACAGAGGCAGAAGAGTCTACATCACCTTGGATTATACTTGGTGATTTTAACCAGGTTATTTCTGGTGATTAAATGTTTTCAGTCATTCCTTATCTTATCTTCTTGTAGGGAATGCAACTGTTCAAGGATTGTTTACAAGACTGCAATCTTTTTTATTTACCAGTCAAGGCTGCTTCTATACTTGGAAAAACTTAAATCATTTTTTTTGCTTCTTCCCCAGAATCACAACAACTTTGACCTTAGCCATTCCCCAATGATTAGTGCAAGGCTTGTCAAACTCAGAGTGAACGGGGAGCCCAATTCCAAAAGCAATGATACTAAAGCCTTGCAAGGAGAAGAGCTAAGGAGGGATCTTGCGAAGGATTACCCAAATTGGAGTCGAGACTAGCTTCAATAGAACAAAGAGACGCAGACAAAATACCATTTGGTAACTGTGAATGCGCAATTTCCAAATTGCCAGAAACCAATTTTAAGAGCCCAATCGCGTGTTCGAGGTGAAGGAATGTGAATTAGACAAGTGTGAGTTGAGTGATGCCATATAGAGATCCTTCCTTTTCTACCCCAAATGGGATTTAAATCGGCAAATACTTAGCAGCAGACAGTGGAGTACCATGAAAATGAGCCACCAAGTGATCCTGGATTCTAAGGCACATAGTAGTATTGAATCTGGAGCCGTCACAATAGGGGGCATCTTCAAAAACAAAAAAAAGGGAGACGCCATTTTCGAAGATTCATGAGAGAAGCTAGCGGATTTGGTGCTTTGGCGGTCCAGGCATTGGGCACGACTAGAGGAGGAGATTGGACGACCGAGGAATGGTAAAGTCGCTTGGTGTGGAACAATCATTGACAGAGTTAGATTGGGAGCTTCCGGAGATGGTGCGGAAGGAGACATATGATGTCTCAGGTTTTAACTTTCTCAATCAATGCAAATGCACAATTATGCGCTATAGTAAAGATTAGAGTCGAATCCAATAAAAACCAAAATCACACTATAAATTATGAGCATAATACCAATGTTTGTAGTCATAATTGTAGAAAGTAAAAAAATAATAAATTAAATATGTGTAAATTAATAAAGAAAAACCCTAGACACATGGAATGTCGTTTGTATCAATGATCAACTAAACTATCTAAGTAATACATAAAAGATTAAAACCAAGGAAATAACATATTAAAACGATTAATTAACGCAACATCCATCATGCAGACCAATTAGTGACGACTAAAACTTTTCGAAGACGATTCTTTTTCTTTTGCTGAAAGGGTTAAACAAAGAAGTTTCGAAGACAATTCTTGATAACTACAATTCTTGGTCACGGAAGAAAAAGATATATATGTATATATATGCCTGTTTGATTTTTAAAACAAATAAATAGAGATTCGACGAAAAGCCAAGGCTTAGTATATGTAACTAACGCAACACATAATCTTCAAAAAAAAAAAAACTAACGCAGCACAAACAATTATATATAGTCTAATTCTTGGTCGACTAACACCATCGATCTCGATGCACATGTAGATCTTGTATTTTTCAAATAGGGGTTAATGTCACTTACGAAAACAAAAGAGTTCATTTTCTTCGAGAATTTGACATGATCGATAAAAAGTTTGATGAATGGATGGCTGCATAAAACGAAACTATCCTTTCTTTACCTTGTACACTTTGATACATAACGTGGTACGTAGAATTGTTTCATCCTCATAGGAATCTTCTAAGGGTTTCAAAATAAGATGGAAATATCCCCACGTTGGCATTTAACAGTTTGAGTTACTCCCTTAGGATTTCATAGATAACATATGAGTTCCTGGGGAACCTTTTTACATGATGATTTATTAATTTTGGTAAAGAGTGTAAACCTAGATTTTGTTCATTAAAGAAAAGCCCTGGAATATATGGTCAGGGTTCATAGATCAGGATCGCTCGGCCAAAAAAGAGAGCTAAATAGAGTCTCTGCATTAAGTGCGATGGGATTGAGCTATAGCCTTGGAAGTAGAATGCAACCTCTTTTAAAGAAGTTGAAGAACTTAAAGCTTGAGCTAAGGAAATTAAGGACTAGTTAGGCGATTTATCTCAGCCAACAAAGAAAGCTCATCTTGCTCTCAGCGAAGCACAGACAAAAACATTGATGAACCCATCTCAGGTGGAGAAATTTCTTCGACAAAGGTCTAACACTACAAAAAAGAACGCAAAATAGATGGAAAATCCGTCTATTCTAAAGCGTAGAAAAAATAATTCGTCAGAAATCTATCAGTATTTCCGACGACCATTTTTCAGACGGATTCTGATGGCTCAATTTTTTGATGGATTTCTGGCTGATTCTTTATTTTATTATTTAAATTAAATGTAGTTAATATATAAAATTAGATTAAATTAAAATTAAAATTTTGAAACCCACCAAACAAAATCTAAAAAATTATTCATATCCAAAAAACATGAAAATACAAATTTAAATAATAAAAAAATCCTAAAATCTATTGTGGAGAAGGTTGCCACTGAACCGCTCAGAAATCCGCTACCACCTGCCCCCAAAATTCGAATTGAAAGGTATTGAGAGGGCGAACGACCCGCTCCCAAAAAAGGCAAACAATACCCACCATAATCCCTTCATAAAAAAATTAATATTAAAAATCTAATAATTAATAAATATAGAAAACCCACAAATGTAATAGTAACAATAACTAATAATTTAAAACAATTCCAAAATTCAAAAATAATTTATTAAATTTTCAATAATCACATTTCATTTATATATAATAAAAACATAAAAATCATAAATTTCACAAATTCCAACTAAAATTTTTAAATATCCAAATTTCATACAATACAAAAAACTTAAATATCCAAAAATTCATACAGTATACAAACAAACTCTAAAATATCCAAAAACTCATATAATATCCAAAAAAATCTAAAATAATTATTAATTTCATAAGAACTCTAAAACTTCAAAAATCCAAAAAAAACCAAAATTTCATAAAACATGCAATTCTCAAATCAAACATTACAAATCAAAATGTAACATTTCAAATACTAAATCTAACATTCCAAAACCTAAATCTAACATTCCAAAACCTAAATAAAACATAACAAAACTTAAATCTAACATTTTAAATCTATGAATATAATTTCTAAAGTTTTAAAAACTTACTAATTGTTGTTGTTGTTGGTAATATATTATGTTAGATGATGTTGTTTTTGAGTTTGGTTGTAAGAATGATTAGAAAACACTAAGTGTTTGAAGAAGATGAAGAATTTGAGTTTTTTTCTCTCTAAACTGCGAAATGATCTCGCAAAGAAGAAGTTGTTTATAAAAACAGATTTCTGATGGGTATATCCGTCAGAAATCGCAGGATAATTAAGTTGTTTCTAAGATGAAGCTTATTTTATATCAAAGTATAGCAAACTAACAGTTTCAGATCATCAATGTTATACAAGTGACATAAAGTCTATGATACATTAACAAACACTTAACTCTTAAACATGAAAAAATTTGTAAACAACAAATGAATGTGTATATATGGTTATTTATGATATATGTTTTTGAAAACAGTTGTAGGATTGTGTTTGAAATTAGTTATTATTGATCTTTTTGAAAACGAGCCCCTAAACCCTAAACCTATCAGAAATCCGTTGAAAATTTCTGACGGATTTCCGATAGATCACATTAAACACGTGTTACATATATGTTATATATGTGACATTTAAAAACTATATATATAGGATCCGTCGGAAATCCATCAAAAATTTCAACAAATTTCTGATGGATCCTATATATATATATATATATATATATATTATTTTATTTTATTTTGTCGTAGTGTCGGAAGGAAGGCATACGCGCATGTCAGATCAGCCCGCCGTTTATTTATCTCGTAGTTCCCCTTTAAGATCGTGGAGCAACACCAAAAGAAGTGAGCTATAACTTTTTGATGGATTTTCGATGGATCAAAGAAAATATGTCGAAAATTTCTATCAAAAATATATGTGTTTAGTTGGAAATCCATCGTTGTTCCGTCGGAAATTTCTGACAAAAATTTATCCTGTCGTAAAATCCATCAGTTTTGTGGTTGCTTTCTTGTAGAGTAAGTTGCATTGGTTAAAAGTTGGGGATGGTAACAACCGTTATTTTTACCAAGCTGCAAAAAACAGAGAGGCACGCAACATTATTAGAGAAGTACAAAAACTTGATGGTTCACTTGTGGTAACCCAAAAGGAAATAAGGGACGAAGCATAAGGTTTTTCCAATAATTTTTTGTCACAAAAAAATTGCAGATTACAAAGACATCACAAAGGAGTTTCTTAGCGAGTTGCTGGAATTTGAATGTAGCAACACTGATGCAGAGATATTAAGCAAAACTTTTAGAGAAGATGAAGTGAAATGTGTGCTGTTTGCAATGCCGGAAAATAAAGCTCTGGGTCCTGATGGATACACGCGCGAATTGTTTAAGGAAGCTTGGTCGGTAATAGGGAAGGATGTTGTGGTTATCCAATCTTTTTTATAAAGGTTTCTTGCCTGAGGGAGTTAACTCGATTATCTTGGCCCTTATACCAAAAAAATGATTCAAAAGAGATGAAAGATTATAGGCCAATATCATGTTGAAATCTTCTATGTAAGGTGATCTCAAAAATTCTTGCAAATCGTCTAAAAGCTCTACTCCCAAATTTTATAGCACCAAATCAATCATCGTTTGTGAGGGGTTGATAACTAATGAAAAATGTGCTTCTCGCTTTAGAATTGTTCCTTGAAAATTGACATCTCCAAGGCTTTCAATTCGGTTCAATGGTCGTTCTTGACCTCCATATTATCATCTATGAAAATTTTGGAGAATTCATTCATTGGATTAAACTTTGTATCGACATAGCTTCAATCTCAATTCAGGTTAATTGTGAGCTTGCGGGTTTCTTTCATAGTGAACGGGGACTTCGCCAAGGCTGTTTACTCTCACCATACCTCTTTGTAATCAGTATGAATTTGCTCTCAAAATGGCTTGACAAGGCCACAGCCTTGGTTATCACCCATCTTGTCAGCACCTAAAGCTGCTTTGCGGATGACTTGTTGGTGTTCCCTGACGGTAAGAAAAGCTCAATTGAAGGAATACTAGGGGTTTTCAAAGATTTTTCTGTAGTCTCGGGTCTCAACATAAGCCTTGAGAAATCAACACTATACATGGCTAGAGTTTTAGAAAAATTTATGGACACGATCCTTGATCAATTCCCATTCGAATCAGTTGTTGGATTGCTCGGTATTTATCAGTAGCTGGTTGTCTTCAGTTGATTGGGTCTGTTATTCAAAACTTAAAATACTTTTGGACATCTACTTATTGATTATCGAAAGCGTGTATCAAGAAAATTGATAAACTGTGCTAGTTTTTCTCTAGTCTAGACCTGACTTGAACCCAAAGAAATCAAAAGTAGCATGGGCTAACATTTGTAAACTGAAGGAGGAAGGGGGTTTGGGATTGAGATCAATCTCGGATGTGAACAAGGTGATTTGTATGAAGTTAATATGGAGAATATTGTCATCACACTCATCATTATGGGTAAGCTGGATCCGACGATACCTTATTCGCAAAGAATCTTTCTGGAGTGCAAAAGATTCTTCCTCCTTAGGCTCATGGATGTGGAACAATTACTTAAATACAGAGAGATTGCGAAAACATTTGCTGAAGTTAAGATATAAAGTGGAGAGTTGTCATCTTTCTGGTATGATTTGTAGACGCAAATGGGAAGATTGATAGACATTACATGAACAAGAGGATACATTCATATGGGTATTCCTATAGACACTTCTGTTGGATATGTGTTTTAAACGCATCGCCGAAGACGACATAGAGTGGATACTCTTAATAGTATAGAAGACCTGATTGAAGCACAACGACTGAAGGGACAAGTAAATGGGAATGATGTGATATTGTGGAGAAGAAAAGAGGATAAGTTCAAATCGAACTTCAACTCAAAAGCATGGAACTTGCTCCGCAAAGCACATCCTACAAAGGATTGGTGGACAGGAATATGGTTCTCAGGCTCCACTCCAAAGTTCACATTTATAGCTTGGTTAGCAATGCAGAATTGACTTGCCACGAGAGATAGAGTACTCAAATGACACTCGAGAGCAAACACAACTTGTATGTTCTGCCAAGATCCGCTTGAAACAAGAACCACATCTTCTTCAGCTGCAGTTTTACGAGAGAGATTTGGAGCAAGTTGACGAGAAAACTTCTAGCACAAAGGTACAAAAATCTTTGGGACAGAATTATAGAGCGGTTAACCGACACTTCACAAGACAAAATCAACCTATGGCTTCTAAGTTATGTTTGTCAAACTGCAGTTCACACGATTTGGATAGAAAGAAACAAAAGAAGACATGGAGAACTGTCAAGAAACTCTAACCGACTAGCCCAAAGCATTGATAAGCAGGTCTGTAACCGGTTGTCTACACTTCGAGTAATGGAAGACAAGAGATATGAGAAAGGCATGGAAGTATGGTTTGCTTCTCGATGACAAATTCAAAAACTCAAAACAATAAATTTGCAATAGCTTTAACCTTTTCACTTTATGTTACACCTTATGTAAAAAGATTTTTTTGTTTGAATTAATTTTACATTCAATTCAAAAAAAAAAACTCTTTTCATATGTCACTCGGGCATTGTTATTTATTTGTGGTAATGGATTTTATATATATTATTGCTTTAACAAAGGTTTTCATCAATGAACCATGAATTTGGAATTTCTTCAATGAATTACTCTTTCATTGAGAACGTGATTATTTAAAATATACACGGGATCTCATTGTGTAAAGCTGAAACCCTAATTTCACTACATATAGACATATGTACACCTCAACTCAAGCCTTGCCAGACAAGCAAGGTATGACAATTAGAGAGGGTGGTATAGAGATAGCGATGAAGACCGTGCCTGGAATTTGGTACTAACATATATTATAAAAAGAGTTTAATATATTTAATTTAATAGACTCAATAGATGGTGGTCCGCGCTATGTAGCGCGAGAGAATATTTATTTGATAAATTTACTTAGATGAGAAAATTCGGCGAATCGAACCACCAAACTCACATATTTGTCGCTATCGTTCAAAAGTTTCGTGAAAGTAAACTTTTACTCCTTTTGTGATCCTTTTTTACTTTTTTGTGACGTATTGTTTCCACTATATTTAAAATCCAAAAGTAAGCACAATCGTTAGAATAAATAGATAATAAATAATCAAAAATTTAAATTTTTTTGCTGAAATAAGTTATGAGAAAAAAATAAAAATGCTCGAAAACAAAAAAATGTAAGAGGTTGAAAGATGAACTTCACTATATTTATAGAGGAATTAGGGATCAAGACAAAAAAAATTAAAAATCATTTGGCTATGATTTCAAAATTTTAAAAAGATTACACTGATTGTTAGAATTTTGTTTGACAACATTTTAATTAGTATAAAATAATACATTTTTTATTTTCAAAAAATAAAATCGAATCCACAAAGATACTAACACCAAATCCGCAACTGATATATACATTTTATTTTCAAAAAATCTGTGTTTATAATTTAAAATATATTTTATCTCAATTAAAAGAACTAACGACTAAAATTTGAAATTAAATTTCGTGGTTGGCACAAAATCCAAAATTTGAAATGAAATTTAGTGAATTAATTTTCGTCCATAATTTAATTTCAAAATTTTTAAAAGATTACATTGATTATTAGAATTTTGTTTGACAACATTTTAATTAGTATAAAATCATACATTTTTTATTTTCAAAAAATTAAATCTAATCCACAAAGATACTAACACCAAATCCGCAACTGATATATACATTTTATTTTTTAAAAATCTGTGTTTATAATTTAAAATATATTTTAGCACAATTAAAGGAACTAACGACTAAAATTTGAAATTAAATTTCGTGGTTGACACAAAATCAAAAATTTGAAATTAAATTTAGTGAATTAATTTTCGTCTATAATTTAATTTCAAAATTTTAAAAAGATTACATTGATTGTTAGAATTTTGTTTGACAACATTTTAATTATTATAAAATAATACATTTTTTCAAAAAATAAAATCGAATCCACAAAGATACTAACACCAAATCCACAACTACATATAAATTTTATGGTTGACACAAAATCCAAAATTTGAAATTAAATTTATTAAATTAATTTTCGTCCATAATTTAATTTGAATTTATTCCATCGATATAAATTTATTTAGTTTGAATAGATTCAGTTACTATAAATCTAACAATATATTGGTTTAAATTGTGTAGAGATAATTTAGGAAATATAATATTATAATTATGCTTAATAACTTAATAAATTAAAAATATGAACAGTACTTTTAAATCTTAATAACTTAATAACAATATATTTTCGTTTATATTTATTAGGAGAGAGAAAATAATTTTTATTTTTTAGAAACTAATAATTATTTAAAAGATTATGTTTGGATTTTTATTAGATTTTGGTTGCATAAATTTTTGACTTTTTTAACCTTCTATAACTTGTTTAATTTAGTCTTAGTTTTATAAAAATACAATGACATTTTATGTAATATAACATATGAAAGTTGGTTAAATTATTTTTAAAATTGCTTAAATAATATAGTAGTTGATATAAGCATGTAAAAGACCAAAACTAGGAAACAAAAGACTGAGAATACGAAGCTGATATTATAATTTATATAAAAACATGAACTTCAAAAAAGAAAAAATAACAGAATAGATATATAAAACATCATATCCCAACTTCAGCCCAAAATATACAATTTAATAATAATTATACCGCCCAAAAGGTCTTCATAATAAACCCTTTTAAAGAGATGAGAGAGAAAGGCGATTTCAGATGCGATTTTGTTTCAAGCATTGTCACTCGATTTCTGAGTGTGTTGGTGGCCGTCCGTACGGCGGTTTTCTTGGTGGCGGTTAACGGATTCCATGGCGGTTACACAACCGTCAATTTCCGAAGCCTATTTAACCATCACGAATTCTTCATTTGTGATAGGATTGATCAAATTGAAGTTCCTTTTCCTCTTTTTATCTTGATCATGACGGATTCAATGAGGAAACAAATGCAAGAAATTTCGCTTGGATTGAATGCAAAGGTGATCAAGTTACCATTTGATCTATGTGAAGAAGCAGTGGAAGAGACTCAATTCAGTCTGACTGTTCTGCCTATTAATCCTCGCAAACAGAATCTCAGGGCCATGCTTGGTGCTTGGCCTCGACTTTGGGGAGCTGGAGACGACGTTTCGGGAAGAATTGTTGAGAATCACAAACTCCAGTTCCTGTTCCCATCGGAGGAAGCGATGCTTTCAGTTTTACGTCGAGGACCTTGGTCCTTTAACGATTGGATGATAACATTGCACCGCTGAACTCCATTGCAGACAGATGAAGCACTTAAAATGATTCTTTTTTGGGTTCAGATTCGTGGAATCCCGTTGAAGTATCTGACTCGCAAAATGGTCACGTCCATAGGAAGTAGATTAAGCGACTACATGGGAACGGATTTCCAAGGTGAGGGTACGGTGTTAGTGGATTATGTGCGGGTTCGTCTTTGGTGGAACATTGAAGCCCCATTATTATTCAAGAGGCTCTTTGAATTTGGAGATGAACATATCGTGATGAAATTTCGATATTAGAAACTTAGGAATTTTTGTTCCTCTTGTGGTGTTATGACTCACGATGCTTCGATTTGTCTTGCTGCTATAACAAAAAAGGTCGAGGAGTTAGGTGATGACGATGATGATAAGAATGCGGTTTCTCAACCAGAGACAAAGGAGGACGCTCGTCCTGATGCGAGGCCTGATTCTATTGCAACTAATGACAGGAATGAGTCAGGGGATGAACAGAACCAAACAGGTTCCAAGAAGAGAAAAGTTGAAGACTCTGTTTCGCCACTTGATAGTCTATGTCATGTGGCATGCTTCAACATGAGACACTCGTTTGCATCAGATGACACTCTTCAACAGGTTTTCAATAGACGTCGGCGAAATTTGGAATGCAAGGAAGTACGTAACTGGATTTTCAAGGTAACAGATGAGGCGAGTAGTTCGGGTCTACAAGGTACAGCATAGAGTACATCTTCAAGTAATGTCCAGAAAGGTTCGGTGGGCCATAAGTCACCGGAGTCAGGATGAACACACTGTTTTGGAACTGCCGAGGTTTAAGGGGTAACCTGGCAGTTCGACGTCTAAAGAGAATGATTTAGAGTTATTCTCCAGACTTACTCTTTTTAATCGAAACAAAGAATTCCGATGAATTTGTGTGTGATGTGGCTTGTCAGTTAGGGTATGATTCGTGTAAATGTGTTTCACCGGTGGGCATAGGTGGCGATATTGCCTTACTTTGGAAGAAACATGTATCTATTTCTTTCTATGATGCAAACGAACGTCTTATCGATTGTAAAATCATTAATAAAGATGCTTCTTACTACTTTTCGTGCATTTACGGACATCCGATTCGACAATTAAGGCATAGATTGTGGGAAAAGTTAAAGCGAATTGCGTTAAACAGACAAGGACTGTGGCTTATGTGTGGTGACTTTAATGAAATTTTGAATGCTTGTGAGAAGAGGGGTGGGAATCACATAGAGTTGTGGAGTTTGGTTGATTTCTGTAATATGGTGCAGACATGTCAAGTACAAGACTTACCTTTTACTAGAAATAACATGACATGGTTAGGCAAACGACGCAATTACTCCATTGAATCTTGGCTGGATCGAGCAATGGTGAATAAAGAATGGTTGGCTATGTTTCCTGCTTCTCAAGTTCACTATCTCGAGATGATAGAGTCTGATCATAAGCCCGCTGTAATCGCTATCAAACGTTCACAAGAGAGAGGACGTAAGTTGTTCCGATATGATCCAAGGCTGGGAAAATTACCGGAAATGAAAAAAGTTGTTAGGAAGAGTTGGACTGATGCTGGAGATTTAGGTCTGAGTGTGACTGAAAGGATTGTTAAATGTCGGAGAGATATGTCGTGGTGGACGCATAGACACAGTCTGAATTTGGTGCATCGGATTAAGGAATTGACCACAAGGTTAGATAGAGCACATATAGATAGTATTACGCAAACAGAGGAGATCCGGAGCATGAGAAATTATCTGTTTCAAGCATATCGCGATGAAGAATCTTACTGGAAAACAAAGAGCAGGGTTCAATGGCTGACGGAGGGAGATCTCAATACTAGTTATTTTCACGCTGCAACAAGGAACAAGATTGCGCGAAACTACATTTCAAAAATCAATGGAATAAATGGAGAGCAGATCTATGGTACACAGTATATAGCGGATGAAGTAATAAGGTTTTTCAGTGATCTTTTTATGAGTTTGCACACTTCCTCTGTTTCCTCGGTGTTGCGGAGCACTCAACCTATGGTAACAAAAGACATGAACAGGTCTTTAACCTGCGATGTAACGGCGGAAGAAATTAGACAAGCTCTGTTTTCCATTGGGCCGACGCGGGCACCAGGACCGGATGGTATTACCGCCTCCTTTTACCAAGAGCATCGGGTCTGCCATAATCTTGGAAGTTCAAAGTTTCTTTGAGACCGGGGTGTTCCCCAAGGAATGGAGCCATACTAATCTGTGTCTCATTCCTAAGGTTGCTACACCTAGATCAATGAAAGACTTTCGCCCTATCGGACTATGTAATGTCATCTACAAAATTGTTTCTAAAGTTCTGGCTAACCGTCTAAAAAAGGTGTTGAAGTTTATGGTCTCTGAAAACCAAGCTGTTTTTATCTCGGGTCGTTATATTACGGATAACATGATTATAGCCCATGAGATATTGCACTCATTAAGAGTTCGGAAAAGAGTGTCAAACTCTTACATGGCAGTGAAAACGGATATTAGTAAAGCCTATGATTGAGTAGAATGGCATTTTCTAGAGGGTGTTCTTGAGAAGAAAGGTTTTGATCAGAAATGGATCACATGGATAATGAGGTGTGTACGGTCGGTTTCATTTTCAGTTCTTGTCAATGGGAGCCCTTATGGAGAGTTTCCAGCAACCTGAGGACTACGACAGGCTGATCCGTTATCTCCATATTTGTTTATTTTGTGCCGATGTCCTTAGTTCTTTAATATCCATGGCTCAACAAGAAAAGCGACTCCAAGGTATTAAGATTAGTATCGGAGGTCCTACAATATCACATCTACTTTTTACCGATGATTCACTCTTCTTTGTTAAAGCTGATCAACGAAATAGTTCTCATCTTTTACATATTTTTAATGAATATGAAAAAGCCTCGGGACAATTTGTAAATCTGGAGAAATCATCAATCACGTTTGGCCATGGGGTTTTCCAACATACTAGGGATAGTATTATGAGTCTCTTGAAGATACCAAATTGTGGTGGAGGTGGGAAGTATCTCGGTTTACCAGAACAATTTGGCCGACGGAAGAAGGAGATGTTCCAGTATATAAAGGAAAAAGTGAAGAACAAAATTAATGGGTGGCAGAATCGATTCCTCTCAACAGCTAGGAAGGAAGTATTAATCAAGTCAGTCGCTTTCGCCATGACGGTATATTCTATGAACGTATTTCAACTTCCTTTACAAATTTGCTCGGAAGTTAATAAAATGATAGCAAGGTTTTGGTGGGAAAGTAGTGATGAAAACAGGAAAATATCGTGGGTCTCTTGGAATAAGATGAAGTTCCCGAAAGGACTGGGTGGTTTAGGCTTTAGAGATCTTCATCATTTCATTCAGGCTCTATTAGCAAATCAAGTATGGAAAATACTTCATCATCCGGATAGTCTTGTTTTTAGAATGTTAAAATCACGATATTTCCAGAATGGTAATATTCTTAGCGAAATTAAGGGAACACAACCTTCATATGGCTAGAATTCTCTTCGGTTTCCTACAAATACGCCACATCCACCAATGCTATGTGAGGGGGTAGATCCAGAGTTAAAGGTTAAGGCCCTTATTGAGGTGGAGAATAAGGTTTGGGATGAGGCGCAACTTTCCAACTATATTAATCTAGTCGATCACCATCGTATATACAAGATTTTCATTCCTAAACACACAGCCCACGACACATACCTATGGAGTTTTACAAAGGATGAGAACTATACGGTAAATTCAGGTTATTAGGTAGCGGCAACAAATACAATTGATACTACTGATGTACGGCCATGTTTGGCGACTAGTCCAGATATAGCTAAAGATATTTGGGGATTAGAGATTGCCCCAAAGCTTCGTCATTTTTTATGGAGAATATTATCCCGAGCTGTAGCAACAAGAGAAAATTTGAGACGGCGTAATTGATGTAAATGGATCATGTCCCCATTGCGAAACACAGCCTGAAACAGTTGAACATGTTTTCTTCACATGTTTGAATGCGACTGCAGTTTGGCGTGCATCAGGTATACCCACGTCGTTTTTGAGTGATTCTATGATTTCTTTTGATGATAAGATACGTTTCTCCTACGTGTACATAAAGACTCACAAATAGAGCGAAGTCTCTGTTTTCTCCCTTTCTGGATATTGTGGAGACTTTGGAAAAGTAAAATGAGCTTGTATTCAAACATAAAGTGCCAAAAGTTTTAGAGATATTGGAGAAAGCAAATGTGGATACTATGGAATGGCTAAACAATCGTGATGAGGTTCGTAAATCCGGTTTCCCAAGGCAGGAGGCTCGACACAATAACAACGGACATTGGACTAAACCTATGGTAGCATCGGTCAAGTGTAATTACGACACTTCTCACCACCAAAGACGACTTTCATCAGGTCTAGGCTGGATTATACGGAATAGTAGTGGTTTATTTCTACATTGTGGAATGGGTCAATTTCAGGGAAGATTTACGGTTGAAGAAGCTGAAGCCTCTGCATTAATCTGGGCATTACAAGCGGCATGGAGTTTGGGTTATCGTAAAGTTGAGTTTGAAGGTGATAATATTTCTTTAGTTCATCTGGTGAACACTTCTACAACAAATCTTCGAATGCAACACTATATCCGCGAAATCAATCTCTGGCGGAATAACTTTGACTGGATAAAGTTCTCATTCCAACCTCGATCACATAATAAGTGTGCGGATCTACTTGCCAAAACAAGTTTAGTCTCACATAACAAATGGTCTTTGTATGAAGTGTGTCATCTTTTCTTACAGCTCATGTAAATAATGATTATGTTTCTGGTCATTAATAAATAGATTTGACGAAAAAATAATTATTATTATTTTTATTATACCGCGGAGGGATACTTGAAATAACGTGAGGCGTAACACTATAAACTAGCAAAGGTGCTTTATCTTCGTTAGGTTGTGGAGATAATGTGTAAACGGAGTGAATGAAGGTGGATAAAAGCAACAACGAAGAAGGTATACCAAAACACAAAGCAAAGAAGGGAGAAATACGAAAGAGGAGGAGTATGAGTACACCAAAGCCGAGGACTTGGCTAAAGCATGCACTAACATTGAAATTAGTGTCGAGCTCAAAGTCATCACTAGGAGCTCTTCTGAATACAGCTTTAAACAACTCACTTTTTCAAGCTTTAAACATCTTCAACAATGGTGGATAACAAGTTAAGATTACAGAAAGAAGAAGAAAGAATTACAAATTTAGGAAAATGATCAAATGACATTAAAACTTTAATCGAAGACTCTTTATTAACAAACTTTGACCGTAACAAAAATTTTCCAGCGTGCACCAATATGAACCGTCCACATATCTGCTCTGAAATCATTGTTAGTAGCACCATCGAAAATCCATCGGTAATATATCCGTCGGAATATAGTTTTAATTAATATTAATAGTTTTTTGTATTTATTTATTCAGTTTATTAATAAATATATAATTATATTTAGAATTTCAAATAAAATTCAAATTCAAATTTAAATTTAAATATTTCAAATCCAAAAAAAAAATTCAAAAACATAAAAAATATTGATAGAACATAAAAAATCAAGGAGAGTCGCATTTCGACCATGAAATTTTTCATCATCTTCTTATGTGCTTCCATCAGAGCTTTGGTTGCTGTCATCTCGGCCTACGTCGATGTGTTTGTGGTGTCAGTTCTTCATATCATCGATCATTCTCTACATAGGCTTCTTTGATGGTTTCATTCCCATCCTTCAAACCTGCGATCTCAGTGATCCTCTTTGCAAATTGGGTTCTAAGCTCCGCTTCTTCTGAAAACCGCAAAGTGACATGAGATGAAGCATGATACTTCTTTGGAACCCCGAAAAGACGATATTTGCTCTTCGGAATTGCCTAGAATTAAATCAAAAAATAAATAAATGTAAAAGTTATAAAACGAAATTCAAAATTTGATATAAAAAAAAAAGATTACTTACTTCGATAACGAGTTCGTTCTATTTCTCGATACGAATCTCGTTGAAAGAGTCACTTTCTCCTGCGGGCTGAGATTAAAGATACTCCTCTCCGAGAGACTTCACGGTATCGATGAGATCCCGAACGACTTGATCTTGAATTTGCTTCGACTTCTTGTTGGTGTAATATTCTCAACCAACCTAAGATGTGAAGGGCGCACACCGTCTATTTGAAACTGTAAAAGAAAAAAAACAAGTAATAATTTTATAAGTTATAAATAAATTAAGAAAAATAAAATAATTTATTAAAAACTTACAAGTTGCTCTTCTCGGGCCAACAAGTTTGTCGTTTCAGCGTTGTGCGTCGCAATTCTTTTACCTCCACGCCTGCTCAGCTGGTTGCTGGAGTTCTTCTTCAAGATTTTACTGGTCTCGGCTTACTTCCAGTAATCGATTAACCCATCCCAAAGCTCGAGTTTGTAAATAAAATCCTTTGCCAACTCAGTGCGCTTCCACTTGTTCTTCCACTCGGTCATTTTCTTTAAGTACATTCTGACTGTCTTGATGTTGCTTACAATTCTTAGAAGTTAGGAATGGTATTGTTAACTTTTCTTTGAGTTTCTATGACACATATATTTCCAAAATGCAATGCAACATTCCAATAAGGTAATAGGAAGGGAAAAATATCCAGTCCATCAGGCATAACTCCCAGAAAGATTAACAATATCATTCCCAACTTCTTAGAATAGGACTCTAGAAATCAATTCCCGCAGCTTTGGAAGAAGTCTTTTAAGTATAGCAAAATTCTCATGTTTTCCAATATTAACCAAATTTTCTATGTCAACTGGTTCGTCCCCTAATATAAAGGGTTAAGCTTCAAATAATCTATAATTCGATTGAAATGGTTACACTGGCGTCTTTCATTTCCACATTAACGCCAATGTAACCATTTTAATCAAAATTATAGATTATATAAAGCGCAACGCTCACATTTGCGGACCATTTTCTCATGTACCCCTCAACTCACCAAATTAATCAATATACCATTCATCAATCTATTTTACCCTTCAAACATTTGAAAATAATCTTTATACCCCTCAACTTTGTGGAAACTCGAAAATACCATTCACCTGGTTTTCAAATTAAAATTTGAATATAGTTGTACCTAGTAATACCTAGGTCTACCAAAGATAAGATTCGAACCATTCACCTCTGTGTAAGACTCGTTGCCATCTGAGTTATCGTATTTTTCTTGGTATCATTTACAATTACAACTATATGTACTTAAATTTCTCAAATGGTTGTACAAAGTAGTACCCAATTGTACCCAATTACAACTATATGATGATAGTCATATAGTTGTACTAGTTGTACCAGTTATGTCCGAGTTGTACCAGTTATGTTCGAGTTGTATCCAGTTGTACTAGTTGTATCAGTTATGACGTAGTTGTAGTAATTAAAAAAGCAGTTGTACCATAAATAGCAGATTCGAACCCTCGACGTGCTGCTTGTTTAAACCATCTGGGCGCGCACTCACACCTCAAACATCTGACTGAATTTTCCAACTGAAATGGAATATTACTACCGAAATAGCATTGTACATCCAGAATAGTTCTAAGAAGACATTATAAATATATAACACGATTTGGTTGATAATTTGATTTTATTAAAAATAAAATCTTAATTTTATTATTATTTTAATTAAGAAAAAATAAAAAAATAAAAAATAGATATAATGGATTAATTTATTGCCCAGAAATTGGTCCCACATTTGCATACATTAGCTCCTCTCAATCTCGTCAACTAAACTCACCGTTCTTCCAATCCTTTACGAGCTGAGAAACTGACCAGACTCTTTCTCCAAACTGACGTGGCAGTGGCACAGACAAGACAAAGATTCTCCAAAAGTATAGATATACGATTAGTGGAAGAAGCAAACATAAAATCCATCAGAATATAAAACCAGATTAGTGAAGAATTGATTCATTTTTTCTAGAGAAACTAAAGCAATAAACCATAGAGTACGGCACAAATGGTCAAATCAATACAAAGCACAGTCCTGTTGACATAAATGCGAGTCAAAGATTAAAGAAAGCGATACAAATTTGGTAACACAAAAAAAAAGAAACAACAAAAGAGAATTTAGTAAAACCCCACGGCTCGAGATTACTCAGTCAAATTGCGCGTTTTGTTAATTACCGCTAGAGAAACACTGTTCAGATTCCGACAACACAGCGGCAACAGAGATTTGACACAGAGAAGCCGAAGAGAAAACAAGATTCATCAGATTCCTTTGCTCGTACGGTTCAAATATGATATACTAAACCGGAATAATAGTACCAATCGATTTCTTGGTTAAATTCCGGTACAATAACCGGAACTAACCTAACCATTAGCAAACTATTTTCTTGGTTACATTCCGGTACAATAATCCAAATCCACTACTAGATTGGATTTTGTAGATTTAACGACAAAAGAAAAAAGGAAACAGACAAATTAACGGCCGAGATTAACTTGGACTCTGTTTATAGATTAAAAAAAATGGAAACTTGCAAAAGCAAAAAAATAAATGACCGTTGGTGTATATTAGCCCAACGAGAGAGATCATCCGCACATTAGCAGAGTTCCTCTCGTGCACCAATATAAATAAGACATCACTCTCTTCTCTGTTTCTTCTTCTTCCTTAAGAAATCTATTTCAGTCTCTTCTTTTTCTTCAGACAATTCACATCATCATCATCATCGATCTCTTTTTTGTTACAAAACTAAACTAGGGTTTGAGTCTAATTCTTCTTCTTGCGCCATGGAAACAGAGACGGTAACATTAAAAGTCACTACCAAGATATCGAAACTACCTCCAACTCTAGGGTTTGCAAGCGCAGTCTCAATCAATCTACACGAAGTGATCGAAGAATTCATCGAAGACGAAAGTGGAACAACACACGTGGCATCACACCCGGCCTCACCTTCTCCAATCTCTCGTTTCCTCTTGAAGCCACGTAGCTTCACGCCACGTCATCTCTCTGGACTCCTTCGTAATCAACTCAACCGGGAGACTCCTTTTTGTGAATATTTGGCTGAACAAATCGCGTTTTGTCGATTCTCACGCGCTCATAACACTCTTTATGATCAAAGACCTTTTCTCATGTCGGTCAATGTAAAAGTCGTCAAAGAAGTGCGATTTATCTTGCCGTATGTTTCTATTTCGTTAAGTGGTGGTGCTTCAGGAGATGTGTTTCAAAGATTGGTCGAGGAACAGAGTGTGAAATCGATTGATTTGGATGACGAATGTTCGATTTGTATCGAGAAGTTGTCTGATTCATCAGCGGAGAACCATGGAAACATCATTCGGTTGCCTAACTGTTTTCATTTGTTTCATCAAAATTGTATCTTCGAGTGGCTTGCTCGTCACAATTCATGTCCCTTGTGTCGAAGGGTTCCATACGAGGAGGATTAGGGTTAGGGTTTAGTGAAATTTATTCGATTTCTTGAAGGGTTCTTATGTAGTCTTGCTTGCTCGTTTTCGTATGTATCGTAGCTTTGATGAATACAGATTGAATAATAACTACTTTTTCCCAATAACCTTATCTGTAATATGAAATCAAACAAGATTGAGACAAGAAACACATGTAAGATCAAATTTTATGTTAACAATACAATAAATTAGAGCAATATATAACAGTTGGTGGTTATAGAGCAATATATAACACTTAGTGGTTATAGAGCAATGATAAAAAATTCATTCCAAACTTAAGGCTTTGTTTGGTCTCTGCTTCTGGAGACAGGGACTCCTCTGTGTGAGATCATAACTAATGTCTCTGTCAAAACTCAGTAATGTTAGAATTAGGAGTGACTTATACATCAGATACGCAATTAAATGGGAGTTTAATACTATGATTTAGCCAGTCTTTTCATACGCATAATCGCGGTTGGAGATTAAAAACAAAGGACAAGACACAAGAGCCACTAAACTCATTCAACAACAATAACCACAAGGATTGTACATAATAACGAACTCAAGGGAAAGAAACAAACGTACAAAATACTTATCAAAACCTGATAATATTGGCTTCGAGACTCGACAAATTTACTCCTTATAAAGGACATGCCGTATATTTATTCCACTATATAAACTGATGATTTGGAAATTAACAACCTGATTCACGAATTCAACAAGACACAAAAGAGACAACATGATTTAACGAGTTCCCGAGATGATTACCGGTACATCTGTGAGAGCCGAGCTCACAAGCATCCACTATGAACCAAGGATTACATGCTGTGTTTGTTTACAATCAAAGATCACTCACCAAGCTTCTCGGTTTAAACCAAACCCGAGATTACACAAGAAGAACTAAGGAAGAAGAAGAAGACTTAAGAACTGAGCATAGAATTAGAAATATACCCCCTCTCTTTCTCTCCCTTTCGGAGCTGCCATTAAAGCGCTGGAAAGCGCCTTAGGTCACAAAGAAGTGAAGCCTCTGTTCTTACACCAAAAACAGAGTCAGTTGCGTATTCCTAAACCCTAACGACTTCACACGTGTGAGTGTCTGACCAATTAGATTACACCTTGAGCGAGCCTCTATGTCATCTAGAGTCTTCCACTTCATTCCTTAATTCGAACCGGCTAGCTCCTTTGGTGTCTTTTACACACCAAAACTGCTTCTTCTCCTTTGTTCTTCTTCCCTCTTGGCTCTTCTTCAAGTTGGATCATATTCTAACACCGAGAAAAACTAGGAACTCATTTGATCTACGCACTTCCCTTAATAAAAAGATTGTATCGGGAAGAGTAAAGCTTTATTTGTTTGACTTTAAGTTTAATTTGCCACATCATTCGATGACAGAAAGCTTCAAGAGGATCTTACCGATGAAATGGTGGTACTTGCAAGACAACTCAAGGAGAGAACTCAAATGATAAGCCAATCATTTGATCATACATTTGACTATATCATTTTCCTTTTTTGTGTGGATTCAATAACAAAAGATACTTGACTCTACCGAGGAGGCCATTGAGCAAAGCTTAGCGAGCACATGAAATGCAGCCACAAAGATATATTCACAAAGCTCAAAGAGGAGTTGCTTCCAATGGCTCTTGATTTTCGCCATGACCTGTGTGTATGGTTGTCATGTTGATCTGAGTCACATAGAAAATGGTTTCAGAGTGTAAACCAAATTAGTGAAATTAAAGAACATTAGATTTGGACCCACACGTACATGCGAGATTATATTTGTAAATATTTTTTGTAATTGATATATAATTTGTAATCCGGTCTTATACCAGTTCGATATTTGGTTTAATATTCGATTAGTTTGAATCTGGTTTATAGTATTTATAAAATAATAATATTACTAAAATATGAAGTTTATCAATTTTATGTAATATATTTTCTTAATTTATATATTTATAATTATTATTCCAATTATTAGTAATTAGTTATAATTTATAATTTAGTTATTGTCAAAAAAATTTGAAAATTTAATTGAGTGGCCCATGAGTCAATTAATAAGAAAATTTGTTGGGCCAAATTTTTTATTTCATTAAAGCCAATAAATGAGGCCTCATTACATAAGTAAATTGTTGTAATATATATTTTATGTTTATATAGTAAATACTAAATATATATATTTAAAAAATATTGTTGTATGAAATAAAGAGAACCGTCATAGAGATTTTTTGTTTCCGTTGTCGATATCGAACGTCCTCTTTGATTTGGTTTTTTTAATATTATGTAAAATTATATTCAAAAAAATATTTATACAATACTGTTTGTTGAAATTTTTAGAAAAACAGAATTAAAAGCTCGTCAGATGAAAATTGATTGTGGTTGCCTCATTAAACCCCAAAAACTGGAAAACTCATTTTGGACAAAATTAGTAGTTGAAAAAAAGAGTACACCCACTTTCGATAGAACTGGAAAAACAGAAAAATATTAGAAATATATCATGAAGACTTTAGGTTCTTGTCGCAAACCAATCTTGTAACCCATTCTTCATAATTCCTTGACTTTGCATTGTTGAGAGACGGTTACGAATAATCCTTCCAACATCTCTAACCAGCTTATCAATGATTGATGGAGCTTCCCCATGTCTTCGCTAATTTCTTTCCCGCCATAAGAGTTATACGGTAGCTTGGAAAACATATTTAGCAATAAAAATTTGAGTCCCCCTGTAACCTGAGGCCAAAACGGTTAAAAGAATATCCTGAAACTTGTTAGTGTACCTTTTTTGGAGAAGACCATAAGTGAGCCGATACCATATCTGAGAAGTGAAAGGGCAAGAGAAAAATATATGATCTCTAGTCTCCAGCGATCCAGTACAAAAACACAACCAGAAGCAGCATTAGAATTCCACAAAAACAATTCTATCCCCTATTGTCAAACGATTGAGAGCAGCCAACTACACAATAAAAGAGTATTTGGGTGTAGCATGATTGAACCAAACACCCTTAGACCAAGTTTTCTCTGGATAAACATCTCGTACCTAATTCCAAGTATCCTTTTAAGAGAACTTTGTCTTGAATTTTGTAAAATAGAATTACTTTGATAACACAAGATAGATGAAAGGGATAATATTATTCATGAATCAGAGATGGCTTTATAAAGCTTTACACCAACAACCGAAGCAAACGAATAGCTAGGAACAAATCTGCAACAACTACTTCACGTGCTTCCTAAAGACTAGGAGTTATTTGACCAAACAGAACAAATACTCTTTCAACAGATCAATGACTTATTCAAATACCCAATAATCCCTCCCTTAAGCTAATTCACCGAAACTTAGCTTACTTCAGAAATATCAATCACTCCAAGCATTCCACGAAGCTTCTCAAACTACTCCAGCTTCATTGACTTTGTAAAAATGTCTGCAGACTGATTTTCAGATGGATAATGACACAACTTAACAACTCCATCATTCACAAAGTCTCTGAGATAATGAAACCTTACTTTAATATGCTTACTTTTCCCATGAAAAACTGGATGCTTAGACAACTGAATGGTAGAACTATTGTCACACATGATTACAGTCTCTGTCTTCTCTTCAAATTCAATTTGTTTCAATACTCATCTAAGTCAAACACACTGACATGCACATGAGGCTGCTGCTATGTATTCTGCTTCAGTGGTAGAAAGAGCAACAACTGATTGCTTCTTTGATGCCCACGAAATTGCTCCAGATGCCATCATAAACACAAAGCTAGATGTGCTTCTTCGATCATCTAGATAACCAGCATAGTCATTGTCGCTATAAGCCATGAGTTTCACTCCACTTTCTTCTTTCTTGTAAAAAAATCCCAGCTCAATTGTATCTTTCAAATACCTTAAGATCCTTTTTGCTTAAAGCCAATGTGATAATCTAGGATTAGCCATGAACCTATATTGTATAGATCAAAGCTAGATGTGCTTCTTCGATCTAGATGTGACAATCAAAGAAGCACATCTAGCTTTGTGTTTATGATGGCATCTGGATTGTAAAAAATCTCATCTCAATTGTACCTTTCAAATACCTTAAGATCCTCTTTGCTTAAAGTCAATGTGACAATCTAGGATTAGCCATGAACTTACTTATCAAGCAAACTCCATACATCAACCATTTGTTTGAACAAAGTTTCATCAACTCTGACGCTATTCTTATCCTTTGTTAACTTTGTTCCTGGTACAATAGGATTTTTCATTGAACTACTCTCATACATGCCAAGCCTTGCCAATACTTCTCTTGCATACCGTCGTTGGCAAATAAAGATCCCATCTTGGCTCTGTTTCACCTCTACTCCAAGAAAATACTTCATCTTGCCCAAGTTAGACATCTCAAATTCCAACATCATTGAGTTCTTAAACTCAGCACATATGCTTCTATCATTCCCAGTAAAAATCAAATCATCAACATAAAGGCTGACAATTAAAAATTTACCTCCCTTTAATTTTGTGAACAAAGTATGCTCGCTCGGACATCTCTCAAAGCTTTCTTGCTGGAAGTAAGCGTCAATCATGTTGTACCAAGCTCGTGGAGCATGTTTAAGGCCATGCAATGCATTTTTTAGTTTGTAACTTTATTGTCTTCTCCATTTTTTTACAAACTCTTCTGATTGCTTAACATAGACATCTTCTTTGAGTTCTCCATGCAAGAAAGCACTCTTTACATCAAGTTGAAAGACCTCCCACTTTCAATGTGCTGTTATTGCGAGAGTTGTATGGATGGTGTCAAGTTTTGCGACCGGAGCAAACACCTAATTATAATCCACGCCATAACACTGTGCATATCCTTTTGCTACCAACCTCGCTTTGTACTTCTATACTTTTCCATCTTCATTAAGCTTAGTTTTGTACACCCACTTAACTCCAATAGGTGTAAACCTCAGGTAGAGAAGTAAGTTCCCAAGTATTAATTTATCAATATATTCAATCTCACTCAGCATCGCATCTTTCTAGATTATGTTTCACTGCTTCCTCAAACTGAATTGGATCATTTTCTTCTATCATCATCATTAACATTAGTGCATTCAAGATTTCTTCTTCCTCATCTATTGTGCCTTCTCCTGTTTCATAGTCAGTCATCCATCTTGGTGCCCTTTTCTCACATACACTTCTTTTATGAATAGAACTGCTAGCACCATCATTACTAACCTTGGACATATAGGTGGATCATGTGGGCTCACAGGTGAGGTTGCAGCAATTTCTTCCACTTCACTTTGATCATCTACCTCATCTCTACATTCTAATATATCTTCTCTTGTCTCTGCGTCAGATCTGCCCCAATCCCAACCGTTTTCGTCTTCAAATACAACATCCTTGCTAACTAAAATCTTCTTTGAAACTGGATCATATAGCCTCCATGCTTTAGATTCATCACTAACTCCCAGAAAAACACATATCTTGCTCTTATCATCCAATTTGATCCGCTTCTAATTTGGTATATAAACATGTGTAATACACCCAAAAATTCAAAAATACTCTACCACTGGTTTCTTTCCACTCCACGTCACTTTTGGAGTCATTCCTTCAACTGTTGTGGTAGGACTCCGATTCTAAATATGAACACACCATCGAGTTGCTTCGGACCATAATGTTTTTGGAACTTGTCATTCGCTCAACATAGATCGCACCGCATTAATAATGGTTATGTTTTTCCTCTCCGCAACTCCATCATGTTGTGGAGTGTAGGCTGCTGTTAATTGCCTGTTGATCCCCTGAGTTTTACAGTATTCTACAAACTCACTTAAGTTAAACTCACCACCTCGATCTGTTCAGACACATTATGAATGCTCCAATCTCTTTCTCCACACCAGCTTTGAAGTTTTGAAATAAGCAAAAGCTTTTGATTTTTCATGTAAAAAATATACCCATGATTTACGAGTAAAATCATCAATAAAACTAAGGATATACCTCTTATCACTATGTGAAGCTTGTGTGATGGGACCACATATGTCTGAGTTCACTAATTGAAGTTGCTTTGAAGCTCTCCAAAAAATCTTCTTCGGTATTGATTTTTATGTTGTTTTCCCATCAAGCAGATAGTGCATACTTCCTTCGTAGATTTTAGAGAGGGCAAGCCAACAACCATATTTTTATGAGACAACATTCTTAGACATTCATGATTTAGATGCCCAAAATGACAGTGCCACAAGTGAGCTTCTTTCTCAGACACCTATTCAACATGAAGACACATTGGACTCTTTGAAGATCTAGATGCAAGCAGATAAAAATTTTTATTTCCACTCATACTAGTATGCATAATCACTCCTCTACTAGGATAAAAAACTCTGTAGGTTCCATCTTGAATTAATAGCGCTAAACCCTTTTCTTGAAGCTGTCCTACACTTAACAAATTGTTTCTAAGCTCATCAATGTAGTAAACATCAATTATCACCTGGGTGATGCCATTGATTTGCACCCTTATACTTATTTTTGCTACCATGGCCATCCTTGTGTCATTTCCGAGCTTCACTGTGTGATTAAAGTTTTCTTCTAAATTTGAGAACCACCCTTTGTCTCCTGTCATGTGATTGTTGCAGCCATAATCAATAAACCACACATCTTCTCTCCTGTTTTGTTGAGCTCCACATGCGCTATCAACAACAATTCATCATCATCCTCCAACTCGGCATAGTTGGCTTTTTTTTCCCATTTAGGGCACTCAAACTGGAAATGTCCCAAGTTGTGACACTAAAAACATTCAATGAGTGCTCTGTTTTGTCCAGTCCTTCCTCTACCACGGCCTCCTCGAAACGCACCTCGGCCTCTTCCTCTGCTGAATCTCTCATCTTGAGAGACTTTTAACACTTGTTCTTCTTCCTGAGTTCCATGCATCCTTTGTTCATGAACCATCAAGATTCCATGTAATTCATCAGTGCTCATCATATTTAGATCGTTTGACACTTCTATCGAACAAACAACATTATTGAATTTTGGAGTCAACGATCTAATTACCTTTCCAACAATCGTACTTTGATCCATGATCTCACCATTTGTCTTCATCTTATTCACCACTACCAAGATTCTTCCCAAGAAGGTATCTACCTTCTCTCTTTTCTTCATAGTAAGCAGCTCAAACTCCCTTCTAAGAGCTTGAAGTTGCACTCTTTTCACCTTTGTGGATCCTTGATACGTCTTTCTCATTGATTCCTAAATTTCCTTTGAAGTATTCTTGTCAAGAATTGTCTCCAAAAATTTATTTGTCAATGGCTTGAAAGAGAAAATTCTTGACTTTCAAATCCTTGAGTTTGGCCTCTTCCACCGTCTTCCTCTGAGCTTCACTAGCCGACGTTGTGCCCACTGCTACCGTCGGAATCCCTTCTTCAACAAGATTCCACATTTCTTTGCTCCTTAGGAAGTTTTCCATCGTCATTGACCAAAATTAAAAGTGACCATCAAACTTCAGGATGGCCGGTTATACGAACTTCTCTGAGTTTGACATCTTGTTACTTTTCTCACTCTCTCATACCAAATTTGCTCCTTTGTATGGCTCTGCTACCAAATGTAAAATAGAATTACTTTGATCACACAAGTTAGATGAAAGGGATAATATTATTCATGAATCAGAGATGACTTTATAAAGCCTTACACCAACAACCGAAGCAAACGAAAAACTAGGAACAAATCTGCAACAACTAGTTCATGTGCTTCCTAAAGACTAGGAGTTATTTGACCAAATAGAAACAGAACAAAGACTCTTTAAACAGAGCAATGACTTATTCAAATATCCAACAATTTTACCATCTTTACCTCTCTACAAACCTATGTATAAATCAGCATAAGCACAGTCCTTTAACTATTGAATCTCTTCCTTAACAGGTGAGAGGATGGGGCTCGGTGGCGCCTACAACGATGTAAATCAAAAACATCCGCCATAGTATCTGATAATCATGTCTTCAATCCACAACAAATAATCAAATTTGTGTCTGATTATACAATTTATATTTATGAAATTTGGATTCTACAAATTCCTCTCTGATTATACATGAATCTCTTTCATTTGGAACTGGGTCATCAAATTCGTGTATTATTATATATAGTTCATCTTGTTTCTTTAGAGCCAATAAATGAGGCATCATTACATAAGTGAATTTTTGTAATATTTATTTGATGTTTTAATAAATAGATATATTTAGATAATTATATTTTAAAAAATATTGTTGTCTGAAATAAAGAGAACTGATAGAGAGATTTTTTTGTTTCCATTGTCGATATCAAACAATGTCCTTTTTGATTTGTTATTTCCTTCCAATAATCTTGTCGTAATCCACAACAAATAATCAAATTTGTGTCCGATTATACAATTTATGTTTTTGAAATTTGGATTCTACAAATTCCTCTCTGATTATACATGAATCTCTTTCACTTGGAACTGGTTCATCAAATTATGTTTATGAAAGTTATATTTGATGATCTTTGTTCCTTTATTGGGGATAAAGTTACTCCAAATTTGAAGAGACAATTCCTTTGAAGTTAAAAAACTAAAACCTCTTTTGTTATTGTATTACATGTACTAATTGAGGATTTGGCAATGTTACTGTAGAAAAGTTAGATGTAACTATTTTTTAGATTGTCTAACTTAGGATGATAATCATTAAGTTTCTTTGAAGATATATTGGTCTTACTATATAACTGTTAATCAGATTGCTGCCTCATGTATTCTTGTTGTTGAAAATCAAAGACTGGACTTTAGTTTGGAAATTTAGTTTGGGCATTTGTTGTAATAATCCTCCAAATAGACCATTGGAGCTCTATTTCCATTTTTATGGATAAATTTAGTTATACTTGGGCATAAATAATGAATTGTCATTAGAAAGACCTTCTGCATTAGGCTAGATTCAATGGAAAACAATGTTTCATACATTTTTTATTTGTTATTTTGCTTATGGTGTTTATAAATTTGTTCTGTCTTGTTGTTTTTCTTTTTGTGTGAAATCATATTAGATTGTGTTGTACAAAGAATGTGACATCAAGTATATGGTATAATTTCAAGCATATCATAAGAGAGCCGCAAGGTGCTATCATGATTGGTTCTGCTTTTTAAGCGTTGGTTGGATATAGTGGCCTTAATGTCTATGATTTTGAGGTATACAGCTTTTCAAACATTTGTAATTATCTTATTGTGTTTTGGCTACACATGAGTTTTTTGGACTTTTGTGTGCTGTTGTAGTAACTTTTATTTATAATTCATTGACCTTCTATAAAAGTTGATAAATCCAGTCTATTTGACTTTTGTTTTACAGCTACTCTGTTATAAAAAGGATAGAAAAAGAAAGATAAGATTTTGATCCTATTCTTTTAAATTAAACTCTATTAGCAAATGTTTTAACATATTATGGGGTTTTGTATTTTCAGGTAAGATTATTCTTTAACCAAATGGAAATAAAAATATGAATAAGGAAGTAGCCTTCATATGGAGAAGGTTAGTTCCATCATGTTTTCTATTGTTTTTTTGATGAGATTCACATTCATATGTTAGGTTGCTGAGTAGTTGATTATTACTAAACCATATTCCTAAAAGTTTTGAAACACTTCTTTGAATACCACATTCATCATTTTTTATGTGGTTTTCCATCTTTGTCCACAAACACATTTAGTCTTCTTAGAACTGACTCTAAAAATGGCAACATAGAACTTTCCATGTGAAAAACATGACTTAAGTAAATACATGCCAACGTTCTCCAAAAATTGTCCCCACTTTAATATGTAACTATTCGACATTTCAATGATGGTTTAATGGGCCTTTTTATGAAAAGCGGCCAACATTCAAAGAAACAAGATCTGACGCCAAGATCCGAGAACCAAGATCTGGCGCCAAACTTCGGTAAAAATCTGTGTCCTCTCTTATAAACACTTTTTCGGAATTGCCCATTAAAGTTTTTTTTCCTCATAAAATAATTTTAAAACAGTGACAATATATGTAAATTCTTACAATTCAAAGCTTTTTTTTACAAAATGCGTTTTCCAAGTTAATAGTACAGATTTTAGTCTCTTTATCATACAGTTTGTTAAAGAAAGTTATGGTGACTTTTGTGTATTATGAGTTGGAAATGTGAAGCTACTTGTTTCTCCGGTTTACATTTTTTTATCTTTTGTATTATTAAGAAATGAAAATTGGTTTCTGGTTTGATTGGAGGTCCAGTAAGGATTGTGAATTTAACCAATAAATTTATCAACGATTGATTGGAGTTTACCAAAAAAACCCTGAGGAAAGGCCAAAACTCTGAGGGAAGCCATTTCTTAACTTCGGCTTCATTATCTGAAAGGTTTGTTACCAATCTAGACCAACATAACCAGAAATAAATACTTAACCGGAAACCTATTCTGAGTAAACCAGAACAATGGTTTATACTCTTAATACAGTCCATTCGATTCAACACGTCGTGTTGAATTCGATGTTGGCCAATCCAAGATAGTTATTAAACCGGAAACAAACCGAAGGTAGTACCAAACTATTTTACTGGTTTAATTCCGATTCGGTTTGAAATTATTCGGTTCGGTTTCTTCAGTTCGGTTATTTATCCGAATCCGATCCGGCGTACTAAATCCACTGGTAGAAATTATTCGGTTCGGTTATTTATCTCTATTCTAACGTAGAATATAATCTCCCGTTTCGCTAGTTCCAAAAAAGGAAAACATAAAAATTTGTAGACAAAAGGAAACAACCAATTAACGGTCGAGTTTATAAAAAGAAAAGGAAAACATGAATTCAAAAAAAACAAATAAAAAGGAAATAAGCTAATGATCGAAAAAAGGGAATAATCAGTTAACGGTTGCATTTTAGAAAAAAAGAAGAAGGAAATGTTAATTAACAAAAGTGACATAAAGAGATAACAAAAATCAGACTGTCCTCCTCAACCGAAGATAGCAATTTCACTCTCTTCTCTTTGATTTTCTTTTCAGTCTCATCTCTTCAAATCCGAAACTAGGATTTTAAGTTTTGTTGAATCTTCTTCTTTTTCTTCTTCCATCATGAATATCGATACTTGGGCGACACTAAATGTTACTTCAGACGCAAGTTTCCTACCACAACATTTAAGGTTTGAAAACACAGTCTTCATCGACCTATACAACGTGATCAAAGAGTTGGCTGAAGATCAAAACGGGATGGTAACAGATTTGGGATCTTACTTGGCCACACCGAAGTCTCGCATCGAACTGAAACCAAGCTGCTTCTGTCTACCTCACATCTTTGAATGCCTACGCGAGTTCATCATAAATCCTCAGTGTTGCCAGTTTCTGAGTGAAAAGGTCGTTAGTGATTGTGCTTATCTTCCCGAACCTTTTGTTGTTTTCTTTAACGTGAAAGTGACAAGAGAGGCTCGAATTATGTTACCATTTGTGTCTGTTCCTTCAAAAGCTGCTTCAAGTGATGTGTTTCAAAGATTGGTTGAGGAACAGACAGTGGAATCGATTGATTTGGGAGAAGAAGAACAGAAGACTTGTTCGATATGTATGGAGGACTTGTCGGAATCTTCATTAGAAAACATCACTACGATGCCTAACTGTTTACATTTATTCCATCAAAATTGTATCTTTGAGTGGCTAAGGCATCAGAACTCGTGTCCCTTGTGTCGACGTGTACCGTATGATTATGAAGAGGTTCATGAAACCAAGTGAAGCCGTGGCAGAGACTTGAACTTGTCTTAGGGTTTAGACGTTATAAAAGTAACAGATTTTGAATTTTTTCGGTTTCTTGAGGGAACTTTAGTTATAGATATAATGCGTTAGTCTCTGTATTAAGAATTTACGTTTGATGTAGTATTTGTTGGCAACTGTTTGTTGTGTTTATGGTTTGAGGCTAAGAATATGTGAAAAATCAAAATGAGAGATCATTCATTGCACAAGATTTATAGGATCAAGAAGAATTGATTGAAGAAATAAAAAAAACATAAGTACATTTAAATGTAACTATTTAGATTTATTCATTTCTTACTGATTATAGAAAAGACTTGGAACTTTGGAGTGATCTTAGAAACCTAATCCGAAAAGGTTGAAATTTTTTCATGTACAAAGTCTGAAAAACAAACCTTAGTAAGAACTTTTGAGCATGGCTTCGAATCTAAATTGCATTCTTTGTTCCAACATGCTCTGCTCCATGGAAGAATCAACAAAAGTCAAATCTCTACCCAATGAATTGATTAATAACTATTTAGATTTATCAGTTTCTTACTGATTATAGAAAAGACTTGGAACTTTGGAGTGATCTTACAAACCTAATCCGAAAAGGTTGAAACTTTTCCATGTACAAAGTCTGAAAAACAAACCTGAGTAAATAACTTCTGAGCATGGCTTCGAATCTAAACTGCAGTATTTGTTCCAACATGTTCTGTTCCATGAAAAGATCAACCAAAAGTTAAATCTCTACCCTCAGATCAATTGATTCGCCCTCGGATCGATCGATCCCACTCATGAAGATGCATAATTTTGCATAGACGTCTGAAGTTCGTCGTTTATTTAGGAACTTCTTACTGATGGGTTGAGATAAATTTATGCCACACGATAGACCTTTAAGTTATATTTCATTTGGAAGTGGTTTGAAGTCAATCCAACGGTACGATCAAAAGTTATGCCAATTTTTGTGAAGATAATCTGGTCTGCCAAGCAGATGAAGCAGACACAGAGCCAAATGGCCGTGAGAAACCAGATCAATAGATCCAGCTTTGGATCGATCGATCCAAGCCTTAAAATTCTTCACGAGAAAAACGAAAATAATGTTTTCTTTTCCTAATTGGATTAGAATTCGACCTAGACGACTTCTAATCTGTAAATACTTATTTTTGAGCAATTGTTTAGGCTATACTTTATCTCCTATCGATTATCTCTTTACAAGCATTATCTTATATTGAAATTTATTGACTTTTTGGTTATTTTATATTAGATTATTATGAGTTATTCATCAAGCAAATTCATCCAATTCCATGGCTGAGTAGTCCTTAAGTTAGGTTTAGGATTTTCAAAGGGATTAGACATAGATAGGGAATCATCTTATCATATCTTCATCTATTATTTTTCTAATTGCTTAGATTAGATTGATCACCTAGTTTATGATTTTAGGTTGAACATATTCTCCAAAACCTTGTAGATTGTTGGATAGAACATAGGTGGGCGTATTATCCTTAGCCAACGAAAACTGATGCTATTGCGATAGTGAACATATTGAACCTACTCGTTAATTTTTTTTAGAATTCGAAGTTCAAACGACAGTTTAAATTCTTTATGGCCTGAAGAACAAAAAGTTGTGCAAGAGAAAGAATTGATGCATACAAATTGACAAAAGATTGTATGTTTTAGATTTACTGAAGGGGGTGAAAATGATGACCACAACGAAATACTCAGTCAAAGAAGCATAAGCAAATCTTAGATTAATTTTTTCTTGTTGAAAGCCACGTCTAGAAGCAACAACATGCAGGGACAGATGTAGAAGTTGTTTTCACCCGAGGCATAAACAAAAATTTACTGCAAAATAATCCATTAATAGGGGGCATTATCAAAAATCTTTAAACAATTAGGATAGTTTAAAAAAAATTATGGGTGGAAACTGCCCCTCACAATCATAATGTAGATCTGCCACTAGAAACATGAAATGAGTACACAAGAAAATATAATGACTCAGATGGAACATAGTGCATAACTTATAGAGGAGAAATACAGGAGAAGTTCCACCATACTCGATGTCTTCAAAGCAGTAACTCACTTGTTCGAAAAGGAAGCACAGGGACGTCAATTTAGTGTTGTCTCATGTTCACGCTTCCTTGGTTGTTGACTTGTTGACGTTGTTACTTGTTAGCTTGTTAGCTGCTTATTTATCATAATAAAATAGTTTGTTTGATTAGATTAATGTAGTTCAATAGTTGTTTACAATTGTTCCTCCGAAAGAATTAAAGTCATTGCTATGTTTTTTTGTCTTTTATGTTTATTTTTTCAAAAAAAATTTAATATTGTGCAGTTTGATTTGAAATTATGGCTTCCCAAGAAAAAAAGTGATAATATTGATAATAGCATTGATACCGATCAAGGTGAAGAAATAGGTGCAAAAGGAGGAACTTGGATATTTCAGTGTAGTATTTGTAATGAATTTCGACAAGGCTCTTATTTCAGAATTAGAGCGCATTTGGTTGGAATAAAAAATTTTGAGATTGCTATTTGCAAAAAAGCAACAAGGATTGAACAAGTTAAAATGAAAAGGTTGGAAGATGAATTTGAGAAGAAGAAATCTGAATTTGAACATAGGGAGGTTCCTTTGGCTTGTGAAACTAATTCTGTTCCAAAGAAAAGAAGTTATTGCTTCTCACCTCTTGTTGCAGCTTTTAGTGTTCAAACCAGAGATCAATTGGATCAAGAAATTGCAAGGATGTTTTATACTGTAGGTTTGCCATTCAATCTTGCAAGAAATCCACATTATCAAAGGTCTTATCAGTTCCATGTGTTGAATAAAGAAGAAAATGATCATAAGAAGGTTAACTTGAAGTGCAAAGAAGCAAGAAAAGAGTTGTTGGAGAGCTTCCTTGGGCTCCGTGAAAAGGAAGGAGATGATTTTGAATTTCAAACTCAATCAGACTGTTGGAGGCTACTTCTCCTTCATACAAGTCGAGTTTCACTTCTATATAATGTATCTCTTGTTGTAACCTCAAATTTATTCTAATGGAAACTTCTCTTTATCTCTCATTCTCTTGTCTCTCTTGCAAACACTCTCCAATCTTCTATTCTGCAAATTCAATATGGTATCAGAGCAAGGTTCTTAACTAAATCAAGCTCTTGTTATCTCATTTTTTACAAAATCATCTTATTTTTCAAATCTCTTCCTTTAAAATTCTGGGAATACTCTTTGTCAATCCTTTTTCACTCTGAGACTTAGTCCTCAAACTCATTGACTTTTGAGTTGTGAAAAGGCTGAAAAAGTGTATTTCTTGAAGCGTCTCTAAACTTTTCTTGAGAAAATCTCTTAATCCTTTGGTTAATAGAAAATTCCGGTGAATAAATCTTGAAACACCATGGAAAACTCTAAACCAATTGTTATTCCAGTCATCTTGAAGGGTGTCAACTATTTGTTGTGGTCAAGAATGATAAGAACAGCTCTATGTGGTCGTAGGCTTTGGAGCCATGTCTTGAAAGGACAAGATCCAAAAGAGCCTAAGAAGACGGCAGAGGAAGAAACCACCAAAGATGGAGAAGAAGCCATCAGTGATTATGAAGATAAGTGGTTTCAAGAGGACCAAATGGTGCTCGGAATTATCCAGAACTCACTTGAAGCACCCATCCTTGAAGCATACTCTTATTGTGAAAACTCCAAGGAATTGTGGGATACACTTGAAAATGTGTATGGGAACACTTCAAATTTGAGCAGGGTCTACGAAGTAAAGAAAGCTATCAATGACCTAAGCCAAGAAGACTTGGAGTTTACAAAACACTTTGGCAAGTTCAGGTCTCTATGGGCTGAACTTGAGATGTTGAGACCAAACTCGATAGATCCAATGGTGCTAAATGAGAGGCGTGAACAAGACAAGGTCTTTGGATTTCTTCTTACCTTGAATCCAACTTACAAAGACCTCATCAAGCATTTTTTGAGGGCTGACAAGCTTCCAAGATTAGATGAAGTGTGCTCAATGATCCAAAAGGAGCAAGGATCACACGGACTCTTTGGGGGAAAAGAAGAGCTAATCACAGCCAACAAGGGTGCATACAAGCCTCCAAACCATAACAAAAAGTTGGTAACAAACCCACATGTAATATGTGGACATTGCAAGAAAGAAGGGCATACAAAAAAAAAATGATGGATCCTCAAACCCCATCTCAAACCAAGCTGGTGGAAAGAACCAAGAGCAAACCTCACCAAAGAAATTGTTGAGAATCACGCTGGTCCATCCACACAATCTATGGAAGGAGAAATGAGGGCTCTAGTGTCATCTCAACATGAGCTAGTAAGGAAATCAGATCTTGAGGCCCTCATCAAAGCCTTGAAAGAGGCTGGTAATTCTGGTACAATTTCTAGTATCTCTCTCCATGCTCAAAACATCACAAAACCATTAATTGTAGATTCAGGTGCATCACATCATATGATAAGTGATTCTCATTTAATGAACAACTTAGAACCGGCTTTAGGTGATGTGGTTATAGCAAATGGAGATAAAGTTCCAGTTAAAGGAATTGGTAATCTTAGGTTGTTTGGTAAAGATTCTAAAGTTTTTTACATGCCTGAGTTTACTTCTAATTTGTTATCCGTGAAAAAGGTTACATCTGATCTTAATTGTTACGTAATCTTTGGGCCTAATGATGTACATTTTCAGGATATTGAGACTATGAAACTACTCGGAAAAGGAGTAGCCAAGGAGCCAGCCTCTCATATATCTTGTAACTTTAGTTTAAATCCCTCTGATGTTAGTAACTCTATTTGGCATGCTAGATTAGGCCATCCTCACCCTAAAGCATTAGGACTGTTGTTACCTAGTATTTCGTTTAAAAATGATGTATGTGAAGCTTGTATACTTGGCAAACATTGCAAGTTTGTGTTTTCTAAGTCTCCAACTATCTATGAAAAGTGTTTTGATTTAATTCATTCTGATGTTTAGACCTCACCGTGTGAATCTAGAGAACATCATAAATATTTTGTCACTTTCATAGATGAAAAATCAAAATATACTTGGCTAACACTTCTTCCATCTAAGGACCGAGTACTGGAAGCATTTAGAAATTTTCAAGCATATGTGACTAACCATTATAATGCAAAGATTAAAATTTTTAGATCAGATAATGGTGGAGAGTACACAAGCCATGCTTTCAAACAACACTTAGCAAAACATGGGATAATCCATCAAATAAGCTGCCTATACACTCCTCAACAAAATGGAGTTGCTGAAAGAAAGAATAGGCATTTGATGGAGGTGTCCCGGTTTATGATGTTCCACACCAATGTTCCAAAGAAGTTTTGGGGGGATGTTGTGGTTTTAGCATGTTACTTAATCAACCGAACGCCTACAAAAATCCTACAAGTTCATTCTCCGTTTGAGGTATTAAGCAATACTAAACCCTCCATTAACCACTTACGTGTGTTTGGTTGTGTGTGCTTTGTTTTAATCCCATGAGAACAACGCAACAAGCTAGATGCTAAGAGTTTGAAGAGCATGTTCATTGGGTACTCCACAACACAAAAGGGTTACAAATGCTATGTTCCAGACTCAAGAAAGGTTCTAGTATCAAGGGATGTGAAGTTTGTGGAAACCAAAGGATTCTATGGTGAGAAGAAGTGGGAAGAATTGAAGAATCTATCATCCTCACCATCAGATCGAGCAACAAACTTAAGGAGGATCTTGGAAAGTATTGGACTGCATCAACAAAATAGCATCAGCACATCACATCAAGTTGAAGAAGATATTCCCCTTGATCATGACGGAGGCAATGAAGAAGAAGAGCCAATCTTGGCACCACAAGAAGACTCAGCAATTCATGATCAAAGTGAATCAGCAGTTCAAAATGAAGCGGGTCCGGAAATTCAAGAAGAAGAGCAAGCTCAAGAAGTACCCTTAAGGAGAAGTACAAGACAAAGGTTTGGTCCATAACATTGGAAGCAAACCCGGGTGTATTACAACAACAAGGCAGTTGCGCATCCAATTCAAGTTGTTTGCATTCTAACTCACTTCCCACTAGAACATCAAGTATACATTGGCAAGCTGGATAAAGCTGAGATTCAAACAAACTATGAAGAAGCCTTAAGAAGAAGAGCAAGCTCAAAAAGTACCTTTAAGGAGAAGTACAAGACAAAGGTTTGGCCCAGAACATTGGAAGCAAACCCGGGTGTATTACAACAACAAGGCAGTTGCGCATCCAATTCAAGATGTTTGCATTCTAGCTCACTTCCCACTAGAACATCAAGTATACATTGGCAAGCTGGATAAAGCTGAGATTCCAACAAATTATGAAGAAGCCAAGAAACACAAAGTATGGAGAGATGCAGTTGGAGAAGAAAAAAGGGCTATGGAAATCAACAACACTTGGTATGAAGCAGAACTGCCAAAAGGAAAAAAGGCTGTAAGCTCTAGATGGATCTTCACTATCAAGTATAGAAGTAATGGAGAAATAGAGTGTTACAAGGCTAGGCTGGTGGCTAGAGGATTCACTCAAACCTATGGAGAGGACTACCTTGACACATTTGCTCCGGTGGCCAAACTTCATACGGTAAGAGTAATTTTATCCTTAGCTACTAACTTAGAATGGGATCTATGGCAGATGGATGTCAAGAATGCATTCTTACAAGGAGAACTAGAGGATGAAGTATATATGACTCCGCCACCGGGCTTGGAGGACTCAATTGCACCAGGAAAGGTGCTAAGACTCAAGAAAGCCATTTATAGACTGAAGCAATCTCCTCGAGCATGATACCACAAGCTGAGTACAACACTCAAGAGTAGAGGCTTCAAGAAGTTAGAAGCAGATCACACACTTTTTACATTGCAAAGCCAAGAAGGTATTGTAGTCATTCTCATTTACGTGGATGATATAATCATCTCTGGGAATGACAAGGTAAGTGTTCAAGGTACTAAAACATTCTTGAAATCTGTATTTGATATTAAGGATATTGGAGAGCTAAAATACTCGTCCTGATTTGTGCTTTGCTGTGAACCAGGTGAGCCAACATATGCAAGCTCCAAAAGTGCATCATTGGAACATGGTGGATCGGATCCTCAAATATCTCAAAGGAGCTCCAAGTCAAGGCATCTGGATGGGTTCCAACAAAAGCACAGAAATTGTGGGTTATTGTGATGCTGACTGGGCTGGAGATAAAATGGATAGAAAATCCACCACTGGGTATTGCACATTCATTGGAGGCAACCTGGTCACTTGGAAAAACAAGAAGCAAAAGGTGGTGTCATGTTCAAGCGCTGAAGCTGAATATAGAGATATGAGGAAGCTCACAAATGAATTGACTTGGCTGAAGTCTCTGCTCAAAGATCTAGGCATTGAATCACCAGATCCTATCACAATGCATTGTGACAACCAAGCTACAATCCATATTGCGTCCAACTTAGTGTTTCATGAGAGGACGAAACATATTGAAGTGGATTGTCACAAGGTGCGTGAGATGGTGGAGAAAGGAGTAATCCTTCCATGTTTTACAAGAAGTTCATATCAGTTAGCTGACATTTTTACTAAGGCAGCGAGCTTAAAGGTTTGTGAGTTCATCCATTCAAAGCTTGGACTCATAGACATGTCTCAGCCACGATCCCCTTAGCTATGAAGTCAGCACTCTTTTTCCCTTAGTATGGTTTTTTCCCATGAGGGTTTCCATAATAAAGTTTTTAATGAGGTGGGTTTTCATGGTTCCAAGCTCAACCTAGTTATCTCTACGGTTAAGCTTGAGGGGGAGTGTTGAATAAAGCAGAAAATGATCATAAGAAGGTTAACTTGAAGTGCAAAGAAGCAAGAAAAGAGTTGTTGGAGAGCTTCCTTGGGCTCCGTGAAAAGGAAGGAGATAATTTTGAATTTCAAACTCAATCAGACCGTTGGAGGCTACTTCTCCTTCATACAAGTCGAGTTTCACTTCTATATAATGTATCTCTTGTTGTAACCTCAAATTTATTCTAATAGAAACTTCTCTTTATCTTTCATTCTCTTGTTTCTCTTGCAAACACTCTCCAATCTTTTATTCCGCAAATTCAATACCATGTTGCCAACAAAATTGATGATTATGTGCCTCCTGGTTATAATAAGCTCCAAACAACTTTAATGTAGAAAGAGAAGAACAATGTCGAGAAGAAATTAGTGAGTTGAAATCGACATGGAAAGAAAAAAGGGTGACGATTGTGAGTGATGGTTAGAGTGATCCTACAAGAAAACCTCTCATTAACTTCATAGCTACTACTGAAATAATCTTGTGTTTCTCAAGACTGTGAATTGTTTAGGCAAAGTGAAAGACAAATTCTTCATTTCCGATTTGATGAAAGTTATTATCAATGAAGTGGGACATCAAAATGTTGTGCAAATAATCACTGATAATGCAGCAAATTGTAAGGCAGCTGGAGAGATAATTGAGGGCATGTTCCCCCACATATATTGGACACCATGTGTAGCAAATAATGTGGAAGTGAACGAAACAACATATGAGGAGTGTAATTGGATCACTGTTATTCATGGGGATGCGCTTGCAATAAAACATTTCATCATGAACTATACTATAACGCTAGCAAATTTTAGTAAGTTCTCTCCTCTTAAATTGCTTTTGGTTGTTGATACTCGTGTTGCCTCCATCATTGTGATGCTTAAGAGATTAAAGCTTACCAAAAGAGATCTTCAAGTCATGGTTCTAAGTGAGGAGTGGTCTACTTATAGAAATGATGACTTTGGGAAAGCAAGCTTTGTTAAAGAGAAGATTTTGAATGATGAATAGTGGTAAAATGTGTATATTCTTGATTTCACAAGATTTATTTATGAGATGATTAGATTTTGTGACACCGACAAGCCATGACTTCACTTAGTATATGAGATATGGGATTCTGTGATCGAGAAAGTGAAGCTTGAGATCTACAAGAAAAAAAAGTCGTTCATTGTCTAAATTTAGTGTCTTCTATGACATTGTTTATGAAATCTTATTGGCTTGTTGGATGAAGAATAACACTTCTCTACATTTTCTAGCTCACTCTTTAAATCCAAGGTATATGATTTTAAAATAGATGATTTACTTTTATTTTTGTTTCTTTGCCACATATATATATATATATAACATGTTTTGTTTGTTGTAGATTTTATAGCGATGAATGGCTAAGTGAGGATTCCTCAAGACTTGGTCCCCATAGAGATAGGGAAATCTCACATGAGAGGGTGAAGTGTTTTCGAAGATTGTTTTCAAGTAAAATGATCATAGGAAATTTATGGATGAATATGCATTATTCTATACAAAAATGGGTTCTTTTGAGGATTTGACATGCATTTCATTAATGACTACCATGGAACTCAAGAGTTGATGGACTAATTTTGGTGTCCAAACTCCTCTCCTTCAAGGTTTGGATTTTAAATTGCTTGGCTAACATAGTTCTTCTTCTTGTCCTGAGCGTAATTGGACTACTTACTCCTTCATTCACTCAAATAGAAAAAAAAACAAGTTGAATCCAAGTTGTCCTCAAGATTTGGTATTCATCCACTACAATTTTCTCATTTTGTCAAGAAATTCCGATCAGTATAAAGGTGAAAAGACCAAAATGTGGAATGTTGGTGGAGATGAATTTGATTCTGTGAAAAATATAGAATTTTTGGAATCTGCGGACTTCTTAATAGATGAACCGGATTTAAAATGTGTTATTGTTAATTAGCTTATTTTTATTATTTTTTAAACTATTAAATTAAAGTTTTTTTAAGACTTAAAGATTAGTTTTTATATATATTTAAATTTGTGAATATTTTTCTTTATATATTTATTAACGTACCCATACGCCATACCACCGTATCTTTAAAATTTTTAACTTACCGTTTTCTGTCTCTGCTTCAATCTCCGTGTTTTGTCTCGTACCCGCCACAGTGGTACTTAGTTGTCCGGTTGTTCCTTTGTCATTTCAAATCTGATCCATTAAACAGGAACAAACCGAAGCCAGTACCAAATTAACTTATTGGTTAAATTCCGGTTAATAACTCAAATCCACTCGTCGAAAACAAAAGGAAATAAGACAATGAAAACAATTAATGATCTGTGGTTTAAAATTTAAAAGGAAACAACCAATTAACGGTCGAGTTTTAGAAAAAAAAAAGGAAATTGCTAATTAACAAAACGCGTTCAAGTTTTCCTTTAATTAATTCGAGATAAGACCGTTGGCGTAGATTAGCAAATTAGCAGTATCACTACACAATGTTCAACAACATAAGTCTCTATATATATAATTCATTCAGAGCATATCACCTAAAGAAATCAAATTCACTCTCTTCTCTCTTAACTCAATTCATCGAATCTCTTGTCTTTGATTACAATCTCCTCTCTTCGAATCCAAAATTAGGGTTTCTTTTTTTCTTCTTCTTCCACCATGAATACTCACGGCGCGGCCGTAGAAGTTACTTCAAACGTAAGTTTCCTACCACAAAATCTAGGGTTTGTAAACACCATCTTCGTCAATCTACACGGCGAGGTCAAAGAGTTGGCTGAAGATCAAAACGAGATGGTAACACATTTGCGATCGTACTCGGTTCCAAATGTTTCGCCCATCGAATTGAAACCACATAACTTAACTCCACGCCATATCTCTCAACTCCTTCACCAATTCATCGGACAGACTCAGTTTTGCCAAGTTTTGGGTGAAAAGATCGTTCGTTATTGTGTTGATCTTCCCGGACCTTTTCTAATGTCCGTTCACGTGACGTTGATCAGAGAGGTTAGGATTATGTTACCGTCTGTTACTGTTCCATCAAAAGCTGCTTCGGAAGATGTGTTTCAGAGACTTGTGGAAGAACAGAGGAATGAGTCATCAACTGATTTGAAAGAAGAAGAGACATGTTCAATTTGTATGGAGGACTTGTCGGAATCATCATTGGATAATAATATCATCAGAATGCCTAACTGTTTACATTTGTTTCATCAAAATTGTATCTTTGAGTGGCTAAGGCATCAGAACTCGTGTCCGTTGTGTCGGCGAGTACCGTACGAGGAGGTTCATGAAACCGTGGCAGAGACTTGAAGATTGGCTTAGGGTTTTAGATGTTAAAAGAGTAACAGATTTTGAAATTTATTCGATATCTTGAGCGAACTTTAGTTATAGATATGATGCATTACTCAGTATTAAGCATTTACATTTGATGTATTATTTGTTGGCAACTGATATCTTTTAGTATAAAATTGGAAGGTTTAATTATTTGCAGTTTTTAATTAATTAATTTGAGGTATGAATTTGTGGTGTTGGTTTATGGCTTGAGACTAAGAATATGTGGAAAAATCCAAATGAGAGACCATTCATTGCACAAGAAGTTAAGAAACAAATAAAAATGTGACCATTTAGATTTATCAATTTCTTACTGATTATATAGGAAAGACTTTGGAACTTTGGAGTGGTCTTACGAATCTAATCCAAAAAAAATATTTCCCTAATTCTCTGACATAATACACAGAACCTGAAGTTGAGATCAAAAGAGTTACACAACTGACTTAAGACAAATTTACACAAACAAACACTTCAACACGAAGGATATGACATTTTCACATTGTCAATGTTTTCTTCCACCTTTACTCTCTTTTTGTAAGGCATGAAACCTCTCATATTCTTCATCTCAATCACCGATGATTTCAACTGAGAGAAAGCCGATCTCTCGCTTCTTTTAAACTCCGATACTACTACCACTCGTGCCACTTCTGTTTCAACGTTTTCCGAAGAAGAAGAAGACTGCGTTTCCGAGTCTATCTTCTTCTTGACATCTTCAGAATCATCAGAGCTTGTTGAAGAGTTGTAGTCACCAACTACAAAAGTCTTTCCAAAGAGCTTAAGGCTTTGTTTGGTCTCTGCTTCTGGAGATAATGATTCCTCTGCGTGAGATGATAACTCTTGCCCCTGTGGAAATTTAGTAATGTCAGACTACGGTTAACATAAATACCCCAATTGAACTATCGATAATGTGTGTCCAGTAACAACATACCGGTGAGTGTAGGTAATCAGCTGACGAAGAATTAGGTGAATTTGAACCAATGGAACCTAATCCATCCGAGCCATGGGCTGATAAAACCGATGTTGGAGATCTGTTATCTTCTGCATCTTGAACAAGCTTGGCTCCGGTTAGCTCACCGTAAGCCATCTCTTTTGCATCCGGAATCACTAGCTTTCTAGGGTAAGGATGCATCGGTTTTCTTTTCGGCCTTGGAGGCGGAATCTCAACGGACTGCTCAGAGCTAACACCAAAATCACGAGCAACCTGTTCACAAAACTTAAATTAGACCTTGATAAACCGGAAAAGGTTGAAACTTTTCCATGTATATAGGCTTAAAATCAAACCTTAGTGAAGAACTTCTGAGCATGGCTTCGAATCTGAACAGCAGTCTTTGTTCCAACATGTTCTGTTTCATGGAAGAATCAACAAAAATCAAATCTCTACCCAATAAATTGACTCATTACTAGGGTCTAAATACTTGCTTATGTCCTCATCAAACCTAGTTTAGAATGTGCATTAGACTTTCTAAAGTCAGATAAGCACACACACCTTCGATTCGTCTCCAAGCTCTACCATAGAGTTTCAAAGCTTCAACAAACTTCTCATGCTCTGCTTCAGACCATTTCTCTCTTTGTTTAGTGATGGTATAAGGCTTTCTTGTCTATATAAACAAAACAAAACCCTAATTAACCTCATTGAAACCAAATAAAGAGTAAACAAGAGATTAAGAAAACCAATTAGTACCTTGAGATAAAAGGCATCTGTGGTTGAGATAAGTTCATCAGTAGCTCTGTCGCATAAACTCTCACAACGTTCCTATAATCACAAATCAAATACAAATTAGTCTCTTAATGTTGTAAAAAAGGTTAAAGTAGATGTTTCCAAAGAGTCTTAATAAAACTAATACGCATCTAGAAGAGTTTAGACCACCAGTAATTAAGGAAATTGAGACTTGTTTCTTACCTAATACGGATCAATACATTAAGTAGTAAACAACCGACCATAATATCCCACAAATCGCCTGGTCTATAGAAAATTTAACCTGCGCCAATCGAATATTCTTCAATTTCTCTCGGACATAGACAAAACAAGTTTTGTTTAAAACTTGAGATTAGTACAAAAACCTATTTCTCTCTCGGACATAAACCTTAAATCTGTCTTGATTTCATTACCTCTGTCCAATTACAAAGACTAAAGCATAACAAATAGTAATAAAACCAAAAGAAAGATCGAAGAAAGATCTCACACCTGCATAGCCATGGATGTAGGAGAAGAAGATTGAATTTTCAAGAAATCTCAAGATTCGTCCGATTCACCTTGATCTGAACCGTTGGTGATTTCTCTCCGGTTGTTTTCTCGCCGGGAAACTGAAAAACCGAGCTGAATTTAATCGGAAAACAGCTAAATCTGAAAACGAAGAACAAGACTCGAGATCGAGAGTGGAGAGAATTGTTTGATTTTTGTTTAGGGAAGGAGCAGAGTCAAGGGGTTACTTTAAAAGAGCAAGCGGAAGATAAGCCACGTCAGCATAAAATATTTAATTTTAATTTGTTGAAAAAGCGTAAGAGGGTTTTCGAGAAACCTATTGTATCATGTGGCTGTGGTTAAAAGATGCTATAATACGTGGAGGATGTCTTCTACATCATCTTCTTCGCTTTCGCTTTTGTCTTTGCGGAGAAGATATTATCTATTTTTTTTGTTAAATCTTGTCGGAGATTTTTTAATAATATATTATATCTACTAGAACTGTGTTAATAGTTCATTGCCAAACGCGAGTGGTGAGCGCGTGTTTGTGGTAACCACGTTGTGAACATTTTTTCCCTTTAAGTTTATTTGTTTTTATATTAATCAAGTGGATGGCAAATTTAGTTTAGTTAGGTACATTTAAGGTTTTGGACTGAATATATTGGGGTATTGTTAATTTGAATATTTTGTTCACCTCTTTGTTTAAATTTGATTTCAAACACTTTTTCTTACATAAAAAAACGAATTTAGTAATTTCAAATTATAAAAATTGTTAGAATGTTTTTGGGTATTTTGTATTTTGAGTTGAATTGGTTTAAATATATACAATAAACAAATTCAATGATCTTTATCTTATTTTATGATTTATTAATGAATATGTTGAAAAGTAATTTTTTTTAACATATGCTTCATTAATTCCAAACCGAAAACTACTTAACACAGCATTTCATTAGAAATTACATGACACACCAACGATAAAAAGTGATAAAAAGAGTTGTGAGAGATCCTTTTGTTTAGCAAGCAAATCGGTTGTTGACAAAAAAAAGTTTAGTAAGCAAATTGCAAATTATGATTATTAATTGGCACTCTCTGTATGTTTTCCGTCAAAATGTATCCAATTTAGATTCTGTTTACTTATAGTAAGTGATACTCTTCAAATCTGTCTCGTCGAAGTCTTGTTTCACTTAACCAATTGAAAGTTGCAAATTTGAGTTTCATACCATTCAATAATAGATCAGAAACATCCATATTATTACCTTCAAAAATGTCTTTGGTGTATTATCTTTTCCAACGACTTTGTATAGCAATGATCAACGCTTATAATTCAATTTGGAGGGTTTTTTTGGTGATCTTTCCTTCCACTTGTCTCAATTCTGGAGGAATTTATTTTCATCTCAAATTATCTAGTTTTCTTTAAAAATAATTTATAAATGTTGTTAAAATTATTAGTGTAGTTTTTTTCTATGCAAGAAAATTTCATGAATTCAAGTTTTTTTGAAGACAGAGAAAGACATCGAAAAAACTAAATAAGCAAGACACATCAGAGCAAGTATGATCAGACGAACCGTACCATATACACAAACATTAAAATCAATATGGACATATCCAAAAAGGAATTTTTTTGTTGAAAAAAAGGAAAAATGAAATAAGAATCCAATGTGCAAGTTGACGGTAAGGAAGATTGTAAACTTATAATTTTGTAATATTATGAAAATAATAAATATTTATAAAATTTGCTTGTATATAGATATTTAATATAAGAATAAAATGAAGTATTATATATATTAGCAATTTGGCATCATCGAACTAACAGAGTCTAGATTTGACATTTAAGTTGCATACATAACATTAAATTTAAGCATAAAAATATAAACTAACAAAATCAAATCATGATGCATCGAAATAAAAAACAAATATAGTATATGATGGATGGTAAATAAATATAATATTATTAGTTTTTATGATCTTAAAATCTGGGATCAAAATCTGTACATTTACGTAGATTCGGAAGCAAATGACTGATAATACCATAAATTTAATGTTGTGTGGTATTTAAAACATGTTAATTAAAGATATTATGCACCTAAAGTTAAATAAAAGATAAATTTTATTGTGTTGCCTAGAAAGTCACAGTCGATCAAATACTATATTATTTCCAAATGCATCTCCAATTCCACCTCTAAATTTTATTTTAGAGTAAAATCATTTTTAACACACTTTCATTTTCACCTCTAAAATAAAAAAAATTCATTTTTATTCCATATTTGGAGATCTACCTTTTAATACTCCAATTCAGAGTTGAAATTTTTTAATTTATATATCAATCTTTTAAATTTAATATATTTATATTTATACTCAAATAAAGTTATTATTTAATATTTAAACAAAATTATAAATATTAGTTTAACAGTTAATTAATACTTAAAAATACTACATTAACATACATTACATAGAAAATAGGAAATACAAGAAGGAAAATAATATTGTAATTTATTACTTATTGCTTAAAATTAAATAAATGGGTTGGATTTGTAACTTTAAAAAATAGAAGGTTATAATTAAAACTAGTAATGATATGAAAAGAGAGTAATGGGTTGAAGATAAACCCAACTTCAAAATAAGATTACTTTATTTTGAAGTAAAAAATGGAATAATGGGTTGGAGATGCCCTTAAATTAGATGTTTTGATAATAAACTACAAATTGAACTATTTTATGTAACAAAAAAAACTCTTAAAAGTATAAATATAATTAATTAGACATTAGTTTATCCAAGACACATGACATTCTCTTGGTTGTCCACATGTCATAAAACTGGAGAGATTTAGATTACCTCTATTCATACATTACCCCACTTTCGATAGCCTCGTGATGATGTTTTTAGAAAAGTTTTTTTTCTAAGTGCATATGCTTAATAGAAACTATTCTACCAAAGAACCCTAAATTGGCAATTTGACATCATCGAACTAACATATGGTCTAGATTTGACATATAAGTTTTTTTCCTTCTAACAAAAGTTATTCTATTAAAATTGTTGTGGAAGTGTTACATGGGAAAGAAAATACAGCATAAGATTAACTATAAATAGCAAAAAGGGTAATTGAAACAAACTTACGTAAAAGAGAAAGGATACGATAACGATAAGGATACTAAGAAGCCAAAACGATAACTTGAGAATAATTGAAGCCCGAAGAGTAATGGGGACCTCACTCTACAAAGGATGAACTGGCGACTATAGCAACATGGGGGAAGAAGTACTGTCGAGCATAGCTAAGCAACGAAACCGAAGGAGGATGAAATCCTGGGACCCCTCGCAAACTAAGGCGAAACGAAGCAACCACACTGCACAAAACTTCAAGACCCAACAAGCAACCGTGGAAGAAAAACAAAAAAACCCTTAAACTAAATCATCTAAACAAGCAATAACATCCAACTCCCACTCTAAGGACAAATAATTTCCTATTAAACACTAGCAAGTCGGAGAGGGAGATAACCAAACCAACCCGAGACGAGGGAAAGCAAGCCGAAGAGGAGCTAGATACACACCAAACCGAGGAGAGAAAGAGATGGTAGGAGGTGCTTACCGAGAAGTGATCCACTATGAACCAAGCCCCCAACCAGTGTGAGTCCAAAAAGGTAATAGGAAGCCGCCTCAACAACTTTTAAACTGGCCTGATAAGAGATGCACAGCTTGAATAAGAGATTATTCCAACTCGGGAAGGCAAGGGAATAGGAGAGAGTGTCCACGGCGAGAAAACTCAAGACCAGACAAGACAACAATCGCACCAAGAAGTCAACAAAAAATGCAAGAGGAAAAAAGGAAGCACCCAAACCGAACAAACCTCGACAAAACGATGTATGGAGTGACACAAACCACAACAGATGAGAAAACTAGAACCTAACCAGACCAATTCCGAGAAACTTAAACATAGATTCACAATAACTAGTCCTAGAGGGGAGCGACGAACAAAAGGAGCTACCGCCAATGTTAACCTAGTCCTAGTGCGCTACTCAGGGAAACATAGAAAATGGTTTCAGATGGGATTAGAACCAAGCAACGAACTTGAGCCGTCCTATGGATTAGGAGAACTGAAACCTGACCACATCACCAAGGAAAGCCCCCAAAAATCTAACCCCTAGCAGGTACTCACCAAACTAGTGAAGAGTCGAGTCACCAATTAACGACAAGTTGAGTAACACATCTCGACTCGAGCCCAAACAAAGATCCCGTCCTCGAGAATCTAAGAGAGAGAGAAGCGCGAGACGAACCACGAACCCAAGAGCACCGAGTGAGACAAACCCAGCCGCTTCCAAGAAAATTCGAGCGGAGCTAAATCCAAGATCTTGAACTAACTCCAAAAAATCTCCAAAAACTAGTAGTCAAGGAAAAAAGAAAAAACAATTGGAGTTTTCTCACCACCGCTCATTGAAAAAAAGATCAGATATTAACGGTTAGAGAGGGTTTTTTTTAGGAGTTTTGCTCTGCCTCTCATAGGCTTCAGATTCTAAATGATTTGACATATAAGTTGCATACACAACATTAAATTTAAGCAAAATATGATTCAACAAAATAAAATCATGATGCATCGAAATAAAAAAGTTATATTATATGATTGATGGTAAATAAATTTAATATTATTATTTTCTGATCTTAAAATTTGGGATCAAAATCTGTACATTTAGGTAGATTCGGAACCAAATGATTGATAATACCATAAATTTAATATTGTGTGGTATTCAAAGCATGTTAATTAAAGATAATATGCACCTAAAATTAAATAAAAGATAAATTTTATTGTGTTGCCTAGAAAGTCACAGTCGATCAAATATTAGACTATTTCTAATTCACCTCCAAATCCATCTCTAAAATTTATTTTTGGAGTAAAATCATTTCCAACATACTTTCATTTTCACCTCCATCATTTTCATCTCCATAATAAGGAATTCTATTTTTTATTCCATATTTGAAGATCTCTGTTTCATTACTCTAATTTAGAGTTGAAATTTTTTGTTTATATATCAATCACTTAAATTTAATATATTTATATTTTATATTCAAATAAACTACAAATTAGATGTTTTGATAATAAACTATATATTTTATATTCTAATTGGATGTTTTGATAATAAACTACAAATTGAACTATTTTACGTAACTAAAAAATAGTCTTTAAAGTATAACTATAACATAACCTAAAATATTATTTGCTCGAACATTTATATATAACACTATAGTTTTTAATTGTTTTTTCGACAGAATAGATTGCCAAAATTATATTGCTAAAGAATTATCTAGTTAATGCAATTATCTTTTTGCCACTTTCGTTGTTCGATTATTTTTAAGTATAGACGGCAAGAAATCATTAGGGCCAAGAACTTAGGACTGGGATTCTATGAAACCTAGAGTTATCTGGAATAATTAGGTTTAATGACAGATCATATTCCAGGGTGCTCTCTTTTGACCAATATATGTGGCAAAGAAAGCGAGTAGCTAAATTAAACATACACGAGCGTGGTTCCAAAACAAGACAGAGATATTTTACTTTCAGTAGCCGTCAACTTCAAAACAAAATTAAATAGGTATTTTATGTGAAGGACAAGAATTGAAAAAAAAATATCTGGAGTCTCAAAAAACCATTTATCCATTTAGACATTTTCTTGTACAACTGTCTCAAAATAAAGCGAGAAAAAAACATAACTTTTGGTTTGCACTTTTTTGTTGAGTCAGCAAAGTGTCCTCCGGCATGTTCCAAAAGTCAGCCACGTGGCATGGTGTTAAGAGAAGAAAGAGAAGATAGGGATATGGATGGTCTGTAATTGTACGCCATTCGATTATTAATTAATTACCAAAAAATTGTAGCCCACTCGTTCGGTTTTCTAAGCCATAGTGTTTATGTTTTTTTTCATCGCTTAATAAAGTTTACATCTTTTTTTTCAAATCTTACGAATCTACAATATTAATAGAAAATATTTCTACCAGTAAAATACTGGTGTAGTGGCCACTAAATAATTCTTGGTCCATGTATTTTTGCTGCTTATTTTTTCTGATAAAAAGGAATTTCTGGAAACACTTACTTTTCATCATTAAACTTTGGAAAAACCTTTGGTGAATTTAAAAGATAGTCGGTATTTAATTATTTAATCACCATCCAAACAGTAAAAAATGCTTAAGCGACATATATGATGGTTTTCAATCGATATCATTCAATAGTCCAAACTTACGGAAGAAAAATATCCATATGTGAGTGAACTGACCCTAAATAGTAAATATACTCGTTAAGAGGACTTTATAATTTTGTTTATATCCCAAACTCCAATCAAAAGCTGGACGATTAAAAGACTCATAACAAAATTCATAAATTTTTGATATATCAATCTAAGTTATAGTAGTTTGCCCTTTTTTTTCTTGAAACAAATGTCTTTAAAAAACAAGAAAACCTGAGGAAAAAAACAGAAACCGCTAAAAATTTAGATTTTCTTTGATCTTGATATTTCTAAAATCAATAAACCAGAGGCCGAAAAATACCCTAACCGAAACCAAACGAATTAGAGATAATTTTTAAATGGTTTATGTTTCTATGAAATTTAGGGTTCGATTAAAAAAAGTCTAGCTACAACTTCCATTACTAGGGAATAAGAAAAGGCAATGCCTATATTGTGCCATTGGATGATGAAACCATATCTTGGCATTTGTTATATAGACTTATAGTGTGATCTGCAAAGAAACATGAATGTGGGCCTGTTTGCTTCATCTTCATCTCGTTATGGGTCTCATAGATTTGGATTGGGCTTAAGTTGGTCGACCATTTTCTGTATTATTATAAGTTCGATAGCTTCTTATAAAAGGAATTAGCTGAGACAGAAAATCTAAGATGACAGAGCCATAATATACAGAGAGACAGAGACGAGAGGCAGAGAATTAGAAGCAACCTTAAGTGAGAAATAGAGTTTGAGCTTTTGTGTTTTTAGTGTGTGCTTCTTGGTGTTGTACTCTATTATTCTATTCATCTTCTTTGCGAGTTTTCAAACTTTTTTGTTTTCTAGTTTATAAACTTGTAATGACATTTTTTAACAAAAAAACACTAGTAATGACATTAAAACTCCATTGGGAAAGACGGTTCCCTCCCAAAACATATCGATTAGAGCCAGCAACTCAGTGATCAAGTTGGTATTAATATTGTGGCTAAAAAATCAATCGATCAATAAAAACACAAACTGTGAATGTCAAAGTGTTGAAGTTAACCGTTGGTGACTCAACATTCAGATGCTAAACCGATGGTTAAATGCTGGTTTTGGAGAATTGACATTAATCAATTAGAAGAAGAAGAAGTCGAAGTCTCTTGTTACAAAGGAGGGTCCCACAGGTTTTAGTGTGATATTTAAGCTCTAAGTGTCAGATATATATTCTTTTTCCTGTTCGTAGATTAAGGTGTTAATCAAGTTCTTTATCTTCTTTTTTAAAAAGACAGAGAGAAAGAGAGAGAGCCGTTGCTATGTGATTCTCCATTGTTGTTCTTTGTAAGTTCTATTTTTGAGCTGAAACTTTCTTCATCCTTTAGTGAATTTGCCCGTTGAATCTAGCTCCAGACGTAGACCAATCACATCGATTGGTTGAATTGGGTAATCAAATCTTGTGCCTTCTTTTTCCTTTTTTCATTTTTTGTTTTCTTGATTAATTGCATGTGAGTTTTTGAAATTGATAAAGCCGTGAGAGTTTGTGAGCTGTGAGTGAGTTGATTTCGTAACATAAATCATCCTGAGTCCGGGAGTACAGTTCTTCCTGAATAATTTCTCCACAAATTTTGAGAAACTCAATATGCCATGTGTTGAAATGTGATTAGCTCAATTTTTTTTTAATATAAATTTAATTAAATAACTTAAATATTTCAAAAGTATTAATTTAATAATGGTGAGATCGAAGAATTTTTTTTTTTTCAGAATTCGTGGATCCCTAATCTCTTTGAAACGGGTCCATACCATGTTAAATTAATTTTATTTTGGAGATCAAATCCTTTCTAACGCGAATCGAATTCGTGATCTCCGCTGTCTTTATTCACAAATAATTATCACTAATCTAACTGCACGTTGGTGAAGAAAAAGGAAGAAAATTTCTCATCTGATAACGATGCTCTTATGGAAATATGAACAACATTAATTGTCTCTTGGGGTTTTGACTTGAAGTCAACATCAACATATAAAACATGAAGCTTCGACCAGGACGTTGAAAAAAGAAACAAGTGGGAAAATTTTACTCCATCAATGGAAATGTAAAGAGAAAAAGAGTTCGAAATGTATAGTAATTATTTCCCCACTTTCATATGGAAGGAAGTTTTCATATGAAAAAGAAAATAAAATATTAGATTTTTTTTCCACTTATTTGGTGGCCTAGTGGAAAAAAATGTGTCAGAAACTTTTTCTTATAACTGGTAAATTTTAAGTGAAAGTGAAAAATCGAAATGATGAGGTTTAAAAAATGTAAGTTTACACAAATTTGTGACATTCTTTGTAACATTAATAAGTTTACACAAGCTTGTAACATTCTTGTAACAAATAAATAATTATACAATGGAAGGAAATTAAGTGATTAAATTACACATTGATAAACATGAGTTCACATTATTTAACTAAGCGAAGAGTTACTGTTGGTCGATTTCTTGGAAGACGAATGGCTCTGTTTCTGTGAAGAATTATGGCTCGATGAAGATGACGACTCAGTAAAGAAGACCACGTCTTCATTGGTATCTACTAAAGCTTGAATCGATCTTGGAAAGGGCGGCAAATTCACTTCCAAGACACCTTCAAGAATCTGAACAACTTGACTCATTGTTGGCCTGTGACTCTCTTCGTCTTGTATGCACCAACACGCCACTTTACAAGCTCTCATAAGCTCTTCTATGTCCACGTCATTGCCCTCTACTCTAGGGTCAAGCAGTGAGCGTATGTCTCCATCTTTAGTGAGTAGGGTCGCGGCCCAACTTGGAAAGAATTTAACTTTCTCATTCTCTGATTGCTCCGTGTTTCTTCTCCCGGAAACAAGCTCAAACAGCATCATCCCGAAGCTGTAAACATCAGCTTTCGCTGTTATCGCGACTCCCGAGATCCATTCTGGTGCAAGATAGCCTCTTGTGCCTCTCATCGTTGTCAAAACCCTGCTAAAATCTCGACCAAGGAGCTTGGCTAATCCAAAATCAGCAACTTTGGGACAGAATTGTGAGTCTAACAAAATGTTTTCGGGTTTTATGTCGCAGTGAATGATACAGTCTCTACATTCGTCATGTAGATAAGCCAATCCTCTAGCTGTCCCTAACGCGATCTGGTACCGCAATTTCCACCCGAGGACGATCTTTTCTTCGTTTTGATTGAAGAAGAGATGAGAATCCAAAGAACCATTAGGCATGTAATCATAAACCAACAATTTCTTGTTTCCTTCAGAGCAAAACCCGCGAAGCCTCACTAGATTAACATGTTGGATCGTTCCTATTGTGACTACTTCCGTCCTAAACTGCTTCTCCCCTTGGCTAATACTCTCAAGCCTCTTCACTGCTATGTCACTAGAATCTGGTAAAGCACCTTTGAACACCGAACCAAAACCTCCTCCTCCTAACTTCTCTGAGAAATTCTTTGTCGCATTCTGTAATTCTCTATAGCTAAATGTAGCCAATGTACCCTCACTCTTCTCTCCTTCCATTTTCTTCCTCCTCCTATACCTTAAGATTAAGATTACCGCCAACAACACGAGAACTATTACCCCTAACGAGCCTATAACCGCGCCAAATATCATCGCTTTGTTACTCTTACCTTTACCGGAAGAACCATTAGGAATGTCAGAAGAAGCAAGCCTAAGATAAAACGTACTCCCTTCACTGTTATCTTCTTCGAGTTGCTGAAGATTCAACACATCTTTCGACCAAACCAAACATCGATTCAAGCCTTCATCATGTGCATAAGCCTTACAAGAACAATTCCTTTGACAAGCAGAGGCGCAAATACTAAGACTTGTTCTCGTCAAAACCTCTGAATCATCAGCTAATTTCATGTCCAAAAGTGGAAAAAACTGGTTGATGTCTCCATTAGAGCATTGTAGCTCAGTCCTCCTTACACAACCTGAAGAGTAATCATTCAAGTCCCAATCTTTCTGTGACTTTGGCCTAAATCCTTGAGGGCATCGGCAAAAAGGTTGAGAATTTTCACTGCAAATCCCAAAGGAGCCACAGTAGCTATAGACTTGGCATTGTTGTCGAGGTTGAGACCAAAACAAGTTCCATTGCTTGTTGTTATCTAACCAAGTGAACTGTTTGATTTGTCCAGACACGTCCATGACGAAACGTGACACGTTCAAGTGATTATAGATCGAGTAAGTGAAGTATGACTCTGTAGCGTTAGAGAAGAAGCTAAAGTTGTAAATGTAATTGAGTCTCATTTCAGGGACTGAATCAAAAATCTGAGTCTGAGCGTTCCAAGGACCACTTGACCAGTACTCATTCGAACCGTTCCAAAGGATTTTGTAAGCTGTGGACTTATCAAGCTCAAGAGAGAACAAACCTGGTGATGGATCTTCAGGATTTTTCCATGAGATAAGTCGTTGACTCTGTCCGGTACGTTTGTCAAACCGGATCTTAACTCCGGGAAGCCAAGTGTTACCAGGGTGATCAAAGCTTTGCCACAACACGTTGGAGTCGTTGTCTCTGAGAACAAGATTGCCATCGTCGAGCAAAACAGCTTCAAGGACAGAAACAGAGGAATTGAGACCCGTGGACCAAACCGGAGTCTGGTTTTTCCCATTGAGTAGGATTAAGTTTCCGTTGGAGATTTTGAGAACTGATGAGTTCTTGTCGTTGACTGGTTTGTCACGATTAGCTACCCAGAGAACGGTTTGAGAGAGTTGCTTATACCACATACCTATGTAGAACTTTGAAGAAGAACCTGGTTTAAAGAAACCCATTTCGAAAGTACCTCCGGCGGAGATGATTGTTTGATCGCCGGAGAGAGTAAAGTTGGCAGAGATTGTGTCGACGGCGGAAGAGCCATGAATGTAGAGGAAGAAGAGGGAAGCGAGGGTGAAAACAAACGAAACCATGGGGAAAAAAGCTTAAAGGAGAAAGAGATGGAGAAAGATCATATGATAATGAAGAGACTCTGCTTTTAAAAAGCCACAAATTTTATGGTCGTGATCTGTGACTCTGTGAGGTTTGGTTTGTCAATGGCGAATTGGAACATAAGAGATGTAGAAAAGTCAAACAAGTTGCTGTAATATGATTGAAGTCTTCTCTTGACCTCGTCAAAAACTTAACTATTGGTCCATCAGTCGTTTTTCTTTTAATGATGTTTTGTTGTGAACAAATGTGAGATTCGTAATTCATTAGTTAGAGTTAACTAAACTAACACCCAAATCGCACTATAATTGAAGTCTGACGCCTTGACTCGTGTGTGGAAAAATTAAGTCATTCAAAACAAATAGCTTGGGCCCAAAGCTAATTATTAGTAGTTTAGTACCCAAATCCCGAAACGGACCATCTTGAGCCAGTTACAAAACACTTTTTTCTAAAAGTTTCTTCATTTGCATGGATTTGCCGCCACAAGATCGTTTTTTTTCCTACAATTGATTGTGTTGAATAATTGGTGTTATTTGAAAACAAATAAAATAGTTGAAATTTAAAGAGTAATACTTTTCTACGACCTTGAAAACAAATAAAATAGTTGTAATTTTCTTACTTTTCTCTAACTTTTTTCTTTTTAAAATTTTTTTAAATGATCTTCCAAATCCATTTTACTTTTTCGTTTTTTTCTAAATTCGCCGGCTGGTGTCAACTCCGACGTAAGCTATACTCTTTCTAATTATATTAGAAGATTTATCTATCAGAAAAATCATTATTTGGAGACGGCAACTTGGAAAGATAGGAGTGTGGGCAATTTTTTGGATGATTGTCTTTATCCTCTTCACGGTTTTGCCGGTTTGCCAGTCATGTTTCACCAGCAATCTGTCTGTGATCTCGCCTTTGAGTACCGATATTCCGATATTCTCTTTCACACCACAGTTAGTTGGGTTAGTGTCTTTTCGACGTGTCTCTTCCACACTTTGTGTATTTTCATGTGTTTTGCCAACAATCTCATCATATTTATCATGTATTATGTATTATAGTTATTTTATGTCTCTCTTCGTAGAGTTTGATTCCGGTGAAATTATCATTCGTGATGTTTCTACCGGTTATTTCTGTTGGTTTGTTAAAGTCTATGCGAAGAAAAATTCATACAGAGACAACCATTGATCGTGAAGTTTGAAGTCTTCACGTAGTGGTGTTTTGAGATTTGCGAAACTCTTATAGTGCGTCATAGTGATAGCCAGGAATCGCAATGATTGAGTTCGAATATAGAGAAGGAACTTAACAGATTTGTTAATCTTTTAGCGAGTAAGACTTCTATTGTTGAAGCATCGTCAATTTTGCTTCTTATGTTGTGTCGTTCTTTAGCCTCTTTGTTTAGATTATATGTATATGAATATTATCTGTGTAATCTTGTAAACTCTTGATCAAAATGATAACAATATTTAGATGTTCAAAAAAAAAATAGTTGTAATTTAAAGAGTAATACTTTTCTGCGACCGGCCCTTAATTTGGTTCGGTTCTTGTTTTTCGATTTAGTTTTTTTCATCATCTTTTGATTTAGTTCTTTTGGATTGACTATTTAGTACAATTTTTTTCGTTTGAAAAAAAACTTTTGTTATGAAAATCAAAGTAACAAATACTCGACTACGAAACAAACTATGTAAAATATTTGTGTAGAGTCTATTGTTACTATGCAATATTCTTTTCATTTTTATATACATTTGATATATAAACAACAAACTCAATTCTATAAGAAGAAATCAATTATCATTCTCTTTCTCTTATCAAGTATCCCAATTTTTTTCACAGGTATATTTTTAATCTTATTTATATTAATCTTTATGATAAATTATCATTATTTTTATAACACAATCACTCTATGATATTATATCAGACGGTATGTCGCATCGATAATAATTTATTTATTTTAATAAGTGGTTGTTTAATACACCATGATACATAATAGTTTATTTATTATGTCTGGTTTATGCACCATAATTATGGACAGCTCAGCTGCCAGAAATGTAGATGACTTTGTTACCATAATTTATTTAATGTCATAATGTGGATGATTGTGTCACCACAATTTATTTATTGTTATGATATATATAATTTTGTCACTATAATATATATAGTAATTAATATGTATTTATATTATGCTTATTATATGATGGAGGCTCGACCACCAGTATTTAAATATTTTTTCTAAAATTAGTAAATTTAACTGATTGATTATTAAAATTTCAGATTTATTTTATGATTAAATTATTTTTCACCAACGGTAAGAAAGAAATGTTTTCAAAAATCTTCAATTTTCAAACAGCTATGAAAATGATTTTTAATCTATAAATACATTCATTTTCACTCATTCATTACATCAAAATATTTCATCTTCTTTCAAATATTTCTCCAAAAAACAGTTTAGTTTTCATTTGAAGAATGATTCACTTACTTTTAATTATTATTTTAATTGCAATTCTTTCATGTGTTTACGGTCTATTCGTTGGAAAATTTACTCACGAAAAGTTCACCATAAACATAATTTTTTTTTATTAAATTATATATTTTTTGTAATCGCTTATATTATTAATACAAATTTTTCATTTTAAATATGTAATATCATCTTATTAATAATATCTTTATGCTTTTGTCTTAGAAAAGTCATATGGCAAACATCAAGAAACTCAAGTTTCCGCCTTTACAAATAACTAAAACAATTTATATAACGTGAACAGCTAATGCAGAGCTCTACTTAGAATCAGAAAAATATCCAAGATAATAAAAGAGATTAACACCTCATCTCCTTATGAGAAGGCAAAATCAATATTTTTCTCATAAAACATCTAGATGAGAATTCGACGCATGATTATGCGCAGTCAAAAGATCCTACAGAGCTGTGGAAAACACTAAAAGATAGGTTTGATAACCAAAAGACAATAACGCTTCCACACGCCCTGGATGAATGGAATAATCTAAGGTTCCAGGATTTTGAAAAGATAAGCGTTTATAATTCCGCAATGTTGAGAACAATGGCACAATTGGAATATTGTGGAAAGCTTGTTAGAGAAACATAAATGCTTAACAAGAACTTTCTCACTTTCCATAAAAACCACTATGTGTTGCAAGAGCAATACAGAAATTGCGGATACAAAAGTTTTTCGAGCTAACTATGACGCTTATGCTTGCAAGAAAGAATAATGAGCTCCTCATTAAGAATCACAATGCTCGACCAACTGGAACCAAAGCATTTCCTAAAGTGAATGCAACATATGCATCAGCTGTGAAATATCCAGAGCGAGGAAATCAAATCTATAGAGATCGTGGCCGTGATCATGGTCATCGATTTAATTGAGGACATGATATAACCCATAAGGTAGGAAGCCTTATACTTGGCTTAGGCCTGAATAAGGTTAGAAAGGGAAAGAATCCCAAGAAAGTACCAGTAAAAAACGTAAGAACATCTATTATAGATGTAGATCAAAAGGGTATTGAGCCCATGTATGTCGAACTCATGAATATCTTTGTAAGTTATACAAAGAATCCGTAAAAAGCAAAGGAAAGGAAGTAAATCTCACGAAACATTTTGAGGGTATGACACACCTCGACGCTTCCGACTTTATAGATGATTTTGATGAGACCGGTTTTACTGGAAAGTGAAATGTTAGTAGTGATACTTTTGAATAAGTCTTTAGTTATGCCATATATAATTATTGCTTATTTCGGTTATTTTCAAGTATTGAATGAATAACTATTGAATGAATAAAATATATCATCTTATTATTAATATTTGTGTTGATTACAGAAATGGAAAAATATACAAACGGAAAATTTCCAAGAGAAATTTGTATACTAGATAGTGCAACAATCCACACTATTTAAGAGACACAAGAAACACTTCTTTCATTTAAAACCGACAAACGTGATAGTCAATACAATATCAGCTCCTACAAATTTGATCAAAGGAAGTGGCAAAGCTAACTTTGTGTTGCCTAATGGAACAAAATTTTCTATAAATAATGCCTTATATTCTTTGAATTCTAAGAGGAATTTGTTGAGTTTTAAAGATATATATCTTCAAGGATATGACATTCAGTCTGCAACTGAGGATGGAAAGAAGTATATGTATATAACTTCTAATAAATCTAGGAAATGATGTATATTAGAATAATTCTCAGATCTTACTTTTGCTTTGCATCATACTTATATAGATTCTGTTGAATCACATCTCATGATGGAAAGAAATCCTGACGAATTTTCATTATGGCATGATCGCCTTGGTCATCCATGCACTACAATGATGCTAAAAATCATAGAGAACTCATATAGTCATTCCCTGAAAATCCATGAGATATACTAGGGGAATAAAATCACATGTGTTTCATGTTCTCTTGGGAAATTGATCATAAGGCCATCGCCAACAAAAATTGATAAAGAATCACCAAAATTCTTTGAACGAAACCAAGGTGATATTTGTAGACCAATACATCCGCCATGTGGACAATTCTTCTATTTATAGTATTAATTGACGCATCTAGCAGATGGTCACATGTATGTCTACTATCATCTCGAAATGTGGCATTCGCGAGATTCCTATCTCAAATAATCAAACTGAAAGCTCAGTTTTCTGATTATCCTATTAAGAGAGTTAGATTAGACAACGCTGTTGAATTCACATCCCAAGCATTCAATGATTATTGTATGGTATTGGGAATTAAAGTTAAGCATCTCGTAGCTCATGTTCATACACAAAATGTTTTGGATGAATCCTTAATTAAACGTCTACAACTAATTGCAAGACCATTGATCATCAGATCAAAACTTCCACCTTCTATATGGGACATGTCATTTTGCATGCATGTGCACTTAATCGGATAAGACCAAGTGCGTATCATAATTTTTCTCCATTACAATTAGCATTTGGTCGAGGACCAAAATTTTTGGTTGTGTGGTGTGCGTGCCTATAACACCACCACAACGTACAAAGATGGGACCACAAAGAAGGTTAGAAATATATGTTGGTTGTGATTCTCCATCAATTATATGATACCTAGAACTGTAGACTGGAGATGTTTTTACAGCACATTTTGTCGATTGTCATTTCGATGAGAAAGTATTCTTAATTCTAGGGGAGAAAATAAACAAGTAGAAAAAGATATCAAATGGTGTGTACCACCTCTGTTACATCTTGATCCTCCCACAAAACAGTCAGAACTAGAAGTTCGACGGATTATGCATTTGCAGAGTATAGCAAATCAGGTACCTGATGCATTTGCAGATACCAATACGGTAACTAAATCACATATACCAGCTGCAAATGTTCCTGCACGAATTGAAATCCCAAAAGAAATTGGAGGTGCAGCTGATACACATGAGTCTAGGACACGCTTGAGTGTGGTAGATCTATTGGTTCTAAGGATAAAAATCCTAGAAAGAAAAAGGAAGTTGGAAAGCATGATACATTTGAAATGGTAGAAATTATTTTGGAAGAAACGAATCACGAGTCTAATGATAAAACAAAACATGAGCCTGAAGGAAATCATGAGATTTCTATAAATTATATCCATAATAAAAGGATATGGAATCAAAATGAAGTGGATAATGTTGATGATGTTTTCTCATACATTATGTCAAAGGAAATAGATGAGGAAAACGATGATCCAGAACCAAAGTCTGTATATGAATATCAAAAGGGCATGACTGGATAAAATGGAAAGAAGCAATACAAGTTGAACTTGACTCGCTCAATAAATGAAATGTATTTGGACCTATTGTATTCACACCTGAAAACGTAAGGCCGGTTGGATACAAATGGGTTTTCGTTAGGAAACGAAATGAGAAAACGAGATTATAAGATATAAAGCTCGTCTCATAGCTCAAGAATTTTCTCAAAGTCCATGGATTTATTGTGAGGAAACGTATTTCCCAGTTATGGATGCAATCACATTTAAATTCTTGATGAATCTAGTAGCCGATAAAATTCTAGAGATGCGTCTCATGGATGTTGTTACAACATATTTATATGAATCATTAGATACCTATATCTATATGAGAATTCCTAATGGATTTAAGATGACAAGAGAATTAAAATCCAGACCCAAAGAATTATACGCAATTAAATTTCAAAAATCATTATATAGGTTAAACAATTTGGTCGTATCTGGTACTATCATCTTAGTGAGCATTTAATAAAAGAAGGATATGTGAATGATCTATATGCCCATGTTTTTTCATCAAGAAAATAACATTAGGATTTGTGATTATCGTGGTGTTGTTGATGATCTAAACATAATAGAAACTAAAGAGAAAATACAAAAAACCGTAGATTATTTGAAAGGAGAATTCGAGATGAAAGATCTCTGACAAATAAAGTTTTGTCTTGAATATTTATCAGATCCGCACAAGAATCGATCACAAACAAGATATGTATATTCAAAATCAGAGGCACTCCTATATCGTGGCGTTCATAGAAGCAGACGCTTGTTGTCACTTCTTCTATTCATGCTGAAATCATCGCACTTCATGAAGCAAGTAGAGAGTATGTATGACTAAGATCAATAAGTCAACACAACCAATAGGTAGTGGAATTCGGGTAAAAATGGAACATACTATCTTATATGAAGACTATGTTGTTTGTGTTGCTCAGACGAAAGAAAGATATATCAAAAGTGATAAAACCAAACATATCCCTCCAAAGTTCTTTTTATACACCCAAGAACTTAAGAAGAATAAAGATATTAAAGTAAGATATGTTCGATCGTCGACAATGTTGCAGTTCTCTTCACAAAATCACTACCCACCACTGTGTTCAGGAAACATGTGTATAATATTAGAATGCGTCGCCAACAAGATTTCTAAGATATGATCATGATCATTTGAGGGAGAGTTTGCGTGGTTGTAATCTTTTTACCTACTATAATTTTTCACTGGGTTTCTCCTAAGAAATTTTTTTAATTTGACAACAAAAAATATAATGTCAGAGACAATAGTGACAATAGTCTTCAAGGAAAAGTGTTATAAAAATCAAAGGAACAAATGCTCTACTATGAAACGAACAATGTAAAATCTTTATGTGGAGCTCATCGTCTCTATGCATTATTCATTTCATTTCTATATAAACGATCGAAACATGCAATATTCTTTTCATTTTTATACAAACGATCATTGTAAATGCATTCGAAATATAAACAACCAATAAAAAGAAATCAATTATCTTTCTCTTTTTCAATATCTCCATTTTTTACGGATATAAATTTTTAATTTTTATTTATATTTATTTTTATAATAAATTATTATTATTTTTATAACAACTTTCATAATATCTCACTTTCTAATTGAGAAGTAAATATCTAAACTGATGGTACATGACATTTGACTTAGTTTGTTTTAAACTGATTTATACGAGATCCAGTCTAACTTTTCTTGTTATTTTTTCATTGTCCTTCTTGTTTAGTGAAAATAAATTCCTAGCCAAATGTTTTCCTTTTCAATTACGATTTGAATTTAGTATCTGTTTTCCGAATAAATAAAAGTATACATGTATAATGTTGTTAAAAATGAGTTTCGTTCTCAAATCAAATTTCGTGATTCGGTTTGTTTATGATCGATGTTCTTAACCCGCGTTAAACACCCCTATTGACCCTTCTCATTTAAAAAAGTTTCATAATCCCTTCTTTGTCGAATTAAGAGGATAAACAAAACTAAAATTACGTCGGTAGGATAATTTCATGATTTATTTTAAACCGACTATACGAGAGTTTCATTTGATTACGATTATATGAGAGTTTCATTTCAATTACTATTTTTCAGAATCATATATGTTCTTATTTTTACAGAAATTAAATTTCTAATCATTTTTTTAATTTGTTTAATTGGATTTTAGTTTCCAAAAAGATAAAACCTTAAAACAATGATAAAACTGAAAATTCAGTCCTCCATCAATTTTTGATTTGGGATTTGGGCTATTTTAGATCAATTCCTATAATCTGAATTATACTTGTCTGATAATCAGATATTAGAGAAGAATAAAGTAGTAAGAGATGTCAGTAATATCAACAGAGTAAAACCTTTGGTTCAAACAGAAGGTTTGAAAGCTTCTTCAAACAAAGCAGAACCTTTCACAGAAGCAGAGTTTTCATCCTTCTTGACCAAACGTGCTTTCCAACGGCAACCTGCAGCTGCAGCATCCATACCTCCTGCAAATAAAAACAAGAAGAACAACAGAGAGACTGGAAAACGAGCTGGCACAAATCAACCCGCTATAAAGAACAAATTTGAAGTACTCGCCTCTGAGCCACACGATTAAAGGATATATGTGGCATGTAGGGTTTAGAAGTCTCTCTCTTGTGTACCTCTATAAAAGCTAATGTTGTGTAAAATGCCAAATCACTGAGAAATGGTTTCCACATAAAGTTTCAGTCTTTAAAGCTCCTTCTATGCTTCAAAGCTCTTTCTTTCTTGGTATTAGATCCATTGCATTTGAACTTTACTCTACTCCTCTTCTCAATATCTCAAACTGTGTTACCATCAAACTTACCGAGAGAAATTAAATACTTTGGAAGACAGTTCGAGTCTTTCTTGTCTAGTCAGAACCTTCTTGGATTTATAAATGGAGTGTTCCCTGTTCCTACTCCAGTTCTTTCTCGTCCAAATATAGGTGGCCAAACCACAGAAATCCCAAATCCTGACTATCTCTCTTGGTTCAAATCAGATCAATTTGTCAAGGCGTGCCTTTTGGGTTCACTGTCTGAAGACATTCTCTATGAAGTGGTTGCTGCTAAAACGTCTCAAGAAGTATGACTCTCACTTGCAAATCACTTCAACAAGGTGTCTTCTTCTCGCTTATTCAAACTTCAAAGAAAGCTGAAAACTATAGAAAAGAAAGATAAAACCATTCTGAGTATTTGAAGGATATCAAAGCTATCTGTGAACAACTTGCTTCAGTAGGCAGTCATGTGAGTGAACAAATGAAGAATTTTCTGCTCTACATGGTTTGGGAAGAGAGTACACACCCATAAAGACCTCCATTGAAGGATCCATGGATCTCACTCCTCATCCAACTTTTGAAGATGTCATACCTAAACTAACTGGCTATGCAGATCACTTTGCTGGATATGAAACAACACACACAGTTTCTCTCCATCTCTCATTCAACACTGTCCAAACTTCTTCCAATATAGGATATCAAAACAACAGAGGCATATGACAATACTACAACAAAGGGAGAAGTCATGGTTTTTACTCAACCAGAGGCCAAGGGTTCCATCAACAGATCTCCCCTGCATCAAGCTCTTGTGGTTCTGTCTATGGGGAAAACAGACCAACCTGCCAAATCTGTGGCAAGATAGGTCATGTGGCTCTCACTTCCCTTCGAATCACCGACGTCTCTGAGCTAAATGGTCAAGAATGGTATCCAGATTCTGGAGCTACTAAGCACATTACCAACTCACCAAGCAACTAACAACAAGCTCACAGTTATAATGGGATTGATATAGTGATGATTGGAGATGGAAAATTCCTTTCCATCACACACACAAGTGCAGCTGTTTTACCTACAAAGTCAAGTACTCTACTTTTGAAAGATGTTCTTGTCTGTCCTAGCATTGCAAAGTCTCTATTAACTATTTCTAAGCTTACACATGATTACCTCTACCGTGTTGAATTTAACTGTGATGGAGTGTGCGTTAAGGACAAGTAAACAAAGTCATTACTTCTTCTGGGCATAAACCATAATGGTTTATACAAGCTAGAGGGTCTTCAACAGCAACAAGTCACTAGCGATGAGGTTTGGCATCGAAGACTAGGTCATCCTAATGCTCAGATCATTCAATAGTTTTCATCTAGTCAAGCTATCTCCATAAATAAGCGGACCAACTTGATATGTGAGACATGCCAGCTGGGAAAAAGCAGTAGTTTACCTTTCTCTTCTTCCTCTTTTGTTGCATCTAGACCTCTAGAAAGAATCCACTGTGACTTGTGGAGACCCTTTTCCATAGACAACTGGCTCGATTTTGCTGGTTGTATCCTTTGAAGAAGAAATCAGAATTCTACTCAATATTTCTCTTGTTCCAAAGCTTGTTGAAAACCAATATAACAACAAAATCTAAATCTTTCAATGTGATGGAGGAGGAGAGTTCATCAGTAACTTGTTTCTTACACATTTGCGACAAAATGGCATAAAGCAATACATCTCTTGCCCGCACACACCTCAGCAAAATGGATTAGCTGAGAGGAAGCATCACCATGTCACTGAACTTGGCCTGACAATACTGTTCCAAGGAAAATTTCCTCAGAAATATTGGGTTAAGGCTTTTGTCACAACAAACTTTCTTATCAATTTTTTTCCTACTACGTCCCTTGCAGATCACGTCACACCATTTGAAAAACTTATTGGCATCAAACCAAATTGTACGACTCTCAGATCATTTGGTTGCGCTTGCTACCCAACGCTTAGGGAGTACTCCTCTACTAAGTTTGACCCAAAATCATTGAAATGCGTCTTTTTAGGTTACAATGAGAAGTATAAAGGCTATAGATGCCTCTATCCTCCGACTGGAAGAGTCTTCTTAAGTAGGCATGTTCTTTGTGATGAAAAAACCTTCATTTTCTCTGACATGTATGCCTCTCAACATGCTTCTTTTGACACTTATCTCATCAAAGTGTGGCAACAACGCTTCAGACAAAGTGAAATGAATACAGAAAATACCAATCCGTAATTTCCATCACATCAACATGGTATCATATCCTCTGCTTCAAGCTCTGCTCAGCCATCTTTGCAACATGTTGCCAATATTTATGCTGGAGAAAGAGGAGAACGTTCTGGGCGTATGGCAGGCTCCGATCCTGAACCTATAGGCGACATCGTTCATTCCTCTTCTTCTAGTTCAAACGCTCCAAGCCTGCCTTATGAGCCTGAGCTTGATTCAACTTTTGAACTCTCTGAGCCCACACCAACTGTTGACTTGGCACCTCATCTACCTTTTCCAGTGCCTACAAATCAACAATCTATGTTTACAAAAGCAAAAGAAGGCATACAAAAGCCCAATCCTAGATATGCTCTCCATCTGCATAAAACTTCTTACAATGAGCCTCAAGCTGTTAAAGAAGCACTACAAAATGCAGGCTGGACAGCAGCTATGAAAGAAGAAATTTCAAATTGTTCTGAGACAAGAACCTGGTCTTTGGTTCCTCGCACAGAAGATTTACATGTTGTGGGCTGCAAATGGGTTTTTCGAACCAAACTCAAAGCTGATTGTATTCTAGACAAGTTTGAAGCTAGACTAGTGGCAAAAGGCTTTTACCAAGAGGAAGGGATTGACTATCTTGAAACGTTTAGTCCCACTGTTTGAACTGCCACAGTAAGACTCATTTTACATATAGCAAATGTGATGCAATGGGAATTAAAAAAATTGGACGTTAAGAAAGTATGCTTACATGGAGAGTTACAAGAAGATGTTTACATGACTCAACCAGCTGGGTTTGTAGACAAAATGAAACTTGACTAATGTGTGCAAGCTACATAAAGTTATGTACGACTTAAAACAATCGCCACGTGCCTAGTTTGAAAAATTCAACAACTTTTTTCTAGAGTTTGGCTTCATTTGCAGAAAGTCTGACCGCTCTATTCATTTGTGTCCGCAATGCTGTTGTTAGTCTCCTTCTTCTATACGTTGATGACATGGTACTAACCGGAAATAGCTCATCATTTTTAACAACATTGTAACAGAGCTTAATAAACAATTCAGAATGAAGGATCTTGGGGAACTTCACTATTTTCTTGGAATCCAAGCGCGCTTTCATTCAGATGGGATGTTCCTCTCTCAGAAATGTTATGCAGAAGATCTATCGACTGCAGCTCAAATGGAACATTGTGCCCCGATGCCTACACCTCTTCCACTACAGCTGAACAACGGTTCAGACAACACTGAGTTATTTTCAAGCCTAACATACTTTAGAAGCTTAGCAGGAAAGCTGTAGTAACTTACTCTAACTAGGTCAGACATATAGTTTGATGTGAACTTCATGTGTCAAAAGATGCATGCACCTACAACTTCTGATTTCAGTTTTCTTAAGCGCATATTAAGTTACATCAAAGGAACGGTGTAAATATATAGATTCCCCTCTTCGTGCCTACTGTGACAGAGATTTTGCAGGCTGCACATCAACAAGACAATCAACTGGTGGCTTTTGTACCTTTTTAAGCCCAAATCTTATCTATTGGTCTTCAAAGAAGCAAGAAACGATAGCTAAAAGCTCCACTGAGGCTGAGTACAGATGTCTCTCAGAAACAGCGTCTGAACTTACTTGGCTAAACATTATGCTACGAGATCTCGAGGTGCCTCAACTAGTTACTTCTGAGTTGTACTGTGACAATCTTTATGTGGTTCACCTATATGAAAATCCAGTGTTTCATGCTTGATCAAAGCACTTCGAGACACACTATCACTATGTCAGAGAGCACGTCGCCTTAGGAATTCTCATCGTCAAACATGTCCCGACTTACCAATAATTGGCAGACATCTTCACCAAATCTCTTCCTCCCTCAACATTCAATTCTCTTCGTTTCAAACTCAGTGTAGCTCTCCCGCCCACACCAAGTTTGAGAGGGGCTATTAACAAAATGAAACCTCTGGTTCAAACAGAAAGTTTGAAAGCTTCCTCAAACAGAACAGAATTTCTCACAGAAGCAGAGTCTTCGTCCTCCTTGACCAAATGTCTTCTTAATGGCAACCTGCAGCTGCAGCATCCGTACCTCCTGCAAATAAAGACAAGAAGAACAACAGAGAGACTAAAAGACGAGCTGACAAAAATTAACCCGCTCTAAAGAACAATTTTGAAGTACTTGTCTCTAAGCCACACGATTAAAGAATATATGTGGCATGTAGAGTTTAGAAGTCTCTCTCTTGTCTACCTCTATAAAAGCTAATGTTGCGGAAAACACCAAATCAATGAGAAATGGTTTCCACATAAAGTTTCAGTCTTTAGAGCTCTTTCTTCTCTGCTTCAAAACTCCTTCTTTCAAGTAAGATATCTTAAAGAGTTCTATCATTGTTTTTGGACCATTTATGCATAGATATTAATATGGGTCATATTTAAAATCTACTAATACATATCATAAAATTTAAGCCGCAATTGAAAATTCTAAAACGCTATCGGTGATTATAGCGTTTCTCTCGTCGCCTCTTCATCTTCAAACCCAAAAAGTTTGCAATCTGCTTCACAGTTCCTCGATTTGTAGGAGTTCTCTTGTTGCTCTTTAATTGGCACGTGATACAAATCCTTGATTCTCAGTGTAATCTCTGTTTCGTTTGATTAGCTGATTACATATTCAATCCTGATCCTAATCCTGATCCTGATCCTGATCCTGATCCATTCGTATTTAAGAGATTTTAAGTTAGAGCTTTTTAATCTCGCTCATTTTATTTCCATAGAAAATACTACAAGGCTTATATAAATGGGCTGCTTTCATGCTGGCCAGAAAAAAATAGAAAAAGGTGTATACTCACACGTTCACACCGCGGGCGAAGAGGACACGAGACCACCGGAGGCACGAGACCACCGGAGGCACGAGACCTCTAGCGAACACGACGTTAAAGACGAACTCTCTTGTGTCGTTCCTTGATCTAGTAAGCTCAATCCCGTAAGAGTCTGTTATGAACTGGATTTGATTAATGGGCCTAGATGGGCTTCTTCTTTATGTTGTCTTGAGCCCAAGTAGTCTTTCTCCCTTAAATTATGTTGTCGTGAGCCCAGGTAGTCTTTCTCCCTTCTTCCTCACTCTGTTCGGATCTTATCAGAGTCGGGTGCGTTTCGAATCGAACTTCTTGAGGGGGTTTTATAGCTATGAGATTTCTAGGGTTTTCAGATTAAACTACGGTTCCAATTTTCGTTATTTACGCTTGAATTTGTTGGATTTTTCTACATTTCTTGAGTTTTTCAAAAGTTCTGTGAAAGATCTAAACCACACATTTTTAGCTTTGTTTCTCTATGCTTCTGAGACTTGTGAAGATTGTTAACCGCTGCATAGAGTTATTTTCTCAGTGATGCATGATTGAGATGAGAGCTGTTTCTATTTCTGTAGTTCGAAAGCTTTCTGTGAAGTTCTTTGTTTTGAGCTTCTTGGTGTGTTAACTCTGAGTACGTTAGGGTTTTGACTCTTTAGCTATTCTCAAGTCAGTTTGAATCAAGTATCTTGTGAAATAAGGGTCTTAATTCAATCAGTTTGATAAAGTTTGATTGAGTTCTTAGTTGCTAAAGGTTGTTTCTTTGCCGGTTTTGTGGATTTTACAATTGGAATTAATGGGTTTATTTGTTGTTCTTGTAACCTAGGCTTTAATAGAAGAGTGTTGGATAGAGTTTAGTGAGAATGTTTACTAATAATCAAAGACAAGAAGAACGTACTGGAAAACATGGAACACCAAGGCTTCAATATCTACAGGTTTTTTCATGAATCATCTTCTCTTTACATGTTTAGTGATTTTGGCTAAGTTTTGTATAGAACCTAATGGTGTATTTGAAAAAATTAGGTTTGGTTTATCTGTGAGATATTTGTTGTGCGAATCTAACAAGTGTTGTTGGAGCTGAGTTTGTACCATCTTTTAAATGCAGGAGCTGGTTAGTCAGTTTCAAAATGCAACTGATGAAGGTATGGCTTATGAGAGTAGTTTGATTTTGTCACTTAAGTATCAATATATTTACACGATTACTGTCTTGCACCTGCAGAAACAAAGGAGAGAATTGTAGCAAACTTGGCAAACTTTGCATATGACCCTTACAACTACACTATTTTACGTCAGGTAACCTCGGGTATGCTCATGTTCTATTGTTTGCAATGGAGAACCTAACCATCGACCACTTTACTCTCCTCATGATGTAACTGTTAATGGTGTACTCGAACAGCTAAATGTCTTGGAACTATTCATAGACTGTATAACAGAGCCAAATGAGAAGCTTGTGGAGTTTGGGATAGGAGGAATATGCAACACTTGTGCTGGTAAAAAGCCTGGAATATATGAGTTTGCTTTGATGCTAAACAAATTTTGTTTTTTCCATAGTTGCAATTAGTGATCATCAAACTCGTGCTCCTTCCTGTTCTTGCGCAGAGCCAAACAATGCTGCTACCATTATCGAGGCTGATGGAATTCCACTTATAATCAAATGTTTATCAAGCCCTGTCCGGAATATTGTGAATTACGCGCTTGGGGCTTTGTATTACATATGTGACTATAACAGAGCAGCAAGAGAGAAGATTGTGAGACCAGAATTGGTGGATCTCATCGAAAGGTACGCAGCGGCTGAATCAGTCAGTGTAAGCTTTAGTAACTTGGCGAAGGCGTTTCTTGACAAGCATATTCATGCAAACACAGGAGATTCTTGAATTTTTTTTTCTTGTCCATCTTATGGTTCTATTGAGCTGACTTCAGCTTGAAAATAACAACGATTGCGTCCTTGCCACTTTTTGTATAGCAATGGGCCAAAACGCAAACGCTACAATGGATGTTAGGGATTGGGAAAACGTTTAGTTGCGTCATGTGGTAAATCTAGATGAGTAATGAAAAGGTTATATTGATGAATTGGTGATTCTACACAAATGAAAATGATAGCTAAATTGTTGAAAATCAAAAATATTTCATCGTAATCCTAGGAAAAGAGCTCATATTACCAAAAACTTAACATCAGACTAAAATTGAATAAATAATAAATTCGAGACACTTGTCCAACATTTCAAATATATAAAACATTGTCGATAGAAAGTATTGAGGTGACAAATCCCATTGTCGTAATGGATAGTGATCAAATGGTATAATACGTTTTTGCATACATACTCTGTTTGAGATATATATTTTAAATAGTTTTACGCTGTTAGAGATCATTTGATGAGAAAGTTTCTCAAATTGAACCCTTATAACAATTTTTCTCTCTCTCAAATTGTCAATTCTAAGCTGATTTCAATCAAAAATATATCCAAAAGCTAAGCTTGGAGATTAGAGTTGAATGTTTTCTATAATAATAAAAGGGGTCGCCAATAGTATTTGTTTCTTAATCTAAGATCTAGTAATATTTTTTCCCATTTTAATGTATTTATAAGTCAACATATCTATATTTATTATTCAAATTTCAACAATATTATTTTTAAAATTGTATATAATTATATGAAATATTTTCTAAAACAATAGTTCTCTAGGAAGTTTTTTTTTGGCCACTAAAAAATACTAGTTTATTATTATAATAATATAATTTGGTGGTCTTCAAATACATAAAATAAGTTTTTGATTATTTAGCCCGCTTATCTTATGGGCTGAACTTGGGTGTATTTGAATTTTTTTTCTGTTGATTGTATACCCTAGAAGATGAGGCTGACAACCATATTTATAAGCTCCTCTAAAACTGTTGTAGTCATGCTTTTTACCCTAATATCAATAAAACGCCCGTTTTTTTTGAAAATTTTTCTTGTCGAGACAATCTTTTGTTCGAGTTCTTTGGTGCGGATTCCCATTACGAGCTGAGTGTATTGTTGTATCAGAGATCCTCCAGTCATCTATTTGGGGCCATCAATCCCTATCACAATTTCTTGACTCGATTCAACAAAAGATTGCAAAGGCCAATATGTTCAATAACCATCATTCCTCATAGGTTTCACCACAAGTCTTATATTAGGATATTATTTGGTATTTGAATAATATTCCTCGCGTTCTTAATTACACATGTTTGATTCTATGTGAATGCTGCATTTTAAAATCATAGCATTTATTGGTAGGATGTTGTGTTCAACCTTATGTAGCTTGTGGCAAGAAGAAGAAGACATTAATGAAAAGGTCTAGAGCTATTAAATGTATGGACCTTCAGGCTCTTATGGGCATTCATGATGTTATATGATATTTGGTTGTGATGTGATTTTCATGATCGCTTGGCCTTCATAGTTATTTTGATCATCTAAATCATTTACATTTTTAGGATTGTTCAAATTTCAAGAATGTTGGATGGCTTTTGAGGTCAATAATCTTAAAACAATAAAGTTTATGGAAATGGAAAACATAGTTGGTCGCTTGGAAACAGTTTAATAGATTGCTAATTATTGGAAGTATTGATTGCATTAGTTATCGTCCTAGCATGTGTTCTTTAGAATAATAATCTATTACCCTTCATGGACTAGTATATTCCTCACACCTCCTTTGTGATGTAGGTGAACAGTAGTTGCTTGAGGTAATACATGTAGGACACATAGACCATCAAAAATACATTTGTTAAAATTTGAAGAATTTTCTTTGGCTTAATAAAAAGGTATTATCTTAGATATTAATTAACATTTTGGTCTCAATTTTATATAATTTGAATATTATTCTTATTTTTGCAGTACTTATAACATAAAAAACCATCCTAATTTTATTTTAGAATCAAGGTGTTTCACTTTTTCGTGGATTTGATTCGTAAATACTATTTTGACTTAACCATGCGGTAATGTTTATAGTTCTTAAGAATTTCACAATTTGATGAGTTTCTTTGAAGTCAACGAGTCTTTTCGTTAGTGGGTCGTTGAAATAATTTTTGAAAAAGCTTTAACTTGAATAAATTAATATATATATATATATATATATATTGAAGACGAAGGAGAGAAAATATAAGTGTAATTCAACATAAAATTATAAAATTCCAAGTTAGAGTCCTTGTAATTAACAATACAAATCTTCATGTAAAGCTCATATACCTTTTTCTTCTTTGTAGTTATGATAGTCTATAAGTTTGTGTTGTACTTATGATGGCTTATATGTTTGTTTTCTAACTGTCACAAATATCTTTTAAGGACAATGATACATGTAGGGTAAAGCTAACATTTTTATTGTGTTAAAAATAAGTTTTAATTTAAATGAATTAAATTTAAAACACCTCAAAATTTTATTTAAATTAGTACATTTTATTATTCTCTGTACTTCTATAAATGGATTGCTAATAGTTTGCATGAATCAAATTTCATATAGATGAAATGCTAACGGTGAACCTTTTTCCTAAATAGATTTATATTTATTAAGGGTAAGTGCCTCAAATGCTTCTAAAAGTGGAATTTTAGGAATGCTTATCTATGATTAGTTTAAGATATAAAATCATTATTTAAAGAGTATTATTAATTTACATTAAATTTAATTCATGCACTTACACTTAATATATAAAAATCTAATTTTTCTAAAATTCAGATTTTAGCATTGAATCTATATGAAATTTGATTCATGCATATTATTAGCCTTCCATTTATAGAAATCCAGAAAATAACTTGTGCTCATTTAAATAAATCTTTAGATGTTTTAAGTTTAATCTATTGAAATTAAAACTCATATTTAACATATTAAAGTTTTTGATTTGACACTCTATATACATATCAATGTTCTCCGAGGGAATTTGTGAAAGCTACAAAACAAACATATAAATTGTCATAACTACAAAACAAACATATAGACAGTCGTAGCTACAAAGAATACAAATGTATATGGGTTTTTATATGCAGATCGATATGAAAAGATTTAATTTATTATGAGAACTTGAATTCGGTAATTTGTTATGAAAACATATTTACCTATATTAATTTATATTTGTATATATAAATACAAAACATCAAAATAAATAAAAATTCTTACTATAAGAATAACTCTAACAAAAAAATAACAAAACTTACATGCGATTCATAGTGTAGCGACATATTTCCCTTTTTCAGTCCAGTTTGTTATCTACATATTTTGCTGAATTTTCTTATCTCTTAATAATATTATGCAATTTATCTTCAATCATATTTTTTTGTTACTACATATAGTATATGTATCACATCTAGATCAGAAGATAAGAAATGAAGAATAGTGAAGAAAACAAGGAAAATGAAAAGAATTTTGTAAATGAAAGTTGGTAGAAAATATTTGTATATAGATAACTAAATTATTATTTTATCTCGTAGAAATATTTCCTGTTTTTTCAGTGTAAAAGTTATATAACTTTTATATCAAAATTCAATATAAAAGCACATTATGAATTTTCTATCACACGACTAAATTTTAAAAATATCATAATTAGATTTAAAATTTAACTAAATTAAAAAATATATATTTATATATATTCCGTGTTATCTTTTAGAAATGATTCACGTCAGTTGAGAAATAAATATACATACACATAGGTGTGAATGACTGAAAGGAACATTTCATCATTTAAAATTTTACATAGTTTTATATTAATTCTATATAAATATATAGATATCAAATATTTCTGAAAGTGATATAGTTAAGTTCGATAAAACTTAATCCACACATGCAGATAACACCTAGTTTTTGGGTTAAAGTTTTATACATCCCTCAAATTAAATCAATGGTAACACCTGCTACGTACCTACCACACTAAATATGTGTTGTTGACATCACTTTAGAAAGTTTTTTGATTCAAGGAACATGGACAATATGGAGAGTAGCAATCAGTATGAAGCTGCATAAATGAATCCTCTACAAGCACGAAAACATTTGAAAAAGCCAAAGGCAAACGGCCACTCCAAGATACACTATAGTAGTGTACGTTAAACAGCCAAGTTCAAATAAAGATCATAGTCCACTGCACAATGTTGACGGTAATCATTCGTGTGATGGTATGAAACACTTCATGTTACCTCTCAACAAAAGAAATTCTATACTTTTTTGTCAACAGTAATATATTAATTAAAACGATTCAAAAATCTAAACTCGTCGTACAAAATTTACATAAATGATTTAGTTTTAATTAAGTTTGGCACCCTGTGCGAATTAATACGCTTTAAAATTCAAATTACTTAGCAAAGAAGGTCTTGATCCTCACGTGATCTGTTTCTTTTTTATTTCTTCTTTTATCATATACTTTGGTTTCTCTATATACATTCAACTATATCAAGCAGCTATGAAAGGAGAATGGAAAACGGCTGTTCCAAGAAGATATATGAGCTCGCGTGACGGTATTTCGGTGTGCTTGGGAAACCTGAGTTTTTCAATGTCACTTGGACGAGCATAAGCTATTCTTTTTATGAACGGATTTCGTTTAGTCTTCTCGATCAAGCGATCGATCTCGGGAGCCAAGCTCGTTGCACAATGGACGTTGGAGTACATTTGTGCTAGGTTCGCATTAGTTCATGCCATCCAGTGTTAGATAGAATGGATGTCGGTGATAATAAATGGATCTATGATCTCGTCATGGCCGAAGGCTGGTGCGTTCAGGCACGCTAGTTGCGTTTATTCTGCTCAGAACAGGCTTTGGGTATAGCCCAAGGTGTTCTACACTAGCGAGTTCACTGGAGCGTTAAACCACGGAGCTTGGTTTGGCTCGCACCCTTGGGGTACAATCCGTGGAGGAAGCGGCCTCATGAAAATATTACTAGGTGTGGCTCATGACGAGCTTGCGTAGTATGGAGATGGTGTTGAATTAGCTGGATAAGCGAACACCAGCATAGTCCTTGCGTTCATGGGCATAACGTACTGCCTAGTAACTCTGGATGCATTTATCATAAAGAAGTTGATGCGGACATCGACCTTACCAACCAAACCAATGAACCAAATCAAGTATTAATGTCTCAGGTTTTAACATTCTCAATCACTGCAAATGCATAGTTGTGCGTTGTAGTAAAAATAAGGATCGAATCCTACGTAGACAAATGTCACACTACTAGCTACGATGTGAAAAGTAGAGCTAGAACAAACCCTAATAATCAAATTCCTAATAGAAATTTAAACATATTCAATCATCAAATCCCCTTGAACAAACCCTAAACTCAATTAGTGTCATTAAAACCAAATTCAAAATTTACATAAATATCAAAATAATAGTCAACAAAGGTTCAGAAATAACTTATAGAAGAGATGAGATTTCTTATCGTTTAGCTAAGGAAACAATTAACAAAAGAAATAAAAAAACTTGTAACTGCTCTTGGGCCAAGCAACACTATTTATATGAAAAACGTAAGTCTTAAAGTTGGTTGGAATTGCTCTAAAGTCGTTGGAATTGAAAAAGGAAAGTCGGCTGTCATCTGGGATCGATCGATCCTTAGGGAGATTGAACAATCTCCACTCCAAAACACACCACTTCATTTAAACATCAATCTGGTCGATCCCCTTTTTTGTCTGGTCAATATATTCTTGGTCTAGTCATCCTTGATGCATCTCCTTTTAATCCTTGAAATCTTGAAACGTCTAAAGCAGTTTCAAATGATTCCTTTTAATTCCAATGACTTGAAAAACCTGTACAATAAAAAAATCCAAAAAATAATAAAACCTAACCTAAACTCGATTAATGACACTAAAAGCATATGAAATCAATGGATAGAAACTAGTAAAACTATGACACATCAATTCCTCTAGACTTGAACCTTTACTTGTCCTCAAGCAAGAACAAAGTAAAGAAATCAATTATAATGAACTTTCTAGTTCGGGAAGTTTCTTCACTAAACTATGAGAAGTTGATGTGTCAGCCTGTTCCCAAGCACGGGACAGATTCAGTAGCGTCTCCCCAAGCTCTTGACCACACTACAAATAGATTTGAGAGGATGCAATTATAAGTCCCTAAAAGTTTAAGGAAGTGAGGTAAGCAGGTGGGTTTATGAGTAGACGTCTAACTGTCTAAAAGTGAAGATCAGTGTTATGGATCAGGGTCCTAGAGGCTAAAGGAATACAAAATTATGTCATTAGGTCAGATATCAGAATAGTGGAGAGGCCATTTCTTTGTCTGCAAATTTCTATCATTAGTTGCTAGTAAAACCAGTAACGCGTAACCACATACATGGCAACATTCCTTCTATCAACCTGATTAAGGAAGAGAATTAGCTGATGCTACATAGAGATGAAAATGATCACAAATATTTTGTGAATGGCAGATATTTCCAAACAGTGTAGAAACTTCAAACTTTAGAGCATTTTATCATGGTTACATCGATACAGTTAAGCATAACAATAATACTATACCCAAGATAAACTATAAATGAAGGGCAAATACAACGGCATATTCAACAACACACATACAATGGTATTAGGCACAGTACTACTTTATATCAAACAAGCATAAAAAAGCCTTTTTCAATTATTTTTTCTTGTAAATTTTCCAAAATATTATGCTAGCACAGATATAGCAGTATAGAATTGCAGATCATACACATGTAGTTCAAAATACAAGAATGTCACATAAGAGATCCAGAGATTGAATAGCTGTTCTTGGACTCAGTACTAAAATAATCCAACCCTCAAACAATGAACAACTTCTGCAATGTTAATTTAGTGGTCAATGGAAATGATTACTTAGCACACTAAAGCATTTTAAGTTTATGTGGAGAAAGAGGAAAACCTCATCAATGATGGGTCCATTGGAAAGATCAAAAGCAGCATCATTTAACTGGAAGAAAACCAAAACTCACCAATCACAAATCACAAAAACATAAAAATGCGTTGCCAAATCACAAATCAAATCAAGATTCAAGCAGTGGGGGCTTAGCTTAAGTCGAGACGAAGATCAGCTGGTAACTGCTGGAAGTAATCTGATGGAAGATCAAAACATTTCTGCAACACAAAAGAATTCAAATTTGATTGGGAAAACCATAATTAGAAAGGAATAAAAATTGAGTTAATTTTCACTTACAGTGAGTTGTAGGAGAAGTGATTTCGAACTTGTTTCTAAAGGTTGAGAAGAATCTGATGACTTCGTAAGAGCAAATGTGCGAGTCAAGTATTTCGAAAGATTGAGTCTTTTCGACTTATTGAGTTTGAGGGAGGATGAAAATGAATTAAAATTTGACTGGGAAAAGAAGAGAGTGGAAGAAGATAAGAGTGTGGAGAGGTTGGAGGAGATGAAGAGAAGCCATTTGAGAGTTCCTAGAAACCCTGAAAAAAATGACAAAATCAAAATCACAGATTCAAATCAATGGAGGTGGAATCATCATCGATAAGCCAATAAAAAATACCTTTAGAAATTGAACAAACAGTGGTCTGAAACTCAAGGAGCACATTTGAGAAATGGACTCCAGAGAACACCAAAAAAAGAAACTGACGAGAGAGTTGAAGAAAGACCCACGTGATTATCACGTGTAATATTCACTATCAAAAATGTGGATTTGGGCTTCCTAGTTTGGCCCATTTTATGTTTTTTTTTATTGTTCTGATTACTAGTAAACAAAACTGTGCAGATCAGTAAAATACTAAAATCTATTTTCTAGATATTGTAGATTGTTTTTTAAAATATAACCTATAATCTAGATAAGAAAATGATTAATGAAAATATGTTGCGTGTGTACTTTTGGTGTTGGTGAAGATATTTAAACTTTCATAAACATTTATACATAATATATTTTTTGATTACGTTGATATCTTTTATGTTGTCCTTTTTATTCTTTTTATTTAATTAGAAATAAAAAAGCACTTTTATCTATTATACATTTGTGATAGACCATTTCTCCTCTTAAAAATGAGTAAAATCTAGTCATCATTAAAAAACATGTTTTCAAAACTCAACATGGTAAGAATAGTAAAAATCAATGTCGAAAAAAATTCACAATTTTTTCGCCAAAAACGGATTTTGAATTTTTCTAGCTAAAAATTTTATTCAGTAATTTTTCCACAAAAAAATTGTTTCTACATTTTTTTTTAAATAAAAAATCTCTATTTTCCTACAATAAAAATGGATCTATAATTTTTCCCCGTAAAAATTAATTTCGTATTTTTTCCACATAATATAAATCCATAATTTTCTGCCAAAAATAAAAATCCGTAATTTTCCGCAAAAAAGTGAATCCGTAATTTTTTCGCCAAAAATATTTTGATGGTGATGGTGAGGGTAACTGCCGACTTTTTCATGAATTTTGTTACTTTATCGTACAAATACACCAAACTTTGAGTCGTGTTTAACACTACATAAACTTTGTTAAAATTTGAATTTCTTACATAAACTTATATAATCCGTTAAAAACCATTAAATCTGTTACTCATCCGTTAAAGAAAACTGACTAGAATGCCACTTCATCTATTAAACGACGTTGTTTTGGTATTTTTTGTTATAATGAAATTTTAAAGCTATTACATATATTAGATATAACTAAATTCATTTAAATAAACATGTATTATGTTTGGGCTTTGTCGAGCATAAGTGCTTTAACGCTTGCCATGGAGGTTGCGGCTGGTGTGATGACCGGAGGGGACTCGTCATCGGGATCAATTTTTTTGGTTTAAATTTGTAATTTGTTGAATTTAAACCGTGACTAACCAATGCCCAATTTTGGGTTGTAACCGGGAGAGAAAAAAATCTTACGTGTCGTTTAAAAAATAAAAAAAAATAGATTAAAAGACGTCATTTTAGAGAGATGTTTTTTCTTCTTCTTCCTTTGTTCATTCGGTTTTGTGCCTGGTCCCTGTCTCATCGGATTTGATGTAGAAATTTGCTCTGGTGTTCTGCGTTATGGTGGTCCTACTAGTTATTTTGGTATAGTTGGTTTTGTTGTCCGCTTTGGAAATCGTCGTGGCCATCTTCCTTCAATTCAACCATCGCAAATTTTTCGGAAATAACTGCTTCTGGAACTGCCATTTTTCAACGAGTTTTTGATTTTCTAGGGATGTATATTTACGAGTTTTTCTTTCATCATCTCTTTGCCTATACATTGTGGTTCTATATCTCGTCTTCGTCTCACCTGCAACCTCAACAACTTTTCGAATATAAACATTAACGAAACAAAGTTCTGTTGTCTGTTCCTGAGACTCTCTTTTCTTAGGCTTCACTTGCTTCCCAATTCAGTTTACTCATGAGTCCAGTTAATCCGAGATATCAGAATTTACGGGCTATGGCTCGTTTCTTTCTGCGATTATGGGGCTTGGATACAACGGTGTCGGGAAAAGTCGTCAACCATGACCGTGTCCAGTTGTTGTACCCGTCTAATGAAGCTTTGCAACTGGTTTTAAGGTGTGGTCCATGGAGTTTTAATAAGTGGATGGTGGAGATGATATCATGGACTCTGGCCATACATAACGAAGAACCAACATCGATTGAATTCTGGATCCAAGTTAGGGACATCCCACTACAATTCTTTTCAGCCCCAATGGTGAACTATATTTCACGCACCCTCGGTGTGATTGTCGAGCCAGAACGTGAGGATGCGCTTGGGGATAATGCGGCTTTTGGGCGGGTCTATTTTCAGTGGCCAATGGATAGAGTCTTGATCTTTGAACGACATTTCAAGTTTGGTGATGAGTACTCTTTGTTCACCTTTCACTTTGAGAAACTTCGTAACTTTTGCTTTCGTTGTCACTCGCTTAAGCATGATGTGTTCGAATATATTATATCAGAGAAAGAGGTGGCAAGTGGTTCACATGATCGAGAACCTGAACATGATTATACCAAAATGTCATCGCTAATTGCTTTGCCTAAGTCTCCAATCCGTGCGATTTAAGCAGCGCCGGTCACTATGATCGACAGTTCAGGCTCCTCTGTTCATGTTCCTTTGACGATGCATCCATCTAATCTTCACAGTACTGATGGTCCGATGATACTGCTGGATGGTCGACAGTTTTCTATCACCGATCTAAGGAATTTTTATCATACCTTCACTTCTGTTGCCGACCAGACGGAAGCCAAAGCAAGACAAAGACGCATCCTTCTCTCTCTCGAACATGTTGGTAATGACATTATTCACAAGATAACCAGACTGGTCGGTTCTTCTTCAAATTTCACTCATAAACGACGCAGAACTGAGGCGTCTAAGGCCAGTTCAACCCCTAGTGGCGAGGTGGGCCCAATACCACCATCATTTTCAAGTAGCGGCGAGACGAGCCCAAGACTGCCAAGGATTGAATGAGATAATGAGTTGGAACTGCCAGAGCATTGGCAAATGCCCAGTAGTTCATCGTCTTAAGGAGCTTTGTCGTCGATTTCATCTAAATGCGATTTTTCTTATCGAGACAAAACAGTCCTTCAATTATATGTGTGATTTATCCGTTTCTCTAGGCTTTCTGAACTCGTTTGTTATTTCTCACATTGGTTTAAGTGGTGGTCATGGTCTCTTTTGGAAAAGTTAACTAGATATCACTGTAATTTATCATGACGTAAAACTTTTAGAATGCTATATTAATGACAAATCTTTCCCTTTTTATTTGTCTTGCATTTATGGTGATCCTAATCCCCGATATCAGAATGTTTTATGGGAAAGACTCCATTGTACAAGTACTTTATGGGATGAGCCATGGTTTATGTTGGGGGATTTTAATCAAATTCGAGAAAATGGTGAAAAGTTAGGCGGTTTTCCTCGAGATCCATCATCTTTCAGAGATTCTAACACCACTTTGGACGTTTACGATATGACTGGATTAAAGTTTCAAGGTAATAAATTCAGTTGGAGTGGGGTTTGAAGTGTGTTACGTAATGGTGCTCGTTCTACCGAGTTAATCCAATGTTGTTTGGATAAGGCTTTTGCGAATACAAAATGGTTGATTAATTTTCTGACTTCATTTTTGGAATACCTCGAACCCATTGAATCAGACCATAGACCATTGGTTGACAATATTATTTCGGACACAAGATTAAAGCATGGTTTATTCAGATATGATAAAAGGTTGGTTGATCGAGATGGTTTTAAGGAGTTCATTTCTAACGAGTGGGTAAAACTTCCGAGTTTGATGGCTCTACAAGCAAAACTAGCATCAGTTTGTAAGTCAATTTCTCAGTGGAAAAGGCATCATACTACTAAGTCAGACGTGGAGATTCAAATATTAAAAGAGGAACTAAACTCAGCATTTCTTTGCAATATTCCTTCACCGGTGTTGATTCAAGATATAAAGAGGAAGCTTAACCATGCCTATTATCAAGAGGAGATATTTTGGAAAATAAAAAGTCAGAATCAATGGTTTAAAGAAGGTGATCGCAATACCACTTTCTTCCACAGATGTGCTAAAACTCGGAAAGCTATTAATCGTCTTACTTCTATTGCGGATGATAATGGAATGGAACATAGGAGTGAGGATGATATCTCGACTGTGGCGATTGACTATTTTTAATGTCTATTTACATCTAATGGTAACACTTAGTGGGGAAATTTCTTTGAAGGTATCCAACCTACAGTGACAGATGATATGAGTTGGTTGTTAATGGCTGATGTAGATTCAGTAGAGATAGTGGACACTATTAATTCAATTGGTGTGGATAGAGCATCGGGTACAGACGGATTAAATGGTGCTTTCTGTCATTAGTTTTATTTACTTTGGAGAAAGTATATTTTCGAAGATCAAAGAATTTTTTCGGAGTGGTGTGGTTCCCCCGAGGTTGAATAAAACACATATTTGTCTTCTTCCAAATGTTACCTCTCCTACAATTATGTCTGATTTCCGGCCAATAAGTCTATGTAATGTTGCATATAAGATCATCTCCAAAATCCTTATCAAGCGTCTCAAAGGGTATCTTCCTTCGATTATCTCCGATCAGCAAACGGCTTTTGTTCCTGGGAGACACATCACAGATAATGTCCTAATAGCCCATGAACTGTTATATTTGCTGAAGTCAAGGAAACGACAAGCAAAGTCTTATATGGCTATCAAAACAGATATTTCTAAGGCATATGATCGGGTTGAATGGCATTTCCTAGAAGAAACTATTTCCAGTCTTGGTTTTCACGAGAAATGGATTAAATGGGTTATGGCTTGTGTGCGTTCAGTTTCATATTCAGTTCTTATTAATGGTAGCCCTTATGGTGAGATTCTTCCATCTCGTGGAAAACGTCAAGGAGATCCTCTCTCACCGTATCTTTTCCTGTTTTGTGCCGAGATGCTCACCCAAAAGCTTAACAAAAAAAAACGTCAAAGTAACATTCAGGGTCTTACTATTAGCATTAATGGTCCGAGGGTTAGTCATCTTCTCTTTGCATATGATTTTTTTCTTCTGCAAAGCTAATGAACATGATAGTAATACTTTGGCCAGAGTACTTAAATAGTATGGTGAGTTTTCAGGGCAGCTTGTAAATGTTATCAAGTCATCGATATTATTTGGTTCGTGAGTGAGTAATGCAAATAAAGCAGTGGTTCATCGTATCATCAATATCTACAGGTTCAGGGGTTGTGGTGAATATTTAGGTTTTCCTGAAGATTTCTCAACCAAGAAATCAGACCTATTTGAGTTTTTAGTTACCAAAGTTAAAGCTCATACTAGTAACTGGAGTAAGAAGTTTTTATCTAAGAGTGGTAAAGAAGTGCTTTGAAATTCGATCGAACTAGCAATGCATATGCGATGAGTTGTTTTAAATCACCCCGTTCGATATGTCATGACATAGATTCGGTTTTATCTCAATTCTGGTGGGGATCAGATGAGTTTCGTAAATGTATGGCTTAGGTTAGTTGGAAGAAAATGAGTTTACCTAAAAAGAAAGGTGGTCTTGGTTTTAGAGACATTGAAAATTTCAATGATGCTTTGTTGGCTAAGCAAGCTTGGTATATTCTTCAAGATCCGCTATGTCTTTTGGCACGAGTTATGAAAAGTCGTTACTTTCCGGATACATCATTTGGGGATGCTGTGATTCCCAGGAAGACATCTCATGGTTGACGATCTATTATTAATGGTCTTAATTTACTCTACAAAGGTATACAGTTTCAGATCGGGAATGGCCGTACTATTAACCCGGCTAAGGATCCATGGTTTCCTACCCATCCTCCTAGATCCACCACCATCAGTGCTCCTCCTAATTCTCTTCTTCTTTGTGATTTATGGCAATCCAATAGTCGTCAATAGGATGAAGAAAAACTTCGACATCATCTATGTCCACAAGATGCACAATATGCCTGACGTCTTTAGATTCCCCAAGGTCAAACAGAGGATTATCTTTTATGGCATTACACAAAAGATGGTATGTATACCGTAAAATCAGGTTACTGGTTATCTACCCATTATTCGGGTCATGTTCTGAGTCCACGGGCAAGAGGAAGCAATAATCTTAAAGCAGCCATTTGGAAGACTAGGATCGCACCAAAGATTAAACACTTTCTTTGGCGCATGTTGTCTTCTGCTTTAGGAACGGGAGCAGAGTTGAATAGACTTGGAATACCTATTGATGCGACTTGTAAAAGATGTTGTCAACACATTGAAACAACATCTCATCTATTTTTCCAATGTGAGTATGCTTTAGTGGTTTGGATATCTTCAAATATACCAACACCTATGATTCCTAATCCAGCAAATTCAATGGAGGAAAATATTAAAGGTATTCTCAATATTTATTCTTCTTCCATGCCACCAGAGCTTCATCTTTGTAGTTTTTGGATTCTTTGGCAGATTTGGAAATCTCGAAATGATTTAATCTTCAATAGAGTTACTCTTATTCCATTGATCATTATTCAACGAGGGATGGATAATACTATGGAATGGTTAGAGGTCAACCCACATTCAACATCATCAACTACACACCAAACAGTTTCTTCTAATGAAGCTCTTTGATGGTCACCTCCTGTTTCGGGCTTTTACAAATGCAATGTGATGCAAGTTTCAAACACGATCATACAAAGATAGGGGTTGGTTGGATTCTTCGAGATGACAATGGGAATTTCATAATGGCAGGTTCCACAAAACTTCGTCACGGAATCACACCTCTTGAGGCTGAAGGTATGGCTGTTTTACATGCTCTCCAATCTTTATGGTGTCGCATATTCCAGAAGTTAGTTATGGAAGGTGATAGTAAGATTTTGCATGATCTTATTCATTCACGTGAAGATAATGCAAACATGGACTTCATTTTACAAGATATTTGTAGTTGGGCAAATAGATTTACTGATATAGCATTCACCTTTGTGTCAAGGCATTGTAATCAAGTTGCCGATAAATTGACCAAGGTGGCACTTAACCAAACGGTTATATCTAATGTTTTCGACTATCCTCCTTTAATTTTACGGAGGTTTTTGGTTAACGATTATGTAAAAATTTTACGCTAAGTAATAAAATAAAACATACGTTCAAAAAAAAACTAGGATTTAGGGAAAAAAGTAACCAAAACGATGTCGTTTAACAGATGAGGTGTTGTTCTAGTCAATTTTATTTAACGAATGAGTAATACTGTCTACTAATTTGTTGGTTTTTAACGGATTGCGTTAATTCATGTATTAAATTCAAATTTTACATATTAGTTTATGTATTTTTATGTTTGACTGTAACATATTTCATGGTGAAATGAACCGTTTACCTGTGATGGTGACGATTGAGTAAATTTTACATAGTTAGATTTGAGATTGAAATTGTATCATGTTCATTAAGGGTAATTCAATCAAAATACATATCCCATAGGGGTATTTATAAAAATGAAAAAGAAGAGGTGGTAGTTGTGAAAAGTATATTTAAGTGTGGTATTTTTCAAAATTTCTCTATATAAAAATAATTCAAATAAATTACGGTCCTCTGCCGAGTAGGGGGGACATGGATCGGATATACAGTATTTTTATAGTATCCGAATTAGGATATGTAATTTTGATATCTCGATCTAGATCTGAAAGTTCAGATATATGAAATTTTGGGTATCCGTGAAAAAATCGGATATTCGGATCGGTTCTATGATAAATTATTTAAAATTATAATATAATATGTTTAGAAAAACAAAAAGATTGAATGGTAAAATAATGCAAAGTTGTTTTAAAACTAAAGTTAATGATTAAAAGATGTTAATTTTGCATTTTCATCTAGAGTTTTAGAGATTGTTAATAAAAAAAATGTTTGCAAAGTTAACATTGAAATTTTTTTAAAAAAATTTACTAACTAAATAGATTTTTGTGGTAAAATTATTTTAAGTTTTAAAAATCACCAATAAATCTTATTATAGTGTATTTGTTTAAAACTAGAATAAGTATTATTTAATACATTATCCGGCATTCGGATATATACATCCAAAATTTTTATTACCCAAATCCATAATTTTAATATTCTGATCCAGATCCAAACATCCCAAAGATAATTTGCGCACCCCACTGCCGAGTATATTTCTTTTTAACCGTCAAATATAAAATCTCAAACTTATGGTCTTTTCTATATAATTCTAAGAATTTAGAGATTTTTAAAATAAATAATTTATTTTCTGAATGTAGGGCCCAGTGCAAATGTTGCTGTCAATAACACAGATTCATAAAATCTAAACAAATTCAAGATAAAGATCAATTCTAAAACTGTAATTTCATGCATATAACAAATAGTTTGCTGGAAATCAAAACGGTACAGTAAAACAACATCATCCTACAAAATAGAAGATGCATTTTAAATCCACAGTTTATTTTCACCTCCAAGAGGAACCACCAAGCTTAATCACTTCTTCCGAACTTGAATCCCTTCTTGTTCCAAATCCTTCATCTCCTTTCTGATCACTCGCGTCACCATATAAATCTTTTAGCTTTGCAAGATTGCTGTTAACAGTCACAGCTGATTTCTCCTTGTTGCTACTATCTCTCTTCGGAGTTGGTTCACGCTCAATTTGCACACTCCTGCTCGTACTTCTGCTTCTGCTCCTACTTCTCCTGCCATGTCTGCCTCTATCATCCTCGTAATCACTGTGCCTGCTTCTACTTTCGTAGTCACGTCTCGATCTCCTATCATTACCATAATCCCTCTCCCTTTCTCTGTATCTATCTCTCTCCCTCTCCCTCTCTCTCTTCCTGTCTCTGTCTCCCTCTCTGTCTCTTTCCCGATCATTGTCCCTCTCTCTCCCCCGCTGTCTATCTGAATCTCTGTCGGGATAATAGTCTCGGCTCTGGCTCCTACATGGTGACCGCTGCTGTACTTCATCAGCTCCATTTCTGTCATAACTAGAAGGTGGTGGACGGCGAACAGGAGAGGAGCCTCTGGTAGAAGCACGGTGAGGTGCTCGCTGACCAAATGAAACAGAGAGGGATGCTTTTACTGATGGTGGACGACGAGCAGTGTCTTCAGAACCACGAGTCATGTCTCCAGTTGAACCAGACGGTTTAGTTGATAAATTCATCTTCTCAAGGTTTGATACAATCTGGCGCATGACAGGAACAGGTATACGAGGAAACAAAGTATCAAAGTAGTACTGCAAATACCAAACAACAATACATCAGATTCAAGAATTGGCATCATGGAGACATTAAAGTATCATAATGCTCAAAAGTTTGCGTAGATAAATGACTCCTAAACACCTTATATGGTCAAATGCTAATGGATGTTTACTAAAACAAACGGAAAATATATTAAAATAATTCCAATACGTTTTCACTCATACACAAAATGCTATGTCTTTTCTTTAAATCTACGACTTCACGTAAGTATTAGTTCAAAAATTAAGTAAATTCTTCTAGCAAATAATCACCACACGCTCTTCAAAAACATGACTTAAGATCATACGTACCAAACTAGTGAAATGTTCACACTATCACAAAATGGGTATCAAACAACCATAATCAAATGGCAAATAAGAAGAACTTAACCAAGCAACTACCTCGGTAAAAGCATGTTTGTACTTTCCTGATAAACAAATAACAACACAGCAAAACCAAAAAAGTCCAAGATTTTAAGTGACCACACAGCATCTTACCGACGAATCAAAGTTCTTGTCTCAATATCACTTCAAATTCTCCGTATTGTAAAATATATACATTTTTAGACCCAGGAGAAACCCAGACACATCCAGGTCTGCCCAGCCAAAAGCATTTTTCCATGGGACAATTCACAGAAGACAGCCAAATTTGACCATGTATTATAATAACTTGTTACTTACTTACCAGTCCAAGCAGCAAATCACGAACATAAACACCCATTGTTGTCATCTGTCCATTTGAACCTGGTGAAAACTCCTGAAGGCAAAGTACATAAATATACTCATGTTAAGCTGTATACCAACAGTAGCAATGCAGAGTCATGTTCAACCAAGCTGGAGTTTGTATTAGAATAACATGAACCCACAACACATAATTTGGTAAGCAGTAGGCCACAGGATCCCTTATATCCTAAAAAAGGTCCATGAATATTCAAGACAGTACACCTTTAAAAAGATCGGCTATAAAATTATCCACTTAGAGACGTAAAATATTCTATGATTCCAGATTTTATTGTGTGATCATCTAAGTTATAATACTAACAAGAGCTTCTCTATTAAAAAACATATTAAGGAACTAAAGAAAAACACAATGCGAGACACACCAACTTTAATGAGACCCAGATGTATGATAGGCAATTGCATACAATTTTTCACGAATGCTTGATATTAGTAAGATATTATCTACAATTGTATGGTACTCTGTGAAAATGATAAAAGATTCTTACCTCATCATCTTTAATGTATGGTTCATACCATGTCCACAACGTCTTTGGATCTGCAACATATCTTAAGTATAGGAATCCAACCTGCACATTCAGTTCCCTGCGGTCAGGTCAAAAGCAATGAACATAGAAAAACAGATCATTGTTCTAACATGCAAAAATGCAAAGCAAAACAAAGTAGCAAGAAGTTGGTAGAAGTATTTCCATAAACTGCAAGACAAGCCAAACTTCTGGTAACCCAAGGAAGTATGTAAGCTCGATCTCATTAAAAAGAAAAAAACTTCACGCAGATCCTAAAACGTAGACAACTTCAGGAACACCAAATCCCAACAAAGAGTGAAGTATCATAGACAAACTGTTTGTCACAGTCGCTAGATTTTATACTGTTAGATGGGTAGAGAGGTGATCCTAGAGAGATAGAGTAGCTAAAATGGAAAAGACACCTCAAACCTTGATTTGCAGATACTGCTAGCAAAGAAAGGTCTTATTTATTTTGGTGGGAGAAACTCTCAGCAACTCAAAGAAAGAATGACATCCCAACTTTGTTTCTGGTTGTGAAAATCTGTTATGAAAACACGAGAACAATTATGTGTATGCTCATTCCTTCAATATGGGATGAGGAAAAGAAAAGTTTCAGATGGAACCCAGAGGTAAGCAATGCTCTTACCTGACCATAAGAGGCTCTATAATTATTTCACAAACAAAGGAAAATCATACTTTTCTGTGCTAAATTAACTAACAAGAAACAATTCAGCTGGTATCAAGTATCAGTAGGAACAGGTATTGGAACAAACAGCACACGGTGCTAGATATTTCCAGATGTTACTGAAAATCAAGAAGAAGCCAGAAGATGCAAAGAGATACTTCCAGACTCTACTAAGAGAATAAAAAGGAAGATGGTAAAGAGATTTCACTCACCGCTCTAATATAAGGAGAATCTGTGTGCTTCAACAGCCCATGCATCTGCTTTACTGTAAGCTTCATGGTAAAGAACTTGTACAAAAGACAATATGCTGTTGAAGGACCACGGCAGTTTCCACCCATCCATGGCTCCACATGATTAACTTGGTTGTAGATTTCATCTATTACCTCATGATAAGTCTTTAAACCATAGAGCTCTTTGAAATAGTCAGAAGAAAGAATGTTCATTGAAAGAACCTTTTCCAATAGTGACTCATATGCTCTTCCATTTGTCTGTATCTCTGCCATATTTTAATACTGAGAGATACAGAAAAAAAAACTTACGAGCCCAAAACCTGAAACAAAAAAATCAACACATTAGGGAAAAAACAACAACCTAAAAAGCTTGAAACTTTGAAACGAGAGCAATCCAGGAAACCGAACCAAACCAACAACAGTTATCACAGAATTAAAAATCCCAGATTTCATATGAAACCCTAGAAATTATACCGTAAAGGAGATCAATTTCGTTAATCCCAGAGAAGAAAAGGTAAAATTCGATATCAATTTTTGATGGAACTGGAAAAATCAACTTGATCAGAGTAGAAACAAGTCGAATTTGTGTATAAGTCGGTTAAAACAATTCTGAAAAGCAATTGAACTTCAATTTCGAGAAGCCTATCAAAATCGAAAAGGAGTTAAAGAGAAAAAACCTGAAATTTAACGATCTGCGATGGAGATTACAGACTTGAAAATGAAAAGTCGAGAGGTTGAGGACACAGAAAAAAAGCCCTAGAAACGGCGATCTCGTATCAGGTTTTAATTGGGATAGCACCCTCCTTCACATTTTGATTGGGAAACTTTCAAATATGACCTCAAAGTATTACTTATTTCACATTTTACCCGTATATTAAAATATTTTTAATTTTGTCCTTTAATTGATGCATACAAGTAAAACCTTTATAAATTAATAACATTGGAAGTATGATCTTTTATTAATTTATCTAATTATTAATTTATAAAAATGATAATTTGATCAAAATATCGATTTGGAAAGGAAAAAATTATTAATTTATCAGAGATATTAATTTATCGAATATTAATTTATAGAAATTTTACTATAATTGGATACACAAACTCTCAACGGTTAACAAGAATCAAAATTTAAAAACTTGACATTTATTATTATTTTCAATTTACTTTCCACAGAAATGTAAGATAATCTCTCCACTTACATTAAACTTTGCAATATATTTATCCTCCGTTGTATACTGATGATGGAATTTTAAACATCATTTTGATTGGTGTAAAAAAGCATTGTATGACATTTCAACGATAGTTGATGAAGAAAATGGAGAAACTATGAGTCATTCTAGACCTGAGATTTCGATCCGCAAGCATTCATTGAACTTTAAACAGTAGACTCATCTCTTTCTTCGGTTGTTGGGACGAGTTTAGAGGAATTTGAGCATTCGATCCATCATTCGTCAAATAGTATTTTCTGTCTTTTCTTGAAGTCTAGGTTGATTGGATGCAAACTAGTGCAACCATTCTTTACATCGACTTATTCATGCTAAACATGAATGAATAAGCATGTTTCCTTGAGGAAACCTATTATTGGAGAAAACAAAGAACATCTTTTAGACCAATGAAACAAAGCATTAACTTGTAGTTGTCAAAGCAGTCATCGTTGCTATAACACATCACTGAATCTGTTTAAAATTGTTTGGAAAGCACCTTTAGTCATCTGCCCAAAATGACCCACTTTATCTCTCCCTATACAAAACATTACCAAATGACTTAACTTACAAAAATATATTCTAGTAATCGGTTATACCCTAGAGATGATATATAACACATCAATCACAATTATGGCTGCATAACTCAAAACTTCCTCAACTGATTTAGAATGTTGTCGCAACTTTATCTCCTTTATTATATCCTCCTTGCTAATCTTTTTTAGGATTCTTCGAGTGACAACTTTTATGGTCTCTCTTTGATTCCACTATCTAACTTTCTCATGTTTTTTTAGGGGTTCACAAGTCAAATAGAAAGTAATATTCCTTCCACTAGAGTAATTGATATCGTTTTCTCCTCTTACTTTCCTCCTTTTGAGAGAACAACTATCAAAAGCAGACAAATCGGTTGTTTCTTTCCTTTTGGAATTCTTATTTTTTGTTCTAGCGGTTGTTATTGTCTTCTTGCGTTCTTTCTTTACCTTCTCATAAGCTTGTTGAACCACACTTGCAGAATGAGCTGCACTACTGGTTCTTGAGAATGTCCACTTGGAGTTAAACAAACACGAAGTAATATTGTAGTTTATAGCCGACATTGGATCCATGTCTCGCTTTAGACGGGTGAAGCTACTCCAATGGCTTGATATACCTGGTTTAGGCACTTCTACTGCTGGAAACGACTGTAGACAATGAGGACACATAAGGTTAAATTGACATAAACTATTGGATACTCATACTGCATCAAGCATCTCCTGCAAATTTTCCAGAAAAGTGTTCAACTTTGATTGGTCAAATGACCGAGATGCAGCAAATGAGCTTGGCGTTATTGTATGATGATCAATTTGTATTGGTTTTTGGGTATTACCAACTGGCTTTTGCGGATTGTTCTTTTGGGTCGTCGGGTTATTCTTCTAGGATGTCGTCCTTGCATTTGTAGTAAAAGTTTTCTTGGCGAAAATGGAGAAGCCACTATTAGAAGATGAAACTGTCTTCTGATAAACTGAAATCTTTCCATGATCATAAGATGCTCTCTTTTCTTTATCTGACAAGAATTTCCAAACTTCAGAAACATGCTTAAATGCTCCATCAGCTCCTATAGACTTGTTTTATCGGGGTGAACTATTAATGCAAGTTTCCTGTACTTTTTCTTCAACGTTTCATTATCATCGCACGAATTTGCATTGAGATTTTGTACCAGTCTACGTCCTCATTTACATTTTTTCTGCAGCGATATACACATCTAGAGTTTCTAACATCTGAAAAACATCTTCTATCTCTGGATACAGACTTTGAGCTTTCAAGGTAAACTTCTTGGCTCCGGCAATGTCTTTCATTATGAATTTCATCTCTGCAATTTCTTTTGCCCTTGTCGCCTCGTCTTTGTTGCACCCCATACTTGTTGTGTAGCTGTATCATTCAATATTTATAATGAATAAGTTTCTAAACCCGAATAATTCTCCAAGATTTGAGCAATTTCCTAGCGTTTGGGATAAGTTTTGCTTCAAGGATGACTACTTTTTGGCAAAAACAAAAAGGTTGAAGTGAATGTTGTGAGATTCAGATAAACACATCACAAAACATTGTATAGTAAAATTTATATTAACAGATACACATGCCTATCATCGTAATCAAAATTAAGTGTTCATATTGTCTGTTTAAAACATACCATAGAAAATTTCGTACAGAAGTAACTTTAGTTTTTCAATCTCTCGATCAATTTGAAGGAAGTAGGGATTATAAAACTTTCATAAACCTAAAATTACACTGTAGAACACTTGACTCACTCATTTTTAAACCCATCTACACAAAATTCAATCTCATTTTTCTTGTTATATTTTCAGTCAAATATGTTCCTTCTTGTTTAATGAAAATAAGTTTCCAAGCAAATCTTTTCTTTTTTTATTCGATTCGAATGTTGCTTCCGTTTTTCGAATAATTAGAAGTAAAGATGTATAACGGTGTTAAAATTGAGTTCATTTCTCAAATAAAATTTTTGGATTCGGTTTGTTTTCGATCGATCTTTGTAATCCGCGTTAAACGTACCTAATAAAATCTTATGAAAGTCTTTAATTGTTTTCAGTTGAGAAGGAATTTACTAGAAAATTTTCAATTAAATTTATCAAATTAGTCTAAAATAAACCGAATAAAAAATATGATTTGTATTTAGTTTTAGCACCGTTACAAAAGATTACAAAGCTTTCGGATAAAAATTGAAGAGGCAACGAGAAAACCGCTAGAATCACCGGTTGCGCTTTATAAGTTTCTATTGCGGCTTAACTTTTACATTTATCTTAACTGAATTTTGAATATAACCCTCCTACTATCCACGTGTTTACATAATTGGCCAAAAACTATGATATAACGCTTTATAACCTTAGCAAATTGTTACCACATGCTTCTCTAATCTCTCTGCTAGCACTGCTTCTTTCTTCTCTTATATATGACAAAGGATTTTATCAGCGAAGTTTATTTTGGATATGTGAATTGATCTAAAATAACCCAAATCCAAAAAAAATCGAGTACTAAGTTCAATTTTAACATTATTATAAGGTTTTATCGTTTTCTATATCCAAATAAACTGAAAGTAGATCTGAATCAAACAAAAGAAAAACAATATCAATCAAAATTTTAATTTTATTAAAAATAATGTATGATTTTAATATGTTAGTATCAAACTCCACGTATAACCGTAATCAAATGAAAAGCTCATATTATCTGTTTAAAACGTACCTTGAAAATATCCTACATACGAAATTTTAGTTATTTATTCTCTCGAACAATTTGAAGGAAGTAGGGACTAAGAAACTTTCTCAAATGAGAAAGATTTTATCACGGATGTTTAACGTGGATTTCAAAAATCGATAATACCCTGAATCCGGAAATTTGATTTGAGGACTAAACTTAGTTTTAACACCGTTATACACCTTTATTTTTTATTATTCAAAAAATGGAAACCAGATTCGATAGTAAAACCCGGTTCACAAAATTAAAATCATAATTTTGATTAATGAAAACTTTTAAGTCAAATTTTATACCATAATTCAAAATCATCATCTTTTACTTTTTAATTTTATTTCTATTTATTAATTTTAATAGAGAAATTGTTTTGTTTTATTTAAAACTGATTAAAAAATTTGATATCTATCATTCTTATTGTGGTTTCTTCTGAGAATTATTATTTAAAGTTGATCTTTAGTGAACAAATCATACTTAAAATTTTATTATTCACTTTTCTATAGATTTAATTCTCCATATATTGTTTTATTGCAATTCGTTAAGAGATACAATAATAATAAAATATTTAATTATATTTTTTGTTTTTAAAGTTTAGTATTGTCTGTTTGAAAATATATAAATATTTGACCGATCCGACCAGTGATCCAGTGATAATGCCAAATCAGTGTCTGGTCCAGTTTACAAAACATTGGCTTTTTGTCTATCGAATTAGAAGGAATAAGATATTATGAAAGTCTGAATTTGTTTTCAATTGAGAAGGATCTTAGTAGGAAATTTTCAATTGAATTTGGTGAATTAATCTAAAATAAACCAAACAAAAAAAAACCTGATCTGAACTTAGTTTTAGCACCATTATAAAAGTTTTAATTTAATTGTCTTATCTGAAATTGAAACTAGATACGAATCAAATTAGAAAAGAAAAAAATTGGATTAAAAGTTTCACTTTTATTAAAAATATAGATATTTTTAGTCCACCGATCCAACGATTGATTTTCGTTTGAGAACATTGTTGTTGCTAGACTTTTTGGTAATCACAGGTAGACAGATCGACGGCTGGGGAACAAACTTAACAATTAACATAGATCCTCTCTAGGCAGTGATTTAGTTTCTTCTGTCAGTTTTCTAGTCACACAGAATGCCTCTAAGACATCAACATTCTCCCGGACAAAAGGGGAGGAAGATGTAATCCTCATAGATTCTCTTACGTCTTAATCAAAACTAAGACAACATATGCGTGTAACGTTTCCTTCCCTTTATCAAGTCCATCTAGATGATGCGTAATGTGACTATGCACACCCGCAACATTTGCCATCCTTTTTCGGTCAAACACTTTGCAACTATCATCAAGCATAATAATATCAACAAATATCGATAAAACATGATGAAATATATCATTTGCGATTTAACATGGTGCATAAATTGCTACTCCAGTTATTAACCAAAATAAATCCCTTTTTAAAGAAGATGAATTTTTATATATATCAAACAAAAGATTTTTCGTTTTTTTTGTATTTTTATCTACTGCAACCACTGTCAACCAGTCAAAAAATTTTCACAAGCATATATCTTTCTAATTGATAGACCAGTCGTATAATAATGCTTGAAATCGAAACCATCTATTCCCATAAACTCATGCATCCGTAGCCGCACTGCTGCGTTTAAACTAGTTAGACCTTTACTTGAATTAATATTGATAAGAATATCATAATTTTATTAAAATTACAAAAATTGAAGAAACATAACATAAACCACTTTTTGTATTAAATACACAATTGCTATTAGACAAAGATAAATTTGTCTCTAGCTAATTCTAATAAAGGTAATCTTTAATTTAGAGCGGATAGCAGGAATCAAACCCGCATCACTACATTAAGGAGTATGTTAACAAGAAAAAAATGCAATTGGAATATGTGAATACAAATGATTAAGTAGACAATATTTTCTCCAAACCTCTTAAACACGACGATTTATCAAGATGAGGAGTTTGTTTGTAGTAGCAAAATCAAGTTTAAAAGGGGATGTTGGAAGTAAAATTGATTTGGATCAAATTTAATTATTTGGCCAAATCTCAAGATATGATCCAAGTTTTGAGAGTTTTCTCTAAAAAATATCAACACATCCACCTCCTTAAAAAATTCTAGAATTATCCACACACATCTCCACCTTCTTAAAGATAAAAATCAAGATATTTACATATAATTATCTAGATAATTTGTGATAAAATAATTTAGATATTAGAGAAGAATCATCTATACTTAAAATTAAAATATTTGAGATATTTTGTAATGTGGAGGTTATAAATATCTCATGCCCCTTTTATTTATAATCAAGTTAAGAAGTAAGGAATAAAAAAGAGTTAAAAAATCAAAGTCTTCAATTCCTAAATTTTCTTCTAAATACGTAAACACTTCTCCATCTCTTCTTAAACAAAATTTTTTCTTTCCAACATTATGTGTCTCTGATAACTCAAATTGCTTAACTCTAAAGCTTCTAAAGGTGTATCAATGCTCTTCTAATGGCGTCCTCAGATTCCGATTGATCCATCAACTTTCCAAAACTCTAAACGAATTCAGAAATCTCAACTTCAAACTCTCTCTCTCGACCCTCTCCATGAATCAAACTCCTTTTGATTTCATGCTTAACAATGCAAGAAACCAAAGAATCTTATATCAAGATCCTTCGAAGAATCGTTCTTTTGTAGCTTACAATGTCAGCGTCCATGAATCTGTATAGTTACAATAAGGAACAATGGCGTTTTGGTGTATAGTATGCATTGAGAAGAAAATTTTAAAGAAAAAGTCATATAGAGTTTCGAAAAAATGTACTTACATTAGTTCTTAAAAAAACTTCAATAAAAGCTTTCCATTTTCTGTTCAATAAACACTTTTATCTTGAGGGTTCACTAATAATTTTTCATTTTATTAGACAATTTCCCATGCTACAGAAATTGGTAGCATCAATTTCTAAATATGAATCATAAAGTATGATCGTTCATCATTGGTTACAGAATGAGAGTCAAAAGAAAGAAACCAATGTGAAGACAATCAAATGAATTGGGTCTTGCACTTAGAAGAAGCTATAGGATGGAGCTTCATTAGCGCACTGGTGAGTGGTAAGAACTTATCTTGCTGATCCACTTGAACCTTAACTTTTACCACTTCAAGACACTTCAAATTCTCCATGAAATCTCTCATCTGTTTCACTTCTCTACAGCTTCCTCCATACCCATATATCTTTAGCAACTTCACTAGACACAACAATAAACAACTAATTTTGTTCTTCTTCTCATGAACACAAACACATGCATCCCCACATTCATCTGTGATCTTATGCATAAGACCCTGAAATGATAACAAACCACAAAGTTAGAGACAAAAATAGAGAAAATATATGATTGGCTGGTTCGTTTTCATACATATATACCTTGATGTCTAGAGTTTCTATGTTTGGAGATATCTTGAGCAGAAGTGGCAATACTTGACAACCTCGTTCCTTATGGCTCTCAAAAGATAACTTAACGAGGTTGTTGAATTCGGGCATAGATTTGCAGCAGAAATAAAACACATGATGATCAAAACAAACAAATGATCAAACTATTAAGTCATGGCTTGAACATTTGCAGACACTATAATTTTAGTAGGAAACTAACCTCAAGCGAATTAGCAGACGAGGGAAGGGTCACAACAGTCCTTATGGCTACAATGAGTTTGGTTGCATCACCCCAATAATAACCATGCTTTGAAGGATCATTCCAAAAGCATACACGTAATGGTGGGACATAATCATAATACCTCCATAATTGAAGATCCAGTCTAGCCTCGACAAGCGAATCAAATTGAACAACATAATCTTGCGCGACATAACTAGAGTAGTCAAGATACACAAGATTGGGCGTCTTAATGACAAAACATGCGTGGTCTTGAAACAAGATTGGTGTAACAGGATTATCATCACATATGTTGACTTCCTCAAGCACATGGCTAGCAAGGAGGCAGTCATACAAATCAGCATCTCCAATCACAAAACCCACTGAAAACAGACAGAGGGTTTTGAGTGTAGGGAAAAGAACCCCGCCCGGAGGAGGATCTTTTTGGTAATACCATCCACTGGATAGAGTGAGTTTAACCAGTGTCTTACTGAAGAAGTACTCAAATTCTAGATCTTGAAAGAATGGTGGTGACAAGTATAGTTCCAAGACTCCATGTTTCAACACATTGTAAATCAGATAGTTGACACAAGACTCGTTGAATAGAGCTTTCATTTCAAAGAGAATTTCTTGATGGGAGAACTCCGAAGCAAGACAAGGGTTTTCTCCATGAAATCAAAGAAGCCACGACCAGTAATTTCTGATTTTTTGACATTAAGCCACTCATTAATACCAAGAATATGATTAAATCTCCTACTCATTAATACCAAGAATACGATTAAATCTCCATAAGCAGTTTCCACTTCTTTGGCAGCCATAGCCACCGAATTATATACCTACAAATCAGAGTCAATTAGGGCTCGAAGATATCAACAAAGGGATTGGCAAAAAAGACAATAAATATAAAGGGGTTCATGAAAAAAACCTACAAAGCATGATCAAACAATGACATAAAAAAAGAGATAAACGGGACGAAGCTTTTAATGAAATCAAGGACAAAACAATATTTAAAATGTGATAAAACCGAGAACAAGGAAACAAACTTAGAAACGAACCCTAACAACGAAATCAGACAAGTAACCAAAAATACATCACTAAACGAAGTGACCTAGAAGTCCTGATTCAGCAGAAGTGTTGTCCTGATTGAACTGTAAACAGGGAAAAAACAAGAATATATAAAATGTGATCAAACCGAGAACAAGGAAATAAACTGAGAAATAGAACCAGAACAACAAAATAGAACTGATCTAGAAAGAAAATCGAACAAGAAATGAACCCTAACAACAAAATCAGACAAGTAAGCAAAAAAACATCACTGAACGAACTGACCTTGAAGTCCTGATTCATAAGTTGTTGTTGTCCTGATTGAATTGTAAACAAACGTCTTGACTCTTGACAGAGACAAGAAAAGAGATAAACCTTTATGATATATTTTGTATTTTACGCATTTAATGTTGATTTTTAGAGTCTTTTACTTGTTTTTAAAGTCTTATCAGGTCAATCATGTTAGGCAAAGTTCTAATGCATTTGGGAGAAAGATTTGAAACAAAAGATGCAGAATTATGCAAAGACATATGAAGTTATCATTCGTTTACGCACTTTCTACCGATGGATTGAATTAAATTTTGGACACACAATATATCTTTGAGTTAGCTTTCATTTGGAAGTAGTTTGAAGTCGATCCAACGGTGCGATCAAAAGTTATTCTGATTTTTGTGAAGATAGTTTGGTCTGCCGAGTAGATTAAGTAGACGCAAATCCATTATGCCGTGAGAAACCAGATCGATCAATCTGGTATTGGATCGATCAATCCAGCCTTAAAATTCTGCCCGAGAGAAAATGAAATCTTGTCTCTTTCCCAATTATGATTAGGACTTCGGCATATACTAGTTTTAACATATATACTAGTTTTAATAACATTATTTAGGCATCTCATCATCTATTCACTTGACATTCTATTGCGTTACAACTCTATATTCTATTGATATTTTCTATTTGATTATTATGAGTTTTTCATCAATCATTGGTTGTTTCACTACTTCAATGGCTGATTAGTTCTCTAATTAGGATTTAGTGTTTCAAAGAAATGAGAATCACTGAATCACACACAAATATGGCTTTATCTTATGTCATCTTCATTTATTGTTCTTGTTAATTCTTAGACTAGATTGATCACTTGCTCTATGATGTTAGGTTGAATCTATTTGCCAAAAACTCATAGGTTGCTGGATAGAACATATGTGACCGTATTGTCTTTAGCCAACAAAAAATTGATGCTATTGCGATATATGAACATATCGAACCCGTTAGTTAATGATTTTCTAGGATTATAAGTTCAAACGACAGTTTAGATACTTAGGTGGTTAGACATAGTAATTGATGCCACGACTGTTGGATTGGTTAGACATTTCTGTTCGAGTTCTAGATAGTTCTTAATGAATGCCTTGAATAGTTGTCTAATTCATGATCTCTAATATTCGGCGATTATCCCTAAAACCTAACGCCTTTAATCCAATAGATTACATCATTATTTACTTTTTTATTGTTTTCTTTAGTTCCACAATCACACAAACAATCTTCTTTCCGTCTTATCTTAGCATTATTTCTATAAGAATCGTAGTGCAACCTTGGTTTCTGTGGATTCGATCCCACCTATACTACTGTGTTTTTTCTGTACGCTTGTAATCTTATATTTGGTTTTAAAATCTCTGTATCACCCAATGATGATTTATTTTGTTAGCAAAGCCGCAGTAGACATGGGTGTGAACCCTATTTTTCACGAGCGAGCCAAACACATTGGTGTAGACTGTCATTTTACTTGTGATGAGATTATCACCAAGAACATCACAACCTCATTTGTTCATACACGCGCACAACTTGCTGATATCTTCACTAAGACACTGGGTAAGAAGAAATTCAACTCATTCATTAACAAATTGGGCATTACGGATCTCCATGCTCCAACTTGAGGAGAAATATTGGTATATCAATCCCACTAAGCAAGCCAATTCAACAATAAGTTGTAATTGCTGATATGTGCTTCAAATCTCTACAAATTAAGAAACTAGTATCCTCTACATTTCTCTATATATATCTCTGGTACAAACTCTTGGATGAAAATACAGAAAATCCCTAAACGTTCTTCTGTGCCTCTATTATTTGTATCATCGCAATAACATTCGTTGGAAATATTCCGACGGAATTGTAACGCAACACTCCCAACATATTTACTGATCAAAGAGAATCGTTGATAATTGTCAGAAATGTAGATGGCAGAAATCCGTCGAAATTAGTGACAAATTTCTGACACCATAATCCGTCGGAATTGACTGTTTTTTACAGATTTCAATGAATTTGGCCGTAAATTTTGTGTTGTTTTCTTGTAATGACAGAAACTAATTAAGAAATGTATGATAAGCTATGAATGCGATGAAGCAATGTTGCGGTTTGAACCAGGCTCTCAAATTAAAGCTTCTACTCCTTTTGAGGACCACCCTACTTGCATCATCAATCTTTAGTTTACTAAAAGCTTTTTTTTGTTGTTGTTGATCTCTCTCTGAGTAATTTAATTTCTTGTTGAACATGGTCTTTGTTCTTTAAAATATGGTTGTTTGAGCTATGCTTTTGTCTTCTTTAAACATATTATATTTAAAAAAAAAAACTCTTGGTTATATCTTAACCGTATTGGAATCAAATTCTACAGCTATAATACTATACAATGTTTGATTTCCAGGAAAAATGTTATTATTTATTCGAATATTAATGTTTCTGAAAAAAAAATAGATCTTCAATTCATCTAGAAAAAAGTTAATAAACAAAACAAAATCCTAAAAAGGCAAGGATTAGGATTAGGGATCGTAAAGCATTATATAAGCATTGACAGGGTCCTCTCTTATTTCTCATTAACACATTCATCAACACTCCTCCAAACACTCTCTCAATCTCTCTTATTCAGCGAGTCCGAGTTCTCATCATCTTTCTTCTTCTTCGTATTCGATCGAATCATGGCCACAAAGAAGGTCTTCGGCTTCGTACTTGTGATTATGACCTTCACTATTTTCTTGGGTTGCTGCTCAGCGACAGTCTACAAAGTCGGAGATTCTGATGGATGGACTGCGAAGGACGACAAGTATTACTCGTGGTATGAGCGTAAGGAGTTTCACGTCGGAGATTCACTCGTCTTCGAATACGATCGCAACATCAACGACGTCACTCAAGTCTCTGGTGCTACGGAGTACGAGTCCTGTAACGCTTCTTCTCCTAAAGCCGTTTACAACACAGGCAAAGATGTCGTAAACCTCACGGAACCAGGATATCACTACTTCATCACCTCAAATCATGGTCGATGCGAATCGGGACAGAAACTCGATGTTCTTGTCGTCCGGCCACGTCCGATTCTTCCTTTAGGAAAGATCTTTAAGGTCGGTGACTCCAAAGGATGGAGCGTTTATAACAGTCACTACTATAACAGGTGGAGTGAGGAGAAACAGTTTTATGTTGGAGATAATCTATTTTTCGAATACAATAAAGACCTCAACGACGTTATAGAAATCAGCGATGATCTTGAGTTCAAATCCTGCAAACCGACTTCTCGTGTAGCCGTGTACAAGACCGGACACGATCTCGTTAAGCTAACCAAACCAGGAGTACATTATTTTATAAGCTTAAAGACTGGTCTTTGTCAGGCTGGGCTTAAGCTTCGATTCCACTATTTTCTAAAAAAGCTATCCTTAAATTTCCCACTAAAAGCATAATTTATAATTTCCTGTAAAATTTGTGATTTTGATATTTATTTAGTTTTATGTTAATTATTACTAAATTTTAAGATAAAATTATTATAAATTTACTTATGTGCTTATAGGTCGATATATTTAACCATTTGACCAATAAAATTGAATGAAATTATTTGTTAGCATGGACTATTTTAATTTAATATATCCATGAGTTAATCCAATCAATTTAGCTTATGATTCATTTAACATTCAACCAATTAGAATAATAAATTGAGTTAGATTCCACTCAATTTAGAAACCAAATAAAAAGATTCAACATATATTAAAAATGGAAAGTTAAAAGTTTAGATTTTATTGTTTGGTTAGTTGTTTTGAAAAATGTTTACGTAGTCAATATTTATAATTTCACGAATATAATAAAAAATAAAATAGAAAATTGAGAATATAGATTCATAACAATGCACCACTACACACGTAAAAACTATTTTATAATACATACGTAAATCATGTTTTATATCTAGTTTCCAATTTATTATTTAACTATATTATAGATAATATTATTACTTCTTTTCTAAATAATTTTTATTATTTACTCCCTATGCTTTTAAAGATATATTTTTGGATAAAAAATTGTTTCATAAAAATGAATGTTTTATATTTTAAATGCAAAAGTTATTTAATATTTCTTGTGTTTTCTCCTATTAATTAGAGTTAAAGTAAAGAAAATAAATTAACATAAAAATGAAAAGATAAAGGTTATGTAAAGTTTTTATTAATATGTATGCAAAACTTTAAAAATCTATCTTTATGGAACGGAGGGAGTAATTTAAATCAAATTTGATCTTTATTTCCTTTTTCTAAGATAAGGAATTTTAAGTTTTTTTTATTTGAATATATGATAATTTCTTTTTCAAACTCTGTTTAATATTTGAATACATTAAAAATCATGATTTTTATGATAGGATAAGATATTTTACGTTTTTTTGTAATTTACGTTTAATTTGAAAATTTGATGCTTATTTTTTCCTGGTAAGATAAGAAACTCTACCATTTTTATTAGAATATATGAACAACTTCCTTTTATTTATGTTTTAAATTTGAATAAATTAACAAAATTCATCAATTCTTTTTTCATATAGGTTAAGAATTTTACGTTTTTAATATATTAATAAATCCCTTTTCAATAAATTAGGTTAATATATTAACAAACTTCTTTTTAATTAAAAATTATAGATTTGACATGTGCATGTTTTAAAATACACATATCTCAATATTGTTAATTATAATTTTGACACAAAGATTCGAGATTTATATAATAAGATTGTTAGATCATTAATAATCTTTAGGATCAATTGAATTTCTTACAACTGATCGTAAAGCAGTGACTGCAAATGGAAGATATACAGTAGTTGAAAATCATGTAAGAGAACTAAATTTGGAAGCAGTAACGTTCCCACAAACAGAACCAACTAGTTTTGTAATTGCAGTCACCATATGAAGTGTCTGTTCTCGCATCCGCAAGAAGAACCACGCAACAAAGAGCGCATGTAGATAGACTCTATGTTTGAGGCAACACCATGATGCCATTGGAAATTTAACTTCATTCATTAGAGCTTATTAACAGAGTGAAACCTCCAGTTTAAACAGAATGTTTGAAATCTTCCTCTAACAGAGCAAAACCTCTCCCCGAAACAGAGTCTTCCTCCTTCACCAAACGCGCTTTCCAACGTCAATTTGCAGCTGCAACATCCGTACCTCCTGCAAATAAAGACAAGAAGAACAACAACAAGATTGAAGGAAGAGCTGGCACAAATCAACCCGTTCTAAAGAACAGATTTGAAGTTTCACCTCTGAGCCACACGATTAAAAGAGAAACATGGCTTGTAGGGTTTAGATGTTTCTCTTGTGTGTATCTATATAAAAAGCTAATGCTGTGTAAAATGCAAACATTATGAAAAATGAAAAATACAAAAAGTTTCAGTCTTAAAGTTCTTTCTTCTTCTTTGCTTCAGAGCTTTTTCTTTCATGGTATCAGAGCCATGGCATCTGACCTTTACTCCACTCCTCTTCTCAACATCTCAAACTGCGTTACCATCAAACTTACCGAGAGAAATTACATACTTTGGAAGACACAGTTCGAGTCTTTCTTGTCTAGTCAGAATCTTCTTGGATTTATAAATGGAGTGTTCCCTGTTCTTACTCCAGTTCTTCCTCGTCCAAACATAGATAGCCAAACCACAGAAATCCCAAACCCTGACTATCTTTCTTGGTTCAAATCAGATCAAGTTGTCAAGGCGTGGCTTTTGGGTTCACTATCTGAAGACATTCTCTCCAAAGTGGTTGCTGCAAAAACGTCTCAAGAAGTATGTCTCACACTTGCAAATCACTTCAACAAGGATATCAAAGCTATATGTGAACAACTTGCTTCAGTAGGCAGTCATGTGAGTGAAGAAATGAAGATTTCTCTGCTCTACTTGGCTTAGGAAGAGAGTACGAACCTATAAAGACCTCCATTGAAGGATCCATGGATCTCACTTATCATCCAACTTTTGAAGATGTCATACCTAGACTAACTGGCTATGCAGATCGCTTAACTGGATATGAAGCATTACACATAGTCTCTCCGCATCTTGCATTCAAAACTATCCAAACTTCTTCCAATATGGGTATTAAAACAACAAAGGCAGAGGACAATACTACAATAGAGGGAGAAGTCGTGGTTTTTACTCAACCAGAGGCCGAGGGTTCCACCAACAGATCTCCCTTGCATCAAGCTCCCCTGGTTCTCTTTACGGGTAAAACAGACCAACCTGCCAAATATGTGGTCAGTTAGTGGTATTCGGATAACTGGAACAACTAGTACAACTTGGGTTCAGTTAGTGGTATCCGGATAACTAGAACAACTAGTACAACTTAGGGTATGAATTTACAGGATGATGATGATGATGATGATGATACCCAACCACTGCAGCCAGAGAAGATGTTTTTTGGTCCAAGCGAATACACCAAGGCTTGTAAGATAGGAACAAGGTGTAGTGTACATAGAGGAACTTCCTGCAGAACTGAAATGGTTCAGGAAGCATTCTCAATTCAAGCATATATTCCACATGCATAAGGAACCTAACCACATGCTTCAAGGGATGTGGATGCTTCTCCTTTGAACAACATCTACGGAGAAGGAAAAAGAGTGTTGGTTTGTGGTTAATGGAGTGCCTATTAGGTATTCTCTGAGAGAGCACGCGTTATTAACAAGATTGGACTGCCATGAATACCCCAACAACTGGAAGGAACTGGGGGATTTGAAGTTTGTGAAAAGATGTTTAAAAGGAGAAAAGGAACAAAAATCTCAGATGTGGAAGAGAAGTTGGAGGCAATGAAGAAGAAGAGTTCAGTGGACAGGAAGAAGATGACAATCTTGTATTTCTTATGCAAGGTAGTGAAAGCAAAGTCTAAGTCTGATTGGAACATAGATCTTTTCCTTCTCAGTGTTGTTGATGATTTGCACGCCTGTGAGACATTTCCCTGGGGGCATTTTACATTTGATGAGCTTATAAAGGAGATCATATGCTTTGTGAAGGGGTTTAAAGGCTCCGTGAAACCAAAACAGCAAACCGCCTTTTCTGGATTCATTCTTCCTCTTGAGCAAACCGCCTTTTCTTGTTATTATTGTTTTATGATTATAAGTAATACTTATAGGATTACTAGAGATATTGTAACTCAATGTGTAGGTTCTGGCATTTGAGTGTATTCCACATCTTGGATGCAAATTTCGAGAAGATGTACCTACAGAAAAGGACTGTCCAAGATTGTGCAAGCATAAGTTCTCCGAAAGCTGTATGAAAGGTTTTCCATTGGAAGACATAAATATAAAGCTTGGAAGTACTAAGGTTAGAAGTTTGTTTTGAGTTTGTTTTGAAGTTTCCATTGTTATGAGTTTGTTTTGAAGTTAATGTATTGATATTCACAGGATATCACGAGCATTTTGGAACCTGATTCTGATGAAAAAGTTCTGTTGGCACGTATCTTAGATGATGGTTTTGATGATGGGATAGGTTTTATTGATCCAATCATTGAGAGTTGGATCGAGCGTCTAACTGTACAGACGAAGAAAATATGGTGGAAAGATCTGTACGATTTGGACTTGGTTGCTCGAAGGGATGAATTAGTTGAGAATGTTGATGGAGTTCCTGAACGTATAAGGTCTTTTCAGTAAGGTTTGAGTGGGAACTTAAGGAGTCGATGGAAAAAGGGTTTGGAGATATCATGGTGAAGACTGATGACTTGGATATGAGATTGAAGGAGGTTGAAAGCTTTGTGGAGTCCCTGAGCGTTGAAGTGGTTTCTCCAACACCTTCTCAGCAAAGTGGAGTCTCTGATCCGACACCTTCTCAGCCAAGTGGAGTCCCTGATCTGACACCTTCTCAGCCAAGTGGAGTCCCTGATCCAACACCTTCTCAGCCAAGTGGAGTCCCTGATCCAAATATCGTTAAGATAAGTGAGTGTTTTGATTGAGTGAATGATTAAATTTGATGGAGTTCATGGTTTTTAGTTGTCTTTACATCTTTTTGGAACTTTGATGCAGGTGAGGAAGCTGGGGGTGAGAAAGAAAAGAAAGACCAGGAAGAGAAGAAAGGAAATAAAAAGAAAAAGAAAGACAGTGGACCTGTTGTTGAAAAAGGGAAAAGACACCATATGTAGCCGAGCAGAAGCGACTGAGAAAGGAATAGTGTCGTTGAAGAGACCAATGTGTTATTTATTATGTATTTGACTACATATATTTCAGTATTTGGTACTACTGGTTTATTAGGTACAACTGTTATCAGGATTAGGTACAACTGTTATCAGGATTTGGTACAACTGGGTTTATTAGGTACAACTGTTTTCAGTATTTGGTACAACCGGTACAATTGCGCACAACTGCTTTCAGTATTTGGTACAACCGGTACAACTGCGTAAATCTGCTTTCATTATTTGGTCCAAATTTCTAGTTACACAGCGAAATTTCACAATGAAACATAACATAAACATAACATAACATAAACTATGTCTTAAACAGCAAAATTTCACAATGAAACAAACCACAAACTAAATCATAAACAGTTGGCATTGGCAAACCATAAACTAAATCATATCTCTAGTAGCAAGTTCCTCCCTTAGCCTCTCAATCTCCCCGTCTTTCTAGAGTAATTGGTCCTTAAGTTCAGATACTTCAACAAGTAGTTCACGGATTGACTCACGAATTGACTCCAAAGCAGGGTTAGCACCACCTCCATATCGGAAAGCATGCTGAACCGATTCTTCTGCTCCCTTAATCCAAACCATAGCCTTTTAAGTTCCTCATCGACTGCGTCATCCCACCACTTAGATAGGTGTTCTCCACTATCCTCACTCAATGGGCATTTGTAGTATTTTCTACCTTGATTTTTGATGGCTGTAGCTTCCTCAAGTCGGACAAATTGACCACAGAAACAACGTGTCGGAACACCATAATTACCATCCTCTCTTGCGCATCCACTATCGATGCTTGATGCCGAATTAGAAGTATCATTGCAACTATTTTGACAGATGAGCGACATTATCACTATAGAAACAAAAGTTAAAATTAGATCTTAAAAACACTATATCCTACATCTAGAGATATATATGATAGTAGATGTAAGGTAAATCGGTGAAAATACCTCGATTTCTCAGGTCTGTGACAAGTTTCGCCATTTTTTCTCTAAACCCAGAAAAAATTTCTATCTTCTGTAGCAAATTGTGAAAGTGAGAGAGAGAGAAAAACCGATGGAAATTGTGAAAGTGAGAGGGAGAGAGATAAAGTCATTTATTAATAATAAAAGTTAAAAAGTATTGGACCCACAATATATTAATTGTGAAAGTGGAAAATTCTCCCTTTCTTTACTAAACGTCTGGGCGGGTTCACCATTTATTAAAAATCGGCGGGATATTCTTAATAGTTGTCCTTAAGTGTATAGTTGGACTTTCTTCTTCATAGTTGTACAAATGCTTATTTGGAGTTTTTTTGGTTGGACTTTGATGTAAAATGATTTTTTGTAGTTGGACACACTATTTTAAGTTTGTAGATATAAGTTTGGAGGTTTTCATCATAAAAGATACATGAAATATTTATTTCAGCTATTTTCAGCTTGAAAGGGTGACAAACATACAAGAACCTCCTTATATTCTAAGGAGTTATTATGTGAAAACAACGGTATTTTTTTGAAAATTACAAATTATGTTGTCCTGATTTTAAAGTGTTTCTTCATCATTCAAGATGGTTTTTTAACCTTATAAATCGTACTTTAATTTTTCAAATTTATCGAACATAATTAAGAGAATCAAATATGGTCTTAGTTGTACCTAGTTGAACTTGGTTGTACAAATCCGAGAAATCCAAATAGAAACACAAATACCAACACACAAACACACAAATTAACTTTTCTCTTCAGGCTGCAACCACCTCTCCAAGTCTATGCCATGATTATCCTTGTTATTGTTCATCTTTAACCTCTTTGAGCGCCTTTCTCCGGTGGATGGAAACCGCTTTTCTTGAATTCTTCCCGAACATTTGATGTACGCCGACGATAAGGCAAACAATTCTTGAATTTTAGTAGGAATTGTCCACTTAGACTCATGCGGCACTACATAAATCGTCATGTAATAGGCTAATGCTCACATCTCAATCAATGAATATTTTGAGCAGAGATCATAGATTTGGATAGTCTCTGTTCTATCTTCCTTCCTCAGGACATTCCTGGTCGCGGCTATTGCATGGACACACGGATACTTGTCTATATCAAAACATCTGCAAGAACAACTTTTCATTTTCAAGTCCACCAAATAAGTCTTCCCATAGAGTCCAATAACGTTGTATTCAAGCTGAAAGTTGTTCAGCTCATATACCGTTAAACGTGACGCAATTACTCATCTTGTGTGCAATTCGTTCTCCACAAAAGGCACCAATTTCTTTGTGTCCGATGCACCGGCAGCTTCATTCCTATGTTTGTTGAACGATTCAGATATTTTTTCAACAATCGCATCAATCATAGGTAATAGGCTGTACTTCCTTGCTTTTTTAAACACAGTATTCATTGATTATGTGGAATTGCTAGTGTCTATGTTGTACTTGTCTCCTTCAAAATGAGACCGTGCTCATTTCTCCAGTCCTATACTCTTATCCAAATACGCACCAGCTTTAGGAAACATACTCCTAAATTCACTATACTCTCTGTTGAACTCACTCTTAGTATAAACATGAGCACAATCCCTGAATTTCATCGCAGCTAGATCTTTTTTCATTCTTCACATGTCAACTTTTCGAAAAACCAGGTCCAACTAACATCTTTCTCACTATCGATTACACCAAACGCAATTGGATAATGGTGATGATTAGGATCCTAAGCTGTTGCAAAAACTAACATACCACCATATATAGTCTTAAGGAAAGTTGCATCCACAACTATCACTTTCCTCATTGCCCTAAACCCTTCAATGTTAGTGCCCAAAGCGATGAATAGGTATTTGAACCTTTATTCTTCATCCAATTCCACACTTGTTACTGTCCCATGATTGACTTTCTCTAACATGTAAAGATAAGAAAATAACATCTTGTAGCTTTTTTCAGGACTCCCTCGCACATCACTAACATGTTTTTTTTCCCTCTCATTACAGTAGAGTAGTAACAATGCAAACCAAGTCTTCTTTGAACAATACTCACGATGTTCTTACCACTCGGGGTCTCAAATCGACTTGGATAGTCTTCATGCAAAACCGATGCTACTAATCGTGGTGTGCCTTCTGTTTACTATGTACTCTGACACTGAAAATACATGATTTCTTAATTTTTGCAACTCGTAAATACCATGTACAACCTTGTGCAGCTTGACGGCATCGTAGAATAAGTCGCTCCGTATCTGACTTAACAGTTTGGACCCCAAAACAGTTTCTATTTGCAGATTTGTTAACCAGATCTTGCACTGCCTCCTTAGAACAAAATTCTTGATTTATTTCAAGACCCGTACCATCTTCCCATTATTTAACATACTAACTTTCTTCTACATGACATGGAAGCTCAACATATTCATGTCTACCATCCAAACCATCATCCACATTGTTATCTATCGGGCTATCCACAGCCGCAATTTCATTACGTGATGCATTCTCACAATCTTCATCAACAACATTTTCATTACCAGCATTCTGCATCATATCTTCAATAGTCAGCTCATTTTATTGTTCCTCTGTATCACTCTCTCTCAATATAGCAAGGATTCCTAGATTTTCATCTCTTCATTTGAACCCAACTCCCCATAATTCACACCAAATGAACTTCTTTCCTCCACTCTTGAAACTTGCTTCAGTCTTGAAACTTGCTCCACTCTTGAAACTTGCTCCATCCTTTGATTATTTTCTAAATCTTTTAATAACTCCACATGCAAAACAGGTTTAAGTCCTTCTTTATCAAATGATGTTATAAAAACATATACGTCCTCGTCATCTACAATATATGACTCCCTCCGAGATTTAGATAGATTGTAACTCAATTTCAGCTTTTCCGAGGTTTCATCAATCGCAACCTTCCTGCAGATCTTCTCTACTAACACCGATAAAGTTATCTTCTCCAAAAATGAGGTCTTAAACGCTATACCATATATATAATTTCTTGAAATCGAATTATACTCTTCTGAATAGTACCCTCCGTAGTCAAAATGTACGTTTGTATGGCTGTTATTCTTCATTCTGTAAATAGAATAAAATAAAACACAATTACGAATTACACAGGTCACATCTCTCAGTTATACCATTTGTACCATTTGTCCCATTTTTACCAATTGTCCCATTTGTACCAGTTGTCCTATGTCTGCAGATTTCCTGACTACGATTCTTATTTACTTCAGATTCAACTCGATTCAACACAACTAAGCTACACTCGACAAATTACCAATGCAAATACCTAATCGTCCCATTACTAACCAAATGTGCTTATCCAAACAAGTAATTTTAATATCAAATCCCTAATTTTATAAAATCCCCAAATCCTCTAACAATGCTAACAATGTATGATGAGAGAGGAGAACAAACTGAGTTACAGATGGACGGAGGCGGTGATGACAGACAAAAAATGACCGGTTCCGGCGGCCAGCGGCGGACACGCGAAGAAGAGAGTTGCTCGGCGGCGGCGCAAGAAACGAGGAGAAGCTTCGAAGAGGGGATGAGGAGAAACAGTTTGATGATCTCAAATGCCACTCAAAAATTTCATTAAGAGTATTTTGGGTTTATCACATTTTGGATGACATGTAGATCATTTTGTGGCATGTAAGATTATTTTTTTGGCAAAAGTGATATTTTAAAACATTGTCCCGAGAACGTAATGGACGATTACAATCGTATATTGCCATGGGTGGCTCTGCTTGGTTGCATCATCTTCTGCAAGAAGAGGCTCATATTGGCGTTTAATTTTAGTTTTCATACTTGGTTTTTGTGTACTTGAATGAAACACTGCATCTCTCTCTTATTTTGCTGAAATATACGAATTTTAGAGTTTTACCGATTGAAACAAAGACAAAAAAAAAAAACATAATCTGAATTGGTGAGAAGAATAGATCAGGACTTTAGTGTTTAAATCCAAGCCAAGTGATATGGTCACAAAGCCAACACTCGCAAGCAAAACCGTATTTCGTACTGACACAAACCCAATAAAAAATCTTACTATGTTTCACTATTTGTGTTGCTTGAATAAATAAAATTTTTAAACCGCCCATGATTTAAGCCTCTTCTCAGTTACAATCCTATAGGAGGTAAATTGCAATCTCCAAAATGCAAGCTTTTCACATGAAATCATCGTCGTCCATTGCGTCATAAGGACCCGCAACAAGATCATCATCAGGCTTATCCACATGCAGTTGTTTCTTTCTACCTAAAACACAAGTGAATAAAGAAAGAAAAACCCATCTCAATATGATCATTTCAGAAACAGAGACGTGCTTAGCTTATGAATATCTAAATTCACAAGTCTAATCAAAGAGAAACCACTATATGGAGACAAAGAAGCAAAAGAGTGATTGTGTGTACCTGTCTTCTTTTTGCCAGCAGCTGCTTCTTTCTCCGCCTTCAGCTTTTCATTTGCTATTGCTGTAATGGACGAAGCAACATCTTTAACATCTGCTGCTTTCATATTTGCCACAGAAAGTCTCATCATTGCTTTGAGTAGTCCAATATAATGAAAACTTTTCTGCAAAACAGTAGATATAGTAATAATGTGAGTTAATCAGTCTTTGGTCAAAGAGATATAAGTGAAAATTAAAGAGAAAGCGATAGGAAAAGACTATAGCATACCTCAAATGGTACAAGTCTCTGAGATATCAATTCAGCATATTCCAAAAAATCGCTTTCAGACTTAGGAATAAATATATTGACGCTTTTTTCGTCAGTCTTTACTCCAAAGAGTTCAGCAGTCGATTGGTAATCAGCTTCTTCCACAAGCCTAAGATAAAAAGAATATTAAAATATAAGCACAATCGCCTTCGTAAGGCCACAGCCTAAGTCACATGTTTCTTACGGTACTAGCAAACGATTATTTTTCCTGTTGAACCAAACCAATGCGAACCAACAGAAGATGTATATATAATTGATATTTCTAAACTCTTATACCTTTGCTGGCGAAGTTTCTCAGCAATAGGATCTACTGGTGCTTCTTTTGATGATTCTTTTGGAGCTTCAACAGTTTTACCCTTCTTTTCGACAGCTTTTGCTACTGCTTTCTTTGGAGCTTTCTCAGGAGCAGGCTTTACTACAGGTGGCTAAAGAAGAAAACAAAGATTGATTCTTAGGTGCTCAAGAAACAAAAAAAAGGTTCTTGACAACTATTTTTAGCTGTAATCTCAAAATCAAATAACGAACACAAGCCAATAGTGAAAAATTATATACTAAAAAAAACTATACCGGAGCAGATTCATCGTCCTCTTCCCACGAGTCCTTGATATCACTCTCATCTACATCCTCATCATCCCAGTTACTTTTCAGTTCAACTTTTGCAGGAAGTGGTTGAAAGTCCTCAGCCTCTGAAATCAGAAAAGAAAACCTACAAGTGAGAAATCTAATATATTTCCATATGAAAACTTCAATAAAGCAACAAAAAGCCTATCATCTTAGAGAACATAGCCAGGGAGAATAATGCAAGAACATTAAAGTATTCACAGACAAATACACACTACATATCGAACAATAGTTAATACAAGTCTCTTACCCCAATCATCCATACTTGTTGCCAACTATCTAGAACAAGTACGAGCTGCTATCTGAATCCAACTGAAAACCTGCAAAAGCAGCCACATAAGATCACAAAGATAAAACAAAAATCATTCAGCATGTCTTCTCAGAGCAAAGGCTCTCAACGTACATCTAAATGGTACATTACTTCTATATCCTGGAGGTAACAGACAACAAAACTCCTATCAAAATTTTAATAAGATATTTTCAATACACATGATCTAATGAAGTAGGCATTTTATCTGACCAGACAATTTCATATTAAACTTGCAACCAATTCACAATATACCCAACCCAAGAAACTGATACATTTACTTTTAAGATCTAGGCTACGCAACTTAAGAACTTAGAACAATTTATCATACATAAAACTTCCAGTCCTACTAGTACTTCACCTCTGATTAGAACTACTAATAAAAGAGCATAGGTTACAAGGTAAACCAAAGGTTTCATGATCTCAGAAAGATATCAAACTGAACAAATCCTCACCAAAAATTTATATCAAAATGATAACTTTCGAGGAACTGCTTTAGCAAGCAAGAACAGCAGTAAACAAAACATAGAAAATAGAGCATAATCGTTCAAAGTAATCTTACAAAAATAAAAGATAATCAAGTAACACATAAGAACCTCTTAAGAAATTGAGGAATGATCCAGTTAACAATAATTTTTTAGGATGAACCAACAATCAAATTAACAATGACGTTCAGAGTAATGTTACAAAAGATAACAAATAGAGTTTGATCATGGCATTCTAACCCAATTAATGATAAATTACGGAACTTTTACAATGAACCAACAAACCAATTAACAATAAACAGCCATGAAGCTCTACAAATCTAAATCTAATACGATTAGGTATTGGCATGCCTAGCTCGGATTCAATTCGGTAAATAAAAAGGGAATTGAGGATAGGCGGAAGAAGAAATTACCTGAGAAAGGCGGAATCCTAAAGGAAGGTTTCAGCCGGAGGATACAAATCGCCACCACGGAAATGAATAAAGATGAAAACTTGCGATGTGAAGCAGACGAAACGAATGCTTTGTTCGGTTGTCCGTCGTTTTGATGGATTTAGGGTTTTCTCGCCGTCTTTCCAATTTTCTTTTCTTCAACATTCGCATTTAAGTTGTTTTATTTTTTTAACCAAAATACAAAAGTGGAATTATATTTTTTTATATTGATATATTATAAAATCAGTGATGTAAAGCCCACTTTTTTCTATGGGCATTACGAAATAAGGAGGAACTTTCATTTAGTTGTTTTCTAATAATATATTAGAATGTTGTTTTCTAAACTTAAAAAAATCGAATACCAAAATTATATGGATTAATGAGTGTGTTCTAAACGGAAAATTCATACCAATTTAAAGAAATTATTTAGTTTTTTAATCGTCGATTGATATATATATATATATATACATATGATATAAAAGAAACAGAGAACATTATGTTACAACATAACAAAACATAGCATGAAAGTTTAAAAGGAGAAACAACACTAATACAAAATCGCCAACCGAAAAAAAGAAAGCTTAGTATTGGCCTTCGTCATGTATTCATTGCTGGAGCTATGAAAGACCTCCAATGGACAGGTACAATCTGAGTTGACCTTCTCTCGTAACATTCTTTGCTATTTCTCTAGCAATCAAATTCGCTTGCGACAAATAAACCTTCAGACTAATTCTGCGAAACCTTTGAAGCTGCCTCTGAATTTTATCTGAAATACCTTGGTATGGAGGCCATTTTCGAGAACAAGATATTGCTTGGATTGCAGTAGAAGAATCATAACACATTTCCACATCATATATATGTAAATCACATAAGTTTTGGATAGACCAGAGAATACACTGTAACTCAGCTGATAATCGATCCGAGATGGGAATGAATGCATCGCGAGCATGGAACAAAGCAGACCCTGAATGATCCCTCAAAATCCACAAACCACTACACATAAACCTAGGATTAACCCATGACGCATGTATATTGCATTTTCTCATACCTGTTTGAGACTTCGGGGCTAAATGACTGACCTTGCCCTCCATAGCCATTTAAGCAAGAAGCCACCGCCAAAGCACCTGATAGCAGACGCCATAAAAACATCTTGATCTTTGGCAAAATTTTAAGCAACCACACCCAGGATTTAAAAGCATTAGCTTCTTTAACCGTTGGTGAAAAATCAACCACACCCGATCCTGCTTTTTGATAAAAGATAGTTACCACTTTTAACCGAATAAACACCATCATTAGGTGGAAAGGACCAATTACGATTAATATCCACATGAGGAAACAACTCAGCTAGAAGCACATAGTTCCACTCACCCTGAGATGTTATTAAATCCGACACCTTTAGATTTAAATCCATCATACGTACTTTGTTGATAGGTCTTCCTGGTATTTCATCTAAAACCCATTTATCAAACCAAACATGAGTGTTACATCCATCACCTATAGATTTCATAAGTCCTCTTGCTAATAGATCACTGCCATGAAGGATACTACACCACGCATAGGAAGGTCTACAACTTTTTCCGGCCTCCATAAAATCTTTCTTGGCAAAATTCCTGGCTTTATAAACCCGTGATAGCAAGGAATTAGGAGCTGCGATTAATCTCCATGCTTTCTTGGCTAAAAGAGCTTGATTAAAATTATTGTTGAGTTTTGAGTTCGATTATAACTTAGATTAGTTTCGGTTTATGAGATTGTTAAGCTAATCAAGAACAAGAATTTTACGAGTTCCTCTCAATAAAGAGTACGTCTCGAGTAAGCCTAGCTTACTGACTTCACTAAAACGCTTTTGTTGTTTACAATTTGATCTCTTTGGTCTCTCACTCACTCACACTAACTCTCTTGCTCTTTTGTGAAAGGTACCTCACCAAGAAGAGCTCCAATGTGATGTTGTGCTTAGGAGATATGGCACATATCCCTAATCCTGACCCCAAGACAAAGAACAACAAGAAACCCAAGAAGAATCACTCACCAAAGACTACCTAGAACTAAACCCTCTTAACCGATTGTATTAGCTCTCCTTAGTCTTCTCTTCTTCTCTTTTGTTTTGTGGATGATCTTTGTGTTATGCTGTGACCTCTATTTATACTAGTTGTAGACCCGGTTTCCTAGTCTAAACATGTTTTGGCTCTTCCTAATCCTACTTGAATTCGGATTACTTATGAGACAAGAAACACACATAAGAAATTACTCTTTAAGTGTCTTAATGGGTCTTGATGTTTAATAACCAGCCTTAGCACAAACCAGCCTCTTAATTTCTTCAGCGTCATGGCCCAGCACGGCCCAAATGAGAAGAGACGAGAGCCGTTTGGTGACTTGACGCGAGTCGGCACATCTTACAATCTCCACCTTGTCGAGATGCGTGTCAGCCTGTTTCTCACCTCGTTTCAAGAAAATAACTTTTCACCTTTCCAACGCTTCCTCTTCTCTCTTCTCGAAAGCTCTCTCTTCTCTCTTTCGAAACCTTTCTTTCTCTCTTCTTACTGACGTTCTTCTTTCTCTTCCGATGTTCTTATCCTTTCCTTTCCGGCGTAAGCTTCCTTTTCCGACTATTTGTCTTCTGACGCCTTCTCACTTTCTCACCTTCTGACGCCTTCTCACTTTCTCCGATGGACGCCGGTGGTTCTTCCAAGAAGTCTCCGATCTCCGAGTATGACATGCTCGAGACGATCTGCCGGAACGCTGCCGTGACTCAGGGAATAGGTAACGTCGTCTCTCTCCTTGTCTCTGTAACCGAGACGATTCTGATTCTTTGGTTTCCTCGGCTTCTTTCTTCTCTTTTTTGAACATTGACCTGTTCATCTTCTTCTTTTTCAGGTGAAGAAAAGGGTAAGGAGTTTGACGCCTTGCCCCTCTGCAAGAAGTAAGTCACCCTTTTCATCTTGACTTTTTCTGATTTCACGCTTGACCGCTTTTGAAACCTCGAGTCTGACTTTTTATCGATTTGTCTTCCGAGATATTTTCCGTTACTAACTCCTTTCTCTTTCTTTTGTCCGATGCATGCCATTGACAGGGCCATCTCGGACTATGTGCTCACCAAGTCAGGCGAGAACTTTCACTTTACGGTGAAACCCTCGAACATATTTTCAGGTAATCCTTTACTCATCATGTCTGCTGGGTTCTGCGTTGTGTGAATCTTGATAATTTTAATTGAACCGTCTTCTACTAAAATCTCGGATAAAATGATATTTAGTTGCTATATGTTTAGTTCTATCATGATGAACCAGATTTTTAGCTACATGAATTGCACTTTGTGAATCACATCTCAATTAAAACAGTTAGAACCAATATTCAATTCATCACAAATCTTTTGCACCAAATTCCTTCTTTAGCTGCTTTTGTGAGAGCAATGTACTCAGCCTCTATGGTTGATAAGGCTACCACATGCTGCAGGCTTGCTCTCCAGCTTACCGTGTTTCCACCAACCTGGAATACGTATCATGTGACTGATCTTCTTTTGTCAAGATCAGTTGCATAATCTGAGTCACAATATCCTTCAATGTCTAAGTGTCCTGCCTTTGTACATGTTAGGCTTAAATCTGTAGAACCTTTTAAATATCTTAGGATCCATTTTACCGCATTCTAATGAACCCTTCCTTGATTGGCCATGTATCGGCTTACCAAGCAGATTGCATAAGCAAGATCTGGTCTTGAACCGATCATGGCATGCATTAGGCTGCCTACTGTACTTGCATAAGGCATGTCTTCCATAATCAACCTTTCTTTGATCAGTTCTTCTTGTGTCAGACTTTTCAACTTAAGCTGTGTGTTTACGAGTGAGACCACAGCCCTACAGTCCATCATATTAAATGATCTTAACACTTGTCTTAGGTATCTACCTTGTGATAGCTTTAAGATTCCATTCTTTCGATCTCTTATTATCTTCATGCCTAGTATTCTCTTAGTCGAGCCTAAGTTCTTCATTTCAAATTCTGTATTTAGGCTTTTCTTTAGGATACTTATCTTCTTTAGATCCTTGGCTATTACTAGCATGTCATCAACATAAAGTAGGAGGAACACTTGATCATCAATGTTAGTTCCCTTGAAGTAGACGCAAGGATCATTGATGCTTCTTTGGAATCCTTGTGATTTCATGAAGTCGTTAAACTTGTGGTTCCATTGCCTAGGGGACTGTTTCAATCCATAGAGTGACTTCTTCAATAGGAAAACCTTGTTTTCGTTTCCTTTTTCAATGAACTCTTCTGGTGGATCCATATAGATCACTTCATCTAACGTACCATGCAAGAAAGTGGTTTTAACATCTAGTTACTCTAGCTCTAAGTCGTAATTCACCACAACTGATAACATAATCTTTATGGATACATGTTTCACTATTGGTGAGAAAATTTCATTGTAGTCTATTTCTTCTACTTGTATGAATCCTTTTGCGACTAGTCTAGCTTTGTGTCTTGATTTTTCAACCCCGAGAATTTCCTTCTTTTAACTTGAAAATCCACTTGCATCCTACTGTCTTTTGCTTTTCCGGTTTAGAGACAATATACCATGTCTCATTCTTGTATAGAGAGTTCATTTCTTACTCCATAGCTAGTCTCAATTTCTTCCATTCTCTACTTCTCTTAGCTTCTCCTAGAGTTTTAGGCTCATCTAGCTCTAGGTCTTCAGTACACGCAAGTGCATAAGCTACATAGTGTGATGAATCACCATACCTTTGTGGAGCTTGAATGTTTCCTCTTCTAGTCCTGTCCCTGGCCAGTAGGTATCCTTCTGGTGATTCTGTTTCTTCATCTTCCTTTTCTTCAGACACTTCTTCCTCCTCTAATTCTTCTTCCTCTTCATCTTGGATTTCTGAAGATACTCCACCTTGACCAGTGTTTTCCCGAGTGTCTTCTTCTTCTTTATTTGTGTCGCTTTGGACTGAAGAGTCTTGGACTGTGACATTGTTGTCTGGTCCTTGAATTAGTTATGTTCTGAAAGTGACCTTTTTAGCTTTAGGTTGACTTTCTTGTTTGGCTTCCTTATAAACTTTGGCTTCATCAAATACCACATTCTGGCTAATAGTGCACTTTCTTTCTTCGGGTAACCCTTAGTTCCTTGAGGATACCCCATAAAGAAACATTTTATAGCCCTAGGACTTAGCTTATCTTGTTGAATGTGTACATAAGCTATGCATCCAAATCTTTTTAAGTGGTTGTAGTTAGCTTTAGCTCCTGTCCATAATTCTTCTGGTATTTTGAACTTTAGTGAAGCATTAGGTGTCCTATTTATTAGGTAGACGGCTGTGGCAGCTGCTTCTGCCCAAAACTTCTTTTACAAACCTGTCTCTGCTAGCATGCATCTAATCTTGTCTGCTATGGTCCGATTCATCCTCTCGGATACTCTATTTTTTTTGTGGAGTATAGGTGCAAGTTCGATGCTTTTTTACTCCTGTTTCCTTGCATAGGTTATCCATTTACTGATTGCAAAATTCTAGTCATTATCCGTTCTTAAACATTTTAGAGTTCTCCTTGTTTGATTTTCTACTAAAGTCTTCCACTCGGAGAAATTTTCAAACACCTCATCTTTTGTTTTTAAGAACCTGATCCAAACTTTCTTAGAGTAGTCATCTATAAAAGTTAGGAAATACTTGCATCCCGAGAGACTAGACTCATTTGAGGTCGAGCCCCATAAGTTACTGTAAACATAGTCAAGAATATTTCTTGATGTATGTTTTGCATCCGGAAAGCTTTGCTTGTGAGACTTTCCAAGTACACACTCTTCACAGAAATCAAGAGTGTATATTTCCTTAGAGTTAAGGTAGCCTTCTTTTACCAGAACACTCATGTTCTTCAAGCTCATATGTCTGAGCCTTGAATGCCATCTATTTGCTAAATTTGTTTCAGCCCTTGTTATAGACACTTCTTCCTTGCAACACCGATCCTTGTAGGTAGTACAATCCTTCTTGATATTTTCCTGTGAGCACTTGTCTTTTATCCTTGTAGAATTTCACTGTGAAATCTCCACCTAAATACTTGCAGCCACTTTTCTCTAGTTGGCCGTATGAAATAAGATTTCTTCCCATGTCTGGCATGTATATAACATCTGTTAGTGTCACGATAGTTCCATCAAGATTTTGTATCTTTAAGTTACCTATTCCTTTGACCTCACTTTGTGTGTTGTTGCCCATTAGTACTTTGCCTCCATTGATTTTTTTAAAATCAAATAGTACTTCTTTGTTTAGTGTGATGTGAAATGTACATCCAGAGTTCATCACCCATTCATCTTTAGTGTCTTATAAGCTGATTGTTAGCACCATAGGCAGCTCAATATCTTTAGTTATATTAGCCGCATTGTTAATAACCTAAACGTGTCGAACACGTACAAAAATCAACACCAAACCTAAAGTATTTGACTTAACTTAGATAGGAATGCTCTGCATCAGAAACGAAAGCTATTGGTTTACCAGTAAATGACATAAAGTACTTTAAGTAGACATTTTTTCACTCGAAGGGCCAGGGGTCGAGACCTCTTGAGTGGATTAGACGACTTGATATTGCACAGAGCTAGAGAACTAGAGTATCCACACAATTTAGCTCGTTGAAGTTACATAGTGAAGATCTTAAACAGTCAAATGTTTGTTTGGAAGATGATATGTGTGCCAATGTTTCTGATTTGGTATAGTACGACAACAACAAAAGATTAAAACATCAATGAGAATAAAATTTGTTGGAACAATTCGGTACATTGCACAGAATCATAAAATCAAGGTGGGGCTTGCAAAAATATTATACAAATTTTGATAAGACTAAACAAAATAAAAAACTAGTTCAAATTTGATCAAACTAAACTAAAATTACTTACCTTACCTTGACTTCATCATAGAAGTAAGTAACTGATTAAATAAGAGAATAGTGCCAAAGTTTGAATCAAGGTGGGGTTTGTGAAAATGTGATTCAAATTTTAGGTGTTTGATTCGGTTAAGTCATTTACGCGAAACCAAAGGTCGAATCAAGCGGTTAAAGGCATCTATCGAGATTAAGAGGTAACGTTGAGTCAGAGAGAGGGTTCTTCGAAGTGAAATAGTAGACATACTACAGAAGAAGGTTCCTACTAACGCCAAAATATATGATTTCAATATTAGTATAAACATATATTTAAAGCTTTAGTATTATAATTTAAATGTTAGTATAAAATATATATATATATATATATATATATTTTCAAAAATTAATGGATACATGTTAATTTTAGGTATTTTTAAGTATACATAAAAATAATTTTTGGCTAATTTTCTTTAAAAGTCCTTATTATAAAAAGATTTTTGAAGACTTTTTAAAATCGTTTATTAGTTAGTTAATTTAATAAAAATAGATTATAAAAGATTAGTTTTATTTTGATATAAAAATTTGATGTTTGAAAACTGATTTTCTTGCTAAATATATTAAAAAGATAGGAAGTTACAAACAAAAAAAAATTATATCCTTGAAAACTAAGACGGTGGAAGATGTTGAAATCTTCGGTGATAACTTTCGGTGACAACAACTTTAAAGAGGTAGTCAATTTTGAAAATACAAAGAAAGCTACAAACTAATAATCAATTTTGAAAACTGATTTATATTAAAACCTTTATAATTAATAATGTTGGAACTTTTGATAATTTAATAAATTGGCTTTAATTGGTTAATCATTTGAGACTTTACAATAAAAATTTTAAAATTTTGAGTTGAGATAATTTGAGGTAAAAAAAATTAATATTGTGGATGGTATAAATTTTCAGTTTTGACTTGAATATTTAATATTTAAAAGAAACACTCTTTTGATGATAAATAGCAAAAACTACGGATTAATTCACTTATAAAACCATATACATAAATTCAAATTTATGATCAATAACATTTATTGTCTTATTTTAACAACATATAAGATTATAAAAATAAAAATGATAAATATTAAGAAATTAAAAAATTAAAAAAATTTAAGAAATGTTGGTTACTTTAACTGTTTAATACAATAAAAACTAGATACGAGCTCTAATAATATTTAATTTTTAAACACATTAAAACTATATATTAGTATACTATCTTTAATATATATATATATATATATATATATATATATATCTTTTACATATCCTGGGGCAGAGGCACCATATGGGTAGTGGGATTAGCTGACCTCTACTAATTTCTAAAATTAGATTATATGTCTTTAATGTTAATTCTAATAAACCCAGTTAAAATTATTTTTTTGACCCCATTAACCTAATCCAAAACTAAATTAAGTACATTCAGTTATTTACATGGGTTAATAAACAAATACACCTAAACTATATATCTAATAATAAACAAAACAGCAAACAAAGTCCTTTTTATCTTCTTCTTCCTATCCGCCAGATAAAAGAAAACATAAATTATAGCCTAAGAAGCATTTCTTACATCATTTGGTTTATAGGCTTTGAAGTTAGTTTTGATTTTATATGTTGGTATTGTAACTGTCGAAACATGTTCTCGAGATAAATACTGTAAGAATTGCACTACAAAATCATATTGGTGATTAGTTTTAAGTGATTATTTAGTTTGTTCTATCAAAATCTAATAATTTAAAAATGTAACAAATGAAACAATATAAAAAATTTCAAATTATGAGGGAACATATAGAATACAATTGTAGTTTTTTTGGAGAGTTTATAAACTACTATTTTAGTATATTTTTCTAACCTCAGTTAAAAACATTTCTACCTCCGCCACTATACATATTTATTATATATATATGAGATTAATAATTTATGATATTAATAAGATCATATATTCATATAATGATTTAAAAATATTATTTTTTATATTATCAAATTTTATTAATTTTTACACTAATCCGATTTAAGATCGGACATTTTTATTATCTTATAATGTTTATTTATTTATCAGAGTATTAATTTATAGAAGTTATTAGATTATATAAATAATAATTAAAAAAAAAAGATCCTGAGACGTATGAAAATTTCAACTCGAGTAATCTGTACTCCTAAAACGGAGTGTGATTTTTTGGTTCACCAATATAAAATCTTATCATATATGCCAAATTTGAATATTAAAATATAAAAAGAAAAACAACCATATTATTAATATTATTATCCAGACTCAATCAAAACACCGTATATGTATTTTTGGTTTATATACGGTATCATTTTCCTAAAACGAGTTGCTATGATCTAAAACTCGTTGTTATATACAAAGAGATGAACGTGACATACTGACGTACAATATCTGTCGCCTCAAAATTGTTTATATATTTTGCTTAAAGTTCAAGAAAGCTCGAAATTAAGTATTGGTCAGACGTAGTAAAACTTTTCTCCAATTTTCTTTGTTTAGTTAAAATTATGGCTCTTGGATTGCCAGACGTGACAAAGGACACCCAACCTCCTCCAATTAGTTAATAACATATATAAGAAATGCACATTACTAATATGAGTATTATAGTGAGTATTATAGATACCTTACAAAAATATATTCCATATGGAGAAATTCGAGACATTTAGCTAGAACTCGAAGCAACATTACCATAACGAAAAATGTAGCGATATTCAAAATATATATTTTTACAGCCATAGAATTTCAGATTGAATTGCAACCTAATCTTCAAAACATACAATCGGTACAAATGTTTGCAGTTAATAAAGAAAGTATGCATTAAGCGAAAACTATCCAATAACAAAACAATAAACATCATACTACTATGAAAATTCATTTAGTCAACAATTCATCTTTGTGATCATTTAATCGGAATTTGATTCCAATAGATCTCGTTTTTTTTTGTGATAAAATTTGCACATATACATAATATTGAATAGAATAAAGATATATAAGCTCAAGCACAGAATAAAGATAATACTACGAACCCGTGCCATATAATATATATATATATTACTATACGCCATTCTCACACATGTCTATCATGGATGCTACGTGGTCAATTTTTCACTCAACCCTAATTATGCATGTTGGTGTTTTGCCATGCCCACGCACAAATACACAAGACTTGAGAATTAAGGATTGCATGAGTTAGGTTGTTTTTTGCAATCACGAACCTAACTTAACAGTATGACATTCCTCTTGACCTTTTGCATTATTCTTTCATATATTTGCAAAAAGAATTCCCCTTATAACTATAAGAAAATAACGATATAATATAATAAGACAGAATAATAAACAGTTTTGTCGATCACTTTCTTCGAAATTGATGACTCACCAAGAAACATTTCAAGACTGGGGTTTGTTAGGCTAACAAACTTCTTAATTAAATTTTGAAACCTTTGTTTGAAAAAGAGAGCCACGACAACGAGTCGCATTAGAGAACGTGACTCCAAAGTATACATAGCTGTATCTACTCGTATATTATCTCGTTCCTTAGATTTTTTGTGTGTGGTAATCTCATTCACTTAGAAAAAACAAGCGTTCATTTATTTGATTTTTGAAGTAAGCTTTGATTTGTTTAAATGTTAAAATCCTGTGACATTATTTATAAATTTTAAACGCAAACGCAAACTTAAAGAAAAAAATTGTTTTTTGGGATAATTTTGAAGAACAAACAATTGTTGTACCAAGGTTTTGACTAGCTACTTTTCTGAATCTTAGGACATTATAGATCCGAGTTTTGGACGCAATTTTTACCCTTTGACGTTTACATTTGTGTATATTATATATATTAACAAATATATCTGTAGATTGTAAACACAAAATCGTAACGTAATTGAAGTGTTTTCTTCCTCATTTTTATATTTAATTCATTTAGGTTTGTACTTAAGCTATACATGGTAAATAAAAAAGTATAGTTTATATATTTTATGTGTGCGTGTGTGTATATATTCACATAAAATCAAAGGGATGAAAAGTTTATCTAGATATTTAGTTGACATGAGTAATGAAGTAATTATGACACTACTCTTATTGTAATTTTTTATTTTTTTTGGGTGGCAATGTATTGATGAGATAACTGATTTTCCCTTCTACAATGGTCATCTAAAGCTCTTAATATATCGAGTTAATTAAGGAAGGAAAATAAAAATGACTAGTACTCTTTGACATCCCGAAATTAGTGAGGGATCAACAGCGTATGTTTAAATCACTTAAATACTTATAAATCCCAAATATGATCAGATATATGGGAAGACGCAACGAAAATTATGGACATTCATGAGAAGGAGGTTTAATCAGAAAGTTTGGTGCTTGAGAGCTCTACATATGAATATGCTTTTTGTCGGAAAATATTATCAATTTAATTTTCTCTTAAATGTTCATCGATCTGTAATCGAAAATGTGTATTTATGACTATTGGAGAATGTTTGGCGCAAAAAAAAGAGACTATCTGGGAATATACATTTATTCTTTGAAAGTATGTTTTTAACTCGTTTTGAATTTTAAAAAATATGTGACTATATATTAGTAGCTTAGAAATGTACATTGTGAATATCTTATTCGATAAAATATGACAAATACTCCTGGCTACTTCGACTATTGTTTACTATATATGCTTATAGCTATTGATAGTTATAAGCATAGTTGTACTTGATTGTATTTCTACAGTAACATTTTTACGATCTATTACAGAGCAAGCTAAATATAATATTCGTTGCCATCTGATTTAGGTTTTCAGTTACAATTTGTAACCACACGGATTAAGTTCCAGATTCATGGCACTAGTTGCAAACGTATATAAATCCACAAACAAAAAAATCTATTGATTTTGTAATGTTTGCTTCGATTTCTTCGTTTCTCTAATTCAAATTACTTTATATGTTGCTAATTCTATAAGTAATTAATCAAAATTTCAAAAAAAATTGCACTATCATATTGTTTTTAAAATATTGGTATAGCAAATTAGGGAAAATTATATAAAAGTTACAAGAAAACAATGTAAATTGTTGGGTTTTGTAAAGTTTTTAACTCAGTGAGATGTAAGTTTACATGCAACCAAAATAGTATACACATTAGCTTCACCTTAGTTACCAAAATAGAATACACAGTCATATATTCATTTAAAAAAAAAACATTATTCATTTAAGTTAACTACAAAGGAAGGAAACCCTAATTAAAGCTTGTTGCTGATGCAGCAACAGACGCCACTTAAGAAAGCTACTAATGTCCAAACTTGTATGTGGTGTTTGCTTCGTCCTTCACTCTATAAATTCACTTCATCTCTTCTCTCGTTCCCTCATCAAGTAATATTTTTATTTCACTTCTTTTTAATTTAGAGATTCTAATAAGTTGTGACAAAAAAAGAGTTCGTAAAGGAGTTTGGCTTTTGGTAGAGTTATTCGTTTGTATACACTATTTTAAACAACTAATTATTATATTTCTCTTTCTCATAAATATGTGTACTGGAAAATCATCATACACAAAATCCTCGCCCAAGGTTATTCAATAATTGTTTACATTTTCTTTGTCTACTTCAATAATTGGTTACTTTAGTTGTTACACGTGTATATAAAAAAATGGGCACGTTTGCAATAATATATAGATAACTAAAACAAAGAGACTTGCATACTGACAAAGTGCTTTTCTTTTTCTCTCCTGTTTCCGAAGTCTGGGAAAACAAGTCCAACTTCTTCTGTACTCGGTTCCAATGGTAAAGGAATGGTGAGAATACGACTCCATTTATTTATTAAGTTTTTACATCGATTTTTAGTGAGGCTCTAGAGTATTAACCATTAATCTAAAGATCACATTTTCATCAAATATTCTCATTTTTACTGTAGTCTAAGTCTGGGTTGATGACTAATTAGAAAAGAAACTAAAACTTGCTTGCAAGTTACAAGTTGATCTAGATTTTAAACTGTGTAAATATTTTGGCAAAAAAAAATCATTTGATGGAAATAAGTTTATATGCTAAATAAATCCTTTGGTAAAAAAACTTACTGCCAATACATTTTTTTCTTAAATGAAAAGAATTGGCTGAATTTTTTTTTATCAGATGCACATGTTAGAAATTCATGCACAGCTCTATCCAAATTGTAACATTATGTTTGTCTGCCAATTCCAGCATTGTTTAGTTACCATTTGATGTCCTAGTAGAAATAACCAAGACATTCCAATAATTTCTACAGTTTTTAGAAAGCCAGTAGTATATGCAAAGTTTCAAAAGTGTAAGATTGTGTGTTTTTTTTTTTTATTTGTTGTGGTGTGATTATTTCAAGCAATAGTAAAACCGGAAAGGTTGCTATCTCCTGTTTTCTACATATCAAATTAGTAACATAATAGTACGCGTTGAGTTCTACACTAGGTATGCGTTATGTCTTACTCATAAACTTCTCGGTCGAATGTTGTAAAAATAATGAGTAAGAAAAAGTATAGTGAATTAATTATCTTCGTACAATAATTTAATTTCCTTAATTATTCGTTGAAAAATCTATTGTAGACCAAAGTTGAACTCAAAGACAGAGCGAATGACAAAACCAAGGGAGCCGCGGCCAAGGTACCAAATAGAGACTATATGATTAATTGTGAAAAACAAAAATGCATGTTACATGAATATATCATACCCAAGAAAAACAAAATGCATATGTTAAGGTATATGCTTACTTGCATTAAACGCATACTGTCTCAACCTATATGAAACTTTTAATCAGATATTTGATTATTTAGTTTTTCTAGTAAAGAATTAAGAACCCCCACAATATATAAATATTCAAAAAAATATAGTAACATTTCGTTCAAATAATATCTTATTCGAATTCAGCGGTTGTAAAATTTGATTTGCGTTAACATATTTACTTCTACGATTAGTTAATTATCAATGCATGCAATTGCTGAATTTTTTTATTAATCAGAATGTTGCAAAGGCACCAGCAAAAGAGAACAAAAAGCCTCTCGAGTTCAAGCTTCATTCTGGCGAGAGAGCAGTGAAACGTGCAATGTTCAACTATTCGGTTTACACATACTTCCTCAATATTTCTTTATTTATCATTGTTATGTTATTTCAACTTTCCTGGAGCTCATTCATCATCTTGGCAGGTTGCAACTAATTATTATATCATGAAACTACAGAAAAAACAAGAAGAGAGGTTACAAAAGGTAAATTACACACAAAACAAAATTCTTACTATATGTTAGGCTAGAGAACAACCTTAAACCAATTTAAACCGACACAAACCGTACTCTGATTGGTTTTTGTCTCTCTCGGGCTGTAAATCTACGACTAACCATGTACATAACTGGAACCTCTCTAATTATATTAATATCGCTAATAGAAAATTGAACCACTTCAAATTAGCTTCATAAAGCTAACACAATTGATGCAAACCTTTCTCAAACCGGTTTAGTTTGGTTTGATACAAGCTCTTAAATAAATCACACCAAGACCGTAAGTAGATATAGAACAGAAACTGCTTTAACGAAAAGAGTGAGTTTAGTTGAAATTAGTTTTACTTCGGTTTGAGAAGAATTTTCAAAGTTAAGCCGCGTTATTAAATCGAACCATATGTAACAGAAGATAGAAGAGGAAGAGATTCGTATGCTGAGGAAGGAAATGGTTCCAAAAGCTCAATTGATGCCTTTCTTTGACCGCCCTTTTCTCCCACAGAGGTTAGTTTGATCATCTTCATATATATATATATATATATATATATATATATATATATATATATATAATCCCAACATTTCAAAACAAATTTTTTTAGAAATTGATTTTTGTTTCGTAGAATAATGTTCTTTTGTTCAACTAATACATATAACAAAATTCCAGTTTTTTTTAACGATTTAGTTTATTAATTAAAGAGATAAATTTATACGGTATGTTAAGTTGTTAACAAATGATACAATAGAAACTTAAATACTAAATTTATGGAAGAGTAAAAAATCAGAAAGAGTATTATTATATGAATTATATGGTTATTAACTATTTAATCATAATTATTTTTTTGTGAAATAAATATTTTGCTGTAGATCGAGCAGGCAATTGACGATGCCAAAGGAACCAAGCTTTGGAAACGTAAACAGCACTTGTTGGACTTGTGTTTTCAACAACGAACACTATCTCTACCATTTTAACCATATCCATTCTTAAATCTCGAGTCACTAGCTCAATTAGAGGCTATTGCTAATTTTCATTCGAAATCTTTATTTCTCAATCTACTTTTATCTTTGTTCTTGGCAGCTTTTTTCTTTCTTCTTTTGCCCTCTTTTTCAGATTTAATCTTTTGTAAGCTTTTTCATAGATTAAATAAATGAGCAAATCCCGGTTTGGAGTAATATCATATTCATAAAGATCACGGGCGGTCCTGACATTTGCTGGGCCACAAGCCAAAATATTTATGGGGCTATTAACTGATAAGTATTTAAAAAATTGGTAATAAGAAAGGGGGATGAATTGAATTCTCAACTTTAGGCTTCCTAATACAATTAAATGACAAACTCTTCAAATGACATTTTCGTTAAACTATCGGCCGAAACTACTCTCGCTTTTCGGTTCCTTTTCCAAACATAATCTATCATATTTGGTGAGAATGAAACAAATGCTTCCATTCGTTTGAATCCTCACTAATAGTTTTAAGTTGCATAAGAATTACGTTCTCTTTTCCAAAATCTTTTTTGACTTTGATGATACTTAGAGCATCCTCAACCATAAACATGTATGAGTATCATAAATATATGACATATATGACTTTGAGTGAAAAAGTCAATAAAAAAAAAAAAAAATTGAGAGAAAAAGGGAGAGAGCAAAAAAGAGAATAGAAACCCAATAAAAAACATACACGTGTTTATTAAGTCTCACAAAAGAGTATCAGACATCTCTCTGTACATAAACGTCTCAGAGAAAATAATTATACTGTTCATTATTTTTAAATATTTTTAAACTTATGATACTCTATACGTATCAACCTTGGCCATGGTCTTAACCTAGTCCGAGCTTGACTAACTTGTTAAGAAAGTAACCAGGATATCAAACGAAGTGACTTTTATCGGACATATCCATGACATTAATCTTATTCTAATTACTCATTAAAATAGACGTCCGTTCGTGATTGACATCAACGTCCATTCGTGATTAGCATTATTTAATGTATTAACGAATGTAATATTTATCTTATTTATTTAAAAATTAATAAATAACTAATTTAATCGCTTTAACTAACAATGTGCTACACGTTGTGTCAGCATGAACTTACGAATCTTCGGCTAACACATCACGACCCATATAGGTTCCGATCATTTCTACAACATGGAAATCAGAGATGGTGCTCAGCAACCATAGAGGGAAAGCGTCATCGCCTTGATATTTTAAATGAAATTGAGGATCTTATTGAATCCCAAAGAAATACATAGCGCATGGGCATCCAAAACATTGTCTTGCGAAAAAGTAAGATTGATAAATTTTCTACCAGGTTTTTGGCAAAAAAAGACATGAAAACTCGTTCGCTAGATCACTCCCATTAAACCATGGTAAAAGGGTATATTGTTTTTCTTACCACGCCAAAATATGTTTTTCACGCATGCCTAGGTGTTATTACTCTATTATCAACAGGAAATAGAATACAACAAAGGAATGTTGGGGCTCAAGTTTATTGCGTCTTTTGTTTCAAATGGAAACTTGAAACCATATTTTCTTTCTTTGCAATTTTTCATCGGAAATATGGGATAGAATAGTTATGAATTTGCTATAATCTAAACACATAAGAGATTGGGATCAATTCATGATGATGTTGGTGGATTTATCACAAGAAAAGTTTATATCTTTCTCTTGCGATATTCTTTCCAGGATGTATTACACTTTATCAAGCAGGAAATAAATAATCAACGATATAGTGAGGTCCCGAAGTTGTTATAATAGATACTTCAGACTATTGACAAATAAGTTCAAAACATATTATCATCATCCGACAAATGGAAAATCAACAATATGAAAAAAAAATAGAGACATGATTTACCACAAGATAATAAAAAAATGCAATAATCTCTTATTGTTTTAAAATTTTAAAATGATTAGCACCGAATTGTAAAAATATATTTTTGATTTGAATAAATTTAATATTCAATTAAAAAAATAATTGTCTATAATCGATCCAAGACTTAAAAAGGCATTCTACAAAATAGAGATCATTTTAGAGACATTAGTATTATAAATTCAGGAGTCACTCTTCTGCATTGAGTTTTTTTTCCTTTTAGTTCGGTTTCATATTTTTATCATTAAATATTTTTTTGCACATTTTTTAAAATTTTGGTTTAAGCCCTTGTTATCGGTTGATAATAAACATTCTAAATTATCTTATACGGCTTTTAAAATTTAAATTTTAAAGATGAAATTTAAATTAACTAAGTAAAAAATATTAATCGTCAACCTAACCAACTTTTTTACAATCATATCAAAGTAGGGGTGGCAGTTTTTATGTTCGGTTCATATACTTTTTGGTTCAGTTTGAAAATTTTGGTTTGGTTTGGGATTCAGGTTTTACTCGGATCATATTTGGGATAGAATGTATGATAAACTTAGATAATTAATATTACATGTTTTAATATATGTAAATGTATTATATTTTACATTGATTACACATATTATTTTAGTGAATCTTAGTTTATTCGGTTCAATTTCAAAAATATTTGGTGTAAATTTTTCCTAACACCATTCGGCTTAGTTTTAAAATTTGGTTGTTGAATTTCGATTTGGTTTGGTAATTTTGGTTGGTAATTAAGCCATTGCCGTGATTCATGGGTCTTTTCCAAATCTTGTGTAGGGATATGTCTGGTTGCTACTTGCTAGCGTTAAAAAACAATTATGGAAATTGCTGAAATATACACTTTTTAACAGTGAAATTATTAGATTTCAAAGATTCTTCCTACCAGCAACTAAAACGATGGGTGGTTGTTGTTGGTTAATTTATTATTATTATTTGTTAACTCTATAGCAAAAGTAAAATTTACCCTCTATAATTTTTATAGTTTACAAAGAATTCAAAAAAAAAAAGTTACCCTCTATAATTTTTTTAATTTGTTAAATCTATAGAAAAAGTAAAAAGTAAGAGATTACAAAGAATTCAAAAAAAGATATTACTCTTTAATAAAAAATTATCGTATTAAATTCTTAAATACTATATATATCATCTAAACTAAAATATATTTATAAGTATATATAATCTAAACTAAAATATATTTATAAGTATATATAATCTAAACTAAAATATATTTTTGATAGGTTTTATGTTTAACCATTATCGCAACTGCTGTCTATTCAAAAAAATCTCACAAATTTACTGTTTCAACTATTAAAATAGTTGTATAAATCGCTCAATAACACTTAAACTACAACCGTTTGCCTCCATAGACTCCTGTACCCGCTGCATTTAAATTGTCAAGCCAATAATGTAGGAAGTGGTGAATAGAACCGTACAAGCTGTTTGTGTACTGAGAAAAAACAGAAACTTGATAACTTGGGCCGCAAGCCTAGACTGATATTCGACAATGGGCTAAATGATTAAATTCACGTCCCCAAATAATCTTGCAATTTAATGTGTGACAAGAAAACTATAGTATTTGAGGGTCGAATCTACGAGAATATAACCTTACCAGCGAAATGCGAGATATGTACTGAACTAAACAGTCATTTGTTCGATATATAGAAGTTCTTTTACAACATGCATTCTAGTAGTTTGATTTTGAAAGTGGCACACTTACATCCTTAGGACAAACCACTAAACTACGAGTGTGTGAGTTTTCCCTTATATTATTACCTTTGTTGTCTAAACGCCTATGTTATATAGTTTCTTTTTGTCGATTATATGCAATATATGCGATTTTGATGAACAGTTTCTCCAAATAACAATTTTACGATGCAAGTGTTTTTTGACGGACAGTTATGCAACATCTTTATAATGGACCAAATCTATTTACAACACTCAAGAACCATTGGAAAAAAACTCACTCTTTGTAAATCGAACCACAAACCCAATGTATAAGTTTTTAAATCCTTAACCAATATATCAAGAGTGCTTCCACGTATTGTATAGTATGAAGTAGATTTAGATAAACTAATAGCAACAATATTTAATTAATTTAAAATAAATTAAATTATTTGAATCATATTAGGTTTATAATTGTCTAATAAAGTGACATTAAAATTGGGTCCATATGATGATGTGAATTAGGGCTGGACATGATTATCCGGATTCAGATCCAAAAAATGGATATCCGAGAAAAACGAATTCGGATCTGGATACTAAAAATTTTCAGAACGAATATCCGTATTTGGTTTTAATTTTTTTTTTACTAGATATCTGTCTTTTTACATCTAACTTTTTTTAAAAAAATTTTGCGGGGATCCAGATACCCGCGAATTCGGATCTGGATAATAAAATTAAAATTTTGGCGGATCCGGATCCGGATATCCGGAATCCGTAATAGAACTAATGTGAATGAGTCTTGGAAGAGCCAAACTTTTCCTTTAATATATAAAAATATTAATATTATTATTTTATTTTAAATGATTTATTAAAGAAAACAGTTTTCTGACCAAAAGTAATAATAATAAACAGTTTTTTACAAGAGGATAATTAATGAAGACTTATAAATTAAGTAGATGTAGAGTATTGGAAAACCGAATCCCTTAATATGAAACCTTGCTCAAAAAGCTAACGATTTTTGAATCTTGAAAAACGAGCCACAAGATTTTGAAGCAATATATTAGTCACATACTCACGTACATGTAGACATTTTACATTTAAACATTTTGAAGATTGGAAATTGATGCGGCCAAGGTAACAATCATCAATCTTTTATTATTATTATTATTATTATTATTATTATTATTATTATTATTATTATTATTATTATATTCGTTTTGCAATACATAAAAAGCCTCTTATTTGAACATTTAGAAAGTACTCATAAATTGAGCTGGACTGCTAGCATAATAATTAGTGCATGAGACCGCCTCGAATTCAACTTGTACGGACAGTGTATCATTCACGATGAACCTTTGGCTGGATTTTGGAGATCAGATAAAGATACAAACTGTTCGAAACCGGAACCTTTTCCCGGTGTGTCAAACCATGTTAGAACTGCCAAGAAACAAAAGAAAATTGCTTGTGTTACATTAATATTTAAAGCTTATAGACATAAAATTGTAATCAAATAAGCTTTAGATAACTTACCTGGTTTTTCAAGATGTTTTGATAGTTTTTTGGTCCAGAACACATAGCTTGGCTCGGACATAAACCTTTTTCATAAGGTTTTAAGTTTTGGTTTTCACTTAGTATTACATAAAGAGAGAACGAGTTTCCTTCTCTTGTACCATTACCATTTGGATACACCTTAAATTCCCTGTATAAATACATAACAATAATTAAGTATTTATTGTTATCTCTAGTATTTTTTTAACGTATGTTTGATTGGACACCATTTTTTTCCTCCAACGGAGAATTCATCAGATATGTAAAAGTCTTTGGTCAATGTCGAGAATTTCATTAGCTTCCACGACTTAGGCCCATAAATCGTCCTATCGATCGACAAAACCTCCCATATATTAAAGTAAGGATAAACCGAGATGTCTACACCAAACACGCATTGGTCATTGTCGAAAATGTACTCTTTATCTTTAGCGGTAAAGTCAACATGTCGGATAAGATTTGGATTCCCCCAAGTCGTACTGAATTGATGAAAAGGCCTCATCTCCGTGTCTGAATAACATTTTCATATCTTAGTGCCATTATTGTATTAACTTGATATAAACAATTTGATTTTATTAAAATACATATCCATAGATGCCCAGTACTGATATTTAGCTTTAATATAGACTAACACTACAAAACAACTATCACAAATTCGATGGACATTTCGACGGATTTGCTGACAATTCGTCAAAATATATGAACGTTAACATAGCCGTTTGGAATTCAAAATTTGTGATGGATTTCGACGGATGACGAGCTTATATATATGTTTTCACATTCCTATATTCATTCACAACACAATATCTTATTTAAACCAAAAAAATTAAAAAAGAGATGCCATCTTCTAATAGTTTTTGATCATAGATGCACGAACCAATGATTCCAGAGTCAAAAATATTGAAAGACGAGTATACTCGAGGTATATGCAAGTTCATGTAATTCGCAGTAAATCAATTGGGAGCGAAAAAAATTTGTAAGTTAAAGTGTCCATGTTCTATATGTGTGAATTCACATAATATTAAGATAGAAATTTTTTGAAGGCATTTATATTACAATGAGTTTATGTCAAGTTACATGATTTGGTATTTACATGGGAAAACAAATTATGATTATGGTAGTACTAGTGAACCATATGTTGCAGATAGTTTAGGAGAACATATAGCAAAAGTAGATTTTGGTGTAGGTATTGTTGAGATGGTGTATGATGCGTTTAGAGAGATATGCAGTCGACCGATGTAGATAGAGATAAGGTTGAAGAACTAAATTTAGAAGCACAAAGGTTTTCAATATGTTAGATGCAACAAAACAGCTGCTATATAGCTGTTGTAGAGAAGGTCATTCACCTATATCATTTACTAGTAGATTGATAACCATTAAGAGAAACTATAATTTGACCGAGGAATGTGTTAATGCAATAACATATTTTATGAAAGATATATTGCTCGAAGATAATCTTGCACCATCATCATATTACGAGGTACAAAAACTTGTAGCTGAACTTTGTTTGTTGTATCAGACAATATATGTGTGCATCAACAACTGTATGATATATTGAAGAGAAGATGAAAAACGAAAAGATGTCGATTCTATCGTAAACCCCGACTTCAGGACACTATTGGTAGAGTTCAAATTGCATATAAACAAATGTGATATTTACTGTTAACGGAGAGGTTGAAGAGATTATATCAATTTCAGCGCACGACAGAGGCAATAAGAGGACATGGAGAACATAAACAAGAATGAAAGATTACACATTCTTCAAATGCATCAGCATGGAAACATTTTTAATCAATGTATCTAGATTTTGTATACCTCAGATTATATACATATGGTTTCAACCCATTTAGAAAGTATGAAAGGTAGTATTCGTTGTGGCTTGTAATTGTTACACCTTACAACTTGTCTCCATCTTTGTGTATGCGTAGAGAGCTTTTGTTCCTCTTTGTTCTTGTTCCCGACCAAGAGAATCCGAAGAGATCACTTGATGTATTCCTCCAGCCATTTATTTATGAGTTACAAATGCTATGGAATCATGGTGTTTGAAGTGTATGATGTGTCATGCCAGCACAATTTTAAGATGCGTGCTTTTTATGTGGACCATAAGAGACTTTCCAGCATATGATATGTTATTTGGATGAATAACTCATGGAAGATTATCGTGTCCGTATTGCCAGATAACACTGATGCATTCCAATTAAAGTACGGAAGAAAAACATCTTAGTTTGAGTGTCATAGAAGGTTTCTATCGAGTCGATCTAGGATAATGTTTACGAAGGATAAGCAAATGGTTGATGGTCCACCTCCTGAGATAGACGACAATAATATATTGGAGTAATTAAGAGATTTTGGTGCTGATAGAACACCTTATTATGGGGGTAATGGGCATGCTTTTATCTACGGTGCCGGTGAACATCATAGTTGGCACAAAAGAGTATTTTTGAATTTGCCTTACTTGAAAGACTATTTATTGAGGCATAATTTCGATGTTATGCACATTGAGAAGAAATTATTTGACAACATCATGAACACTGCTTTGAATGTAAAAAAAAAGACGAAAGACAATATGAAGTCTAGACTAGATTTGACATTGATTTGTTCTCAGGATATACTTGAAGTTCTACCTATCGAATGGTAAGTGTGATATGTATGCGTTCCGGTTGGACTCATATAAGAAAAAACATTTTTGATTGGGTTCGTGAAAATGTTAAATTCACTGATGAATACGATAAAAATATGCTTAATTGCATTGATTATAGAGAAAAAAATTTATTGGAATGCCCGTGGATGACTTTGCTTTTCAACCAGGCCGAAAGCACACCATACTCCATCCGCTTTGTGCTGGAAGAGGTACTTGATAAGTTTTTTGATTTAATAATTTACATTTTATAAGTTTTTAAACCTTATACTCCATCCGCTTTGTACTGGTCTTCCCTTTTTCCTCTTTGGAAGAAAAAATTCCTAATTTCCAAAGTCTACAAACATCAAGAGAGGACAAGAAGATCATAAGCATCAATTAGGTTTTGTCGTTTTTGGTGTTATCTTATCAGATTTTTTCTCGGAAAGCACGAGTGATTGAAGTTTAAAGATGTTGATAGTAAAATCTCAAACTAGTGTGGTTTTAGTTGTTTGTTCAAGTTTGTCTTCCATTTAATTGGGGTTATGTCCCCTGGGATTTTGAACTTGTTAGTCAGTATCTGGGCTATGTCCTTGCAGTTTCAGATCTTTGTATAATTTCACCATGGTTTTAATATCAATTCCAGATGAATAAATTTTTTATTTATTAGTCGATTGGTTTAATAAATTAAATCCAATTACAATCCACACTGTTCTAAACATAAAAGATCGGAAACAAAAAAGAAATAAGGCACAGACGAGATCACAACAAGATAGAAAAAAGGAATTACAACACTCATTTGTAACATTTTGAGATAATCAGGGAGACCAGCCCCAAGAATCCGAGAACACATTCAAGGATCTGAAATTTTTGTGCAAAGCTGAAGACAAAATCATTCTAGTCACCAAAACTTCATAAACTAACTTCGATTGCACGAAGCTTCGATAACTTAACTTTGGAGGCAGGCAGAATTAAATACATCTTTCTTTAACCCTTAGACCACCGAGTGGTAGACAAATCATTAAAAGGCTGAAACCATGGCCATAAAGGTAGAGATTAACAAAACTCGCTCCAAAATGGAAGATAAATAGTGGAAAAGGTCACTCCACGAAGGAGTAAGATGCCGAAAATGATCTCTTCATAGAATAGAAATTTGGGCAAATAGATCTTCCATAAAGGAAAAGTGAGTAATCAATCTCTCCATGAAGGAGGAAGGTGACTGTGGATACATCACGAGAAAGTAATACTTTGTAAAGGAGGGAGATGATGGACATGATCTCTCCATTAAAGAGGAGTTTGGAGATAATAAAATCTCCATAATGGAGATATCAAGACAACAATCCAACGCCACCGGAGACCACAATAGAAAAATTACCAAAATCATTGAAGAACTCGTTCGAGATCTGGCTGCAAAAGAGGTGAACCAGAGGCAATCGTTGAAAGGAGCAGAGGGATGGAGATTTTTGGCAAGAGGTGGAGTAAAGCGGTACAAAGATCTTCAGGGATTGACCGCCGAGAATCAGATCCAGGGGTCCTCGTCATCAAAGTTTTAGTCGTACGATAAGGAGAAGTTTCGAGTAAAATTTGTTGAGAGATCTGAACGACCCACTATTTTCCCAGATTTGTAATAATGGTCAGAGAAACAAGGAACCATATGAACCCAAAAGGAAGTGAGATCAATGAAAGAAACAAAAGAAAGAGGAACAATCTGACACTAGGGAGAAACGGCTTCATCAGTGTCAGAGATCTTGAAAAGTTTGCTTGTCTTGATAATATCGCTTGGGAGAGAAAGTACCTAATTTATGGTTCTAAATGCTAAGTTTCCATGCAAGAATTAAAACCCCAAAAAACAGAATGAACAAGAAACAATAAATTTTGGGCTTTTGTTGATGCAAGAAATAATAATTTGTGGGCTTCTATTGAACCAAGAAATTTTATGGACTTAAGATTCCAATTAGTTACCTAATCTATATCAACTTTCTCCTTTATGGAGAGACCAATAAGCTTCCTGCCATGACCAATATTCAAATATCTTGGCCCATCCCACCTACCAGCTTACTTTATGCCTGATTCTTAGTTACTACAAATCTCAGTGCTTTCGATGCGTTGCTTATTTGATCTAATTAGAAGAAAACTCCATTTTGGTTGGGATTCGACATGGATGCATTGGCTTTTGGGTGACTTCCTACAAATCTTGATGCAAAGCTCATCTGTAGGATCTCCTCCAGAAGCTTTCTTTCACCAGATTTCGTTGATGGCAAGAGATCCATTCTTGGTGGATCTTGGACTGCCAGATACACATTTTCCGGTGAATTTGTTGACGGTGCACGACAAAACTCTTATTTGGCCCAGAATAGTTCAGGGTTCTTAGTCTGAGTGTTTAAGGTCTAGGCTTCTTGATATATTATCACCAATTCCGAGTCAGTTTGGGGTGACATATCCTTAATGATTCCAACTTCTTCCTCTGTGGAGAGACTTCTTTCACTATTATCCTTGGTAAAAGATCCTTTAGTCGCTTCCTCTCCCACTTTGGAGAGTAATATGAAGTTAATTTTCTTCCTTTGTATTATATTACTTTTTATAAGTATATCCCTTAGGAAGATCTTATTGCCTTCAAAATCTTTCACTATGAAGAGAATTATGGTGTCTTCTTTCTTCATGAAGATTGATGTTATTTGGAATGCAGTTAAGGCATTAGGAGATCATGGTTTTGCTCCTCCACCTTTGGTAACAAAGCCCCCGTTCATCTTGGATTTCGCAAGAGTCTTCTCTCCCTTTACTTGTGACCACCCTCTTCAGAGATCGAGTATCTCGGCACTTTAGGCACAAGTTTGGATCTTCAAAATACAACAAATAATTTTGTATTTTGTGTGGTATTATATCTCCTGAAGGTCGACCATCAAGTTTTGGTTAGCCTTATATCACTTCGAGTAACGTATCCTCGCTGTGTGTTCCGCTTTTTTAAGAGTTTTTTTTTAATTTTCGTCTTTTAGAGTATCGTTCTAGACTTATGTACTGAAATTATTTTTTATTGTATCTTATCTTTGTTCGGATAATGTGGATCGTTAGAATTACATTAATATGGGTTTTATTTTCCCATGTAAGAGCAGTGGTTCTCATATGGCTTTCTCTATAAGAGAGTCATTAAACCGTTAACTTAATATATGGAGTTTGACGATAAAAATAAACAAGAGTTTTATTTTATCAATCAAGATGAATGTGCTGGAAAAGCTCATGGGAAAAACCAAAGATGAGTATAAAAAAAGAGAAGAAACAATATTAAGTATGAACAAAAAAATGAAGTGAGTGAAAGTAGAGAGAGAAGATGCTCTCAGAAAAACTTTCTTGTGACAATCTATTTTGGGACAGGTTTTCAAAATGGTTTTAATCTCACTTACCAAGCTCTCCCATAATGAGAAATGCAATCTGCTATCCTTTGGGTAAAGTGATGAAGTTACCTAGTTTCTGACAACTAGCGAGTGGTGTTATATGCTACCTCTTAACAACCTCTGCTTTCTTACCTTCCCTCTCCACTCTATACTCACATTTTTTCCTTTCAATCATCTCTACTCAACACAAGTCATTTCTTTTCTGCATTTATCATTTTAATCTTGTGAGAAGCGAGAACTGAAATATGTTTCCAGCTTTGGATTCGTTGACAGCACTTTCACGCAACAACAATTGGGATTCGTAAGCATCTTCAATATGAAGAACTCAACTACTGAGAAGAGTGCAAGGAGAAGTAGTCCCTCATCTGAGGAGCTTGAACCAATGATATTACCGACGCTTAACAATGAAGCTCTTATCAAATGTTTCAGACTAACTCTCATTGGACGAATCTTCCACTTCGGAGGGAGGAGTACTGAAGCTTTTCTGGCTTTAATGCCAAATGGCGGAAACTGGGATATTGAAGGGCGAGTTAGAGGATACGACCTAGGCAATGGATGGTTTCATTTCAAATTTGAAACTGAAGAAGACTTACAAAAGGTGTTGAAGAAAATACCTTTGCCATTTCAACAAGTGGACAGTTTCCCCTGAGAGATGGGAACTTAATTTCCAAGATTTGCTCTTGTGCCAAGTTACATTTTGGATCAAGATCTGTGACTTACCTTTGAATTGCTGGGTGTATGAGGCTTTCAAAGAGATTGCTGAAGCTTTGGGCCAAGTAAGGGAAGTTGATGTCAATGATGTCACCAAGCCTCTGAAATTCATAAAGAGAGTGGTAATGGACAAGGGAGAAGAATTGTATGTAACACTAACTTAGAAGAGGCTACACATGAACTGCTTCACGTGCTACATGATCTCTCACGAAGAACGAGACTTTCCTCATCTTTCTGAGCAACAACAACAAGCAAACAGAGAAAAAAAAGATGTAACTTTGCCCATAGAAGACAGTCGCAGAGGAAGCACTAGGGAGTTGCCATACCGTAGAGGTGGAGAAATGAGACGTGAAAAAGGGAGCATGAGGAAAGAAGAGGCCACAGACATGACAGGCCAAATGTTGCAATTGAAGTACCAGCTCAGGAAACAGGACATGCTCTTGTACATGAGGAATCCTCGGGACATAGACATCAAGTGAGACGTACCCTGTATCAATCTAACAAGATGGTTAGAATTGAGGATAAGAACACAGTCTGGCGAAGATTGGGCTCAGTGAGACAACATAGCAATCTCTGATTAGGAAAACCTTGCCGAAGACGAACTTATCTCAGACAAAGAATTAACAGAAGAAGATGTTCATATGATGAAGGATCTAGAGAAAGAGATAATATTAGATGGATAATTAATCGATGATGATCTACTTGGTGATGATCTGGTTGCGATAGACACAGAGGAGAATCTATTGTAGGATGCATGCCAAGACGAGAGCCAGGAAAGGTCGATATCATAGCAGAATCGGCACTTACTCACAGTCTTCGATAAGTAAGAGGCTCCGTTCTCCGAGCAAGGACATCAGAAAGAGAAGCATACAGTCCGATGAAGGAAACAAGGAAGCCAAGGATCAAATGGCCTTTGCTAAAGGCTCAAAGGAGCAGATCAAGGCCATTGAGGCAATTAGGAATGGGCCCAAAAAACTGTATAAGAAGAAAAAAAAGACAAAATGTGAGCAATGCGGCTTCTAAAAAGCTGAAAGTTTTTCAAGGAAAATTCTCACCTAAGAAGAAAACCGAGCACATGGGAAACTCGAGTAATTTCCCTCTTCTTGAGGAGAGTAAGAATTGAAAGAGGTTGGATACAAAGGCTATTATGCCTAAAGACGGTCCTGAGGAGTTCCAAATCTCCCCGAACCACCCAAATGAGGACGCTAGCATGGTAATCCATGGAGGTATTTTTACTCTTTTTCCCATAGAAAGGAGTTCTATCCGATTAATGTCCCTCATTTGAGTTGTATTTCTCTTTGATATTTTTTCAAAAAATCAAAATAATATCCATTCCGTAACATATTTCTGCAACCGGAATATGTTACGAGTCTCTTCTCATCAAGAATGGAGTTGTTTGATCAGGTGTTAAAAACACAAGTTAATGGTGGTTTTGATCCTCGAATCTCTTTGCTTATCTCGAGATAAATAGTCAAAGATTTGTGGCATTAATGTTTATCATTGGGTGACGATATCAGTTTGGGAATCACCAGAGTTATCTCTCGGTCTTGGTGCGACCTCCTTTTTCAGGGTTCATGAGCCCCCATGTTGTTCTCGGGATTTGTTAAAGAATTTTGGAATCAGTGGACTTTAGTGCACCCCGGAATCAGCTTTTGGACCACAAATGTTTTATCTCGTCCTACTTGTGTTCATCATTTTCAGGGAACGAGTTCTTCGACATTTCTAAAGCAAATTAGGATTTTCAAAATCTTACGAAATGTTGGTATTCTCATGAGGCAATATATCTCAAAGTGGATGGCGATACTTCATTGATTAGCTTTCTATCAGCTCGAGTGGCTTACATTCGTAGTGAAACTCATTATCTTTAGAGTATTTAGACATTTTTAATCTATTTTCTAGTATTTACTTTTTCTGATATTGTATTTATGTCTGGATGTTGCAATTCGGTAGGAACACTTCAAACCATGTATCTCTTTTTTGCAATGCAAGTTTCTTGGCTTATGATTTGTTCTCCCTAAAGTAGAGTATTATGCTTATAACTTAATGAAATAGAGTGTCAACACAAAAAAAAATGCAAAGTTGCCATGATAACAATAGAACCTGATAGAAAAAAATGATTTTAGTAGAATTTGGCAGAAACTAATAGTAAAATTTTTATGGAATTTGACTGATTATGTAAACATCTAAATGTTGCCAATAACCACAATTTTTTTTTTGGAATATAACAAAATATGATTGCATATTTAAAATTAACTCACTAACAAAACAACTGAAAAATATATAGGATAATACATGACAACTGTGTAACAAATTAATTAACGAACAAAACTAGTAAAATATTTTACATTTAAAATATTTATGTATATTAGTTTTGAAAGAAAAATATACAATGACAAAACAAATGATAAACTAAAAATACATAATTTATACCTGAATTAAAGATAAAATAAAAAATAAACTTAACTCAATATAGTCTAGTGACTTAGTAATTTAGTAGACCATTTGCATATCCAATTAGATCATTAAATTTACCCAAATGGAATAAATACTAACTGCTATAAATAATGAAGGTAATCAAGTATTTTATGTTGTGAACTCTAAGATAAACAATGCAAATAGAAGAGAGAGAGAGAACCAAATGCTTTACTTGAACTTGTATTTCTCATATGTGTTGATTACATTTCTCTTTGATACAACCAAGGTTCGGAATTACGCTAGGCGTGAATCGGACGGTTGGTTCGGACCAGCGAGTTACCAAAAAATCGGAAATAAATCGGAGAGTATTCGGGGACTAGTTTTTAAATAATTTAATATATTTAAATAATTTATATCCAAAAAATACATTAAAACCATATTTTGTTAGAATATGAATAGAATTGGTTTAGTTTCTGGTTTAGTTTTTTTATTAATAATATGAGTAGAATTGGTTTAGTTTCTAAATTGTTGAGTAGAAATGTAGAATTTAGCTTCTGGTTTAATTTCTGGTTTAATTTCTGGTCATGTAAACATTTTACTAGATAATGGAAGTAATAACAAAAGAACTTTTACGTGTACGATTGTGTCATTGACAGATTTTAACAAAAAAACTTTTACCGTGTCTTTCTTCTCCATTTCTTCTTCTTTCTCCTCCTTCCCTTTGCACAGTCCATGAAAATTTATCAAAACTAAGATTCTTTTTATTTCTCTTCGATTTCTCTCACCAAAACGAAGATTCTTTTCATTCAATCAATTACGCCGGATTTGAGCTCGATTTCATCTATTTCTACTCAGATTCTTCTCATTTCTCTTCGATTTCACATGTTATTTGCTCAATCGAATCATAATCTGTGTTTTGATTGAACCAGGAAGCCTCCAAATCACCTTTGTGAGCTCGATTTTAAATTTCATCTTGTTTTGCATTTTTATTTAGTCAGATTTGAGCTAGATTTTATCAACGGTGATCTCAGCTTGGCTGAGCTTTGTGAGGACGGCAATGGTGACCTGAGCTTGGCTGTCCATTCATCCTTGTTCCAGATCTGTTTGTTTTTCAATTTTGCTGTTATTTTTTCTCATTTTTGGTCTCAAGCTTCTCGGCGGAGATAGGTTTCGGTGATGGCGTGACACTTCGATGGCTTAGTGGCAGTGAGTCACTGGCGAAGTCGTGCATCATGTGTGGCCTTTGGTCCTTGCATTTGACTCAAATCTGTAGATCAACATAGTAGCTTGGATTTGTGCCTACGATTTTGCAATTTTATGGCCGCGTTTCAAAATTCCACGGCCAAGGCGCGATAAAATCGTCGAGCCGCCCAATGCCACCGATCAGCACCAATTCGCCGTGGTTACCCTCCGATCACCGACTCGGCAGCGTTTTAGAAACTCGAATACAACCATCTATTTATAGTGAAAATGATGGGGAGAAAAATATCACCTTAGGATGATAAGGACATGTGGTACGGTGATGAGAATAACACTTTAAAAAAAAAAAACTAAGACAAATATTCATGAGGATGGAGAATTGGACAAGTGCTTTATAAGATGGCAACTTAATGGATAATCACTATTTTGTTAACAAAAACAAGCTTTTTCTTTAAATTTCATGTTTGTTCCACTCGAACCTATGTATAAATATTTAGATCTTTTATAGAATTTAAACTTAAGTAAAACTTTATTATTTTTTCTTAAGTTCTTTCAAAATATAATTCTTATTTTGAATTTCTAAATGTTATTTTTTGTGCACCTGTCTTTTTTAATTGCTCAAACAGATATTTCTTGTAAGGTTTTGACAGTAACCGCAAATTAATCGTTTTTTTCTTCTCAATTTTCACCTTAATTGGTAATTGAGATGAAGATCTACCAGTAACGTTATCTTCGTCATCTAAATTAGAGAAAATGAAAACAAACTAGAGATGAATATGTAACGTAATCACTTGAACACGTTAATTGATCATTTAGGTAGAAGTACATCAATAACGATATCTAAAACAAAGTTTTATTAATTTTCCTTTTTATATTCAATGGTATATTGAATTTTTAATAATAAACATTTAATTTACATAATATCATAATTTTATAAAACTATTAAGTGAATAGAATTTGTAAATTTAAAAAGTAAAAAAAAATTCTAAGAACAATAGTAAAATAGAAATAAAATATACATGGAATATTATTTTTGGATTAAAAATTCACTCTATTTTTGAATTGCTCCATTTTTAGAATGAAAATTAGAGAAATAAGTTTGAGATAGTCTTGATTGTCCAAGCCTGAGTTGTAATATTGGGTTAAGAATTTGGTTAGGATGTTTGGAGAGCCCGAGTAGAGTGATTTACTCAAGTGTAGGTGTTGCTACTTTTTAGTTTTCGTAATTAATTTTATTTTATTCTTGTCAAAAATACGACTAAGTTTTCGGAAAACTCACTGTTCATATCAGAGAGTTAGTTTGGATGGAAACCTTGGTCCAAGGGCAAAACTCAAAATAGTGTTCAAACAACGAGAATTTAACCTCATATACATTATTAATGGCTATGAAGTCAAATACATTAGTTTAATTTCTCTAGTAGTTACTCCCTCGTTTCATATTAAATGTTGTTCTAGGACTAAATTTTTTGTTTCATAATATATATCGTTTTAAATTTTCAAAACAAATATTTGATAAAAATTACAGTTTTATCTATAATATTTTAATATATTAATTAATAAGAAAATATATATAATATATTAATAAAAGGTAAAATAGAAAAAAAAATTCTTAATGTGTAAGAAAACCTAGAACGACACTTAATACCAAACGGAGGAAGTATGAACTAGTAAATATAAATTCCCGCCTAGTGAATCATAAAGGCCTCATGTTCAAACATCAAACTTTAGATGTAATTAGCGTAAACTTAAGTTTCATATTTAAAACTCTGCACACTGCAGAGTGAGTGAAGTGGAATCAAACAATCTGTTTATAAATAGAGAAGAAAAAAAACAGTTTTAGGAGTTACATCCCACATGTCTTTGTGTTTGGACAGTGTCAGTCAATAGTTTACATGGAAGAGTTGTTAAAGAGCAATATAAGGCTAGGAAGGTTCTCAAGCGCCACTGTGAAGAGGCCACCAAGAACAAACATCAAAACAAATGCAACGAATATTCTCCCAATGTATCTCAGACTTTGATCTCCTTCAACTTCCGGTTTCGAATCCCTTGTGGACTTTGAACCTTTGGAACCCTGCAAACAAACCGCAAAACGCTAAAGCATTACTCCAAAATACAATTTGCAACGGATGGAGACAAGAAAATCACATAATAAAAGCAAAGGGGGATGAAACCAACACAGTATCTCAAGCAAAAAAATGAGCTTCTAACAGATTCTCAATGAAAGAAGAAGCTAAGTGTTGATCTACTGTCTTACAAGTTGAACTGTTTCACAAGTCATTTCTAAAGTTGAATGTCGATAGTATAAGTAGAAGAGTTTTAGGTAATTTGGTATTATAATTCTCTAAAACAACCCTTGGTCCTTTTGGTTATCTCTCTGGTTTGTGCTGTTTTGCTCGGTTTTGCAAAATAGCAAAAACAAACGTTGCTCTATTGGTATCGAAATTAAGGCAATAAGTTTCAATCAACTATGATTCTATTTCTCTTCACTCTACTTGAGCTTTGACATTGATTAGTATCGTCAGCAGAAGTTAAAAACTAAGCGTAATCATGATGGCGTAAGATATTAAGAAATTCGTAACAAAATCTCGTTATGAAGTTAAAAACAAACTCAATATAAATTACCTTTGAAAATACAGAAGGAAACTGCTGTGGTTGATCTTTTTTCTCAGTTCCTGCATTACACAAAAACAAAAAAGATTGGAAACAAAGTATTAACGAAAGCTGAAGAACTCCAGAATGCAGTTAGGCAAATTATGTCTCATGACCACCATTTTCATTAAATGTTACTAACATCAGCATTTGAATCACCACTGTTATAAATAATAAGCATCTGAGATTTTTGGCTTAAATTTCTATCTTTTTGCATCATTATCACTATGACCACAATTTACAAATACATAAACACAACACTTCTTGTGAACTAAAGTATTGCAACTCATCACTAAACGAGAGCTCATACGCTCCTAAATTACGATTACGATTATGTAACAAGAGTAATACAGAACAGCATAAGCAGCATTTGAGCACATATCATTTTTTAGTTTTTTTTTTCAGTTAATCAAAACAAGAACATTGAAACCAATTCTAAGCAAAGATCAGACAATGTTCTCAAATCAAAATCTTAAAATTGACAAGAACTAAATTACCAGGCAAATCAGAATCATCTGTCACTGTCTTCAATTTCCAACCATGTCCATAATCCACAAGACAAGCATTATCCCCAAAACTAATTGGCTCTTCACCTTCCTTTAGGGCTTCAATGTAAATTACTCGGGATTTTAATGAACCAAGCTTCCGATTAATCACAGAGACAGCAAATTCCGCCTTTGTACCAGTCGTGAATCGGTAGTCCTTACCAGAAACTTCACAAAAAACCTCCAGAAACTAGTATTCCCACAATCAACAATGTTATAGCTACACCATTACTGAAAATAACAGAAACCTAACAGAAAAACAAAGAGTAAGCGAAACTTACGAGAGGCGGCGAAACAGAAGAAGCTATTGGAGATGTATCTTCCACCATTGTGCAGTATATGCCTCAACCTATGCTTTATTTATGGCTTTGAATGTATTTGATCAGCTATATATAATAAAATCCTGATTAAGGTGTGATTATTGATCCTGATTAAGAAACCACATGTGATGATTAGAAGATAAAGACACATCTACCTATTAAGATGCTTGAAGTTTCAAAAAGCCAAAGCTAATGAACAAACATGAAAAAATACTTCTCCAGGCTCTTCAGAGAACAAACAAAAAATCAAAACAAAGAAGCTAAGAGCTAAGCCTGAGAGTTCTGTCAGAACTAGATCATGATAAGTTTGTTCACTAAACACGATCTAAAATCATCTAATTATGCAATATAACAGACACTTTCTGATTAACCAGAAATTAGTATTGAATTGAGTCTGAATTGATCATATTAGAGAAGGGGAAAAGACCAACAAAAAGATTCATCAAAGGCTAATAAGATCAAATTCAATTCACAAAACCTTGTAGACGAGATTGTGATCGCGATCGAAAAAGCAGGGTCGAGCGATGTAGGAAGAGGGAGGTCAAGCGTTGACGATGTCTGGAGAGAAACTCTGTGTTTTGCGATAGAGGAACAAGGAGGTGGAATCTAAATCTCGCAGATGAGTAAAAGTCAACTTTAGATGTTTTACCGAACTTAACCGGATTATATTGTTCGTTTAAAATCGGTTACGCCCATGAGGCTTAATATCGAATTGGTTTTGTTAACCGACAGTTATGGAAGTTATTTCTATTAAACGAGCAGATGCGTTTCTTGTTTTTTTGTCTCTTAGATATTGTAGACAAAGAAAAACACAGATTTAAGTTTGTAAGAATTCAAGAGAGAGACAGAAAAATGGAACAAAAAAGAAATGTTAGAAAAACAGAGAAAAGGTACTTGATCGATGATAATAGTGATATCCGCTTGTGATATCTTTTATGATTTCTTCTAATTCCAAATTATATCCAAATCATATCTATTGATACATACCGTTGTAAAGTACGTCTTCGATTTAAACGGTTCCGTAACGTTAAACTCTAATAATGGTATAAGAGCTTTGGAATCCTTTAATTTGTTAGTTAGTTTTCATGAGCGATGATAAATTCTGGTTTTAGTCTCGTTTTTATATTTATCTGTTTTGAAAAAGTCATCGTGATTTGGTTCTCATTTTAGTCTGAGTTACGTTTTGTTGTCGTGTATTTGTTTGAAGAAAAGTAATTGGCAGAATAATAATAATCATGAGATTATTAGAAAATTATAACAATAGAATATGGCTTATCAGATTATGATGTAGAATATTTGTTACTATAGAATATTTGTTCTCTTGTATGTGACGTTGATTTAAGGTTGTCATCACAGAAACGATAGAATATGGGATCGTGACGTTGATTTAATTTGTTGGAAATTTGGAATTAAGTTTGTTTATTATTATTGATGTTACTTTGTCTATCTCCGTAAAGGAATAGATCAAGAATTTAAGGTGATCATGAATAAATTAATGGTTTATTAGTTGATTCATTTTTTTTACAATGAGAAAATGGGAGTTTTGATTATGTTCAAAACTTAAAATTTTACATAAAGCAAATTAATTTATTGTAATCAGATTATAACAGAAGTGACGATTGGAAACGTAATCATCTCTAGATTTCTTGTTATGAATCAAATTTATTCTGAATTAATTTGTGTTTATTATAAAATTATGTGTTATATGTTGGAGATATGCAAACGAACTAATGTCTCAATATTGTTAATAAGCAGAAATGTCTTATGTTGTAAGAATATTATTGTTGAATTCAAGAGAAGAGATAAACTAGAGAGAGACAACTGGTATCATAAAGTCCAGTATGTTTTTGAAGAGCAAAAGGTGAAAAAAACTCTCTTTCATATCATAGAAGAATCTGAGCAAGGTACTACGGCTCAATACATACGAGTTCAAGAGGCATATAATGCTTGGAAAAGAAAAAATAGCATCGCTCGCATGACATTGTTGAGTTGTATACAAGATGATCTCATTTGTGAGTTTGAGGAATACAAAACTGCGAAAGATATTTGGAAAACCTTAAAGAATAATTTGGTGGCAGATCGGTAACAAAGGTTAGGAGACTTAATCAAAAATTTAATGACTACAAGAAGCGTCCAAATCAGACCAGGAGACATCATCTTAGGGTAATGTCAAACATGATTAGAGAGCTTAAAACTGCTGGCCAAATCATGTCTGACGAACAGCAAGTACAAGCTGTTCTCCGCTCACTACCGGAAAGTTGGGACCACATGAAAATTCAAATGACTTACAATGAAAATGTCAAGACTTTTGAAGACATTTCACGTCATCTTGAATTAGAAGGTGAGCGTTTAGAGGCTACTAGACCTTTCAATGAAGCCAACTATGCGAGTTCATGCTGAGGCATGCAACGCAAAAGAGGTAACTTCGGTAATAAAGCTTCCAAACAAGCTAATCCTAAGAAGCAAAACAAACATGACAAGCGTGGAAAGAAAGAAGGGAAAAAGGATAAGACCAAAATGAAATGTTAAAATTGTGATTAATCGGGTCATTTGCTCGTGAATGCACTAAGGCAAAGAAAGTGTTATCCTTGAATAATTCCCATAAATATGCTTATCTCTCTAGTTGTGTAACACTTGTTGAATCTAATACTTTGTGGATTGTAGACTCTGGAGCCACAGAGCACGTAGGTAGAAGTCGTGACTCATTTACGGAGTACCGGCGCATCCCCAAAGGTACAAGATGGTTATATGTAGGAAATAATACCAACATCGCAGTGATACGTATTGGCACTTGTCAATTACATATGTGGACGACAAAACTCTGATCCTACATAACATCTTGAATGCTCCTAAAATTCGTCAAGATCTCGTCTCTATTTTAGCTTTTCTTAAATTAGGATTTAGTTTGAACTTCTTTGATATGAGTTTACACATTTCTCTTAGGGTTTGTGTTCTTCGGTTCTGGTTACACATATGATGGTTTTATTGTACTTGATTGTAATACAACTACTTCTAGTATTAATAATATTGTTTTTTATTTGTCATAAATTCTACTAATATTGAAATAAATGTGTGGCATGTAAGACTTGGTCACATAGGAGTTGATCAAATGAAGAGATTGGCTAAAGAAGGCCTCCTAGGCTCACTATCCCATATCGATCTAAACACATGTGAATCATGTCTTGCTGGAAAAGCAATAAGAAAACCATTTGGAAAAGAAACCAGAGTCGAGTATCCATTGCAATTAAGTCATTCAGACATATGTGTTCCGATGTTTGTGAGGATAAGACATGAACAATCATCACTTTTACAGATGATTACACTATGTTCATGCATGTATACTTGATTTCTCATAAGTCTGAAGCACTAGAGTGTTTTAAAGTTATGTAAATTTGGTCGAAAATCAATTGGATAAGATGATCAAATGCCTAAGAACTGATCGAGATGGAGAATATATCTCATATGATGAAAAGAGTATTGTTAGACAATTAACTACCCCGTATACACCGCAAAAAAATAGTGGATCAGAAAGAAGGAATCGAACACTCCTTGAGATGGTTAGATCAATGATGGCACAAGATAATCTTCATGTTTCATATTGGAGAGATGCATTTGCTTACTGCTGCCTATGTTCTTAAACTCGTGCCCTCTAAATCTGCCACTTCAATCCCTTATGAGTTATGGACAGGAAGAAAACATGTTCTTACACATTTAAGACCTTGGGGATCAGCAGCATTTTGTTCGCGATATTTCACACCCTCATGGGAAATTAGGTCCTAGAGGAAAGAAACATATCCTTATAAATACTCTGAGTACTCTAAAGAATATCTGCTAATTAGTGAACAAATGGACGAAATTCTAATAGAAATCGAATCAAGTGATGTTACATTTTTGGAAAATGATTTTCCTAAGAAGGGAGAGATTGATAAAGAATTTCATCTTAGAGAAGTAATTGACCCAGCGAATACTTCTCCTACTATCCAAAGTATGGAAGTTGATGCAAGTTCACATGAACTGCCTCAACTTAGTGGGAGAAATACATTGGTTGATAATTCTTCTATGCTAAAATCACAAGAGTTTGAAATGTGTAGAAGGAACAGTGGAAAGATCCCTCGACGTAAGGGGAAGCTTTTATGTCATTGCATGATGACTTAGAGCCTAGATCTTGTCATGAGGCTCTCTCTTGCCCAAACTAAGACCAATGGAACTGTACAATAGGAGAGAACTAGAATCTATGAAATTAAACCATGTATGGGACTTGGTTTATCTACTGCCAGAGCGACGAGCGATCGGAAATAAATGAATCTTTAAGATCAAATATAAGGCGGATGGATCCATAAATAGATATAAGGCACGCATGATGGCGAAAGGATACACATACACCTAACAAGAAGGCATAGACTATGAGGAAACTTTTTCACATGTGGTGAGGTTTGTCTATATTCGACTTATTCTATCCACTGTTGCAGGATTGGATTTATAATTACATCAGATGGACGTCAATACTGTGTTTCTTAACGACAAACTAGAAGAAGAAATTTACATAGAACGACCAGTTGGTTTCATTGTAAAAAGTCAGAAGAACAAAGTTTGCAAACTCAAACATTCTATATATAGCCTTAAACAATCTTCTAGACAGTGGTATTTTTGTTTCATCGAACTATAACATCTTATGATTTTCTTATGACTAATGAAGATCATATTGTCTATGTCAAGAGTACTGGACTATCTTTTGTTATTTTATATCTATATGTCGATGATACCCTTTTATGCATAAACGATATTGAGTTCTTTACAACCATTAAACAATGGTTATCATCTAATTTTGAGATGAAAGACATGGGAGAAGCCAATTATGTGCTCGGTGTTAAAATACGCCGAAATCGATCAAGGAGATTATTAACTTTTTCACAAAATTCATGCATCTGTAAAATCTTTGAAAGATTTTAAATGTACATATGTAATCCCATTTATACTCCAGTCGTAAAAGGCGAAGGCCTAAATCTTAATATGTGCCTTAACACTACAAAAAAACGTATATTTTTAGCACACGATAAACACCATAATAAATATGTAATAGCATTATCGTGAACGTTAGGGCACTGTAGCTATAATAGGTCCCTGCCATACAATAACATATTTCATGTGCTATTAAAAAGTTGTCTATCATAGCTTTAGTTAAACCAGAATGGTTTTGCCGAACCGATTTAATGTTAAGATCTATTATAGCTTATTTTTCATGCTATGATATATTTTACTATATGAATATATTTAATTTGATTTATATAATTTTTAATTTGAATCCTGTTTTGTATAATTTATTTAATCGGATATATATATAATTTTTATACATCATAAATCATAAATCATGAACATACATAACAGTAGTCTTACATTAACCAAAACAAGTCTTACATAACATCATAACAAGTCTTATACTAACATCATAAGTGCCACCAAGACTTAAACAAAATAATCACATAATGTTGTTGAGACTTGGGTTGTGTCTTAAGCCGTGGTTCAACCTCCACAGACGATATTGTTGTAGATTTTTGAAAGATGAAATTAGTAAGAATCTTGTTTGTAACTGTATTACTGCAATCTCTTAACATAAAAGATCCAATCTTTAAAGCATTTACGCAATGGAGCAACCAGATCTTCTATGTTTCTTCTTCTTCTTCCTTGTGACTTCCTTCCTCCTCGGAGGCTGAAGAACCACCTTGATCGCTGTGTCAAACACAGCTATCACATTCTACAACAGTTCCAATGGAAAGTCATCATAAGATTCTGACATTTTTTCACCACAACATTCCTTTTTTGAGTTAGGCAACTTACTTGTTGAGTCCTGGAACTGCATTTGATATAAGCAGCTGCACCTATTTGCTTCCTCAATTCCTCTCCCTGTTTCCACAAGTCATAAGCTTGAGAAAAGCTTCATTTCTTAAGATTCATTTCAAAACAAAACTTATAGCGAGATTACATATATATACCTGAGTAGAGGTAATGACATTGGTGTGATCGGCGAGGTATCCCTTATCATCCTAGAGATCTAAGGAACACCACGACGTAATGTATAAGCCAAGAGAAATTCAAAAAACTCAAAAGAAAAATCTGGAAAAAAACTTACTTGGCTTTGTACTAACAAGGACTATGGGAACATTTGGCGCAAACCGACGAAGTTCAGGCATCGACTATCATAAACAACAATCAGATTCAAAACTACAAAAATCAACATTCACTAAATTAGTTCATATTCCAAATATGTTCTAATGCAAGAAGGATTCAAAACATTTACCTTCTTTAGTACATTTTCGTAACTCGCCTTGCTAATAAGCGAAAAGGCTAAGAAAAAGATATCAGCTCCTCTGTAACTCAAGGGTCTAAACCCACTGTATGAAAGATTCGACTGGATATTTGTTATGTTGTTGGCTTGGTAAGTCGTTACTAGTCAAACCCTGAAAGAAACATTGAATGTCGGTTAAAAAGATGTTAAGATACTTGAAAGAAACGATTAATTATTCTTTGTGTTATCAAGGAAATAATCTACATTTGACGGGTTACACAAATGTCGATTGGCCTGGCGATTTTGGTGAGAGTAGATCAAATTCAGGATATACTTTCTTGCTAAGTGATGGTACCATTACTTGGAACAGCATAAAAAATCTTGTATAGCCTTTTCTACCATGAAGGTTGAGTTCATAGCATGTTCATCATTGGTCCAAGAGGCTGTATGGCTAAGGAGTTTTCTAAAAATTTTGAACGTCACACCAAATCCTTTGCACCATGTTATGATTCATTGTGAGCTTGCATTGCTTATATGAAAGATCCAAAGTATCATGGAAGGACCAAACACATTGAGATCAAGCATAGTTTCGTAAAAGACATTGTAGCAAAGAAAGAAGTGATATTAAAGTATATCTCTACGCATAAGATGGTAGTTGATCCTTTCACTAAGCCTATTCCTAGAGACGTTTTAATGCTCATGTTCGAGCTCTAGGCTTGCGTAGCGTCTATAAAATGTACTAGTAAGCTTTGATATTTGACATTGTATTTATCTTTTACACATACTTTACAATATTTAAATCATGTTATACACTAGTCGTTTTTCACTTTATACACTTACACATAAATATGAAAAGGTGTTATCAAGTATGAGATTGGTTCACTCATATGAACAATCACCACATGTTTCTTGGTGAAAATATGAGATGAGACATTATATGCTTGGCATTAGTGGGAGAATGCCCCATATTTCTTATAATTTTTGCCTTAAAAAAGAAGTTAAGATGAGGTATAAAATTCGAATACTAATCATGATAGTCCCAGAATCATGAACACTTGATAAAGCTGAATAAGTATGTAACTTAAGCGCTAGTAAGCAAAAGAATAATACTTTGATCCACATAATGATGTTTGATTTATTAAATTGACACAATCTATATGAACAAGATAATCACTATGAAATGTGATTCATACCACATGTGCTAAAAAGACCATATAGGAAACGAGTGATCAATGCTTCCCTATCTCTCGCAATGTGGGTTCCTATAAAACCAATTTGTGGTTAAATGTTACTCTCTAAACGAGCTGGGAGTTGTCAGCGACGAACAAGATAGGATATGGCTCTCTTTTCATCGTTGAGCTTTTAGGATTCTTGAATTTAGCTTGGTAGACGAGCGTCTTCTCCTAGCTCAGTTAACGAGCTCCTTTTTAGTAGCTCTATTGGCGTGCGTTCTTTTTTCTTCTCAATATATGACTACCTTCTCCTTACTTGAGTAAAGTTTTTTTCTCCTCATAAATCTTAACAATGATGTTGGGACAGTCTATTAGTGGATGCACAGATGCAACAATATAGCTCGAATGAGTTTGACGATAGGGACAAGGTTGGTCTCTATAGAAATATAAGCCGTGGGGCTTTCTATTGATATGTATATCATCTCGTGGTTCCTTGTGGTTCTCTGGGAAACTGGTCTTGAAGTTGGTTGATCTGATAGCGGTGGATCTGCGTTTTTTGGTTTCAGACAGATTGCGTCTAATTCAAGAAAATGGCGATTACTTTCATCAGAAAGCTTCGATTGAGGTGAGGTCAGATTATCTGGAAAGCTGACTCTCGGGAAATCCATGGATATCTTGATTGTCACTTAATTCATCAAACTCCGTCAGGAAATTTCCTTTCAAGGAGGCATATTGGATCTGTTGAATTTTAACTTTTTGTCATCACACTTTCGGCTTCTTGGGTGAAAAAGTCTCGAATCCCCACAAACGGTGCCAGTTGTTGAATACGGTTTTCAAAAAAAGTATTTATTCATAGACATTTGTTATTATTGAAGTTTTAGCTCGAAGATTACAAGAAATAACTAGTCGCCAAATTGACAAGTTAACTCGAAAAGAGAAGATTTGGATGTTATAGTTGCGCCTTTAGAAAGACAGTGTACGTACCCTTGAGAAGGGATCAACCCATTAGTATTACAAAAAATTGGTTTAGGCAAATTATGGTTTTTGGATGTGTTCTCTAGATCTTCTGTAAAGATTTGTGGATGTGTCTGAATGTATGTTTCTCTTTGTTTCTGCCCCATTATGTGAAGGGAAAGCCTCTTATTTTATAGTGATATGAGGAGGTTAGAGTTTTCTTTTTATTTCTTGACTTTGAACTTCCTTTTTCTTCATTCTTTCTTTTTATGAATAGGACTTCTATTTTTTGGTAAGTTTCCTTTTTGCTACTAAGTGTTTCGAGCCGAGTTTAGTGGATTTTAACATGTCGATTCTTGATATGGATCGGGTTTGGTTGAGGGTGCTAAACCCGGTACCAACAACAATAAATTTTGCATTTTTTTTTACAGAAAAGTAAAATAAAGAAAGTCTGCATTTATTTGTCTCCATGAAGGAAAAGAAAATTTGTTCATTTTGCAAAACAAAAAGAAGATCAAGACAAAAGTGAAGGCCAATGATAGTATATCTACAAATTACTCTCGTTGTCATGTTCCCAACTACATGTTAATTTTTTTTTTTTTCATTGGCTGATATTAGTACTGATCAAGAAAAATTATTCATTTTATCTCCATAAAGAAAAAAAAAATATTCATTATGCGAAAAAGAAGATAAAGACATAAGTGAAGGCCGATGATAGTACATTTACAAATTACTCTCATTATCGATAGGTTTTTTTTGTTCTAAGATTAGAAGTCTCTCATTTGGTTAGATTGAAATTTTATAAAACTCAGATAACAAAACTATCAAATTTTTCTTCAATTTTTAGACTAAAATATATACTATACTTCCTGATATTTATATTTTTCTATTATACATATTCATTATGTAATCTTATTAATGCATACATATTATTTTGTAAGAAGGAAATTCATGAGTATATTATATGCTAAATGAAGACATATACAAGACCATCAAGCAGTAGACATGGTGATGGTCACATTCATCAACAATCTTCTTCTAAACTCGTAAAATAATATCAACAAACGTTATGTATAATGCGTTTATGAATATAATTATATTAATATTTATGAAACTAATTAAAAATAAATATAATTTTATTTATGTTTTTACATGTTTAGCAAATTTACCGTTAAAATATTATAAATTGTTGTTGATGTAGATATTTTAAAAACAAATTAAACCAAGAAAACAATAAAAATGATTGGGTATTCGCAGGTAAACCGAAACCCCACATAATTTTTTCGGGGTTACACTGTCAATAATTTTGGGCTTTCAGAGATTTTTTAACTCGAATTCAAAACAGGAAAATTTAAAATGGGCTAGGTCCGGATTATTTTTTTTATCCACAACAAAATATCTCTAGTAAAAATCCAAATTTATTTTGTAAAGTTGGGTTCTAAATGTCTTAAAGTTCGAAATTTGCAAAAATATAATGGTTCTATAGAACATCCCCACTCGCAGCGCGTGGAAAACAATTTCCACTAATATCTCTTCTTCTTCATATCCCATGCATATTTGCCCCTTCATTGTAAGTACTCTGTGTTTCAATATCTCTTTATGTAAAAAATAAGGTGTGCACAATCTAGTGTTGATAACGAAGAAACAGTAGCGAGATGTAAAGAGTGGCGTAACATAATCAAAGAAGCCGTTACAGCAAGAAAATAATTTACTATGTTTTTAAGTTACTTATTAGACCATGTTATGTACTTATATTCTGCTTTTGACACTTGAAATCAGTTTCTTTTAAAATCTAAAAGAAAAGGGAGACAAAGGAAAGAAGAAGGAGATGATGAGAAACACAAGGGATATGATGTGGAAATTGATGAATTTTGACATTGGAAGAAGGTGGTGAACACGAAGGAGTTGTTGATCAAGCTTTGAAGGTTGTCAATATAATCAACACTTTTAGGCTTTAAGAAAAGTCCAAAGAACCTTTGAATATCGTTTTCACACAAGAAACAAGAAATTTACAATCTTAGAGATAATTTGAGTTGGATAACAATTGCTATTAACAATCATTGTTTGGCAAGAAATAGTATGTGATGTACATGAAAAATGTAAAAAACAACTAAACCCTAAGTTGGACTAAAAAAGAAAGAGTTGTTCAACCAACATATTTAGAGTACTACCAAGTTTTTTATGTCAAAGTTCAAAGAATTACAAATGTAAGTTCTTCTCTTTTCGATTACTACTTACACTACTTACACGTAAACCTAAACAAATGGGCAAAATACATAATTGCAACTAACATTTCCACGTGTTTCAACCAATATAGCATGGCCGATAATCTCTTTTTTAATCTCAAATGCTGAAGTGTAATATTTTAAATAGACAACATTGAGATGTTAGCAGTCATAATTTTAGTCTAATGGTTGATTAAAAGTTTAATAATTCTACACTAAGTTTATGATTAGATTTTCATATAATATAGTTATAGACATAAAATTGTTTATCAAAAATTTCAACAATGTAAACAAAATTGCTTATCATGATTTCATAAATTATAGTAAATTTTTTTTTATTAAATGTTGAATTGCTATTGTGTTATCATGTTATCTAGTAAATGATTTGTACATGTTGAATTACTTCTGTAACATGTTGAATGATTCAAAATGTTGATAGTAATTAAAATAAACATGTTATCCAGTAAATGATTTTGTAGACGGTTCTATGAAATTATTTTTGTGTCATTTATCTATATTTTATAACATGTTATTTTATTTCTTTGCATCTAATTTATTAAGTGGAGGTTATGTTTAGAACTTAACTTTCACCTTCAAATAATATGTTACAAAAACTATGTTTACCTATTCAGATTTAGATTTTAAACGAAAGATAAACATATAAAAAATAAGAAAATTATTGATGAATTTAAATCATATCATTGTTTTTCTTTTTTCTTTTAATTACATTTCTATTTGATGTCAATAAATCACATCATATTTATTTTCTTAATAACATTAAAATTAATTTGTATCTAAATGGCATTCATATTAGATGTATTGTATGGATTCATTAGATGTTAGTAAAAACTTTATTATCAAAAATAAGTTGTAAATCATTTTTATGAAATTATTTTATCGTAAAAGATAAGCATGATGAAGAAGTAATTGTGGTTGTCAACTAGTGGGACATCTAATATGAAATGGTATTAAGAGAAATAATCACAGAGCTAAGATATTGAAACTTTATTATAAATAAAGAAAAACTTAATTGAGTGATTAATTGACATAATTTTATGTTCCTTGTTGTCGAAGTGAAAATTGATGATAAATGGATATATAGTTTTGACTTCATACTATGGGAATGTATATGATTTATTGAATTACAAAATATGGTAATGTCTTAACTAGTAAAATTCATGAATGTTTGTAGAAGTGGAGAATTGAGAAAATTTTATTTTGATTATGGATAATGCTACATCTAATGAATTCTTGCAAGACATATTAAAAAATAAATGATGATAACTTGCTTTTTCATGTGTGATGTTGTGCACACATTATAAAACCTCACTATGCAAGATGGATTATTTATTACAGTTGAAACACTGACTATATTCAGAAATATTGTAAATTTTGTTAAATGTTTAACATGTACAATGATTAAACTTGCCAAATATATAGAAGATGATAGTGAATTCATTATATCTTTGCATGTTCAATATATATGAAATTCCACATACTTGATGATTGAAAAGATTTTGAATTATGATTGTGTATTAAATATGTTTAAAGTGGTTAACAAAAGATAAAAACATGGCCCCTCGAATTAAAATTGGAAACAGACAAAGATTATCCATTAAATTCTGAAGTCTTTATGCAATAATTAATTTCAGAGAGAAGTTATTTAACATCTAATGTACTTGGTAGACTCAATGTTTATTAAAAATAAATATGAACCATGATAACATCATTCGAGAGATGATTTCTAAGATAAAGATGAAATTTGATCATTATTGAGAGTACTATAGTGTTACTCTTGCAATGAGACTGTTTTGGATCTTACGATAAAACTATTAAAGAGTTGTAATGATGAGCTTGATCCATTCACTTCACAAGAAAAAAAAAGTAAAACATTTTAACAGTAAGCTTGGTACGCTCTTTTAAGAATGTATATGCAAAAATTTCATTGATTCCAATTGTGAGCTTTGCATGAACAAACTCTCATCTTCTTAAATGAGGAAGAAGAAACTTGGGCATGCAAGATGTAAATTTCTATATTAACAAGTTTAAATGATTTTACTTTTATTTGTTTTTTGTTTAAGATTGTTAAATTTTTAAATTCAAATGATACATGATTTGTTCCACTGAGAATATGTTTAAGACTATATTGATGAAGGAAAATCAGCTTTGGATGTATTTAGAGGATCCGAATTAGAGATGAAAAACCATCCTAATCTAAATATTTTGCATTACTAGAAAGAAACCACAATTTTTAAACCGTTAATATATATGATAATAGACATGCTCACCATTCCTACTACCATTTTGGCTTTTGAACCTTCTTTCAACTTTGGATCTGATGTGATAAAAAATATTTATCATGCAAGAAGAGGACGATGATTATGATGGTGATATTGTTTGTAGATCTGTGATATGATAGTCAATATTAAAAATTTAAATTTTGAAAATATAACCTTTCTGTTAATACTTATGCATCATTTGCTAATTACAAACTGAGTAACAAATATTGTTTTAATATGATTCGTGAAAGGTCATTTTTTCTTTTTTCTTTTTTGTCATCTGAGGAAATACCATTAATGAGCTAAAAACAGAGTACTGTAAGCTTAAAAACAGAGCATAACCGCTCGAACCGTTCCTATGATTAATCATATAACTTGAGACAAGCTCTCTTCGTTAACGACATCCATCAGCCACGCAGGACCTCCATATGCTAAATAGGATTGCAGGCGGCCTTCCTTCCTCACTGTCCAAGCTATTCTTGCCAAGCTATTGGCTTTAGATGAGGAAAGTTTAAAGCTGCACCTTCGAAAACTTCCTTGAAGTCGCCTGATTCTATTGAAAAACGGCCATTTAGATGCGTTCTCCATCGCCTCTAGAACCTGCATGTTATCTACCCAAAATTCTATATCCTTTATCCTTAGATCCACACAGCTTCGCATCGACCAGATAATGCCTCTCAAACATGCCGCAATACGAGTTGATATGGTAAGAAGGCATCTCTCGCATGGAAGACCACCTTTCCATTCCAGTTCCGTATGATCCAACCTCCACCAATCATGTCACCCGCATTAACCCAAGCAGAGTGAATATTGCATTTTAACATCCCTGGCGGTGGCTTTGACCATTTTTTTCTCGCCTCCATAGCTTTCCGATACGCATTTAGGACCCATAGTCTTTTTGTCACTGTTACATCGTAACCATTCATCAGCATCTTCCAAAGCCTTTGCGATCAAAATGTCCACATTCCCCTGTTTTTCAGTGTAAAGGCTACCATTTCGTAATTTCCACACCTCCCAAATTATCCATGGTAGCGCCAATTGTACTTGTTACCCGATTTGTCTGCTGTGTAGGCACTGCAACCACCACTCCATACAATCCGCAAGCGTCAAACTGTGATCTCTGGATATGTATATGCCTACTTTAGCCCATACCGATCTAGCTACTCTACATTCAAACAAAACATGGCTCACCGTTTCTGTTCCTTCCTTACATATCGTGCATATGGGTTCCATATTCATCCCATGGTTCAAAATACATTCTACTACGGCTAGAGCTCTGGACATAGCTCTCCACATGAACATTTTTATTTTCGGAGCTGTTTTTATCTTCCAGATACGGGATTTAATGTTCCTCACCCTCATCTTGATATCGGATACTAGTTCTCCACCTGGGAGTGGTTGTGTACTAACCCAACATCCACTCTTTACAGTATATGCTCCATCCTTTGTGTAAGCCCAGATCCATTCATCCGTAGACTCAGCTGCTGGTGAAAAGGATAAAATGCGATTAATGTCATCTTGAAAGAATAAGTTCCCCATCACTTTCGTATTCCATACTCCTGCCTGTGTGATTAGGTCTGCTACTTTAAGGTGTAAGTCCATGTTCTCCTGCTTATTTCCAGGTCTTTTAGGGGCTCCATAAAAAACCCAGTTCTCTGTCCAAACATTAGTTGTTTTACCATTACCAATCGATTTCACCAACCCTTGTTTGAGGAGTTCTCTACCATGAAGAATGCTTCTCCATGCATAAGATGGGTTTGGACCCATTGATGCCTCCATAAAATCCTTACCCGGATAGTACCGCGATTTGTACACTTTAGCTAGGAGGGATGTCTGATGATGTAATAGTTTCCACGCTTGCTTTGCAAGAAGAGCTTGATTAAATTTTGTTATATCTCGAAAGCCTAGTCCCCCATCCTTCTTCAGTTTGCACATCTTATCCAAAGCCACCCAATGTATCTTCTTCTTACCCTCAAAGGTGTTCTACCAAAAGCTAGACATAGTACTTGTCAGTTTTTTACATTGGTATTTAGTGAGGCGAAAACACGACATCGCGTAAACCGGCATACCATCGATAGAGTCTTCTCATACCATCCAGTTAAGCGATTACTCAATTTGTCCGTTATGTAAGCCAACATCTGACTTTTCGCTCCACTGAAACACTCCGGCAAGCCAAGGTATTTGTCGGCACCTTCTTCTTGTTTAATACCCATAAACGATCCTAGGATATTCCGCATGATTTTATCTAATTTTCCTCCAAACATTATAGAAGATTTTTGAAAATTAATCTCCTGTCCTAATGCTTCACCATACAACTTAAGTCTGTGCAGTATCTCTTTGTTTTCCTTGATGTTAGCTCTACACACAAATAGGCTGTCATCCGCAAACAAAAGATGTTGTATAGGTGGACATGACCGTGTGAGCCTAGTACCAGAAATGCTACCTTCAAGTTTAGCCTTGTTCATGGTATGGACTAAGGCTTCAACACATAAGATGAAAAGAAACAGGGATAGGGGATCTCCCGGCCTCAGACCTCTCGCCGGTTTGATGAATCCGTGCGACTGTCCGTTTAGTAAGACAGAATATGTGACTCAGCTGACACACTCCATTAAACAATAACATATTCTCTTATTATACACAAGCGGCATACTTTGATGATTTGATAAACAATAACTAAACATAAATTAATACCATTCTAAACACTTTGTATACTCATTTCCTCTTGTTTGGGTTACCACTTACCAACCAAAAAGTAGTTTTCTAATTAATGTACAGCTGAAAAAAAAATATTTTGTTTAGTTAGTAAACCGGCTAGAATATTTTATCTCATTAACATATAAAATTATAATTTTTAAACTAGTATTTACTACTGATGTTATATTAAATTTACTAAGTGTCTGAAAAAAAATTAATAAGTTTGTTTGAAAAGCTACAGAAAACACGGTATCAAGGATCTCTTTTATTGATTAGGCAATCGTAGTTACAAGCAAGGATCAAAGAATAATAAATCTCTAGGCTAAGATGGATGCTCAAGATTCATTCGCTCTTGGTTCTTGCTCTTTCAGTTTATTGTAGGTTCTTCTCCCCCTTTTTTGCTTTAATTCTCCCTTATTTACAAGATTCGAGGTCTCGTAATCCTCTTCTCCTTAGAGGTAAAAAGTCGGTTTCCCTTAGAAATAGGAGGTCGGTGCCTCTTTCAACCTTATTTAAGTAGATACGACTCTATCATATATGGGTAGATTGTTATATAGTATCTCGGTAGATACATCATTCATTCTATAGTATATGAACATATACGTTATTCCTCGTATCAAATGTAGATACAACCTTCTTCGTATCTGGGCAAATACGATATTCTTTGTATATGGGCATATACACCCTTCCTCGTATCTAGATAGATACCACATTTTTCGTACATGCTACTCCTTCTCCTATTTTACTTCGGATTTTTGGTTTTCTATTGGGTTTGACCCGATGATTAAATTATATCCAATAACTTGCCCCCACTCTCTATTTTCTTAGTAAGAATTTAGAGATTAGATAGAAAACATAATATTTAATCATAAATCTGAAATCAAAATTAAAACCTTGTATTTAATCCATTTCTTTACCACTATGTCATATGCTTCTTGGTTAGACGAGCAATCCTCAATCTAGTGGTATCCACCTTTTGGTAGGTAGGTTGATACCAAGTTGATAGTATCTAATTTCTTGTAGTTCAACATACGTCGAGTTAATGGCATTTACTTCCTCAATAGGTGGGTAGATACCGAGTTAATTATGTCTACCTCCTCAGCGGGTAGGTACGTACTAGGTCTTTGTGTTTATCTTCTTATTAGGTAAGCAAATCCCAAATTTATGGTATTTATCTCTTCAACTGGTTTGCATTTACCAATTTTTTGACATGTACCTCCTTAACATGTATGCAAATGTTGGATTTGTATCTTGTTATTGCACTAGTACGTGTGAGGGGGGTTTCCTCATTAACATGTAAGCAATCATAACGTTTGTGTAGTTTGCTTCCTTGACAGGTAAGCAACTACTAAGTTCGTGTAGCATGCTTCCTCGATGGTTCAACAACTACTAAATCTGCATGATCTGCTTCCCTCTGGGTATTCACAACTAAGTTTTTGTAGTCTGCTTCCTCGGTGGGTAATCAGTTACTAAGTTTTTGTAGTCTGCTTCATCGATGGGTAAGCAGTTACGAATTTTGCGTAATCTGCTTCTTCGATGGGTACGGAGGTACAAAGTTTTGCGATGAAAATTGGTTAATCTATTTTAAAAGCCATATCAATTTCATTTTTTAAAGCTATTGAAATGTTTAGGAAAACAATAAACTTAAAAGAAAAGTAAACCATAATTTCTAAAATTATTGAAAACCAATTCTCAAACTAAAACTAGAAAAAAATCACAAAAACAAATTTAGTGAAACACTCGTAAATTATAAATAGTACTTTAGTAACAACCTGACGCAATTATGTGTAATAAAATTGTGAGGTCGTTAATGTTTGTTCATGTTGAAGATATATGATTTTCACTTTTAGTTCTGCTTGAATGTTGGTGGGTATCTTCATTATCACTCATGTTGCTTATGTTTTTGCTTTTAGGCCTTTGGTAAGTTTTGTCATCCCTAGTCGATCTTTCATTCCTTACCATTTGGGAATCAGTCTGTGAGGAATGTTGATGCCGCTATGTTGAGTCTTCCTCCCACATTATTTGTGCACATGCTCTCGAAAGCACATCTTCCATCGTTCTACATCGGTACTTTGTCAATTCCTTGTATAGGTATCCATCAGGGAGTAAACCTCTTTTGAATGCTGATATGATCGTAGACATATTGCAGCAAGGTATATAGACCTTTTCTTTGTTGAAGCATCCCACATAGGCACGCAATGGTTCTCCTTTTTATGTTGTATCTCGTAGTAATTAGCCATTTTTTCGAGGTTCATGCTACGTGCGAACTGCTCAAAAAAAAGATCAGTGAGTGACGCAAACAAGTCCACTTAACCATTTACTAAGTTAATGAACCACTTAAGGGCAGCTCCCGTAACGCATGAACAAGCCCCTTGCACATGGTGGCTTCTCGGAAGTCCCTTTGGATAGCTATCATGAACATTCATTGCTTGTATTGCGCTCCATGGTTATCTGGATCGTATGTCCCGTCATACATCTTCATAGTCGGAAACGTGAAATTCCTCAGCATTTCCATGAGTGCAATTTCATCAGAAAAGGTGTATCCGCGTATAAATGCAAAGTACTTCTTCAGATTGGCGAAGGTACTCCAGGTATTCGTTCAATCATTGCCTCTACTTCCCCAAAGCATTTAGAAAACATGACTTCGAGGTAGGCAGTGTTTGATGATCTTATGATTGCTTCTCTCTCAGAAGCTACTAAGGGTGACCCATTCTGGCCCCACGTTGAGTCAAACTCTCTCCTCTCGCCAGGTGGTCATGAGTCTCCCATGTGTTGTTGTTAACTCCATTGTTACCTTGACGTGGAGTATGAAATTGGGTTATTGAGGTTTCTCGATCTGCTCCAGATCCAGATGTCGGCTCAATAGCCTACATCCGACTGGTTTATCCTTGTATCTAGAACCTGCCCCGGTTAGGACTCTCCTTGCCGTCACCAAGGAAAAATTTTCTTCCTTGAGTGTGTTGTTTACTGCCTCCATCTAGGCCAGCTTCTGTGTGGTTTCATTCAACTTTGCAAGTCAAGGTTTCTAGCTGGTAGAATCATATATCAATGTGTTATCTTCGTGTCCTGCCATTTTAGTATCTTCTGCCCCTTTCTCTAGTGTCAAAATGTTTGGACAAAATTTAACCAGTTTGTTTGAACAACTACGGAAAACACGGTATCAAGGATCTCTTTATTGATTAGGTAATCGTCATTACAAGCAAGGATCAAAGAAAAATAAACCTCTAGGCTAAGATGGATGCTCAAGATTTGTTTGCTCTTGGTTCTTGCTCTTTAAGTTTGTTGTAGGTTTTTCTCCCCCTTTTCGCTATAATCTCTCTCTTTTTGTTGCTATAATCTCTCCCTTATTTACAAGGTTCAAGGTCTCGTAATCCTCTTCTCCTTAGAAGTAGAAAGTTGGTTTCCCTTAAAATAGGAGGTATGTGCCTTTTTCAACCTTATCTAAGTAGATATGATTTTATTGTATCCGGTTAGATATCGTATTTCGGTAGATACGTCATTCATATAGTATCTGAGCAAATACGTCATTCCTCGTATCAAAGGTAGATACGACATTCTTTGTATCTGGACAAATACGATATTTTTTGAATTTTGGCAAATACGACATTCCTCGTATCTGGGTAGATACCACATTTTTCGTTTTTCGTATCTGCTGCTACTCTTTCTCTTATTTTACCATGGAATTTGGTTTTTTTATTGGGTTTAACTCGGTGATTAAATTATATCCAACATTAACCTATAGTATTACACAATGCAGATAATCATTTAATTTAAATATTAATCCATCACTTTAATTGGATTATAGTTGATCCAAACCATTTGCTAAATGAGTTTGTTTACTCATTTTTCTTTTAACATTAAATCCATCAGAATATGAGTTGGTTTAACTATACGGTTTAACTATACGGACAGCTTAAATAATGTAGATGCTAGATTTCTTCTATTTTTTTCTGTCAAACACGTTAGATGAAATTTTTTTGTTTTGTCGTCTTTTATTCGTCCTCAAATATATTTCAGTTTCTGATCTAATTCCGCTGCAAATGATTGTCAATTTATTGAATAGCTAAATGACATATAAACTTCCAATTAGCATCTTAGTTTTTTTTGTAATTGGTTCCGATTCAACAGCCTAATTCTGAGTTTTAATGTAAGCCCAATATTAACATCCAAATCAAAGCCCATGAAGCCCAAAACTCACTGATTCGTGTCTTCCTCACTCTCACAAATGAGAACAAGATCAAGAAACACAACACAGAGACGAAGAAGAAGAAGACGATACAGATCCACAACGCCATGGGTTTAGGAATCTTAGCTTCTCGAACAATTCGACCAGCTTCACGTCTTCTTCAATCCCAATCCTCCAATTTCTTCCTCCGCACCATCGTTTCCAAACCAGAGCTCCAATCTCCTGAATCCGCTGCCGTCTCACAACCTGAGCCGCCGACGCAGATTCTCCCTCCTAGGAACCCTATAGGTGGAGCACGTGTCCATTTCTCGAATCCTGAGGATGCGATCGAGGTCTTTGTTGATGGTTACGCGGTCAAAATCCCTAAAGGATTCACTGTTCTTCAGGCTTGTGAGGTCGCTGGAGTTGATATTCCGAGGTTTTGTTACCATTCTCGTTTGTCGATTGCTGGAAATTGCAGGATGTGTCTTGTTGAGGTCGAGAAGTCTCCTAAGCCTGTAGCTTCGTGTGCCATGCCCGCACTTCCCGGTTAGTTCAGTAAAGTTTGGATTTTTGGGAAAAATGGATTGATTTGATCGTTAATTGGTAGAAGAAATTTTGATTTTGGGGATTTTGTTATCTGTTTGATTGCAGTATCAGCTCCATTTCTCTTCCATTTTTGTTGGTTTTAGTTTGATGATGATGATGACGATTAAGATAACGAGAGCTTTATTAAATTTTGGGGTTATGGAGTGTATAGGTGTTTCTCTATTAGTTTCTGGGATCTTTTTTCTCCATATTTTGACCTGAGCTGTTCATAGTTTCTTCCAAGTGTGAAGCTTTTGTTCAGCCTTGAGGGTTGTCATGCCCTTGCCAGATGGAGAATAGCGAGAGAGTGGAGGGGGGGATATATGGAGTTTGAGACACCTTTGCATCAAATTCCTTTCTTCTATAATGTTTTGTGTTCTGTGATGTATTATAATGGTAGACTTCTAAGAGTTTTTCTAACAGGGATGAAGATTAAGACTGACACACCAATAGCAAAGAAGGCGAGGGAAGGAGTGATGGAATTCTTGTTGATGAATCATCCTTTGGATTGCCCTATATGTGACCAAGGAGGAGAGTGTGATCTTCAAGATCAGTCTATGGCTTTTGGATCTGACAGAGGCCGTTTCACTGAGATGAAAAGATCTGTTGTTGATAAAAACCTCGGTCCTCTTGTGAAGACGGTTATGACTCGGTGTATCCAATGTACAAGGTTACTAAAATAGTTTTCTTAAAGTGTGATATTTTACTGATACATATGCTATCCTATTGATTAGGTTATGTTTTTATAATGTCTTTGTAGGTGTGTACGATTCGCTTCAGAAGTTGCTGGGGTTCAAGATCTTGGCATGCTAGGTCGTGGTAGTGGAGAAGAAATTGGAACTTATGTTGAAAAGCTTATGACCAGTGAACTTTCTGGAAATGTTATAGATATCTGTCCTGTGGGAGCTTTGACCTCAAAGCCCTTTGCCTTTAAAGCCAGAAACTGGGAGTTGAAAGGAACAGAAACCATTGATGTTAGTGATGCTGTTGGGTCAAACATTCGTGTTGATAGTAGAGGACCAGAGGTTATGCGTATCACACCACGCCTTAATGAGGTATGTTTTATTTGTGTTAAAAAAATATGATTAAAGTCTCTTGCTAAATGTTGAACACGTGATTGTTATTAATCAGGATATAAATGAAGAGTGGATATCTGACAAAACTCGATTCTGTTATGATGGCCTGAAAAGACAAAGGCTTAGCGACCCTATGATTCGAGATTCTGATGGACGTTTCAAGGCAGTGAGCTGGCGTGATGCCTTGGCTGTTGTGGGTGATGTGATTCATCAGGTGAAGCCGGATGAAATTGTTGGAATAGCAGGTCAGCTATCTGATGCAGAATCCATGATGGTGTTGAAGGACTTTGTTAACAGAATGGGTTCAGACAATGTGTGGTGTGAAGGAACAGCTGTTGGTGTTGATGCTGATCTTAGGTACAGTTATTTGATGAATACTAGTATCAGTGGACTTGAGAACGCAGATCTCTTCCTTCTTATTGGTACCCAGGTGAGCCCTCCATCCTGTCTCTTTATAAGGTTTCTCGTATTGGATTTGGCAGATGCTCTATGCTTTGGAATTATGACACAAGAAAAATAAATTGTGTAGTCTGGTTTAGTGGTGTGGCTGAAGGTTCTGTGCATATTAAAATTTGGAATACATTGTGTAGAAATTAGAAGGGAGAAGGGAGAAGCAAGTAAAATTATGTTTCTAAAAAACATATTTGATGTTAACATTTAGTTCGGTATTATTCCTGATCCGGGTCATTTTAGATATGTCCCAGCTGCTTGTTTGCTCTTTCAGATATCAACCTTGTGAAGTTTTTTTTGCGGTATATTCACTTGTTTCTGTTTATTTTTTACCAGCCTAGGGTTGAAGCTGCAATGGTGAATGCTAGGATCTGCAAGACAGTCCGTGTATCGAATGCCAAGGTTGGATACGTTGGTCCACCTGCAGATTTCAACTATGACTGCAAACACCTTGGGACTGGGCCTGATACTCTCAAAGAAATTGCCGAGGGACTTCACCCATTTTGCTCGGCTCTCAAGAACGCCAAAAACCCTGCAATCATTGTTGGTGCAGGTCTCTTCAACAGAACCGATAAAGATGCTATCCTCTCTTCTGTTGAATCAATCGCACAAGCCAACAATGTCGTCCGACCAGACTGGAATGGTCTTAACTTCCTTCTTTTGTATGCTGCTCAAGCGGCTTCTCTTGATCTTGGTCTCATTCAACAGTCCCCCAAAGCCCTTGAATCTGCAAAATTCGTCTACTTGATGGGATCAGACGATGTAGATGTTGACAAGATTCCTAAAGATGCTTTCGTGGTTTACCAAGGACACCATGGAGACAAAGCGGTTTACCGTGCAAACGTAATTCTGCCTGCATCAGCCTTCACCGAGAAAGAAGGAACCTATGAAAACACAGAAGGATTTACCCAACAGACTGTTCCAGCTGTTCCCACGGTTGGTGATGCAAGAGATGACTGGAAGATTGTGAGAGCCTTATCCGAGGTCTCAGGTGTTAAGCTTCCATACAACTCAATCGAGGGTGTTAGATCAAGAATCAAGAGCGTCGCACCAAATCTGGTCAACACAGATGAACGAGAGCCAGCTGCTTTTGGTCCTTCATTGAAACCCGAGTGCAAGGAGACAATGAGCACAACTCCGTTCCAACCTGTAGTAGAGAATTTTTACATGACAAACTCGATCACAAGAGCATCAAAGATCATGGCGCAGTGCAGTGCTGTGCTCTTGAAGAAGTGAGAGCTTTTAACTTGCTCTATTTTCACATTTTTTTCTCTATTTCGCAAAAATAAAGGTACTGATTCTTCGTTTGCTCTCATCTTTACCGACCTTTTGTTTAAGCCGTGTATCACTGGATCTCGGGTTTAGCTTGCGGTGAAATCTATAAGCAATTTGCAATAAGGACATTATTAGATGCAAAATTTTGCAATGTTAATTGGATGCTTTGTGGCATCATGTGTTTGTTCTTAGTAGGATTGAATTTTCATGTGTACTCTTTATTGCATTTGCATATTTGTTCTTAATAATTGTGATTGCTACAGAAAAATGAAAAGTCGGTAAGGATTAGACTTTTCTGAAGTGAATTTACCTAAAATAATTTCAGTTTCAACTGTGTAATTTGTCAAATGAGTATAATATGTAGTTTTCTACATTACATTTATTGGTACTCGGAACTAGTAAAGATTGTTTTGATATCCGCAAACCCCATTGGTTTACTTCACTTATTTTGCTAATAAACCGGTGAGCGGAGGCGGTGGCGGGGAGGGTCACACTGCAATCTTAGGGGCTAAAGGATGTGTAAGATGTTTTTCACCATTTCACTTAGAAATGAAAACTTTAATATGGGTCATGTCTTTGAATCTGATTGTGCAAAAATAGTTTCAATGGTACAATTGTCAAAAAAAATTCGTCTTTTTACTCCAATTATTTTGATGAGAATGGTCTGATCCGGAATTGTCTTTCCAGTTGCTCTCTTTCTACTATTTCTTGAAGGTTTAATTTTAAGACCGGTCGCTTAGCTCAAACCACCACATTTCAGTTCTTTGACTTTCTTACGTAAACTTTCATCATTCATATTGGAACCTAATCAACGAATTTTCTTCTAACTAATGTGTAGTTGGAAAAAGGTACACTAAGAAAATTAACATTTATTTTGTAGAATTTGTATAGATTGCCATTAATAAATAGTAAATCTCTATATTATTAATTGAGCAATGTTGATAGCAAATTAACCAATTGTGACGTGGAATATTACAGAAAATGTCACTAAAAATAAGATATGATTGGTTGAAAAAAACATATGGGTCCCACTCAATTTATTTTTTTCATCAAATTAAAAAATTACAATAATTAATAATATAAGATTCACAAAACTAACAAAATCTGTTTTATTTATTTTGCATATTTAAGAATTACTATTTATATATTCTTTACATTAATTATAATAATATTAATTAAATATGCAAAATAAATATATTTTCCATATTTAAGAGTTTTATGAATATGTGCATATAGAGATATATTAAAACAGTGATATGCAAGTAAAATTATTAAAACATGTTCATTATATTTGTGTGGTCATAGTAAAATCAAATATATATTTTTAAAATACAAGAAATAAGTTATTAATTAAATATCAAAATATATGTTTTTAGTTATATAAAAAATTAACAATTTTATAATTAATTACCAATAATATATGTTTAAATATATTTTTTAATAATTTTTTATTTAAATTTCCCAGTTTGATATCACATTCACCTAATTTATTATAAATTTATATGTTTCATCTTAAAAATGATGAAACAAAAAATATAAGAAGAAAACAAAATATTATATAAATAAAATTACTATGATTAATTCATATTTACAATTTGACAACTGAAAATGTCATTAATCAAATGTCACCTTTATATTTTATACACATCAGCTACATAAAATTGTGATAATTACTATGATCTAAATATAAATTTATTTTTATATACACATAATCCTCAATTAAATTAATTTAATCTATAATTACTGTACATTAGTATACATTAGTATACATTAGTACTAAGTACCATATATTATATAGAGGTTATTATAATCTTTAATAACATATAGAACTAGATAGTAACCCACATTGTGCAGCGCGAGAAAATATCTACTTCATATTTCGTTAGTTTATATAATTATAAATTATTATTAGTATTTTAGATTATATTTATTTTATGTTTTTAGCATTTTATTTATTATTATTATATATGATTTTTGTTGTGTTAATTAAATTTACTAATATATAATTATGTACGTGCGGTGTTATGTTTGTAGATAAATTTATTTGATAATTTAGATTATAACATAATTTGGTTGTAAAAATTAAATGGTGATGTGTATATATTTTTACATTATTGAGAAACTTTATATCAATTTGATTTAATCCAGTATCAATTATTATCAAATATTAGAAATCCGATCTGAGATTCGTCATGACCTGTTATGATCTATCTTAATCTGCTCTGACTCATTTTGATCCGTCTTGACCCATTGTAAAAATTAGAACATTTGAAGATCTAAAACCTGATTCAAATCTGGATGATACAATATTGGATCCTTTAAAACTAAATATATATACTCTTTAAAAAAATTTTATAAGACTATATAAATATTTTTGACAGTAAAATTGCTAACATCTTAACTTTTTACAAGTTAAAAAACTATATAATCTTTGATAAATTGTAAAATATATATATTTAAACATTAATTAAATTACAAAATTATTATAGATTTTAAATATTAAAGTTTATATATTTATAATATTTTAAACTAAGTATTAAATTTAAAATTTTTTATTTGATAAAATTATTGGTTTAACTAAAGAACCAGATTAAACAAATATTTTTAAAAAAATTTAGACGTCTGATAAGTCAAATTTCTTTCTCATTCAGATTTGAAATCATTTTGGTCATTTTTACAATATGATTTATAACCATTGCTCAAATTTTAAACAATATATTTTCGTTTCTAAAAATTTGATTCGCAACACATGCATAAATATCAACATTTTTATCAACTATATTTATTATATGATAATTCAAAATAATTTGAACATAAGATCAAACAAAGATGATAGCCAAATCATAATTTTATATCTTAACAAAATATTTTAAATAAAATAAATCATAATAAATAATATGGTATAATTAGATATCAAATCTTAGTTTTTCAATTTTGATTGATTAATAATTTTTTTTTAATAATTTTAATTTTTGTCCATAATTAATAAGAGATAGAAAGTGAGTTTAATTTTTGGAAAACTAATAATTATTTAAAATATTATTTACAATCTTTATATAATTATATTAGTTTTATGATTATAATTGTATGTTTAATGACTTAATTTAAATATTGCTCAATTTTTTAACCAATATGGGACGTTGAACATATTTATTTCTTTATCAATTGAGTAATATATATGTTTTTACAAAATTGATTCACAAAATATGCAGAAAAATCTATATTTTTATTAACTATATGTATTATATGATAATTCAAAATAATTTGAAAAGAAGATCAAACAAAGATCATAGAAAAATCATAATTTTAAATCTTAACAAAATCTTTTAAATATAATGACTTAAATAATATGGTATAAATAGATATCAAATCTTACTTTTTCAATTTTGATTGGTTAACAATTTTAAAAAAAATTAAGTTTAATTTTCGTCCATATTTAGTTAGAGAGAGAAAGTAAATTTAAGTTTTTGGAAACTAATAATTATTTAAAATATTATTTACAATTTAAAATTTAATTATATTAATTTTGTGATTACTATTGTACCTTTAACGAATTTATTCAAAAAGTCTAAAGACCAACGACAATTTATGTATTATATTACATGAAAGTTAGTTATTTTCTTTTCAACATTGCTCAAATAATATTATAGAGATGATATAAAAAAGTATCTTATACTACAAAAAAATGGATGGATTGTATTACTTAAATTGTATCATCAAACTAAGTGATATAATTTTAAATTAATTATTTATAAATAACAAAATATATATATTATAGGTTACCATCAATTATATTAATTGATGTTGTAATTATATAATTTGCTATCAATTCAATAAAATTGATTCAATTTATATTAATTTGTATCACTTTAAAAAATTGATATAAACCATAAATTTACATCAGTTTGATAATTGATGTATCTATTAATTTTTGGTAACTCCATTTTTTAAAATTTACATCAATAAAAACTGATGTTAGTAAAAATTATATTTATAAAATAACTATAATTATGTGAATTAGCTTCAATATTAAAAGTGATGCAACTATTTTTTGCCTATAAAAACAATTTAATTAACTCTAAATTTGATTTCGACGATCTCAAATGGTGAATGACAAGTAGATCAAATTTCTCCACCGCCACTAAAATCTTTATTTTTGCAAAATTGATCAAGAATAAAAATTTGTTGTATTAGTATGTGTATGACAACAATTATTTATATCATTACAATATAATAGTATACTAATATATAAATGTAGAATTAAAATTTTATAGTATAAGACCCAAAATACCAGAAAATGGAAGTGAAAAATAATATAAATAAAATTCAAAGCCAAAAAGAAAAGAAAAAAAAAGAAAAACAAAACAAAACTGAAAACATGACAAAACTTCAAATGTCTCACATGAAGGATGAGGGAAGGAGCTCTTGACAAGTGCATGTTCCACTATCAATTATTCATTATAAGCTCAAAATTACTAAGACCCATTCGATTTATTGGATCCAAATTTTATAATAAATCGATATGAAACCGACATAAATATTAAAATTAAATAAAATATGCTAAAAACTAGGTTAATATTTTAGAATCAGTTATAAAACCGACATAAATATAACATCAATTATGTACAGGTGATATTAATATTTTAAATCAATTATAGTAAATGATATAATTATTAAATCAGTTATTATCAATGATGCAACTATTATTTATCGGTAGACAAAATAGTATAACCATATTAAAATAAAATTCATCTCATTGGGAAAAGAAAATGGTGATGTTGATCGAGATTAAAATAAATTTGATAATGGTGAAAACGGAAAGAGAGACAGAAATCTCGAATTGAGATAAAAGAGTATAATTTTTAAATAGAAAATGTTTTATATTTTTTTTATGGAAAAACCTCTAAATGTTATGTATAAAATGTGATTTTTATGATCCACAGTTTTAATGGAAGACCCTCATATAAATGAATTTTTGAAGCTCTTATTTTATTTGTGGTATTTTGAACAAATATCTCATATTTATATTACATGCTTATGCATTAGTATTATTTTTCTAATATGTGATAACATATAAAATATAAAAAAAGATGGATGTCATGGTGTGAGTTTGTTAGAAGATGAACAAGTGTACATAGATAATTTAGTTAGTAGTGCCATAATTTTTTAAGATTTCATAATTTGTATCCCATTACTGTTATTTTTGAGCAATGTTGAAAAGAAAATAACAAACTTTCATGTGTTATATTATATAAAATATTATTAGAATAAATTAATTTCAAGATAAAATAAGAAAAACGATTAAAGGGTAAAACAGTCAAAAATATAAAATAATTGGAAAAACATGCTGATCTAAAAGAATTCGATTGGGTGAAAATTTTTAATCCGGTTGAAAGCATGCGCGTGGATCTTTTAAATCTGGTCAATATTTTACCACGTCTTAATATATTTTCTTTTTCAACCGGATTTTTAATTATTATTTTAATATTATCAATAAATTTATAATTAAAAACAACATCTTCCTTATATATTTAGTTACAATCATAAAAACCAATTAGAATTACTCTATAAATAGGAGATATGTCATATGACAAATGCACAAAGTGGGAGATGTGAATGAGGTATTTTATTACTTATTTTATTTAGTGGGTCCACTAATTTAATGCATCTGCCACATAAGTGTTGAGGGTACGCATAGGGACAAAATAGTCCGTAAATGCGGATAAATATTTTCGTTGTCAATTTCACCAAAACTAGATTGCTAATTTAGTGATTTAGTGATTAAGACTTACTCTTCACCCAATCTCTCCATTTCGCCAATTATATAGTGAGAACAAAATATTTTTAACTTAAAAAATTAGGTGACTAACCACCATCTGACAAAAAATGACAAAAAATGAAGAATATAGCTATATGACTTTTTAAAATAGAAAAAATATCAAAACGCACGAATCCTTGGAACCCTGATTCTGCAAAAAAATGTTGATCCAGAATAATGTAACATGTCAATATTAATTAACACAACACAAACGGTATATAATGATAATAAATAAAATGCTAAAAACATAAAATAAATCTAATATAAAAAATTAATAATAATCTATCATTATATAAACTATCAAAATATAAAATATACGTTTCTCCACGCTGCACTGCACAATGCATGTTACTAGTACATAAAAAATAGTAAAAACACCCTTAACCCATTAATATATAGATTAAAATATTTATAGTCCTAATATATTTATAAAACTATTAACAAAGATTGTAAACTGAACGAAAAATATTAAGTCGTTAACCAACAAATCTTTTATATATAGTTTTAATATTTTAAAAACATCTAAATTTTCATATAGCATAGAAATTTAAAAATTTGAAAAACGAAACAACGTTACATACAACTCACAATTAAAAATGGTTGTATTTTAGAATATTTATTTTCACATGTTAGTTTAATAAATATTGAAATTTTTAAAACATTTTAATGTGACACTTATGGTAAATCTTATACATCACTTCTTTCGTAATCTTATCGTTATCTCCAATTCTCTATACTATATATTAATTGAGAAGTATATTTAATTAAATAACCTAAAAATATTAAATATTATATCAAATGCTATTACAAAAAAAAATCCAAGAATACTGTAACTAAATTCATTAAAGGTAAAAGAAGTCTTATGAAAATCTCTGCAATTTAATTAATTTCCTAAAAAATATACTTTAGTAAAATCTATAAATATATGAATTAAAATATTTTTTGACAAAAAATAAAATGTCATAAATGTTTTTGAACCTACTTAATATAGATACTCAATAATGTACTATAAGGTTTGATAAAAGAAAATTATATGAATTAATTATATAGTCAAACTTTAATGAAAAAGAAGTCAAATATGTAGTAAACATTAATGCTCTTTATGTATCTTTTTGTCTCATTTATTTTGATATTATTATATAAATCTCTGTTTACTCTGTGATTGTCACCATAACCCTCTTTCTTAGAGAATATGAAATTAGGTTATACCTTGTGTTTTAGTGACATGGCAAGTCTCAATTATGGCTTTGTAGATGCAGAAAAGATTGCAAAATATCACCGATTTTGAAATGGAAGAACAACTTAATGTCATCAATAATCATGCTGCTAAAATCATTAAAGTCCGTTTAATTATTATTACTCTTTTGAGCCCTACTATGTACCTAGTATTTTCTAATCTATTTTGTTTATGGATGACAGATGGAGATACATGTGAATGTGTGGATCAGTTCACTATCGATCTATTATTTGTATTTTGTTTTCTCGCGATTAGTTTATTTTCCCTCTATTGTTATTTCTCTGTTAAAAATGCTATTTAGAGCCTACATGTTGCTTAGCATGGCCATCATTTTTATCACAATTAAAATTCTTATATACTTTTGTTGTTTCCTAATTTCTTACAGAAATTTATTTTTGCATTTTCAATATTTCGGCCGATTGTTTAGTTAATACTAAATCACATAAACTTAACTTTCTATATTGGTACTTATACTTTGAATTAGCTTAGTGGTTTGAATATTTAATAAAAGTCACAAGTTGACAAAAGAAAAGAATTACTTCTAGTTTCGTCTTAGAAAACCTTATTTCATTTGAGAAAATGGAACGATCAGAAAGAAATTCAAATTACAGTAGTAGATAAAAATTTGGCAGTATTTTTATTCCAAAGAAAGAAAAAAAAAACAAATTACAGGGAGATAGAATCATAGAACGAAATAGTTCAGAATAGCAATAGAATAATGAAAGTGCTAATTGGAAAAGAGAAGAAAGTAAAAGTTGAGAGAGATATATCACTAATAAAACCAAATATGCACGTTCCTTTGCACTCAATTTTTCACTTAATCGAAATTCAACTTGAAATAAGTACTAGCTACTATTACTTTGTTCTGGTTATTTTAAAGGTAAATGCTTTTAAATTTTATATATATTTTACTTGTTTTAATAAAATAATATTGAATAAATTGTAATGTAAACTTATATGAAATTCTCAAATAAATTGAGTATTTTACATGTGAATTCACAGAAATTTCTTTTGCTAAAACACTTCCTTATCTCCAGCAGTAGCCGAAATAATGTGATAAAATTGATATGTTAAATCTAAAAATATTAATAAAACTCTCTATTTTGTTTTCTTTCTACAATCTAATGGAGGGACGTTTTTGCTTGCTGGATCAAAACCATTAGACAAATTGCTTAACTTAAAACGTTTTTCCTGTAAATTAATGATGCATAGGTAGCTGAATGACTCCACGTAGGTCTTTTGGGACTGCCACACATAGAACTATCACTTATGAGGGACCATCTTGATATATTATATATTTGTGTGTAATAGATTCTACTGGTGCATATCTATGAACAGCTGTTATGTTAAATAGTCAAAAGCAGGGGACTCATGCTATTTCAACATTTCAAAGTTTATTATATAAGCACTAAACTCCAAGTAAATTGGATAAATCATGGGTAAAAGTGCCAGTTGTAATAATCAAGTAATCCATAAATTCTTGACTTAAACCTCCCTTCATTTAATTCCTAGCTTTTTGGTGAAGCTAGAGTTCCACGACCTCATTTATATCCCATTTAAATTGGTTTTATTGCATGCCAGTTACTGAGGCCATTTATGTACTGGTTAGGATTCAGAGGAATTTCTTCAAGATAGCTTTCTTTTTACTGTAATCAGTAGTGGGAAATCAGCAATGAAGAAAACATGAGAATGCTGACGAAATAAATGAGAAAAATGAAAAGTAAAATTTAAAAACCATGTCATATTCTCTCTTTTATTTGCTATATTTATTACTGGAATAAGAGGAAAATAGAAGAAATATAAATTACTTATGAATTTTTTTGGTAGTCAATGTGTTTTATCTCAACACAGGACTGAAACACAAATGAAACTAGAGGTAGAGAGGAATGAGGTACAATATAATAACCATTTTTTTGTGGTGGTATTAGGCCCGGTAAGCATTATCCGGATCCGGATCGGATAATAAGAAATGTCACGGATATTTGTATCCGATCTAAACTAAAAAAAAATTGGATATTCGTTTATTACCATATATCCGTATTTTACACCATATTTTAATAAATTTTTTTATTTAGTCCAGATCCGGATACGGATAATGATATTCCGAATATCACGAATACAAATACGGATTCTAATATCCCCAAAATTTTGGATATCCAGATCGGTAACAGAGGTAGGTGGTATACTCTTTTAAAAAATGATTACCTATGCCAACTTTGATTATTACAAGAAGTCGGTGAAACACATATGAAAAACACCAACGAATGACATTTCTTTCACAAAGTTGATATTCATGTCGCCACTCAAATATAATTGGCATAAATCTTGACCATAGCACTATTAAAGCACTCAATATATTCGGGACTTATACAATACATGCATGCACTACTATGAAGGTGGATATTAAGAAATTCTCTGAACTCATCATTTAGACATACCAAATCATTGAGCTCAAATAACTCGAATCAGTTAGTTTTTTTTGTAAAGTTTCTATGTACTAGTGATAGAAAAACACACAATGCATTAACAAAATACACACACAATATTTATGCACGATGGCGATCTTGATCTAACGTTTAACAAGCTGGTGCTCTAAAGACTAAAATAAATTGTCACTTTAAAGGCATTAACCTGTTAAAATAGTATGGTGCGGTTGTTAAAGGTGCTCTCACTAAGGCTGCATTTTATGAGTTGAAGTGTTATCTATTGGGTTTTTGTGATTTTTTATATTTATAAGTGGGTCAAAAAAAAGTTTCCACTTTGAAGAATTCCTTATTGGACCGGCCCGCAATGGTATGTTGATGGATTGTTACTATGAGTGTCATGGTCAAAATTATATAATGTGAATAAATCCAATAATTAAAAAGTTAAATCATTATCTCTTGGTGTTTTCAAAATAAAATGGCGCTCTCTACACTTTAGAGTATACATTTTTTTGTCATTTCCAAAATAGTGTTGGTTTCTTCACTCCTCTCTAGGTAAACTTAAATCCAAGACCAAAATTGTTTTAAAATTTGCATCTGTATTTTCTGTTTCTCTAGAGTGTTTGGTAAGAAGATAAAAAAACAAATTGCATCTCCATTCTCTTTCATTTTTTGAGAGTCATTACATGTATAGAACTAAGAAAATTGCTTAGTTCTTTTCTTTTTTAGTTCTTTTTTTGAGAGTCAATTTTCTTCGTTCTTTTTTTTTTTTTGACGACAAAAAAAAAAGAACTAAGAAAATTGCTTCACAAGACAATATGGGATTTTCTACTTTTTGTACTAATTTAAAAATTAAAAGGAATCCTTCTGCAATATTGTTCTCCTAATGCTCATTTCTACTAATACTAACTATACTAAACGTAAACAGTGGGCCTGTTGTCAATTGACTCTATTCTTGTTCCTTACGTACCCTCTTATTCGTACAAAGACCTTTTATTCTCTCTTAATTCCTCTTTGATCTCATCTTCTTCTAATTGGTTCTTTGTAAAACTAAGTAAAGGCTGAAATTCCAACAAAAAAGATAGTAAGATGAAAATATATTTTAAAAGTTTATAATATAATTAACATATAGTACATAACTATAAATGTTCCACATTTGGTTAGAATGATCAATAACAATAAAATAATATATAAAACCTTGTTAAATTCCTTAAAATCTTATAGAAAAAGAAGTCCTTATAGCATTAATATGTCCAAAAACATATTTTAACTCCCCAATAACTAGAGACTATAGAGTTAGCGACGGTCGGTTCGCGTCTTGACACTCGTTGGCGAAACCTTTTCTATTCTTGGGCCAGCCTGATAAGCCCCAAGATCCACGTCATCGCTTCTGCCACAAACCATCCTTGGAGCCATCAGAATCGTTCCTTTCCATAAATTTCTAATGCTCACTTTTTTCACTAACTCATTCTCCTTCTTACTATCATATTTTAGCTTCTTCTGCAATATAACATGATCATGCTGGAAAACACTTCCCCGATTTGCTGGTAAAGAACTCTCATCAATCCTTTTAGAGATACTCTTGATCTCATAAGGGTCAAGAAGACTAGAAAACTTGGTCTCTTGATCTTCACACAACAAAGGATTAGTGTACGGTTTAGAAACCCTATTCTCGGAGAGAGTCATCTTCTTGTTGGCCTCCAGCTTGTACCGTGAAGGTTGAGGTGTTCTTGTGACTCTTGTCGTGAGATCGAACTCTCTCATCATCGGTTTTCCTTCGTTTCTTTGGTACCAAGCCCACGCAGCAGCTTTCACCGTCACCAGCTCATCATATCCTTCTTTTCTTCCTCCTCCTCCTCCTCCGGTGAAGAGTGCCGATGGCCATCTCTTCTTTCTCATATTGTTACTACTTCTGGTGATTTTTTTTCTTCTCGGACATAAATGTGGAAATGTAGTAGTTGGCGAATAGAAGCATTGTTCATTGATTATAATTTTTTTGAGTTGTGGATATTGAAGGGTACACGTTAATAGCTTAAGGGAAAGGCTAAAAAAAAAAGAATCATAAATACACTAATTAAGAAATCAGATTCCAAAAGCATCTGTGAACATTAAAAGTGACTGAAAGAGATAAAATGGGATCAGATCAAATATTTTTCAGTAAATTTGTATTAATATAATGACACATTATGTATCTATTATATAAATAAAACCTATAACTCATTAATAGTGGATAAAAAGTAAATTAATCTTGCCAAAAAAGAAATAAAGTAACACAGTCAAAATTAGCCAAATAAAAATATTATATACTAAAAAGTCAAAGTTTAGAAAATTATTGGATTTATTGTCCACTTACCTAAATAATTAAGTAACATAAGAGTTTGATGAATCCTGTTTCGAGTCACTATTATAAAACTCAAGAAACTCAATCGTACTTTTCTCATCATAAGCTATTGATGTCTTTAAGTTTTAAATATTATCTCTCATTGCAATTGTATAATTGTATGCAGTAATAGTATAGATTAGGGTCTAATGTACAGAGATTAAAGTCACACTATAAACTGTGTTAGATCAAATAAAGATAGGGCAAAATATAAGGATTTTTTTGTATCTTAATAATTGCAGTAAATAAAAGCAGAAAATAAAAGTGTGTAAATACAATGGAGAAAGACGCTGTATACTAGAAATGTTGAATGTATCAATGATCGTTAAACTATCTAGATAGCTAACTAGCAAAGATTTGGTAATGAACCATTCTCGAACTCGAAACATTAAAGTAAAGCTAGCATACTCCAACAGTATTAACTATCTAAATATGCAATCTAAGATATTAGACTTCCTAATGAACATTTGAAGACATATCAGCTTTCTAAACTAGTTTGATATGATTACTTAGACGATATAATTTCAACTCTCGTTAGTTATGGATACTAAGCTTATCAATAGTTAATTCCAGTAACCTAATTATCGTTTATGACACATAGATTAAACATATGGATCATATGTTAGATTCTTCAACTTAACATAAGCATTGAGTTCACAAAATATAAAGAATACTAAAAATAAATCCCTAATCTAACATCTTAAACCTAATCAATCATTAAATCCTTTTAATCAAACCCTAAACCCAACTAGTGGATTACTTATACATGAATGCAAACATCAAAAACGAATTCAATGAAAGCATACATATCAAAATAACTATAACATGGTTCAGAGAATACTTCTAGAAGAGTAAAAGATTTCCCAACGCTACAAAATAGAAAGCAAAAAGCTATAAAAAGACAAGGCGAAACTGCTCTGAGGTTGAGTAGCCCTATTTATATGAAAAGAAAACCAAAACCTAATGAAAATAGGATAAATAAACAGGCTGGCCGGTGGATTGGTTGATCACAATGAGGATCGATCAATCCCAAGCTTCCTAAAAATACTTTCTGCATTTGCTTCATTTGGTCGCCTGATTGACCTATTTTCAGTAAAACGGGCACAACTCTTGAACCATCAATTAGAATAACATGACAACATGTATAATGAATCCTAGGATCCTTCTTTTGACCCGACAACATGTATCATGAATAGTTTTAGTAGGACAATATTAATGACCCTAACAATATGCATAAAAACCATAAGCCCAAACCCAATAGGCAAAAATATAATGTTAAAAGAAGAAACATTTTGAGTTATCCCGCCCAATTCATCTTACCATATCTTTCACAATCTTATTAACTTTGATAACAAGAACTTATTGTATTCGTTCACTATGATTATTATACATAATCAAACCAGAAAAATATTTTATATTGTGTTGTCTAAGATTAAAATGCTGTTAGACACAACGAGTAGTTGTTACTTCTTAGGTCAACAAGCGGATAATCCATGATCTTGGTTGAGAATCTTGCCATGAGTGATGAGAATTATGGTGAAAACTATGATAAGTATATAAGGGAATATGGAGATCATGAGGACCAAACTCGAAAGGAGATAAAGGCTTTGAGTGAAAGATTTGAGAAGATGATGCAAGTCACCCAAAGGTAAATGAATTTTATGGGATACTTTTATGGACAACAAAATATTCAAGAGACTGGCATTGAGGCATGTCAAGAGGTACAAAAAGAATTGAACTTCATTGGCGGTTACCAATAACATGATTTTAATCCTAATTACCGCAATCACCCTAACCTCTCATACTAAAACACCAAAGTTGAAAATCCCCAAGATCAAACGTACCCTCAAAAGCCTCAAAGAAAAATCTTCCATCAAGGGAACTACCAACCCAAACCTCACTACAACAACCAAACCACACCTTTCTACTATAATCATGAGAACCAAAACTTTCAATATCATCGTGTTTCACCCAACCAACCTCCTAAAGAAGATGCAAACATGATCCTTCTTAAGAAACTACTTGAAGGCCAAACTAAGGGAGCAATTGAGATAAACAAGAGGATGGGTGAGATGGATGTTAAGATGGATGGGTCATACAATGATTTTCATGCAAAATTTGAGAGTATGGAATCTCACGTGAAATCTCTAGATAATTTTGTTGCTCAAGTAGCTTCATCATCCGAGACGCCCATGGGATTCCTTCCCAGTAGACCGAATTTAACCCAAAAAAATTTTGTAATGCCATCTTCTCAAGTAATAAGGATACGGTTGACACCATGATCCATCAAAGAGCAATAGCGTATCACCATTTTTATGAGAATGAAAAGGCTATAGAGAAAATCTCTAAATTATCTACAGTTCGAATGTTGAGGATTTGGTTATTGAAAGTGATGTGAAAGTGGAAAAGAGCACTAAATAAAGGGATACACTATCTGAGAAGGTTGAAAGGGAAGGAACCCTTAGCATAAAACATCCTCTTTATGAACCTCCACTTCTATTTCCTGAATGAGTTCTTACCAAGGCTCAAAAGAAGGTCGTCTCAAGCTTCAAAGCTAATATGAGTAAAGTTGGAGCACCTTTACGTTATGTGGATGACTTGTCTAAAGTTCCTCTCCACAAAAAGTTCATTGAGGCTATTTTAGCAAACCGAGAGAAAGTTGAAGAGGTGATGGGAGTGTTCGAATCATCAAGCACAACAGAAAGTAGTCCCAAATCGATTCGCAAGCTTGAAGATCCGGGAAAATTCATCATAATTTTTCTCTAGGAGATTTAGAAATAGATACTGCCATATGTGACTCTGGAACAAGCGTGAATGTGATGTCACTTGAAATGGTAAAGAGCTTAGGGATTAAAGAGATGAAGCAACACTCTTCTTCCATCATGTTTTGAGATGCTTCTTCGTAACCTCCATTTGGGTTGATTGAGGAATATCCTCTTAAGGTTGGAGATTGCTTAGTCCCAACGGATTTCATGATTGTGGAGATGGAGCAACCCAATAATCTTCTTATCATTTTAGGATCTCCATTTCTCAACACCATGGGAGCAAGCATCGATTTTCCAAATAAAAAAAGTGGTTATTCTCCATGTAAATGCCCAGGTATCTTATCAAATTAAGCCTTCCTCTAGAAAGTTTTGTGGAACAATCATTAATGAAGAAGTGAAAACTAAGGAATAACCTAGAAATTTGAAAGAGACACATGAAGAGATCAAATTTATGAATGCGAAGAACCAAAAAACTCTAAAGCTTGATGAGGAAATCTTGGATGGTAAATGTTTATACTCCTTATTTGATGAGTATGAAGGAAATGGTAAAGATAAGAATGTAGAGAAAGCTAAGAAGGTTTTTGAAAAAATAAGAAAAAGAAGAAAGCAATCCACCCTCACACCCTTGTTCCATCCTCTAACCTTAAAGGTGGAACACACTTGGATTATTCTTTCAATGCTCTTTCCACCACTTCAACCGATCCTAGGAGTTCCATAACTTCTCTTCTCAGTCCACTCCCTAAGACTCCCGACTAGGGCCAAATTAAGGTCCTCTTCCTTTTATTGTAAGTACCGTCTAGTTTTTGGTTTTTGTTTCACCTCTCTTTCACTTTGTTACACTGAGACGATGTAGTTCAAGTTGGGAGGAGGGATTTGTGTCTTTTGATTTCATGTTTTGCATTCTTATTTTTCTTTTTGCATATTTGAGTCTCATGCATAAATATACTTGCATAAAAAACCAAAAAAATGAAATTTTTTGAAAAACACTAAAAGAAGTATGTAGTTTCATTTGCATAATAGGATCGAGTCTAGAAGCATATAGGTTTGCATTTGCATATACATAGGGGATAATGATGATATTTACTTGTAGAAGTTCAAGCTTAGGATTAAGATCGTTTCCCTTAGTCATAGTTAATTGTTGCTTGAACATCTCGGAAAAAATGAAAAATCCATGGTTGGACCTTTGCATCTTTAAAAAAAACTCCTAACTTTTGTGAAGCTTGCATGATCTTTGAAACATATCTATGAATTTGAACTTAATTTGAATCTAATTTTCTCACTTAGGGGTTTCAAATGCGTTCTCATGATTATCTATAAGACACATTTAGGTTTTCTAATCCATTTCACCACCATTGTGCTAACCCGAATGACCATTCTCATCATTATAATAGTTCCCTTATTCTTTACCTAAACCATTTCTTTTAAACCCTTGATTGAATAATGAGTGGGACATTTTGTTGATAATGCTATTATTTGCAAAAAAATCAGAGTGTCAGAAACGACAAAGAATTAGCTCTCGTTTTACCTAATAATGGTAAGACTAGCAATTAGGATGAGATAAAATACTTGGTTGTTTAGATTGGGTATTGGTTTGAGTTTGGAAAAGAAAAGGGTGAAAAAAAACTTGATCAATGGTATGAAAAAGAATCCCCAGGAAATAAATTAAGAATCTAAGTCTCAAAGAGCGAAAAGAAAAGAAAAATGTTGCATTAGTTCCTCATAAGAGTTCATTAAAAATAAGTTAAAAAAAGAAATGCAAATAAAAGAGATAGAAAAAGCCAAGTTCAATGAAGTTTTTCTCTACGTGATTATGAAAAAAAATATTGATCATGAGGTTTGTGGTCTAAAAGACCAAAAATTCTATTGGTTTGAGATTGGAAAGAGAATGAAAAAAATGTGAAAAGGGTAGAAACTATGATGTATGTCAGATGGGGTAGAATCACGAGAGATAAGACTTTTTATGCATTAATTGTTCCCCTTCTTAGATAAATTTTGCATTTTTCTAGCATTCCTGTATTTTGAGAGCAGACCACCAAAGAAAAACTCTTTTGAAACCACCTCAAAAAGCCTTTATCCAAAACAAATTAGAAACGATTTGACTTCTCTTTCTTTACCAAACACCTTAGTGAACGTTAAAGATATGTTTTATATTTGATTATGAGTGTTTGGTTAAATAAAGGGGTTGCATTAGAAATTGTTTCTGCGATGAGCATGGAGAAGTACGAAAGACTAAGATGTTTGTTCTTGCACATTTAAACTATATTTGAGGGCAATGTGTTTTGTCTTTTTTATCTTTGTGGGTATAAATCCCCATCTTCAACCATCTTTCTCGATCTGTCTTTATTGTTTGCTTGCGGACAAGCAAAATGTTAGTTGGGAGTTGTTGATGTCTTGTGTTTTGTTGGTTTTAGAACATCTTTCCTTCTTGATTTTGTGCATTTACATTAGGATTAGGATTAGGCTTGTTTGGTTGCATTTTGCATATGCATATGTTTTCTTAGGTTTTTGGAGCGGAATCATGGATATCGAAAGTTTTGGAAAGCAACTAGACCAAGAAACAACAAAAATATCAAGACAACCCAAAGAAAAGGAAGAGTTAAAAAACTAGGAAATCATGTGATCCAGCTCTAGCAAACCAGCTACATCCAACTTGCCTACTGGATAGTCTGATGAAGACCAATGATCCAAGTACCGTACCCAACTCGAATTGAGTCGACCCGAGTGACTCTATTTGGACTATTTAAGCAACTTTAGACCTAATTTTTATTCATGTATTAATTTCTCTTTGAACATCTTTACTTCTTGGAAATTTTTAGACTTTTATATCTCAACTTTATGAAATCTATCTTATTTCTCCTTTGATTTACATTTCTTTTTCCTAATCTATCATAATTATGCAATTATCCATCATAAATTTTTGTTTTCTCACCATGAATAGTGAATAGTCTATTAGGACCTTTGGATACGATAGATTAGGGTGATTCGAGGTTGATTGATGATGGTCTGGACTTACATTTCTATTGATCCTTCTTAATAGAATGATCTTAAGGCTATATTATTTTAAACCAAATGTTGATTTAGAAGTTAGAGAATTATATGCCCACTGGATGTTTGATGAAATTCTCCAATAAATCCTATAAACAATTTTGCATGGTTAGCCAATGAAAATTGATACCTAATGTTTAATGACTAGTTATGATCACAAGAAACGAAAAACATAATCGATCCCAATTTCACTTGAGATTAATGACTTGCGAATCTGAATGTAACACCATAATTTTCTATCACTTCTTCCAAAACACAACGAAACACCACTTAGCCCGTGTAGTTCAATTGTAACACCGAAATCATAACCCAAAGAATCTCGTCCAGTTTCTCGGAGTTGTTGTGGATTTGGTTAAAATCCCCATCATTAACCAATGATCGTTTCTATTTAGGGAAAAACGTTGAAGTAGTTCCCATAACTCTGATCGAAATTGAGGATTAGAATGACCATAAACGCAAGTCTTGCATCATGATATACAACAGTAATATAGACTAGAACTCGATCGAGGGGCCAGGCAATACAAACGCGGGGAAATGCTACCACCAAGGGCTCTCTTCAGCAATAGGTTCAACAACATGATTGAAACTCCATGGGCCATGTCTCAAGACCAATTGCAGAGCCTCATTCGACGGAAACAAGAACTGAGTCCGTCCGTGATCAACAACTCGCCCAGTTACGGTATTATCCATACCCCAAAGTCTTGGGAAAAAGCGAGTTTGCGGGACGAATCAGAAGGCTGAAACTGCGCAGCGTGGGTTGCCTGAGTAGGTAGATCAATCGTAGCAGAGAATTTTTCACTAACGGGATTCATTGAAGCGGTTTGACAATTGAGGATGCCAGAACAAAGTTAATTCATGTGTCTGGAGTTTTTTGGCTGTCGATTTAAGATGATGTAGATTGATTTTATAAGAAGAATCTGATGGAATGGAAGTTTGAGATAGCGGTTATTGGAATGGTTACTTCAAAAAAGAATGAACCGTTTACAACCTTTCGCCATGGCGGTTTCCTGCATTTGTCCAAAAAAGACACAAACACCAGCAGAGCTACCACAAGGAGAGATACCAGACAACAACTCTATGTCGGTAACACACCGGAGAGAAGGATTAAAAACTGGAATTTGGCGGAGAAGATATAAGAAAAGGAGAGGGAGAGAAGAGAAAGAATAGAGCAGTTTCTTTTTTTTGTCTATTAAGCTTGTTATAACGCTCTTTTTTTTTTTTGTAATTATATAAATCCACGAGGAAATTAATTAAAAAAGAAAAGAAAACGGAATCGTCTGATATTGGCATCGAGTAGCGAGATCTGGTTCTTTTTCACTCCGTCGAGGTCTCACTGGGGTCAGCAAAAGCTATTTCATCATTCACCATCCGTAAGTCTTTCAATCTCCTTTCTTTTTTTCATAAGCTTCGATTGATTCTTAAGCTATCTCCTTCTCGTTGATTTGATGCTGCATTTGGGATAAATTTGTCTCGATTCGATCGAAGCTAAGGTTCCTAGGTTAGTTTCATTGAAATTTCTTGTCCTGACTAGATCTTCATTCTCGTGAGTAATGTTAGTATAACTACGAAGAGGTTTCATAATGGTGAAATACAAATCTGTTTAGATAGATATTAATACCTGAACAAAGTCCACATTAGAGTTGATGTCCAGACAAAATAAGCATGTTCTCAATGTTCCTGTTTTCTAAGACATCAACAGAATCTTGAGTGATCGTCGGAACTTTCAATTTCAGAGAATCGGAAGATCTGATTCACAAAGGGGAGAAGAGAAAATGATCGTTTGCGTCGCCGTCGTCGGCCACCAGGTGACCGGCTTTACAGTCAGGCTTATGATTTTGATCTGATGTTCATATAGATCTTACTGATTCTGACTTGGACTCAAAAACAGAACAATCCGCTTTACATACAAAGCTTCACGGATGCTGAGGATGCCCTCAAGCTCCACCACATCGTTCATTGTTCCCTTGATGTCATCGAAGAGCGAGGTTCTAATCTATTTTGTTCAAATTCTAAGCATTTCTTCATCTTATAGATAAAGAGTTTATGTTGTTTTTCAGTGAACAATCCGAAAAAGTCTGGTACAACTCTGAATGAGGCTTTTCTTGGCTTGCTCTATCCTACAGTCAACTACAAAGTGTAATCACATTCATTCTCTCTATTTCTGTTATTAATTTTTGTTGTTGGGGATACTTATTTAATGGGTTCTTCTTCTTCTTCTTAAGGTATGGTTACTTGACGAATACCAAAGTGAAATTTATATTGGTTACTACTGATTTGGATGTTAGAGATACCGATGTGAGAAGTGTGAGTACATTTGGTTCTTTTGACTTGTGTTTGTTAGTTCTTTTTAGCACTAATCTATGAAATAGAGTTTTAATCTTTGTGTTTTTTTCCCTACAGTTCTTCAGGAAGTTCCATGCTGCTTACGTGGATGCAGTCTCAAACCCCTTTCATGTCCCTGGCAAAAAGATAACCTCAAGAACCTTTGCACAAACTGTTAGCAACATCGTTGGATCATACAGTTTGAACTGACCTCTCTTTGTTGCTTTTTGTAGTTTAAACTTGTGTGTTTTACTAAGCATTGAGGATATGTTATTTCTTAATTATCATCATATGCGTTAATATCAACACTGGGATTCGAAGATCCTACATATCGTATTGACTTTGAAACCACCTACATCTTTTTTTTGTTCAACTGGGTTTAGTTGAGTTAGTTCATTGCCGTTATGTTATGACCACTAAGAATAAAATACTACAAATTGGTCTAAACATATATACACATGCAATGAATATCACTACAAAAAAATCTAAATAATATAGGAATCTGTACCGGTTATATATTCGAAGAGATCAACTCGTCAAGTGTTAACCATATTTCAAAAATCGACTAGGCTCCAATTTTCTTTAACTCTTTCTCGTTTCATTTTGTTAGCATAAGTATTTCGTTGAAGTCACCACAAATTAGCCCAGGACCATTTCTTTGGATAGCAATTCTTTCAAGCCTTTTCCCAAAGTATGTGCCTTAGTTTACGTTTTGATTTCCGTAAATGCAAGAGAAATAAAAAGAACCTTCTTTATTACATATCCTACAATCAAAGATTCTTCCATCAACATTATAAAACGAAATAGAAATAATCTTCTTCCACATTAAAGCTATACCACTACCAATGCGTAACGGTGACACACATTTAACATAATCGTAGCCAAGTTGGGCTGTCACATCTCGAACGTGATCATTTGAGTTCTTCGACTTGATCAGAAAGAGTACGTTCGGAGAATAAGTTGCCTTAAATCTTTTTAGGCGTCGTACTACCAGCGACCCTTTCAACCCCCGACAGTTCCAAAATGCGACGTCCATCTCGGCTCCAGTGGCTTTTGGCCCACCGTGCCTCCCTATTCATGTGTGTTGGTGTTGGTGTTTGGTTTCTTCTCTCACCTTTTCTTGACGATGAAGCTACATTCTCACTTGGTTCTAACCAGTTCCTCGTTTCTATGACTTCACATTGGGCCACATTTGACACGTTCATGTGTGTTCTCACAAGCGTAGGTGTGGCGTACATCATAACAGATTAGTGCTGAAGTGGACGAACTTACATGTTGACGCGATGAGGATTCTGCCTTTCTTTTTCGAGACGCTGTCTTGCTTTGTGAAGATTGTGGATCATCTGTTGGCTTCGGACCTGTTGACTCAGGATTGTCATCAGGTTGAACATCATCTGGCATATCTAGTGCTTGAACTTCATCGTCTCCATCATCTTCGTCACCAGGGCCATTATCATTGGGTCCTTAATTTTGTGGGCATTCAGTTTGATCGTGAGATAGCATTCCTCAAGTTTTGCAGAAATTGCGAAGTTTTTCGTAATAGAATTTGAGAAGACTCGTCTCTTTCCCAAACTGGAAAATCCTCTTAAAACATAACGGTTTCGAAGTATCCCAGAGAAATCTCAGCCTCGTATAATCCATCAATACTGCACCATCTCCAATAAAGTTAGTCTCCACATAGTTCCCCATCATACCGATTCATCTCACCCATTTTAGCGTGAGAAAATGCAGAGGAATGCCTTTGACTTGGATCCCAAAAGGAATATATTGGAGATCATTGTCAGTATGAATCGAAGTCCATTTCTGAAGCGAGGCCATCCAATCATTAAAGGACCAAGGACCACGCTTGAGAACAGATAACATCGGTTCCTCTGGTTGGAACAGAAATTAGATTTTACGATTTTTGATGATTCTCCCCATGACTTCATCACCCATTCCCCATCATCGCACATAAGTTTTGTTTTCGAGGGTTCATGGGCTTTGCGATGAGACTAAATCGGGTCTCGGTGGCTGCTTGATCACACAATTCAATCAGAAGATTGATATTCTCGTCTTCAATCCCAAGTGGTATCTCCTGAAGTTGTTTCCGAATACTAGTAGACATTATTAGAAGAAACAGATGAAATTTCACACTCTGAACACCACAATTGATCCAAAGGAAGACACATGCTAATATAGGATTGGGGGATGGACAGTTGGATGGAAGTTGACGGTTACTCCTAGATTCTCGCCTGACACAACCGCCGATAACCGGCAAAATTCACTCTCAAACGATGCGAGACAACAGTTTAAAACGAACAGATGCGATGGTAAGAATCGGCAAATAAATTGCCTTCTCTCACTCATGTTGTTTTTAGTCCATGTGACATGTTTTGTAACTACGATTTAAATCTATATTTTACAATCCTAAATTTATTATGCACATCATTTAATAAGATTACAAAAGGAAAAACACTCAATCCATCATTTCTTGCTACTGACTCTCGGTACGAGCTTGCCGTTGTTCTTCAGGCATCGTGGGTGCGGCGGCGAGCTGGGATGAAAGTGTGAGGCATCGAAGAGGAGTTGGTTGATTTAGAAGCGCCGGTGGCTTCCCGACTAGTTTGTGTTGGACCCATAATTAACATAAATGGGTATCACTTTTGTTGGACCCATATTCATATGGTTATGGGTCAAAAATGTGAATAAGAATTTGAGGCCCAATGTGGTTTCATGATAAAACATGAAAATGTCCCACATTGGAACTTGAGAAAATTCTTCTCTAAGTATAAATATAAGATTGTCTCTACCATTGGTTAACATGCTATGGAAACACAAAGGGGGTTATGCAAAATACCACACACGCGCGCGCGCAATGTCGTGCCGTTCCGAGCTTGGTCTTGGGTTGTCTTGGGTTTTGGTGAATGTGGGCCTTTGGCCCACGTCAAAGATATTTTTTTTGGGCTAAGTTTTGGACCCGATGAGTCCACATTTTCGTTGACTTTTAGTCAACGTTTTACCAAGATATTTTGCATCCAAAAACTTGAGTTCAAACTCGAATAGAATGAGTCAAAACCGCCCTCGCCTTCCTTTATTTTTCGGCCGCCTCCATTCTTTGGGTTTTTATCGTTTTCCAACGAAAAAAAAACTCTCTCAAAAATTCACAGAAACTTCCAGCAAAAATCCTCTCGTCTTTCTCGTCTTTAATACGTAAGTGTCTCGAGAGTATAGCGTAGTTTAGCGTTCGTATACTCCGTATTTCGAGTGTAGCGAATACGGTTTCGTTGTGGTTGTATCCTGGGATTCTTGATCGTTGAAAACCGTCACACTATGGGTGATTATAAGAATTAAGGAAAGAGATCAAATCTCGCCTCTACGGTTTTCCGATTTCTAAAAACGTTTTCGTCTCGTTATCTTTCCGTAATTCTTAGTCTCATTCGCAGTTTTCACATTCCGGATTTTCGCATCCTACAGTTTGCAGTCAGCTCGAGGATGACTGCGGAGGACGTCCAGGGTGTTCCGGTGGCGGTCAAAGTCTATTCTCGGCGAGGCGCGGTAGATCTATCCTCCCACTTGCAAAGCTTGGATCTAGGCCGGTTTCTTCTTCACTCTCTCCAAATCCTGTCTTCGTAGTTTCAGTTCTGGCAAGTCTTCTCCACGGTGGTCCGGTGGACGCGTGAGGCGAGGTAGCTCTCTCCTCCCACTCTTAGTGTCCTTGGAGGAACAATCTTCAATTCGTGCTGGTGGTGGTTTCCAGTGTAAGAGCTTTGGTCTGCACTAGATTTGAAACCGCCGACCGCGGGTATCTCTTCTTGATCCGTCGCCATCTAGATCAAAATCCCGAGAAGGCTTTTTTTTTTTGTATCCAGTTTGGTTAGGTTATGCCCATTTCGAGCCCATAGTGGCAGTAGGTTTTTGCTGCAAATTATGTAACCCAAAAAAGCCCAAAAATATTTAATTGAATCCTTTATCAAAAAAGAAAAAAAACAGTGAATCCCATCACACTCTCTTTAAAAAAAAAAAAATTGAGTAAAATAAAACTTTGAAAAAAGAATATCAAATTTTCCCGCTCATAGAAAATTTTGAACGGGTGAAATATCACAAGTAGATCTTAGTCTCACATTCATAAAAAAACTTGTAAAAAAAAACTCTCATCTTCACAAGAGCGTAGATTCGAGAAAATCACAAATTCAAATTTCTTCAGTGAAAAAATGGGCGAAGAATCCGAAATCGCTTTCGATTCTGCAGATCAACAATTGTTCCAGAAAGTCGCCAAGATCCTGAACGAGACTCGTACCTCATACGCTACTCATAACCGGAAGCTGAAGGAGCTTGCCACAATCCGTTCGAAACTAACTTCATCCAAGTCCGACGATGAATCATCTTCTATCCGTCGATTCTCTTCGGTGTTTTTCAAAACCCTAACCCCTCTTTTCATTGCGGCTCAACGGAGAACAGCAGCAGCGGAGCGTGTTGTTCGATTCGTAGCGGAATTTGCTTGTCTGCGCAGTAATTCGGATGGCGATTCTGAGTGTGACGAGTTTTTGGATGAGTTTCTTAAGTTTTTAATGGCTGGTTCTGTCGCTGCTAATAGAAACGCTAGGTTCAGGGCCTGCCAGATAATTGCGGAGGTATAATAGAAATTAGGTTCTTTGAATTTACAGTCAACTGTTTGAGAGCATAGTAATGTTGGGTATTGATAAATTTAAGGCTTTTGGATTGTTTTATTTTGGTGGAATTAGATTTGAGGCCTTGCTTATGTGATGATACCGTTAGATGTCTATAAACTGTGTTAATGTTTTTTGAAAGCTTTTAGCCATTTTTAGTCTTATTCTGTACATTGTGTTCTTTTCCAGATTATATTGAGGTTGCCAGATGAAGTGGAAGTGGCAGATGAATTGTGGGATGATGTAATAGATTGTATGATGCTGCGTGTTCAGGACAAAGTACCTGTTATCCGTACGTTTGCTGTCAGGTCTCTTTCGCGGTTTGTGAACGATCCTGAGAATAGTGACATTCTTGATTTGCTTCTTGAGGTGCTTCCCCTAGAACAGAATCCGGTAAAGTTTCTATCTAATGTTAAATCACATTGTCAATTTGGTCATCATGCCTGCCAAAGTTCTTATTGCTCAGCTTTTTTTTTAATGTTTCCAGGAAGTACGAAAAACAATTGTTCTATCTCTGCCTCCTTCAAATGCAACCACTCAAGCAATTATTGATTGCACGCTCGATGTTAATGAATCAGTGCGCAAAGCAGCTTACTCTGTTCTGGCAAATAAAGTTCCTCTTCAGAGTTTGAGGTGAATTTGGACTTAGACCTTCGTTCTCTTTATTTTTCTCTTCATTGAAATTCTTTAGTTGACCTCTGAATAGGAGTTTTATGCTATTTTTTTCAATAGCAACTGTTCAACACTTAGCCTTATTGAAAAAATTGGATTTCCTCTTTCCTACTGTTTTTCTCTTTCTCCTGACTGGCATTCCTTTCATTTTCCTGCTTTAGCATCAAGCTTAGGACCACAATTCTTCAGAGAGGGCTCACTGATCGTGCTGTAAATGTTTCAATGGAATGTTTGAAGCTAATGAAAGATCAATGGTTATCTAACTGTTGTCAAGGAGATCCTATCGAATTTCTTAAATACCTTGATGTTGAAACATATGAATCTGTAGCAGAATCAGCATTGGATGTTCTGTTAAGTGAAGGACTGATAATGCCCACTGCTGATAAAAGCATCCAGCAGTACATATTGTCAGCAGATGGTGAAGTTAGAGGTCTGTTAAAGTCCGGACTATGTATGCATAAGTTTGTATTTTCTGCATGTGCTTATATTTTCTTATACCTGTGTTAGATGAGAGTTCATGTTCTGCACCCAGTATCCAACTTCTGGAGCCAGAGATTGCTCTTTACTGGAGGGTTATATGTAGGAAGTTACACAAAAGTGCTCAAGTAAGTTTGCAACTTACCAACTATTCATTTCTCTGAGGTTAGGTACTTTTATGCTACAAACAAAGTTTTTGTGAAGCCCCAAATTCTGAAAATATACATATCTAGCTTAACTGGATGAGAATGTGCTTATAATGAGGTACTTTTGATGAATTACCTAACTGATTTCTTGATTCACAAACCTGAGAATGCTAATATCTACTGGCATTATCTTGGTTGTTAGATAATCTCAATTTAAATTTCCTGTGATGATTTATCTAAATCTAGCTGGTCTTTTGAATTCAAGTACACCTTTACTGCATTTTTTTTCTCTCAAACACCTCACATCTCAAACAAAACAGAAAACGTCAAAGAAATCAGTGCATCTGAGGAGGCAGCACATCAATACTATCAAAATATAAAACACCTATTGTCAGTTTGCTTCACGTTTTCTTGTATTGCATAACCTTTTGTTTGAGAATGCATATATGTCCTTTAGGTTGTGCCTGGGTTCATTTAAAATCCTCTTAGAATATAGTGTTTGCTATACAGATTAGCATTTGAAATACAATTCTTGGTTCTTGTAATGATATTATACTCTTAGTGTTAGTTTTATATATGGGGCACGCTAAAAATGATGAGACTGTTACACAGGCAAAAGGTTCTGATGCTGCTACTGCCATGGGAGCTGAGGCAGCAGTTTATGCTGCTGAAGCTTCAGATGCTAATGATTTGCTGGAAAGAGTTCTTCCTGCATCAGTTTCAGATTATGTTAATCTAGTTAAAGCTCATATAGAAGCTGGTGAGCCCAAATATGTTTTTAATACCAAAATTTAGTTGTTTTGGTTTGGGAGATAGCCTCTGCTTACATAAAAATTTTCAGGACCAAATCATCACTTTGCCTCAAGGCAGCTATTATTGCTGGGCACAATGCTTGATTTCTCTGATGCTGTGCTCCACAAGACTGCGAGTTCGTTTGTCCAGGAGCTTCTCCACAGACCTTTTGAGCAAGAGTTAGATGAAGATGGGAACAGTATTGTGATTGGAGATGGTATAAATCTTGGTGGTGATAAAGATTGGGCCGAAGCAGTGTCCAAATTAGCTAAGAAAGTCCATGCTGCCCCTGGGGAATATGAAGAAGTTATACTTGTTGTTGTTGAAGAATTAGCAAGACCCTGTAGAGAAAGGACTGCAGATTTCCTACAGTGGATGCACATGCTTTCTCTGACAAGTCTTCTATTGGAAAATGGAAAATCTTTACATTCACTGCAAGGGAAGGCTATTGAACCAGAAGAGATATTACATGCTTCGTTGCTTCCGGGGGTAAATTTTCAACTTTCCTTTGTCTACTTTTCATTGTCATATTTCACTGCTATAGGCGCCACTTGTTTACTTTGAAATTATCTGGAAAAGATAAATTTGTTGAGACTTTGAGTTCTATTTAAGATGCTGATATTACATATGTCCTCTGCATCCTTGTTTCATTGAAAAACTGTCTAAAGGTGTCAACAGCGTGGAGTTGAATCCCTTTTACATTAAGACCTGGAGACAATTTTTTCATTGTCCAGTTTTGTTGAACTCTGAACTAACAAACACTCTTTCTGATATGATTCATGACATACAGGCAAAACACACTCACTTGAATGTGCAAAGGATTGCTATAAAATGCCTTGGTCTTTTTGGTTTGTTAGAAAAGAAGCCTAGCGAAGAGCTAGTAAAGCAGCTACGTGTAGCTTATTGTAGAAGCCCTCCTCCGATTAGTATTATGGCTTGCAAAGCACTAGTGGATCTTGGGATGTGGCATAGCCCAACAGAAGTTGACAAGGCAATGGGACAAGATCTCTTGTCACAATTTGATGATGAAAGCATTGATTTTGTACCCATCGACTTATCCAATCCTGAAGAAGATTTGAATGTAAAAATGCTCGATCTTTTGTATGCTGGACTTGAAAGTGATGACTGGAGAGAATCCTCAGAGGGCAGTGAAAATGAGTCGGTTAAAGCAACTGTGGGGGAGGGGTTTGCAAAAATTCTTCTTCTAGGAGAGAAGTACCCAAACTTGCCTGCATCTTTCTATCCTTATGTTTTGGGAAAGCTAGTTGCATTATATTTCAGTGAGGAGTCAAAAGAACAATTGAGGTAAAGAGATTTTGTTTCTTTAGATTGGTAACTTCTATCATCAGAACTAACACTAATGATTTGTTCTACTTAATTATTGTCCAGGTTTAAACAGTGTTTATCCGTCTTCTTTGAGCATTATGCCTCGCTCTCAGAAAAGCATAAGGTAACGGAAACTATGATGTCCTTAGAGCAAGAGGTTTCATGGCGTGTTTGTATAACACTGTTGAACGATTTATCATGCAATGCAGGGATACGTGTCAAAGGCTTTTATTCCTCTCATACGCTCAATGTGGCCTGGTATTGATGGAAATACTAAAAGTTCGTCATATGTTGTATCAAATCAACGCAAGCGTGCAGTCCAAGCATCAAGATTTATCTTACAGATGATGCAAACCCCGCTATATAAAAAAGAGACAAGAGGTGAGCATGAAAACCAATTACCAGAAGATTCTATCCAGCCTCCACTAGACTGTACAGAAGAAGGGTTAGCCATACGCACAGCCATCGAGGTTAGCTGCAGTCCTTAGATCTGACCATAATTCTCTTGTCCATTAATGCGATATTAGAGAGTAGTTAACCTTCAGAATCTCGTTTCCCTTTCTAGTAGGAACTGCTGTCCCAACTTTATAGTAAACTGTAACACTGAGTTAACCAATTATGCTAACCCCTTTGCTAATATTGTTTCCTATAGATGTTAAGCTTCAAGGCAAAGAAGACAGCTGCTGAGAAGGCATATGTTGCAGCACTGTGCAAAATACTTTTGTTGCTTCATCTGAAACCATCAGATCAAAATGTGATAAAGTTGATGAAAAAGCTTTTAAGCCTACTTGCAGATTCTGTATGTTCAGAGAAGGAGCTTCTTAAGGAAGTAAAACTGATGCTTGAACACCTAAAATCCTTGGATATTTGTCCAAGCGAGGAGCTCACACAAGATCAAGCAAATTCCATCTTTGGTACATTGATCTCTTGCCTTGTACTACATTACAGTTTGGTTTTATTTACTCATAAAACTAGATAGTTTAAAGTTAAGTAGAGTCTATTTTTCTTTCCATGCTTTGGAGAATTTGATTGTTTGTTTCATTCGTACGGCTAATTACAGAAACACTAGGAGTAAGCTACAGCCTTGAGACCACTGCAAGTACAACAGTGCCACAGACACCTGCTCCTTGCTCAACAAGACCAGCTAAATCAAGAAGACGAGTAAGGATTGCAGAAACACCTTCTGATGAAGAAGATGAAGAAACAGCATCTCCTCCACCGTCTGCTCCTAATACTTTGATGACCCGATCACACCGAGCAAGCAAAGCTGCTGCTTTAGCCAAAATGTTGGCAAGCAGAGTGAAAATGAGCAATGTAGATGAGGATGATGAAGAAGAAGAAGGTTCATCTGATGTTACTGCAGAGGATTCAGATGAATCTGATGAATGAGTATAGGGAATTAAGTTAAGGATTGGTTCTGTTGTTTGTACGTCTGTTACCAAAGTGAATTGGTGTCAAGCAATGCTTGTTAACAAGTCTAGTTATGTATGCTATTGAAAATCTTGGATTTGGAAAAGACAAACTCAAAAAGTATAAAAACTAAAAACGTTTTAAGAGCGCATTGATGAATACAAAAGTGGGAAGCTTCAAGTGAAGTATTACAGGTACATTATTTTCTTCTCCAAAACAAACTAAACTAATATATGAAAAAAACAAGATTTTGCAGAAACAAAGTAGCCTCAAGTCTCAGGTTGGTTCAGCCAATCAAACTCGGTCTTTGGAAGCACTTTAAGGTTTTCGTCAATTGACCTCTCGAGATTAACATTGATTCTCCACAACACATCCTTGCTTTCCATTTTCATACCTTCGATTGCGTAAAGCCTCCAAAGCAGACCCTTAACGAATCTGTATTCACAAGTCATGTACCAATCCCATTGTTTCTCCACAATGGTTTCCAAATCTCTGATAGCTCTCCTCACAAGTCCAACTTCCATTTTTCTTTCCACAAGCTCTCTCACTGAATGTATCATCTTATGAGCAATCTGCTGAATGTATCCAGCGTGACTTGTGAACTCTAACAAGTGAATAGCTGCACAGTATGCACCCGTAAACGTCAAAACCCAGCTACTATAATCTATCAACAACTCTTTACGTGGTGTTAGGCTATTGTAAATCTCTGGAAGAAGTTTATTGATCGCAGGAACCACAAAATCTTTCGAATCAAGCCGCATTGGTAAACACTGGATGAAGCAAAACCTTGTAGACTTCTTCAAGAAGCTTCTGAAGAAATCTGGAAATGAATTCTCCAGAGAGTGATGGCAAATCGATGAAGATGTTGAAAGCCCTAATCGGATTAGTATTAGCGAGTGAGACTAAACAATCACTGAGCTCTTCCCAGCTACGATTATTCGGAATCATAACATTCTCAGCTAAGAAGGAAACGATGATCGTTAAGAACTCTGTATCAGATTTTGTGGGTTTTTGCATCTTCGAGCAAGAAATCAGAAGTAGTTTGATTTCACAGAGAGAGTCGAGAGAGAATTTGAACTTGAGAGGAGAATGATTGATCGGAGACTGACGACGTCATCGGAAGAGTATCGATACATCTTGAGAAGCATTAGGGTTAAGCAATTTGGGAAATCAGAGACGCAGAAATCGTAAAGAGCCGCGCTGTTTTATATTCTTTGGATTCTTTAGACATAAAGAGATGATCGACGATCACGTCGACCTGCTCAAAATCCAAACTCAGATATTCCTCAAGTTCAGAGGATTCTCTACAACTTGAAGATTTTTGGCATTCTCAATGTAAGCAATGGGATGAACCAGAGCTCCGCGATTCCTAACAGATGAAGATGCAAACTATGCTAGAAAGAAATATATTCCTCATCATCCACGTAATGATAAGATTATATGACCTATACCAAGGATGGATCTTACTCTGTTAAGTCGGGATGTTGGCTCTCCACACATCTTCCAAATGTCAATCATCTGCCTATACAGCCACCATGCCATACGGATTTACTGACAAAACTTTGGAAAACAACGCTCCTACCAAAGTTAAAACATTTATATTGGAGGGTTTTGTCTTTAGCCTTAAGCACAGGCTCTGCATTGAACAGACGAGGCATCCCAATTGATGATACTTGTCAACGCTGTCACCAAGAAGTTGAGACAAGCAATCATCTTCTGTTTCAATGTCCATATGCCTCCTCAGTTTGGAGACTATCAAAAGTTGACCTCTTCAGCAATCAGCAAGTATCAAATTCTTTGGAGGACAATATCCAGTCTATGATGAATTTTATTCCTCCGCTGCTACACAAGAAGCAAAGCACACTCCATTCTGGCAAGGATGACAACTTTGGAAATCAAGGAATGATTTACTTTTCAACAAAATCTCTCATCTCTGGCTTCTGTAAATACCAAAGCGGATGACAACATTACTGAATGGTTAGCAGCCGCACCAACAACATGACAGCCTCAATCCTCAAACCAAACCCAAGCTTCTCCGTCGACCCACATTTGGAAAAAACCTCCGCCAAACTACACCCAATGCAATGTTGATGCTAACTTCATGTACAAATATCCCCACATTGGTGTTGGATGGGTGGTGTGTGATGAAAATGGCTCATGCAAATTGTCCAGCTCCTCAAAGTTACGACAAGGTTCAAGCTCTCTCGAAGCCGAAAGAATGACACTACTTCACGCAACTCAGTCTCTGTGGTGTAGGTTTTCGTGACGTACTTATAGAGAACTTGTACGTAGCTCTCGGTGGTCTTCCACGCTTGTTGTTCGGGACTCCGATATCTCAGAGATAAAGATAGATTGGGAAAGCAAAGAAGGAGAAAAGCTTCTATGTACAAGTTCTCCGGGTTTCAAGCACCTCTCCACTGTTTATATAGAGCGCTTGGGAGGTTCAAGGGACTTGGCATTGCTATTATTCGCTCAAAATCTCAGGTATCTAACTGTGTCCCATTTGCGAAGCATAGAAGAAATAATAAATAGGGAGAAAGGAATGAGTATTAGCAATGTGCATCCAGATATTGCTGTGCCCTTTGGGAACCTAGAATTCCTTGAAGTAATCGATTTGTATGGATTAAAGAGAATTTGCTTGAATCCTTCAGCTATTCCAGACTTGAGACAATTTGTTGTCAAAAACTGCCCAAAGCTGTCTGGCGTTGCCACTGAATTTCCGAGGCACGTACAGGACAATTGGTTTAATAGACTTGGAATTCGAAGGAGACTCCTATGTCCAGCGGATGGTCTCCACTTACAAGTTTGGAAGATGAAGCCATTATATTTGTGTTGGTGTGACTTTATCCTATCACTTCTTAATTTTGTTTGGTTTTATTATGTACTGCTTTTGTTTGAATTACATTGTTGCCAAGTAGCATTTCTCAAAGTTGGAAACATTAAGTTAGAAACAGTGTAAATTCGAAAGACTTTTTGGTGTGTATATTGTCAATTAGAAACTGTTGCTTGAACATATGCTTGTCCAAGCGAGGAGCTGCCATCTTCTGTCAATTGATCTCTTGCCTTGTACTACTCGGTGGAAAGCTCTAGTTTTCTTTTCTTTTTAGTCATGATCATGGAAGTTATATAAAACGCAGCTCTTCTTCTAAGTAATGAAAGTTATATAGAGTCTCTCTTTTCTCCATGATCTGGAGAATTTGATCTGTCTTTTCTCCCCAAGCATAAATGTGACAACTTGTTCTTCCTAATGGCTATTTACAGAAACATTAGGAGACATCACTCCACTTACCACAGTGCCACAAACATCACTTGCTCGATAGGACCAACTCGTTCAAGAAGACAGAGAGATCCTCAGAAGAAGAAGAAGAAGAAACTCTTCCACCGAGCAGAGCGGTAGTGAGCAATGCAGGTAAGGAAGAATAATCTTATGAATCTGATGGATGAATATAGAGACTGAGTTAGGGATTGATCTATTGTTTTTTACCAAATCAATGTTCATGCAGAATTGTACCAAATCGTTGCTTGTTATGTGTGAGTCTTTGGAAAGCATAAGTAATTAATAATAGGACACTTTTGAGTGAATTTTTTTTTTCTGAGAATTGGGTACATTATTGACTAACAAAACTATATACATGAAAATTAGATTAAGCAGAAATCAATCTGCCCAAGTCTAAGGTTGGTTCAGCCAATCAAGCTGACTCAGCGTGACTTGTGATATCTATCAAGCGGATTGATGCACAGTACGCACCTATAAATGCCAAAACCCAGCAACTGTTATCTACCAACAACTCTCTTGGTGGGTTTAGCCTTCTGCTTATCTCTAGGAGAAGAGTTTCAATAACATGAATCCCAAACTCTTAATCATGAAGCATTGTTCTTAAGCACTGGAAGATATAAACCGCTCTTTGGAACTCTGTTTTTCATTGTGATGCAATATACTCCCATAGATGTCTGTATTTATGCAAACTACTATGTTTCGTTGAGAAACAATGCAAAGTCTCCCAGTTTACAAGATCACCCAATTTCAAGTTTGTTTTATAATGCATTAAAACAGATAGGTAAAGGCACCTCAACTCTAGCAACTCTTTCAAAACATTTGGCACATGAACTGGCACATGCAGATTCAACATGGTTTCACCTTTAGACCAAAAACCCTTACTCCCGAACAAAGCTGGAAGCTATGTGAAAAGATCGTATTCTCTAAGATGTTTTGAAAACATTCTGCACTAAACATCCCAAGGGAATATTATCTTATCACATAGCTTCCAACTTTCTTCGGGATCAAGGATTCTTGGTCTAAAAGCAAAACATCTTGAATCTGCATGTGCCACTTCATGTACCAAACATTTTGAAAGAGTTGCTAGAGTTGAGGTACCTTTTCCTACCTGTTTTTATGCATTATAAAACAAAGTTGGAATTGGGTGGTCTAGTGAACTTGGAGACTTTACATTGTTTCTCAACTAACCATAGTAGTTTGCAGAAATATACAATGACTGTAAACTTGCTCATTAACTCAGCAATCGCTTAGATTCTTGACTCAGGAGATCCCAAAGCTTCTGAAATCCAAACAAAACAACTCCTTCAGCCATAACTACTATTTTGCTCCACCACGAACACAACACAGAAATAAAAAAATCATAGATGTTAAAGATTCGGCGAAAAAATATCTAAATGAAAATTTTTAAAATAAATCCTTGCCGATTTCCAACTCGACCAGTTTCATATGAATTAACTTTATCAGGGTCTAATATGATCTATGGTTAGCACTTTAACAATACTTAGAATGTTGATAAAGATGAAGTCTCTTCTTGTATTAAAGCTCAAGATCCTTTTAACAATAGATATAAAGAGGCAAATTTTATATTAAGTCTCTTGTATCTTAGAAATGTTTATTATAAAGATCTTGTAATAATTCAAAGCAGATTCGACTCACCAAAACAAAGTATACAAATAACAGATCAAAGCAAAACAAGCAGAGAAAAAAAGAAAAGCATTATGAAATTAAAAGAAAAAAAAACAAGAGTTACCTTCTCTGAATAAGCTGTAATGGTGTGTGGTAACAACATTCTTTGGAAGAAGAAGCGCAATGAGTTTCGTTAAAACTAAACTAAAAGTCAAGTGAAAGAGTTGACTCAAAGTCAACCTTATTAGCGACCAATCCATTGGCTGAGGGTTCTCCACACCAGAATGATATCTCTTATGATCAATTATCTATTGCCACCTGTAATTTTTCATTTTGATCATATAAAAATATCTTATAGAACAATAAATTTAAATTAGAGGCATCAGTAGTGTTCTTGGCAACAACACCGGAACAAGCAACAATGGTAACTTAATCGTGTTTATTTCTAGAATTCAGCTTCAAGACGGTAAAGATTCTTTGTGGGTTTATGTTCTTTGGGTCATGGTTACATTATTAATTACCATCAATCAAGATCACATGTATATTAATCAAGTTTTTTATCAACAAAAAATGTATAGCAATCAAGTTTGTAATTTGTATATGATCATTTGGACTACGATAATTTTCAACTCCCCGAAGCATTTTGTCGCTTACTACGCCTTCCTCGTCTCGGCTCCACCCAAATGATCCGTTCAGTCCAAATGATCCATCACCAAAGTATTTAGAGTTTTGAACGGAACAATGGACTTTAAAACTCAAGAATCAGTAATTAAAGAGGTTTATCTTGTGGTAAAGAATAAAATGGCAAGTATTCGTTGCTCTAATCCTCAACGTTCTTCGTCTTTTGCCTTTGTTGTCTCGGTGTCTCCAAAATCGTTAATGGGTAAACGATCTAAAAGATCTTGGGCTTCTCAACTAAAATTCCAAAATACTTCCCGTGGACTGGGCATTTACTCTTTATTCACAATTGGTTCTTGTTTAATGTATATAAGTAGGACAGGGAATTGAGATCGCAACCCGCGGGTTCTGCAGATTTTGGTCCGTACGGGGCGGGTATAGGTTTTTTTTGAGTCCACATTTTAGTGGGTCTCGCGGGACGGATTAAAATTTCTAGCGGGTTTAGCGGATAAACTCCGCGGGACCCGTGGGTATTTGCGTAAAAACAAAAAATTGGTTGTTTGGGGTTTTATGCGGGTTTTATGTGGGTTTTATGGGGGTTTTATGCGGGCAGGCGGGTTATGCAGGGATTTTTTTTTCCGGGTAAACTGCATGGTCCGCGGTTAACTGCGGGTTGATTGCGGAGTTTGTTTTAAAAACCTATTTTTTCGCGGAGCGGATTTGGATTTCGTAAGGCTAATGTCCACGAGCTTTTTACGGGGCGTAACGGGTCACCCGCCAACCCAATGCTAATATATGCTACTAAGTGGATTGGGCCTTTAATAAAAATCTTTTATAATAAACAAAAAGGCAGATTAAAGAAAAACAAATTTAGGGGTCTGACCCCGTTATCACAAGGAACCTTAGCAACAAGGTTAGTGCAGTGAGCAATTTTTACTTAAAACCGATTTTGTTTTAAAACTCAGCATCGTGACAATAAGCTCTTTGATGTACCCATTACTTCCTCAAATGATATATATATATATATATATAATATATCAACCAATTTTGTAGTAAGGCTGGTCCTAACCTAAAGCAGATAAAGCTCATGTTTTAGACAATGGTTATGTTTGTTTAACAGTCGTTGGCGACTGCGATCAGCGACCATGATTAGCGATTGTTAGTTTGGAAATCGCCGCCATCAGCGATCAATTATAGCGACTCATGATAGACCAATCGCAACGAATATTTATTGTAAATAACTGAATAAGAAATCTTAAGTGTATTTTTGGACTTTATTATGGTTTTACAGATGCTTAGATGGATGTTAGATGATGATGATGTTGAGTTGTTAGAAACGCCTAACGATGAGAGGTTGATACATAGAAAAAATCGAGGTTTAAGATTACATCATGTACAACAACTAAGGCATGGATCAGATCAACCATGTTATGATATTTCGCGAATGCACCAAATATCATTTGAAGCTTTATGTAGGATGCTTAAGACACGATCTGGTCTACAAGAGACTAACAATGTTTATGTCGAGGAAGGAGTGGTAATGTTTCTCTAGGTGGTTGGTTAGGATAAAACTATGCGAAGTATTACAGAAAGATATCAACGGATTGAATACAGTGAAAAAAACTTGATGAAGCGTTAAGTGCTATTTTTAGATTTGCAGCAGATATATTAAAACCAGGAGAAGATGAGTTCACTAGAATAAGCTCAGTTTTGAGGAATAATGATCAGTATTGGCATTTTTTTAAAGATTGTGTTGGAGCACCTGATATATATATATATGTTGGTGTACTAGGTAGAGCACACGATTCAAAGGTATTGATTCATTGTACGGGGAATGAAGCTTCTTTTTTCCACATCCGCCAAATGAAAATATTATTTGGTTGACTTTATATATCCCACACGGACAAGATATCTTGGTTTGTATCGTAGGGTTCAATACCATCTTGGTTAGTTTGTTAGGGGAGGACCACCAACAAACACACGAGAATTGTTTAACAGAAAACATTTAGGATTACGATCAGTGATTGAGAGAATATTTGGAGTATGGAAAGCAATATGGAGAATTTTGGATCGAAGCATCCAAAATATGGTTTGACTAAGTGGGTGAAGATTGTAACAAAAACAATCGCAATACATAACTTCATAGGTGATTCAAATCGAGAAGATTATGACTTTGTACGTTGGCAAAGGACAGAAGAATATCATGTTCATGGTAATGAAGAAGAAGACGAAGATGACGATGATAGTAGTTATGAGCCGACCGGTGATAGAGCCATGGAAGGCTTTGTGTGACACCATCACGAGTGAAATTAGTAGAAGACGTCGAGTACCTTACTAAAAAAGTTTATTGTGAGATTTTTATGCATCAAAATCTTTTGAGCCGGACTTGCTTATAGTGAGTTTATGAAGTTTCATAGTCTTTAGAAAAAGATAAATGGGATGTTGAAGTCCATGGACCTAATAGTTAAGTCAAATACCTTGAATCAAGACCACATGGTGGAGCTTTCAGTTCGGTGTTGTTCCCATGAGTTTTGCAGGCTGCAAGCAGTGAAAGAGTTCCAAGTCAAACTTATTTAGGGACTGACACATATATTGGATGAAGAGTTGCCAGTGGAAACTTTCCACCATATAAACACTTCCAAAATAACTACCTTAATACAATAATTGATACTTGAAGAACTATTAACCGCAATGAATTTACCAGTATAAAACAAATGACTACGTTAGTTTAAAACAAAAAGACCACGGTTCCAATATATAGTTCATAGAGCTAATGAATGCATCAGTATGAAGCTAAGTAAATAGCCAATTTGACTCTTACCATTCCAAGAAAACCTGAAAAATAATTGGGATATGAAAGTCTCAGAGCTTCATCCTTGATTATATTACCAGCAAGTGTTTCAATGACACAGCCCTGTGATCCTAAAAGAGAAAAATGAAGCTTGAGGACCCAGTCGCGGGCATTTTATTGAAATTTAAACAATATAAAATATATAAAAATCTAAATTTGAAAAAGAAGTTTAAATTTATTGAAAAAATAATATTTAATATATATCAGAAAAATAGAAAGTAAAAGGCATTCATTTTATTGTAAAAATTTTATTGCAGGTTAAATAATATAAAATATATAAAAATCTAAACTTTAAAAGGAAAGTTTAAATTTATTGAAATAATAAGATTTAAAATATATTAGAAAAATAGAAACTAATAGTATTTTCTTATTGGTTTTTATTTTTGATTAAGGAAAATAAAATTAATAAAATTCTGTTTACACGTATCAGAATCTAATCGATCAATCGACACGTGTCATGATCTTATTAATTATAATTTTGACATGTGTGAAACTCTTGTGAGAGGGAACCAAGTTTTATATAATAAGATAAGCTAGCTTTCAAAAATTATAGGAAAGAGAATGGTATGGATTTAGAATGGCGCATAATTGAAAAATAATCAAATAAGAGTTAGGGGTGTATGGAATCAAACATTTGAGTTTTAATAAAATTTTAGATGATTTGCATGAATTTAAGAAAGTTGTTATGATTTGAAATTAAAATTCTCTACCATCTCAACTAATATCATGAGATTTGAGTCTTTGTATTTAAACTAAGAATCTCCTCTAAAATCCCTCGAGTCATTAAAATCCGAATATTTGAAACATTCTCAATACAAGTGAATTTGAAAGAAATTTTTTAAAAACTTTTTCAATAACACATGATTTAAAAAAAAATCATATATTCAACAACAATGAATTTTTTAAAATTCATGTTTCAATAACATAGAATTTTTCATTTTAACTCAATCACACTAAATACTCATTTCAATAAACCTCATTTACTTTCTTCCAGCACCCATGAAATTACATAGTTTAACAAATTAAACATAAAAGGAATGCTATTCCATATAATTTCTCTTATTTTCATTCAGATGAATTTTTTTTTTCTCACTTTGATTCTTTGGTGTTTATATTTGAGGATATATTGTTTAGTATGTTAATACCCATTCCATGTGTACTATTTTAAAAACTTTTTTCTGGTTTAAGCTAATTAACATGATATTTTATTTTGAAATAAATGTGTGATAAACAAATAAATAAAGAATAAATAGGATGAAACTCACCGTAGGGTTTCTCTCTAGGGTTCACTGATTTCATGTATTTGCGGCACTAGCATCTGTCTTCTCTTTCATGTTCTTTCAGGCTTTTGTTCTGGCTTAGGTTCGGCTTACATGTTTCCTTCCTCTCTCCTGAGTCGTGCCTTCCTTGTTAGGAAAAAAGTTTTTGCCTCAGCCCCCTAGATATATAAAATATTTTAGGTTTTTATTTTATTACGTCATTGCTAGCATTATTGGATTTAGCAGTTTTATATTAGAGTTAGTAGCCCAGGTTCGAATATTTTTAATGCTTTTTAGTTAGTTTTTTTTCCAGGTGAAATTCCAAAACACCATCTAGTGGTTTTAATGTGTTAAGTTCTTAGAAATAATTTAATAAATAATTTCTTTGGTTGAATTATGTAAAAAGATGTTGAGAATCCCAAAATGATCCGTTCTTCATATTCTTTTCAAGAAGATTTTGATTTTGGATCCCAAATTTCTTGAATAAAGTTTTTCAAAATTAAAAATGATAAATCTTATATGCCCTATTGCTGTTAAAAATATCACAAACAAAACCGAATGACCTAATTATCATCATAGATATAAAAAGAGAGCTACCTTAAAATCTTAATAACGAAAACATTTAATGAAAATATTTCTTTAAAGAAAATTGAAAAGATTTTAAAAGAGGAAAAATATTTTTGGGAGTTTGATCAAAGGGAAAACAGAAAATGAAAATGGGAAACAACTAACTTCCTAGATTGGACAACCAATAAAAAGTGTCATTTTAATATTAATGTTTTGTTTTTTGTTAAAAATTTTAATATTTCCTTTTCTAAAATATTAAATATTAAAGTGACTTGTCAAAAAAAAGAGAAAAAAAAAGAAGAGAAGGAAACAATAAATAATAAATCATAAATCCTAACATTTCTAACAACAATAAATGATAGAGTCACAAAAAAATTAAATAAATCCACGAAAACAACAAATAAGTTGAATTATTAAAAGGTAAAAAAAAAGGAAATAAAAAATTTCTAATCTTTCAAACATTAATCTATTTATAAATCACTCATTAAGTTTTGAGGAAAATATATTTTCTTATGTATCCTCTTAAGACAAGTCTTCGTTACCGATTTTTTCACTTCAAATTGGAAACAAAAATCTGATACTAAAAGTCACTGAGAAGATGTCGAATCTACCAAGAAATTAGAGTTTAAGAACACAATCAAAATCTATATATAAGAAGTGCTCGAAGATTTTATTTAAAATGAAAGTGGAACAGTGACACATTTACAATCGTATGGATCAATTGCACTAAACTCTCAAATCGTTTGTCTCCACGTAGCCTCACGCGACGTCATCTCTCTCAACTCCTTAGTGATCAACAATTTTTTATTATGGTGGATATTTAGGTCAAGTTATAGCTAATGGAATCGATCATACACTTGCTAATTATGATTGTCTACGAGAACATGTCTTTCTTATAGTTTATGTGATGTTTATCAAAGTGAGGCGTGTGATTTTGCTGCATATTGTTTCTGTTCCGAGTGGTGCTCCGGTAGAAATATTTCAGAGATTTGGTGGAAGAACAAAGAGTGGAATCGACGGATTTGGTAGGAGAAATAACATGTTCGGTTTGTATTAAAAATTTGTCGGGAAACGTCATGGATGCTTCGATGTTACCATACGTTTCATCAAGGTTTTCTCTTCGAGTGGCTTGGTCGTCACAACTCGTGTCCCATGTGTTGGAGTTTTCCGTACGAGGAGGAGACTCAAATACTGGCTTAGGTTAGGGTTTGAGGATTTTGAAATCTGTTTGATTTCCTGAGGGGTAATCATTCTTATGTATTTCATTGTCTTAATTTTCTCTTATTTACAGTCTTTTGCAGAGTCAAGTATGAGAGTAATATGGGCTGTCAGCTGTGTAACAAAATGATGATGAATCAATAGATCTATTTCTCATTCAGGTTTCGGCTCTCCCATATAAGAAAAATATGTACTGATATGTAATTCCCCTAAATTGATTTGGCATGTACATTGACAGGGTTTGATTGAATATTCACAACATGATCTTGGCTATAAAGATTACATTGTGCAAGTACTACGGAGATGAAAACTAGTTACTGAAAAAAGTGTTGCGTAAAGACACCTTTGTCTTTGTTGATGCCAAAAGTGGATCTAAATTTGTAGCTACATATTCATTTGCATTGTCAGATTATATGCAAAATTAAATATGCAAAATACCATTTAAGTATAAGTACACACCTCAGGACTCAAATGGCTTTGAAAACCCAATGCTCAGGTGAAGAACATATCATATAGCTTCTATATATGATCATGTAACATAACTATCATCGTGTGCAGCTGGGAACAAACCCAATGTATCCTCTCTTTTTTTTCTTGGTTCAAATAAGTAAATGTATCTTTGTTGGCATTTTGCTTATTATTAAGAATTTTTTTATTGGTTAAGTTAGATGATGTGTCCATAATTAATCAAATTTTGCTTATTATTATTGATACATATTTTATCTTAAGTATCTTCATATATATGTAAAGATGATGACACTTAACATATGAATTACTTTTGAAATTTGCCTGCACTTGGAAACAAGGCTGAAATACCAAATAAACTCTCATAAAGAAAATTTTTCATCTAACAGTTATAATGAACCGATATACACGTAACACGATAGCAATATCCTCCGAACCATAGGTTATAACTGCCCCTCGTATTCTCCAATGTTCTGGAGTCGAAAAAGCAAACAACATAACGAAGAACCGTCTAGACTCTGTGTAAATACTTTCACTCAAATATATATATATATGGGTGATGGAATATTCTGGTATCCATATCGGAGATTCCATGAATGGTCAGGATCAACGGCTCGGATTGATTGGATGGAATCTTCGAACGCTCATATCTTTAAGATCAACGTTCCAGGATACAACAAAGATGATATAAAAGTGCAAACTGAAGAAGGAAACGTTTTGAGTATAAGAGGAGAAGGATTTAAGGAAGAGAAAGACGGGAAAGAGAATTTGGTGTGGCACTTGGCGGAGAGAGAAGCTTTTTCCGGGAAAGGCGAGTTTCTCCGGCGGGTTGAGTTGCCGGAGAATTTGAAAGTCGATCAAGTTAAAGCTCATGTGGAGAACGGTATTCTCACGGTAGTTGTACCCAAGGACACGTCATCTAAATCATCCAAATTTAGGAATGTTATACTATCAATAGCAAGCTTTGAAGTGTTACCCGGTTTATTAGGTTTTTGCTTTTTATGTGCCTAATGTTTCCAATAAATTGGACTATGTACTTCAAAATTTTAGTAAGAATGTTTACCAAAGTGTAATACTGTCAACACTAGGCACATAAAAAGTAACCAAGAAGCTGAAGATTTAATCACTAGGAAGCTCTCCGTCTTGAACCGGATTAAACCGATTTCTGATTTTGATGAGCCAAATAAAACTGCACCGTATAACTTCATAACAAGAAAATGTTCTAACCGGTTTTTGATTTTTATGACCAGAATAAGATTGGACTGTTTACTTAATATATCCACTAAAACCTGGAATGTCAACATCAACAAGTCTATCCGGATTAAACCGGTTTTTGGTCTCCATGAGACGAATAAATTTGGATGATACAAGTAGCGTTTACCAAAATGTACGATTTCAGAACATTTTAAGAATTCTAAAACAAGATTCTACGATATTAAGATGAAAAGTAACCAAGACGAAACCAAGAAGCTGAAGATCTATCAATATCATCAGGAAGTTTGGATTCAACCCAGATTAAACCGGTTTCTGATTTTCATATAAATTTGGACTTTACTTCTTCACAAGTGCAACAAGTATGTGTGTTAGCAGAATGTAACTAATGAAAGTATTTAAATTTTGAAGAATTGTGCAACAAGATTTTAGATAACAAGATGAAAAAAGACCCAAGAAACAAAAAGCTGATGATTTACATCTGATTGATTCTCAACACATAAACAACGTCAAGAAACCAAAGCAAGCTTTTCTCCCTCCGGACCGATGAAACTGATGAGCTTCTTGTGTCTGTTTACTTGGTGGTTCTCGAGTGCTTAATCAGCCAATCAATGACCGCATCGATGTTTATCGAGTCCTTACACGAGATCATGTAACAGCAAACCTCTCTATCTGCAACAGATTCAAGCCCTCTGCATCAAAAGATATCAAAGTCATACTCCAACTCAAATCTGTTTCAACGGATTTGAACAAGTGACTTACAGTTGATCAACCAAAGCTTGCTTCGAGAGAGCTTCAGACTTATCGATTTTGTTGCCGAGTATCAGAAGAGGAATGCCATTTAAAGACGGTTTTGTTAACAGATCATGCAATTCGCTTTTTGATATCGGTACACTATCTCGATCTGCAGCATCAATCACATATCTGCAATATTACCATAACAACAAAACCCATCAAGATTTTTACCAAATAGTATCATGGGATCTTCAAAGATATCAGGAAAAGTTTTAAAAGTATATACACAATGGCGGAAACACCGCGACAGTAACGCTCCCACATAGTACGAAACCTTCGTTGTCCTCCAAGATCCCAAATCTTTATAGTAACATTTCCTTTTGTAACTTTCCTCATGTTAAATCCAACAGTAGGTATCATATCTTCACTGTAACCTCCAGTCTTGAAAAATCCAAAGAAAACAAGAAGTGAAACGCGTAAAAGAAGATTTGTTCGAAAACACTAACTTATTAACCAAAACCTCTGAGGATTTAAACTCACAGCGATGGCATTGACAAGAGAAGTCTTCCCAGCATTTTGAAGACCAACGAGCGAAAGCTCCATCTCTTGTTTGAAGAACAAGCTAACAAAGCAAAACACAACCATTGAATCAACCATTTAAAGAGATGTTCATACTCTAAAATTTGCAGCAGGGATGAAGAAAAATGTAATCTTTGTGGATTATGAGCTTGTTCTTTTGTGTATCGCCGTGACACCACTCAGCGATCAAAAGCATAACTGTTTTTGTAATCAGATTTGAAACTAGCGATAAGTTTCCAGATGAGTTTCAAAGAAAATTAAGTCGTCGTGCCGGTTCAACTGATCGCTAACAAATTCAGCGACACCCAGCGGTTAAAAATCCAGGAAAGAAGTTATCTCAAAACAACAATCCAGCGACAAAAATGGTGGAGGAAGAGAACAATTTTCAGTCGCAGAACCTTGTCGCTAGCGACACACAAAAGAACAAGCCTTATATACCACTTTTTCACGTTTTGGAAACGTGATTCTACTTTATACGATCAACATATTAGAAGTATAACTAAAAAAAAATGAAACATCGTTAATCTACCAAAACCAACCTCTTTTAGCGTTCTATGATTATCATGTGAAAACTCTATTAACCTTGAGTGTTCCACAGTTCAATTTTTTTTTTGTCGAAGTTCCACAATTCAATTACTAGACTATTTTCTTATTTCTTTATTCGTTTACACTACCAAGTCCTGATAATGCATGAGAACACCACACAAAGCATATGTACTACAAATGGCTTAAAATTTTCAACCGACTTCAAAGAATTAATACACAAGAACACAGAAAGAGGGCTAGATTCCTTAATGAATCCATTCATTTAGTGTAAACAATATAGTATACATCTCAAGAGAAATTTGACATTTTGAAACACAAGTGACACTGTTTTCTTGACTCTTTGTGAGCAAAATTGGTTCTTTGCAACGTTTTTACTAAACCCAGAACCATAACTACAAAAGACTTCAATGGAAGAACAAACATACCGGTTTTGAGACAATTAATAAACAAACTTAATCAGCAAAAAAAAAAATGGTTTTGATACAATCCAAACTAAGGACTTACATAGAGCAAATAAAAAGAAGAAATTGTGTACCTTCTGAGCCAGTTAAGAAGCGAATCCCAAAGACCCATCTCCAAAGACTTGATCTTTGGATAACTACACACTCGGATTCTGGATTGGTGAATCAAAATTCAAATATTTCGTAGCCCTAGTTCGATTGTTGTATTGGTTTTGAGAAATTAGAGAAGCAGAGCGAAGAGGAGAAAGGGAAGAATCTGGACCTGAAGCTAATATATTTGTCAGTTTATGAAAAACGGTGTCTTTTCACTCTTCTGTCACGCTTTTGTTGCCTTTTAGATTTTGTAGATGTCACAACTTTTTTCCTTTCCCATCTTTTCTTAACGTCTTATTATATTAGAAAAAATTAAAATCTGTTTACATAATCATTAAACATATATCTACAGGATAAAAATGAATACAAGAAGTAACATTACGATGATGTATTATTTTGATTAATTTATTTGTTATTTGGTTAAATGATATAGTAGTGAATCGATCCGTTTAATTGAGGATATCAATAAAAAAGATTCAAGAAAAACATTTTCTAGAGGAATTGTAAGAGATTGTTTAATACTTTGCGATCTCCTTCCACTGTTACGTTACGAAAACCCTTATACCATAACGATTGTACAATATGTACAAAAGCATTAGTACTTTCTTTTAATTTCAATGATGCCGAAAGCTTCTTCAAAGAGAATACAACCCACACCAATGGTGTTCGAGTTAAAGATATAACTTGCATCAACATTACATTTTAAAGTACCACTTGGCGGTGGGGTCCATTGATTTTGTTGAGTAGTCTTTGAGGCGGTTGACTTGAAGTATTTTGAGGTTTAGCCACGCCAATCCATTATGTGACGTTATCCATGGCACGCAGAACAACAAAGGTTGAATCATGACTTATTTTGTTGAAGATGAAATCATTACTAGACTTTCATATTTGCTATAGAACCCAGAATGGAAGGAGTTGTACCTCATATGAGTGGCTCGAGTCGTATACACCAAGGAGACACTCAATGTTCTGTTCCAATGAAGTTTTAGTGGGTGGAAAGGTTGTGGGGGGGGGGGGAATGTTAGAGGTGTACCAAGTTGCTTTAGCGTAATCACATTGAAATAGGAGATGGTTTATGTGTTGACAATATCTTTTGCAGGTGGTTTCTATTGGGATTCCCCTACGATTATGTTATGCGCCAAAACCTAATGCCGAACATAGCACTCACCATAGAAAATGTTTTATCTTGGGTGGTAACTTTTTTTTCGAAATTCTGGTTTTGATTCCCGTGTCTCCATTTGGTGGGTTGATAGGTGGATTTCTTGGGTCTGGAATATGCATTGATAACCAATATCTCGACTTGATCGAGTATTTCCCATTCTTGTTAAACTACCAAAGGAGTTTATCTGCAGCTTGGTGTTGAGGAATATATAGGCGTCTTGCATGTTGACTATCTTCAATGGAGAGAAATTTTTGAAGTTTACCCTCTTCCCATTGTTTACAATGTGGTTGCCATAGATCTTTCAACTTCATGGTTGCTGGGAGAATATGGTGAGATGCAGGTCTTTGTGGGTGAGTGGGGATCCACGGGTCTGTCTCTGGGTTTATCGCATGACCATCTCCTATCTGATACCACAAACCTTTGAATAGAAGATCACAACTAGTAATTATGGAACGACAGCCATGTGAAGTATTCATCGGAACTATGGCTTATCGTAATGAGGTATTGGGATAGTAACTGCTCTCCAATATGCGTGCTAGGAGACAATGTGGTTCTTGAAGGATACGCCATGCTTGTTTTGCAAGTAACGTATCATTGAATTTTTCAATTTTTCTAAACCCTAAACCACCTTCTTTATTTGGTAAACTCAGCTTCTTCCAACTCACTCATGCCATGCATCTTTTAGATTCATCAAAGCCCCACCATACTTGAGAAAAAGTAGAATCAATTTCCTAACACGTGGTGATCAGTAAATTGAAGCAACTCATAGCATAAGTAGGCATGGCTAAGGCAATAAACTTCAGAGGCACCTTTTTCCACCTTCAGATAGATACTTATGGCGTCAATTCTTTGTGCGTTCCTTCACTCTCTTAACTATATAGTCGACATTTCAATCCTTTTATGGGTAAATTCTTCGGGAGACCAAGATATTTGCCGCATCCTCCTGTTCTTTGTATATTAATGGCTTATCTGACTTCTTCCTTCTTTGAATCATACACCCGTGAACCAAATATGATTGAAGATTTATCAACATTAACCTTCTGACCGGAAAGATCACCATAAGAAGTTAAAAATGTTGGTAATGTATCAGCATTATGGCAATTTGCTTTGCAGAAGAAGAAATAATCATCAAGAAAAAGAGGTGACTAACTTTTGGTATGTTATCACTTATAGCAATGCCTTGGATCTTCCCATTTTGTTCTTCACGATTCAGTTTTTGAGTGAGCATTTCAGCATATAATAAAAATTATCTTTGTCAAACGGAAGTGCCCGCGACCTCCTGGACCACGTCCGCTAGGACTGCCATTTCCTCAGCCTAATTACATGTCCATACCCGCCTCTGCAACAGTAGCAGATATGCGGATAGGTCCGCGAGCATGGTCTTCATTGGAGATTTTTCTTGTCTTCAAGGATCCATGGCCCTGAACCCCAGATCGTCAAGGCTCTTCATCGGCTCATCTTCATCTTCTTCAACAGTCTGTAAGGTCATAATCATTAAATCCTAGATCGAATCCACTTCAAATCATCAATCTCGTGTTTGATTTGAATAAAATTTGGTCTGATTTTCATAAATATAACTTATGATATTTTGATTTTTTTGGATATTTTAGTTATTTCAATCTAAAAATAATTGGTATCTACGGTTAAAAATTATAATTTTGGGTAATTGACTTATATCAAATCTAAATATACTTAATATTTTTGGATATATAATTGTATTTTGAATATTTTGGATACCCATTCGGTTTTCGATTTGTTTCAGGTTTGATTCTATTTATTCGAATATATGATTTTAGGATTCGTTTCGATATTTAGTTGGCTCAGGTTCAGTTTGGTACTCCTTTCCCCAGATCTGTTCTATTCGGTTTTCTGGTTTTAATTCGGTTTTTCAGCTCTAGGTATTTTGTTCATGCATATTTACGCGTTAGAATAGTGATTTTTATATATCATAATTATGTGTACATTACCTGATTATGTGACATATTTTTAAAAATATATTTCGGATGTAAGATTTTATATTATAAATATTAATTTTATCCTCATTCTAAATATTCTTCTCCGGTCTATATATCCGATCTTTATTTGAAATAAAAAAAATCTATCTAGCTAAATTTAGTTGAATCAGACATAATTTGTATGCTTAATTATTAAATCTAGTTGAATCTGGTGGAACTTGTTTTAATAGTAAATGGTAACAGCAGAATGGTTGAATCTAGCAAAATCCGGAAGAATTTTTTATGTGTTACCAATTACAGCCTATATAAATTTTGGTCCCTCACTAATCACGAGAGCTCGACACAGAGTGATCATAGAATTTATCGACTAGAGTGATCTATGAACAAATAAATTTATTTGTAATAACTTTATCAGCATACTTAATAATAATTAATTAAGTGCATGAAATTCAATAAATTACAAATCCTATTTCTTACAAAAAATATAAATATAGTTTTTTAGTCATAAATAATCGGTACACATGTAAGAACCGAACATCAAACAAGTTATAAATGCAAACAAAAAAAAAACAAAAAGTAGGAATGAACAAATTGTTGACAGAAAAATTGGAATGAACAAACAAGAATTTGAGACGAGTTAGTGAAAAAATGAAAATTCAAAAATGATGACATTTGCTTCTGTAATTTATAAGAGAATATAAGTTATATATGGACACAAAAGGAGGAGTATCAATATTAATCTTAATTAACTAAATAGGTAAAGAAATGACAACAAGAATGTCAAAAGTTGATCTTATGTACAAAATATTAGGAGTACCGGAATGAGATTTAAGACTATCACTAAAAAGTTTTTTCTAGTTCCTTGACACAATTTACATATAATTAACGAAAACTAACAAATTGGTTAGAAAATTATATAGTACTCTCGGTTAGGAATCGAAAAAAACAACACTTCTCTTACAGAAAAAAATTAAAGAGAATGATTTCTCTAGGGAAGAGAAAGAGTATGGAAATAATATCTCCCGAAGAGAAGAAGTCATAATTGATCACTTCCAAAGGGAGTAAGTTGAAACAAGAGACATATATCCACTCCGGAGAGTTGATTCCGTCGTAACCATTTCTCATGAACAAATATGGATCGAAGAAGTGAGGAAAACGGTGGGTTTTCTACTCGAGATTGAAAATGGCGGTGGATAGGAATATAACGACAAAGAAGAAAGTTACCTGCAAAACCTACATATTTTTGGGTATTGAGCCCAAAAAAATGAATAAAAATAGATTTTAAAATATATCACCTATAAAAAAATAGTTTAGTTTTTACCTTAAATTTAATTTATTTAAAATTTTAAAAACCCGCCCATCGGGCAGGACCTAATCTAGTTCTTTAGGAAATAGACACTTTCCTAACACTCGATCCCCACGACTTGCTGCAGATAACACCTCCAAATTTAATGTTTTTGCAGTTTATCCAGAAAATAAACTCTCTTTTATCTCTACTTGTGCATGACGATTATCTCTAACAGCCGCCTTAGTCGGGTCGCTTTCTTTTTCCTTCTCCGAGAGATTGATTTGAACACAGTTAAGGTTGTTTCTAGGGCTGCTTGTTGAGACGTCGTTGTCTTCTGAAGCTCACTGATCTTTGATTGTATCGGAGATAACTTCTCATCCAGCTTCTCGTTGAACTCCTTCCTCATGTCAGGTAGCTCCTTCATGAGGTCCATCTTCTGGTCCTCCATGGCTTTAACAATCTTTGTTAGATATGTTCCAATATTACTTGAGTCTCCCATTGAATCGGTAGACTTTGATACCAAATTATTATGAGCCACAACCTTAGACTTAGATCTCGTAACTGGATTCGTTGCTAAACCTTGAAAGTAGAAGAGATTAAAGCAAAGCTTCCTCTTACCCAAGTCTCTCTTACAAAATTAGGTTAATAGTTGGAAGTTGGTTCTTTCATTAAGAAGAGACCTTATATAGGTGACGATACATTGTGTAAAAAAGAAATATGAAAACCTAATGTGAAAAGGAAAACTCTTAAAACCAATTCTAAAAGGAAAAAGACCAAAACACCAAAATAAAAAAATAACGTTATACTATAACGTGTATCAAGTTGTTTTACGATATCACTGGGAAATTTGGAAATAAATGATATTTTTTCAGTTTGTCCATATATATCTTTATAGGTAAATTAACACTTACACCTAAACTACCCTTACTAATAAATAAAAACCAAATTATAAGCAGTTTTAGAGAGAAAAAACCCAGAAAACATGTTGATAGACAAGTACGAAGAAGATTTAAAGGAAAAAACTTTATGATTTTTTTGAGCATTAAGTAGTTTTTTACATTGATGAAATTCGTTCTACAAAGTTTAGCATATGTTTTCTAACATTTGTGTATGTTCTAAAAACATTAGATTATATATTCATTTGTACATGTTCTAAGAATTTTAGAATTGAAATATGTTATACATTTTTCAGAATTCAAAATTTTAAATATTCTACGAAATTTGGAATACATATTATATAATTTACTCTATGTTCTTAGACATTTTGAATATGTTTACGGTTTACTTTATGTTTTACAATTGTTAGAATAAGTTTTCTACTCTTTAATCTATGTTATACAAAATTAGAATATATATTCTCCTAAAGTTAGAATCTATATATATTTTGAAAATTTTAGAATTTTATAAATATTACACAAGGGATCTTCAGTTGGTCCTTTCAAGAGTATCGTGCATGCTTTTGATTCATTGCAATGAACAATGAAGTCAGAGAAATCATCTTCTATTTTCTTGACCTCAAATAAACCAATATTGATACCAGCATGAGACTCTAGAAGTCAGTGGCGGAGGTTTTACGGGATTCATATATCAATACAAATATATAATAATAGTAAGTTTTAATAAAAGAGAATTTCATTTTAAGTTATTGGCTGATTAAAAAACTATGTATTGCTATTAGATTTTTCTTAAATAAAAACAAGAATAATGTCCTTATTTCTAGAATCCCATAAATTATAAATGTTTTGAATATAATTACATATCTCTTTTTACAAAATACACGAGTAACTTTTAATTTTAAATATTTTTAAAGTAGTATGAAATATTGGTGAGAAAGGAATAGTATGAAATATATTCTTATTTAAAAATAATATATATATTTATATATATGTTCATCTAAATGTAAATGTATAGTTATATATGAAAATGTAAGAATTTAATTTATATAAAGAGCGCAGTAGAAGAAAAAAATAATATTAAAGTAAAGAGAACATATTAAAATCTATTGAAAAATGACAAAAGCTTAATATTATTTATTGAAAACTAAAACCAATAAATTAGTTGACAAAAATTTGACAAGAGGTGCAAAGGAAAATTTTGAACTTGAAAAATGAGCCATATTAACTATTTCAAAATTTTTTAACTTATACTAATTTAATAAGCTTATAAACAACAATTAATAAAAGTCATGGGTTGGTTCCTTCTTGAAGTTCATTGGATTGGTTCACAAATTGTATAGCATCAAAGGATGTCGTATTTAAACTTCCCTAATCAAGTAACAATGGAAGAATCACCACAAATTCATTGTGATTGTCGAAGGCCAAAGGGTACAACAAGGAACACTAGTGAAACTTTCATCTAGAGCGAGTGAAAATTATTTTTAAAAAGTAACATATTTTATGTTTTATTTTCCAAAATTACCACCAAAATCCGTAAAATTCTTAAAAAATCACAAAAATCCAGGTTTGTGAAAGTTTATTAAAAGTTGAGAAAGAGTTCATAAATAATTTAGTAACTAACACTTACAAAACATTTCTATAATCTGTTTCTTGTTTCCTCATTTCCTCCATTCATGAGGCATTTGGCCATATTAATATAAACAGGTTCAGAAGATCCCAAACCGGTCGATCAAAATGGATATTGGACTATCACATGATTATTTGTTCTGAATCCTATACTGCTTAAATTTTTATACATTAGATTTAAGCTTTACCGATCATTCCCATTATTCGGTTTGATTTGATATATATATATTTTACAGATTGTTTTTTGATTGGTTTCGGTTAGTGTGTAGTTAGAAATATATAAGTGATCAAGACTTACTTATGTAATGATTTTATTTTAAAAATATACATATATCTATATATATATATATATAAAATTAAAAATATAAATTTCAATGAATGTGTGGTTAGTTCAATTCGGTATGGTACCGTTGCACTGGAGTTTGGAATAATTGATAAACATCATAGTTGAATCGTCCAAGTCATTAAGAATGTAATTCTTGCACAAAAAAACTTGTTTTGTGTCCATGCCTCTGATGCCTTGATGATTTCCTCAAAAATGTCACATTCGACAGGTAGTTATGGTCCTTCCAAAGTTAAGCATTGTGTCATATTCAATGTTATGAGATAAAACAACATCTTTTGCTGCCATCTTTTGAAATCCACTCCCGCAAAACAAAAGCCTTTTCAATGTGATTTTTCACAACCGCAGCAGATTGATCCATCTATCAATTTCAAACAACAAAGAGATAAAATTCTATCTTAGATTGTTGTAGAAATTATAGATGAAAATCAATCAAACGTAAACAAATATGTTTGTTTATTATCTATATACTAAATAGAAATACAATTGTTACAAACTCAAAAGACTAACTTGCTCATTTCTTATTCCTTGCTCTTTCTCTTCTTCTTGTTTGTTCGAACGGAGTATGATTGATAGAGGTTTGCAATAAGTAATCCCATAAGACAGAATTTCGCCTCTACGGTGGGGTAAGTAGATTTTATGGGTGTCTATCTTACAGTATACAACTATCGATCTCTGTATTAACATCGTACAGAGACTTTCATGTGTTTGAAAGTCGGGAGGCTTGTTGTCGAGTTGTTTGGTACGTGATGAGTCTCTTAGCTACTATCGCTATGAGATCTAGACAAGCAAAAAAGCTAGATCCAAAGAACCAAACCAGATCAGAACCAAATTACGCGGTTCAGATCGGTTTCGTATCTCTTAAAAATATTCGGATGGATCTTTTAGAAATAGATTTTGGCTCTCAGTTCGGATCGGATAACACCAAAAAACTGAACAAATATCCGAATATACCCAAATCCTAACTAAACCCATTACCCCGTCTAACCAACCTGAACCGTATCCAATATTTTTTTTGATAATTTATATGAATTTGGGTCAAATATAACTACTCCAAAGCGTATCCGATAGTTTTTTGGTTCTCTAATCTAATATCCAAACCGATCTGAATCGACATAGTACCAAACTGAACCAATACTAAAATACTAAAATCTCAAACTGGTACCTAAACTTCTATATCCGAAAAACTTAAAACCCAAAAAATGATCCAAATCTTGATTAAGTATACGATTGTCATGTTTAATAAGATTGTTGATGGAGATTGAGTTATAGAAAGTGCATATCTAGATTCTCACTCTAGGATTCTTAGTTTGTTACCGTTCATTGATAATACATAAAAGGGAATTGGGGTTACAAAATTATCATCGAGCCTAAGAGAAGTTTGAGTGAAGAACTCAAGAGGAATGAAAGAGAAATTTTCACAAATTTAAGCTTCCTAAGTCGCTACACATCATTATTTAAGAGACAAATTCCTCGTTTGTTTACTCATCTATCATTTCCATCCAAATGATCAATTCAAATAATCCATTTGAATGTTGTTTGTTTCTATTTTGGGTTGTTCATCTGGATAATCCATCTGAATAAACTTTTGTTTGTTCGGTTAGTTTTTCATCGTTAATTAAAGTCATGATGAAAGAGATCATAACCTCATCTTTTCCTCTGCTCGTCATCTCATCATCTGTTCCTTCTCCTTTTCACTACTCTGCTTGGTTTGAGTTGAGCTTTCACCGTTATCTCTCATCGTCGTCTTTTCTTATCATCTCTCTTAGTTTCAAGCCAACTCACGCCTCTACCCCATTCCGTCTAAGAGATCTGGAAGCTCGTTGTTCTCTCACTTTCACCATGTTTATTGCCATTGTTGGAGCTCTTCCACCGGCTTCTTCAAAACCACCAGATTTCTACATATCGGATACTTAATGGCCTTTTGTTCTACACCTTCTTTCCCAGATCTTATCCCCAAGTTTTCTCTCATGGTGCTCTGCCGATCTCGCCTCTTTTAGATGTGTTGTGTGTCTCTTTTTTTCCACCATTATTGCCAACGGTTTTTCTCCACCGGAGCTTTCAAAGCCGTTTTATCCCTCTCGATTGGGTGTCTCTCTACTCTCTGTCCTGCAACTGGTCGCCAGAGAGTTAGCTTTCAAAGCAGGCTGCTTGCTCTAACACCATCTCCTTCTATGTTCCTCTCCCACTACTCAAGGTTTTATATGCGAGATCTGCTAATGTATTCATGGCTGATGCGTTTTATCCTTTGGTTTGTTCGTTTAGGTTCTATGGGTGATCCTTCTCTCACCTTGATGAGAGCATTTACTGCTATATGCAGTCCCCTTACTTCAGTTGTAGGTTCTTCTATGGAGTATTCTGGTTATTTCCCTTCTTTTTTTGGCAGCTAGAAGAATTCATAATTGATATATCCAATCCTCTTGTCAATTGGGCTCTTTTATCTTTAAGAGCGAGCTACTTGTCTCCCTACACCATCTCCTTTTCCTTTCCTCTCCCGCTACTCCAGATTTTATGTCCAAGATTTGCTAACATTTTCATGGCTGATGTGTTTTGTTCGGTGGTTAGTTTGTTTGGGCTTTCTAGTGACCTTTCTCTCGCCTTGGTGCTAGCATTTACTACTATATGCAGTTCCCTTACTACAGTATGCAGGTTTGTCTTTATAATATTTAGGTCACTCCCCTCTCCTTTTGTGGCAGTTGGAAGAGTTCATGATTGATATTTCCAATTCTCCCTTTAATCGGGTTTTGTTGGACATTTCTTGTCCGATTTTCTCCTCTAGAGTTTGTTTCCCTTCAATTTTGTCACTTGTGTTAAATAGTGTTGTTGCATGGAGACTACGTCGTATTGACAAATCATAGGGGTTATGGGTTCCAGGTACAGCAAGCATCGTAGGCGCTATACTCAGTCATGGTGCAAGTCTTTTCTTTAGGAACCATACCCACACACCCACGAAAGTTGTATTGACTGTCGTGTTAATTAACCGACTAATTCCTAAAAAGATTACTGTAGTCTCTTCGAAAAATTACGTCATGGAGGCAGATCGTCAACTCATGAATAAAGAATGAAACAAGGCTTACGAAGATCTTTTGAAGTTCGGAAAACTAGAGAAAATTTAGAACGTGTTTAGAGATAGAAAACTAGAGAAGTTTTTATTAGAAATTTTTTAAATGTTTTTATTACAAGGGGGTGTACACATATATATAGGAAAAGGTGAGAGCGCTGACATAAGCGCTTACCTCAGTGATGACATCATGCTTACATCATGATTATATCATCGTTTACATCACTCTTACACCACACTTATATATTGCTTACATCACACTGACATTATTTATTTAGCACACTAATTATAATTATACATAATTTATTATCATTAAGCGTTCTTAATGATCCATCTCGAATTCTTCATTGTGCATTGGGCAACATCCATATTTTGTTCCTCGGCATTTGTACTTTGATTCTGTTTCAGATAAATCTTCAGGTGAGTTCATATTAACGTTGATATTGAAATTTTTTCCAATTTTGTCGAGATCCATAATAGGTCGGTCATCTGGTGGTTGAGCATCTTAGAGAAAGTTTTTTGGGTAGCCTTGTGATGACGGTTCTAGATTTATAGCTTTGAATTGCCATTTTCATGATTTTTCAGGAAGTATTGGAGATCTTTGTCAACTCATTTGATATTCAAGTGAGTAATAGGAACAGTTCTGGTTGAACGAAATGTGCATTGTCTGTCGAGCATTATTAAGGCAGAATGCATGAGTCTGTAATTCTTCAAATAAAGTATTATCTTGAATGTTGAAATCTCGGCGAACTCCACACTTGTAATCTCTATGGTGTATGAGAGTGGGTAATGATGAACCTTCATGGATTTGTTGTTTACTTGGATGGGTCGGCGGAAGAAGTAGATATTGTGTGGATTAAATAAGGGATTCAAACTACTTGGTTCTTTGAGAGTCTTGAACAGAATGTGCATTATCTTGGCCGAGTTGCGTAACTTGCCACTCCAGTTGATTAGCGGGTTGAACCATGTGAGGAATGTTGAGAGTCCTTCTTATTGACCTTGTTGTTCATTAACGTAATGGTCTAGCCATTTGATATCAAACATAATACCAATGGTGTAAACTGCACAGAGGTACCAGAGGAAACAGAGAACTTCTTCTAGCATGTATTTGTTTTCGATCCGATATAGGTAGTGTAGTGACCCTCTCTTAGAACTCAGGAACAGACATGGAACCATCCAAGTACCTATGGAAGTATGGACGGAAAAGTGGGAATTTTTAGTAAGTAGCGACACAGCTAAGTAAGGCAGCCTCGGAAAGGAAGAAACCGTTCCAAGGGAATTGATTATGGTTGGTGGACTGGTCAGGATGAGTCGGAACTGAGCGGGAGAAGGATTTAAATTGAGTATGAGAATCAAGCTGCCTTGTAAGTAGGTGGGGGCGAGGTGCTTCTGTGAAGCAACCTGGTAAGTAGGTGGTGGCGAGGTGCTTCTGGGAAGCAACCTGGTATGCAAGTGGTGTCGAGGTGCTTATGGGAAGCAGCCTTGGAGGAAGGTGGTGGCAAAGCTTACCCTCCTATGAAGTCTTCTTGATGACTCATGGAGGAGGTGTCACCTAGTTAAGGGCTGAGTTTTCCTTCACCTTAAGTCTTCTAATCCTATAAATACTAGTCCACTTCCTTTCTCATTAAGTTTGCACAAAACTCTTAGAATTTTCTAAGTGTGGAGAAGAACTCGTAGAAGGGAAAAGAAGAGAATTTCGTGGGAAAAGACAAGGAAAAGACTGATTTTCGGAGGAATTTCTGTTCCACAGACAAGTTTATTCGGTCGGCAGAACGATATTGACTAAACTTAGACTGTGAGTTCGGTTTTATTTGTTTATTTCGTGGTGAATGATGGATATACATGAATAAGATGTAAAATGCATGAATACTAAATGGTTAGTATGTTAAGTTCTCGACGGAATTATTTGGTGGTTTACTTGATGATTTCCTTGATGCCGAGACTTGAATTGAATTGATTCACCACTGGAAATTGGTTGAGTAGCCAAGTAAAGTGGCTTGATATGGATTGAAACATGCATAATTTCATGTGGTATTATGCATGTGTTTAAGTGTGGTCAGCGCAGTACGCAGTGAAGCGTGCGCGGCTGTGATTCCGAGGCGCGGTGAGACAGATCTATTTGTCCTTAGTCTGATGAGAGCGGTACGCTGTGGGCATAGCTCGCTCTATCGTGATATATAAGGGGGATTGGTTCGCTACCATCAGCCGTATGTTGCATGACGATACGTTATTCGGATCACTCGGAATGTTCAGCTTTAGTGGTTGCATGTCGAATGAGGTAAGATGATGAACGAGATTCAGGATCGTTAGCACATTCAGTCTGAGTATGATATTTGGCTTTGTCCGAGCTAAACTAACTACGAATTTTTGTTCCGGTTGAAAAGCTAGGAATGTAGGAATGAGGATAAGTAGGAATGGTGCTAAGGATGTTTCATCTGAGGCATTGGATTCGTTATGAAGCTTGGGATGAGATATTCTAAGTATCATTGTAGCGCCTTTGATTAGAAATGATCGGGGGTGTTACAAGTAGTCAGGGTGAATTCCTAACGGTGAAATGTATCGACCATTTAAGCCGTGATTTGCCAGGATGGTTGACTGGTACTGAAACACTTTGTCTCTTAATGTTTCACGAAAATTTCCTTTGGTAATAAGATGGTGCGCATCTTCTGGCATGTTGGCAACAAAATCGTAGTAACTTTTGCATGATGAAGAACTTGCCATTATGTGAATGCTATGGATGGGTTTTCTGTTGAGTATGTCGGCTAGGACATTCTTCATTTCCTTTAAATAGACTATCTCGAAGTCGTACTTTGAAAACCATTCACTCCATCTTAAGAGTTGTTGATGTGGGACCATCTTCTGCTTGAATTATAACATCTTCGGAAAAGAAGATATATCCATTTCGATTCGAAATTTATGTCCTATAAGATGAAACTCAAAATTTTCAATTGCTCTTTTAACGGTTAGGATTTCTTTGAACGTTGAGTGATAATGCATCTCTGAATCTTTAAAGCGTCCATTTTTGTATCCATACATTTGTCTTCTTTTTTTTTCCAGTAATATTGTGCCCTAATATTTGTCACTTGCGTTGGTCTGTAGAATGCGTGTTCCCAATGAGGGAATCTTCAAAGGTGGTAGCCTTTGAATTTCATGCTTTAAGCGTTTGACACCATCAGTTTGTCTTGTAGTCCACTGTGGGGGATTCTTTATCAACATCTTTCGTACTGGATGAATCATCTGCGAAAGTTGTGGGATAAAGTCACCGAGATAGTTGATTACTCCAAGGAATTGTTGGATTTGTCCTTTATTCAGATTTTCTTATGGGAAGCTTAGAAGTTTTGTAGGCAAACGGGCTTGAGGTGCAAATTTTCCATGAGTAATCTCCATTCCGAGAAATTCAATGTTGGATTGGGGTATTATCATATTTTGGGCCAAAAGCATGATCCCATAAGATTTCACGATTTCTTGGAACTGTCGAAGGTCTTGGATGTGATCTTCTTCCGATGTTGAAAATAAGAGGATGTCTTCTATGTAAACTAACACCGTATGAATCAGTGGCTTGAAAATTCGTAACATCACTTGTTGGAATGGCGATGGTGCTGTCTTAAGACCGAAGGGTATAACCTTCCACTATAAATGACGATTGGGTAGGCAAAACACCGTTTTGTATTGATTTTCTGGTTGAACACCAAGTTGCCAAAGTTATGACTTGAGGTCGAATTTTGAGAATATCGTTGCCCTTGAAGATGTCTTTTATTTGGGAGTGGAAACTTGATGTCTTTTATTTGGGAGTAGAAACTTAATGTCTTGTAGGTATTGATTCAGTGGTTTGTAATCAATTACCAATCTTTGTTGGAGTTATTGTCACGTTCTCTTTGAATGGTAATGACACAAAGAAATCTTGGTTGAGCCATAAATGATTTTTGCATTTTGTGATGAACTCAACGTGGAAATTTATACAAGAGACTGCTGCAAAAGCTCAACAAAAAATTGTTTAATCACCTCTATTTATGCAGCTATTTATGTAATTGTTAATTGTGAACTTGACGTTGTTTCAATCTCGGGGTTTAAATCACTTAATATGTCAGTATTTCCTAAAGTTTCACCATCGTTTCAGCTCTTTCGACATTGCGTTTAGAGGACTTCTCCACGGTATAAGTAACTTGAGCGTTGTGACTGCCTTTATTTTCCATATTGTCTTATTTCCTTCAATGTAGTAGTATGTTTGGCCAGAATAACTTTGTTTTCATGTACTGTAATCATTTTCTCTTTTCATAGAGCATAATCTATTAAATGAGATTTGACCAAAAGAAAAAAAATAAGAGTTCATAAAGACATACTGACAAACACAAGGAAATGTACATCAGCAAGACAAAGAGTAAATTAAGTAACATAAAGATATAGTCAACATTAGCTTCCTTGAGAGAATCAAAGATTTTCAATAATTCACAAGACTTGCATAAACTAAAATATAAAATAATAAAGAAAAGAAATAAAATTATTGTTGTTATAAAATGTCAAAACAGAAGTGGCAGCTATAACTTTTGATTTATAAATATTAAGTGGATCCCACCGTCACTATGAATGCATAGTAACTTGATTTTTCTCTTCTATATAAATGATTGAATTCAATCGATTACAATACATCAATAACACAAAAGAACATTCAATACTCTCTCTCCTTCTCTTCAAACATCTGATATCCCTTTTCACAGGTATAAATTTTTAATCTTTAATTATATTTATTTTTATGATAATTTATAATTCTTTTTATAACACATTACCAGCACGATCACTCTATGATTATGCTAAATATTTTAAATAAATATTATACTGTATAATTTATTACAGTAGGCGTTATGTCGCATTTATAATATATTTTTAGTGGTTGTTTAATCACCGCTATTCATTTAATTTTACTGTAGGCGGGTTTCGCCTCGATATTATTTTTAAGTGGTTGTATAATCACCACTATTTATTTAATTTTACTGTAGGCGGTTTTCGCCTCGGTATTATTTTTAAGTGGTTGTATAATCACTACTATTTATTCAATTTGACTGTAGACGGTTTTTCGCCTCGGTATTATTTTACTATTCTTATGTCATGGTTGCTTAACGCACCATATGTATATATTTATTGGACGATTAAGACCCATATATTTTATTTTTTTGATGTGGATGACTCTGTCACCATAATATTACTGTTAAATATCTGTTTATATTATGATTATATAATAGAGGCTCGGCCACCGGTATATAAATATTTTATCTGAAATTAGTAAATTGAACTAATTGATTGTTAAAATTTTGGATTGATTTTATGATTAAATTCTTTCTCACCAATGGTCACAAAGAAATTTTTCAAAAATATTCACTTTTCAAACGGCTATGAACAGTAATTTTCAATCTATAAATACACTCATTTTCACTCATTCATTTCATCTCTCTTAAAATCTCTCTTCGAAAAAAAATTAAGGAAGAAAAAAAAAATTGTTTTGAAGAATGATTCGCTTTCTTTTAAATATTATTTTGTTTGTAATTCTTGCATGTGTTTACGGTCTTTTCGTTGGGGAATTTACTCACGGAGAGTTCACCGTAAACATCAGTTTACTCTTTTATGCAATAATGTTCTTTGTAATCGCTTGTGTTATTAACATAAATGCTTCATTTTAAATATGTAATACCATCCTATATATAAAAATTTTATGTTTTTGTTTTTAGAAAAGAATCAAATGGCAAATATTGAGAAGTCAAAGTTCCCAGCTCTCAAAATAACTGGAGCAAACTATATTGCATGGATCACCGACATTGAACTTCATCTAGAGATGCAAGATATTTCCGACATTATAAAAGTCGGTAATAAATCGCATGCAGAGGATAAGGCAAAAGTGATAATTTTCCTTAAAAACATCTCGATGAAAATGTGATGCATGACTATGCACACATAAAAGACCCAGCAGAGTTGTGGGTAGCTTTAAAGGAAAGGTTTGACAACCAAAGGGAAATAACGCTCCATCATGCTTTAGAAGAGTGGAGAAACCTGAGGTTTCAGGATTTTAAAAATGTGAATGAGTATAACTCCGCTATTTTGAGAATAGTGTCACAACTAAAATATTGTGGCAAGCCAGTCACTGAAGCAGAAATGCTCGAAAAGACGTACCAGACTTTTCATAGAGAACATCGCCTCCCGCAAGAACTTTACAGGAGCCGCGAATAGAAAAAGTTCTCTAAGTTAATGGTGACACTCATGTTGGCGGAGAAGAATAGTGAACTTCTCATTCAAAACCATAATTCCCATCACACGGGAACGAAAGCATTCCCAGAAGTGAATGCAGCATACGTGAAATATCATGAAAAGGATAATCAAACCTATCATGGTCGTGGACGTTTTAGAACTTACAACCCACGAGGGAGAGGGTCATTCAAATGGGTTCGTTCCGAACAAAATTTCAAAGGAAAAGAACACCAAGAAAATTTCAACCAGAAGCGTGAGAATGTGTGTTACAGATGAGGGTCTAAAGGACATTGGGCCCGTACATGTCGAACCCCTCCACACCTTTGTAAGTTATACATTGAATCTACCAAAGGAAAAGGGAAAGAAGTGAATCTATCAGAACACTTTGAGGGTACATCGTACCTCGACTCTTCCGATTTTGCAAACGATTTCGACGAGACCAACTTTGAAAATAAGTGAAATATATATAGCGAGACTGCTGAATAGTCTCCAATTATGCCATGTATAATATTATTTTTATCGTTAAAGAATAATGTTGTTTTTAATAAGTAACTAATGTATAATTATTGTGTGTTTTTCTCATATGAATGAAATTTACTTCCTTTTATTGATGTTTACCTTGATTACAGAAATGGACATCGATCAAAACGGAACGGTATCCAAAGAAAATATTAGAGAAATTTGTACACCATATAGTGGAACAACGCACACTATTCTGAAGCAAAAGAGTTATTTCTCTAATTTAAAACCAGCAAACATTATCATCAATACAATATCAGGTCCTACAGACTTGATCGAAGGAATTGGTAAAGCTAACTTTACATTGCCTAATGGAACAAAAGTTTCCATAAATGATGCTTTATATTCTCCAAATTCTGAAAGGAATTTGTTGATTTTCAAAGACATATACCTTCAAGGGTATGATACTCAGTCCACAACTGAGAATGGAAAGAAGTATATATATATATATATATATATATATATATATATATATAACTTCTGACGAATCGGGAAAAAGGCGTATATTGGAAAATTTTCCTAAACTTCCTTAAGGATTGCATCATACTCATATAAGTGCAATCGAATCGCATCTAGTGATTAAAAGAAATCCAGAAGATTTCACATTATGGCATGATCGCCTCGGTCACCCAGGCACTACGATGATGCGAAAAATTATTGAGAGCTCACATGGTCATTCACTGAATATCCAGAAGATATATCAGGGAAATAAAATGACATGTACTGCATGTTCTCTTGGAAGATTGATCATAAGACCATCGCCTACCAAAATTGATAAAGAATCACCAAAATTCCTTGAAAATTCCTTGAAAGAATTCAAGGAGATATTTGTGGACCAATACATCCACCATGTGGACCATTCCACTACTTTATGGTATTAATTAACGCATCCAGCAGATGGTCACACATTTTTCTTTTATCATCTTGAAATATGGCATTTGCGAGATTTCTAACTCAGATAATCAAATTAAGAGCTCAGTTCTCTGATTATCCCATTTAAGAGAGTTAGACTAGACAACGCTGGCGAATTCACATCTCAAGCCTTCAATGATTATTGTATGGTAACGGGAGTCGAAGTTGAACATTATGTAGGTCATGTTCATACACAAAATGGTTTGGCTAAATCACTAATTAAACGTTTGCAATTGATTGCAAGACCATTGATCATGAGATCAAAACTTCTAATCTCTATATGGGGACATGTCATTTTGCATGCAGAAGCACTTAGTGGGATAAGACCAAGTGCATATCATAACTATTCCCCATTACAATTAGCATTTGGTCGGGAACCAAATATTTCTCATCTAAGAATTTTTGGTTGTGCGATGTACATGCCTATAGCACCACCACAACATACAAAGATGGGACCACAAAGAAGGTTGGGAATATATGTTGGTTGTGATTCTCCATCAATTATACGATACCTAGAACCACAGACTGGAGATATATTTACGACACGTTTTGTCGATTGTCATTTCAATGAAAAAGTATTCTCGGTTCTAGGGGAGAAAATAAAAAAGTAGGAAAGGATATAGAGTGGTGTGTACTATCTCTTTTACATCTTGATCCTCCTACGAAATAGTCGGAACTAGAAGTTCGACGAATTATGCATTTGCAGAGTATAGCAAATCAGTTACCTGATGCTTTTGCAGATAGTAAAACGGTAACCAAATCACATATTCCAGCTGCAAATGTTCCCGCTCGGATTGAAATTCCACAAGAACATAGAAGAGAGGATGATACACATGAGTCTAAAACACGCCTAAAGCGTAGAAGACCTGTTGGTTATAAGGATAAAAATCCTAGAAAGCGAAAGGAAGCTGAAAAGCCCAATATTCCCGTAATAGTAGAAAATATTTTGGAGGAGACAAATCATGAGGTTAGTGATGATGTAGAACACCATGAACTTGAAGAGAATCATGAAATATCTATCAATTATATCCATAATGGAAAGATATGAAAACGAAAAGAAATTGACAGTGATGATGAAGTTTTCTCATATCTTGTATCAAAAGAAACATATGAGGAGAACGAAGATCCAGAACCAAAGTTTGTATATGAATGTCAAAACAGACACGACTGGATGGAATGGAAAGGTACAATACAAGTTGAACTTGATTCACTTAATAAGCGAAATATATTTGGACCAATTACACTCACACCCGACGATGTGAAACCCGTTGGATACAAGTGGGTATTCGTTCAGAAACGAAATGAGAAAAATGAGATTATGAGATATAAAGCTCGTCTTGTGGCTCAAGGATTCTCTCAGAGACCTAGAATTGACTATGAGGAAACATATTCCTCAGTTATGGATGCAATCATGTTTAAATTCTTAATGAATCTAGCAGCAAATGAAAATCTGGAGATGCGTCTCCTGGATGTTGTTACAGCATACTTGTATGGATCTAGATACCGATATCTGTATGAGAGTTCCAGATGGATTTACGATGCCAGAAGCATTAAAATCTAAACCAAAAGAGTTGTGTGTAGGCCTATCAATTTATGACTCAATCCGCGGGTCCCGCGGGTTTTGACCCGCCGTGGGGTGGGTGCGGGTCACCGAGAAGAAAAAAATTACGGGGCAGGTGCGGGTGCGGGTGGTTGTTTAGGTTAGCGGGGCGGGTGCGGTTCATTTGATTTTGAAAAGCAGGTTTGCGAGTACCCACGACTGTATGTTGTTTTAGTGTTTTAGAGTAAAATTGTGTGTTGTTTGGTGACACTATGTGTTGTTTTTGTTAAAACTGTGTGTTGTTTTGTTGAAAACTGTTTGTTGTTTTTGCTAAAACTGTGTGTTGTTTTAGCTTAAACTGTGTGATGTTTTGGTTAATAATGAATTTAACCCTAAGTCATTTCAGATCTAAGTCATTTCAGATGTTTGCCGACATCACCTCTTCTCTTTTCTCATTTTGATTCAATCAAAGAAAACCTCGTTTCTCCGCCGTTCTTCGCCTCCATCACCATTGTCTCTCCTTCTCCGACCTCGTCTCTCTGCCTCCAGCTCTTCCTCTTCACCTTTCGTTAAGGTTAGGTTTGTCTCCGATTTAGAAATCGTGATTTTTTTAAGTCAAGCTTGTTTGTTCAGGAGAACAATGATTAACTTTGCATTTAGTTTCTTGGAACTTGTGATAATCCCAGCAAAAAAAAAAGCTTGTCTTTGGACAGTATCATGAGCTTAAGTCTTGAACATTTCTTCTTTATTTTACTCTAGCTCTCTAGATGTCATTATTAGCTTTCCATGGATGCCATTTTTCACAATTCCTTCTATTTCACGAACTTGGGCGTCATTTGTATATAGAAATGCTTACTGTTTATCATTAAATTTGATCTATTTCATCACATGCATGTTCTCTCTGAGCTGACATGCTTGTGTCTTGACTATCTTACTTATCCTAGGAGCATTGTTTGCTCTACGGTTCTATAGAAGCATGAATAAATAGATAATATCCGAGACATTATCCCCGGTTCAATGTAAATCAACAAGTGTAAATAAATAATATCCGAGACACTACTACAAATGTCTACTATTTCAGAGATATGTTTGTTTGTATGTATGGTATTTATGGTTTGGCTAAAGTGGAGACCATTGACGAAGCTTTCCTTGGGGAAATACGATCTTCTTGAGTCTGAATTTTGGTTACTTCAATTTCTCATTGTGTGTTATGAGTTTCTGTTTATGCTGGTAATGAAGTGCTAACTTTATATATGTCATTCATGCATATGAACTCATATGATGTTGTCGTATCTATGAACTTATATTGTGTGCTCCAATTTCAATGACCAAGAAACGCCTATTTAGTCTGATCAACGATCTCCCAACGATCTCATATTGAAATAGTGACTGGTAGGAAGCCCTTCAAAGATAAACCAAGCATGGATCTCGGAAGAAAATCCAAAAATGGCGTAAAGGTATCAATATGAGAACTCTCTATTTTTACCATCCCAACAGCTAAGCTCCTCCCTTTTTGTTGTATTCTCATTGTGGCATCAATGGAACTACAGAAAACCTAAAGCATGCTTTTCCACGATTTATATTGACTCTTTGCTATATATGTTTTGACATTTGATCCTTAGTGTTTCTTTGCTATAGTGTTGCTTAATTATGAATAGAGGATTGATTTTTTTTTTTGGGATTAAAGCTTGTTGGGATTAATAGCTTTAAAAGCCTTAATCATTAAAACTAATAATTGAATTTAACTTGTTTCTAATAAAAGCCTTAGTTCTTGTTATTTTTTTTGTTATGTTTTCTTAGTTCTTGTTTTATTGATTTCAGATAATGGAATCCGAGGGGCAAGATGGAGCTGATGGTGGGAAGATGCCAATGCCGAGTAATCCGAGTGCTACTAGCGAGGGATCAAGTTTACCACCGAGCAAGAGGAAGAAAATATCAACTGCGTGGGATAATTTCACTGTCATCCGTAAGGTCAATAGTGAAGGTGTCTCTGAACTGAGAGCTAAGTGCAATCATTGCACAAAAGACTATGCTTATGAGCCACACAAGCAAGGTACGTCTAATTATAACCGACATTCACAAGTGTGCAATAAAACGCCTAGAGATGGTGATGTAGGTGCAATGTTAGTTAGTAGAGATGGGAAATTACTAGCTAGAAAGATAGATCAGGCTATTTTCCGTGAAATGGTAGCAAAGTGCATAATTGAGCATGATCTTCCCTTCTCCTATGTTGAATATGAAAGAGTAAGGTGGATCTGGAAGTATTTGAATGTTGATGTTAAGTTTATAAGTAGAAATACAGCTGCTGCAGACGTCTTTAAGTTTTATGAGAATGAAAAGTCAAAGTTAAAGGTAGAATTATCGGAAATTCCTGGTAGGATATCCTTCACATCCGATCTTTGGTCTGCTATAACTGTGGAAGGATACATTTGTTTGACAGCTCATTACGTAGATAAACATTGGAAGTTAAGGAATAAGATTTTGTCCTTCTCTACTATGCCTCCTCCACATACGGGAATAGATTTAGCTATGAAAATTGTAGAGATGTGGAAAGAGTGGGGGATAGAGAGAAAAATATTCTCTTTGGCCCTAGATAATGCTAGTAATAATGATAGCATGCAGACCATATTGAAAAGGCAGCTGGTTTTACAAAATGATTTGTTATGTGGTGGAGAATTTTTCCATGTAAGATGATCAGCCCACATTCTAAATCTGATTGTTCAAGAAGGATTAAAAGTGATGGGTGATGCTTTAGGAAAAATCAGAGATATTATCAAAGATGTTGAAGCTTCAGAAGCTCGAGGTAAATTGTTTGCAAGCAGTGTGGATTCTGTTGGGATTAATATTAAGGCTGGATTAACATTAGATGTGCCGACGCGTTGGAATTCTACTTTTAAAATGCTTGACAGAGCTATCAAATACCGTTCTGCTTTTGATGGTTATCAAGGTCTTTATCCAAGTTACAAGTTTCTTCCCACAACAACAGAGTGGGAACTAGGGACGAAAATCTGTGAGCTGTTGCAACCATTTGATGAGATAACAAACCTGATTTCAGATTCAATTTATCCGACCTCAAATCTGTATTTTATGCAAGTGTACAAGATTGAGTATTGGCTACAAGCACATGAGCACAATGAAGAAGAAGTTATTTTCAAGATGGTTGAGGCTATGAAAGCAAAATTTGACAAGTATTGGCATGACTATAGTTCGATTCTTGCAATGGCGGCTGTTTTTGATCCTAGATTTAAGTTATCACTTATAGAGTATTGTTTCACACATCTTGATGAGAGTACAACTGAACAAAAAGTGGAGCATGTGAGAGCAAAACTGAAGTTGTTGTTTCAAACATATTCCAAGCCAGCATCCGAGAGCTCTTCATCACCCGGAGAGAACTTGCAAACTTCAGTGGCTGGGAAAGGTTTCATCAATTATGATGTAAGTATCTTAGTATATATTTAATTTTTTTACAAAGATCTTACACATGGCATGTTGGCATTGATGTAGGATTTCCATAATTTTCGAAAAAAAAATGTATATGCTAGTGGGAAATCTTCATTGGATAGGTATTTGGAAGAACCACTAGTAGACATGGAGATGTTTGCGAGTTTAAACGTCTTGGATTACTGGAAAGATAACTCTCATCGCTTTGGGGACTTATCAAGGATGGCTTGTGATCTTCTAAGTATCCCTATCACTACGGTAGCATCTGAATCCTCCTTTAGCATTGGATCACGGGTTTTAAATAAGTATAGAAGTTGTTTTCTCCCACAAAATATTCAAGCCTTGATATGTGCTCGTAATTGGCTTCGAGGTTTCACACCATATGACAATGGTAAGTGGTATCACATAATTTATGCTATTTTAGTTCTAATTTGATAGTTATAGTAGTACTAATTTTAATGTCTTATTAGACAGACACAGAGGTTGAGGAAGATGATGCATTGCCTTCATTAGAGTCGTTTGCTTCAGCTTTAGGGTAATACTTACTACTTATGTCTTTTCTATAAATACTTGCTAATTATTGCTATTTACCAATTACATTTATAGGTGAAGCCGTGAAGACATGACACAAAAATGGACGTCTATGCTGAATCATTTTCATAAAACTTATGTATTATGTTGGTGTTTCTTTGTTTTTATGTGTGTTTGACAAGACATTGTGTTTCTTTGTTTTGTTAAACCTTTTGTTTGTGTTGTTAAAACTTTTAGTTTATGTTTTGTTGTCAGTTACTCAGTAAACATTTGAATTTTAGGTATGTTTTAAAATTTTGCGGGTTTGCAGGTGACCTGCCAACCTACGTGAATCAAACAGGTGCGGGTGCGGGTCGACTAATGCTAATCCGCGGGCCATGCGGGTTAATCTATTAGCGGGTAAAAATAATTCAAACCCACAGTGGGGCGGGTTTGACCCGTTTGACAGTCCTAGTTGTGTGCAATAAAGTTGCAAAGATCATTATATGGGTTTAAACAATTTGGACGAATGTGGTATAATCGTCTTAGTGAACATTTAATTAAAGAAGGATATGTGAATGATCCTACATGCCCATGTGTTTTCATAAAGAAAATAATATCTGGATTTTTTATAATCGCGGTATATGTTGATGATCTAAGTATAATCGGGACTCAAGAAGAAATACAGAAAGCACAAATTATTTAAAAGGGGAATTTGAGATGAAAGTCTCGGGCAGACAAAGTTTTGTCTTGGCCTACAAATTGAACGTACTCAAAAGGCTATATTTGTACATCAATCCACAAACACCAAAAGAGTATTAAAACGTTTTAATATGGATAAGGCAACTCTTCTGAGTACTCCAATGGTCGTTAGATCACTTAATGTTGAAAGTTACCCATTCCGACCACCTGAAGAAAATGAAGATATACTTGGTCCTGAAGTACCATATCTAAGTACAATCGGAGCACTTATGTATCTCGCAAATTGCACTCGACCTGATATCATTTTCTGTCAATCTTTTGGCTAGATTTAGTTTGTCTCCTACACGAAGACATTGGAATGGGATTAAACATGTCTTTCGTTATCTTCAAGGGACTATTGATTTAGGATTATTTTATCCTAAGAATTTAAATGATCAAATGATTGGTTTTGCAGATGCAGGATATTTATCAGATCCACATAAAGGTCGATCACAAACATGATACGTGTTTACAATTGAAGGCACTGCTATATCATGGCGCTCTCATAAACAAACACTTGTGGCTACTTTTTCAAATCATGCTGAAATCATCGCGCTACATGAAGCAAGTACAGAGTGTATATGGTTGAGATCAATAAACCGACACATCCGATCAAGTAGTGGAATCTACGTAAACACAAAACCAACTATCTTATATAAAGATAGTGCTGCATGCATTGCTCAGACGAAAGATGGATATATCAAAAGTGACCGGACCAAACATATCCCTCCAAAGTTCTTTTCATACACCCAATAACTCGTGAAGAATAAAGACTTTGAAGTAAGATATGTCCGATCATCCGAGAATTCTGCAGACATCTTCACGAAATCATTACCTACCACTATGTTCAGAAAACATGTCTATAATATTGGAATGCGTCGTCAACAATACTTGTAAGATATGATTATGATCATTTAAGGGGGAGTTTGTTGGGTTGTACTCTTTTTACCTACTATGGTTTTTCCCACCGGGTTTTTCTAGAAAGGTTTTTAATGAGGCAACAAAACATATAACGCAAGAGACAATAGTGACACTGGTCTCCAAGGGGGAGTGTTATAAAATGTCAAAAGAAACGGAAGTGGCAGCCGTAGTTTTTGATTTATAAATATTAAGTGGAATCCACCGTCACTATGAATGCATAGTAACTTGTTTTTTTTCTTCTATATAAACGATTGAATTTGATCGATTACAATACATCAATAACACAAAAGAACATTCAATACTCTCTCTTCAAATATCTTATAATCCTTTTCACAAATATAAATTTTTAATCTTTAATTATATTTATCTTTATGATAATTTATAATTTTTTTAATAACAATTGTTTTATTATCATGGAAAATACTTGGGAAAATGGACATTTTCTTCAATACTTGCTTTTTGGCTGCCTCTCTGTCTAAACACTTACAGAGATAATCTGTCTTTACTTAGCTGGTTTCTTCTTCTTTAACCCTTTTTGCTATAATTTCATTTTTTTTCTTCCACGTCGATTCATTTCCCTAATCACTTCGCAATTACTCTTCCTTTTCCCATGAATTTCCCCATATCTTAAATTTTCAAAAAAAAAAAAAACCTTTTAAATATATATTCTCCAAACCCCTCCCCTAGTTTTCTCTCTTTTCCACTTGTCATTCGAACTCGAATTTAACAAATCTAAGTTCCTTCTTTGTCTCAAATTTTAGATTTTTCTCCTGTGGAAAAAAACCCAAATCTTAACTTTTCAGAAGCCCAAGTTCTATATTTTTCGATTTTCACTTCTCAGTTCAATAGATTTCTACTTCTAAAAATCTCAGCTTTATCCCAAATTTTCAATTTTCCTCCTTTGAAAAAACACCCCAAATCTCAATTCTTTACAAAACACAGATTCTCAAATTTCAAAATAATCTCAGTTTTTGGGTCAAAGTTTTCAACTTTCAAGAAAATGTCTGTAGCTTGTGGACTCGAATGTGTCTTCTGCGTAGGATTCAGTCGGTGGGCATGGAAACGAAGAAGAAGATTGGACTGAGTTCCAACAAAACCTCCAACAAAACCACAAACTCACTAGAAACGAAGGACATGAAAAAAAAAAAAAAAAAAAAAAAAAAAAAAAGAGGCATGATATCATCTGAAACTAGTAAGTAATAACACAACACTGATTTTTTTTCTCCGGTTTTACGCGATGTTCATGGCATCAGCGTGATAGCTCTCAAGATCCTTGTCAAGTTCAGCAGCCGACTTCTCCACTGGCTTCTTTCCATTCCCTCTTCCACCACCTCCGCCACGACCACGACCACCACCTCCACGACCTCTACCACGAAACCTGCCTCTTCCTCCTCTCATCCCTCCCTGCTGGTTATTATGACTGCCACCAAGAGAAATTCAACACTTATTTTCAATATAAGAATACGGAAGACGCATTTGAATTTTTGTTGGGTTTACAAGGTTTCAGGTTTGGGAAAGAAGTCCAACCTATGACCAAACTTTTATTTTAGTTAGGTTAGGCTTTGGATAATGAATTAGGGGGTACAAGAATTTCATGGCCTTTTGAGTTGATATGAAACTACGTTCAGTTTCAATTTGGTTCTCCACTACAAGTATCTAGAGGAACGTAATTATACTTACATTGGAAGGTGGCGACTAATAGTAGGAGCTGGACCTCTTCCTCCTCTCCCTCCTCCTTGTCTACAAGCATCAGAGAAGATTGTGCAAGTCTTTTAGTCTACCACCAGTTATTCATGCAGTTACTGAAAACTAAGATAAAAAGACAGAAATTCATACTGGATAACAACGGTCCTCTTCAGCCTTCCATTGAGTCCAGTGACATTAACATTAACACGACCCGCTAAAGGAGCCTCGGAATTGTTGCCACCCAAAATCTCAAGTCTCATTGGCCTTCCATCCAATAACACATTGTCGTATTTCTTCAAAGCTTGAAATGCATCACTTCTTCTTGGATACACCACTTCAGCTGAGCCCTATAATTCCAAGGCACCAAAGATATCACAGTTAGAAAGAGCAGATTGATGAAAGCTTTTTACAATCATGAAGAGAAAGGGACTGATACAGATTCATGAGGACTTACACTTGGACGCCCATTTTTGTCATAATGAACTGCATAACGCTCCAGCTCCCCAATCTCAGAGAAGAGTTCCTAGATCCCATGTAGATACAGTTAAGTGTCTCCCCTCTAAGAAACCAAAAGTGCAGAATATAGAAGTCTGATTATACCCTTATATCTTCATTTGTAACACCCTGATCCAGATTTGAAATATGGAGCCTGGTTCCAACTTCAACTCCTGATACCCCAGCAGCTCTTAGACCATCTTCAAACAAATCACTTTGCCATGGCAAGGTCCTGACTCTACGGACAGGCTATTCAATTGAACAGAACAATTTCAGCACAACATGTCTGCCAAACTTCAAAAAAAACATTAATGAAAAAAAATTCCAAAGAGACCACCCATTTGTCGGACACAGCGAAAACCAGCAAAGTAAAGAGCTCCACCAAGTAGTCAATAACCACCCAATGAGAAAACCAAACTAAATGGAGGAGCAATGAAATTTGACAGCTCCGGTTCCAAAACAAATCTTGGTACCAAGGTTATGATGATAAAAGAAAAATCCACACGTTCAATAGCACGCTGAAGACAATCCAGATGTAGCAACAGAATCATCAATAACTTCATGCATGATGCAAATAGACTGTGTAGGGGAATGTCACTAAAAAGTGTATTCATTGCAGAACAGTTACTGAATTTTTCCCCCAAACGCCGCAACACCACACAACTTTTCAGGGTTTTGAATTGTGTCGTTGAAAAGAGTAACACATCTATTTTTTTCATAGCTAGTGGATTAAAAAATTTTGACCTTCAGCTTACTGAAGCTCCTCAGCTAAAAAACACGGTGGTAATAATATGAGCCAAGAACTCGTGCACATATCTATCTATGCATAATCTGCCACAGTCCTCACAAATTAACCACAACGTACACTGAAATTGCAGGGGTAAGAGGATTTTCTAAATGAAATCATCTCTCAATGAACTAGAAAGAAGCACAAATCAACTCCTAGACGAGGTTCTGGATGCTAAAGAATGTCAAATTATCGTCAAAAGCAAGGCCTTTTGCATATATGAGAAAACCTTCTTCTCCAATAACATATGCTTTGGCAATTGATACCACAGAAACTCAGATTTCCAAATCATACACATAGATCCCAGGTTTTGAGCTTGCCTTGTTAATGGAGAAAGACGATGGTCCTCGAGCATTCACAGCAAGAGGACCTCTTCGAGCAGGTCCAAATCCTCTTACACCACCAAGAAAACCATTTGGCCCACGGCCACCACGACCAGGACGGGAAATTCCTCTTCCCCCAGACCTTGCAGTCTTACCCCTCTTAACAATCTCACCAAGAGTCATATTCAAGGCTCCTGACATCTTCACTTCAAAAAATTTCTTATGAAAAAAGACCGAGTCTTTAACCTGCATAGATTAGAGAAACAAAAATTGAATTTAGTTACCACCAAAAACATGAAAAAATAGAACAATATCATCAAATTAATGGCGAAAACCATAAATTTCAATCAAAATTACAAATCAACGACAAATTGATGACCGACTCTATTATCATGAAATATAATCCCTAAATCTACAGATTCAATTAGTGGTTCTGGAACCAAATAAACATCGATCGAAGCCCTAGATCGACAGATCTATGCATCTCATATAACGTAGTCATAGATTTTTAATAGAAATCGGGTGAAAACAGAGGAAAATAGAACGAAATCATCAAATTAGAAGCCTCGAGGGCATAAATCCCTACAGACGAATGATTCGCAGAGAGATAAAAAGAGAAATTTACCAGAAGAAGAGAGCAGAATCGAAACGAAAGAGAGATGGAGAGATTGATTACAGTTTTGAGGAGCTTCGATGAGTTGTGCGTTGGGGATTTCTTAAGAATTTAGGAGAGTGGTGTTTGTGATTCCGGCGGAGGAAGATAATTAGGTACAGTCTAGGGCAAGATTAAGTTATGGATACTTTTCTTTTGTCCAATTCTGTAAATTATGATATTAAAAAGTTGCCCGATAAAAACAAATAGAATGCATTGTCTCATGGAAGATATTTTTCATGAACAAAATATTCTCGATGCTCCTGGAGGTAATTAACCCATTTTCAAGTGTCGTCAACTCCACCGGAAATTTACGTTAAAATCACAGAATTGGTCGACGTTTGAATCAAAACTAATATTATATATGATTTTATGTCTAATAAGATTACGGATTTGGGTATATAACCTCCTGATAATTCAAAAAAATTTTATCGTTGATAATGTTCAGTTAGTGGCATAGTCGGATAATTTGCTAGCTGGTCATCCTCCTAGCCATCCACGATTAAGAGAATCACAAGGCAACCCAACCCATTTGATTCGGTTAACATTTTGACTGAATCTGGTTTGAATGAATGGGACAGAGAGAGGATAAATCATCTTGTTCATCTTGATGATGTGGATCATGTGCCACGCATAGAGTTTATTGCAAAGGAAATTTTGGTTAGCATTATACCGATTCTTGTCTATACAATGAAATCGGTTTTCTTGGTTAACATTATACAAATTCAACATACCAAAAGGTTTTCAAAACGTAATTTTTGAAGGGAAATCTCATAGATTTGGTTAAAGGGAACAATAACTTTGGTATGTTTAGTTGGATCAGAGAGATCAATGACTAGGCGAATCGATTCAAGCAGATAGAATATCATTGGATTGGGAGGAACAGCAATGTACCAGCTGATGTTATAGCTAAATTGCCTCTTCAGAATGCTCTGTTTAATTTATATATATATGTTTCTTTGTTGATTACTAATTCACTTCACGTTGATTATGTAAGTTCTTATTATGATTAATAAAGTGTTGAGTTGTTAAAAAAAAAAAGAATTTGATAAACAGGAATAATTTAACCGATATTGTTAATGATTGATTTATTAAACCGCATATTTTAAATTTGGCGATAGCACAAAACTAAAAAAAACGCAAAATTCAAATGATCGAAGCATACCAAGAAAAAGAAAAATACTTGTCATGTTTTACATGCAGCTCTTGTTGCTATTTAGATATTTTCTAAAAAGTAAAAGTAACTTCTTAATATATAAATGTTGAACTGTGATATATGTCAAAATTATAATTAACAAGATCATGACAATTGTAACATATGTTAAAATTATAATTAACAAAATTATGATAAATATTAATAATTTGTGTTATTTTTTAATAATAAAAAATTATAATTAACGAGATCATAACACTTCTAAAATTAACATTAATCTATGTATTTATGTATTCAAACAACCCTTAATTAATTCTCTACAACATTTAACGGAAAGATTTGAAGTTGGACTCAGAAAATGAAATTACTTCTAAATACGAGACGCAAAAATATGAACAACCGAATTACACTAGAAAAAAGAGCATTAAAATTACATTAGCAAAGCAAGTTATGACTTAGTAACCACTATATTCGATTGGTTTAAAGCTTAACTATGATGTAACCACTATATTCGATTGGTTCTGTTTGGTTTACAATGTGACCTTAATCCTAAGTTCAGAGTTCTAAAACCCAATTAGATCGCAATTATGGTGGTGGAATTTGATTAGACACAAAGAAGCCTACTTGTAAAAAAACAGCGTGTAGTTTTATTCTCTTTTTGCGAAATTGCTATACCATATTTATACACAAAGGTCAGTGATAATATGATCTATAGTTCTTACGACTTCTGTAGAGTTTTTTTATAAGGGGGATTTTTTCGACGATTTGTGAGTTTTGTCGACTTTTGTAGAGTTGATTTGTGTTAGTATAGAAATTATCCTAATAAGATCCGAAGAAGACGAGTTTTCCATCCATGACCTATCCGATTCCGAGCTTTACTCTCTCTTCTTCCTTCAATTTTTTCCATTGGTCGTCGTGGCTCTTTCTTGCAAAGCAAGAAATTCGTTACGTCCATTGAACCAATCTTCTCTTGTGGATTCAAAGCTAACATGAAAATAATGATTAAAAAAATTACTCTCTTTAAGAACTTGATACCATAATTTGTACACGCAGTGTTAAAAGATTAACGTGATTTTTTTTAATAACTGGATAAATCTTGAACCGAAGTCATGAATAATCCAAAAGTCACGTGATTCTAAGAGCACAAGTAAAGAGTGGTGAAGCGAATTGTAAGTAAAATACTGTTATATCCGGTATTAATGGAGTAGAAAATGAAGTTATCCACATCAAACCCTAGAACCGGGACCCTGCCTTGACGTGCATAGATTTTCAAAGCTGTGTTAATAACACTTGAAACTTCATCGTTTTCGTTGGCCAAAAACCTTATAGGACCAACACTTCCGAGAATATTAACACTCACCAACAATTTTTTCTTGTTCTTCCCTTTCATCACTCCTTTTACATTTCCTTTTCTATTCATCTCCTTTGTATAGATCACTAAAGAAGAATGGAGCTCTTAGCTTATTGCTTTCGTTTTATAGAGGCACAAAGGACGAGAGATAGAGATAGAAAGAGAATATGAAAGGTAAGTGTTTAGGAGTTTCATCCATTGAGAGACTTTTGTTAAGAACCTATACTATGCTAATTCATATATAAAGTCCCGACAAAATAAGTTAAGAGATTTCTATCAAGACCATGAAAGTTCTTGTTATGGGTTTATTCATAGATATGTGTAGAACCACCAAAGAGTGCCTAAATTTGTTAAAAAAATTTGATGGTACATATATATAATTTGGAGAATCTAATGCCAATTGGCTTGTTGGCTCAAATATGGATGAGGTGATGCAGAGAGATGTGGAATCTCTTCTGAAGCTATTCCCACCGCTAAACTAAACCTTGGTTTATATCATTTCTACGATGGACGTTGGTGAAAGAACTGGTTGACATATATAATTTTTTCTTCCATGCAAAAATCAGTAATGGCGGCTAAAATTTAGAAAATAGTTGACTGGCTGAGAAATTTAAACATATTATAAGCTAAATTTTTCAATAATATATAAATGTGAATTAATTAGTTGTATAATTATTGGAGGAAATTAGGCAAATAACCATGAACACAGATCACTCGTTTTTCCTTCAGCAAATGACTATAATCTAATTGTTTAAAAATATTAATACAACCCTCAAAATATTAGGAGGCCAAATTTCATGCGTCTAATTGTGAGGTTAGATATCTAACACAGAATCAGTGGTTCGGATCAATCGAGAAACAAAATACCAAAAATCAATAAAAATTAATAACTTCGTGTGAATAACATGTATTCTCTTTAACAAAAAGAAAATGTATTTTGATGAAATGGCTTGCTATGTTTCTTCGGATAACGGTTATGCGAGACAAATTAGTTGAGTTGAAAACATATCACATTAGTTGAGGTGATATTTGAAAGAAAGATGATAGAAGCTGATCAAACAACTGAAACAGTACGCTGAATCATTGTTCAGTGTTACACAACACCACACAACAGTGGTTTGAACCTGATTTGATCTTAACTTAGGACTACCTACTGAACCAATCTTTCTACCACAAGATTGTTTAAATAGAGTTGCACAACATTAGTAAACTGACTTAGAACCTGAATAGGATTCCTAAGGCTACCCAACTCTCTACAAATCACTCTTTCTCTTATAGAAAATCACTCACCCGTACATATATTATTCTTCACACTCACCGAGCTCTTGTTCCTCTTTATTTTTTTTGTGTCTATATTTTCATCTCTCATCTTCGAGCATATATCTTTTTAACCGTCACCTTTTCTCCCTTATTATCCAACGGATAACACTATGCTTCGCCTTTTCTTGTTAGGTAGAGTTGTAGATTATCACTTTGGGGAGTCTACAACATTCACTACTTTTTCATCCTAAAAACACTTCTATCATAGGTGTTTAAGAGTTTTTTAAGATGGATTCTTAAAATTAAAAAATATAAATTGCATCGGTAAACGTGTTTAAGAAACTCTTCTTAAGAACCGGTTCTTAATTAAGAGTTTTAAGAACCGATTCTTAAAAAAAGTTTTTTAAAACACATTTACCGATACAATTTATAATAAAAATATTGGTAAGAAACCCAGAAGGAGTTCTTATGGATGGAGATGGTCTAACATCCACGCTTCTCTTGGAAAGTGTATCATCTCGATCTGTTCTTTGAAGATTCCGTAATCTTGTCACGCGATTATTTCTTCTCTAGGCTTGACTGTCTCAACTTGAGTAACTTAGTTGCTTACAATCTCCCTCTTTTTGTGTCTGGGTGTGTTTCATTACGCTACATGTTGATATCAGAAAAACTATTCCAAGAATCAATATTTATCATCCACATGCACGATAAGGTTAATTAATACAAAATACATCATGGGAAAATTAAGTGATGAGAACACATGAGACAACAAAAGTAAAGAAAAATTGTAGAAAATGGTAAATATCTGCAAGACCGAGAAAGCTTGAACTACTGCATGAGCAAAGGAAAACAAGGAAAACTACATCCTAACTCCCCCTATTTTGATGCATAGGTCTGTGATAGGTCTTCACAGATCAGAACGCTTGAGGTTCTGATTTCGAAGTCAGCTCTTGTTCCTTCTCATGATAGTCTCCCCTTGTGTGAGAGCAAACACAGACAGAACAACTGTGATACCAGAAGTATTCACAGGGTCAAACAAGGTTAGAGAAGAGAAGAAATTGACAAACCCGCCAGTTTACACCAATGAGCGCCTCCGAGACCGATACATTGAGTCCTAAGCCCCAAGTTGCTGAGGACCAGCGTCGTCTGCAAAATTATACAGTCGACCTTGCTGAGCCCAAACATCCCACCAGAGTTTTACTGTTTTCCCATTACCAATCTCCCACTTTAGAAACCCCACAACAAGGTTTCTAAGCTTTAAGAGCTTTCACCAAATCCGTGAACCTAAGGTGTTTTCAACAACCTCCTAAAATGATTTATGTTTAAAAGATTTTTCTGCGTCCAAGCAACCCACAAAGACCCTAAATTCGCAAAAAATCGCCAAATGAGGCTAAGTACGAAACACGTGATGTATCTCATAGTCTTTGAATGCCTAAGCCTCCCTCTTCTTTAGGAAAACAAATCTCTTCCCATGAAATCTTTGCCTTTATGTGACAGTTCGGTGAACCAGACCATTAAAAGTCCCACATAAACTCTCAATTTCATCAAGACATTGCTTAGGAAGCCGAAACACCAAACACCAAAACTTTGAGATGCTCATAATAACTGAATTAATGAGTTGTACCCTAGCAGCATACGAGAGACTTTTTGTGGCCCACAAGAACATACGAGATTGAATTCTATCAATGAGAGGCTTATAATCATGTCGCGTCATTGATTTTGTGGTGAGAAGCAAACCAAGATAACGTATTGGTAGCTCGCTATGAGCTAGACCCATCACTATAGTTATTTGTATTGTTTCATCCTTCTCTTTGTCAGCCGAGAACAAAGAAGACTTTGCTGCATTGATATTGAGGCCCGAGATAACCGCAAATTCTTTAAAAACATCAACTATACCAAAAACTGAATCTGGTTTACCATCCGAAAACACTAAGATATCATCTGCAAAGCTAAGATGAGTAACCTTTACCTCACGACATTTTGGATGGAACCCAAAGTGCCCTTTTCTAGCCGCCTTATTTAACATTTTTGAAAGAACATTGCTCACAATAACATATAGGTCAGGAGAAAGGAAACAACCTTTCCTTAACTGTCTCTCAATTTGAAAGTAACCCGCAAATTCACTGTTGATGAAAACCGAGAAAGATTCAGTAGACAAACAAAGTTGAATCCAATGAATGTACTAATCTGGGAAATGCATAGCTCAAAGGGACGCTGAGATAAACTCTCATTGTACCATATCAAATACTTTTGAGATATCAAACTTGATCACACATCGACTAGAAATGATATCCTTGTGATAGTCTTTAACCAATTCTGTGGCCATCAATATATTCTCCAATAACAATCTATCAGTGATTGAAAGCACTTTTATTTTTCTCAATCATCTCCGGAAGAAATCCTTTGAAACGGTTGGCTAATATCTTGGAAACTACCTTGTATAACATATTACAATACGAAATCGGTCTGTAGTCTTTCATGGACATTGATGGATCTTGCTTTGGGATAAGCGATAGTATTGTAGCGTTTATTCCTCTTGGCATAAACCCATACAAAAAAAAAAAGATCAAACTGCCCTGATTAGGTCTAGCAACAATTTTCCAAGTTGCCTTATAAAACTCCATCGGATAGCTGTCTGGCCCTGGAGCTTTGTTCGATAGCATTGAGAAACTAAGTCCTTTATTTCAGCCACCAATACGAGCCTCACTAGCTGGGATGCATACTGTGCCGAACACCAAAAATCTATGAGTTCTTCTAGGTAAGCATCTGAAACCATCTCAACTCCTTTTGTGTTAAGTTGTAAAAAACTTTTAAAATGATTCACTGCTTCCTTTTCTATATCTTCCATATCTGTTAGGATATCTCCCCCAACAGTTGTTATGCACTTTATAGCATTTCTAGAAGCTCTGGTCTGAACCGTTCTATAGGAGGATGACGTTGATTTTTTTTCTTTCCAGATTTGATTATACTGGCCGAGACCATTCTCTGTGTTTTCTAATTTGCAGCTCTGCCCGTTAATGCGTTACCCTCCTCATCACCTGTTTGATTTTCTACAATTTCCCCCTCCTCACATAGATCCTCAAGAACCCGAAAATATGTGGACATAGCAGCACTCTTTACGTCCTTACTACCAATTCGCTCTGTTCCTTTTTCTCGGTGAGGAGTGGCAACCAGATCTAGCCACGACAGACCATTCTTCATCTTGGGAACATGACTCCATATCCACAATATCGGTAGTTTCTTGTATATTTTTTCCTAAACTAACCATAAGCTCTGTTTCCATTTGAAATAAGAGGCTGCTCTGTCCCACCTGCTTCTATTTTATTATCTTCAAACTGTGTTTTCTCGACTACACCTCCATCTCTTGCTTTGGTAGTTAGTGTATTTTCAAGATCCTGAATTAGGTCTTGGACAACCTCGACAGCCTTAACTTGCTCTACCACATTAGTAGTCTGAATTGCTTCAGCTTCAAAAAACACGACATAACCAAAATGTTCCGTAGAAGTCTCGATTGACAGTTTTGAGGTCTGGTTTTTAGAGAGTATGGTAACATTAGTTGGCAACTGACAATCCTTGTCTCGATGTCCCCACTTCTGACAAACATTACAGCGAGGAGGCAACCACGGGTAACTCACTGAAACTGTAACATTATCACCTTTTGCATCCTTGAAACATATCTTCTCTGTTACGGGCTGATTCAAATTAACTTCAACCAACACACGTGTAAGTTGTAACGTCTAGTCTCATACATTTCTCCCTATTAGGGTGGAGCTTAACAAATTTCCCAGAAGTATTTGGGAGGAAACGTATACCTTTACGAGAGTATAGATATCCAGGTACCTCTTTCAAGCCAACCCACAAAGGCATCGCAGAAAGATTTGGTCGGACATGAGCAGTCTCCGGACGCCACTCATTCACCACGAGAGGTATGTCGGCAATATGCCAGTAACGTCTATGCCAAACACGTGAGCGTAATTGGGTATCTTCAATCTGAAATAAAACCGTAGTCTGGTTGATAAACTGCACATCAATTTTCGAAACCTTCTCAGATATAGTCCAGATCCTGTTATATGTGGCGTGAATCTTCCCCACATGAGGTGCATCACCTATAAAATAACCAACAACAAAGCATTTTCAGAGAGGATTCGAGCCCTCCAAGAGCTCTTCCGAGACTGAAACTTCTGCTACTCCATTTGATACCACAACATTCGGACTAGGGTTCGACGAAGCAACCCCTGCAACATCTACTATAGAACTCCACGTACCTTTCTGGGATGGTGTACCTTGCTGGAGATGATCTGTGGGTGAAGCGGGAGACTGGGCAGAGACAGCCGGTGGAGGTGGAGGCCCCATTCCGGCAAAGAAACTGTGACTTGCGTTGAACGGAGCTGAGTTCTTCTGGATGATACATGTGTCGTTTGTCCCAATATAAATTATTTTGTATAATTATCTACTATATATTATTTAACCAGTTATTACGTGTTATATTAGCTATTACGTATTATATTACATGTATTGTCATTGTATTTTTATATATTTGTGACCAAACAAATCAATCTCTAGAAAAATAAAAAAGTCAAAAATTTATGCAACCAAAATCCAATAAAAAAATCCAAACATAATTTTTTAAATAATTATTAGTTTCTAAAAAGTAAAACTTAGTTTTTCTCTCCTAATAAATATAAACGAAAATTTTAAATTAGTTTTAAAAAATTCAATAAAAAATCTAAACAGAATCTTTTAAATAGTTATAGTTTCAAAAAAATAAAACTTATTTTCTCTCTATCCTAATAATTATAAACAAAAATTTTTAAATTAAATTTTATAAATTAAAGGATCTTTCTATTTTTAGTTTCGAAAAAATAAATTTATTTTATATATATATATATATATAATTTATTTATCATCATAACGTTAGTGTAATGTTGTAGAAATTTTATTTTCTTCATTATATAGGATAACGTACAATTTTGTATGTAAATTATAAAAATACTGGTGACCATTTGAATTATGTAGTGTTTTATGTATGGTTAAACTGTTTTAAATAAAATTTAAAAACTACTTTAATTTTTTTTGTAAGATGCACACTTTAAATTAAAATCTTATACTAACATTTTAGAGGTACATTTTTGAAATAACCAAAATTAAGTTTTTATTTACAATAATTGTCATGTTAAATTTTCTAAAACGAATTATCAAATCAATAAGCGTTAATATGTCATTAAAAAGTTTAATTTCATTTTCAATTTGAAATCATTTAATCCGAAATGGATCTGCGTGTTTTACCACTTTCAGTTAGATCATCTGCATTATTTAATGCTAATTATTTTAATTAATGCTGAAAATCTAAATTAATGTAGAGTATCTTTCTATTTTCTGTTTTTAAAACTAATTGTATTAATAATCCGAAAATCAGGAAGAACATCATTTTTTATTTCCTTGAATATTTTTTCATGTATAATTTATGTTATTCATCAATAGAAGATTGTAATCTTTCTAAAACAATCTCTAATTATTCAAATTTCAATTTAGAAGATCCTTAAAATATTTGAATATTTTAATTAATAATTACCGATTTTACTGTTTTCTAAATCTGATTTTTATATCAAATCTAATTTGAACACCAATATATTTTTTCAAAATTACTGTTCACATTTTAAATTTATTTTATTATTAAAACAAAAAATTGAAACTTTTATATACATAATATTTTTCTTTACAAATCTCTATATAAGATCAAGTCATTCCATTAAACTAAATATCCATCGAATCGTTTCATCTTTTTATTTTGTTTTACATTTTGTTTTGAACTAATTTATTTGTTGTTGTTCGTGTTTTTATATACATAGTATTTATAATTTGTGCAACTTTATATCTTGACGTTTCCATTTCTGACTACTTTCTAATAATTTTGCAATTATAAAATTTTGAATAAACTATTATTATTTATCCGTTGAAACTAAAAATTGTTCTAAATATTCTATCGTAGACTCTAAAAGTACTTTTAAAAAAAAATTTGTTAATCTACGTTTCTATAAAAATTGGGAGGGGGGGGGGTTAGAACTCCTCGGCTGCTTATTTCAATCATTCATTTGAAAAAGAAAATCTCATCATTTGTTTCCAGAAAATCTGTAGCTCTTCAACAACTTCTCAAATGGTAAGCGGATCATTCTCTATCATACACTTAGTATTTTGCATACTTATTTTATAATACTTTCGTAATCTTTAAAATAGTTCCAATCATCCCCTGTGCAATCTAATTAAGTTTCGTCAATTTCTTTTTATAACCCAAAATCCTAAAATCTGTATGAAATCATGGAGTTGTTTGGTATGTTCTACTGATCCGTTTGGATGTTTTGGGTTCTGGGTATTTGAATTGGATTCTCTTTTTCTTCAGATAATCGGAAACTTTGTTTTTAAAATTTTCTTTTTGTTGAGAAATTGACATTTATCTGGATTAAATGTCTTAGAGCTTTATGCCACGAACAATCCCATTTTTGAATTGGATGATTTTAATTCTCATAAGTACTCCATGGCTTTGGTTTAATCCAATCTATTTAAATTCATGAGAAACATTTTTCAGCATATAGTTGAATTCTTAACTTTATATTTTTGGTTAGTCTAATAAGATAGATAGAAGAATAACTTAGTTTTGCCCCAAAAAAAAAGAATAACTTACTAATAGTAGCAGGTTAGTTAAAATATATAAATTTTTATATAATATCTTATATATATTCAGCTATCATTTAAAAAATAGTTTTAAATTTCATTATTGTAATTATAAATTCATACAAAAATTATTTGTCTCTATTTAAATTTTAAAAAACAAGTTTATTGTTTGTTAAGTTTAATATATATAATAGATAATAATCAATATAATAAATGAATTATGAATAGATAATCAAATTGAATAACATTATATTTATAAATCATTTATTATATTTATCATTATATTATATATATTAAATTCGTTTAATATATGAAAATAACAATAATAATTGTTATTATTCAATATTATATTTATATGTATTCAATTAATATGTTTTTAAAAAGTATTATTTTAAAAATAACATTAAATATATACATATAATAATAATACTTTTTTATATGAAAATAATATAATTAAAATTAGTAATATATAAAATTGAATAATAACATTTATTATTACTATAAATAAATATATTCTACTTTTACTATTAAACCTTTACATATATTATATAAACCTTAAGATATATTATTATAATCTTACTTAATCCTCATATATTACAATACATATATAATTATAACAAGTTCAAATATATATATATATATATATTGACTAAAATAATAATTGTAAATTTGATTTTATGGTAATTTTCTTTCTTTTTTGTTTTAAACGGGATTATTATGTATACAAAAAACTGAAATTGCACTCGGTGCACCGGGCCACCGCTAAAAATTATTATCATTCGTAAAACGTTTAATCAACACTTAAACATATATATAATCATTAATATTAATAATCACTCTACTAACAATCTATATGAACTATACTATAATTTAAATTATACTGTAACAAATTGCATTTAAAAAATTGCACTTGAATGCAGCAGATGTTATAATTAACAGAACACAAATCATCTATAACATTAATAAAAAAATCTAAGAACAAAGAATACATATAATCTAAAACATATTAGTATAGATTAACACTAATAATAGTATAGATTATATAACAAATTTAAATTATCAAATAAATATTCTCTCGCGCTCCATTGCACGGATTACTATCTACTATTATAATTATTTTCCAACTTAAAACTGGTCCACTTTTGTTAGTTGTCTGAATTTTTTTAAAACCTTGAAAATACATATATTACTTTTATAAAAACTCATAATGGTAAACTCAAATAAGCAAAATCATACATAAATGGTGATTGAAATCAAATATACGTGCCTCAGTTTACAACTTCAGAAAAAAAAAAAGTTGAAATCTGATGTGAGTCATCTGACATGACTCATGAATTAATTCGCTTGGTGATATTAAAACTCAAATCGTGACAAGTGCCGTAATTAAATAACTTCCTAATTAGCTGCATCATGTTGACGAATAATTCAGTGTCTTGGTCAATCTTATTTTGTCTGACATCGTGTGCGGTAACTTTGACTAACCATAACCAAATCCGGATAAAATAGAGTTTTTTTTTTTTTTTGCATTTCAAAAATAATATTTAAATTCTTTAAAAAACTTCAAGTTCTGTTGACTTTCGTTGGTAATATTTTTTTAGATTTGACGTCAATATACCTCAAGTTCTCTAAATTTGCTCATTGACATAACATTTGTATGAAATTGGAGTCAAGAAAAATATAAATTTTCCCCAGTTTATTTCTAAGAAAACAAGAAACAAACTTAACAAAGAATACAAACATCTTACATAAGCATCTCTCACATGATAAAAAAGAAATTACAACCTACAATTTCAAGGTACAAATGACAACCCGTAAAATGTTTAACATTTATATTCCGAAAAAGAATAAGAAAATGCTGAAGGACGAGATAGTGAAAAAAATCCCAAATTTCACTAATCCAGTAACAAATCGCTTCGGAAACATACCATAAAAGGACCAAGAAGACAAATATCCAAAATCACAAAAATATAATATAATATACATAACTAAAATAAAAGTGAACAATTGAAATGAATCTAAAATTTGTATAATAAACTTCAAATTAAAATTCTGATTTAAGAATTTCTTTCTCCTCTTTTAATAATCCATTTAATATTTATCTATTATTTGTTATTATAATTTTTTTTTAAAAATTTCTCTTATAAATTTCCAATGGATGCTAATAATAAACCTCATTAATTAAGAGCACTAAAAACAGAGGTGGCTCGAGGTAGAATAATAAATATATTTATATTTTTCCACGGAAGAAGAAAACAAAATTAGTTGGGAAAAAAGAGAAAAGGAAAATTAACTCCGTGTCTTATTTGATTTATTTAGTATATAAAGTAGACAAAACCTCATCAGAGCTTCCCACATTCCAAGACGCACACAGTTTCATACCTAACTTGACCAGAAAGAACAATGGAGAATTTATTGGGTCTTCTGAGAATTCATGTGAAGAGAGGTGTAAAACTCGCAATTAGAGATCTCTCTAGCAGCGATCCTTACGTCGTCGTTACGTCGGGTCAACAGGTAACAACTAAACAATCTCATAACCCCAAAATTTTCTCTTCAATATTTTTGGCCTCTTAATTATCAAGTTTTTTTTTTCCTTGATTTGTTTTCTAAGTTGTTGCATCTTTGACTGAATCTGGTATTGCATCTGGTGGGATCTGGTGGAAAAATAAAAGGGATTGTGATCTGTGTAGTGAAACTCATATCACCAATAACTAGATTTTAGGTGTAAAAATACTCAAGATTTAGTTATCAGTAATGGGATTTTAGGTATTTTTGGTGGGTTTACATCTCATACTTATGCCTAATTCTACAATTCTTTGAGTCTTTGTTTAGTATATATGATTTTAGTATATGTTTGAAAAGTAGTATTCAGGGTTTCTAAACCTAATCCAAATTAAAAACAAGTAAATTACTTCTCTTCTAAAGCAGAGTTATTTATAATTGATGATTTGCATACAATTAAATGGAGAAGAAGATTTTTTTGCATTTTTACACTTATTTTTCCTTACAGATGTGATCTGTTTGACTTATGAATTATTGAACTATTTTTGGGTCATTTTACATGTGATCTGTTTAACTTGAAGCCATTTTTTTTTTGGGTCAAAAACTAACTACTAGCCATTAAATCTTCATTTGTGTCAACATCAATCCCCTCTGCTTCCACCGCATAAATTATTAAAATGTGACTTACGTCACCTTTTGACTTACCTTAAGATCAATCAAAATCATTTCCTAGTTCTTGATTCTTTTACTTATGCTTTAGTCCCTAATCTTTGTTTCTAATGTTAATTTTTTTGGCTTATTTGATACAGAAGCTGAAAACGCGTGTGGTGAAACACAGTGTAAACCCTGAGTGGAACGACGACTTGACACTTTCTGTGACTGATCGTAATCTCCCCATTAAACTAGTAAGTGATCCTTATCTTTAAAACCGAATAATTAAGCGTTTTCACTAGAGAAATAATGAAGCAATTCTTGGTTGTAATTATGATACAGACGGTTTACGACTATGACATGTTCTCGGCTGATGATAAGATGGGAGAAGCAGAGTTTCACATTGGTCCATATCTTGACGCCATTAAATTCCGCCATCAGCTTGGACCAGGACTTCCCAATGGGACCATAATAACGAAGATAGTGCCGAGCAGAAAAAACTTTTTGTCTGAAGAGAGTCATATTGTGTTGAACCAAGGTAAGGTTGTTCAGAATATGTTCCTTAGACTCCAGCATGTGGAGTGTGGAGAGGTTGAGATACAGCTCGAGTGGATCGATGTCCCCGGTGCAAAGGGTGTGTAGGTCATTTCATATCGGTCGATCTGTTCCGATCCAATCCTTAGTCCCTTGTGCATATGGTTTAAAAACTGGTTTATGAAAGAATCTCAAAGTGTGCCTGTGTAATAATCTCTTCTTTTTTTTCATTTTTCTTATTTGAGTCCAAAAAAATGTGGAAGTTTATGAAGAGCATAAGTGATCTGTTTTGCTTGTTTTTTATGGGCTATTAGGGATTCTTGGAAAGATAGATTGAAAACATAGAAAGAAAAAGCTAAATGAAGAAGAAGAATTAGTGAAATAATTTATGTTTTCATTAACTTATAACAAAATTTCAAGTATAATGTTTTATGTACACATTGAATAAGCTTAACCGAGTCAAACTAAATGTTAAAACCTTCTAACACAAATTTAAACCAATCGTTAAACTGGTATTACACACTGATGTTCAGTTGAAATTTAAGAAATTTAAGATAAAGAATTACTCTTTTTATTAACTTTAGAAATTAACTCAAAACTAAAACTCTTAATCTCTCTTATAATTGTCACAATCCAGTAATTGTATTTATAGTGTTAGGCAACACCTATTCCTAATATAATTCCTAAATATATTTAGATAACTCCTGGATATATTTGGATAAATCCTAAGTATATTTAGATAACTCCTAAATATATATCCTAATCTCCTAAATCCATACTTGATTAGGATTAAATTACTTGTGGATCAAACTATCTTTAAGCTTAATCCAACATTCTCCCTCTTAAGTTTAAAGTCCACATTTGAGAAGTCTTGAACTTCTATTAGTTCCCTCATTTCCTTAAACTTGATTCTTTCCAAGGCCTTTGTCAAGATGTCGGTCTTTTGCTCATTCCCGGGGACATGCTTGACCTCTACTTGATTATTTTCGACACATTCTTGTATGAAATGATACCTTGTATGGATATGCGTACTCCTTCTGTGAATCACCGGATTCTTGGTAAGTGCTATTGCTGACTTGTTGCCAATACGAATGACGACCTTTTCACAAGGTAACCCGGTAACTTCACTAAGTACCTCTTGTAACCAAATCGCTTGTCTTGCCGCCTCCGTAGCTGCCATAAACTCGGCCGCACATGACGAGAGTGCTACAATTTCTTGCTTTTGTGAACATCAAGTAATCGGACTTTCTCCAAGAAAGAAAATATGACCGGTAGTACTTCTTCCATCATCCAGATTCGATAGGAGTCTTTTTCCTTCTTCCTCGGCAAAGAATGTAGTCATCAAGATAAACCGGTTTTGCGGTTTGTCTACTAGACCTTCTTAGTTCAAATCGTCCTTGGTCTAAACCTTGGTCTAAATCTTGGTTTTCTCCAACTTCTCCTCTGTTTTGCTTTGTTTCTCCCGTGGAATGAGATGAATCACTCTCATCTTCGGGTTCTATACTAACTTGAGGGATTCATATGACCAACTCCTTTTGAATCATAGATTTCAAAGTTTCAAGGCCAACATGCCCTAGTCTTGCATGCCATTTAGTTGCCTCACTTGTCGATGCTAGTTGTAGACGCATCGTATCCCTTATCACCATTTGCACCTTGTATAGACGATTATTCGACCTAATCAATTTTGCTAGCAATCTTCCTTCTCAATGATGTAACATCAAACAGTCTTATTTTATCCTCACGTCACATCCTGATTCTGTAACTTGTCCAAGACTAATGATGATACTTTTCAGTTCCGGAATAACATAGATATTGGACAACGTTCTTTGTTTACCATTCTTGTCAACAAAGAAGAATGATCTTTTTCCTTTGATGTATATGCAAGATTCATCACCAAACCTAACCTTTTCGGTAATAGTTTCATCAGTTTCCAAAAAAATACATTTGATTGCCAGTCATATGATTACTCGCTCCATTGTCTAAGTACCATATGTCATCATCAACAAAGTGTGTTTCAAAATCGCTTGGAACAAGACTTTTCTCGTTCAAGTAACTATCTCATGCATCATTATCTCATCTGTGTCTTTTGTGCCATCATTCTCGACTTCTAGAGCTTCTTGTAGCTTGAGCAATCTATTCGGGCAGTTTGAGGCATAATGTCATATTTTATCACACCGATAGTACACAATCTTTGACTTATCTTTCCCTTGTTTGTAAGCTTGGTTTTGGTTGTTATTATTGTAACTATTTTCTCTCAATTAGAACCATTGACCACGCCCCTTTCCTTTGTATTCTTCATTAAAACCACGAAAGAATTGTGTCTCGATGTTAGCATACATGAGTTTACCTTGGTCTTCTTGGTGATCTTCGTCTTCATGTATTCTCTCTTCGTAGGCTTGTAATCGTCCAACAATATCTTCAAAATTCGTAGTATTAAGATCTAATACTTATTGAAGCCACAATGTGAATGTATTTTTGTCGTGGAAAACTCTTTAAGAACTTCTTTACTAATTTATACTCTTCAATGTTTTCTTCCAAGGCAACAGATTTTGAAGTTATCTCAGATAACTTTCCAAAAAAATCATCAATAGTATCCGAGTCTTTCATCTTCATGCCATCGAAGTCAACCATCAAGGTTTGTAACCTACCTTCCTTGACTCCATGGGCATGTGTACAAGGTTTCAATCCTTCATTCATGCATCAACAACTAAACTTCTCTCTTGTTTCTCATGTCTTGATGCTTAATCAATGTCACAACTCAACATTGATAATTATAGGGTTTATCACACCTTTGCCTAAATATTTTCCTAGTGGAATTAGATATCTCCTAATTGAACTTATCATAACTAAATTTCTCTCTTGTTTCTCATGTTTTGATGCATAATCAATGTTACAACTCAACATTGATATTTATAAGGTTTAGCACACTTTTACATAAACTTTTTTCTAGTGGAATTAGATATCTCCTAATTCAACTTATCGTAATTAACTATTATTTTATCCTAACACATATATGATTCTTTATATTGCAAGCTAACATACTCCTATTAGTAATAGATATCTCCTATTTCTATTAGGAAAACTCTTAAACTTATCTTATCCTAAACTAAATCTTATTAGAGATATCTTAGGCTTCAAAATAATGTTGAAGTTTATCCAACATTCACCTCCTTAAACTTCAACATAATCTTTGAGATGTCTTGAACTTCAATCAAACTTCTCTTCCCACTAAACTTTATTCTTGCTAGGGCTTCTATATCCACGCATTGTTCTTCTCCGGATACATGTTCATCTTCAACTTCACCCCATCTCATATGAAACATTCCCGAATCTCTTTTTGGTCCGTCTCTTGTTTCATTCCAGCTCCAACTTGTCTTCTCTGTGGTTGGGTTGTAAAGCTTATAGGCCTTGGATCTCGGCTCTTCTCTTCTTTGCAGCTCCATCTGAGATATTTAAATCTCAAATTTTCTTCCTTGTCAGCTGCTTATAACGAGAGAACAACCTTCTCTCATGCTTCATGTAACTTCAAATAATCTCTTTTCCTCTGAAGTTTTCACTCTCGACTTATACCTTTAGAGTCAAGAACACACACCGAAGAACTGACCTTTCTTCTCTTGATTTTTTTTTTCAACAGCTCCACCTGGAGCTGAACCGTCCTTCAGACGAAGTTTGGGAGATCGTAGCAAACCTGAAATTTCTCTCTAGGTACTGCTCTCGATACGAAATCTATTGTATTAATCGTAGTTAGTATTTTTTTTTAGGACCACCTCTCCTTTAGATACTATATCTGTGATGAATTGAAACCTTGTGTCCATCTGTTCGTTTTCCGATGACTTCCCTTCTGTACTTATCATCACCTCTTCATAGGTTTTAGTTTCATCTGTATCAATCCCTATAGCAGCCAAAGCACAAGCCACTAAACTTGAATCTTCAGATTCAACCTCTTCTAAGCTTTCTAACTCTTCTAGCACTTGCAATCAAGCCTGGATGCTCTGCTACCAATTGTTGAAATTTAAGAAGTTTAAAATAAAGAATTACTCTCTTTATTAACTTTAGAAACTAACTCAAAACCAAAACTCTCAAACTCTTAATCTCTCTTACAATTCTCACAACCCAACAATTGCATTTATAGTGTTTTTAGGCAACACCTATTCCTAATATAACTATAAAAACCTTATTAGATAACTCCTCGGTATATTTAGATAACTCCTAAATATTTATATTAATCTCCTAAATCCATACTTGATTAGTATTAAATTTACTTGTGGATTAAGCTATCTTTAAGCTTAATCCAACATATTTTCCTTCCAAGATTGGGAAAAGATGTTAAGGCCCATTTTGCTAGTGATTCTCTAAAATTGAGTAGCAAAGAACGATTTGGTATGAACATTTATCAATTGGTTGCTTGTATTAATTGTCATTGTCAGTTTCAGAGTTAGCTACTTCAAGACTTATTTAGTCATATTCACCAATGAGAAAGGCTTTTAAAATATCAAGTTGAGTGTTTGACCAAAAAATATATATATATATAGATCAAGTTGAGTGAAAGACCAACCTTTCACGGCAGATACAACAAGTATGAGTTTCATTGTAGCAGATAGGGTCCCAATCAAAGCTTAGAACATAAGAACACAAGAACTTTTTAATAGGTAGTTTCGATTAACTTTTTTTTTTTAGTTTTTCATCGATTTAAATAAGAAAACAAGAACAAACGTGATAAAACAGGGAAGGAGTTCAACTCTTATTATTTTGCAACTCTTATTATTAGTCTCAATATATTGGATTGGGTTTCATAGTACGTTTGGGCCTAGCTTCATGATGATTATCTTGTTTTGGATCATCAGTAGCAAATTTAGCAACAGAAGGAACGTATCTACGGAGTCCAAGTCCTCATGTTGAGTACAATACGGATTTTGTAGTTTTCCAAACTGTCATTAGATTCATCCATTCTCTTATCCCTAATTGGTAAATATTCCAAGTAGAATTGTTCTTCTAAGGCCCAACAATTCTGCTTTTATAGAATCACACCAATCCCAAAATTTCTAAGCTTCAATATGGATTTTTCGACAAGGATAAGCTAAAATTCCTTTTGATTGATACAGTGATCTCAAGTTCAATTCAAAGGGCATTATCACCAATAAACCAATAACACTAAAGTTTAAAAGTTAAAACACTTGCACAGTTACCGTGTTGATCCAAAACAAAAAAAGTTACCGTGTTGATGGTTCCTTTTTACTTTAAAATTTCCTTTTTTTTGTTTCCATCCATCAATTTTCAAACATTGTAGTAAACAAATAACCGTTGCGTGTAAAAACGCTGGACTCGTAAAGAAAAAGGAAATCAATCTTCTTTTTGTAAAACAAAGGAAAATCACTGCTAAGAAGGAAAGAATGATTACAATGGAGCCAAGAAATTCATTAACAAGGCTAAGAAGTTTTATCCAAAACTCGATGGTTTGGAGCAAGTCTTGATGATGGTCAATGTTTATATCTCTGCATCAAACATGATCAACGGAGAAGCTGATTGGTACGGGGTTCTCGGTATAGATCTTTTGGCTGATGATGAAACAGTGAAGAAACAATACAAAAGATTAGCTCTTTTGCTCCAACCGGGTAAGAACAAGTTTATTGGCGCGGAAGGTGCGTTTAAACTAGTTTTAGAAGCTTGTTGTGTGTTATCTGATAAGGTTAAAAGAACTTGTTATGATCAAATTAGGAGAAAGTCTAAAGAAGGAAAGACTTTTTTGGATTACACAAAAAACAAGTGATGGCACTTATTAAAGAAAATTTTTTACATGCAAATGTTTTTGGATACTTTTGAAGAACAAATGCTCTTGATCGATCGAAAGTGGTTGCCTTATTAAAACCCAAACTGGAAAATCCAATTGGGACAAAACCAGTTTTTGGGAAAAATAGTATAACTCACTTTCGAAAAAGCTGAAAAATTTATTAAAAAAATAGAAAAAGTGGCTGAAGATAGCTAAATGTGCTGACGGAAGAACTTGGTGACTTGTGGTTACTGTGGCTGGTATGCGAACCAAAGGGGGAGACCATCGACGTAAGTATTAACACCTTGGTTGCGAATAGAGCTGAATCGATTTCTAACGTTCTTATCAATGACTTTGAGTAGATGAAATGGAGTTGAAGATGCTTTTCCATAACGTCTTCAATTATGCTCCTTCCAAATATGATAAATCGTTGTTTGGAAAGCATATTTATAAGTAAAAATATGAGTATTGTTTTGATTGGAGGTACTTAACATGGTAACTGATATGTTGGATTTTTAACAGATTTTTAATTAGATTTAATATGTGTTTTAGAGTCTTTTAGGTGTTTTTAGAGTCTTATCAGGTCTAATCATGTTAAGAATAAAGATGCAAAATTATGCAAAGATGTCTGAAGTTCATCGTTTTTTGAGGCATTTTCCACCGATGGATTAAGCTCAATTTTGGACACAAGATAGATATTTGCGTTAGCATTCATTTGGAAGTGTTTTGAAGTCTATCCAACGGTGCGATCAAAAGTTATGACGATTTTCGTGAAGATGGTTCAGTCTGGCGAGCAGATGAAGCATGCGCATAGCCAAAATGGCGTGAGGAACCAGATCGGTCGATCTAGAATTAGATCAATCGATCCCAAAGTGCCGTGAGAAACCAGATCGACCTTTCCAAAGCAATCGACCGATCTAGACCAGATCAACCTGCCATATCGACATGTGCAGTCCTTGCGGAAAAATAAAAATTTTGCACCTTTTTCCTAATTGGTGTAGGATTTCGAACATAGAAGAGTTTGTACCTATAAATATTTGTTTTAAGCAATTTTTTAGGTAAACTTTCTTTTATATGAGACCTATTGTTAAGAGATATTTTTTGGTGTTTTATTGGATTTTCTTAGTTCTTCATCAATCTTTGGTTGTTTCATTATTTCTATGGCTGAGTAGTCATCTAGTTAGGCTTTAGGGTTTCGAAAGAATGAAAAACCATTGAATCAGACACAAATAGGGCTTCTATCTTATGTCATCTTCATATATTGTTGTTGTTAATGCTTAGAGTAGATTATCTACTTACTCTATTATATTAGATTGAATATATTTTCCACAAGCTTATAGATTAGCAGATAAAACATAGAAAACGGATTGTCTTTAGCCAACGAAAGCTGATGTTAAGGCGATTCGTGAACATATCGAACCCATTAGTTAATGTTTGTTTAGGATTTTAAGTTCAAACAAAAGTTAGATACTTAGGTGGTTAGACATAGTACTTGATGCCACAAAATTGGATTGATTAGACGTTTCTGTTCGAGTTCGAGATAGTTATTAATGTATGCTATGAATAGTTATCTGGTTTGTGATTTCTCATTTTCGGAGAATTCTCTAAAGCCTAGCGCCTTTTAATCCATAAGTTTACATCATTATTTACTTTCAATCGCTTTCTTTAGTTTCACATTAACAAACAATCTCTCTTTTCGTCTTAGCTTAATTTCAGTTTTTAAGAATCGTAGTGCAACTTGGTCTCTAAGGATTCGATCCTTATATACTACTGCAATTGTCTGTACACTTGCAATCTTATTTTTGGGTTTAAAACTTGTGTATCAGTAACTAATCCACTCCAAAAAAAATTTGAATATATTTCCAAGTAGCCTCCACATGAACGAACTCCAAACTGCAGCTGATTACCTACATAAGAAGAAAAAAAGAAACCTTCTTCTTCAACTGTTAGTTTTACTTTTCACTGGTCAGTAAAGACCACAAAGCAAACAAAGAATATCGAAGAGAGAGTGTGAGAAGTCACAAGATAAGGTTGCTGATGCAGAGAGGATTCTTAAGAAGCCGAGGACAGATGTGAGATAAGAAGAAGTAAGATTTTTTACATTTAGAAGTTGTAAGTTCTGCTTTTATATCTTTCATGGATTCTTTATGATATGTTATGAATCCTTTATCAGCTCTAGACTTTAAAAAGTATAGTAGAACAAGAGTAATCTTTTCCTTTCATCATCAATGTGTAAGTGTCCTAACTTCTCTTTATACAATTGTGGTGTGTAGTTTCAAGATTTGTGTTAGATCCTTTTTTGATTCAAGAGAGTTTGGTTTTTCATGTTTTTGAATATTTCTCTAGTTTTAGCTTTAAAATATAGTTCTGTTTTTTTCATTACTGTTTTACTCCAGTTACTAATAGAACAAATTGGGTTTTCATGTTTTTGAATCTCTCTTTTTTTTCTCTAGTTTTAGCCTTAATATATAGTTCTAATTTTTTCAAACAAATTGAACTTGAATGGAGACATATAATGATATAATAGTGAATCTTGTCACAACCAAATACTTTGCTTGTGATGCTGAGGTATCTTAATTTTGTTTCCCTTTTCTCCTGTGATGCTGCTGACATTTGTCATTTATTAATTTATTAATTGACATAGTGCTATTTAACAAAAAAAAAGGAAAAAAATGTAAAAAATAAACTCTTCAAGGAGCCTCCTTCCTCACTGTAATCACAATGAGAAAAAATAGAATCCACTTCACCAATGAATCGATGTGACAGATAAAAATCAGCAATCGAAGCGATTAGGAAAGTGAGACAAATATTCAATCAAGCAGCAATTATCATCTCCTTACGATTCAAGATTCTAATTTTTTTTTTAAAAAACACAAAATGCATTCCAACGTCTTTGTTGAGATGATGAGGATGGCTCGGTTGAAACCAAGTAATTAGAACTTGTACGATCATTAGATTTCTTTACAACCGTGTTTGATGCAAAAAAAAGAAGACCAAATCATATTTATTTTTAGAGAACCGTAGTAAATTTTGATAAAGTCATGCATGTTACAAATTTGTGTCAAAGAAGATGACTTCCATATGTTGTAAGATATATGTGTTTAAACCTTTTTGAGACATTTTTAGTTTCTTTTCCTATTTTTAGATTTCTTAAATGGAACAAAGAATTAGTTTTAATTGTATGAAAACTATTAGTTTTAATAAAGTTTTTCCAAAGTAGAGCTACAAGATGCCGACACGTGTTTCCTAAAATTTTGAGACTTATTTTTTTGTTTTTCTTTCTCCAATTCTTTTTAAAATTTATGATTTTTTTGCTCTCTAACAAAAAACACACATTAAAGTAAACAAACAATATAGTTACATCAATTTTAATTGTTATTTGAACTCTATAAAATATTCAGATATTTCTTTTATATTTTTCCATAATATAAAATGAATAAATCATATCACATTCTTTTTACTATATATATATATATATATATATATATAAATAAAGGATTTGACATAGTAAATTATAATTGATGTTGGTGGTAATCGATTTTTCATAATAGATTATAGTAATTTGAAATTTTTCACCATCCTAATATAAAATCTTCCCATTCAAAGATATTGAAAAAATCAAAGATAACTTAGTTCACCATGCCACTATTGAATATTTTACTTAAAATAATATTTCAAATAATATTCCACACATATAAAGAATAGCTACTTTGTATTTAATTATCTTTTATCTAAAACTAATTAGAAAAATGTAAGTTCCATCACATAGCATCCTATGAATAGTAATTCTCTTGTCCTACTCTATCATATCTCAAAATTTAAAATTTATTGTATGTTTTTATTTTCTTGTATGAGTTAAAAAATCAATTGAGACAAAATGATGGTAAGAGTTTGATTCTAAATTTTACTTTTACATTACTTTAATTTTAAATTTTATCTGATTCTAACACATTACATATATTTCTTTCATATTTATTTACATAAGTTAATTTTGAATCAAAATTCTATATAACAAAGATTTTGATAGCTATTAATTTTTATTTTTTTGCATATTCATCGATAGGGTTTCAAAATTTATTTCTTACAAGATGATTATTTTTATTTAGTTTTAATTATATTATATTGAAAAATATATCTTATGCTTTTTTTACTAGATAGAGATATATTTTTCTACGATTTGTTTTCCATGATTTAACATAAAAATATAACATCAAGTTACTTTATAATAAATTAGGTTAAAAAACTAAAAATATGTTTCTCCTTCTCCTTATTTTAAATAAAAAATTAATGAAACAAGTGTTTAGTCTTTGAAATTATATAAATTATGTGGTATAAACAATAAAACTGTGTAATATAAAATTAAAAAAATCAATTTAAATTAAAGATAACTAAACAAATTTTCATATATATTTAGTTATAAAAGAGTACATATTTTATTATATTATTTTCAAACTCATGCAAAGCATAAGAACATTCCCTAGTTTTCAATATAACTCTATGTATGATCTTATAGGAAGTTGTTACTCCCAAGCACTGATAAGCAAGATTGACTTGAATAAGAGAAGAGTAACTTATGTGTAAAAGTCCTTTTAAAATAAGGTAATGTAATGGTGAATGTTGTTGTAGTAGTAGGAGCCTACTAGGTGATGTAAGGAGCTCACAATCACATATTCTAATCTCTTTATTATAAGCCTCTATAAAAGCAAATATATCTCTGTTAGTACTCTGTTTCATCATCTATTTGTTTTTTTAATCAAAATATTTTTTGCTGGATAAACCCATAATGAGCCTAACTAAGAAAATGTTACGCGTCTTAAAACAACATGGACTAAAGAAACAGGCCAACCTGGCCCATCACAAGAGTGGTGCAAAAACGTTAAAAAAATTCACATGTCACCGAAGTGGCAAGTCAAGAACTTCTAACGCTTGCAATTGAAGATTACTCAACAAGAAAATTACTTATTAATTATTATTAATGAGTTTAGTGTGATAAAACCATCATTTACTAACCAGTATTTTATGAATGTATTATGAATTAATTTTTCAATCATTATATTAAAAAAAACTGTATGTTTTCAAGTAAAATAGCTAATTAGTAAGAGTTGAAAGATAAGAACAAAATATAAAATGTTTTAGAGAATTTTTTTTTGTTGCAAAATATAAAATGTTTTCCAGATTTCAATGCAACCTTTAGTCATTTACAATTAATCATTTTAAATAAAAACTAATATGTTCTTTAATATGATGTTTTGTATTTTAAGATGTAAAAGTTAAATTTCTTTAAGAAACTTGTTTTTATCCAAAACATCTTATATTTAGAAACTGAAAGACTATTAACGATCACCACCACAAACGAAAAAAGGAAAAAAACAATGTTTGGAACTTACGAATTATCTAGAGGATTTTAACTTCTAGGGTTTTTAACAAAAACCATCTAAAAATCTAATCGCCGTCACTAACCAGAGAGAGATATACAAAACGAAAAATCTAGAATTAAATGCACTGTTAAAATCTCCGGCGAAAATTTCCAATCTCAGGCACCGTCGTTACTCATCATCCGCTTAAACTCCTCAAAATTAACACATCCATCGCCATCAGTATCAACCTTACTTATCATCTTCCTACAATCCTGAACCGAACACTTCTCACCGAGATTCTTCATCACTGAATGAAGCTCTTTCGCCGAGATCCGTCCATTACCATCCAAATCGTACAACTGAAACGCTTCCTTCAAATCGCTAACATCGTTTCTGTTATTTCCACCTCCACCGACTCCGATTTGGAAAAGAGCAACGAATTCATCCAGATCGATAAATCCGTTTCCGTCGAGATCGAATTGTTTCATCATCGTAAGTGTTTCCTCCGATGATGCGGATGGACTGAGAGCGCGGATCACTTCTTTAAGCTCGTCGACGGAGATTTTTCCGTCTCCGTTTTTGTCGAATCGTCGAAACACCTTTCGGATATCGTCCATTGATCCTAAGCAGCTACGAACAACTCCGTTATTCGTCGACATTGTTGATGGTGAAAATTGAGAATGAGATTTTTTGATAAGTTTTGAAATTACGGCAGAGAGTGTTGTAGAAGAAGAAGAGGTAGTTAGGAATGGTATAAATAAGGGGAGAGGGTAGTGACGTAATAACGCGTTTTAAAAACGCGTTATGATTGCGTGAGCTGGAGGTATCTTCTTTAATTAACTCTTGAGATTTTCTTTTAATTTACTTTCCATTTTGATGCTTCAAAAATGCGTATCTTTAATTTAACATAGGACAAGTTGGTCCACAATATATAAATTGCTATATTGATGAAAAAATTAAATAAATTGCTATGGTAGTCAATCGTGGTCATGAAAATACTTGAATTCTTTTGAAGAGTCTTCTATTTTTTGTTCTTTTTTAATAGCAAGAGTCATTGTATTTATCCTATAAAAATTAGTTAATATAACTAAATATGTAGAAGGGAGATAAAAAAAAATTCCTCCTTTGTTAACAATATTCTTAAATTAATTGATTATTTGAAAATAATAATTACAAAACAACTTCTTCAAAATTGGTTTGAACTTTAAATAAATCAGACTAATTAATTTATCCTAATATTTAAACAAGATAGAATTAAAGAAAATAAAGAAAATAACTAAAGCTATTTTGAAGTGAATCAAAATTGTCCAACAAATTAAAAATTGCAGACCACTCAACAATAGAATATAAACTATTATCTTAGGATAGAACGATGATAGTTTAGGATTGGAAGAATAACTCTCCTAATAATAAGAATTAATTGAGACATTTCCTAATATAAATAGATACAAATATTAATTAGTATATTTCTCATAATATATGATATTTTTATATCTTCTAGATCCTTCTATAAGGACTAAAATGCAAAAAAAAAGACATAAATCTCAAATTTTGAGATTTTGAAATTGTTGGAAAGTATAAAACTCAAAGATGAGTTTTAAAATTGCGTCTAGAGATGTACGTATAAGGTATAATACTATTTTTACGGTTCATTATACATATTGATCATTCAATCTAATTAAAAAAAAGTATTGACTGGTGTTGTGATAATTTGAATGTAAATATCATTGATAGTTTCCAGTATTTTTGTACATAATTATTAATTCTTTCCGTACTAATATGATGTTTCTCCCTTGTCCTTGGCCTATTAATATGATGTTTAAAAATAATAAAGAAATTAATATCATACACCTAAATATGATATTAATACGTGTGGAAAATTGTGTTTGAATAACTTAATTGAAAAAACTAGTCTTGGACTTGGAAGTTGAGAGATTCTTCGTTTTCTTTCTCTTCCCCACACGCCAACATAGTAGTGGCCAATTAGCATAAATACAACCTCGTCCTTTTACATGTGTCGTTTTCATGCTTGTGCATCAAATTTTCCAACTTTCGTATCCAAAAAAAGAAAGACATTTGAATTAAATGCACTTTATATTACTGTATTGACAAAAGAAAAAGCACTTTATACAAAATTTAATACTTTCCAATGAAAACTAAGAATTTGATTCGACGCACATTGTTCAAGGCTTAAAGCGTTTTGGTAACTGTTTGGACGCGAATGGGTTTTTCTTTAAGAAAGTATTTTCTATGTATTTTCTTTGAATTTTTTCTGTAATTTCTTCAACATATTTTTATATACAAAAAATTTGCTTTCAGGGTTTTTAGGGATGTCACGTATTCGTATATCACGATATTATCTAGGTGAATCCGCGGATATCTACATACGGGCCAAATAAAACAAAATAAAAATTATAAAAATGTGGTATAAAAATCACCTAATTATAGCGATAGATACCAATCTGAACCAAAATGTGGCTAAACCTCAACCAGAAAATTAGCAAGTGGACCCATAGGATGCAAACCAACTTAATTGTTTTCCACTACACACAAAAGTCACAAAACCAGAAAAAACAAAAAAAAACAAAGTCTCAAATTCAAGTCTGTTTAAAGCTCAATTTCTTGACCAATCATGCAAATGTTATTGGTTAAACTCCTAAAAGATTTTTTTAAACAGTACAATCTGGTGTAGATAATAAAAGGTCATCATCATCATCAACCTTTTCTCCAGTCACTTACTTAGCCATCATAATCTTGACAAACTCTTCATAGTTAATCTGGCCATCTCCGTCAACATCAGCCTCACGGATCATCTCTTCAACTTCTTCATCAGTTAGCTTCTCCCCAAGATTGGTCATCACATGACGTAGCTCAGCAGCGGAAATGAAACCGTTCTGGTCTTTGTCGAAAACCCTGAACGCTTCTTTTAGCTCTTCCTCTGAGTCAGTGTCTTTCATCTTCTTTGCCATCAGGTTAAGGAACTCAGGAAAGTCGATTGTGCCGTTTCCATCTGCATCAACCTCATTGATCATGTCTTGGAGCTCAGCCTCTGTTGGATTTTGTCCTAGTGAACGCATAACTGTTCCCAGCTCTTTGGTTGTGATGCAACCTGTGAAACCACAGTTGAGAAAGCATTTACAGTTTAGAAACCATCACAGATACTTAAGCCTCAATGGAATCAAGGATGCAGCAGTTATGTCACAGGTAAAAGCAATAATGATAGTGGCAAAAGTACATGAACAAGTTGTGCTTCTCTGGGAGACTACATAAGAAAACAAATCTACACAAAATTGCACTTTAAGCTTCAAGAAATGTAAATCATGAATAAGCCCGCAGGATACAACCATGAGACAATTCAAGAACAATTTCCAAACAATCTTATGAATTTGGTTCAATTAAATCCTCAAATCCCATTCATTTGAATCAAACTCCCAACTCAAAGAGCACAAATCCTTGATCAACTAGCTTAGCAAACAACTCAGAAACCAAGAGAAAAATCTCAAGATCAAGAACTTGAAACATATCAACAAACCAGACAAAGATCAAGATGAAACATCAAGAACTTGAAACATATCAACAAGCCAGACAAAGATCAAGTAGAAACATCAAAGCTTCTAGAAGATTTGAAGTCGTTTGTTTCTCCATTTTTGATTTGAATGTTGAGAAAAAAAGATCAGACACTAAACAACTTTGACAAAAAGGTCACCAATGCTTCATCTAAAGAGCAACTTCGAAGAAACATACACAACCAAGCTATCATGGAAGATATAAAAACAGTTAAAACAAATTGACGCTCTATTATATCAAACAGAGATTTAAAGACCAAAAATGTATGAGACGAACAAAAAAAACTCAGATCCAAGCTAACAAAGCGGCGAAGCAGGACATCAAGGAATCGATTCAACCATCGACGAAAAGCCAAGCCACTGAAGATCGAAAAGCGAAACTACTCGGTCAAGGATCAAGACACAGCACACGAGAAGGTAACAAAAATGGATCAATAAAGCTGAATCTAAACCGATTATCGATTCAGGGACACATATTCATAGCTCTAGAGGACGAGATACATCGTTCTAAAGCATCGATCGAAGACGAAAATGGAAAAAGCGAGATCCAGTAATGTAATACTACTACGACCAGAGAAATTGAAAAAAAGGTGTCAGAAGAGATTGACTAACCATCGCCATCTTTGTCGAAGAGGCTAAAGGCTTCCTTGAATTCGGAGATCTGTTCGTCAGTGAGTTGGTCCGCCATAGCTTCCAGAAATCGTCTTTCTTCTTCCTTTGTTTTTTTTTTTTTTTTCTCTTTTCGCTGATGCGTTTTGGATTCAGTCGTCTCTCTTTGGAAACTGTAACAAACAAATATCTTAGCAAAACGACAAAATAATAATACTGAAAATGAGAAAAGGTAAAAGAAAAGGCAAGGGGAGATGAATATGCGAATATGCCAAATAAACAATTTATTTAATTGATTTTGCTAATTACCTTGCTTGGGTTTAAGAGCGTGAGAATTAGACATGGCCATTCGGAATTTGGGTGGGATCGGATCAGTTGTTCATGTTTCGGGTTATTCGAGTAGAGATGTTTTGGATTTATATAAAAACCAAAGAATTTAGTCTGATTTGGTTTGGATCTAATCAAATTTGAATCGGTTATCAAAATTTAATTAAAATTTGATATAGAACCGAAATATATTTAGGTTTGGTTTTCATTCAATTTTCAAACCCAAAAAATCTAATAAAATAGGAAATATCTACAAACTCTTATATTTTATATAGCTTTTTGGGTATTCGTTAGAATTTCGGTTCCTATAACCGAAAACTAAAACAAATTTATTTTTATGATTCATTCGGATTATTATGGCTAACCGAGCCTAAAAGAAAGCTCCTTCATAAGATCGATTCGAATCATGTTTTTTGGATCCAATTTTTATGTTCAGGCCTAGTGAGAACCCTTAACGTAAAAACTTTATATAGTTTAAAAGCCTTCTTTCAGAGGACTAGGGTGTTTCGATGATGCACCGAGTTTCAGGCAATCTTCAATGGGCAATGAACCTGTTTTTGAAGGTCTAGAATGATCCATCGAGCTCTAAACGATCTTCAAAAGGTTTTATTTGCCACTAAAAATGTGTTGGTGTCAAAGTAATTGGGGCCAAAAAAATAAAGAAAGCCCAATTAACTTAATAATATGAGGTAAGAAATCTAAATCCACAAATTGTAGAAGGCCCGTAATAATACGCATTAGGCACATTCAAAGTGTAGTATAGAATGTTCAGCGGGAAGAAAATACATGTCAACGGAAATACATTAGTATTTCATGTATTCTTATGTCATTAGGATAATAATATTTTCTAGTTCACCAAATCAAATATGTGTATCCATGTAGAAATATATAAGAGGAATTGCATTAGTACATCACCGACTCATGTCTATTATTTATTTTCTGCCCGTAACGACGTCAATACATAATTGACATGAGTCGGCCCAGAAATATCAATATATTTCTACTTGGATACACATTTGATTTGGTGTAACTCGGAAATATTATAATCCTAATGACATAAGTATAAGAACGGCTACGAGCACAATACTTGATTTAGATATGTAAAGTATTAATTCAAAGTCATTAGAGAATCCCCAGTAAAATTCTTATTGAGTTTCTCAATGATTAAAAATGAAAAGTCGGAAAGAGGACCGTTTGTCCCTGAAGAACCTCTTCACTATTTTTGAGAACCCTAAATGTCATTTGTTAAAGTATGATTGGTTCAATTCTTTTTTCATAACTAAATTTAATTAAATAACTAAAACATATTAAAAATACTAATTTAATAATGGTGAGATACTGAAAAGAGTTTCTCATTTGATGTGGATGCTCTAAAGAATTAATTATTATAAAAAAAAGGTCCAAGCTCATTTAGGACGCCAAGAAAATAAACTCTCCCAAGTTCACTTGGAAGAAAGTACAAATAAAAGAACAAATTCCAAAATTCATAAAAGCGAATAAAATTTCTAAACCAAAAATAGATAAAATAAGAAAGAAACTAACAAGTTTAAAGAGATACTACGTGATCCTAACGAGGAAGCTTCCATCTTCCATTAGTAACTTCAAACATTTGGTGATAAGGGCGGATCTAAAAAATAATTTTCTCGGAGCATAATATATTAAATAACAATTCATTTTTCTTATTGTTACACTAACAATTTTTCTATTTCTTATAGCAATTATAATTTATTTAAAAATTCTAAAATAATAGTATTTATGAATATTTCATAATATATCTCAATTCATCTTTAGCATATAAATTAATAAAAACTAAAAATTATATGAACTTAGATATTTTTATACTTTATAATTAATGCAGTAACTTTGGAAAAACAATATAATATGATAGAATAAGTTAAAATATGAAAATATGTATATTTCACATTTTAAAATATGTATAGTTTGGAACGTATTATTTTGATAAAAAATAACTAAAAGCTATATTTTAAATCTATATTTTCCTTTGCTCTGTTTGATGGGATTTTGATCTCATGTACTCTGTTTTGAGTTTTTGAAGTATTATTGACAATAAAAAACAGAATTAAAAAAAAGGAGCATGAGTATTGTTGTAAATATGAGCTCAAGAACTTCCAAGATACTCACAAACTACTTGATTTTGTATCTGCAAAACAAACAAGCAAAGAACAAACAAATGCAAATGCAAGAACACAAGATACAAGATTTGTTTACCCAATTCAACTAGATCGATGTGATCTACCTTATATCTGGGGCCGAATCAGTTCGGCGAATCCACTTATCAAGAAGAAAAAAAGCTCAAATCTGAGCTTTCACGGACTACAATGGTGATTTTTCTCTCAACTCTCTCTCTCTCTTGATACACGATGAAGAAGAAGAAGATAGATGAAATTTTACAAAACAGATTATTAAAGAGTTAACCAATTTTCCACTGCAGTTAGAAGACCAACCAGTTCCCCTAATTTTCACGGTTTAATCAGCAAAACTACAAATCGGCATTAACCACCTGAAATTGAATCAGAACATTAAACCATAACACTCCACCTTGATTCAATTTCCTTCCTTCTTTCAGTTGACTCGCACTATCTTGAGCTTAACCTTCAGCTATGATGCTACTGCACCTTACTTTAGCAACTTTAGAAAATCTAAAGCTGCTTCAAACTTTTGAGAGGAATGCCTTTAGTAAGCATGTCTGTAGGATTCTTGGATGTGTGAGTCTTGAGAATTTCAACTTTCCCTTCCTCAATCACATCTCTGATAAAATTGAACTTCACTGCCATATGCTTTGTCCTTTTATGAAATGTATTGTTCTTGGACAAACATATTGCTCACTGTGAATCATTCCAGACTGAAACCTTTTCTTGATCAATTCCCATGTCCTTTAACAACCCCTGAATCCACAAGGCCTCCTTTACAGCCTCTGTCAAAGCTACATACTCTGCTTCAATTATTGATAAAACAACAATTCCTTGAAGATTCGATTTCCAGCTTACAGTATTTCCACCCACAGTAAAAACATAACCTATAATGGATATTCTCCTGTCAAGATCTGCAACATAATCTGAATCACTGTAGCCTTGAATTTGAAGATCTTTTCCTTTTGTATAAACCAGCTTCAATTCTGTAGATCCTGTTAGATATCTAAGTAACCATTTAACAACTTTCCAATGTATATCTCCAGGTCTACTCATGAATCTACTCAATACTCCAATAGCATGAGCTACATCCGGCCTAGTACCAACCATAGCATACATTATACTACCAATAGCACTAAGATAAGGAATCTTATATGTATCGATGCACTCTTCTTTACCCCTAACTGATGCCAGTTTAAAATGAGCTTCTATGGGTGTGCTCACTGCCTTTGCTTCATTCATGTTAAATCTATGAAGAAATTTCTCCAAGTACCATGACTGAGATAAGCATAAAACTCCTTCTTTTATGTTCCTTGTAATATTTATACCCAAAATTCTGCTTGTTGCATCCATATCTTTCATCTCAAAACCTTTACTCAAAGCTTCCTTTATTTGGATTATTTCCTTCATATCCTTTGCTGCAAGCAATATATCATCAACATAAATCAGCAAATATACATACTTATCTTTGCTGACTTCCTTTATGTATACGCATGAATCGTGACAACTTCTTATAAAGTTTTGCTCTGTGATGAAGGTGTTGAACTTTCTGTTCCACTGTCAAGGTGCCTGTTTCAGACCATAAAGAGATCTTTTGAGAAGACATACATGATCCTTCTTCTCATCTGCTATATAACCTTCTGGTTGTTCCATGTACATATGCTTATCAAGCTCTCCATGTACGAACGCTGTCTTAACATCCATTTGCTCCAATTCCAGATCATTATCAACCACAATAGACATTAGAATTCTAATGGAAATGTGTTTAACTACTGGAGCAAATACCTCATTGTAGTCAATACCCTTTCTCTGAGTAAAACCTCGAGCAACTAGACGTGCCTTGAATTTCTCAGGTTCAACTCCATGGATTCCTGGCTTCTTCTTATAAAGCCACCTACTACTTATGGCCTTTTGATCCTTCGGACGATCAACTATATCCCATGTACAATTCTTCCACAGAGACTCCATTTCATCATCCATTCTAGAATTCCATTTCTTCCAATTCTCGTCAGTCTTATCTTTATGAAAACATTTTGGTTCTTCATTGTCTATGTCTTCTGCTGTGATAAGAGCAAAAGAGAACTGAGCATAATCTGAGAACTTAGCAAGAGCTTTTGTTGGTCTCCTAACTCTATCTCGAGCTAGCTGATAATTCCTTAAAGTATTATCACTTTCATGAGTTTCTTCTTCTTCTTCAGGATCATAAAACTCAGTTTCAGAGTCACTTGATTCTACTTGAACAGCTCCACCTGAATTTGAATCTCCTTCAGGCTGTTCACTTATTTTTCCCAGTTCAGTAGCAATCTTCTTAAACTGAATATTCTCATCTTTTTCTTCAGTAATCTGATCCTTATTTTGCAGGTCTTTATACACCATGTCTTCATTGAATACTACATTTCTACTCACATCAAGCTTCTTTTCATTTAGTAGCCAAACTTTGTACCCCTTTGTTCCCTGAGGATATACCCTTTAATGCTCCAGGCTTCAATTTTCCTTGGTCTTGATGAATATAAGCAATTGATCCAAATCTTCTTAGATGCTTATACCCAAGCTTTCTATTTAACCATAATTCTTTAAGAACATTATGATCAACAATAGAAGCTGGTGATCTATTCACCAAATATGCTGCAGTTGCAGGTGCTTCAGCCCAAAATTCTTCTTCTAGTCCTGATTCATTAAGTAAACATCTAACCTTTTCCATGAGAGTTTGGTTCATTCTTTCAGCCACCCCATTTTTTTGTGGAGTGTATGTACAAGTTCGATGCCTCTCAATACCTTGAACCTTGCAATATTCATCAAATCTGATATTACAGAACTTAAGCCCGTTGTCTGTTATCAAAATCTTAACCTTCTTACCTATCTGATTCTCCACAACCTCTTTCCACTCATAGAAATTTGTAAATGTCTCATCCTTTGTTTTCAGGAACATCAACCAGACTTTCCGGGTCTTGTCATCAATGATGGATAAGAAATATTGCTTACTTGAGTGTGATGGTGTCACATTTGAAGATCCCCACAAATCTGCATGAATATATCCCAAAATGTCTTCAGTGTTATGCTTCCCAACATTGAAGCTCAAATGCTTTGATTTTTCCATCACACAATGCTCATAAAAGTTTAAATTCTTCACATCTTTCTTATCTATCAGCCTCTTCTCAGACAGAATCTTCATACCATTCAAGCTTAAGTGTCCAAGTCTGTTGTGCCATAGACCTGTCATGTTCTTCGTTTCCTCTATATTGCAGATGGCCTCTGTGACTGTCTCATCATCAAGAATGTACAAACCGTTCTTGAGTTTTCCACTCAGTGTTGTAGTCTTGTTCTTGAAGTATCTCACCTTGCCTTGACTTCCCTCATGACTAAATCCAAGTTTATCCAAGGTTCCTGTCGATATGAGATTTCTTCTTAAATTTGGAACATATTTGACATTGTTTAATACTTTGATAGAACCACCATGAGTATTGATTTTGATTGTTTCTTGTCCTTTTGATTCCACTGAGTGATCATCTCCAAGAAGTATAATAGACTTCTCTTTATTTTCAAACTTGCAGAACCAGTCTTTCCTTGATGTCATATGAGATGTGCAACCTGAGTCCAAAATCCACAGATCTTTAACCAGTTGATTCCCAATGCTTAGTGCTTCTGAGAATTCAATCTTCTCTGTAATAACTCCAGCCTCGCCTTGTTCTTCATTCTCAAGTTTTCTTTTTCTTGCATAGCAGTCCTTCTTGACATGCCCTTCTTTTTTACAGAACCAACAAGTTACTTTCGTCTTAGAGTTTGATCGGCTTCGATTCTTTCCCTTTGAACCCCTTTAATGAGCTCTCACAAATGGCCTTCCTCTTTCTGTGGTATACAAAACAGTGGATGATCCTTTCTCTGATTCTTTCAATTTAGTTAATTCTTGTTCTGATGACTTTGCTGATGATACAACATCTTGGACTGTTAAGGTTTTGTTGCCATACTTCAGGGTGTGCTTCAGTTGACTATAACTTGCAGGAAGTGAGTTCAAGATTAAGATTGCCTGAACTTCCTTGGCAACTTGAATCCCTAAACTTCCTAAATCAACGACCATTCTCAAGCAATCGTCAATATTCTGATTGATTGACTGAGACTCAATCATTTTGTATGAGTAGAACTTTTGCTGAACATAGATTCTGTTTGGCAAGGACGTCTCCATATACAGCTTATTCAACAAAGCCCACATCTCAGTAGCGGTGTCACAGTGATTTACCTTTCTTAAGACTGTGTTGCTAATGTGATTGATAATGATGTTCTTGGTTTGTTCTGATTTATCAATCTTCTCTTGATCTGAAACCTCCTTTGTTTGTGAGGTTTCATAATCTGAAGACTCCAAAGAACCTGCTTGTTTCTCTTCACTCTTTGTCAATGGAATTCGCTTTGTCAATGAGAAATCAAATAGAGTGTTCTTCAATCCAAGAACTCTAAGCTGAGCCATCATCCGGATCTTCCACAATGAGAAGTCACTATCACCATCAAACACCTTGATTTCAACTCTAGTTGTTGTCGCCATTGATCGATTCGCTTCAAACCCTAAGCTCTGATACCAATTATTGTAAATATGAGCTCAAGAACTTCCAAGATACTCACAAAATACTCGATATGTACCTGCAAAACAAACAACCAAAGAATAAACAAATGTAAATACAAGAGCACAAGACACAAGATTTGTTTACCCAGTTCAACTAGATCAATGTGATCTAGCTTACATCTGGGGCCAAATCACCTCGGCGAATCCACTAATCAAGAAGGAAAAAAGCTCAAATCTAAGCTTTCACGGATTACAATGGTGATTTTTCTCTCAGCTCTCTCTCTCTCTCTCTCTTGATACACAATGAAGAAGAAGAAGATAGATGAGATTTTACAAAACAAATTATTAAAGAGTTAACCAATCTTCCACTGCAGTTAGAAGACCAACCAATTCCCCTAATCTTCACAGTTTAATCAGCAAAACCACAAACCGGTATTAACCTGCTGAAATTGAATCAGAACATTAAACCATAACAAGTATAATTAGCTAAAAGAAGAATAGAAAAAAATGGAAACAAAAATCGATTTTGGAAAATTGTAATTAAGTAAATTAAAAGAAACGCCTTAGAATAGGGAAGTTGGAGACCAAAAAAAAACCGAGATTTAAGGAAGAAGAAAACAATTCCACAATATTAAACTGACAAAAATGGGCAACGTGGGATTTGAACTTTGGAGTAAGGGGGGGGGGGGGGGAGACAATAGTCTATTTTAACTATTTGTGCTTCTTCGCATGTTTCGCTTAGTATTTCGTCCGTTGCAAGGTTGTGTTGCTCCATCGGGTGTATCTTCGAGGTTCTGATAAAGTGATTATTTCTCTTCTTTCTCCTCTAGCTTCTTAGGTGTGGTGTTCTACTGTCCCTATCTGACCTGCTCTTCCTTGTTTCAGATTAGTTGGGTTCTCTTCTTCAGCTGTTTTCTAAGTGTCAGCTAGGATTTGTTTCGTTTACCGTGGTTGCTGCTTGTGTTTGCTAGAGTTTTCGAGGTTGTTGGAGGGTTCTATGTGTTGCCTTGTTCTTTGCTTGTTAGGTCTCGTGGTTCCGGCATTGTGCGACGCCTTAGGTTGCTCATTTTGGACTGGAAGAATTGCATGGGTTTTGATAAACTGTTGGTTTCGTTGCCTAGCTTGGATGGCTTCTCATCGATCCTTAAGGGTTTCTGCCTTCCTCGCCATTCTCTAACCACCATTTCCATCAGTGTTGATTGAAGCTCCATCTCTTTGGGGCTTCCCTATGCAGTCGTAGTTTCTTTTAGGAAGTACTGAATATCAATACTTTCCCTATGACGCCGTTCGTAGTTTCTTTGTGTGGGCGTCTGGTGAACTTGACTCTAGAGTTATGCTTATCTGTTCTGGCCTAATTAAAAGCCGTTGAGGCTGCCTCCTACCTTTCAGTTAGGTCTGCAGTGGTTACGGGCTTTAGTTCGGAGTGGCTCTCTCCTCGTTTGCTCCTTCTTTGTCCTCTAGCTTCTTAGGTGTGGTGTTCTACTGCCCCTATTTGACCTGTTCTTCCTTGTTTCGGATTAGTTGGGTTCTCTTCTTCAGTTGTTTGCTAAGTGTCAGCTAGGATTTGTTTCGTTTACCGTGGTTGCTGCTTGTGTTTGCTAGATTTTGTGAGGTTGTTGGAGGGTTCTATGTGTTGCCTTGTTCTTTGCTTGTTAGGTCTCAAGGTCTCAGCATTGTGTGATGCCTTAGGTCGCTCATTTTGGACTGAAAGAATTGCTTGGGTTCATGGGTTTTGATAGACTGTTGGTCTCGTTGTCTAGCTTGGCTGGCTTCTCATCGATTCTTAAGGGTTTATGCCTTCCTCACCATTCTATAACCACCCTTTCCATCAGTGTTGATTGAAGCTCCATCTCTTTCGGGCTTCCCTATGCCGTCGTTTGTAGTTTCTTTGGGGAAGTACTGAATATCAATACTTTCCCTATGCCGTCATTCATAGTTTCTTTGTGTGGGCGCTTGGTTCTCCTAGGTCTCTTGGTTCCATGTCATTGAGTTGATGCATATATTTTTAGTATCTTTTTCTTGTTCCCTATTGTTGCTCTTATGTATTATTTTTCCTAAACTCTTCCACCTGCTTTTAATAGAATACCCTTTATTAAAAAAAACCTATTTATGCTATAAATTTCTTTGATATTTTAATGAAAACAAAAATATTTGTACATTTTATTGGGGGCAGCTGCCACCTCCATTCCCTTGCTACATCGGCCCCCTACTTGGTGACGCTTGAAATTAGGTCCTTGCCATATATGACACCAAAAGATATCGTAATCAAGATTTTTGTTAAGCAAGTAGTAGGATCCTGTGGGATGAACTTCCCGTATCTTGCTCCGTATATTGAAAATAGAAACGAAACGGAAGAGTCAGCTTTGTCTCCATAACCAAACCGGAAAATAAAAACCTAAACCGGTTTTCTCCATAGTTAAAAAAAAAACGAAACCAATGTACACACATCAAACACTGATTCATAAACTACATTAAAAACTAACCCTAGACATTCAGGTTTTTGGATGGATAATTCGGATTTTTGGGTTGAAATGTTTTGGACTCATACATGAACCAATATATAACATTTTGGTTTGGTTTGATTCCAATCTATTTGGATTTGAGTGGGATTTGGACTCTATCAATTTGGTTTAGATTCGGTTTTTGAACCCGAATTACACAAAAAATTTGAAACTCCTCTATAAAATCCAAAATATCCGAAACATTATAAAACCTAATTTTATACTAAAATCTTAAATGAGAAATCTATTGACATAATTTTCTATAAATTAATAAATATTATTAATTTGTAAGTAAATTAATATCACTATCGATTAAAAAATGTTAGAATCTCAACATTATTAATTTACGTAGCTTTTACTGTAATCAGAACTCTATTTCAAACTTTTTATAAGTACCTATTTACTCACTTAAATCAAACTGGATCTTCCATCCACTAAACACAACTCCATGATCAATGTTAATTCGACTCAGCTCATATATACAAGTGTATTTTCTTTCGGATAAATACAAAAACAAAAAGAACACCTTGATAAATCCTTCTATATACTTCTACATGGACACACATATTTGAGTGTCAGATCGGCTACGAGCACAAATTGGTTATTTAGATATGTAAAAGTATTAATTCAAAGTCATATACTTTGTGTGTATGTTTTTTTATTTATTAAAGATATATATATTTTGTGTGTTTAATTCTGTGTAGTTACTTTACTAATCATAGATAGTGTAAACTTTGTTTATGTTTATTTTATCAAAAAAAAGTTGTTTGTTATAGTCATCCGATCTAATTCACTGCTGAATGAACCTTATTCTAAGTTTGGGTAATTCGAAACCAACAAAACCCTTTTCTTGAATGTCGAAACTCACGTAAGTAATTAATCTAAAGGGGAAAAAAGAGAGTCCAAGTTCATAAATGACAAAGAAAATAAACTCTCCAAGTTAACTTGGGAAAGAGTAGAACAGTTAAAAAAGAGACAAATTTCAAAACTCATAAAAAATAAAAATATTATAACTCACAATTTTGTTTAGATGCAACCATTGTATACAATAAGATTGGGCCACAACAAAACAACATGAATTCTCACAATTTCACGTGGAGATGTCTAGAATCTACACGCACATGTATATAATATGTGGACCGAACAAAAACAAAAGAAATATATAAAATATACTAATGGCTTACATAAATTTATGCAATAAATGTTAAAAAGAATTTGCATAAATTTATGTAAGCCATTAGTTAAAAATGTAAGCCATTAGTTAAAACTGTTAGCCATTATTGCATAAATTTATGTAAGCCATTTTTAAGAATGTCCACATGTTAGCCACATGATAGAGATATGAATTTGGATGATTTTAGTTAGTAATATTAGATCAAGAATGTTATAACTACGCTAAAATTCGATATCAATTTCAATATTGCATTAAGATTAAGAAACCATGAAACCAAATCAAATTAAGAAACTTTATACGCTAAACTGATCCATGCCAAATAAACAAAATTTACATCCAATTCAACATATTATAGGATCAGAGAATATTATAACAGTATTTATTTAACTATTAAAAAATAAAAAATAATTTTAAATTTAATAATAAATAATATAATATATTATTTTTGTTTTGAGATTTGATGTTGTGATTAGAGATATAAAAAAAATTGGAACATCAACACATCAAAATTGATTCGAAATGGGAGCAGGTTTGAAAAAGAATTTTAAGGTATCTAGGGTTAGGTTGGTAGGGTCTCTTAACGCCCCCTTAGAGTCCTTAAAAAAATTTGTTCACCAATTGGGTCTTTGTTTTTTAAAGTAAAAAAGCTGTCCAAATCTGGTTCTACTTTTTTCTTTTCTTTTATTATTCTGTTGATTATATATCTAGTGCAATGTTAGCAAGCTTCAAGAAAACATTGTAGAAAAAACAACTTAATTAAAGATGGACCTGGCAAGTAATGTATCTGTGGCCAAAAGTGAAGAAACTGATCGGCCACTAGCGGATTTTCCGGTGAATATATGGGAAGATCCCTTGATCACTTTCTCAGTTTTGGATATGGTATGTACTTATATCTGCAAATTTGATCACAAAACATCAATCAGAATATTCTAAATGATGTCTCTCTCGTGCATGTATTGATGTATAGGATGTTGAGAAAAACGAAGAGAAGCTGAGTTCACTGAGGGAAACCGTGATGGAATCGTTAATGGCTTCAAGAGAAAATCCGATAGAGAACATCAAATTCATCGATGTTCTTTGTCGCCTCGGAGTTTCCTATCACTTTGAAGAAGAAATCTTTGCGCAGTTGGAGACGATGTTTGGTTGTCATGATTTCATGCAGATGATAAGACATATTGAGTTCGATCTATACACCGTTGCTCTTGTCTTCCAAGTTTTTAGGCAGTTCGGCCATAAACTTGTTTCTGGTAAGTTGAAAAATGGGAGACAACGTAGAAGTCATCACCCGAATACACGAATAATCAAAACTAGTAAAATTTTCATTTTAGATATTAGATTTTTCTTATTTACCATATTTCATTTAAAACTTACTTAGAGAATGTTATAAAATTTGATACAATCACATCTTTCAACATCATTTTTATAATACATTTAATTTACTATTTATTTAATTACTATAATTTTAATTAACTTCAAAATAATATTAAAAGATATAAATTTTCTAATTTTGAAAAGATAAATTAACTAAAAATAAAATAAAAATTGGGTAATCAAGATTTGAATTTTATGTAATTAATCAATTATATTTTTTTTTGAATAATATGTAAAATTATATTCAAAAGAAAACTGTTTACAGAATTTGAAACTATACAACAATGATGCTGAAAAGTGAAACTCTAATGTGGGTTAGTAGATGGTCGCCTCGTTAAAACTCGAGAGTGAAAACTCCGATTGGGACAAAATTACTACCCGGGAAAAAGAATACTCCCCATCTACTAATGAGCTGAATGTTAAAACCAATATTAAATTCTCGAGGCAAACCATAGTTGTAATCCGTCGATCATTCTTCCTTCCTTCCATAGCTGCTTTGTTCTCAGCTACTCTTGATTCCAGTAAAGCTCCAAAGTCTAGAGATTTCCGATGTATCATACTCCTTATGCCTAAATGCTTTCTGAACGACATTAATGTTTTTTCCGTTGTTTATTACGTCCTGAGGCAGTCAGGTTTGAGTCCTCCATATTCTGAATCTTCTGCGGTTGCTTAGCTGATCAGGGGAGAGGAATTCGTAGCATGGTTTCTGTTTTACAACCAGGAATGTCTTTGTTTAAAGAGACCTTTTCATATCCTTCCCCAGCCTTTTTCCCTGAGATTACAGGTGCTGCTTCGTATCCTGTTACATCCTTATCTATTGGCTTCGCCAGCTTTATATTCGGTTGTAATTTATTCTCTGTTTCAGAGCCAGATTGAACTCTGGTTTCTGAAATTTTTCCTAGCGGGACCCCTACTCTCGCGCCTGCATCTTCCCGTGATATTGGTTCCTTTGAATTCTCCAAACTTAACACAGTGTTCGAAATCTTATCAACAGACCCCTTTCCCTGTTCTCCTTCGCCTAAACTTCCTGCATCAAGCTCTTTCCGTTCTATCTGCAGCAAGGGTCTTGTTTTTTCTAATATCAGAGCACTGTCCTTTGCAGCAGCCTCCTCGGTTGGCACTATCATCGTTCTTTCTACAACTGATCTCTCTGCACTTTTACCTGCGACTGATTCCTCTGTCCCACAATTCAATGAAACCCACTCAGTATCAGTTCTTTGTTTCGGCAATCTATCACTTACAACCACATCATAATCCTTCTCTTCTGAGATGATCCCCTCAATCACAGCTTTCTCCACTGATTTTTTATTTTCCATACCTGACTGAGTAGATGCTATAGACTTAATCTCTGCATCCGTTTTCACTTTTCCTTGCCCAATAACTGACTTCTCTGTCCCACAAGCCAAAAAGACCTCTGTTTCCGACCTCTGCCACGACAATCTCTCTTTAAACTTCTCAGCGCCAGCCTTCTTTATTATAGTTGACCTCTCAACCCCAGCTTTTCCCACTGACCCTCTGTTTCGTGAACGTGACTGTCGAGCTGGTATAGTCTCATCTTCGTCTTCTCTCTCCACCTGCTTCAGCGTCGTAATCTGTTCCACTACCGTTTTTTCTAACACACTCCCCTTCTGCATTCTACTTTGACCAGATTGTTGCAACGCAGCTTTTTCCAAGATATTATCGGCCTCAGAGTCTGGTGTGTTCCTAGAATCAACTGCTTCCCCACTCTCTGGTCGATGTAAATTTATGTTTTCAGCAGCTCCCAGTCCTCCCCGTCCTTCGTTCTCCAGACCTGGAATTTTTAGAACCTCAAAACGCGAAGGTGAAGTTATTGTAACCTCGCCGTAAGCCAATCTTCGCTTTTCCGGCCTCTTGCCTGGCGGAATAGTTTTCCACTCGTTTCCTGGGTTATTTGATAATTCCCTTTGTCCTCTTTGTTTTTCTCCCCTGGAGTTTTTCAAAACCTTCTCCACTATAGTCTCCACACCAACTTGAATTGAAGAAGGCGGTTATTCTGTTTCTTCATTTTTTCCGGTGAGCTAACTTCTCCTTTTCCAAAATTTTCCAGGCAGTCGGCCTCTGTATGACCCTATTTATTGCAACAGGAGCATCGCATTGGGAGCCACGGATAATCATACTTCACTTCTACGTCCTCTCCCTTCACTTTGAAGTAGAAGTTTGAAGGTATGTCTTTCTTAAGGTTCACATCAATGAAGATTTTTGCTTCATCAAAGATTGTTACAAGCTCAGTGTCTTGGTGCACTCGTAATGGGATACCTATTGAACTTGCCACAAAGCTTAGCCCTTTCCAAGTAAACAGAGCTGCCGGAATATTTTTCAAGGTTACCCACATCGGCATAGATGACAATGCGGGCTGTGCTTCCCCAGAGATCAGGGTCCACTTTCGGACTATCATAGGCACTTCACATATATTCCATATGCCTCGACGGAGGACTCTACTTCGCGCGTTGGAATTCCAAATTCTGAATTTGATTGTCGTCTCATTTACTGCATATGCATCAATTTTTATGCTTTTGTCTCCGAGATTCCAAATTTTGTTTACGATGACATGAACCTTTGCCACATGAGGAGCTACAGACGCAAATCTTCCAACAACAAATTCATCCCAAAGTGAAGGGGCGTTCTCCAGCACTTCTACCGATACGGTGACAACTGGTCGTCCCTCTTCTTCCAAGATGTCATAATCGTAGAGAGATAGTGAAGGTTTTCGAACAACCGTAGACCATGATTTTTTCCCCAGAACTGTGCATGGAAGTCTTTTCCCTTCAAAGCGCTCCTCAGACCCCATCGAAGCGCTCTGATTTCCTACGTCCAGATGAGAAATCCCTGCAGTAGGTACCCCTAGATCCTCCTTGGCTCTACCCCTGGTTGTCATCTCCGATAACAACCCTAGACTCCTCCATGCTCCTTGAAACCCCTGGCAGAGAACCAGAGATTAACTTCGTCTCCAGTGCCGGAGTGAACACCAAATCAATCTTCTCGCCGACAGTGCCACTGTCTGTGCCCCCTTCCTTCTGACTTTCAGCCTCCACGATCTCCCCTCCCACCATCCCTGGAGGCCGAGAAGAGTTTTCACGCAAAACCCTAACTATTGCACTTAGAATCGCCAAGCAACTACCTTCGAAAAACTAGCACTCATAACACTAATCATCAATTATGTTCTCAATCAAATTTCTCGAAAATTTGATGAATCCAACCCATGGTTGTTTTGAAAAAGGACTATTAGGTATAACTTTGTCAAGTATATACACAATAGATTAGGAATTCTACAAACAAAATGTTAATTCATAATTTATCAAGCTTGATCATGCATGATTCACCGAAATTTCTTTGTATAAGATGTCTTTGAGAAGTTCAAAAACAAGGATGGAGAATTCAAGGAGCACCTAGCTGAAGATGCAAGAGGTCTGTTATGCCTCTATGAAGCTGCACATTGGAGCACCCATGGTGAAGACATTCTCGATGAAGCCCTCGCTTTCTCTAGGTCTCATTTGGAAGAAGTCGCTTCTCGATGTAGTCCCCATCTCGCGGTCCGCATAAAGGATGCCCTCAAACATGCATACCCTAGGGGCATCTCAAGGATAGAGACACGATAATATATCTCTTACTATGAAGAGGAAGAAACATACGATCAAACCTTGCTAGATTTTGCTAAGGTAGATTTTAATCTTCTGCAAATGTTATACCGCAAAGAGCTTGGCCAAGTCTCCAGGTATCATTTTGAGCTAGATATCTTATCTATCTATCTAATAAACTCTATTATGGAGAAACGTGAGATAAGAGTTGGATAATTTTCATATCTTCTAGATGGTACAAAAATCTAGAGCTCGACTTGAAACTACCATACGCAAGGAATAGGACAGTTGAAGGTTACTTGTGGGCAGTTGGAGCACACTTTGAGCCCCGTTAGTCACAAGCAAGGATTAAATTTGCCATATTTGTCAATTTATTAACACTAGTTGATGATACATTTGATGCTTATGGCACAATCGAAGAACTTGAGCCATTTACAGATGCTCTGCTAAGATGGAATCCTAGCGGTATAGAAGGACTCCCAGAGAGCATGAAATACCTTCACTGGGTTGTGCTAGGTTTTTTTGACAAACTTGGGGAGGAGATGGAAAAGGAAGAAAGGCTAGGATGCATCACTTACACCAAAAATTTGGTATAACAAAAGGACAACAAAATAAAAAGTAAGCCTTTTGTTAATGAATGTTGAATCTTAATGAGTTTTGGTTGGTTTACATGCCAATGATCAGATGATGGTAATTACTAAAGCCTATCTTCAAGAGGCAAAATGGTTAAGTCAAGATTATGTAGCCACATTCAAGGAGTACAAAGAAAATGGTGTTAAGTCCTCGGGTTACTTATCATTGTTAACAATATCCTTTCTAGGAATGGTAAATGAAGGCACACTTGATGTTCTTGAATGGTTAAGAACTTCCCCACCAATTCTTGTGTACTCTTCGTTAATAGGCCGTTTATATGATGACATTACAAGCTGTGAGGTAAGTATTATTCTGCTTAATTAGGTCGAAAGATATTATGTCAAAATAATCCAAAGATATTGTGTTGCAATGTTCATGCAAAATACATTAACCAGCAGTGATTTAACAATTATTGCAGTTTGAGCATAAAAGAAAGCATGTAGGAACAACCATTGATTGTTATATGAAAGAATATGGTGTTTCATGGGAGAAAGCCAAGGAAGAGATCCGGGTCATGGCATTGGATTCGTAGAAGAGTCTGAACCAAGAACTGATGACAAAGCCTCACCAGTTTCCTTATCATATCCTCATGCGTTTCTTAAACTTCTCGAGGGTCATAGAGGTTTTGTACAAGAACGCTGACTGTTACACACATCCTGAGTTGATCAAACATCATGTGGTTTCTTTGTTCATTGACAACATACCCATTTGATCAAACACTACGACGTGTACAAGTGGTTTTTACATTCTCGGTTTTATGTTATCTCTATATAAGTGGCTCTTTGGGTTACATCACTTTATGTTGTGTGATTCAAATCCTTAATAAAAGGATGAACTCTCTTTTCTATGTTTTATCTTTATTTTATCAGTATAATCTATGAAAAATATTTGTTTGGTTGGCTCTAAATCCAGATTTTAATTAAATCGTCCAATTCTACCATCCACGTGAATTTTTTTGTCAGTTTCCTTCCGATTTGGAACGAATAAATTTTGTTGGTGGGCTGAGCACAACCCAATTTCAACCCAAATTCTATTAAGCCCATTCTAGGGAATGAAGAAAAAGTCTTTCAAGTTCATTAAAAGATGAAGATTAGAGCAACTGATAGTCAATATAAACAGAGAAATCATTTGACAGCAAGGTAATCAAAAAATTGGAAAGATAATCGAGTATAAGCAATACAGTTGCTCTGAACTCTACTCTTCTCCTAAGTTTTGGGCTCTACATTTAGAACCACAAATAACTAAGACCTCGGCTCATCTCTACACGGTTTCAGATCTTCTCTTAAACATCTATAGTCTCAGATAATCATTGTAACTAGCTCGACTCAGTTAACTCTATCTTTGTACGATCCGCTCTGCAATATAGTAATAAAAGTTCGGACCTTGTCTTTTTGCCGAATCCCAGTTGTACTAAAGTGTATACAAAATGGTGTACAAAACACGGTGGTGTATATGATATGGGAGTATACATGACGTATTGGTGTACAAGATATAGTAGTGCATGAAGTATAATGGTGTACAAGACATAATAGTGTACGAAACATAATGGTGTATACGATGTAATAGTGTACAAGACGTAACAGTATACAAACGTGTCTTTCTCTCACCTAATGCGAAAGGTAAAACGGTTATTTCGGCTTTTCTATCTCACTATTTGTTTATCTCACACCTACAATTGTTGACTTGTTTTACTATTTGTGGATAGTAAATAACCCATATGACCAGTTACTTTTAAAAAATGTCACATATAGCAAATTATTCTTAGAATTTACCTATTTGGGTCAAGAATTTTTTTTAAATGAGTAAAGGTCAGGTAGGGTAACTACCCAGGATATCCAAATTACCTATTTGGATAATTATAATTTAATTTTTTATGTATAATTTATATGTTCTTAAATTTACTTAAACTTATTTGATATTTGAAAAAAAATCTTTAAAATATATCCAAAATTTTTTATAAATTATCTATTTAAAAAAACCTTATTATAATACAAAATTATTCGTTTGAATAGCAATTTTAAATACAGAAATTCTTTGATTACTCGACCCTATACCCTTAATGTCGAGGCCTATATGCAACCATTCGTCTTACTAATTTATATTGTTGAATTTTCTTTGATATTTCTAATTTATTTCCAAATTCATGATATTCTCGAATTCCTGTTAATCAACAACTTATTGATATGAGACATTTGCATGGGGCCTCCAGTTTTAAAGGCCCCCAATAAAAGACTATTAAATTATTAAATTAATTAAAAAAAATTCAACTGTAATAAAAAAACAAAAATAACTAAAGATATATTTTAAAATTTTCAGCTATGAAATTATTTCTATAAAATTTATTTTCTAACTTTTTAAAATAAAGATTTTTTATGATTTTTACAATATTTATCATTAATATATTATAATTTAAATAAATTTTACAATTTTCAAAAATATCATTTGAATTTATTCTTGTAAAATGAAAGATTTATCATAGTTTAAAAATATTAACCACTAAGATATTATATTTTAAATATCCTTTACGAATTTAAAAAATTATCACTTAGTTTTGTTTGGGGCTTGAAAATCTCAGGACAGGTTCTGCCTGCTCTACACCGATGAACCCCATTCACAAGAAGATTCTGGGCAGATTTTATCGACCGAAAGGTAATAACTTTCTTTCTAAATTTTTGTCTTTTTTATTTTGTGTGTGTGTATATATATATATATATATGTTTATTTTGAATATGAGATCCGGAATAGTTAGGGTTTTAGATGAAATTTTGTTGGGCGTTCCTGTTGTTAATTTAAGTTTGTAACTTGTGGTGGAAAATGAGAAAATAATCTACTAGATACACGGGTCAAACAAATTACTTTAAATGAAGAAAAACTTAAATACAACAATTTGTTACTGCAAGTTTTGCGGAAAGAAAGAAGAACTGAATATAAATTCCAATTCTGCAATAAATTTTGTGATTATGCGATACCATTTATTAAGTGATCAAAGCCAATGTTGCGGGTAGTTGTATGCAAACTGAGATTAAAACCTTCATTGATTCAAACGTTTTTTTTTTTTGCATTTACATTTGCGGATATATGAGAAAACAAAAAAATTCAAAATTTTCGGAACAATATTGATTATAATTTGATTCTCTCTGTTTTAAACATCCTTTATATAAAATTTTCGAGCTGCATTTTCTTTTATCTCTGTTTCTCTGTTAAAAAAAAAACTTTATTTCCTATTTTATACAACTCACTATCTCTCGGTTTATATAATTGGTTTTAGCAGCAATAAGCTGAGCCTATTTGTCTATTTGACAAAGGGTAGCACAAGCAACACGAAGACAAATAAATGCATCTGGATGAACATGATCTCCATCTTCAAAGTTCTCAAACATGTTTATCACACAATTTATCTCTGTAAATAATCATAAACCAAGAAAAACCCAAGAACTTAAAAATCTAAAAGATTATTATTTGAGATAGAGAGAAAATGGAAAAACGTTAAACGACTCTCAAAACGGCATATACATTCATAATAAATGAGATATTTTACAACTTCTCAATTTTACATGATTATATAGAGATCTCTAGAAATCCTAAATTATATGGGCTTGGGTTTAACAATGATGGGTATTCAACATCCTCCCTCAGATCTGCAAGTAAAAACAAAGAAGATGATCTTTAGATTGTCACCGAAAACACAATGATTTTTTATTTTGATTTTATAGAAAAGGGAAAGAAGAAGAGTTGCATTCAACCATCAAAGTTGCCTCATTTCTTCTCATTACATAACAATATATATGAAACTATCTAAACCCTAAACACGTCCATGGACTTGTCATTGGACTTGTTGGCTCTATAATGGGTTGGGTCTTAAGCCTCTAATAATCTCTAAAGGCATTGAGGTGATTACAACTTTATTTTACATTGGATGTTTGATAATATAAGAATTAAATTTTGGTCAATGATTGGAGTTATCAGGTTGATCAATGTTGAAGTTATTAATTATTAAAATGGTACAATGGATAAAATATTAGTAGATATTTAGAAAATACTTCCTCCTATTATCTAAATTCTGATCTAATATGTTATTGTTTAATTATGCACACTATTATAATATCATTTTCAAGACTTTTGAAATTTATCAAAATATTTTGACCTGGACGATAATAGTTTGTAAATAAATTAATATCACTATAAATTAGTAAAATGTTAGAGTTTCAACATTATTAATTTATAGAGCATTTACTGTAATAAGAACTCTATTTCAAACTTTTCATAAATACCTATTTACACACTTAAATCAAACTAGATCTTGCATCCACCATGCACAACTCCATGATCAATGTTAATCCGACTCAGCTCATATATACAAGTGTATTTTCTTCCCCATAAATACACAAAAACACACTTTGACACTACAGATTTACGACTGATATTTTATGATGGATTACCAACGGATTTCTGACGGATTTTCCTACGGAAATGCATCCGTTGGTTATTTTCCAACGGATTTCCGACAGACATATCCAAATCCGTCGAAAATTATGTACGTTATATTCCGACGGATAGTTGTCGAGTAATAAGAACGTTAATATATTCGTTGTATAGCCATTTGAAAATGTTATATTCCGACGGACGTGAGTTCTATATATATATATATATATATGTTTCTATATTTATTCATTCATTCACACCTCCAACTCAATTTAATTTCTATATAGTTACAATATGTCTTCTGAAAATTACTTTCGGTCGTGGATGGACGAACCTATGCTAGATCCGGAGTTAAACCTACTGAAAGATGATTATGCACGAAAAATCTGCATGGACACACATATTTGAGTATCAGATTGGCTATAGCACAAATTATTGATTTAGATATGTAAAAGTATTAATTCAAAGTCATATATTTTGTGTGTTTAATTCTGTGTAGTTACTTTGATAATCATGGATAGTGTAAACTTTATTTATTATATTCATCCGATCTAAATTCACTGTTGAATGAACCTTATTCTAAGTTTGAGTAATTCGAAACCAACAAAACCATATTCGTGAATGTCGAAACTTACGTAATTAATTAATCTAAGGGGAAAAAAGTACAAGTAAATATAGGACTCAAAGAAATTAAACTCGCCAACTTAACTTGGGAAAGAGTACAACTATAAAAAAAATCAAATTCCAAAACTCATTAAAAGAAAGCAAAATCTCTAAACCTAAAATAGATAAATAAGAAAGATCGAGACTAATAACTTTAAAGAGATACTACTTGATCCTAATGAGAAAGCTCTTGATGATACGGTCGAATTATTAGGATAAGGAACATCCCAACCAAACACGAACACAGGCTGATTTTGGATATATCGTAGCTCCGATAGGTAGATTCCATCTTCTCTAGCTTCCCATACGTTTCCATTGCTAACATCAATCACTTTGTGATACTTGAAATCAGGTCCTTTCCATAGATGACACCAAAAGAACTCGTAGTCATGATATTTGTGAACCAAATTGTAGGATCCTGTGGGATGAATCCTATAGTATCCCATATCTTGGTCCGTGGATTTGCAATGAAGTATGAGATCGTTTTTATCATGAAGTAAGTTTCTGATCCATATGGAATCTGTTGTGCTTGAGGCTGTGTTATTACTCATCATGGTAAGGCCAAAGACGAAAACAAAAAGGAGAAACGATAGACGATTCATCGAAATCATCTTTCTTGTTTTGAAACAAAGATCAAGAAATCGCAGTTGTGACAATTCTTTTTGGTTAATGTGTTCTTTAGATTGTTCTGTATATTTATAATAAAAATACTAGTCGGTTCCTTGTAGTTTTAGGAAACACCCAATAATAACGATGATACTTTGGATTATGACTAAACGATTGCAATTTTCAGTAATTATTTATACTTTGCATTATGACGAAACGATTGCAATTTTCAGTAATTATTTAAGTAAAATTAAAACACGAGGCAGAAATATAAATAGCTAAACAAAAATTTAAAAGGTAACACGATAATAAATAGTCAGCAATAACATCACATTTTCCTTTAGTTATCAAATAAATAACAAATCCAACCCTCTTTTTAATTGATTTTCCCAAAAAATCCCAAAAATATTGAAAGCAGAAACGAAACCGAAGAATCAGCTTTGTCTCCATAACCAAACCGGAAAATAAAAACCTAAACCGGTTTTCTCCATAGTGGAAACAAAAAAAAAAAACGAAACCAATGTACACACAGCAAATTCACTGATTCAGAAACTAAAGAACTCTGTTTCAAACTTTTTCATAAATACCTATTTACACACTTAACAGCCATTTCATCGGCCGTACACATGATCATCGTCTTCAAGCTCCGTTACTCCGAGCATCGCAAGATCAAGATGACATTTCATCTCTGAATTAGTCTGTTGCAACTGTGTATAAGTGTCTATCATACCTGAAATATTTGTATTTTTCCTGCTTGAGTATGTTCTTGGCTCTAATCCTTCTTCACCTTTCAAGATTGCAACAATCTCTTCCATACCGGGTCTTCGAGACTCCTCATTGATCACACACGCCGCTGCAGCACGGATCATTCGCTCCATCTGAACCGAGTTTTTTCTTGTACATTTTAGCCTTGGATCAAGCAACTCTTCTATAGCTTCAATCCCTCTATGCATCAACGGTTTTGCCTATAAACAAACAAAATACATAAGAAATGAATCTTACCAAGTCTTTTTTCAACAGAATCCACGAAAAACCGATGTGATCATAATACTATTTAAGTTGTGCAAAATTAGATGACATACCCAAACAACTAAATTTTCTTCACCAGTTGATCTTTTTGGTTCAATTGGTTTCCGGCCAGTTATTAGTTCAAGCAACACAACCCCAAACGCATAAACATCGGTCTTATCAGATATCTTACCATGTTGAAAATACTCAGGAGCTAGATAGCTGCAAGAAAGTTTCGAAAGCGGATTAAATCATTATGAATTCGCTATAAAGGAGAAAACAAGTTTCGATAAATACCCGAATGTGCCTTTCACAGTCTTGCAGAGGAAAGGAACTGAAGGTGCCGCGGTCCAAGTAGCTAACCCAAAATCACACAACTGAAAATAAAAGAGCTCAGACCAATTATTATCTTGCTGATCAATTTATCGAAAAGATCATTCATTTTCGTGAAAAAAGACTTTGATCTTTCTTTACCTTTGGTATTTTGTTTGAGGAAAGAAGGATATTGGAAGGTTTGATATCTCTATGAACAACACATTGCTCTGTTCCATTATGCAAATAAGCAATAGCATCTGCAATACCTAACGCGACCTTGTACCTTGCTGACCAAGGCAAACCCAAAGCGGCTTTCACACCTTTCTTCTTCTTCTTATCTAATTCAAAAACATAAAATCGAAATCCATCAAGTCTTAAAGAAAAGCTTAACAAAACTGCTATCTTTTCGGAGTTTTCGCTTACCGTGTAAATAGTGTTCAAGGCTACCACCAGAGACATACTTGTAAACCAAGAATAAACCTTCTTCTGGATCAATAGAGAAGCCAAGAAGAGGCACAATGTTGGAGCTGTGAAGAGAGCTTGCAATCATCAACTCTCTGCAAAAGGATTTTGGAGATTCTTTGTCTTCTTTATCAAGTCTCTTGATTGCTAAAGCTGTTCTCCATATTCCGATTTTGCCCCTGAATACATAGCTACAAGCTCCTCTTCCCAATACTCTACCTATAAACCATCGAATCAAAAAAGCTAAAAACTTTTTGCAGTTTCACCTTCATTCCAAGATGTTGACATTACCAAACCGGGTCATCGATTTCGGGACGGTGACCCGATCCAAATTTGCTACCCCGATATCCGAATCACCCATTTAGGTAATTAAAAATTTTAAAATTTCTAAAAAAATACCCAAAATTTCATGAAATATATAATATCAAATTCTGATCCTTATTAAATTAGTGATTTTAGCTACGCAAACTAGCCAAACCCAACCCAACCCAATTTTTGAATTTTCCATCCCGTATATTTTTGATAATATTTTCGATATTATTTTATATCCAAATTATCTATATCCTATCTTTACCCGAGTATTATTATTACCAAACAAATACCTTTCAAACTTCATCGTACTTACTAATTTAGGGTTTCCATTTTAATTAAATTAGTGAGAGTATGGTAGTGATTTTAGGTACACGAAATAACCAAATCCAACCCGAACTTTGAACTTTGAACCCGAACTCATATTTTTTTTCGAAAATACTTTTGATACCTAAATTACCAATATCCGACCTTTAACCGCTATTACCTGAATTTTATTACCAAACAAAAAGTTCACAAATTTCATGGTAATTACTAATTAAGGGCTTTACCTTTAGAGAAATTACGAGTAGCGGCAACAATTTCACCATAGCTAAAACGAACCAAAGTATTAGCCACCGGAGAAATACTCTTCTCAAGCGATCTAGCTCTCGTCCACCTCAAATCATCAGTAGAATTCCCAGTCGTCTGTTTAACTCCATTCTCCAAATTCACCATTAAAACCGTCGTGGAACCACCAGGAACCGACAAATTCCGACAAGATGACGAAGCAGACAACGAAGGTTCTTCACCTTTCATCTTCTCTAGCTCCATTTGTGAACAAAGACTGAATCTAAACGATGAATGAACTGAATGAGGATCAGGATTCATATTCTCCGGTGCTGTTTCAGCCAAAAGCCATGCTTTGTTATTCTCTCCACCGCTTCCTCCTCCTCTTCCATTGTTGCCGGAGTTTTTAACTGAGCTTGATCCAGTTATAGAAGGAAGGAAACAAGAAAAACCCAAATCAAATATCATTTTTTTCAAACGGGTTTTGATTCCTTTGTCATTGTTGTTATCTCCGTCGAGATCTAGAGATGATGAAGAAGAAGTGAGAATTGGAATGTTGCCGGAGTTTGTGTTTTCTGGGTTTCTTGGATGAACAGAGGCTCCTTCATAAAACCCCATTTTTAATTTCAGATCTCAAGAAAAAAGCAAACACAAAATTTGATCTCTCTTTCGAAAAAACAAGTGCAAGTTTGATTCTTTTGAAGCTTTGCTTGATGGAAGAGAAAGAGGTATATATTAATTTATTTTCTCTCTAATTTTGGTTTATAAATGGAAGATGAAGAAGATAATTAGATTATTATATGATTTCCGGTGGAAGGTGGAAACATTTTTTTTTTTTATACCTTTAAGTTGTTGGTACGATCTTGAGCAAGAAAAAACAGGAGAAGAGAGAAATAATTATGGGGTACGATTAATGATTTAAAATAATTGAAAGAGTTACAAAACCAAGTGTTTATGTAAAAGAAAAATAATAATTATTTAAATATATTAAATTATATGGGTAAAGGCTGTTAGCTCATCTTCAAGAGGGACACAAGATTATGGTTCTATAAAATAATGTGCGGGAGAGAATATTTAAAATATTAATGTTACTCTTGACATAAATAAAAAATAATCAAGTTTTGCTATTTTAAGTTTTATTTTTATTCGTACATGTGGCCAAATTTTGATACAGGTAAGAACTTTTACATTGGTTGGCCACATATGTTTCATGATTATGTTTTGTCATTTAAATTTTCTTTTAGAAACACTAACGAACCTTCTTTTTCAACAAATTTGAATCTTTTTTTTTGGATAAAATATGAATTTGTTTTCAAAGAATGATTTTTAACGGGAAAAAAATAAGAATGGATTTTTACATGATGAAAAAATATAATTTCGCTATACCACGAGAATAATTAAGATTTACCAAAAGTTACGGAACTTCAGTAATTTTAGTGTTATAATGAAATTGATAATAGGCTGATTAGTCTTAATTAGTGTTATCACTAATTACGGATAGTCAAAAACAATATTTCGTTTAAGTGTATATTTAGACGCTAATTACGGATAGTACATTAAAAAATCGTTATAACACTATATATACACTTGTAATTTAGTGTTATCAATTTACCAATAATTAGCTTCTAAATAGGCTGATTAGTCTTAAAGCAAATTAAAAGTGTATATTTTTGTTTGGAAAATGGGTTAAAAAACCCTCACTTTTTAAAATACATTAAAAAAAACCTTATTCTTTATTTATGGATTTTTAAACTTTCTCCTTTTGAAAAATAGGTAAAAAACCATCACCTTTTCTAAAAACATTAAAAAACTTTCATCTTTATTTATTATTTTTTTAAACCCTTACTTTTTAATAAATGGTGAAATAATCTCTGTTTATTATAAAAATCTAATAAATTATTATATTAAAATAGAAATAAAAAAATGTTTTACTTTATGATTTATTTTCTAAATTTGAGTTTTTGGTCTTTTTCAGAATTTAGTTTTTTTAACTATGAAAATTTATAGATTAACACATTTTGTGTGTTTGTGTTGAATTTATTCTACTTTTTCTTTTTGAATGACTAACTAAAAGTAATTAATAGTATTTTATTTTAAAATATTTTTAAATAATATTTTATGTATATTGTTAATTTTATGTTTTTAAACTAAAAATATTTTGGCGTGGAAATTTATGTACTCTCGTAATAATACAATTTTGTTTGTTTGTTTTCATGAACATAAGTTTGTGTGACCGAACCAAATAAATATTTATTAACATAAATTTATATTCGGTTCTGCAAATAATTTAGATCTAAAAATTCAGTATAAATTTGTATATATCGCTTGTACTATTAAACATTGGTTTAGTTTCATGATTATGAATTTTTGTATTCCAACCGAATAAATCTTCATTAATTAAAATTTTCAATTAAAATATATATAATTTAAAATATACTCAAATATATTTTATATATAACACAAGGTAATCACTTTTATCCAAAATCAAATCAAATATAAACTCGAATGAAATAACTTTTGGATATAGTTTTGACATGTTTACCTAAATATAAAATTGATTATCGAAACTAATAAATTGAAATAATTTATATAGAAAATTTACTAAAGATAAAGAAATTAATTTACTATATCTCAACCAGATGTTAAATCATGGTTTCATAAAAGTTTTTTACATTATACCTAAAAAAAATTTTATTCGGAAAGGAAAACTGTAAATTAGAATTTACGAGAAAATTCTAAACTAAATTGTTTTTATTTATTTAGATTTTAATATAACATTTTTTAATTTTAAACTAGATTTACTGATATTAGAGCTTATTTTACGTTCTACTAAAAAGTAAGGGTATAAAAACCCAAAAAAGAGTTATGAATTTTTTAAATATTTTTAAGAAATGTCAGAGGTTTTTTACCCATTTTACAGAACACGAAATGTGTTAATTTATAAAATTTTATGGTTAAAAAATAAAATGAAAAAATTAAAAACTCAAATTTAGAAAAATAAATCATAAACTAAATTTTTTTATTTATTTTTATTTTAATATAATAATTTACTTCGATTTTACTTAGATTTTTGATAATAAGTAAGAATTATTTCACCATTTATTAAAAGGTGAGGGTTTAAAAACTCATAAATAAATATGAGGGTTTTTTCAATGTTTTTTTTTAAAGTGAGAATCTTTTTACCCATTTTTCCATAGGTCATGGATTAAAAACCCATAAATAAAGATGAGAGCTTTTTTAATGTATTTTAGAAAAATGAGAGTTTTTTTTATCCAATTTTCCTTTTTGTTTTGTACATGGTATTGGCGGACCGAAGAAAAGCTTAAGGGTGTCACTTGACCTCCCATAAAATTATTAAATTAAATTTTTAATATTTTTAAAGATAAATTTATGGGAAAATTTTAAATCTACATTTTGATACCACTAAATTATGTTTGCACCTCTAAATTTTCCCACAAATCTATATATGTCTTTTACAGTTTAGTGTATTGTTATTTTTTCTTATATTTTGACTCCGATAAAAAATTATTGGGGTCCTTCCCAGTTCAGATATATTAAAGGAAGATAAAAATTTCAAATTTGATATGATTTACTAAGTAAGTCGCTAATAACAGCATAAAATTTCCCATGGTATTAAAAAAAAAAGAAAGTCAAAAACGAGTTTGGATAGATGATAACGAAACAGAAAACATCTTCAACTTTTGATAATAAATGAACGAAGAACTTAGGAGATCATTTTAGATTAAAGTCCAAGGTATGGATTAATGTAACTGTATTACCTAATACTAATTGGTGACGGAACGTGGTCAAAGATTCTTGATTCATAGTCTAGAATTTAATTCTTCACATATTTACCAAACCACATGTGTCTACGTAGAAGTAGCAAATAAATATAATGTTATGATTAAATTTTTAAATGACTGAAGTTCCGTAACTTTTGGTAAATCATTAAAAAAATTACCAATGTCGTTAACGACGAGATTGTGGGATTAGAAATAAGCTAAAACTAATGAAATTAATTTGTATGTTAGAATAGGTAAAGACCTGGGTGGATGATGGACTGATCAAGTTGCAACCAAAGTGTTTTTGTTAAGCACCAAAATGAAATGTGCTCACTATAATTTTCGAACCTCTGAGTTTCATCAAAAACAAATTGAGTTTGATCCAATGATAGTATTATATCTTTACGGTGTGTTATTTCGAATGTTTTACACGGTTTTATCTTTATTTATTTGTTTGCATCCAAATAATTCATTTGGCATTGATATATGTAAATCCATGACTGAAGCCAAACTACTAAAAACGTCTATACCCGGCGTAAATGTATGAGTCATAAGGATTATGTACGCTTAAATATTTTAAATTCAAGTTACATCATGTAGTTTAAAGAATTTTTTTGGATCCAAGATGTCTTGTTTTTAGCTTAGCTACTTAAGTAATATGAAGAAAACAATGGGTATAAAAGTAATTATTATTGTAAAATTAAATTGCAACAAGAAAATATTATTAACAACAATATGAGCTTATAAAAATACAATGGTTAGTTATTGGGAGGTTGATTTGCTAAGGTATCTTATCTTTAACATAAATATTATAAAGTTCTAATGCACATAGAATATGTTCAATAACAAACATAAATGTAAGAAAATGTACAAAGATCCATAATTATGCATAGTAAACAAAATTAGATAATCCATGATGATATTTAAAAAAGGTTGATAAAATTTTGAATATACATAATTTCCTAGAAACTCAATTATTAAAAATCAACCAACCCTTTTAAATTCAAATTCCAATAATGTCCCAAGAAAAAATATGCAGATTTAAGAAAAAAGAATTCACATTTTTATGACTGCATGTATACTAGTTAATGCTAGGCAATAAAAATGTCACAAGAAGAGCATGTTCTCCGTAACATCAACTTGTTACATGTGTTACGTGTACATAACTCTTAGATAAGATTTGCTACGTCTAAACGTTGGGGTTCGGATCGGATCTTTCATGTTTTTTAAGTTAAAAGTTTAAAATTCATTCCTTTTTATAAAACATGAAAGACGTTAGGCAATTCAAATTTATAATCTAAATTATAAAATTTATAAAACAATAAATTTTTCCATGACTAATTTTATATCCCAAAATGAATAAGACCAATTACTATATATTTTTAACAAAAAAATTTAATCTTTCACGATTTATATAATTGTACAATTGACATTCTTAAACATACAATTTTAAAAAATATTAATTATATAATTACTCATAAAATACTGCATAATCTAGTATTTAATCCATTTCATACTAAAAGTCATTTTAGACATAAAATTTTCAGTTTTATCTTTATTATATTAATGTATTGCATAATCATAAAATTTGTATAATGTATTAACAAGGAGTAAAACATAATCTTTTTTTTGTTTTTAATATGTTTGAGAAACCTTAAATAACACTTATAATGAAACGAAAGAAATATTTATTATTTATATATTCATTAATTTAAATTAATTTTGAATATAGCTATAAGTAACAATAAATTGAACATTTTCAATATATTTCAGTTGATGAACACTTTAGAAAGAAAATAAATCTCTTTGAAAATGTGTTGTTCATTAAGTTGTGATTTTTAGTGCATCTTAATGGTTTTTTTTAAATAAACTTTTATTTTTCTTATCATTAACTATGTAAGTAATAATGGTCATTAATCAGAAAAGTAATACCAAAAACACACACAAAAATTAACATTATTTGATGAGCTAATCTGTTGAGAAGTGAGAACGCTTAAAATTTCAATGAAGGGTGGATTTCGTTGAGCATTGCGAGTACACCACTCGCCGAACTAATCATCGCCGTTCCATTTTTGACAAAGAACTATAATCGAATTGTAATTTCAAAACCATCGGAACCAATCGTCGACGAATCTCGTCTCTATCTTACGGATTTGAGAAAAGAGTTTCAATCCAACATAACCTTGTGAATAATTGTCGATGAAAATAATATAGTACTTCAAACCTTGAACAGAGGTTGATGTCAAACTCTTCCTCTCCTTTCAGTCGAGCTAGTTCTTTCTTCCCCGCTTTTTTAGAAGTTGAAAGACTGAAAGAGGGAGGGAAATACGAATGTTAAATAATTAAGAAAATACGCCTATAAAATATCATCTTTATACGATTCTCCCTAACGTTCTATATATTTGCATTCTAAGTCCATCTGTTTGCATATTTTTCTGTTTTCATTCTAGGTCCCAAAATTAATAAGATCAATTACTATATTTTTAATGAAAATTTTTGAACTTTCACGATTTATATAATTTTACAATTGACATTATTAAACATACAATTTTTTAAAAATATTAATTATATAATTACTCATAAAATACTGCATAATCTAGTATTTAATCCATTGCATACTAAAAATCGTTTTAGACATAAAATTTTCAGTTTTATCCTTATTATGTTAATGTATTGACCAATGAAAAAATTTCTATAATGTATTAATAAGGAGTAGAACATAATTTTTTTCATACGTTTGAAAAACCTTAAATAACACTTATAATGAAACAAAGGAAATATTTATTATTTATATATTCATTTATTTAAATTAATTTTAAATTATTTATAAGTAACAATAAATTGAAAATTTTCAATATATTTCAATTGATGAACACTTTAGAAAAAAATAAATCTCTCTAAAAATGTGTTGTTCATTAAGTTGTGCCTTTTTATCGTATCTTAATGGTTTTTTAAATAATTTTTTATTTTTATTATCATTAACTATCTAAGTAATAATGTTCATTAATAAGAAAGTAATACCAAAAACACACACAAAAATTAACATTATTTGATGACATAGTTTTGTTTTATTTTATGTTTAATATGATGATGTGCACACCATAATAGGAAAGAACATGAAAGACGTTGGGGTATTTATAATTTTTAATTCAGATTTGATTCAGATCCATCCGAGTTTGAATATCAAGAATATTTGAGAAAAAAAAATTAAATAAAATTTCATTAAATTCACAATATCACTAAAATTTTCTTTTATTTTAGTTATTTTGAATTTTTTGATATTAAAATAATTGATATATTTGAGTTTATAATTGTAATTTTGAGTTACTGGATTATATGAAATCTAAATATAATTAATATTGTTTGGTATGTAATTGTATTTCGAGTATTTAGGATATACATTTAGTTTTTGGTTCGATTCGCATTCAAGTTCGGATTGTCTAGTATATGAATTTAGGATCCATTCAAATATTTTGTCGGTTCAGGTTTGTATTCAATACCTTTTTTTGGATCGGGTTCGATTCGGTTCTTCGGATCTAAATTTTTTGCACAAATACATCCTAAGATTTGGATAGTAAAATAATTGATATATTTGGATTTATTCTTATTATTTTTATAATTATTTTTATTATTTAAAATATTAATTATTATTTTCTTTAACAAAAAGTTAAACTATTAATTATTATTGTTATTAATAATAGCCTAACTAGCAATCCCATGCGTCATGTTGGTAAACTAACGAGAGGATGTGGTGTATAGATATGCGAGATGTGATGTGATACTGAGAGACGTCCAATAGTTAGGTGGACGAACACGGTGTCTGTAAGTTCAACTCACCAGCGGTGTCGGTTTGGTCACACATTTTCACTTCTGAGATAAATCATTCATGCTAATGATGATTATCATCATTAGTGATCAACTTGGATTTTTTTGTTTCCATTAATTATCAACTTGGATTACTTTTCATTGCTTGTACACATGACATGCATTGCATACGTGTGAAGACATTAAGTCTGTACGATTTTGTAAGAACAACAATTACGTTCTCTTGGAAGGTGATTTCCAAAAAATATCATGATGTATATTAGAGTTAGATTTAGTGTTAACCCATGCGGTTAATTACTACCAAAGATAATACTAGGATAATGTATTTAACAAAATGTTTAACAAATATTGTAATAGCTTGCAAAAAAAAACAAATTACTCACATTGTGAAAAGATTTACCATATTCATTTTACTATTATTTTTCTCTTTTTTTTGTTTAACATGTTATCCGATTTATCAACCGTTTTCTTGAATTTCGTAGTATTTAAAATTTTCAAAAGATCAGATTTTTTGTTTGTTTTAGATGATCCTTTTAACGGTTTTTTTTTTCAATGAGTGTCACCTATAATAATTTTCATTTTTAAATTAAAAAACTCTCATAAATATATATTTTTAAGTATCAGTTTTTTCTTTAAATTACTACAAATCTGCGTTTTGGAAAGGATTCTATAACAAGTAATTAGGAAAAATTCCTTCCTAAATTACTAAAATCCCTTCATAAATTGTGATTTCTTAAATCTTTTAAGATTGTAGTGAATACCTTTCAAGATAGTTAGATTACCTTCAAAAATATTATATGTATTTATTTTTATTTTTTTTACTTTAACACAAAAATAAAGTTAATATATATATATATATATATATATGTGTGTGTGAATGAAAAGTATATATTTAAAAATGTGGAATTATTAGATTGTAGATTGTAATAATTCGACGCAGGCATGCATGAACAAGAGACCCAGAGGGAGAAACATATCAAAGTCCATTTGTATACATGTCTTTTGTTTGGTGTTAACGTTAACATCTCCATTATTTTAAATATTTTAAAATGCGTTGAGATGTCCTTTTCCCTCTCCCATTTTTTTAATAAAACACAATTGGTCTTTGTTATAAAGTTTGTCAATTACATACGATTAAATTTTTTTTTTTAATGTTCTGATCTGTTGTCCTGTTGTTTATTCTATTCCTTTGATGTATTTTTGTAAACCTTTTTGTTTGCAACAGGATCACCCTCTGATTTTATCAAATAATACTTTCATCCAGAGCTTGTAAATATACTTTTTCTATTTTCACGATGCACCACCGCTATTGAAAGAATTCTTGGTTGACCGCTTTACTTTAAAAATCTCTTATATCGCCAAAATTCATGTGTATTGTTAATGATATGGAATTTGGATAACAAATTTATAAAAGTGGATGCATTTAAAGTCAACGCGAGACATCATGTGTTTCGTCGTGGTATGTGAAACATCTATGAGATATCGATGATAGTTTTTTGGTGGACTCCTATTACAGAAGAAGCTAAACTAGAGGTTACGTCTATGCCAATGTGGGTCGAAATGAAAAACGTCCCTAACTCTCTTTTTTTTCGTGAAAAAGTCTCAGTTTGCTCGCAAGCCCTATAGGCGTGCCAATTCAACTTCATAGCGACACAGCTTGTGTTGAATTTTGAGGATGCAAATTTTTTTGTTGATGTGGACTTATCGAAGAAATTACCACAACATTATTATTTTCAGGTTAAGGGTGAAGAAGTTCGGGTATCTTTCTAAATATCCATAGCTGCCGGCACACTCCAGTACTTATCGGAAATGGAGCATATGGACGGGGTTGTGTGGCGAAGCTCCAGCAATCACAAGATACAAAAATCATTATGCATCATGTGATCGACCAGAGATTCAGAGGTCTGAAACTGCTGTTACTGAAAGTGTTGGGTCCGTAAAACAGAGTGTCAAAGTAAATACATCGGTTAGTGCACATGATTTAGATGAATGTGTTGTTGGGGTTAAGAGTTTGGTAATTCAAGATTGTTACAGAAATTGAAGATGGAGAGATTAGTTTGCTTTCCCACGTTTTGAAATCAACGGAAAATGGCTGGGCTACGGTCTCTCATTATGGAAGTAAAAGGTATGTCAAATCAGTAAAAGCGGTAACAACCTCAGCGAATTCAGCCGGGTTGGTCTATGGCCAGGTTACCATCGCATCTCCCTCAAGGTATGCAGCCTTGCGGGATCAGGAAGAAGAGCTTACGGCGGGAGTACAAGAATTAAACTCATAAACACAGTCGAAAGTAGAGTCGCAAACAGAGGGGGAAATAGAGTCAGTTGATTTGATCCCGATTATATCAGATGTGCCTAAACTATCAACGGGATCAACAACAATGACCTCTATTCCTGAAAACCATCTCTCAGGTCACCAATATGGTCCGAATGGTAGACATGAAACATCAATTCGACCAACTCTCCCAACATCCTCTAAAGTTGCTCACAAGTATTTCGCAAAAACTTCTTAAAACCCCAAGGATTTAAACCTCAGTAGTATCAAAAAGCGGGCCTCCCAGAAAAAAAACATTAATGTCGTGTTTCTCATGAAATGTTTGTGGTTTTAACAAATTAAGGAAGCATTCAGTGGTCAAAGATATGATTCGTTCTAATTCTATGGACTTTAGTGGTTTATTGGAAACTCGAGTTTCCGAAAACAAATCTGCTCGCATTGCTAATTCAATTTTCAGTGATTGGTCCATGGTTTCAAACTATGAACACAACCCATTAGGGAGGATTAAGGTGGTGTGGAGCAAAAATGTGGAGCTTATTGTGGTTTTCAAAACAGGGCTGTTAATATCGTGTTTTGTTAAGCTTTCAGGTTCTACAGAGGATTTTATTTGTACCTTTATTTATGCTTCAAACTATCTAGATGAGCGTAGAGATCTGTGGCGTGATCTTAAATCTCATCAGTACTCGACTCAGTTTCGAGGAGAACTGTGGCTATTTATAGGTGATTTTAATGAGGTTTTGGATCGAGCTGATCACTCTCTCTCTGCTATCTCTCAGGTTTCGGGAATTGTTGATTTTTGAGATACAATATGTTGTTGTTCACTGATCGACATGGCTTATCATGGATCCCGTTATACTTGGTGTAATAAGCAGGAGGAGGGGTTAGTTTGCAAGAAACTATAACATGTTCTTATAAATAATCATTGGTTGTAGTGTCCTTCTCATTCCTATTTTTTTTTTTGAGGCGAGGGGCTGCTCCGACCACCTTCTGTGGAATTGTCTCTTTGGCTGCTGCTCCATATAAGCCGAAGTGTCCTTTTAAGATTTTTAATATTGTAGTTAAAATGGATGATTTTCAGCCAGTTGTTGAGGCATATTGGAATACTATTCTGGCTCTGTTTCAATCAACTTCTGATTTGTTTAGATTTTCTAAGAAGCTAAAGTTTCTCAAGCCAGCGATTCGAGAGCTTAGTCATTCTAAGTTACATCACCTTACTAAGCAGACTGAGGTAGCTTTTCCGGTTTTTTTTAGAAGCAAAATATTACTTGAACTAGACCTGATACTCTGTTTATCTTAGACGAATCAACAACATACAAAGCATGGGAGAAAGTGGTGGTTTTGGAGGAAAGTTACTTGAGACAAAAGGCGAAGCTTCATTGGATAAATGTGGGGAATAAGAATAACCGTTTTTCATAGTGTAGTTAAAGAGAGGGAAACAAGAAACTCTATTAACCTAATGGCAAGTTGCTTACAAGTCGAGAGGACATTAAAAATCAGAAGCTATCCGTTATTTCACCGAGTTGTTTGGTATGCATCCTCATGGTTACTCAGGCCTGTCAGCGGATGAGATCTCTAACTATTTACAGTACAATTTCTCGTAGGAGGAGAGGTCACCGATCAAGATATTAAAAAAGTATTATTTCTATGCCTTCTAAAAAGTTTCCAGGTCTGGATGCCTACACAGTTGAATTCTATAAGGAGGTTTGACATATTGTTGGGAATGATTTTATTATGGCTGTTAGATATTTCTTCACCTATTTTTTAGCTAAGGGTCTCAACACAACGATTCTTGCTTTGATCCCAAAGAAGAGTGGCACCATTGGAATGAAGGATTTATTGTCCTATATCATGATGTAATGTGGTCTATAAGGTCATCTCGAATCTCTTGGCTTGTTTTATTACGCAAAATCAGTCTCTTTTTATTGAGGATCGTTATATGATGAAAAACTTGCTCCTCACGTCTGAATTGGTTAAGGTTTATCATAAGCCTAATGTTGCCTCGCACTGTGCTATGAAGATTGATATATCCAAAGCGTTTAACTCGGTTTAATGGAGTTTTAAGAAATATATTTTAAGAGCTATTCAGCTCCCGGATCAGTTTGTTAGATGGATCGAGCTATGTGTGACCACTCCGTTATTATCAGTTTAAATCAATGGTAAGCTAACAGGGTTTTTTAGAAGTGAATGGGGGTTATGCAAAGGTTGCTCTTTTCTCCCTATTTGTTTGTTATTTGTATGAATATTTTATCTCGCATGTTAGACAAAGCAATGATTAATGGCAAATATGGGTTTCATCCGGGTTGTAAAAGTCTAAACCTTACTCACTTATGCTTTGCGGATGATATAATGATGTTTGCTCATGGGAGGATCCACTCTATCAAAGGTATCCTTGCTGTCTTTGATGAGTTTGCTCGTATCTCTAGTTTGAAAATTAGCTTGGAGAAAACTTCTTTGTTTATCACAAGCGTTTCTCTTGTTGCTCGGGCTTCTGTCTCGACTTTCCTGTTTACCAGTAAGATATATGGGTTTACCTTTACTCACTAAACGAATGACAAGCACAAACTTTCAGCCGCTAATAGAAAAAATTTGAGCACATATTGGTTCTTGGAATAATCGTTTCTTATCGTTTATGGGTCGTCTTTAATTAGTATATTTGGTGATTGCGAGTTTGACAAATTTTTGGATAGCTGTGTTTAGACTTCCTTGGGCTTGCATCAAAGAAATAGAGAAGATAAGTTCAACATTTTTATGGTCTGGACTTGATTTAAATCCAAAGAAGTCGAAAGTGGCCTGGAGCGACATTTGTAAACCTAAAGTTGAAGGGGTCTTGGTCTTAAGCCTTTGGAGATAGCTAATAAGGTTTGTTGCTATAAGTTGATTTGGAGATAGCTAATAAGGTTTGTTGCTATAAGTTGATTTGGAGATTGGTATCAACAAGGACTTCTTTGTGGGTGAACTGGGTCCATAAGAATCTGATCGAAAATGATTGTTTTGGTCGACAAAGTTGAGGATGAGTGCTGGCTCTTGGATGGGCGAAAGCTTCTAAAGTTTCGCGATTCAGCTAAGGTTTTCATAAAGTTAAGGTTAGAAGCATTTATTCACACATCTTTTTGGTTTGATAAATGGTGTTCACTTGATAGGCTGGTTGATGTCCTAGGGGAAAGAGGCTGCATTGATTTGGGTGTTAAATCTTCAGATACTTTGGGAGATATCTTTGCTACTCATCGTCGTAGGCGTCATCGTAATCCCATCCTCTCTTAGATTGAGGAAGAGATTACATAGTTAAAGGATTGTGCTTATGTTGATTTAGACATTGCTTTGTGGAAAGGTAGGGAAGGTAAATTCAAGACAAAGTTATCTTAAGGGATACTTGGAATCAGTTAAGAGAAGTTTATCTGGAACAGACCTGGTCTAAGGGTGTTTGGTCCCCTCATGGTACTCCAAAGTTCTCCTATATTGTGTGGCTGGCCGTCCTCAATCGTCTTTCAACAGGTGATAGAATGATTTTATGGTCTTCAAATACTGCTCATGGTTGTGTTTTCTGCAGTACTTCGATGGAGACTTGATATCATCTCTTTTTTCTCTTGTCCTTTCACCTCTCCGATATGGTATCAACTCACTTCAGACCTCCTACAACAAAGGTACACTAACCATTTTCAGAATATTTTTTTATCGGTTCTAGCCTCAGGTAACAGGAGGACATGAGACTTTCTTGCAAAGTATGTTCTCCAAGTGGTTGTTTATCTCTTATGGCGGGAGAGAAATATGAGGAGGCAAGGGGAGGTACCATCTAACATTGATCAGCTGATTCGGGATGTGGAAAAGACAATTCGTAATCGTCTATCAACAATGCAATGCCAGAGCATTATGAAAAATGGTTTACAAGAATTTAGAGCCTTCTTTGTGGCTCTTTTCTCTTCTATTTTTTTTCTATCTTTTCAGCTCATTCGGAAGTCGGAAGTGGGTGTATTCTTTTTACCAATTATTGGTTTTGTCCCATTTGGGGTTTGCCAGTCTTTGGGTAAAACGAGGTAAACACTTCTGATATTTCAATCTTCGAGCTTCCTTCTTGTTTTTTAAAATTTTCAAAAATGGTATTGTATAAAGGTTTCTTGAATATAGTTTTACTTAATATTCAAAAATATATACTCTCTCTATTATTTCATCAATAAATTTCACATTTCATCAAAAAATATTTTGATTTAACATATAGTTTACAACAGAAAATTAATTTAAAACTACTATCATGATCCTAACTATACTTTAATTATTTTTTGTACAAATACTCTTTCAGCTAGAGTAAATATACATTCTATATTTTTCAAATCTTGTATATTTTCATATATTCCGTATCTTTCCTTTTCTTATTTTGAACAAGACATCGCACCGAGAGTTTTCTTTCAAATCTTGGGGTTTCTAGAATGGTGGGGAGATAGGCTCAGGAAATCGGCTTGGTCGCGGTAGAGGTGGTGTCAAACAAGTAGGAAGCTCTCGTGGACGTGGCGGTCCAGCTCCTGCCAATGTAGATAGAGCAGTGGGAAAATCAATTGTAGCTGTTGAAAATGTGGCAGTAACTGATGCATATCGATCAGTAGTTTGCGGCTTAACCGACAAGCAATGGTTAAGAGTAAAATGAATCATGAATGCAACAACAATTGGGGAAAATATGCAGTTTTCAGGTATGTTGCTTTCTCCTTCTTGGATTTTAGATTCATGTGCTACACATCACCTTACTAGTAGAAGATATGTGTTGAGAAATGTAAGAAATCGACTCCGACTCAGATTATATTGGCTGATGGACGAACCATGATAGCTGATACAATTGGTTTAATTGTTTTGAATTCAAACTTTAAGTTGATTGAGGTTTTTATTGAGAATTTGGGATTTGACTTGATTTCGATTACACAATTGATGGAAGAGAATGATTGTATGATGCAATTCTCTATTGTATTTAGTGTGATTCAAGACCACACTACGAGGATGCTGATTGGAGTGGGTAAATCGATAGGAGGTCTATTATATTTTTAGAGTACAAAAGTTATTGCAGCGTCTAAGGATCTTACGATTCAATCTGTAGAATTGTGTCATAGGCGCTTGGAACATCCATCTTTGAAAGTAGTTGAGTCATTTTCAATTTCTAGTTTTGAGTTTAGTGGTAGAGATTTTCAGAATAAAGCGTGTGAGACATGTATCCACGGTAAGCAAACACATTGTCCTTCTTTTTGAGTAATAATAAAACTACAAAGATTTTTGAGATGATTCATTGTGATATATGAGGTCCTTATCGGATTCCATCTTATTCGGGAGCTTGATACTTTCTCACTATAGTAGTGATTTTTCTCGAGGCACTTGGATATACTTGATGAATGCAAAAATCAAGATGACACCAACAAAACTTTGATATTTTCTTGCTTCAACGAAAAGACAATTTGGCAAGCAAGATTGAAAAATAAGAAGTGACAACGGAAGTGAGTTTTTGTCAATAACTACGTATTTTTAGAGAAGAGAATACACGTGGAGACTTCTTGTGTGGGGATACCGCAACAAAATAGCTGCGTCAAACGAAAACATCATCATCTACCTAATGTAGCTTGGACAATGATATTTGAAGAGCATCTCCCTAAGGAGTTTGAGGGAGAGTGTGCGCTTACTGAAGTGTATATTATTAATAGGTCGATCCTAAAATATGAAATTTTGTATGTCGTATGAAATTTTGTATTATACTCGACCTTTGTATGATAATCTTCAGGTTATGGGATGTGAATGCTACATACACAATCAAGATCATAAAAGGGATAAGTTTGCAAGTCGAAGCCGAAAATATGTGTTTATCAGCTATCCACAATGAAAGAAAGGATGGTGTGTTTGATATAGAAAAATGATTTTTTTTTCTACTTCACACGATGTGATTTTTCGAGAAGATACAACTTGTGTAGATATCTCGGGAGATGATGTCTTTGAGATGCAAAATACGACTCGATTGATTTCTCTGTTGACTGAAACTGAATATTAATCAACTCGAGAAGTTGAGAATGTAGTTGTGATTGAAAATAATGTTGCATTTTCTTTGATTGTTACTACTGACGATAATGATGTGATTCTAGTTACCGCTGATGCAAATTCTTCACATGTTGTGGTTCATCTTGTAGAAAAACAACTACCTTGCATCTCTAATCACAACAGATCTACTTTCAGTTCATGTCTCCAATATTCTAGTGGAACCATCAGTTGTTATTGTGCGACAAGATGAACATGAACAAATATCATCGAGATATCTCCAGGATTATAACACGACTTGTGTCTATCCTGACTCAACAAGCCTATATCCACTATCGGATGCACTCTCATCTAAGCCGTTCTCGGTGAGTGACAAAGCTTTTCTAGTAGCTGTCATAAATGCGCCATAATCTAAAATCTAGCCTAGGCTATGCGAGATGAGCATTGGCGTAATGCAATGGGTGGTGAGGTTGGTGCTATTGAAGTTAATAAAAACATGGATACTTGAGGATCTACTGGAAGGAAAGAAGGCAATTGGTTGCCAATGGGTATGTAAAGTTAAACATCGTTCTGATGGTTCGATTAAACGCTATAAAGCAAGGTTAGTTATCTTGGGAAATCGACAAGTTGAAGGAGTTGAATATGATGAGTCTTTTGCTCCCGTTGTGAAGATAACCATGGTTTAGTTTTTTCTTTCCGTATTTGCAGCTCAAAATTGGAAAGTGTATCAAATGGATGTTCACAATACACTTTTCCTTGGTGATATCGATGAGGAAGTATACATGAAACCTCCACCATGGTTTCTTGCAAAAAATGATGGATACATGTGTAGAATATGAAAGACAGTATATGGATTAAAATAAGCACTGCATTGTTGGTTTACCAACCTTGCTTCTTCCCTTGAAGAATATGGTTTTCGTCAGTCTACTACCTATTATTCTCTATTTGTGTTTGAAAATGAAGGTATCGAAATAAGGGTTCTGGTATATGTCGATGACTTGGTCATCATGGGAAACACGATTGGTGCAATTCAGAAATTCAAAATCTACCTTAATACATGTTAAATAACATGAAAAGATCTTGGTGTGTTAAAGTATTTTTAGGAATGGAAGTTGCATGAAGTCCACAAAGAATATATTTTTGTCAAAGAAAATTTGTTATAGACATCTTGAACGAAACATGGCTGCATTTCCACTCGAACAACATCATCAACTTGTGTTGGTTGATGGTCCTCTCTTATCGGATCTGAATCATTCGGTGTTTGGTGGGTAAGTTGATTTATCTCGGTGTAACACGTCCATATCTTGCATACTCTGTTCATATTTTGTCTCAATTTATGAAAGATCCTCGAGAAGAAAATTGGACAACAAATATTTTGTCTTAATTTATGAAAGCTCCTCGAGAAGAAAATTGGACAACAAATCTTAGGATTGTTCGTTATTTTAAAGGGAGTCCAGGATAAGGCATTTTGCTTTGAGCTAATCGTGATCTTCAACTTTATGGTTGGTGTGATTCTGATTTTTTCCAGTTGCCCATTGACATAAAGATTTTTGACAGACTGGTTTATTTAACTCGGTCAATCTATATCTCTTAGAGAACGAAGAAACAAAACATTGTAAATAATTCTTCAGCAGAAGCCGAATACAAAGCAATGTCCAAAACAACTCAAGAATTAATTAGGTTAAAAGCTTTGCTTCTTAACCTGGGAGTAACATTGACACAACCAATGCACATCTATTATAATAATATGGCTATACTTTACATTAGTGTGAATCCTGTTTTTCATGACCAAACGAAATACCTTAAAAGAAATTGCCACTTTATTCAGGATGAGATTAAAGCCGACAATCTACTTACAACTCATGTTTCTACTAAAACTCAGCTCGCATATATCTTCACCAATGCTTTGAGACTGCGAAATTGATGCATTTGGGATCAAACTGAGCATCTTAAACCTCCATGCTTCAGCTTGAAAAGGGGAGTGTTAGAGTAAATATACATTTGTAAGAGGGATTTTGCTGGGAAGCGATATTCTCGGAGGGGCTAACAGAAGCGATCAGGAAGGCGATTTAGGGTTTTCTCAATCATGCAAGCGCCGCCAGGCACGTTGAGCACACCGTCGCCTGCTCTGGAGGCTCAGCCGTGTCGAGGAGCTGCAGGAGTACCGGAAAACTTGGAGACACAGAGCAGAGCTGGAGGGGAAAAACAGAGTGGAGTCAAGGCTCAATCGGTAGAGGAACAGAATCATGTAATGATCAGGGCTGAAAGAGGAGTTATGGTCTTTGACAAGGAAGAGATGGTGAGGAACAGTTCGCCAGATGTTTCAGTAGAAAAGGCTACAGCACCAGCGGTGGCTGTAACAGTGGTGGTTGGAGAAACAGAACTAGTAGATGCTGTAGCGTTGGATTCAGAGGAAAACAGAGTCAAATCAGTTGATGTTGGTATTGAATCTAAAGCGAAGGAGGATTTGAACACATCGTCAAAATCATGGGCTAATGCTATGCGTCCTTCTCTTTCGAAGTTTGATTATTCAATTTCAGAGGTTGATGGAAAACAAGTGGTAAAGGTACCAGAGGAAGTTTTTGACAATGTGCCACCTTTGTGGGAGGAATTTGTAATTGAAAACTTCACGTCTTCAGCTCCACATGTAGCGAAAGTTCATGTAATAGTGAACAAAATATGGAACTTGGGGGACAAGAATATCAAAATTGATGCGTATGTGGTAAGTGAAACGTCGATAAAGTTCAGGATCCGAAATATAAACGCTTGAACCCGTGTTCTACGACGCGGAATGTGGAACATCTGTGACGTCCCAATGACAGTCACAAAATGGACTCCATTTAAGGAGGAGGCACAACCTGCTCTAACTTCAATGCCGATGTGGGTAACCATTAAAAATGTCCCACCAACATTATTTACTTGGAAGGGTTTGAGTTTTATCGCAAGCCCGGTGGGGACTCCTTTGAGAATGCACCAAGAGACAGAATTGGTATCAAACTTCGAGGAAGCGAAGATATTTATATATGTAAATCTCAACCTATTGCTTCAATGTTAGAGGAGAGGATTATGAGGTCAAGTTTGAGTACCCTTGGCTCCCCATGCATTGCGAATGCTGTAGAAAGTGGGGACATTTAGAGAAAGGCTGCTTGGAAAAAATCAAATCACCAGTAGTGCTGCCAGTGGAATTTGCAACAAGGGACATAGTGGAGAAAGCTGAGTCTAAAGATGTTGTAGTTGACAGAGAACAAAGGGTGCTTCAAGAACCAAACTCGGGAAAAGATAGTGCCAAGGACTGGAAAATTCAGAGCAGGAAGTCAGGGAAGAGAAGCCTATTGTATGGCGAAGTGAAAATAGCGACTCCAACTCGCTTTGAAGTTCTCGAGAATCTTGAAGCAGAGGAGGAGAGGACTGTTGAAAAACGGGATAAACTCGCACGAGCTGCATCACTAGAGGTTCAGGCTAAGTCTCCCGTAAAAAGGGCTCTATCGAGATATATGGATGAAGTACTCGTGGAAAATGCAGAACAATCCAAAAGAATTGAGAATGCGGAATCTTACCAGCTAACAGAGCGGGAATTAGGAGAAGGTCCAGGCTCGAGAGAAAAACAGGGTAAAGTTCTCCATAAAGTTGGCGGAAAGAGGAGAATTGGTGAAAACCGATACAGCTGTTACTTTGGGTCTGACTAACGAGAAAGGGATGATAATGAAGCAGGCTTCAATGAACCAGTCTAGCTTGGAAATATTGGAGAAGCAAGCTACGACTATGGAAGGGTTTAATAGTCAAAGTAGTACTGCTTCAGCAATTATAAGGAATGAATCCCCAGGAGTCCTCTGTAATTGCCGCAGCCAAAGAAGGAGTTAAAGAGCACCTTAAGGCCGCTACTACTGGGAAAAATAATGAGGAGAAAAATGATCTGATTCAGAAAACCGAAAGTGTTGAGTCTGCAGGGGAGTCACTCGCAACACAGGAACCACAGAAGCAAGCGCGAATATCACTACTTCGATCAGCAAAGTCACAAAAGCATGCCCAAAGCTCTCTCCCACAGTTGGGGGACCAAAATCAGAATACATTAGGAAGAAGGAACCAACGCAAAAAACCTTGATGTCGTGTTTTTTTTGGACTATTCGAGGTTTCAATAAACAGAGGAAGCAATCCGTTGTGAAAGAATTGATAAGGAAAAATGGGATGTTATTTGGTGCGTTGTTGGAAACGAGAGTGGTGAAGGACAAGTCAAAACCCATCGCTAAATCAACATTCAGAGGCTGGAATATGGAGTCAAACTATGAGTTCAACCCACTTGGAAGAATTTGGCTAGTATGGAGCGAATCAGTTTTGTTGACAGTTATCCATAAGACGGATCAGCTAATAATTTGCAAAGTAAAGATCCAGGGGACAACGAAGGAGCTGGGTTGTACGTTTGTGTATGTGTTGAACACTCCGGAGGGAAGGCGAGAGCTCTAGAGAGATCTAAGGTCTCAAGGGGAAGAATTCAACTTAAGAAGTCTGGCTTGGCTGTGCGCGGGGGATTTCAATGAGATTTTGAGTATTTCTGAACACTCTTTGGCAAACTCCATGCATGTCAGTAGTGCAGGAATGATGGAATTTAGGGATACAGTTACTCATTGTGGCTTAGTTGATATGTCTTTCCACGGGCCAGAATTCACATGGTGTAATAAAAGAGAGGAAGGGCTGATCTGTAAGAAGTTGGACAGAGCTTTAGTGAATAGTAGTTGGTTAAAACGAACATCGAATTCATACTGTAGCTTCGAAGGTCGGGGCTGTTCTGATCATGTATGTGGCACTATCTCGTTGTGTGGGAGTCTGCATAAACCGATGGTTCCATTCAAGGTAGTGAACGCAATAGTCACCATGGTAGAGTTTAAAGCTCTTGTAGGGAATTATTGGTCGGGAACGCCAGTCTTATATACCTCAACCTCAGTGCTGTATCATTTCTCCAAGAAGCTAAAGCTCCTCAAACCGATCATCAGAGAATTCAGTAGACACAGAACACACCACTTGACAAAGAGAAAGGAAGTCGTGTTTGCTCGATTATGTGAAAAGCAGTCAGCCACATTGAGCTGTCCTAATGATCAAAACATGCAAGCTGAAGCCTTAGCGTATGAAACCTGGGAGAGAATAGCAGCGATAGAGGAAAGCTTTCTAAAGCAGCAGCAAAGCTTCACTGGATGCAAATTGGAGATCAAAATAATCGAGCCTTTTATAACGCGATAAAAAACGGGAGGTAAGAAATTCAATACATGAGATAAGATCAGCGGCAAATGAGATATTCACGACTAGAGAAGAGATTAAGAATGAAGCAGTAAGGTACTTTAAGGATTTTTTCAAAGCTCCAGCACTAGAACGTTCAGATGCAAATCGTGAACTGGAGATACCTCCGATAATGGAATACCAATATCCTCCGGAAATGGGTAACAACTGGCTGCGAAAGTTTCAGACATGGAAATCAAGAATGTACTCTTCTCAATGCCACTAAACAAGGCCCCAGGACCAGATGGATACACGGTAGAGTTCTATAAGGAGATGTGGTCAGTTATTGGTCTTGACTTTACGGTTGCAGTCAAATCTTTCTTTGTATATGGATTTTTACCGAAGGGACTGAACTCTACAATACTATCACTAATCCCGAAAAAACAGGGACCATCGGGATGGGAGATTTTAGGCCTATATCTTGTTGCAACGTGTTGTACAAGGTGATCTCAAAAATCATAGCAAATCGTCTTCAACGTATTCTCCCGGGTTTATATCTCAGAACCAGACAGCCTTCATCAAGGACAGATATTTGATGGAGAATCTTATGTTAGCATCAGAATTGGTTAAGGACTATCATAAGCCAGAGATCTCATCAAGATGTGTTATGAAGATTGATATAAAGAAGGCTTTCGATTCAGTGAGCTGGAGGTTTCTCGCCAAGATCCTAAGAGAAATGGGACTGCCGGAAAATTTTATAAGATGGATTGAGCTATGTGTAACCACTCCATCATTCTCGGTTTAGATAAATGGGGAATTGACTGGCTATTTTAGAAGTGAGAGAGGACTAAGACAGGGATGTTCTCTTTCTCCTTACATCTTTGTGATATGCATAAATTTTCTCTCCCAAATGTTGGACAAGGCGGCTAGGCTTGGTGAATTTGGCTACCACCCTAGTTGTCGAAGTCTGAATATTACTCATCTTTGCTTTGTAGATGATATCATGGTGTTCACGGATGGGAGGACTCGATCAATAAAGGGGGTTCTAGAAGTCTTCAAACGATTTGCTTCAATCTCGGGACTAGATATAAGCCTGGAAAAAACCACTTTGTTCATAACAGGCATATCTTCGAGAATTCGGGAACTGCTGAATGAGTTCCCTTTCGAAATTGGAGAACTACCGGTCAAATACCTGGGACTACCACTCCTCACTAAGAGAATGACGACAACGGATTATTAGCCACTCATTGATAGGATCCGGTCCAGCATAAGCTCCTGGAAACTTTTGCAGGAAGATTGCAACTCATCTCCTCTGTGATAACAAGCCTCACAAACTTCTGGATTGCAGCATTTAGACTACCAAGAGCCTGTATTAAGGAAATCGAAAAAATAACCTCAACTTTCCTATGGTCGGGTCCAACACTAAATTCAAAGAAAGCTAAGGTGGCATGGGAGGACGTTTGTAGACCCAAGTCAGAGGGAGGTCTCGGTATAAAATCTCTGGTTGAAGCAAACAAAGTAAGCTGCTATAAACTGATATGAAGGCTTGTATCGTCTAAGGACTCTTTATGGGTCAACTGGATTAAGAAAAATCTGATCCGAAAAGGCTCCTTTTGGTCCGAGAGTGTAACGAAGACGGGAGGATCATGGATGTGGTGGAAACTGCTCAAATATCGCAACTTGGCAAAGGCATATCATAAGATGGAGGTATGTAACGGCTTTCGTACTTTCTTTTGGTATGATGACTGGTGCTCGCTAGGAAGATTGATTGATGTGCTAGGAGAAAGAGGTTTTATTGACATGGGAGTTAAAGCGGAAAATACACTATCGGATGTGCTAGCGAACACCAGACCACAGAGGAGAAGACCAGCCATTTTAGCGGTTATAGAAGAAGAAATAAGAAAGGTAAGGGTTCGGGGAAGCTCTGAAGAGGACATAGCCCTTTGGCGGCACAAAGAGAACAGGTTCAAGCCACAATTCTCAACAAAGGAAACTTGGAACCAACTCAGACAAGGGCACAGCCGGAGTACATGGTCAAAGGCAGTGTGGTACTCGCATGCAACTCCAAGATTTTCATTTATAATGTGGCTAGCTGCTCAAAACCGCCTGTCAACGGGAGACAAAATGCTTATTTGGGCGCCAAATGCATTAGTGAATTGTGCTTTCTGTTCTGATCCAGTGGAGACACGGAATCATCTGTTTTTCTCTTGTAGCTTCACCTCGCAACTGTGGTACAATCTCGCGTATGGACTGTTTCGTTCGGATTTCACAAACCAGTTTACTCAACTACTATCCCTATTCCACGCAAAAGGATACAAGGCAACGAAAGACTTTATAGCGAGGTACGCATTCCAAGCTCTCACATACACTATCTGGAGGGAACGAAATCAAAGAAGGCAGGGACAAACTCCTACCCAAGCAGCAAATTTGTTTCGTCAGATAGGAATCATTATTCGAAACAGGATCTCAACGTTACAAATGCAAGTAAAGCTTCAAGATGGGATACAAGTATGGTATGCGACAAGATTATAATGATATGTTGGCTTTCTTTTCCTCATTTCAGCTCCGTCATAAGGGATGGTACTCTTTTTCCCGAGAGGTGATTTTGTCCCACTGAATTTTCCACCTCTTAAGTTTTAACGAGACCATCGCTTATTGACCACTTCTAAAAGCTTTTTCAAATTTTATTTCAAAATAAAGATGCATATTTTGTAAAAACTGAGTTTCCCATTTGAATATAATTTTACATAATATTAAAAAAAAAAATATATATATATATACATTTGTATATTTTCCATATTTTGTATATTGCATATATTCCGTATCTTTCCTTTTCTCATCACGATTGTTTGAGCTTCAAGAGTTTACTTTCATAATTTTATATCTAGTTTATTGAGATTGACTGAAAGAAATAAGAATAAGGTGTCTGTAAACAAAGCTGAACTGAATAGATAATTACTTCTACAGTTTTATTAAAAACAGTTAATGTCAAGAAAAAATATTAAATATAACAAGATTATTGGAGAAATATCTTTTAACACCTCGGCAAATCAGAATATTCTAGACCGGCAGCACCGTACAGGAAGGAGCATGTGACATACTTTACGTATAGCAAATCGTTTTATTTAAAATTGACTGCAGAATTTATATGGAAAACTGTTTCTCTGATAAACAAAAGTATATCCTTTATAAAAAAAATGAACAAAAGGTATCCTTTATTAAAAAATGAAAAAATGTTTCTATTTTCCAAGTAATAATTGCTACAAATTTTTATTAAAAAATCAAAAGTGACATTTTCTAGCTTTAATTACTATCGTGTGCATACGTTACACAATTAAAAAAATTTTAAACATAAAAACGATATTTTCATGTATGAGGATAGATATATAACCATTTACAATGTCAACATGCTAAAAAAAGTTAAAAGAAAACTAAATATAGTGACCGAAAGAAATTTTTTTTTCGACAAACGATTACTGTAGTACTCAAGTTTGAGAAAGCGAGTTATACCGAGATATAACAATTTACAACAAAACAATCGTTATCAGATAAAACCATGGTCAATAACTAAATGCAAAATTGCAGGAAAAAACTACATGCAAAACATTTTAAAACTAAATGCAAAACATACAGCACCTTTTATCAAAATATATATATATATACAAAGACGATTGTATCAGAACCTAGATAAACGATTCTAACCATAACGTACATACGAGACGTTAATTATTACCTACGAGATTTGATTTTGTCCATAAATATAAAAAGTTCTAATAGAGAAGTCAACTAGTCGATAAGGATATTTTTCAATCTAAACTTTGTTTATTCATTATGGTAGTTATATTATTCGGTTAACAGAACGGAGAGCAGACCAACAGCACATGGTGCATTAATTTTCTTATAATTATTTTCAATCAAGATTCAGTGAAGCAGGCTCTTCGACCAAATGGATTTGTAGAATTCAAAATTTCAGTATAACTAAATATCCATATGTCAAAATATTTAATCACACTAAACAAGTATCATATGCTTTTTGGCCAGGTAACAACATTAATTGTTCACATGGTAAAATGATTTGAACAGATCAGAGAGTAAATTTTTTTCTGGATGTCAATATATTGTGTATATATATATGTATATTACTCCATCTATTTTAATATTTATAAAATATTTTAAAGATTTTATTTTCGTTTCAATTTATTTGTTTTTAAACAGAAACATTTTAATGTATTTAATTTTAGTAGCAATTTAAATTTTGTATTTTATTTAATCATTGGTCTTATCTAATATCTTGTTTTTATGTAAGAACATTTAAAATGAATAATTACTATAGTTTTTAAAATTATCCGTTTTTAACTAAAACATCATACTATATATATATATATAATTAAAGTGAGTAATTACTTATATATATGTATAGACATGAGTCCTACAAAATCATTTCGTTCTTTGCAAATTGTTAAAACCATTAATTATACCCATATATATGTTTTTTTGTAGGATGCGTTAAAAAATTTATGTTGGGTAACGTAATGTAATATTAGGATATAAGAATTCTCGTACCATAAAAAAAATGCAATTGGACGTCCTCCGAAATGTATGGGTTATCTATATAGCACATTATTTTTAGATAAACTGCACATGATTTTTAGATATCTATATAGCATATGCATGCGTTATCTATGTGTATATACATATATATCTTTTGATGTAGCTAGAAAGTCAAACTTACTGAATATAAAAGAAAATTATAACAAAGAAACAAAAAGCAACGGATGCCAAAACAAACAAGAAAAAAACAAAAAGCTATATTAGAAAAATGTACAAAGTAAAGGAAGCAAATATGCGAAATGAATTACATTTAAAACCATATCTCTAGGACATTTGGTTAAATTAAATGAAAAAAATAATATATAATAACAAAAACTAATATATTGGCTAGAATTCGACTATTTTTTCGTCTTTTTCAATTTAAAGGTTTATGACCTCTAGTTCTTTACTATGTTACTATATATCTAAATATATGTTATGGTGAGTTGGTGACTATGCTTTGATTGTGATGCTGAGACCCACAAGCTAGTGACCTTCAAACCTGTTCACATTCAATTCATGATAACTACAACTTAACTAACGTAAACATACTTTCCCCACATTTTTAATATTTCTTACGAAGGTTATAGACGTAGCATTGTTGGTTCAATACTGGTGGGACGTGCATTATGTAGAGGAGGGTCACCTGACCCCAACAAAGTTTATTGAATCGCTTATGAGAAATTATAATGACCCCAGTTGAAAATAAATTCCGATCTCTTATACAAAATCAATCTAAACAAGTAGGATGAAAATGATGCCAATCTAGTTGGGTTAGTGTTAAGACTTAAAAAACCAACTGTACTGTAATTCACATGTACTATGGAGTATGTAGTATAGAAGAACAATCGTTCCTCTCTTTTCTTTTTCTAGAAATCCCTAACCGCTACAGATTTTTTCTCTGTTTGCTTTTTTGGCGACCGTCGGTTTTGACGCCACCACGAGAAGGCTCATTTTTTCTTTGTGTCTAGTTATGTTTCATTGTCAGCTATGTCTAAGTTGATTTGCGAGGTTTCGGTCGTCTAATCTCCAACGGTGCTGATTTGTAGTCATACCGTGACAATAAGGTGGAGCTGGCTGGAGAAAGTGCGGGCTCAATATTTGTACGGGTTTAGGACAAAAATGTTTTGATAACTTATGATCTGATATGTGATTCGCTTGTTGGTCAGTAAATCGGATTTAATAGAACGTGTGATGGATCAATTTAGTTTTAAGTTTGTATTGATATAAAGAAAGAGAATTAAAAGATAAAAGAGAAACGATGATGAGAGAAAAAAAGAAGATGACAAAGAAAGAAAAGAAAAAGACAAAAAAGAAGAAGAAGATGATGAGATACAGTAAAAGAGAAAGAAGAAGAAGCAGATGAGATGAAAATAAAAGAGAAAGAAGACGAGGTACAGAAGAAGAAGCGATGAAAGATAATAGTAATAAGAAGAATAAAGATGAGATGAAAGAGAAAGATGAGATGATAGGAAAAAGAAAAAAAATTTGTCAGATTTGTCAAAGTGAGAATAGATGCTCACTGGCATCATATGAGTTTTTAGCAACATTCTCTTCATATTAGACATATTTTGGTACCCTTCTTGTATTTTGCTGAGAAAAAAATAAGATTTGTCTCTCACCCAATTTTGCCTTTTAACAAATTCACTCTAGATTTAATCTCAATATAATTCTTGTTATCTAAATGAATATTTATATACGTCAAACATGCATATAGCCACGGTGAGATAATTTATTTCTGTAAGAATGTTCTATTATTGAGTAACTCTAAATTATATTATATATATAATTTTTCATAAATGAAAATTCACACGCGTCAAACATTCACACAGTCACGACAAGATGATATCTTTCTAAAAATGTTGTATTATGTAGGGGGTGGGAAAGTAGGAATTTGGGACGGAACTTTGTGAAAACGGAAACAGGACCAGGACTGGAATTAGGGAACTAAAAAGATGTCTCATATGTATTCCATTAAAAATTCAGGACAAGACGAGAGCATACGGGACAGAAACGGAAATTTTCAAAACTAAAAACATGACAATAATAAAATCTAAAATTTATTTATCCATCATACATCATCTATAAATTATCCGATAAATAAATACAAACAAATTTTGATTTAAATTATTTAATAATTAAAATTTTAAAATTTGACAAACCAACGTATGTAAGCCTTTAAACATAAATTATATAGTCATAATAAAATTTAAATAAGTTACAGGCTTTCGATTAATATAAAACAAAACTAGAATTTTAAATGATATAAAATATAATAACAAATCAATAATATCTTAGAAAAATCATAAAATTTGTATATAGTATTCTATATGTTCAATTTACTATTAATAAATATTATATTATATTATATATATTTAATATAAAATTTCTCAAGTAGGACTTCGGAAATTCATGTTCTCGTCCTGTCCTATTCCTAAATAGAAATTAAAAACTTGTCCCATATGAGAAATAAAATCCTATATGGAATGGAAATTCGGGACCAGGAATAAGACAAAACGGGATAAGATGGGATGAAACGGGAATTATGCCCAACCCTAGTATTATTATTGGGTCCCTCTAGATTTCATTATATGTATATATACTTTTATCTAAATGAAAACTCATATGAGTCAAAATGGGTCATGGATCATTGGTGTGACCCAACCCAACCCAACCCATGAATCCTAATGGGTTAAAAAATTTGATCCTAATAGGTTGATGGTTAAATGGATTGATGGTTCAAAGGTTGGATTTTAATGGGTTTATGGTTAATCATTTGACCCATCAATTTTTTTTTTAAATTGAATCAAACCAATTTAACTAATTTTCACAATCTCTCAATTTTTCCACCAAAATGTGGATACAATTTTTCCGTCAAAGTATTGATCCACAATTTTTCCGCCAAAATCTGTATCTGCAATTTTTTCGCACAAAACATGATTTATAAATTTTTGCCAAAAATAAGAATTCCGTAATTTTTCTGCAAATAAGAGAATCCACAATTTTCCAGCCAAAAAACTTGATTATGTAATTTTTCCACCAAAATGGAAATCTGTAATTTTTCCGTCAATATGTGAAATCCGTAATTTTCCTGCCAAAACAGATCCACAATTTTCCTGCCAAAAACTTGATTCCGTAATTTTTCAAACAAAATGAAAATTAGTACTTTTACGTCAAATAAAAAATCTCAATTTTCTGCCAAAAAATGGTTCCGTTATTTTCCCGCCAAAAATTTGATTCCATCTTTTTCCGACCAAAATATGATGATGGTGGTGATGATGATCATGATGATGATAATGGTGATGGTGATGGTGATGATGGTTGTGATGGTGATGGTGATGGTGATGGTGATGGTGATGGTGATGGTGATGGTGATGGTGATGGTAATGGTGATGCTGTGATGGTGATGATAATGATGTAATGGTGATGGTGATGATGATGATATTATTGTTTTATGATAATTATTTATTAGTTGATTTTATAGTAATTAATTAATTGATTGATTAATTAAATGAGTTGATCCATTTAACCATTAACCCACCAAATTAAATTGGTAATGGGTTAACCCAACTTATTTAGTTAAATGAGTTAGGTCAGTCCATTACCCATTTAACTCATAATCAAATGGATAATATGTTGGATCAACCCATTTAAATACCCCTAAAACGAGATACTTCTTTTTATAAGAATATTGTATTATTATTGGGTATCTCTTGATTTTATTCTATATACATAAATTTTTCATCTTTAAATAAAAATTCACACACGTTAAATATCCGGAAGATGCAAAATTGTTCTGGAAAATATTAATTGTATATTTATATATTTAAATTACATTATAATTTATTAAGAATATTATTTATGTTCATGTATATACTTTTATATTGTAAAATATAAATTTATGTACTTGAATTAGTGTATAATGTTTGTGATGTTATCTTTATGGAAAAAATATCTACAAATTTGCTAAAATCTAGAAGATAAAAATATTAGTGTTGTTATAAAAGTAATGTAATAATAGTATAATATTTTGTATATATATAATTTACATAAAATATAAAAAGAACAAAAGAGAAAATAAGAGAGATGACAAGAGACGTGACATGATCAAGAATGGTTTCTCTTATTACTCATCTTTTCATTTGTACGTCGGCAAGTGTCTATAGTGATTTTACTTGGAGGCCAAGTACATAATTTACAAAAAATAAATATAAAATATCAAGATAATTACAATTGATCTCATCAACTTGTTAAATGAATAATCACAAACATAATTATCCATAACACTTCTTCTTGATTATCTATTATTATTAGCAGCTTACGTATTATCTCGTTAAAAATCTGATTATGGAAAAATTTATTGAGATAAAACCATGAGAAGGAAAAAAGTACACTAACGCAATCTCTTTCTGAAAAATATAGATAACTTTGTCTTTTATAGATATTGTAAATAATTTTTATTCTCTCCACTTCTCTTTATCTCGTCAATGTATATAATTGTCTCTGGAAGAGTAAAAAACCTTTAAAATAACACATTTCTTTGATATCTATATATTTTGCATGTTATTTGCTGTTTTGTTAAAAACCTCATCATGGAAAACCCCAATGGGATAAAAACCCTGATAAGGAAAAAAAGTACAACCACGCATATTATCATATTTCTCCCTTGAAAGCATCATCTTAAGGAGATGCATTCTTATAATCTGAATCATCTTTTGAATGTTGGAGTAGGGAGATTTATAAATAGATCTTGAAAGAATATATTTGTTCATGTCGCTTTTAATATCCTCTTCTTTGATTTGGGCGACAAATCATTTAATATAATGATTTTGGCTTCATTTGGAGAAGAAAAACACATCCAATATCTGCAAAACCAAATATACCAAACTCATGGTTTCTAGAATAAAATAATTTTAAGTCAATCATAACTTAAAAATAACAGAATATATGTTTTATCTTATCTCAATGTTTGCACCTATGAGATGAGTTATATCCTTTAAGTAAACTAGTAGCAAATATTATTTCTTGTCTAATAAAATTTGCAAAATATAAAATTCCATCGATATTACACATAAAAGGTACTTTAGGACATAGTACTTCCTTGTTATCTTGACAATGTCTGAATGAATATTTTTTTTTCAACATTCTAAGGTCTATTGACCATTGGAGTACTCAAAGATTTGTTTTATCCATAATAAAACATTATAAGATCTTTTTGGAATAATTTGATTGATGCATAAATATTTCATTTTGGAAACACTCTGTTTAAAGCATGAAACAAAATTTTGTCTTTTCAAGATCTTTTATTTTGAATTTTTTTATACGAGTTCTTCCATCATCAATCTTTTTTTGGGTTTGAAATCATCAATATATACATCAATGATCACGAATCAAAATGCAATTTTCTTTATAAAAACTCAAGGGTATACTTTATTATTTACATACCTTTTCTTTAACAAATAAGTCTAGATTATTTAAATCCATAAAGTGATCGATGTAATTTGATCGCACATATCTCTTCGAGATGTTCAATTGGAATACCTAAAGACAATTTTGTCTTTCCAAAGTTTTTTTTTATTCTAAATAACTTCTTCAGAATTTTGATTATGTTCAAAACATCATTCTTATCATGATTAAAAGTTCACATGGAATATAATTATGATGTCATATATCTTTTAGGGTTTAAGCTATTTAACCATTTTTCCATGAGGCGCAAATCAAGTCGGTTGTATAACATCATACATTTATTTATCGGGCATTTTAACAAAAACTGGTATGACATACCATTTTGTTTTATATATCATAACACCCTATTGATGCTTGAATATTTCCAAAATTTTTCGTTTTTCATACGATTTTTAACATACACTTGGCTGCCTCTTTTATTTATTGGCTAATATTGTTCTCTCTACGTTCATCACATAACGGAGATTCATGATCCTCACTAATCATATAGATCATGCTATATAATTTATATTGTAGACAATCATTTATTCTTAAGTTTATCTTAATCGTTATCAATGATTTCATTTAAGTACCTAATTATATATTGATAACGAGGTTTTACAACCGGGTTTACCAAATACCCAATGTATGTTGTAGTACTTATGGGATCGATCCACGGAGACAATGTACAACACATTACAACTATAAGATTTCAATTCAATCTAAACCAAACAAGTAGTTGTGGTTTAAACACTAAATTCAAATATGTAAATGAAAGCAAGAAGAACACTAAAACGATTAAAAGATTTTAATACACTAGATTGCTAATTAATGGAGTTTCATTATACTCAATGAGCTAATCTTTAGGTATAAAGCCACCAAAATCAACCAATCCACTCTCATGGTATTAACATCCTTTTCTAATCACCTAATCAACAATAACTCTCACTAGCAATTAGGAGATCAAAGAGCAATAATTACAAGCTTAGCTAACCACAATTCATTCTAATCATCTACTCTCATAGGCTAGGATCAAAAAGCTCTTAATGATTTCCATTCCGGTATTTCATCAAACACCTTCCGGGCATGAAACACCTTCCGGGCATGAAACTACCTATGCTCTAGATCATCAATCTCATGACTAATATAGCATTAAACACAATCATTAAACAAGGATGTATGATAATCTAAACCTTAACTCCATTTATCAACAACCTAGCATCCTAAATCTATCTAATCCCAAGAGTTCAAAGGTGACTACTCACTAATCAACATGAAAACACAAAACCAAATGCTTGATGTTTGATTATTCATGATGAATAAGTAATTAGACAAAGATCAAAAAGAAATCAAACTTAGATAATCAAAAACCAAAATGATCCATAAAAGTTCTTCAAAAGCCCTTAATAGTATCTAAGAGCTCTCTAAAACAAATGATAACCCCTCTCTAAAGTAGGTTTAATCTATTTATATGAGAAACTAAAGTTTGGGTCAACAAATAACCACATAAGATCAAATTCGCTTTAAATCAAAATTTTGGATGGTTTGGACCGGTGCAACGGTTTGGCCAAACCGCTGGAGGCATCCTACTGGTGTCTATCGGTATGGTCATCCCGCTGGTTCATCCCCCTGAAACTTCCAGACACTTTTGCCACTTCTCTGGCGGTCTCATCATCCCGCTTGGTCATACCTCTCCTCAATAAATTGGCTGTATCTTCTTAAATACTGGCCCAAATCACTCGAGATCACTTCCGTTAGAAATCTAACTCAATTTACTATAACTTTTATGAAGGGGTCTAGAGCTAAATATCATGAAAAAACCTTCATATGAGATGATATTTGAGACACTTTGGAATGGTTCTATGGCATCACTTCTCTTACTTGCTTTCAAATGATCCTTCTTTATGCATAGCTCACTCCAATACCTACAAACCAAGAAATATATGCAAACATGTACCTAAAAACCTAATTGTATAATGAAAATGTAAGAATTCCATTATAAATGCAATAAAAAACATGCTAAAAATGTAACATATCATATATTAATCATATCAACGGTCTCTTGCTCCTCTTGAGAAGTCTAATTCCTTCATCAATTATTATTTGCTTCTTTTTCTTTTTAAAGATTTTCTTTATTTATAGAATCAAAACAGTATATCACGTTTCTTACGTGCTATAGACTTACTCCTTCATGAACATATATCAAGTATTTCAGCTGGAATATGAGAGTAAATTATCCTTTGAAGTTTATATTTATATTTATCCATTTGAATATCGATAATGATAATTTATTTCATAAAATCTCATTCATCAGCTATTTAATTTGAAATATATAAGAATAGTGATCCTTTGAAATTTTGGATTTCAAGGATTCAAACTATTCAACTTTCCATAATGACTAAATATCATAAAAATGATGATATGCAAATTTTTTAATGAACACATATATTAATGCTGGTTCATTATTAAAGTAAAGATTTATCTCCAATATATATATATATATATATATATATATTATCTTCTTTGGATGTTAGTTTGTTGCGTTGTGGTGGAGCATTCATAATTTATATCACACATCCATAAAGTTCCACATAAATATTTTAGGGTTGACTTCGGTAGATCCCCTGCACTATTTAATCCCACTCTAAACCCCCTTCCCCAAAATTTTAGGTTCATCACTAATCCCCACAAACTTAACAAGTTCATCAATAAACCATCCATACTAATTCAAATCAAATTAATTTCACAAAATTAATAAAAACTTCTTATAAATTGTAATGAAGTATGTAAAACTATATTTATATGGTGTTATTTTCAACAGAGTTTTCAAACAAAGAACCTCTGAGTGAAGTCGACTAAACTCTCCAACTACCAAAACATAAAATGAGCCATGTGATACTCTCCAAGTATAGACTCAAATAGATCTCACACTAATGATAGGTTTTCATTGTAAATGTATTCTACAACATCACAATGATCATGCCTCGACTATTCGTGCTCCTACTAATTCAATCCATTTGCACTCTTAAAATTGGCACTGTTGTGGTCACTAGCCACTAATTTTGCAAGGGAGTATTAGAGCATCTCTAGAGATAAGCCCATTGTAGTGCCAACAAGCATAATGTAATTCCAATTGGCCAATGTGATTAGGGTTTCCTTGCAATTCATTCATATATATGATTGTAATGAGAAAATTGAATCTAATTTTCAGGTTTGCCACATTGTGCAACTCTCTTTCTTTCCTTTTTCATGATTTCATCCAAAAATAATTTGATGTTGGTGTTCTTCAAGTAACTTTTTCTCTTTTCCTTTATTTGCACTAATAAATCTCATTATGAGCTACTTCATTTTGTATATTTTGTATCTATCTTACTAGAGTTTTTTGAGCTTGAATCTACTTCTTTTGGATTCTCCCACATTTTCAACTTCGTCCATCATTAGATGTTCTTCGCTCTTCTCAACAATAACTAGTTTAGATTTAAGGCTACAAATCTCTCCCAAACATTAGTATTTTCAAGAATAATTTTTCATTTCATTATCATTTACTCAACACACTATTTGATTTTATATAAAATGTCTATTTTATATAAAAAATAATTATAAATACTTTTTGCATGCAATCTATCAGTAGCCGAGGATAACAAAGGCTTCACTCATTAAACATGAATAGAACCTTCTACCGAGTGGTAGTTTTTTGGATCTTCTCTTCCCATAACTTAGCTTTAGAGTAGTTAAAAGCATGGCCATCAACAACAAAAAATATTTAAAACAATGTTTGATCCAAAATAATGGATATAACCGAAAATGATCTTTCACTAAATTGATATATTTGTAGCAGGTTGTGATTATGTTCCTTGAGGAAGAAAACCGCAATTCATCGCAAACCTCACTCTTCATTGCCTTTTAAAAATTGTGTAAGGTTCTACAATTGCACATTTTAACTGCTAGTATATGAAACTCATGAGCAGAGCAAATTCTTCTTCTTTACATTATAGCTATCAGTTTGATTTAGAAACTATACGATGTGGTAACATATGAGATTGTGAGGCTACCTCAAACTTAATTAGTATGACTTCTCCTGTTCATTGTTAATTTACCACATACTAGACTTGTAAGGGGTAAAGTTCTTTGGTTATTAAAACTTTGAATAATCAAATCAATAATCATTCTCAAACTGGTGTTACTATCTTGCTTTAGAGATCAAGATGTGAGTTTGAGCAAGCCCGACCCGTAGGACAGGCGGACCAAGCCATGGCTTAGGACCACTTTATGGATTTAAATGGATGTGGACAGTTCCAGAATCCTCCCTTGGGACATGCAAAGGTACTGTCCACATCCCTCTTGCAAGGTGGAGCCTCTTTCAAAGTCATGCCGGTGTAACCTACAAATTTCTCATCAACACCGGTTCGCTCTTTTGCTTTTGCTCCAAGATCTTCTCAACCATTTGTCATTGGCATAAACAAAACGGCTTTAAAGATTAAAAAATTTCATCTAGTATTTAAAGATTCAAAAGAAAAACAAAAGAACTAATCTCAAAATAAATTAATAAACAAGAAAGATCCAACCAAAAATTTGTTGGTTGGTAAATTTTTTGTTTCCACCCGAATGAATCAAACACTTCAAATTCAAACAAAACATCAAGAAAACCAATATATATATATATATGTGTGTGAAATGTTCACTATTTTTTAAATTAAATATTAAAGATAAAAATGAATATTAAGACATTTATTTATTAGTTTATTTTATTTTATTTTTAATTTAATTAATAAAATAAAAATGAAATGTAATGTTATCCATAACATACAATTAAATAAACTATTAATTTTATGCATAACAGCAATTTAAAATAGTGAATCATATATCTAAACATCTATAGTTATATATTAATTCATTTTATTTTCTGAAAAAAATATATTTTTATCAGTGAAAATTTACTTATATATAAGAGAACCAAAAAGATTTCTCACAACATTAGATATTGGACAGATAGATCCTTGAAATCTACTGATCCTATTATAGGTTTGGATTGGATTTGTTTTGAGAAATAATTATGTGATCGTTTTAGGAGTAAAACGCTGTGAATGACTGTACTCTCAATAAGTTGGTAAAATGGAAGAAGCTGATGAAAGAAAGCTCGCAGAAGCTTATGCTCATCATCATGATGTCACTGATATGTTTGATATAGTTAATCCTGCGCGGAATAGGATAGAGGCCTTTGATACAGGGAATTCTGGTTTAATTGCTAAGGATGATGTAGCTTTAAAAGGGATTAATTCAGCTGATAGGTCTTCAAGGATGATGATTTTGAACAAGTTTCTCTGGGAGATCAGGAAAAGACAACAAATGAATCACAAGGTGATCTTAAGGAACCTGGAAGCACTTCAAATTCTGATCATGGGAGGTCTTCATTTGGTGGCACCGAAAGAGTTACTTATCACTTATATGGGACTCATGAGATGTATGATTTGATGCCCATGGATGATGCCCAAACTGACCGACTTTCTAGCCCCGGACCAGAGAGGGAGAAGCAGCTTATTCCATGCAGCAGTCCTTGTCTGAAACTAGCCTGGATTCTTTCCACCATCCAGAACCTGGATATTCCCCAGTTGATTCCCTGCAGAAGCCCAAGCCAAAGGCAACAACTCCAAATGTTTCTCCAGAGCTACTGCATCTAGTGGATTCAACCATCATGGGGAAGCCTGAAAGCTTAGAAAAACTAAAGAGTGTTGTCAGCGGTAATGAGAGTTTTGCCTCGGGAGAGGAGTCAGAGGCCACTGCATTCCTTGTTATTGATTCACTTATGTCCTCAAAAACTAAAGATTAACTTGTTTCCAACCATACTTCTGTCCTCAAAAATTACCTATTCGCCACTTTATATGTTGTTGAGCCTTTCTCTCTGAGTTTATTGTATACTTTTCTCAGTTCCGTATATAGATTTTGTGTTCCTGTGATGTAATCTCTAGCTGAAACATTCACAATCTTGTAACAGACTCGATTCATTTTCTGTTGTTATATAAAATGGTTTTCTAGGTGGCTGTGACAAAACTATAAGTTATCTCTCTATCTCTTCTAGTGCTTTTTTACTATTTATGCAATCAGATACTAAGTAATGTTTATTACATTCATCCTTCCACATTTCTGCAAACTCATCAGGCTCCAATGGGTTTGAGAGTTCATGCATCTTTCTTTTCATTTTTGCTTTGATCTTCTTAGCAAATTTCCCAGCTTTATTTCTTTTAGACTTCATGTGTTCTTGGGAATTCCAAAAAAAATGGAAACAAAAATTAAACTCATTAAAATCTTAGAAGTCCAAGATATAAACCAAATTAAATGGGACTACATAAGGCTCATCCACAATTCAAAAGAGAGAATGACTTAAAGGAAGGTGATTCAGGGCGAGACGCCATCCCATGACGGTAATAGCTAGTAAATATCCAGTATTGGCAAGGAAATTGGAGTTGGGTATCGAGTTATGGTGATAGGAGAAATTTTCTGAACGAAGAAGAAGATTGGTTGGAGGAGACGATGAAAACAACGAAGAAGGAGATAGCAATTTGATTTTTTTTCCTTTTAAAAAAAATATGTTAAATAAAAGAATGTCGTTTTTGGTACATTAAAACGACATGATTTCTAATTCAAACGGCGTGATATTTTAATGATGTAAAATAACGTCGTTTTACAACTTCTGTTAATTTTCTAACGGGAAGTTTACTGTCTACGTCGACGATATGCGGAATGTCTATATTGCAGGTGACTTTGAAGGTTGTGTGATTGACCTGCAAAATTTTGAGGTGAGGTTTTTTTTGCAAAAATGAATAAGTTGATGGTTTTTTTGCAAAAAACCCTTGTTTGAACAACTTTTGTTTCCAAGATTTCTTGTAACTAGATTTCACGTAATTGTTGTGATCGATAAATGCAAAAATTATCAAAAAGAGAAATTTTTGTGTAACAAAGAACTAGAGATTTGAGAACTCTTTGTATTATTGATGTTTGAGACTGAAAATTACAGAAGAAAAATTAGGGTTTTTATTGAGTACTGAAACAAAAGACTTTATAGAACAATGAATATAAATTCTTAGGTATTTTGTAGAGATTTCTAAATGATTTTCGAAAAGAGATAACTCCATATTTATAGTAGTTTGAAGAGGTTAGTAGTTTCTTTTTCCGAGTTGAGGTTTCATTTTCTTTCAAACTTTCTTTATTCAAGTTGATTTCTTTTTCTAAATAAAATTTCTTTTCTTGTAGAGTATTGCAGCTAAATCGGAGTCTATCTTCATGAGCCAAACTAGTTGAGCTTCAAAATAAGTTAATTCTTGATTTGGGTTGGGTTTATGGTGATGGTGCTAAACCCGATACCAACAATATGTCTCATTGTTCGTCGAATGAGTATTTACTTGAGTTCGGTGAATTTAAAAGAAAGATATGTCATATTATAAAAGATTAGCCTGAGTTTAAAAGAACTATAATTTTTAAAAGAAAGATAACATGACGTAAATCGATAATGTGTCGTTTAATTCTTATGATGTGAATTTTGAACTCGGCTTAGTTGACGATGCGAGATGGAGTTCGACTCTTAAAAACGAATGCGAGACTGAGTTCGGTTTTATGCTTCTATGATTATGAGGTTGGTTTAAGATGCAAAATTAGGTTCGACATAAACTGCGCGACTGAGATCAGCTTATGATGCGCAATTGATTTTGGCTTACTGTGCGGGCTTAGATTGGTTACGATGCGAATTAGAGTTTGGATATTCTGTGGAAGTTAGATCGGCTTACGATGTGAATCAGAATTCGACTTACTCTGCGGAGGTGATGTGGAATATTTTAGAGAATATATAAATTATATTTTATTATCTATTTTTCCGTAATTTGTGGAGGCATTTCTAGGTTAGAAGTCAAAGAGTCGCATAGGTCTGAAAGTCGAAGAGTCTATTTCTTTTATAAATAGTAGACTCACATCTCTCATTCCTCACTTCTTCATTTGAAAGAAAAAGTAAACTTCTTGCTCTGATCTTGAGTAATTTATTTTATTATCTCGTCAATTTATTTTCGGGTAGAAATCCTCCGTGAACTGGTAATTTTTCCATTGTGGTCTTGAAATTATATTGTGTTCTCCAATCGATCTTCAAGTTTCTTGTTGAGTCGTCATTCAGATCGCCACAACGTCCCCACGTTTGATCAGAAAAATTCAAAAGAAACCCTGGTTAATTGTTTCGCCATCCGGGTCTTCTAGTAGTTCGAGTCTTCCACCTCGAACCATGAATCGCTAAAATCAACTGGTCGCTCTTTAGATGTTTCTCGATTGATAGATGATTGGTCGCCCGAAGGTTCTCCTAACTTCCGAGCTTTTGATGAGAAGCAACACGAGGAGGTTGCGTTAAGCTCTTATTTGACTGTTGAAGATGAACTTAGCGCATACCCAATACCGAGTTCCTCGACTAAACCTAAAATTGGGAAGAAACAACGTAGTCCAAGGAGGAAATATGTAAATAGAGGACCTGAATACTTTCAATGTGATAACGATTGCAACATATTTCGGACTTGGAGTATCGAATAGTCAAACAAGTTGATGAGATCGAGCTGCGAGATTTTAGAACAGGTTGAAATCATAATTCCTAAAGCTCATGCTCGTCCATGGCACTACCCTCGTGGATATGTGTGTTTGTATGAGTCCTACTTCTGCGTGCTCTAATCTCATATCACCATTTCCCAAATATCATGCATGTCAATTATCCACATAGTTGGGTTGCTCGTGATGGGTTCCAAGAAAAATATTAATATAAACTGTCCTTTTCTCGAGGAAATCTGCTTGATCAAGACGTCTTGGGGTTGTGAGAGGATTTTTTACATCAGTACAAAGATGAAAGTTGGTCTAATTATGCACGATAAGGGAGAGAACATAAAGGACTGAGAAGGATTTTACTTCTTTGTGAAAATCGATGAGCTGACTTCTTATCTTCCTACGTTTGCATTTTCTAGGCGATGGACTGAGAAATAAGATAGATATTAATTCAGTATTTCGTCTTATTCTAATTTTGCTATTCTAACTGTATTCTCCCCTCTTTTGTAGTGTTGCACCAGTTCTACATGCCTCTAGAAACTTTTCAAGAGACGTTGATATGTTGAGAGAGCTCCGAATTCATAAGTGGCCCGACGTTCATCATTGTCACTACAAAATCCATTCTTTGGCCTTTTGGTGGAGACAGTTTCTGTGAAAGCATCTAGAAGCTGCCCAGCAAGGCTGCTTGGATCATCCTCTAGAGTCCGCACAAATGTGTTTACAACGGACTGCTCTTGAATCATGTTAAGAACCTGAATCTGAATGTTTTGTCAATGTTGCCTCCACGCTCCAGCCATCTGATCACCGTCACACATTTCTCAAGAGTGTGATCAATGGGTGAACTATCACACTCGTTGTTCTCTGACTCGTTGCTGTTTGAATTTGCTTTCCTATTCCTGGTCATGAGGAAATCAAACTCAGGATCATCACCGCTTCCATCTGATCTCACCAAACAGTTGTTCTCCTTCTGTCTACCGTTAGACACAACATCATCAGAATTATCATCAGCAGTATCAGCCTCAGCAAGTGATTCTAATGGCACTCCATTGTCTTGACCTCCAGAAGAATCAGGTGGAGGATTGAATTCCTCATTCAAGTCAGGCACTAAAACTCTATTTAGATCAAACCTATGTGGCCGTCGAGATGGCAATTCTTCCTCTGGGTCTTCCTCCTCTGGCTCACAGCTTTTCTCAGGATCTACATTGTAAAACGATTCAAGCAAGCCTTCCTCCTGAGCTTCAACCAATTGTACATACGGTGCAAGTTGCTCAATATGGAACCATGAGGAAATATTATTTTTCTCTTCTCGATTTGAAGAAAAAAAAATGAAATGAAAGAAAGAACGAAAAGAAGAATAAAAATACTAATATATCTCTATTATGAAATCATCTACATATATTTTGGCCAGGTTAAAAGATAATCAAGACAATAATCAAGAAAAAAGAAGCCAAAAGAGTAAGATAAAAATCAGCAAAACGACAATAAACCGAAGGAAAAGGAAAAAATTCAAAAGACTATTCAAGCAATTATCTACTGACTACTCAAACAATTATCAGAAAACTCAAGTTTCAACAAAAGTACAGCAAGAAGAATACATCAACAACAAGTCAAAGTCATTAATCAACAAAAACAAGAAGCGAAAACTCATCAATTAGATAAAAATGAAGAAACGACAAAATCAGCAATTAAACAAACTCATCAGCTCCAGCAAGACATCTGACTACCTAGGGACAGCAAACATCAAGATTACTCATGCTCCATATTTAATACAAAAAAGACACCTATGCTTGGAAAGATCACTTATTAACATTCCAAGAAAAAGACACCTCTACATCCATGCAAACTCACTTCTGTGTATAAATAAATTGAATAATACTTTGTAAGGGGGCAGAGTGAATTTCAGAGAGAGAAAAAGAAGACAAAATTCCCTGCACTTTCTCTTTACAAAAACTTTCAAACGTTGTTTTTCTTCTTGTATTTTCAACTTTGTATTTCAATCAAATTTCAATAAAGTAAGTTTAGTCATATCACTTTTGTTCAACATCTTGTTTGAAAGGTTTATAACTTACATTATAATATAACTTTTGTATACTTTAATTTATTTCAAATTTTATAATCTAATTTCATACCGTAAATGGTATCAGAGCCAAAAAGTTTTGTGTTTATTATATGATACATGTTTTGATTGAAACTATCCAAGCCAAAGATTTTATGTTTAAGCTAAACTTGAGTCTCTTGTTTTAATCTAATCTTCCAGAATCTTGTCAAAAGCGTCGATAGCATAGGTGTTCTAGGCTGTAAGCCTGTGTGGCAGTTAGACCGTTGGTAAGCCAAGTACATCGCCCATCATCGATAAAATCGGTTAGTTTACATCTAGCATGAGATTAAGTGCATTTTAAACATGAAATCTACGACAGGAATTGATTCTCCAATACTTATGTTATTAAGAGATAAAACTCTATTAAAATTTGACGACTCCTTACTAGGAGCGTTCTGAATCAGAAGAAAGTGTAGAACAAATTTTCACAAGAAATTTTAAAAACCAATTAATTTTCAAACACCTATAGCTGAACCTATTCAAAATATGGAAGTAGGATCTAGTTTTTCTATCTCTATAACACCCTCAGATTTTAAGTCTATCAATGTTATTTCAAAAGATTTTGAAATAGACAAACTATATCTTAAAAATGAATTTTTATCCGACAAATAAAAACAAAAGGCAATGGTATTTTAAAACATTTACTAAAGAAACAACAAATACCTATCGAGAAATATGGTATAATCATATGAATAATGTGAAAACTAATATTTCATTCTTCATATGGTTTGAAATATATTCTCTACAAAAAGGAATTAACTATCCATATAAAACGAATCAATTGAGACTAGTTCAACTTTATATAATACATGGGAAATGATTAATGGAGAAAAACTTAAATCAATCCATCCACCATTAAAACTTAAATCAATCCATCCACATAGATAACAAGTTAGAAAAAGATAAAAATAATTTAATTACAAATTACCAAACCCTCTCACAAGAAGAAGAAGACATAAAGGACTGAGAAGGATTTTACTTCTTTGTGAAAATCGATGAGCTGACTTCTTATCTTCCTACGTTTGCATTTTGTAGGCAATGGGTTGAGAAATAAAATAGATATTACTTTTTTGTGAAAATCGATGAGCTGACTTCTTATCTTCCTACGTTTGCATTTTCTAGGCGATGGGCTGAGAAATAAGATAGATAATTAATTCGGTATTTCGTCTTATTCAAATTTTTCTATTCTAACTGTATTCTCCCCTCTTTTGCAGTGCTGCACCAGTCTACATGCCTTCTCTAGAAAACTTTTCAAGAGACGTTGATATGTTGAGAGAGCTCCGAATTCATAAGTGGCCCAACGTTCATCATTGTCACTGCAAAATCCATTCTTTGGCCTTTTGGTGGAGACAGTTTCTGTGAAAGCATCTAGAAGCTGCCCAGCAAGGCTGCTTGGATCATCCTCTAGAGTCCGCACAAATGTGTTTACAACGGACTGCTCTTGAATCATGTTAAGAACCTGAATCTGAATGTTTTGTCGATGTTGCCTCCACGCTCCAGCCATCTGATCACCGTCACACATTTCTCAAGAGTGTGATCAATGGGTGAACTATCACACTCGTTGTTCTCTGACTCGTTGCTGTTTGAATTTGCTTTCCTATTCCTGGTCATGAGGAAATCAAACTCAGGATCATCACCGCTTCCATCTGATCTCACCAAACAGTTGTTCTCCTTCTGTCTACCGTTAGACACAACATCATCAGAATTATCATCAGCAGTATCAGCCTCAGCAAGTGATTCTAATGGCACTCCATTGTCTTGACCTCCAGAAGAATCAGGTGGAGGAGTGAATTCCTCATTCAAGTCAGGCACTAAAACTCTATTTAGATCAAACCTATGTGGCCGTCGAGATGGCAATTCTTCCTCTGGGTCTTCCTCCTCTGGCTCACAGCTTTTCTTAATCTACATTGTAAAACGATTCAAGCAAGCCTTCCTCCTGAGCTTCAGCCAATTGTACATACGGTGCAAGTTGCCCAATATGGAACCATGAGGAAATATTATTTTTCTCTTCTCGATCTGAATGCTGATCATCTCCTACTACATCAGTTATTCTCCTTTCTTTGCGTCTCTGTTGCAACATCTCAACACTCTTGGTAAAGCACCTAGCATTCGAATGTCCTAATAAACCATCTTCTGTGTGAGAGACAACACGGAAACCGTACTCTGTGCAAGGCTCAAGATCGGATATCACCACCCTCCTCTCAGTTCTACTGCAATCAACAAACAGATAATCCTCAGGCGTCTCTCCTTTCTTGAAACACCATAACTTGTAACCCTTAACATCATATTCTGCAGCACCAGGTAGCTCAATCAGACGAAGAGTCACTTGTGTAGGTGCAATATCTTCAAAATGAAGCATGTGCGCAGCAAGAACTAAATCTGCAAAACATATGTAAACAACTTATATCATCATTCTCTCTTTCGGATTCATCAATAAATAAACATGTCTACACCTCTGGCTGCATCGGCTGACAGGTCCTCTGCCTTATTATAGCAGAAGCGCATAGCTCTTGCACCTCGGCCGCAACAGGAAGCCTACTAACAATTCCCCTATCAGTTCTAATAGAAGGCCCATCAAGAGGTCCTACTTCATCTTCAAGCATAGACTTAGCAGTTCTAACAGTTTTATGCAATTCACTAAACCTACTAGTCTCATCGAGCAATCTAAAACTCAATTCTATCCTAGAACACAATACATCTCGCCGTCTTGCTTCCTTAGCTACCATAAGCTACCATAAGCTGCTTTTTCTAACATCATAAACACAAACACATTGAGTTATATAAACCTAATTACAGCAAATGCAAACAGATCAGAAACTAAAAAGTTTTCTCTATAACCTTCAAAGTGGCTTCTGAGTTCACACCGCCACAAAAGTTGACGGAACGTTTAACTCTGTTTGTTTAATATTACGCGTTATAATTTTGAATGATTAATTTCACGTTTTAATTTCGTTTTTCCTTTATAATATATTTAATTATGATAAATAATTAATCATTGAATTTTATTAAAAAATTAAAATGTATAAAATTAAACAAACAGAATTAACCGATCTATTAACCGTTCTGTTAAATTTTGTGGCTGGACGAACCCATAAACCTCTTTGAAGGTTTATAGTAAAAAATGTTTTAGTTTGAGGGTTTATTGTGAAAATGGAAAATCATAAAAGTTTAAAGTAGAAATGATTGCTATTTTGAAGATTTTAAATGAAAAATTTCCAGTTTTATTGTATAGAAAGAGTTTAATACCAGTATCATTTTAACCTTTTTATGTACTTGCGTTTCAAATTCTTTAAATTTACCTTTTTAATATCCTTATTTTATAGTGAAATGTATCCAAATTAGTATAGAAAGATAAATAGTGATATCTAAGATGTAGAAGAATTTGCCTACCTTTTAATTTACTACAAGGTAGGCAAATATAAAATTCCGAATTCCATCAATTTATTTAATAGCCTACTGGAAAAATGTTTATGTGACAAATATTTTGTATTTCAATCGATAAATTTATTTCCAAGCAGTCCAAATATTATCTTTTTGTAAAATAAAATATTTGCAAAAATTTTATTAGAGCTTAGGCTTTTCGTTTAATTATTTGGATTTGATGGCGATCTATAATTTATAATGGTTTATTCATTTGGTTTGTAATTATGAATTGGTCAACCATACTTTTCGAAACTAAACTCCCCTCCCGCCACAAGATTAATTTGTTCATATTTTGGTTTAAATTTAGCTAAGGCTATAAATAGGTTTATTTAATAAATAAAGATAAACGTGTTCCACACATAAAAATTATAAATACTGCACATTCATGTCCTTATTACTCAAAAACAAAATATCTTAAATCCAAAAAAAAAATGAATTATCTCATAATTTTTACGTTAGCTTTTTCCATGTATTTTGGTTTGAATGAAGCTTGGACAAAATGCAGATCAAATCATGTACTAATTACCAACGAACTAGGTCCTGGTAAAGTTCTCCAACATCATTGTCGTGGTATCAACGATCAAGATCGTGGAAAACTAGTTTTAAAATTCAATGAAACTTATAACATTGAATTTGCGGATATTAGTAACAGACGTGAAAGGACAGTGTGGACTTGTATGTTGAGACATGGTCTAATGGGGCAGTTCTTTTTCGACGTTCAAGTCTACAGAGCAGCCGCTACGGCACGATGTGGTCAGCTACGCCAATGGACTGCCAAACCTGATGGCATTTGGTTTAGAAGGGATCCCAATAAGCCATCGGGACATGTACTTAATTGGCAAAAATAGAAATGAGATGTTCTTTTCATAAACTAATTGATGTTTATGTTTTTTTGATTTGCGTTTTATGAACTAAGCAATAATACCTTAGACATCTGTCTACTTTGATGTTACAATAATATTGTAATAAAATATGAATTCATTTGATTCTTTATGTAATGTATCAAATGTTTCGAATAATAAGACAATATCTTTATTTTTATATTTCTTTTTATTGTGTTATTACTTGTTTTTTTTAATTCCATTGTCTAACTACGTTTACCGCTTTATCTTAGTTATAAAAGACTTAAAATTTCAAGAGCTTGATAATGTCTTGTGAAAACCATGTTAATACTTAATTTTGTTGATCAAGTCCGAAAGACCAATTGAAAATTGTCTTTATTCAAATGGTTAACAGTACATCTCAACAGTTTCACTACTAGAGTTTGGTTTCAGTAAGTCGTATTATTCCGCAAAATAAAAATTAGGCAATGGATTGGGCTTTATCGATCTACTAATATCCAAAAAAAAGACTATAAACCAATCCTATTTACTACTGAATAATTTATTATTATTTAAATTTTTGTTCCATAAGAGGCATGTTCTGCTTTTTATCTTGTTAAACTAAAAATATGCCGATTTTGAATGTATATTGATACGCTCATATGCATATACAGTAAAATATAAAGTATAGATTTTATTTAAATACAAAAATTGGCAAAATTGTGTCAGAATGTTATGTATGAGTTATCATGTGGACATTATGTGAACATGATGCTAAGATGTTAGATTTCCATGTTAAATGATACTAGGATGCTAGGATGTCAGAACTCCATTTCACATGACGATAAGATGTTAGACTATCATTTGACATGAGAAAATGTGGTTAACTATGGAAGAAATGATGAAGTCAATGATTGGCTATCAAGTTGAGATAAGGAGGTACAAGAAGTACGGAACCCTAGATCCCCTTTGGGGCTAGGGAAGCAAAGAGATAGAGTCAAGCATACATTAAAATTTGTTAGTTTTGAGTGTAAAACTATACCAACCAAAAGAGATAGCATACAAGTTGTGTGTCGGTCCGGGGTGTACTATCCACAAAGAGGTACTATACGCAGCGGTTCGAAAATGGCTATCGAATTAAGAAAAGAGAAGAGACTATGGGCCTATTTTAGCATGTTTTATAAATGAAGAGAAATGCACTAGTTCTTGTTGCATATGTTTGAGTTTTTGTGTTGAAAGTTTAGAAGCACATGAGACAGTATCGATTGTTGTATTGCATCTAGTTAGGGAATGATGTGTTGTGTGAATGATAAGCTTAAATGTAGTTGAAGACTATGTGGACAGGCGGAATCGCTTCACTGAGTAACTTTTCCGATTTTATGGATACATGTGAAAAATAGGAGGCCAGGTAAGGCGCACGGATGGAAGAGTGAATCTAGGAGGTTTAAGAGTATTCTATATTTTCTAGAAAACAATAAATCAGTTTTATATTAAGAGATCCTAAACTTATGGAAATGGAGTGGGTATATGTATAGCCTGCCGCTTGGGTCGTTTGGAGTTTTTGGACTTCAATCATCCGAACTATATGCGCAAAGACTCTTATTATTTTTGTAATAAAATAATATGTTGTCCCATTCAATTAAGATTTACAAAACTCTACGATTCATATAAATATATATAATTTACTTTTATAACGGAAATTTTCTTAATGAAAATAAGAAAATATTTGAAGCTTATAAATTAAAAACATTTCTAATAATCAACAATGTCTAAAATAACGTAGAAAATATTTTAGCCATAATCTCTCGAATTAGAATGAGTTTTTCAATAAATAGATAGCTATTACTTGTTATCAATATTTTACAGTATTATTTAGTTTAACATAATCTTCTGGTTTTGGGATGTACATCGAGCAATTGAATATAAAAATTAAATCGAACGCATACTATACGCAATGAATCATTTAATTGAAAAAGATGACACCTAGAAAAAAGAAAATTTGTATGTGTAAAAGTCATTAACACGGTAAACAAGAAAAAATTCATCGACATAGTATGTTAGTATTTTTATTTTTGATTTCTTAGGTAATATTTCCAGAAGACAATTCGCGAGCATACTTAATAGAATTACAAATATGCTACATATCTAATAATTTTTTTTCGCTTATGATATATAATAATAAATATCATATTTGACTAAAGCATTATGCTCAACACATCGGTAAAACGAAAATTAGCCTGAGTTTTAGTATTCAGGCTTTAAATTACGTCAGGTCATCGATTTGTTCAGAATTAAACGAAAATTAGCCTGGCTTTTACAAGCACATGTAACATTATTAATCTAGTGGTGTCTCTTTTCTGACCATTCTTTTGTTTAGGTCTAAGGTGAGGGATATCAAGAAATATACTTGTGTAACACCCTAACTCGTTATAAGTTATTAGAACATTTCTTCAACCTCAGCATAACCTTGCAAAGAATAACCCACTTGTTGATAAAAACAACAACATATTTAATAAAAATAGAAGCAAAAGATTCAAACTAAAGACTCTTTAACAATATTAGTTTCATATTTGGTTTCTTTTATTTCGACCAAACATGGTTCAAAAGCTGAAGAAATACATTTTTCTGTCCATAGGCAAACTAGTTGTCCAACAATACCTGATAAAGCAAAGAATTGCGAATACATGCATTCTTAGGAAAATTTACAAGTTCACATATTTTCTATAGTTTAAACTACAAAATCCAAATTGCGTTATTGAGTTATTGAGACTACATTTGTAAAATCCGGGAATTAGTCTGGGTTTTTTTCTGGAATTATCCGGTTTAAGAGAAAAAGTATTTGTAATTAAAATTGTTTGCCAAAAGTAAGTTTACTATTGGTATAAACACAAAAATAGTTTTGGATTTTCTATCCTTTAGGATTTTAATATGCAAATGTTATAAGTTAGGTAGAGGAACATATCTAAGCAGTAATGAGTTCAAAGCTTTACTAAAACGAAGGTTTTGGGTTTAACATTACTTTTTCCATCTTTAAAATGAAAGAGAATCCAAATACATTTCGAAGGCAAAACAACAACAAACAGTTTGGGAAATCAGATTTATTACTACTGGTTATTGAATTTGATTATTCAAAGTTCTATGGCCAAAGAACTCACACTTTCAAAGTCTAGTAAGTAGTAAACACTCAACAAGAATAACCATACTAATAAAGTTTGAGATAGCCTCACTATTTCATCTGCTACCACATCACATATAAATTCTAAATCAAACTGATAACTATGATCAAAAGATGATAAATTTTCTCAGCTCGCGAGTTTCATGTACTTGTAGTTAAAATGCGCAGTTGTTCCAAGAACCATACAAAATTTCTAAAAAGCATCAAAGTGATACTCACAATATGGAAATTATTGAGGATACAAGTATTAAGGGTATATAGGGGTTTAAAGAGAGCATAGAAACCTAAACCTAATAGGAGCTGTGCCAAGTTTGTGATAAATTTGATTTCGGCTCTGATACAAATTCAAGAGTTAATATTCAATCAAACACAAATTTGCTTTGTAATAAGAATCATTATCTTATTATATATGTTTAGAAACTCTCTCAAAACTAAACATTCAAAACTCTCTCTCTTAGAACTCTTGTTCTCCCATAGAACTCTTAGAATTCTTATTAACTCTCGTACAATTGTCACAACCCAATAATTGTATTTATAGTGGTTTAGGGATCACCTATTTCTAATAGAACTAGAAAACCTTATTAGATAATTCCTAATATATTTAGATAAATCCTAATATATATTTAGATAACTACTAAATAGAAATCTTATTCTTATCCTAATCTCCTAAATCCATACTCGGTTAGGATTATTTTTCCTTGTGGATCAAGCTATCTTCAATTTTACTCCAACATTCACCCCCTTAAGCTTCAAGTTAGTCTTGTTGAGGTCTTGAACTCCTATCAAGGTTCTCATCTCCTTGAACTTGATCCTTGCTAGGGCTTTAGTCAATATGTCCGCACATTGTTCTTCTCCGAATATATGTTCCACCTTGGTTTGATCATCTTCAACCCTCTCTCGGATGAAATGATATCACTTGTGGATATGTTTACTTCAACCATGGAACACAAGATTCTTTATTCCAGCGATTATAGACTCGTTGACAATTCTCATGACAACCTTCTCGCTAATCGTCAGCTTGACAAAGACTAACCATTTCTTGTTTTTTCATCTTCCACTGACTTGTATTCTCACATCTTGATGCTTCTATCTAAAAATAAATTGTCTAAATTTTTCAATTGGTTAAAAATAAATTGTCTAAATTTTTAGATAGAAGCTAAATAAATTGTCTAAAAATAAATTTTTCATGGCCTTTTTTGATGGGAATGGGTTCAAAACTTGGCAACAAAAGATGTTGTTCTATTTGACCACCCTCAAGTTTGAGAAGTTCCTCAAGGAGGACAAGCCGGTTGCTCCTCCTGGAACCGAAGATATCCACACCATGGTGAGCATTGATGCCTGGACGCATTTAGACTTCTTGTGCCGGGGTTGGATCTTAAGCCGCCTCATTGACTCGTTGTATGCTGTATACAACAATGAGAAGCAATTCCCGACAGCCAAAGAGTTGTGGAATGCTTTGGAGAAAAAATACAAGTCTGATGATGCGGGAACTCAGAAATTTTCGGTGGCAAAATTTTAAGATTTCAAGATGGTGGACTCGAAACCTATCATGGCACAAGTGGATCGACTTCAATTGCTATGCAATGAGATAGCATCCGAAGGTTGAAAATTTGTGAGCCTTTTACTGTTAATTGCTTTATTGAGAAATTTCCTCCAAGTTGGGTGGAATACAAAAATTATATCAAGCACAAGCGAAAGGCGATGTCTCTTCAAGACTTGATCACTACGCTTCAAATTGAAGCTAGAAATCGCCATACAACCGGGCTCACCAATCGTGAGGAGCAAGATTCTTGCCAAGCCTATCTTGCTCAAATGGCTAAGGTCAAAGGCAAGGGTAAGGTCGGGCATAAGATTTTCCCAAAAAATCTTAAACCTTCGGGATCCATGAACTTCAAGAAGCACAATGGGGCTGAGAAGAAGTTCATCGGGACGTGTCACTATTGTGGTAAGATAGGCCACAAGGCTCAAGCTTTTCATAGCAAGGCAAAGGCTAAAAAGTCTACTCATCAAGCTTTCTTGACCTCGGAAGATCTATGTGCGGTAATCACCGAAGATATTTCGGAAGTCAATGCGGTTGAGACCAATCCAAGGGAGTGGTTTTACGACACCGGTGCAACCACTCACATTTGTTGTGATAAAGAGTTGTTTAGCACTTATCAAAAGATTCATGAAGACGAAAGGGTGAAGATGGCCAACACCAAAGTGTCCAAGATTTTAGGACGTGGCAAGGTTGTGCTAAAGATGACATAGGGACATGAGATCACTCTCAACAATGTGAAACATGTTCCCGACATAAGCAAGAATCTGATTTCCGGCACACTCATGAGCAAGGCCAAATTCGGTATTAACTTTGAATCCGATCAGCTAGTGATTAGGAAGAATAGGGTGTACTTGGGAAAGGGTTATGTTAAGGGAGGACTGTTCAAGATGAATGTAATGATAGTCTTACCAAAGAAAAATGTAACCAATGTTATTTCCGTTAATGAAAATGCTCAAGTTGCTTATTTGGTCGAGTTTTTTACTATTTGGTATGAACGATTAAGACATGTGAATTGTAAATCTTTGGAGAGATTGATGAATTTAAGTCTAATTCCTAAATGCAAATCGATTAAAGATAAATGTCAAGTTTGTGTACAAGCAAAACTTACAAAACGACCATCTCCTAAACAAAAACGAACGACGGAACCTCTTGGTTTGATACACACAGATTTATGTGATTTAAAGTATCTACCAACTCGAGGAGGAAAGAAATATTTTGTGACATTTATAGATAATTGCACAAAATATTGTTACAAAGCAAAAACGAAGCTTTGGATAAATTTAAAGAATATAAGATTGAAGCTGAAAATCAACTTGAGAAAACTATTAAAATAGTTCAAAGTGATCGAGGTGGAGAATATGAAGGACCGTCTGATGCATTTTGTAGAGAAAATAGAATCATACATCAAACAACCGCTCCTTATTCACCTTCATCTAACGGAGTTGCTGAAAGAAAAAATCGCACTCTTAAAGAAATGATGAATGCTATGTTGCAGGAATCTGCGATAGCTCAGAACATGTGGGGGGAAGCTTTACTTACTTCAAATTATATCCTCAACAAAATTCCGCACAAAGTGACGGGAAAAACTCCATATGAATTATGGAAAGGCACTATTCCTTCATACAAATACATGAAAGTGTGAGGGTGCTTAGCAAAGATAGTTGTACCACCTCCGAAACAAGTCACGGTTGGACCAAAAACTATTGATTGTATTTTCATTGGTTATGCACACAATAGTAGTGTTTATCGATTTTTGGTTCATAAATCAGATATTCCAGACATTCACATTAATACGGTGATGGAATCCCGAAATGCAGAATTCTTTGAAAATATTTTCCCGTTAAAAGATAGAGAATATCTAAAGCGGACACAGGATTAAAGAGATGTAATTTCCTCTCAAAATGAGGTATGCTCTTCTGGTACTTCATTTAATGAGCTGGAAGAAGTTGAAGATGAACCTAGACGGAGCAAAAGAGCTCGAAAGGAAAAAACATTTGGTGATGATTTCCTAATGGTCTTTCTATTGGAAGGAACCCATACATGGGAGATGGCTGATTTACCGGAAGGGTTTAAAGCTTTCGGGTGTAAATGGATTTTCAAAACAAAATTGAAAACTGATGGTACGATAGACAAGTACAAGGCTAGACTCGTGGTGCAAGGATTCCGACAAAAGGAAGGTCTGGATTTCTTTGACACATATTCTCCATTAACGAGAATAAATTCGATTAGAATGCTAATTAGCATTGCTGCTTTACAAGATCTGGAAATCCATTAGATGGATGTAAAAATTGTTTTTCTAAATGGAGATTTAGAGGAAAAAATTTATATGAAACAACCTGAAGGGTTTGTTGTACGTTGACAAGAACACAAAGTCTATAGACTTAAGAAGTCGTTGTATGGACTTAAACAAGCTCCGAAAAAATTGCATGAAAAGTTTGACAATGTAATGATGTCCAACGGTTTTCGCATAAATGAATGTGATAAATGTATATATGTTAAAATTACTACAACTAGGTATACCATTCTATGTTTATACGTAGATGACATGCTTATTATTGGGAGTAATAAAAATATCATCAATCAAACAAAAACCATGTTATCTGGACAGTTTGATATGAAAGATATGGGATTACCAGATGTGATTCTAGGAGTTAAAATCACTAAACACTCTAGCGGAATCATTTTATCCCAAGAAAATTATGCTGACAAGATACTTGATAGATTCAAACTCTACTCAAGTGGGACTACAAAAACACCTGTTGACGCTCAACTTCATTTGACTAAAAATCAAGGTGAAGCGGTATCACAAGTGGAATATGCACGAGTTATCGGAAGTCTGATGTACTTAACAAATTGTACTCAACCCAATCTAGCGCACGCCGTCAATGTATTAATTTACTATACAAGTAATCCAGGACACACACACTAGAAACCTATAACTAGAGTATTGAATTACTTGCGGTTTACGAAAAGCTATGGGTTTCACTATGGTAAAGAACCAGCAGTTTTGGAAGGATATACTTATGCAAACTGGATATCTGACTCCAAAAACTCAAAATCCACAAGTGGATATATCTTTACAATAGGCGGTGCCGCTGTGTCATGGAAATCTTCCAAACAAACTCTGCTGGCCAGATCGACCATGGAATCTGAGTTCATTGCTTTAGACAAAGTCGCAGAGGAGGCTGAGTGGCTTTGGAATTTTTTGGAAGATATCCCTATGTGGGAGAAACCAGTGTCGGCAATACGTTTGCATTGTGATAGTCAATCCGGTATCTTACGGGCACTGAATACTCAGTATAATGGCAAGTCTCGTCATATACGAAGACGACATAAGACCATTAGACATTTGATCTCAAGTGGTGTAGTCACGTTGGATTATATCAAATCAGCTGATAATTTAGTAGATCCTTTTACAAAAGGTCTGACTCGAGATCAAGTATTAAAATCATCAAGAGAAATGGGTTTACAGCCTATGAATTAAAGATGACGTTTGATGGACACCCAACCTCAATGACTGGAGATCCCAAGAATGAGGCTCAACGGGACAACTATATTAAACTGATTCTGCTGAAAAGCACTATAAGACGAATGTCTCTACCCGATTCCTATGATGATTAGACAGTGCTAGTTTTCTGAGGATAAGCGTTGAGCTTTTAATGATTTCATACTTTCATTCTTATGAAGTACAAAATAATGCTTTCAACAAGATGGAAAAGTTTATGGGAAATCACCTATGTGAGTGTGAAATGGGGCCGTTTCTAGGAGAATGAACGATAAAAGCTATATTCTCCAATTTCACTCATGAATCCAGGCATGTTCAAGGCCACAATGAACACAACAAGAGAACGTAATTCTATGAGAAACCTAACTGGGTTATGCCTGTTGTCTAAGTTTACATAAAACTCCGGGTGGTTCAAGACATCATGTTCACCTCCTAGCCGAGTAAACTCGACAGATATTAACAATGATTGGTTCAAAGCTGAAAAATGCTACCACATCAGACATAGTTAGTTTTTGCATATACTCTGGAGACTTCTTTTTTAGCTTTTTCTATCCAAAGAGTCTTTCAAGTCATCCCTGTTTAGAGTTATTTCTATTCATGTGGGAGATTTTTGGGTCTAAATTATTATAAGCTTTGGGCTTATAAATATTGAGAATGTGAATAAGAAATAACTTATGGAATGGATTGGATTTTGGACCAAGTGTCAAAATAGATCCATTTGAGTGTAAGTAAGTAAGTGGGATTTATAAAATGTCCCACATAGTTTGGCCAAACTTTTTCACTCTAGTATAAATGACTAGAAGGTGATACAATGGTTCAAATTGGCTAAGACTTATAGTGCATATGAGAGAGGATGGATCGGACTACAAGCGCGCACCACCAGGTCAGGCTCGGGGCTCGGGTCTTTGGGTCTTTGGGTCTTTGGGAATGTCTCGTGGTCGAGTGGTCCATTTCTTTTTGGGACAATTTTTTATGAAAAATAAATTGTCTAAAAATCCTCTTAATACATTTTTGATCTATCATAATGCGTGAGATTAATCCGAGTTCAAAACCAAAAATCAAAAGTGATTACACCATAATGTCACAAAATCGTAACTCTCTACGTGTTAATGTCATGCAATCATAACGCAGAATCTTACCTTTAATTGCATGCGTTGAAACTCACTCTGAACTCGCCTATATAAGGGACTCGTCTCATTTGGAGAATTCACTCATTCGAAACACAAACATCTCTCTCAAAGATCTTTCACTCTCTCGCTAAACGTTTCTCCATTCCTTCGGAAAACTGTACGTCTAGAGTATATCGTAGTTGTCTATGTTCGTAGATTCCACACCGAGTGTAGCGTTGTGGTCTCGCATCGGTTGTATCCTGGGACTCCAAAACCTCTGTGGATCCATCTCACTAACATGAGTTTTATTGAATTAAGGACATAAATTATATCTCGCCTCCGATTCTAATCGGTTTTATACGGATTTTTCCAAATCATTTTATGCTTTAAATCGTTCTTCTTTATTTTCTTAAAGATATATCTTCACATTTCTTAAATCCGGTTTTTTCGATCCTACAATCACTTCATGCATAAACTTCATATATTGTTTGATTGTTTAGATGATAATTATTTGGAATATAGTTTCCTACGATTTTTTCACTACATTACGTACCAACTATTTGTAATATTATCGTCAAAATATGAATTCTTGAATACGTTTTGGCGATGATCGGTTGTAATATGACAACACATGTCATCTTGACAGTTGTCCTGTGTATTATTTTGTTAGGAAGACATCGAAGGCTTGCCGTCAAATTGAATAGAGAAAAAAGTGTTGCGTTGTATGTATGTATCAAAAAGTTAAACATCATATGAATTATATCATTGTATACTATTATGATGTCACATTCTCCAAAATGTACATCCATTTATATATATATAGATATATAATATTTAGACAATAAAAATATATTAACAAAAAAGAAGTAATAACAAAATGGTTAGAAAAACACACTTTCCATTCTCTTTTATAAGATATTTAAAAAAATTTTGTTTGTTTAGTATAATTGTCTAATATTTTATGACCATTTATCTTAATGTTGTAGCTCTTTTATTCGTTGAATTATGTTGATTAATTATTAATAATAGTTTTGTCTTTGCATTTAAAAAAAAATTATAAAATGGATCATGATACATGTTACTAACAACAATTAAAGCGATGATGTACTTCTGGAGTCAGGAATTACCAATCAAAGCCAATTGGTAATCATGCTGACGTGAATTACTTTGAAGATTATAGTAAAGAAGATGTGTCATTTTTTCCAAAGGTTGGTGTCATTAAATTTCTTTTCCAAGACTTCCTCTTTTTATATTCTCTCTATCAAATTCTAGTTTCTTAAAACTATGTCACTATGAATAGCATTTCAGTGTGAAAATTAGAGACTTTATGTACCGTATACATAGTTATTATACAACAATCTCCCTAATATTTTAGGAGGATTAATAAAACTATTTGATATGGTAACGTTATTGATTGTCATTTTTGCCAATTTTTCGGCAATTCGGTTATTTTATCTTGTAACTAGAGAAAACAAAATATTGGTAAATAGATTCGTCCAACTGCGGATATCATAAATCAACAGATCCAATGATGCATTCGTTATACGTGAGTAGATGAGATCGTTTAATTCTTTGCAATCCCCTTCTATAATCACATCCCGCAAACCTCTACACCATAGCGCCTGAATTGCATGTAATAAGGCTAAACCCTCAGCCTCAAAAGAATTAGAACCTTGTTGAACCAGCCAGTTTGAAATTACCTAGCATATCTCGAATAACCCAACCAACTCCGATCATATCTTGGTTATATTGGAAGCTTGCCTTCACATTGCATTTAAAAGAATTAGTAGTTGGTGGAGACCAATGATCTGATGCAACTGTTTTTGATCCGGAACTGATGTGAAGTGGCGGAATAAAGATTCGTTTGGAACCATTCGGTAATATTGTCCCTTGCTCGTTGTATAAGCTTGGAGGGGTCATGGTTAACTCTGTTGAAGATAAGATCGTTTCTGGACTTACATATTTGCCACAGAATCCAAAAAACACTATGTCGTAAATCAATAGACATATCCAAATCATAAAAAATAAGGAGGTGTTCGGTATTATCCTTTTTTCGACAGTGTTGGTGAAGGAAGCTTTGACGCCGGTAAGTTAGATAATCTCCATGTTGCAATTGCGTATTCACACTAAAAAAATAAATGAGAAGTCGTTTTGTTGTGTTGACAACACCGTTTACATGTATCATCTATTGGAATACCTCGACAGAGTAATTCCTCTCATGTTCCTAGAGCTGAAGAGAGCAGTCTCCATAGAACATGTTTTAGTTTAGGTCTTGGATTTCCAGACTCGGGTTTTTAGTACCTTGCTTCCGAAAGGTGGTGATTGCGTAAGTAACAAACCTGGCATATGTGATGATAGCTACCCAGATTTCATCGAGTACACCCCATTTTTCGTATAATGCCAGATAAGCTTGTCTTCCGATTGATGTTGAGGGATATAGATTTTGCAAGCCACACTTGCGTCCTCAGCCCCCAAATAATATTGTAACTTTGTTTCATCCTACTGTCTACCGTTAGATTGTCATAAATCTTTGAGTCAAAAAGTTGGAGGAAGATTCACGTTTGAAGATGCCCGAGGTGGATGTAAAGATAACCAAGGATCAGTCGAAGGGTTTATGGACTGTTCGTTCCCAACTCGGTATCATAACCCTTTATAAAGAAGATCTCGACCACTAATAATCGAACGCCATCCATAGGAAGTCTTATTTGGAATTGTTGCATCAAAGAAGCTTGACCCAGGAAAATATCGGCTCTTAAGAATTCTCGATAGTAAAAATTGAGGATCCTGTAAAATACGTCACATTTATTTTGCTAGCAAATCATCATTAAACATCTCAATATCTTTGAAACCTAATCCCCTTTCTTTTTTAGGCAAACTCATTTTTTTCCTGCTAACCCATGCCATGCGTTTCTTAGACTCATTGAATCCCACCATAACTGTGATAATGCCGAATTGATTTCTTGACAAATGCCTCAGGGTAGTTTAAAACAGCTCATAGCATACGTAAGCATAGCCAAAGCTACCTACTTAAGAAGTACCTCTTTACCTCCTTCGTATAAAAGCTTTTGATTCCAATTCTTCGTCTGCTCCTTGACTATTGTGACTAAATATTCGAAAATATCTTTTTCCGTTGTGAAAATTTTTCAAGAAGCCCTAAATAATTAGTACAACCATCAGAAGCCTGAATATTAATAATGCGACATACTCCAACTCAATTTTCCTCATAGACTCGTGACCCAAATATTATTGATGACTTGTTGCTATTCACTTGTTGACCCGAGAGGTTACCATATTGGCGCAACACATTAGCAAGTGTGACACTGTCCCGTCGATTAGCTTTACAGAAGAAAAAGGACTCATCGGCAAAGAGGAGATGACTAACTTGCGACCCATTATTACTAATGGAAATCTCTTGAATATTTCCTTGATGTTCTTCCCAATTTAGCTTTTGGGTTAGCATTTCCGCACAAAGGAGAAAAAGATATGGTGATAATGGGTCACCTTGACGGATACCCCTCTCTGGAATTATCTCTCCATAAGGATTCCCATTGATGAGAACGGAATAGGAAACAGATTTTACACATGCCATTATCCACTGTATCCAACGATCACTGAACCCTAAGCCTATCATAGACTCTTCTATGAAATTCCACTCGATATGATCATACGCCTTAGAGATGTCTGTTTTAATAGCCATGTATGTCTTAGATTGACGTCTCCTAGACTTTAACGAGTGCAAAAGTTCATGGGCAATCATCACATTATCCGTAATATGTCTTTCCGGAACAAAAGCTGTTTGCTGGTATGAGATAATGCCTGGTAGAAAAGGCTTTTTGTTGTTTGCTAGTAACGATTCCTTAGTGTATTCAACTCCGTTATCATCTGTTATGGAAGTAACCCTTGATCGTGCCTTACGAGCCTTAGCACAACCATGAAAATATTTAGTATTGCGATCCCCTTTGTTTAGCCACCTAATTCGACTCTTGAGTTTCCAAAAAACCTCTTCATGGTGATAGGTTTTATTCAGCTTTCGTTTGATGTTCTTAATAACATCCATCTTCAAGTTCTACCTTCAGTGAACGAATTTCCAACTTGGAATTAGTCACATTAGTTTTTTTCCAACGCGATATATGTTTCCGAATGGACCGGATTTTGGTTGGCAAGTCGTTGTTCTCCTCAAAGCCTGACCATGCTGATTCAACACTATTCTTAAACCCATCACGGTCATATAATTTTTTATCGTATCGGAACTGACCTCGCTTAACCGGTGTTTCCGACAGTATATTGATAATGAGAAGTCGATGATTTAATTCTATCGGTTCGAGGTATTCTGAATAAAAAACCGAATACTCTATAAACCATTCTGTATTTGCCTTCGCCTTATCAAGGCAATATTGAACTAATTCTTGTGTATAAACTCCATTGCGTAACAAACTTTATTATTCGTTCCAGCTAAATTTGTTCATTTGATAACTAAGTTCAGACATATCACATATGTCGATGGTCGTATTAAAATCTTTAAACAATGCTTTCATCTCGTGAGTGCCCTCCAATCTTTTCGGTATAAGATTGCGATTATCGCAATCGATTTTTTCTTTTATTTCAAAAAATTCAGTGGAAGCTTCGAATTCTATATAGCAGCAACCGATCTTTTTAATGGAGTTTTAACCATTAATATATTTATTTTTGGATTGTATACAGTGGCGAAGGCGTTAAAGGAATTTCGTTTATCGTCTCTATAGACCTTTGAATTTCAATGGCTTATTAAATTAAGTGGAAATTTTACTTCATTTAAGACATACAATACAAAATAATAATGTCCAGCGATGAAAATAGCATCATATATATGATGAATACCATCACTCTCAGTATTCAATACCAAATTTTTTATATAATAATTGTTCGATTGCTTAATCTTGAAAATTTATAACATTGACACTCATATTTATACTTTATCAAACAAACCAATAGTATTATAACATACTATGAAACAGAATATTTTGCAGACTATTCTAATAACACCGAAACATATCTGTATATAAGAGGATTTGAAAAATGTACAAGTCATGTCGAATTAAATACATGTCATGAATGGCAGGCCGAAAGATATATATATATATATATATATATATGATATTTTATGATATTCTATTATATTACATACCGATTAATTAATTAATAACTTAAAATATCTTCAAAGATAGAAAAGTTTGCACGTCCATGTGCATGCATATTTGATTAGGGAGAAATAAAGTTCAGTTATAATTCAGAATATTATTTTTATTAGTCTTTCTTTTTGTTTCCTCTGCGTAATTCATTCAATTAGTTATTTGATAATTTAGTTCTATAATATGCCAAAATTTAAACCGTAATCGTATTTTTAACCACCGAATTGCTTTCAAACAATCTTTATAGTATAAGATAGTGTTAAACCGGTACAAGTATATTAGTTACGGTTAAAAGAGTATGAACCATAACTCTTAATTAATCGCAATTGTGTTAAAAATGTTTGTTAATCGCAAAGTTAAAATCTTAAATTTTAACTGTAATAGTGTTTAAATTATAACAAAATATATAGCTAATATGACGTAGAAACATGATGTATAACTAAATGATATTTTCAAGTAAACCTGTGTAAAAAAAAAAAACTTTAATCACGAAAAGAAATACTTCTAATTATGATTTTTAACTATTAATCTAACTATTCATTGGTTTGCATAATTTAATAGATCATGTTTATATAAGATTCACTAAACAATTATATTTTTATCTTCTTCAATACTTGCAGATTGTTTCTTCCGGAGATCGTTTTTGAAATATTGGAGTTCATCTCAACATTGGTAACCAAAACTTCCTTTCATAAAGGATTTAGTATAATAAAAATATTTAAAAATTACAATGATTTTTATTAAAAAGGAACATTGATTATAAAACTCAAAAAAAAATATGATTATAAAACATTGATTTATCGTGGCCTTCTGTCTAAATGGTTCACCTATTCTACTATTCATAGCTTTATAGCTCTTATGCTTGCTTATCTAGTCTCATCCTGGCTTATGTTTTTTGGCCTTTGAAACTCCTTATCCTCAAACGTTTGTAACTAAACCCTTGTTCCTTTCGGTAATATATTCACATCTTATCAAAAAAACAAAAAAAAAAACAAAGGGCATAGAGAATTCTTGTAAATGAAGAGATGTGAATTAATATTGTAAGTGAAAACATATTAATTAAAAAAGAATAAAAAGAAAAAGAAAAACAGAAAGCGCATAAACCATTCAAGTAGAAATCAAATATGCTTAGTCAATGCATTGTTCTTTGTATTCGACACTGCAATTACAAAGCCAAGATTGTGTTGTTTATTTTACAAAGACAGTTTTGTAACTCTACAAAAAAGTATATTGGGTAAATTCTTCAACTTCTGGAATGTTTGGATTAATCATCCACCATAAATCTGTAAATTAGTAGATGAATTAAATTTTTTTTGGTTTTAGTGTTAGTAGATGAATTATTTTGCCTGCATAAAAAAACATTTAGGGTACAAATGGTTGTATAATTAGAGAAACAAAAATGGTTGCATAAACATTCATCTAAGGGTATAAATGGTTGCTAATAAATGAATAAGTTAAAAAAAATTGAGCGAAAAACAATTGAGTTGAATATCATTCGGCGCTCATCCCCAATGATTTGAGTAAAAGACTATTTATTAGTAAAATGAGTTGAACTAGAGGAAACAGCCGCAATCTTTTTCCATCAAAATTTTCAACTCATTTATCTAGAGGCAACCATTTGTACTCTAAATAAATATTTTTTTCAATCACTTTTATTTTTCTAGTTGTCAATCATTTTCACCCTTAAATTTTAAATTAGAGTTTAATAAAACAAGTTGAAACAAATCCATGTATTACCGAGAGATAAAAATTTAGAAAAACAAAACGGACAGAAGACAGTGAAATTGACAAACCTTAGTGGATGCAGATTAGAAACCATTATGAAGAGTAGCCAAGATAATCTGAAATCACGAAGAGGTAAATTTAGGATGGAAAAAATGGAATATGTTTGGGTGAAAAATAAAAGGAATATATATATATATATATATATATATGAATTAATTTGTGGATTTAATTTAGAATGAATAATTCTATTTAATCTGTATAGTGCATTTTAAAAATAATTTCTCATCTTAATAATTTAAAACCAATCTAAAACTTGTTAGAAAAAGATCAATATAAAATTCTAACAATGACTCCTTTAAATTACTGGATCGTTACTAGCAAGTTTGACGTTAAAGCTAATGTTCAAAGTGACACCAGAAGCTTATTTCGGAACAACTCCGACTGATTCGTCGGCACGAGCACTGGTTGCGGAGATCATTATCTCATTCCTCCTTATGTTCGTTATCTCCGGCGTTGCAACGGATAATCCAAATTTGTAGATCACTAGAGTTGAAATGAAAATACAAATATATATATATATATATGGAGAATGACTAAGCTATAATAGATGTATGGTTGGACTTGCTCACTAATGAATATAACTCGTAACCTATTTAAAATGAACTTGTGATCAGTTGACAATTTGTTTCCTCACTATCGCATATTTATATTTATTGGTTTTAACTTGCATACTCTAATATCTATTTGCCATAAAAGCCAGTCATAAAAAAAGTATGCAATGGAAGTTATTTGACAGTTCTTAACTTTTTTTGACAGATCGGAGAATTAACTGGAATTGCAGTGGGAATGACTATAATGCTGAACGTCTTTGTAGCCGGGTATAAAATACTACAAATTCTTTTCTTTTTATTTTATGTTTTTATTACCAATGTAATTCATATATTATTGAAAATATTAATTTGTTGTTGATTATAACTAGACCTATTTCGGGAGCATCAATGAATCCAGCAAGAAGTGTAGGACCAGCAATACTGATGAGAGTATATAAAGGAATTTGGGTTTACATTGTTGGTCCCTTCGTCGGAGTTTTGGCCGGAGGTTTTGTATACAACTTTATAAGATTTACGGATAAACCACTCCGGGAACTCACCAAAAGTGCTTCTTTCCTTCGTTCCGTTTCTCCAAACACCAAAGCTTCAACTTCTAAAAGCTAATCTTTTCTTCTTTTAGATTTATATTTTTGTTTATTTTTTGTCTTGAATATTTGTATGCATTCTCAATTTATTTTATGAACTTAATTTTAGTTTTAATATAAGAAAAACATTACATCCAAATTCTCGATTAAAGTTGTGGACTAAAAAAATATATTAATCGAGTATACAGTAACATACTGCCCTAGTGTAGATATTTTTTTTGATAAAATGTAAATATTATTCAAAAGAAGTGAAAGTCATACATATTGTAGAACTAGATTGTGGTCCCATGTCTGGAACATGGAACCAACCATAATCGATGTAACGAGTGTCGTAATCTCATAGTTACGGTATGAGATTACATCGACAAAACTAACTAATATTCGAACAAAAAGAAAAAAAGAGACTACACCTCATGGAATCAAACCAAAGTGCTTCAAAACACAAAATCTTCACTTGATGGAAGCTCTTTCCCCGGTAGTCCGAGACCTGAATTGACACTCAAAGGAAGTATCCCCATCTGTTTCAGATAAATATCTAAATTCGAGGACGAAATCTTTGTAAAGGAGGTGGAATTGTAACACCCTGATTTATAGTATATGGTAGTGCACGAGGAGAGTTTAAAAGATTTGAGTTAATTATCTATGTCACCAAATTGCACTTACCTTTTCTATTACTTGTCCATATAGAACTTTAGAACTAACCGTGTTTGAGGTTGAACAATTTAATAACGGAGTAACCTACCGAGAATTTATTATCGGTACTGTGTGAATGAGGACAAAACACGACAAAAGATTAAGTGGTGATTTGTAGGGACAAAACACGGAGAAATTCTTTAGAGCCTTTCGAGACAGCGCACCGGCATACATGGAACCCACAGGTCGAGAGAGGGCATGGGTGCCCACATACATGGCAGTCGGGGCGTTATAGAATCAATTTCAGCAGAATGTTCAGTCCCTTTACATCCTTCTTCTAATCTCACAGGTTTATCAGTGACAGATTTGAGAGTGAGTTACCAGAAGTAGAAATGGTGGAGACGATCGGGTCGGTTGTTGAGGTTAATAGAGCGGAGATGATAAAGATAGTCCATTGTGGAATTCAATGTTTTACCCAATTCTTTTTTCTGAAACTCCTCCAAATATCACCTTTGGAAATGTGAGTTTATCATCTTTATTTTTGAAGTAAAAAGGTATCAAAAGTCTCATCAAATCTCATTATCTAATTATTTCAAAAAGAACTATTGTATTTTAAATAACACTAAATTTTATATGAATTTTATAAATGATTGATTAAATAACATGAGATTGCAAATGATAAACATGATTTTACATAAATTCTTAATTAAATACTTAAGATTTGAGAAGATGGTTACAAATCACTAGTTGAATAACATGTGATTTTAGGAAAAAAAATCAACCACCCCCAAATCATCAATCCAATACACCCCCTTAGTGCTTTATATAACACATCAATCTACTCATCAATTGAAAGTTCATCAAATAATAATTTTTCATGATAGATATACTTGTCAAATTTAATTTTAAAATTATATTTAAAGAAAATTAATTTTTTTACAAAAATGGATCGTGTGTTTGATGAAATTTAAAGCTGAAATTTAAAACCTTTTTAAAATGAGATTAAAATTCTATATTCGAAACCTTTGTCGTATTGTCTATCACCAAAAGCTCGAATTGTTGAAAGCTGGTTTCAAATTTATTTGTCTATCCACCTAATCAAGCGAGCTACTGGATTCAGATCTTCCCCATGTCTTCTTATATAAGACCCGATTAGGACGCTTATAGCTTACATAAGGGGATTTGGGATGGTGAGCTTATTGTGATGAGGATGAGTGGATTGATGGGAGTTTTTGGCTGGTTTTGACGCTCTCTCTAGGTACTCAAGGGATGAAGAAGATAAGAATTGTCTAGTGTGAGCAAAACTTGAATCGAAACGGAGACCTAACAAGTTGGCGATGAGCTCTCTCTTGTTAGATCGAAAGGGGGATGATAAATGGATCAAAAGAACCACAGAGATTATGGAGGGGTATTTGATACAACAAATAAACTCGACCTTAACGTGAATACACACAAGAACGGAGAAAACTTCAACAGCAGCAGCGCGTAGAAGAAGAAGAAAAGTGATATATTATTGATTAGGGTAAAAGTTGTTGAATACACAACGGCGGGAAAACCTTATTAATGGTTCAACAGCTAGCCCTAGGGCCAACTCAAGAGTAAAACGACAGTGCAACAGACTCTGCATATATAAAATTAAAAACAAAAGAAAAGAAAAACTACCAAAATACAAAAGGAAAAACTTATTAAAACTAATTAACTTTGTGCTCTCTGGGGCTCGAACTTAGGTCTCTAGAGGCTCTAGAAACCACTAGGATAGCTCATCTTTACCTGCAAAAAACACAAATAATGAAAATACTTTGTGCTTAGAAGAGTCTCCATACCTTTGTTAAACCCTTCCCTTGGTCTTCTTATATTGGAACAAGTCATTGATGTATCTCTTACCTTGAGAATGCTTGATTTTTTTATGTTTGGTTTGATGATCTCATCATTCCCATCTTCTTCAAAAAGTTTTGTCCTCAAAACTAGATTTTTTATATCAAAAGGAGATAGATCAGCAACATTTAAACTATGTGACATATTATACTCACTTAGAAACTAAGCGGTAGGCATTATCGTTGATCTTCTCTAACACTTTGAACGGTTCATCTCTAACACTTCTCGGGCTTTCTCATGTATCTTCTTTACAAATTCTCATTTCTTGAGGCTGTATAGATTGATTTTCTCAGCTTAAGATATTGATAAATCGATTAAATAGAGAATAAGCAGAAAACAAAGCCAAACACCATGAAAGAGAGAAAACAACAGTGAAATGATAGTACAACGGTCTTACAACCGTCACTGAGCCATCCCTATAACTCCATAATGAAATGATAGTACAAGAACTGTAAACCAAAAGAGAAAAGGGAAGACAACACCACAAAGAAAAAACGATGAGACTTCTTAGATCTGGATGTAGATTTTGAAACCATCGGCGTTTGTGGACAAACGACACCATTTTAGAGTAGATCCGGCGCCTCTAACTTCGAAAAACCCAACACCAACACAGATCTAATCGCAGTTCTCACTATTTTCATCTTAACTAGCTATAGTAACTGCAAAAAAGAAAACCTAAAACAGAAACAAAAAAGAAAACGAAGACGGGTGTTGGCGCTAAAGAAGCCGCCACACACCAGCCATTGGCACAGGTAGATGAAAGGAGATGAAGAAGTCCCTCTGTTATCTCTCTCCTCTTTTCTCACGACCAGATCTATATATGAAAAAAAAAATATTTTGATTGAAAAAATCACATTTTATTTATTTTATTAACTTTTGATAAAAGCATATATTATTTGATAAAGTTAATTGTAGAAAGGAAACAGAATTGGGAGTGGCATTTGAAAAACGCCACTTTGCTCCCAACTTCGTAAAATGCCATTTCTTGTCTGTTAAATGATGCATTTTCCCTCCTATTAAATGATAGAGCTGAAACACCACCATCGCCACGTTCTTCTTCTTCATCTACTACAGGATTCACCCTAAAGCTATCAAACCAGATCCATTTTCTGCATCACCAGATGAACAACAATGAGAATGATGTCGTTGGCGATGCTTCTTCTGCTTTTCATGGAGATCGACGACGGCGAGGACTGGATATCAATGGCGACAAAGACCGGAGATAAATATCAGGGAGGATTGGAGATCGACGGCAGCGAAGCAAATAAAGATGTCGCAACCTTCACGAGAAGAATCACAGAGCTTGCTAACTTTGGAAATCTTAGGATTATTTTCATCAGTATTCGATAATTTCCTGGTAAAATTTTCTATTTTTCAATCTCAAATTCCTCAGATCTCTAAGGTTATAGCTTCACATTTGGTGTCATCATTCCCAATTTTGATTCTATTTAAAATTCGGAAGAACCCTAGAGTTTGTGGGTATTGAATTTTCATAACTGTGATCTGAGATTCATGTGTTATAAATAAAGAAATGAACGATTGTTTTGTTTGATCATTGAATAACAAACTATACTAATCTCATTTTGTGGTTATGTGAGGATTTGCATAGAAAAAAATTCATACAAAAAATAGTAAATTTGATTGGTTATGTTAGTCTCGGAAGTTCTGCTCTTGCCTTATATTTTGTAAGTGCCATGGATATATTTATGTTTGAAGCTTTTTTGATGTGTTCTCGAATTGTGCAATCTTAATTATATGAATTGATCTTGTTAGTTACTTCAGTAACGTTGGACTCATAAATGTATACTTCTTAGTTCATAAATATTAAAATTGATTCTAGGTTTTGCTATTTAGATTGTTTTTGAGACAATGGTTGTTTCTTCAACTAATTTTTTACAATGTTGGCGAATCAGACCTTTGTTCTGATGATTCGGCTATCTTTTTACTTAAATTTGTAGCCATTGCTTCGCTTCTCTTAATTGCAGCTGCATATGTAGCTATACACTTATTGGTATGCACTGTCGGTTCCTTCAAACCGATGGTAATGATCTTTTTTTGATTTCTAAAGCCTCTGTAGCTAGTGTGATTGTAGCCACGGGGTTTGCTCACATGTTGGCGGGTGGCACATAAGCTTTGAATAACTTGTCCTTACCATATTTTTTCTAGTATACAATATTAAGAATTTTTTTATTATATAATATTTCATGGATGAAATTTTGATTATGAATTTATCCACTATTATTTTGGTTAAAATCTCAACTATGCATTTTATCCATTTTTTTGTAGATAAAATATTTGTTCTGTTTGTTTGTCTACGAAAGTTGAGAGTTGTTAGTTTATAAGTGTGTTTTATAATTATGTAATTCAAAGACGACGTATTTGTATCTCACATTTTTAAAACGTTTAGTGTTATTAATGAGTTTGGGTTCACTATTTTTTAATAAACATTTAGCGTTATGTCGTTTAGATTGTAAATCAAACAAAGTTTCATGTGGAAGAAAAACACAATTTTTATGTGGACAAAATTGTATTAGCTATTTTATCCATGATAGTTGTTATTTTCTTAAATTACGTATAATATTTTTGGAAAATTCTATTTATACCATTTTTTACTAAACTTTAGCATTATTATTTTATATTATTGTCATCTTGTTTATAGTTATGTCATTTTGCTGGAGTTCTCCATTTACTGACTAGGGTTTAGTTTCTTTTTTTTGAACTTAAGATTATTTTCTTGTTTATATTATCTATTCAATAAAAATGTTTCTAGTTAATTTTATCTTTTATTTTTTCGTCAAAATGTTGTTTAAGTTTTTTGTCCATCTGTTTTTCATAGACAAATGCATGTTATGTTTTTTATTCATGATATTGTTAGTTTTTTAAATTACGTATAATATTTTTGAAAAATTCTATTTAAGCTAGTTTTTGACTAAACTTTAACATTTTTTTATATTATTATCATCTTATTTATAGTATTGTCATTTTGTAAACTTCTTAAGTCATTTTACATGGATTTTTCATTTACCGATTATGGTTTAGTTTCCTTTTATGAACTTACGATTATTTTTTGTCCATCTACTGCATAAAATGTTGCTAGTTAATTTTATTTGTTTCGTTAAAATGTTATTTATACTTTTTGTCAATTTTTTTCGTGATAGTTATTATTTTCGTGATTAATATAGCCGAATCATCAAAAATTTCCCACATTTTTACTAAAAAAAGAAAAAAAAATATCTCACATATTTTCCGCTGACGTCACATTCGAGAAGTCAACACTTCTCCCGCTGGATGGCTTGCTGGTTTCTCCCTTCTAGATAAAGGGTAGAAGAGTCATGTATAGTGGAAAACAAAGAATTTTACACGAATTACTTTACACGATGGCATATCTCAAACCACACTCCTCCAATACAGTTTCAGTCATTTTCCTTATTTGATATTCTTTAGGTGTTGCTTTTATGATCTCAGAACTTTTAAGTGTTGTTTCATAAGTAAAAAAATATCATGGCTTAGATTGGTAACTTGCATAATGGCTTAATGACTTTTCTAATGCTATTATGCAAGTATTTTTCTAATCACACAAAAATGTATAATGCTACACAATTAGGCAAAAAATCAGGATTTGAATTTTTGCCTAAAATATAGAAGTAAAAATTTATTATGCAAATAAATAGGTATTTAGTAGTTTAATTCATTTTGCAATATTTCATTATGAAAAATTTATTATGCAACATAATTTTATTTTATGCGATTATGCAATGTTACCAAAAAAATTATCTTAAAGACATTCAAATATTATTAAAACTATTTAGAAAATCATAATAAGTCAAATCATTTAAAATGTGATTCAATACAACCAAACTTTATAGAAAGAAAAAATATAGTTTGGACTTAATAATTTATCATACCAATAATTGTATAAGTTTCTATGATTATTAACTTATATATTATCATGATGTCAAAAAAAGTAAAAATAACATATGGTAATCTAGCAATAATTGTCGTGTGTAATCTTGAACCAAAAATCGATTTCTGTTATAAAAATAATTATAAATTATCAGAAAGATAAATATAATAAAAGACTAAAAATTAATACCCGTGAAAAGAGATATCATATGTTTGGAGAGAGAAGATAATGTTGAATGTAGTTTTGTGTTATTAATGTTTATAATCGATTGAATTGAAGCGTTTATATAGAAGAGAAAAAGTAAGTTACTATGCATGCATAGTGACGGTAGGCTCCACTGAATTATATAATTCAAAAGTTACGGTCGCCACCTCCGTTTCTTTTGACAATTTTATAACACTCTCCCTTGGAGACCATTGTCACTATCGTCCCTTGCGTTATATGTTTTGTTGCCTCATTAAAAACCTTTCTAGTAATACATGGTGGGAAAAACCATAGTAGGTAAAAAGAGTACAACCCCGCAAGCTCCCCCTCGAATGATCAGGATCATATCTTACAAGTCTTGTTGACGACACATTCCAATATTATGGACATGTTTCCTGAACATAGTGGAAGGTAATGATTTCGTGAAGAGGTCTGCAGAATTCTCGGATGATTGGACATATTTTACTTCAATGTCTTTATTCTTCACGAGTTCTTGGGTGTATGAAAAGAACTTTGGAGGGATATGTTTGGTCCGGTCACTTTTGATATATCCATCTTTCATCTGAGCAACGCATGCAACATTATCTTCATATAAGATAGTTGGTTCTGTGTTTACGTGGATTCCACTGCTTGATCGGATATGTCGGTTTATTGATCTCAACCATATACACTCTCTACTTGCTTTATATAGCGCGATGATTTCAGCATGATTTGAAGAAGTAGCCACAAGTGTTTGCTTCTGAGAGCACCATGATATAGCAGTACCTCCAATTGTAAACACGTATCCCGTTTGTGATCGAGCTTTATGTGGATCTGATAAGTATCATGCATCTGCAAAACCAATCATTTGATTATTTAAATTCTTTAGATAAAATAGTCCTAAATCAATAGTCCCTTGAAGATAACGAAAGACATGTTTAATTCCATTCCAATGTCTTCATGTAGGAGACAAACTAAATCTAGCCAAAAGATTTACAGAAAATGAGATATTAGGTCGAGTGCAATTTGCGAGATACATAAGTGCTCCGATTGCACTTAGATATGGTACTTCAGGACCAAGTATCTCTTCATTTTCTACAGGTGGTCGGAATGGGTCACTTTCAACATTAAGTGATCTAACCACCATTGGAATACTTAGAGGGGTTGACTTATCCATATTAAAATGTTTTAATACTCTTTTGTGTATGTGGATTGATGTACAAATATACCCTTTTGAGTATGTTCAATTTGTAGGCCAAGACAAAACTTTGTCTGCCCGAGATCTTTTATCTCAAATTCCCTTTTTAAATAGTTTGTTGCTTTCTGTATTTCTTCTTGAGTCCCGATTATATTTAGATCATCAACATATACCGCGATTATAACAAATCCGGATATTGTTTTCTTTATGAAAACACATGGGCATATAGGATCATTCACATATCTTTCTTTAGTTAATGTACACTGAGACGATTATACCACATTCGTCCAGATTGTTTTAACCCATATAATGATCTTTGCAACTTTATTGCACATAACTCTTTTGGTTTAGATTTTAATGCTTATGGCATCGTAAACGCATCTGGAACTCTTATATAGATATCGGTATCTAATGATCCATACAAGTATGCTGTCACAACATCCATGAGACGCATCTCCAAATTTTCATTTGTCGCTAGATTCATCAAAAATCTAAACGTGATTGCATCCATAACTGGGGAATATGTTTCCTCATAATCAATCCCAGGTCTTTGAGAGAATCTTTGAGCCACAAGGCGAGCTTTATATCTCATAATCTCATTTTTCTTATTTTGTTTCCGAACGAATACCCACTTGTATCCAACGGGTTTCACATCTTTGGGTGTGAGTGTAATTGGTCCAAATACATTTCGCTTATTAAGCGAATCAAGTTCAACTTGTATTGGACCTTTCCATTCCATCCAGTCGTGTCTGTTTTGACATTCATATACAGACTTTGGTCATGGATCTTTGTTTTCCTCATATATTTCCTTTGATACAAGATATGAGAAAACTTCATCATCACTATCAATTTCCTTTCGTTTCCATATCTTTCCATTATGGATATAATTGATAGATATTTCATGATTCTCTTCAAGTTCATGAAGTTCTACATCATCACCAGCCTCATGATTTGTTTCCTCCAAAATATTTTCTGCTGTATTGGGAATATTGGGGTTTTTAGCTTCTTTTCGCTTTCTATGATTTTTTATCCTTAGAACCAACAGGTCTTCCACGCTTCAGGCGTGTTTTAGACTCATGTGTATCATCCACTATTTTATGTTCTTGTGGAATTTCAATCCGAGCGGGAACATTTGCAGCTGGAATATGTGATTTGGTTACCGTTTTAGTATCTGCAAAAGCATCAGGTAACTGATTTGCTATACTCTGCAAATGCATAATTCGTCGAACTTCTAGTTCCGACTGTTTCGTAGGAGGATCAAGATGTAAAAGAGATGGTACACACCACTCTATATCCTTTCCTACTTGTTTATTTTCTCCCCTAGAACCGGGAACACTTTTTCATCGAAATGACAATCGGCAAAACGTGCCGTAAATATATCTCCAGTCTGTGGTTATAGGTATCGTATAATTGGTGGAGAATCACAACCAACATATATTCCCAACCTTCTTTGTGGTCTCATCTTTGTACGTTGTGGTGGTGTTATAGGCACGTACACCGCACAACCAAAAATTCTTAGATGAGAAATATTTGGTTCCCGACCAAATGCTAATTGTAATGGGGAATACTTATGATATGCACTTGGTCTTATCTGAATAGGTGCTTTTGCATGCAAAATGACATGTCCCTATACGGAGATTGGAAGTTTTGATCTCATGATCAATGGTCTTGCAATCAATTGCAAACGTTTAATTAGTGATTCAACCAAACCATTTTGTGTATGAACATGAGCTACAGAATGTTCAACTTTGATTCCCGTTACCATACAATAATCATTGAAGGCTTAGGATGTGAATTCACCAGCGTTGTCTAGTCTAACTCTCTTAATATGATAATCATAGAACTGAGCTCTTAATTTGATTATCTGAGTTAGAAATCTCACAAATGCCATATTTCGAGATGATAACAGACAAACATGTGACCATCTACTGGATGCGTCAATTAATACCATAAAGTAGTGGAATGGTCCACATGGTGGATGTATTGGTCCACAAATATCTCCTTGAATTCTTTCAAGGAACTTTGGTGATTCTTTATCAATTTTGGTAGGCGATGGTCTTACGATCAATTTTCCAAGAGAACATGCAGTGCATGTCATTTTATTTCCCTGATACATCTTTTGGATATTCAGTGAATGACCATGTGAGCTCATAATAATTTTTCGCATCATCGTAGTGCCTGGATGTCCGAGGCGATCATGCCATAATATAAAATCTTCTGGATTTCTTTTAATAACTAGATCCGATTCGATTGCTCTTATATGAGTGTGATGCAATCCTGAAGGAAGTTTTGGAAAATTTTCCAATATACGCCTTTTTCCCGATTCATTAGAAGTTATATATATATATACTTCTTTCCATTTTTAGATGCGGACTGAGTATCATACCCTTGAAGGTATATGTCTTTGAAACTCAACAAATTCCTTTTAGAATTTGGAGAATATAAGACATCATTTACGGAAAATTTTGTTCCATTAGGTAACGTAAAGTTAGCTTTGCCAATTCCTTCGATCAAGTCTGCAGGACCTGATATTGTATTGATAATAATGTTTGCTGGTTTTAAATTAGAGAAATAACTCCTTTGCTTCAGAATAGTGTGCGTTGTTCCACTATCTGGTATACAAATTTATCTAGTATTTCATTTGGATACCGTTCCGTTTTGATCGTTGTCCATTTATGGCATAATTGGAGACTATTCAGCAGCCTCACTATATATATTTCACTTATTTGCAAATGTGGTCTCGTCGAAATCGTTTACAAAATTGGGAGAGTCGAGGTACGATGTACCCTCAAAGTGTTCTGCTAGATTCACTTCTTTCCATTTTCCTTTGGTAGATTCCATATATAACTTACAAAGGTGTGGAGGGGTTCGACATGTACGGGCCCAATGTCTTTTAGACCCGCATCTGTAACACACATTCTCACGCTTCTGGGTGGAATTTTCTTGGTGTTCTTTTCCTTTGAAATTTTGTTGAGAACGAACCCATTTGAACAATCCTCTCCCTCGTGGGTTGTAAGTTCTACTACGTCCACGATTAAATCGACGGCCACGACCATGACCATGATAGGTTTCATTATCCTTTATAGGATATTTCACGTCTGCCGCATTCACTTCTGGGAATGCTTTCGTTCCCGTGGGACGGGAATTATGGTTTTGAATGAGAAGTTCACTATTCTTCTCTGCCAACATGAGTGTCACCATTAACTCAGAGAACCTTTTGTATTCGCGGCTCCTGTAAAGTTCTTGCAGGAGGCGATGTTCTCTATGAAAGGTCTGGTACGTCTTTTCGAGCATTTCTGCTTCGGTGACTGGCTTACCACAATATTTCAGTTGTGACACTATTATCAAAATAGCGGAGTTATACCCATTCACCTTTTTGAAATCCTGAAACCTCAGGTTTCTCCACTCTTCTAGAGCATGAGGGAGCGTTATTTCCCTTTGGTTATCAAACCTTTCTTTTAAAACTACCCACAACTCTGCTGGGTCTTTTATGTGTGCATAGTCATGCGTCACATTTTCATCGAAATGTTTCTTCAGGAAAATTATTGCTTTTGCCTTATCCTTGGCAGGCGATTTATTTCCGACTTTTATGGTGTCGGAAATATCTTGCATCTCTAAATGAAGCTCAATGTCAGTGGTCCATGCAATATAGTTTGCTCCGGTTATTTTGAGAGCTGGGAACTTAACTTCTCAATATTTGCCATTTGATTATTTTCAAAAAATACAGAAACATAAAATTTTTATTAATATGATGATATTACATATTTAAAATGAACCATTTATGTTAATAACACAAGCGATTACAAAGAACATGATTGCATAAAAAAGTAAACTGATGTTTATGGAGAATTCTGCGTGAGTAAATTCTCCAACGAATAGACCGTAAACACATGCAAGAATTACAAAAAAAATAATAATTAAAAGAAAGCGAATCATTCTTCAAAACAATTTTTTCTTCTTCCTTCTTTTTTTTCGGAGAGAGATTTTAAGAGAGATGAAATTTGTGTATGAAATGAATGAGTGAAAATGAATGTATTTATAAATTGAAAATTACTGTTCATAGCCGTTTGAAAAGTAAAGATTTTTTGAAAAATTTCTTTTTGACCGTTGGTGAGAAAGAATTTAATCATAAAATCAATATAAAATTTAACAATCACTTAGTTCAATTTACCAATTTCAGATAAAATATTTATATACTGGTGGTCGAGCCTCCATTATATAATCATAATTTAAACTGATACTTAACAGTAATATTATGGTGACGGAGTCATCCACATCAGAACAATAAAATATATGGCGGCTTAGCCGTCCAATAAATATATGGCGGCTTAGCCGTCCAATAAATATATATGGTGCGTTAAGCAACCATGACATAAGAACAGTAAAATAATACCGAGACGAAAACCGCCTACAGTCAAATTAATTAAATAGTGGTGATTATACAACCACTTAAAAATAATACCGAGGCGAAAACCGCCTACAGTAAAATTATATATATAGTGGTGATTATACAACCACTTAAAAATAATAACGGGGCGAAAACCTTCCACTGTAATCAATTATATAGTATAATATTTATTTAATATATTTAGCATAATAAAAGAGTGATCGTGCTGATAACGTGTTATAAAAATAAATATAAATTATCATAAAGATAAATATAATAAAAGACTAAAAATTTATATCCGTGAAAAGAAATATCAGATGTTTGGAGAGAAAAGAAAATGTAGTTTTGTGTTATTAATGTTTATAATCGATCGAATTGAACCATTTATATAGAAAGAGAAAAAATAAATTACTATGCATGCATTGTAATGGTGGACTCCACTGAATTATATAATTCAAAAGTTACAACCGCCACCTCTGTTTCTTTTGACAATTTTATAACAATTTCCAATTTTTCTGCTAGACGCATTTTACTTTCTTTTACAAAACAAATAAAACAACGCATATCATACTAGACTCTTGAATTATGCTTAAAAGCTATAATCAAAAGAAACGTTTGTACTAAGTCTGAATCCTTAAATAACAACACAAATACATAACATCAACTACAACTTATTCACCGCAACAATTTCATTACCTTATTCTTTCTTTTTTGGTACTCAATTAGCTTTTCTTCAGAATCAAGAGTCTGATCCTTTTTTCACCAAAAGTGGCCAACCTCCAAAGAATCTCTGGCTAAGAGAGACAAAAAAAATAATATAAAAAAGACTCATAAAACACTTATCAGATTATGTGTGAACTGATGAAGAAGTAATGAAGTTCACTTACAAAGGAGTTGATGAGTCGTCAAACCGTGGAGCCGAAACCACCACCGCCCGGAGTAAGAATCTGTAGGATTTCACCGGCTTCTACATGTACAGTATTCTTACCTCCAAGATATACTCTCCGTTTCTCTTTAGTGATGAGATAGTTTGCTCCACGAGCTCCGTTTTGGCCACCGTTCAATCCGCGTGGCGAGTGAACTCGTCTCTCTGATAGAATACTAACAACCACAGGCTTTCGAAACTGTATCTCTCTCACCAGCCCATCGCCTCCTTTATGTAATCCGTCGCCTCCACTCTTCTCTCTCAATCCAAATCTATGCAACAGAACCGGGTACCTAATAAAAACCCATCTGTTAGTTAAGTAAAAGTAGGTCTGACCATTCACATTTTTTTGGTTCGGATTTTTCATGTTTTGGTTTTTTTTCTTTTGATTTTGGAACTATAGTTGAGTCGGTTAGCTAGAGATCTGACTAGTTAATAGGGAGTTTTCAGTACCTTTGCTCGAAGATCTCGGGATCAGTCATCCGAGTGTTAGTCATATGGCATTGGACTCCACTTGTCCCATCCCATGTGGGTCCAGCTCCGCACCCTCCTCCAATTGTCTCGTAGTACCCAAATGTATCATCTCCAAATGTAAGATTGTTCATGCAGCCTTGGGAACAAGCACAAGCTTGGAAAGCTGTTAGGACAACATCTGTAACTCTCTGAGATGTTAGAACGTTGCCTCCAACAACAGCTGCTTTCTCGCTAGGAGATAGGAATGAACCAGCGGGTATGTGGATCTTAACCGGAGCTAAGCAGCCTTGGTTTAGTGGAATATCAACATTAACCAGACAACGGAGACAGTATATAACCACTGCAGATGTAACTGCTTCAGGTGCATTCCAATTACCGTAGACTTCCGGGCTTGTGCCTGTAAAGTCAAAGAAGGCTTCTCCTTTGTCAGCATCGATAGTGAGTTTTAAGTGAATCACAGATCCGTCATCCATGTAATCTTCTTCTTCGATGGTGACAGAATTACCAACCCTTGCTTTAGGCGTTTCTGAGGAGACTCTAATAGCAACAGACTTCAGCATTTCTCTTACTGCTTCTTCTGCATTAAGCTGCACGTATTTCATGTAAGCCTGAACTGTTCCAAGGCCATATTGCTCAATTAGTTCTTTAATTAGAGCAATTCCTCTCTGGTTCGCAGCTATCTGAGCTTGAAGATCCGAGAGATTGTCCTGAATCCTTCTAGTTCCAGGAATCTTAGTTGTTGTCTCATCAGAACAAGGGAATTGAAGAAGTTTAACGATTCCTTCTTCCTGGAAAATCCCTTTTTCGACAACTTTAAACGCCTTTATAGCAGCGCCTTCTTCCCAAATTGCCTTTGAGAACGGAGGCATGCTTCCTGGAGTTATGCCTCCAACTTCTGCATGGTGACCTCTACTAGCCACGAAGAACACAAGCTTACCGTTGTCAAAAACAGGTGTGATAACAGTTATATCAGGTAAATGGCTACCACCGGCGCTAGGATGATTTGTTACCAAAACATCTCCTTCATTCAGATTTTGACCCCAGTGTTTGAGCTGCCAGCGAACTGTACTGGACATGGCACCAAGATGAACTGGAACATGTGGAGCATTAGCAACTAAACCACCGTCAGGACTAAACAAGGCGCAAGAAAAATCCAACCTTTCCTTGATATTTGTCGATATGGAAGTACGTTGTAGGGTTCTTCCCATTTGCTCAGCTATACCCATGAATCTGTGATTAAATATGGACAGTTGAACAACATCTGCAACATCCTCCGCAAGCTTCACACTGCTCATTGCAGACACTACCTCGATTTTAATGTTCCCATATTTTGTGATGATGGCTTTGCACTGAGGTTCTACAATAACTGTACTATTCCCATTCATGATGATCGCAGGACCAGGAATCTCATGGCAAAAACCTAAATTCTCTAACTTGAACAACGGTGTGTCATGCCATCCACTTTCAAAGTAAACCTTGTAGTTCCTTTCAACCTTAGGAGTAGCAGGGCCAGCTTCAACTGCCCGTGGTTTCAATATGCTAGTCACTCCAATTCCCCGAACCCGAACATCACATATAAGGAGATTCCTGTTTTGAAGCTTAAATCCATACTCTTGCTCGAAAAGCTTGAGAAACTCTGCAGCATAATCAAATGCCGACCCATCTCCAGTATTTTTACCCTTGACCATGATCGCGGTATCTGTGCCATCATATCTTAAATTCAAATATGTCTCAGTGGAGATATTGTCGTCACCAAAACCCTGCTCCTGGAGCTTCTGTCTCACTTCTCTCAGCAATACACTTTCTCTTCTAAAGGCCTCTGAAAGAGATTCAGGGCCATAAACAGCAGAATATGGCTCTTGAGCATCTTCAATGACATCTGCCAAACCCATTCCATAAGCACTCAAAATCCCACAATATCTGTGAACGAGAACTTCTTTCATGCCCAATGATCTAGCTATTGCACAAGCATGTTGTGGTCCAGCACCTCCAAAGCATGCGAGTGCATGGTTCTTTGTTTCATGACCTTTCATCTCTGTCAATTGCCGTATGGGACGGCACATTGTCTCGTTAGCAACACTCACAAACCCCATTGCTATTTCCTCCACCGTCATGTCCTTTGCAGATTGATCTTGACTCTTTCTATATGAATTAATCTGTCCTGAAAGTTTTTCAAATGCTTCTCTTGTTGCTACTACATCTAAAGGCTGATCTTCGTTAGGCCCAAAGATGGATGGAAAATAATCAGGAATAACAAACCCCAAAACGAGATTTGCATCAGTAACTGCTAACTCTCCTCCTTTCCGGTAACAAACTGGACCTGGGTGAGCACCTACAGAATCAGGTCCCACCCGAAAAGCACCAAACTGAAACTTTAGTTTTGATCCACCACCAGCAGCAACGGTGTTTATGTCAAGCTGTGGCGCTTGTATGATTGTTCCAGCAATCTGGGTTTCTATGACTTGTTCATAACTTCCATCATAGCGGCTAACATCTGTTGATGTACCACCCATGTCAAATCCAATCAGCGGTTTTTCAGTTTCAAGACCAAAGAGTGTCTGCGAGTAACCAACAACTCCCCCTGCTGGACCTGATAACACAGCCTTGTGCCCTGAAAACCTACTTTCTGGTGCTAGACCTCCATCAGATTGCATGAATAGAACATTCACTTTCCCAAGATCATCATCAAATTTGGAGATGAAACCCGACAAGTACTCTTTGATCACAGGTGTCAGATAGGCATCCACAGTGGCTGTTAGACCCCGAGGAACAGCTCGAACCATTGGTGTCAATGCAGAAGACAAAGAGACATGTCTAAAACCCAACTCTAAAGCCAACTTCTCCACAGCCATCTCATGCTTTGGATAGGTATATGAGTGCATCAGAACAACAGCCAAGCAACTTATCCCTTTATCAAGCAAACTCTTCAACAACGGTTTCAAAGCTTCTTCATCAAACGGCTTCACAACTCGAAGAAGCTCACCAGAAACTCCTTTAATCAGAGACCCTGAATTATCATCATCTTCACCTTGCTCAAGCGCAAGCTCAACTCTTTCATCAACCTCTATAACCTCTTCATAAAGATTCGACGGTTTCGCCACAGTAAGATCAAAAATATCAGGTCTAGCTTGATTACCTATCTGCAACAAATCCTTAAACCCTTTAGTAACACACAAAGCTATTCTTTCCCCTTTCCTCTCCAACAAAGCATTTGTTGCCACAGTCGTACCCATCCTTATCCACTGAATCTTATCAGTTGGTATTTTCGACGTTCTTGGTATCTTCTTCCCCGTATAATCCTCAAGTATCCTCCTAATTCCTTCAACCGGAGCATCATCATAGTTTGATGGATCCACAGATAAAAGCTTCAAAACACGACCATCAGAATGCCCTGGAATCTCAGCATAAACATCAGTAAAAGTACCTCCCCTGTCAATACAAAACCTAAGCTTCCCTTCCATTACAGTTCCCATTATACACTCTGCATAAATCAAAACTCAAAACCAAATCAGATTGCATAAAACTCGAAATGAGACTAATCAAATCACAAATCATTAATCAAACCGAACAACGAAATCACTATTCACCTCTCTCAACTCACAACATCGATATTAAGAGATCACAACAAGAAAACTTCGATTTTATTTATGATCATGATCATTTGCAGATAATGAGATTCAGATAGAATCGATTCAAATTAAACGATAAGAGTAAAGGATAGGTATCGAAAATCCAGATATTCATGAAAATACCTTTCACTGGTGGAAAAAAATCGCCGGAGAGGAAGCTCGGAGAGTGAGTTTAAGAAGACAGTCAACACAGTAGTGGGTGAATTATTGAGGTGATGATGAAATGGATTATGAAGGATCTCAGGTTCTTTTGCTTTTCCGGTTTAATTAAATCCTTTTGGTTTATGGTTGATTAGAAACTTAACCGGATAACAATTTTTTTTTTGTCGTCAACCGGATAACCATTTGAAGATCAGTTTCTCTGTTCTTTTTTATCTTTTCTCACAAATGCTACAAATCTATAAAATCTATAAAATCTATAAAATCGTTTAGGTAGTTTTTTTAATACAAGTTTTATAAAATTTTCGATTTGTGACTGTGTTACAGAGATAACTAAGAAAGCAGAAAGACAAAGGTACAACAAAGAACACATTTTAAAGAATAAAAAAAAAATAGGAGTCCAATGTTGCTAGAAAAAAAAGTATTTTAGGGGCTTATTATATCTTAATGTTTTGTTATGGGCTTCCAAAACTTTAAGGTTCAAGACAAGTGTTTCATAATGTTCGGTTCAAAGCCGGCTCTAAATCCATAAATATATGTTATCGATAAAAAAGCAAATATATTTTGATTTTTAAAATGTATACATTTATAAATTTTAACAAGCTAATTACATATATAAAATCCAAATTGATATTAATTTTTCTTTTAATAATAGTGTCACTAAACAATCACCTATATCTTTTTGGTTTTTGTAAACTATATATTTATCATTTACATTTAAAATCATAACTTTGCAAATTTGACCAAGATGGAAATAAAATGATATTGACCCAAAAAAAACTTCAAGATAACTAAAAAATATTATTTTAAGATTGAGTAGGTTAAAATAAAATGTAACTGTTATAAACCGTTACAATTTAACCAGTAAAAATGATTAAATTTGGAAAAAATAATTGTAAAAACTAATATTTAAAAATATGATGTTGGAAATATTTTGCATTCTCATAATCTTTTTAAGATTTCAGGATGTATTCAAAGTCAAAAGAAGGAAAAAATTCAATACAAACAAAAGGAAAAAGATAAAACAAAAATAAATAGTTACCATTTGGCATGATCTTATATATGAAGATTTTTTTGTTTTCTCTTTTAGGTTTTGAATTCTTTTTTTATGTTTGGAACTTTAAAATGTTTGTCATCCCAAAAAATTTCATAACCCACATCTGCACTCTTCACCCACCTCTTCTTATTTTCTCAAATTTTATATCGGAATCGTCATTCTTCTTTGTGCATCCCTCTCTTTCTCTCTATAAATATTGGAAACACCAATCTACCTCTACATCTCTTTCTCTAACATTTTTCTGATCTTTAAAATGACATGTGAAATTTAAGTCCTTTGCAATAGAGAAGGTTTATGCATGCGATGCAAGCTAATGCCTCCGACGAAGGAGTTTCTCATGTACAACAAGAGAATTATGTCTTGGCATATGCCATACTTTCTTCTTGAATCTCTTGCTTCTTCTTCTAGTGGAGAGTAGTAGTGTCTCAATTTATCTGGCGATGTTGATCATGTTCTTGTTTTAGAACTGTCAGATTTGAACATCCGGCTCAGTTTTTTTTAGCAGCCATCTGTGAGATCAAGACAAATATTTTTTTTCCGAAGCTCAGAAAGCTAAGAAGAGGTAGAAAGTGATGAGTGGTAAATTCAATGATGGTGACAATGATAGTGATGAGGATGAGGAGGAAAATATAGTAAAAGTAAAAAGAAAAAAGGTTGTAGATAATAATGATGTTGTAGCTTCGTTTCAACAAAATTCAGTTATTTATTTGTATACAGTTAGCTAACCGTGACTGACCTTTTGGCTAACTGCATATAGATAGAACAATTAAGTTTTGTCGAAGCGAATCTAACATATCCTCATCATCTACAACTTTATATTTCTTTTTGCTATGTTTCTTCTACGGATATTAAATTGTGAACCGAAAGTTATAGAGAAAAAGAGATAGATATGTAGTGTAATCATTAAATTATAAACCAAAAGTTTGTACATAAGATTTTGATTTATATCGTGTACAAAATTTATATGTTTTAACCTTTTTTGTACATGTTGCTGAAAATTTCGTAAGTGTTCATTTTTTAAAAGCACTTGTAAAAAGTGTCTACTTCTATAAGAATATCAAGGTTAAATTGAAAAGAGTGAGAAAACATAAAGAAAATATTGATTGTGATCAATACAATTTTTCTTGATATAAAACAAACTACCTTTTATTAATCTGAAATATTATGTTTTACAATACAACAACAATATCTTAAATAAATTTGAAACATAAAGAAAGTTAAGAGTTGTAACTCTTCTTTTTGTGACTCTTAAAATAAACTACCTTTTTGGACAAGACACTAATCTTAATACACATAATATTTAACACACATATTTAATTATTACTAAACTCAATTATCAACTAACACTCCCCTTTAATTGAGTTTTAGTCTCACAGAAAACTTGCTCCTTACTTCTTCAAACCTTGTGACGCTAAATGTTTTTGTAAGAACATCTGCAAGTTGAATTTCTCCTTAGCAATACTTGAGTTGAGTAAAACCTTTGTGTTCCGATTCTCGGACGAAGTGATACTTAGGGTCTGATTGTTAGCAGGAGCTACCATTAATTTATGTTGAGTTATGGGCATAACTCAAAAATGTTACCAATCATGAAGGTTTTAGGAACTTTGAAGGTTTTGAATTATGAATGTTTTATGGCTTATTTAGAATTTTGAGATATGCCCTTTTTTAAATTTTTAATTCAAATGATAACTCAACGTCATGGAAAACCTCATGTGACATAGTTGATTTCATAGTTTTACTGTATTTTTAACTAATCCCACCATTCTTCCCTCTTTTTTTTTTTCTTTTTTCATTTCAAACAGTTCCAACAAGACACATATTTTTCTTAATTGTCTAGATGAAAGATTCAGAAAAATCAAACAAAAATGTTCATATTATTTTAATAGTTGATTTTCTATTTATTTTTAATTATTTAAAAATGTAATGTACAAATATTTATTTCTAGTTTTTTCTTAATAGTCATTGTCAAAGTATAAAACATCTTCAAAATTTCTGGTTTGATTTTATTTTTCTATATATTAAAGCCACTCTTAATCTAACAAATTATTTTTTATTTTAAATGATTAAATTTTTAATAGATGTTATTGATATTAATTAAAATTAAAATATATTTTAATAACATATACTGTAACTAAACATCAAAAAGTTACCCGTCAGTTGTTTTTGACAAACTATAACTTATATTTCTACTGCAAATTTTTCATATAAATCTATGGTTTCTACCACATATTTTTTTTACTGCAAGTTACATCAAATTACAACACTTACTACAACTTAACTTTGATACTACATGTTACTAGTCGGACCTTTAATCTCAATGACCATTGTTCTTCGATATTGCACTGGATTCTTGCCAATCTTAATTGCAGACTTGGTGAGATAGTAAATTGGAACACCATCTTGAGATTTAAAACCAAATTTTTCCATAAGTTTTTGTAGTCAAATAGTTTGATTTGCTACTGCACAAACTGTGATATACCTTGCTTATGTTGTTGATTGTGCCACCATTTGTTTCTTGCATGATTTCCAAAAAAAAAAAAAGTGTAAACATGTACCCAGACGTGATATTTTTTCTTCGTTAAAAATCCTAGTCGTTGTCTGAGTGACCGTATAACTTCGGATTGTTGACGCTTGTAAATTGAACTCCAAAATGAGATATGGCTTTGACTTAACATAAGAGATAAGAACCTACAAACATCAAATCTGGTCTTGATGCACATACATACAACAAACCACCAACGATGCTTCAAACCTTTGTCAAATTCTACATCTCTAGATATCTCCACATTTTCATTATTTAAAATGAAAAATTTGTAGCCATTTGATTGGCTACTATAACAAATGAAAACTCCACGTTTGGCCTTCACATATAATTTTATTCAATTTCTTCACTTCTTTCTCCTACCTTATCTTATGAATTATCTTTCTCCTACTCCCCCTTCAGTTTTTTTTTTCAAAAATTCCCATCAGAGGCTTTAAATCTTCACCATATATGTATCATCATCATCATCATCACCACTAACTTCATCATCAATATTGTTGTTCTTCATCGTTCTCAAGGAAGTCTTCGATTTTCTTTCTTTTTTAGATACAACCTCTGATGAAGATGAAAGCCTTTGCCATTTTGGAGTTGTCTAATGCAATAGTTTTCTTATTTGTTCTCACGGCCTTTGGGACCTGGCTATTTTCCATCATTTGGAACCTCACACTCATATGTGAGACCGCTGCTACAATTTTCCACCAACATCCCCCAATTTTCCATATGTCTCGGTATACTTTAGGTTTGCTTCTTTTCCTCTGATTTCATACCAAATCTAGTTTGGAATTTCCTTTAGCGAAGTATCTATCTTTGGTTTCTTTTTCGACATAACATTACCGGTATTTCCTTTTCTGGACAACTTAATTTTGGTTTTCTTCCTGTCAACCGGATCAAGCATGCCATATGAGTTCTCATTAGCAGCTTTTTTCTCCAGTGAGATCTCATCAGCCTCAACGTTTTCATCTTCTTCGATCAACTCCCACTTTTCATATCTAAGTTTCCAAATAATCAACATGATATTCTTTAGGGTACCTTTTCCTTCTTCATATCTAAGTTTCTAGATAATAAACATTATATTCTTGAGAGTACCCTTTCCAAACACCATATTGTCGAAATGGTACTCTTAAGATATGGTGTTTATTATCTAGAAACTTAGATATGAAGAAGGAAAAGGTACCCTAAAGAATATCATGTTGATTATTTGGAAACTTAGATATGAAGAAGGAAAAGTGGGAGTTGACTGAAGAAGATGGAGACCTTCAGGCTGATGAGATCTCCCTGGAGAAAGAATTTGCTAATTAGAGCGCAAATGGAACGCATGAACCGGTTGACAGAAAGAAAAACAAAAGTAAGTCACCCAGAAAAGGAAAGACAGATGATGTTATGTCGAAAAAGAAATAGAAGATAGATACTTCAGCTAAAGGCCAATCCAGAGGTAGATCTGGTAGGAAATTAGAGGAATAAAGGCAGACCCCAAAGCCTACCGAGACAAATGGAAAATTGGAAATGTTCATGGAAAAATTGTAGTTGCACCCTCACACATGAGTGTGAGATTCCAAAAGATGGAAAATGACCAGACACCCATGACCGTAAGAATAAGCAAGAACACTACTACATCAGACAACTCAAAATGGAAAAAGCATTCATCTTCATCAGAGGCTATCTATGAGAAAGTGAAAAAATCGAGGACTTCCTCGAGAAAGATGAAAACCAACAACGTTGATGATGAAGTTAGTGGTTATGATGATGGTAATGATACATCAGATGAAGACTCAAATCTATGATCAGTGTTTTGAAGAAACTAAAGGGGAAGAAGGAGAATGAGGTAGGCGAAGGACATTTTAGAAAATAAGGCAAGAGAAGGAAGTGAAGAAAATTAGATCTTAAGGCCAAACGCGAAATTTTTATTGGTTATAGTAGCAAATCAAAGGGCTACAGTTTTCATTTTAAATAATGATGGAAATGGCCAAGTACCAAATGTCGTGAGAACAAGTAAGAACAATACTGCATTTATGTTTTTCAACTCTGATACCATGTTGAAAACTATTGCTTCCATAATAGAATATAAGAGATACAAAACAGAGCAAGTATCAGAATCTGTTTGATTGTGATCAACATGATTTTTCTTAAGAAAAAAATGAACATTTATTAATATTAAACTATGTTTTATAATACATCAACAACATCTTAAATAGATTTGAAACAATACAAAAGTTAAAAGTTGTAACTCTTCTTTCTTGTTACTCTGAAAATAAAATACACTTAGACAAAATCATGACTCTTAATACACATAATAAATTGTATACATATTTAATTATTACTAAACTCAATTATCGACTAACATAATTATCAAGAGTAAAATAAAGAATCAGGCAACAACAATAATCATCAAGATTAAAATAACATAATCAGAAACATCATCGAATCGATTCTGAGTTTGGACACATGACACAATTTACTAAAGCAAGTGATATAATTTGGTTTTACCTTTTTGTATGCAAATGAAAGTTTAAGCTGATGATGGAGCCAATTATATACAAGTGCATCTTCTTCTACTCCTTTTTTGTTCCATCTCCAGCTTATACATCTAATCATGTCATATAAATATTACATTGTACTTCATTATAAGCAGACAAAACCATAATCAAACAATAATTAATGTAGCTAACATTTACATGTTGACGAAGTCTGTTAAATGAATATCTACCAGCCTCGAAGATGACTTAGAGAAGGATTTTGGTTATTGAAAACTTGTCCTTGATTACTTCTAACCTACAATAGAAACACACAAGGGTTATAATATATATCTAGAACCTTAACCCGCACATTTATGTAGCCCCGAGACTAAGATTGAATTCTATATTATTCCAGACCAAGTTATCCATCTTTATATTATACTACACTTTTCTTCGATAATTTTTTTTATAAAGGTTTCCACATAGTTTTCAGAATCAATAACCTAAAAAAAATCAACCATATATTGAAATAATAAAATCGGACATTATAAAAAGTGAATCTAAAAATCAGACGCAAAATCAAAACAAATGAAAAAAAACATGTACCTTGAAAGAAATAATTGTAAAAGATTGCTAGAGCGATTAGGGTTTGTGAAAGAAAAATAGTCATAGGAAAACGAAGGAATATTTTCGAGAATCTTAATTCCATGTAATGAAAGTGAAGAAAATCCATGCGGTGGAATGAACTCTATAATCTTCAGGGAAATTTCTAAAACATAATGTAGATGAGCTTAGTCCATAAATATGATTTTGTACATTGATATAGTTAAGTTTAGTTACAATATAATGTAGATGGGCTTGCTTATAATACACACCAAAGATGATTAAGCTAAATCGTAGGAGAATATCCTTTTTTAAGTTAAAGTTTTTTCACATTCAGAGGCAAAACTATAATTGCCCCTCCCAACTAAAGCCTACCCTTCCAATTTACTTCTCAAATATTATATATATATAGATTATTTCAATGTCTATTAATTTTTTCAGAATGAAAATTTTAAATTTTTAGTATTCATGTATAGTTGTTTTTATAATATTTATCATGAGTACTACTTTTATCAATTTATATTTTTTATTTCTATTATAACACTATGATTTATGCATATGTTGACAATCTTGTTGATGTTAAAAAAGAAAAGACAATCTTATATTTTTCATAAAAATATATACTATATAATATGATATATGGTGCGTTGCCGTATGTATACCATATTTTTTTATAAAGCATTAGGTAGTTGAGCATTTTTTTTTTGTCAGTTAGTGTTTTTTGAACGTTTTTGATTGATAATAAATGTTTACAAAGTCTTGAAATAAAAAAAAACTCCTAATACATATAGGATTATATAAATGAGTTTGAGAAATAAAATCATGAAAATGGCTACCTTAGCCAATATCCGAACATTAAACACATTCTCATGGCACCACTGTAAGAATATTATGGTGAAGCGAACCGTCCAACTGCAAATATCAACAAAAATATTGTCCATGTAGTATTCTTGATTTTTTACGATGAGGTCGTTATAGTCTTGCAATGGCCTTCAACTATTACATAATGGTATCCTAAAAAAATGGTAGATTTAGAGAAAGTATTGGAAGTAATATTTTCGATAATAATAAAAAAACTAAAAAATGACATTTGTAGTAATAATCTCTTTATTTATTACCTTATGAACTAATGTCACTCTAGTGGGCCATCTTTTCTCGGTTGGGCCTTCATAGGCTTATTATTCGAGATAGGTGCGCGCATACGTGTTTTCATTGTCTGGGATGTTTTCTACTTGGCGTCTACTTTCAGAACTTCTTCGTCGCATATATCAAACTTACGAAGAGAAATTGCAAAAAATGATTATGAAAGCAAAAATATTTCGGAAAATAACTTTCATACACAGTGGATGTCAAAGTGGATAGAGAAATTACCACGACAACTTTTCTATTTTCTCTGTGTTTCTTTCTCCCTCCGACACCACCGCCATCCTCTCCTCTATCCCAGTTTTCATTGCTGTTCCAAAATCTCCGATTTTTCTCACCTCCGAGACCTCCGTTACCACTTCGCATATCTCTTTCGGTTTGTAGGTGATTTTAACACAAACCACAACTTATTAAAAAATAACGTGTGATTATCTTAAAAATATAGTATCATATGAAATTGGAACATGTTAAATAAATTACCGTGGCATAAAAAACCTACATGAAATTTAAAAAATCTGGTAAAAAATACCATATTTTGGTATTTAGTGGCAAAATAATAAAACTGATATAAAAATAATTATAAATTATCATAAACATAAATATAATAAAGACTAAAAATTTATACCCGTGAAAAGGGATATCAGATGTTTGGAAAGAGAAGAGAATGTTGAATGTAGTTTTTGTGTTATTGATGTTTATAATCGATCGAATTGAAGTATTTATATAGAAGAGAAAAAGTAAGTTACTATGCATGCATAGTGACGGTGAGCTCCACTGAATTATATAATTCAAAAGTTACGGCCGCCACCTCCGTTTCTTTTGACAATTTTATAACACTCCCCCTTGGAGACCATTGTCACTATCGTCCCTTGCGTTATATGTTTTGTTGCCTCATTAAAAACCATTCTAGTAATACCCGGTGGGAAAAACCATAGTAGGTAAAAAAAGTACAACCCCGCAAGCTCCACCTCGAATGATAAGGATCATATCTTACAAGTCTTGTTGACGACGCATTCCAATATTATGGACATGTTTCCTGAACATCGTGGTAGGTAATGATTTCATGAAGAGGTCTGCAGAATGTTTATATGATTGAACATATTTTACTTCAATGTCTTTATTCTTCACGAGTTCTTGGGTGTATGAAAAGAACTTTGGAGGGATATGTTTGGTCTGGTCACTTTTGATATATCCATCTTTCATCTGAGCAACACATGCAACATTATCTTCATATAAGATAGTTGGTTCTGTGTTTACGTGGATTTCACTGCTTGATCGGATGTGTCGGTTTATTGATCTCAACCATATACACTCTCTACTTGCTTCATGTAGCGCGATGATTTCAGCATGATTTGAAGAAGTAGCCACAAGTGTTTGCTTCTGAGAGCACCATGATATAGCAGTACCTCCAATTGTAAACACGTATCCCGTTTGTGATCGAGTTTTATGTGGATCTGATAAGTATCATGCATCTGCAAAACCAATCATTTGATTATTTAAATTCTTTAGATAAAATAGTCCTAAATCAATAGTCCCTTGAAGATAACGAAAGACATGTTTAATTCCATTCCAATGTCTTCATGTAGGAGACAAACTAAATCTAGCCAAAAGATTTACAGAAAATGAGATATTAGGCCGAGTGCAATTTGCGAGATACATAAGTGCTCCGATTGCACTTAGATATGGTACTTCAGGACCAAGTATCTCTTCATTTTCTACAGGTGGTCGGAATGGGTCACTTTCAACATTAAGTGATCTAACGACCATTGGAGTACTTAGAGGGGTTGACTTATCCATATTAAAACGTTTTAATACTCTTTTGGTGTATGTGGATTGATGTACAAATATACCCTTTTGAGTATGTTCAATTTGTAGGCCAAGACAAAACTTTGTCTGCCAGAGATCTTTCATCTCAAATTCTCCTTTTAAATAGTTTGTTGTTTTCTGTATTTCTTCTTGAGTCCCGATTATATTTAGATCATCAACATATACCGCGATTATAACAAATCCAGATATTGTTTTCTTTATGAAAACACATGGGCATATAGGATCATTCACATATCCTTCTTTAGTTAAATGTTCACTGAGACGATTATACCACATTCGTCCAGATTGTTTTAACCCATATAATGATCTTTGCAACTTTATTACACATAACTCTTTTGGTTTAGATTTTAATGCTTTTGGCATCATAAACGCATCTGGAACTCTCATATAGATATCGGTATCTAATGATCCATACAAGTATGCTGTCACAACATCCATGAGACGCATATCCAGATTTTTATTTACTGCTAGATTCATCAAAAATCTAAACGTGATTGCATCCATAACTGGGGAATATGTTTCCTCATAATCAATCCCAGGTCTTTGAGAGAATCCTTGAGCCACAAGGCGAGCTTATATCTCATAATCTCATTTTTCTCATTTCGTTTCCGAACGAATACCCACTTGTATCCAACGGGTTTCACATCTTTGGGTGTGAGTGTAATTGGTCCAAATACATTTCGCTTATTAAGCGAATAAAGTTTAACTTGTATTGCACCTTTCCATTCCATCCAGTCGTGTCTGTTTTGACATTCATATAAAGACTTTGGTTCTGGATCTTTGTTTTCCTCATATATTTCCTTTGATACAAGATATGAGAAAACTTCATCATCACTATCAATTTCTTTTCGTTTCCAAATCTTTCCATTATGGATATAATTGATAGATATTTCATGATTCTCTTCAAGTTCATGAAGTTCAACATCCTCACCAGCCTCATGATTTGTTTCGTCCAAAATATTTTCTGCTGTATTGGGAATATTGGGGTTTTCAGCTTCCTTTCGCTTTCTAGGATTTTTTATCCTTAGAACCAACAGGTCCTCCACGCTTCAGGCATGTTTTAGACTCATGTGTATCATCCACTCTTTTATGTTCTTGTTGTTTCAATCCGAGCGGGAACATTTGCAGCTGGAATATGTAATTTGGTTACCGTTTTAGTATCTGCAAAAGCATCAGGTAACTGATTTGCTATACTCTACAAATGCATAATTCGTCAAACTTTTAGTTCCGACTGTTTCGTAGGAGGATCAAGATGTAAAAGAGATGGTACACACCACTCCATATCCTTTTCTACTTGTTTATTTTTTCCCCCTAGAACCGGGAACACTTTTTCATCGAAATGACAATCGGCAAAACGTGCCGTAAATATATCTCCTATCTGCGGTTCTAGGTATCGTATAATTGATGGAGAATCACAACCAACATATATTCCCAACCTTTTTTATGGTCCCATCTTTGTACGTTGTGGTGGTGCTATAGGCACGTACACCACACACACAAAAATTCTAAGATGAGAAATATTTGGTTCTCGACCAAATGCTAATTGTAATGGAGAATACTTATGATATGCACTTGGTCTTATCCGAATAAGTGCTTCTGCATGCAAAATGGCATGTCCCCATACGGAGATTGGAAGTTTTGATCTCATGATCAATGGTCTTGCAATCAATTGCAAACGTTTAATTAGTGATTCAGCCAAACCATTTTGTGTATGAACATGAGCTACAGAATGTTCAACTTCGATTCCCTTTACCATACAATAATCATTTTAAGGCTTGGGATGTGAATTCACCAGTGTTGTCTAGTCTAACTCTCTTAATGGGATAATCAGAGAACTGAGCTCTTAGTTTGATTATCTGAGTTAGAAATCTTGCAAATGCCATATTTCAAGATGATAAAAGACAAACGTGTGACCTTCTGCTGGATGTGTCAATTAATACCATAAAGTAGTGACATGGTCCACATGGTGGATGTAATGGTCCACAAATATCTCCTTGAATTCTTTCAAGGAACTTTGGCGATTCTTTATCAATTTTGGTAGGCGACGGTCTTACGATCAATTTTCCAAGAGAACATGCAGTACATGTCATTTTATTTCCCTGATATATCTTCTGGATATTCAGTGAATGACCATGTGAGCTCTCAATAATTTTTTGCATCATCGTAGTGCCTGGGTGACCGAGGTGATCATGCCATAATGTGAAATCTTCTGGATTTCTTTTAATCACTAGATGCAATTCGATTGCACTTATATGAGTGTGATGCAATCCTGAAGGAAGTTTTGGAAATTTTTCCAATATACACCTTTTTCCCGATTCATCAGAAGTTATATATATATATATACTTCTTTCCATTCTCAGTTGCGGGCTGAGTATCATACCCTTGAAGGTATATGTCTTTGAAACTCAACAAATTCCTTTTAGAATTTGGAGAATATAAGGCATTATTTATGGAAAATTTTGTTCCATTAGGCAACGTAAAGTTAGCTTTGCCAATTCCTTCGATCAAGTCTGCAAGATCTGATATTGTATTGATAATAATGTTTGTCGGTTTTAATTTAGAGAAATAGTTCTTTTGCTTCAGAATAGTGTGTGTTGTTCCACTATCTGGTATACAAATTTCTCTAGTATTTCCTTTGGATACCGTTCCGTTTTGATCGTTGTCCATTTCTGTAATCAAGATAAACATAAGTAAAAGAAAGTAAATTTTATTTATATGAGAAAACACACAATAATTATACATTAGTTACTTATTAAAAACAACATTATTCTTTAATCAATTATAAATATAATATTATACATGGCATAATTGGAGACTATTCAGCTGCCTCACTATATATATTTCACTTATTTGCAAAGGTGGTCTCGTCGAAATAGTTTGCAAAATCGGAAGAGTCGAGGTACGATGTATCCTCAAAGTGTTCTGCTAGATTCACTTATTTCCCTTTTCCTTTGGTAGATTCCATGTATAATTTACAAAGGTGTGGAGAGGTTCGACATGTACGGGCCCAATGTCCTTTAGACCCGCATCTGTAACACACATTCTCACGCTTCTAGTTGGAATTTTTTTGGTGTTCTTTTTCTTTGAAATTTTGTTCTGAACGAACCCATTTGAACGACCTTCTCCCTCGTGGGTTGTAAGTTCTACCACGTCCATGATTAAATTGACGGCCACTGCCACGACCACGATAGGTTTCATTATCCTTTATAGGATATTTCACGTATGTTGCATTCACTTCTGGGAATGCTTTCGTTCCCGTGGAACGGGAATTATGGTTTTGAATGAGAAGTTCACTATTCTTCTCTGCCAACATGAGTGCCACCATTAACTCAGAAAACCTTTTGTATTCGCGGCTCCTGTAAAGTTCTTGCAGGAGGCGATGTTCTCTATGAAAGGTCGGTACGTCTTTTCGAGCATTTCTGTTTCGGTGACTGGCTTACCACAATATTTCAGTTGTGACACTATTCTCAAAATAGAGGAGTTATACTCATTCACCTTTTTGAAATCCTGAAACCTCAGGTTTCTCCACTCTTCTAGAGCATGAGGGAGCGTTATTTCTCTTTGGTTGTCAAGTCTTTCTTTTAAAGCTATTCACAACTCTGCTGGGTCTTTTATGTGTGCATAGTCATGCGTCACATTTTCATCGAGATGTTTCTTCAGGAAAATTTTCACTTTTGCCTTATCCTTGGCAAGCTATTTATTTTCGACTTTTATGGTGTCAGAAATATCTTGCATCTCTAGATGAAGCTCAATGTCGGTGGTCCATGTAATATAGTTTGCTCCGGTTATTTTGAGAGCTGGGAACTTAACTTCTCAATATTTGCCATTTGATTATTTTCAAAAAATACAGAAACATAAAATTTTTATTAATATGATGATTTTACATATTTAAAATGAACAATTTATGTTAATAACACAAGCGATTACAAAGAACATGATTGCATAAAAAAGTAAACTGATGTTTACGGAGAATTCTGCGTGAGTAAATTCCCCAACGAATAGACCGTAAACACATGCAAGAATTACAAAAAAATAATAATTAAAAGAAAGCGAATCATTTTTTCTTCTTCCTTCTTTTTTTTCGGGGAGAGATTTTAAGAGAGATGAAATTTGTGTATGAAATGAATGAGTGAAAATGAATGTATTTATAAATTGAAAATTACTGTTCATAGCCGTTTGAAAAGTAAAGATTTTTTGAAAATTTTCTTTTTGACCGTTGGTGAGAAAGAATTTAATCATAAAATTAATATAAAATTTAACAATCATTTAGTTCAATTTAGTAATTTCAGATAAAATATTTATATACTAGTGGCCGAGCCTCCATTATATAATCATAATTTAAACAGATATTTAATAGTAATATTATGGTAATGGAGTCATCCACATCAGAACAATAAAATATATGGCGGCTTAGCCGTCCAATAAATATATATGGTGCGTTAAGCAACCATGACATAAGAACAGTAAAATAATACCGAGGCGAAAACCACCTACCGTCAAATTAATTAAATAGTGGTGATTATACAACCACTATCTAGATGATCCGATCGATTGCGTAAAGCCCGCAGTAGCAACGTAATACCGGGGCGAAAACCGCCTACAGTAAAATTAAATATACAGTGGTGATTATACAACCACTTAAAAATAATAACAGGGCGAAAACCATCCACTGTAATCAATTATACAGTATAATATTTATTTAATATATTTAGCATAATCAGAGAGTGATCGTGCTAATAACGTGTTATAAAAATAATTATAAATTATCATAAAGATAAATATAATAAAAGACTAAAAATTTATACCCGTGAAAAGGGATATCAGATGTTTGGAGAGAGAAGAGAATGTTGAATGTAGTTTTTGTGTTATTGATGTTTATAATCGATTGAATTGAACCGTTTATATAGAAGAGAAAAAGTAAATTCTATGCATGCATAGTGACAGATGCATAGTACGGTGGGCTCCATTGAATTATATAATTCAAAAGTTATGGCCACCACCTCTGTTTCTTTTGACAATTTTATAACTAAAACAATATTTTCTATCGTTACTTGAAGGCAGTTTTGACTATTGAGTTTTCCTCCTCTTGAAAACGTTAGTTTCCTAATTTAACTCCATATTTTGGTGATCCCTACATAGCTCATTTATGAATCTTATAATAAAAAATAAAAGAATTATTTAAATCATAAAATTTTCCAAAAAAAATTATTCTAATTAAACATTTCTTCTGCCGCCCCACCTCCGCCGTCTTTCTCCCGATTTTAAGTGTTTATTTCACTTCCGGTTTTCGGTAAGAATCTAACTTGAATAGACCTCCGGTTCAAACCGGTTTCAGTCCGGTTTTTAAAAACAGAGAGGTTTTACTTTAACAGTCTTTAAATTCCCGCTGGTCAACCAAAGCTATTTTAAAGGGATCAATTGTTGAATTGACTTTATTTCCAAAATTCAATTCTGAAATGACCTCCATCTATTTTTGTGTTTTTTTAATTTACTTTAAATGCTTTAATGAGTGAAAAGATAATTGAATTTTGCAAATTATTTATTTACAAAAAAATTATGGATCTGGCTTTTTGATATCGAAGATCCGTCCAATTGAGTGGGCCTAAATATGAAACCCATAATTTAACTTGTATCAAGATCTGGATTTGAAGTCGGAGCTCCACCCAATTTAACTCGGACCATCCAATTTAAGTCAGACCCAAGATCTCCACAGAAATCGGATCCACGATCCCGAATATCCTCGCGAATCTCTTCTTTTTATTTTTCTTCGGGCTCGGCTCTGGTTTACTGCTCCCAAAATTGCAAAATTCTCAACTAGGGTTTGCTACTTCGCCGCTGCTCCGCCGCTGATTTTATCTCCACCGCAGAGCCGTTAGACCACAGAAATCCTGAAACTTGTAAGCTTTGTCCCTTGCTCGAAATTTGTGAAATTTTTTTGAGTTTTGTTGTTAATTTTAGAATTGATGTGTGTAGAATTAGAATGACACCAAACACTAGAGGAGGAGGAAAGAGTCGGACTCGAAAAGGGGCTCCGAGTGCGGGTTTGCCAGAAACCCTTGCCTCAGCCGTGAAATGCCGACGCCGCGGAGGTGATCCTTCCTCACCAGCACAACCTTCTTCGCCACTGCAACCTTCTCTGCCACTGCAACCTTCTCTGCCACTGCAACCTTCTCCGCCGTTGCAACCTTCCCCACCACCGCAGACGCAGCCTATTACATCGGAACCGCCCTCACATCAATCACAGACCCATGAACGGCCTGACAATCAGGCTGTAAGGAAATTTAAATTTTAGTAATATTGGGTGTTATTAGGTACACTAGGAATTTTAAGTAGATATAGTTATATTTGAGGAAGTTGTGGTTTGAAAATCTTGTTATTTTGATCTGAATGCAACATGTAGATGGCGCAATGCAACCTCATAGATTCTACATATAGTATAAAAAATATGCAAAACATTGTCATTTGCAAACAAGATGCGACACTTACAAGGTTTTGAATATGCTTGAGGATAACCTTGAACCGGTGGAGTTGGAGTGGTTCAGGGAGCACCCTCAATTCAAGCATTTGTTTCACATGGAGAGGCAACAAAATCAGAAGGTAAAGGGGATGTGGATGTTGCTTCTAAGGACGGTCCAAACGAATAAGAAGAAACAAGTTTGGTTTGTTGTGAACGGTGTTCCTATTAGATATTCTATTAGGGTTGAGTGGCATTCATTACCCGAATAGGTATGAGACGATGGGGAGCATGGACTTTGTGTAGAGGCAATTTGGAACTGATAAGGTGGAGGTTAAGGACGTTTTGAAGAAGCTGATGGTGATGGGAATGGAGTATGGAAATGATAGGCTCAAGATGGCAGTATTGTACTTCCTCTCGACGGTGATACGGGGAAGGGAAAAGATGGTTGGAGGCAACATTGAGCAGTTTATTCTTCGAGTGGTCGATGACCTTAAAGTATGTAAAACATTTCCTTAGGGACGTTTTACATTTGATGATTATATTAAGGAGGTGGACCACCTGTTTAATCGTTTCAAAGGGTCGGTACAAGTTAGTTGGAGATTCTCCGGATTCATATTGCCTTTGGATGTAATCGACCACTCAATCTTTTTAAATATTCATTTTTAGTATATGGGTATTACTAGGTTTAAGTAGGTTCAATTAGGTTTAACTAGGTTCAACTAGGTTTAAGTAGGTTCAACTAGGTTCACCTAGGTTTAAGTAGGTTCAACTAGGTTCAACTAGGTTCACCTAGGTTTAACTAGGTTCACATAGATTTAACTAGGTTTAACTAGGTTCTGTAAAAAATTTCCTGCGAAGGGAAGCGGGAAGAACAGACTGGCGAGCATTCAACAAGAAATACAAACCGTGGAAAACGTTAATTAGGTTCAACTGGTTTTTTTAATTAGGATTTACTGATATTTGGTTTAATTTATGTGCAGATTTTGGCCTTTGAATGCATACCAGCATTGAAGGTGGCCTTTAGAGAACCCGTGGGAAACGCAGACAGAGCTTGTCCTAGGATGTGCAAGGGGAATTTTAAAGAGACGATGTATAAAGGGATGCACTTGGAAGAAATTCACTATAAGCTTGGAGACACCAAGTTATTTCTCTATTTCTTTGTTAGCTGAGTGTAAGGATACTTAACACTCATCCCAATTGGTTTACTTGCAGGATATTTTTAGTCTAATGATCCCTGGGGATGGTGAACAAGATCTTATGATGAGTATCATGGGTGCGCAATGGGCTGATGCTGAGCTGAGGGATGACGATGATCGAGAGGACGCAGGAGTTGATCAGTGGAACATGAAACTAGTTGTCGAGGAGAAGAAAATCTTCTGGGAGGACTTGTACATGGTAGATGTCCAATCTAAAGAGCTAGAGAACATGCAATCGCCAGCTCGGAGGAAGAACCCTGAGAACGTCCAAACGTCAACCCGGAGGAGGAACCATGAGAATGTCCAGACGCCAACCCAGAGTAGGAACCCTGAGAACGTCCATAACAAATTGAAGCAGGTTGAGGAGATGATGAAGAAAGCAATTGCAGATGGGTTTGCACATCTGACGACAGAGATTGAAGGCTTGAGCAGTAGGCTGAAAGTTGTTGAAGACTTTATGATGATTTTGACCATTTCTCAGTAGGAAGAAGCTATGAGAGTCCACATGTACAAGGTTAGATTTTTGAATATGAATTTAATTGAAAACAATTTTGAGACTTCTTGGTAATTGCATTATGGATTTTTATGTAGGTGTTTTCGAGACGGGAGGCTCAAGTGCAGCTCAAGGCCGAGAAGGAGAAAAGCAAGAACCATGTTAGATTTTTGAATATGAATTTAATTGAAACAGTATTTTGAGACTTCTTGGTAATTGCATTATGGATTTTTATGTAGATGTTTTCGAGACGGGAGGATCAAGTACAGCTCAAGGCCGGGAAGGAGAAAGGCAAGAAGCAGGTTAGATTTTTGAATATGAATTTAATTAAAAACAGTATTTTGAGACTTCTTGGTAATTGCATTATGGATTTTTATGTAGGTGTTTTCGAGATGGGAGGATCAAATGTAGCTCAAGGCCGAGAAGGAGAAAGGCAAGAAGCATGTTAGATTTTTGAATATGAATTTAATTGAATACAGTATTTTGAGACTTCTTGGTAATTGCATTATGGATTTTTATGTAGGTGTTTTTGAGATTGACGGATCAAGTGCGGCTGAAGACCGAGAAGGAGAAAGGCAAGAAGAATAGAGTATTCCACATGAGACAGCAAGAGCTGCACCTGTACAGAAACCATGTTTGAATTCCGATGGGGAAGACGAGGAAGGATACATTCATATTGGTGGTTATGGAGTGAATATGCCGTCCATACCCTTGCAACCCAGACCTCTAGGAAGTGAAAAAAGGTTTAAGATGTGCGATAGGAAGAGGGTGCGAAAGCCCTCGAGGTTCTTGGTCTTCCCTTTCACTCAGCCTAACAAAGACAAGGGGAAAGTGCAGGGCAAGGGCAAAGAAGTTTGAAAAATTATTTTGGATGTTGAAAAATTATTTTGGATGTAGAAAAAAAAACTATTTGGGATGTAGAAAAATTATTTTGGATGTTGAAAAACTATTCTGGATGTTAAAAAATTATTTTAAATGTTTTGGAACATTTAAATGTTATATTGTATGAATGAAGCTTAATATATAATATTTTAGTCTCCACTTGAGCCGTCATTTTTAATGTATAATATTTTAATCTCCACTTGAGCCGTCATTCTTAATATATAATATTTTAATCTCCACTAGCGCCGCTACTCTTGATAAAATATTGTTTTATTATAGTAGTTAACCAAAATGACGGCTCTAAGTGACCAATTGACCCAAAAATGGATTTTTGAAAATTGGTAAAACTAGTTAAACCGATAACTAAATTAAAAGTTTTTAGGTGAACTTAGGAAAATTTAAAAATTGTATACAGATCCCTCATATTCATATACAAAGTTGTTAGAATAGATGCAGTTCACGTGTTTTACTTACAAAGTGGGCAAGAATCCACAAAGTGACCATAAGAGTCTATGGTAGATGATGGACATGTTTCATATGAGAAAAAATTGAATTAAAACAAGTCATACCAAGTTGTACATGAATTAATACTAGTTATACCAAGTTGTACATGAATTAAAATTAGTTGCACCAAATCAAATTACATAATATAACTACAACTAAACAATATTCTTCGAAGTTTTACCCCATCGAAATTCGCCAACTGAAGGGAACCTCGTTCTTTTTTCCTTCCTATCTTTTTCTTATGCGGGGGAGGGAACACAAGTTGAGCTGTTATTTCTTCAAGGATATTCCAATCAGACTTATGAGGCACAATATAAATCGTATTACAGTATGCCAAAGACCACATCTCAACGAAATAATATTTTGAAGCCAACAGATGCACCGGTGCATCAATTCCTGTTTGTCTCTCATATAGACTGTTAACGGCAATCGCATGCACACATGGGTATCTATCTATATCAAAGTACCTGCATGAGCAAGTGTCATTCTTTAAATTAACCAAATAGATTTTACCATCACGTCCACACACGTTATACTTAAGGTGGAAGTTGTTTAGCTCGATAACCGTTAACATTTTGGCTTTTGCAACTCTCTTGTGAACTTCCCTTTCATCACTCGGCACAAGTTTCTGCCACAATAGGACATTCGTAGCAGAGGCCTATGTTTGTTAAACCATTCAGCAATTTTTGCAATTATCACATCAACCATGGACAACAAAGAATAACTCCTGGCTTTTTTAAAAACATTGTTTAAAGATTCCACGCAATTAGTTGTGTCGATGTTGTACCTTTCACCAGGAAAAATACATCTTGCCCATCTGGTCTCATCGACACTTTCATCTAGATACACAACTGCAATAGGCCACCAAGATCTAAAATCTGTATACATGGGCATGAACTCGCTTTTTGTGTGCAATTTTGCGATTTCTCTAAATTTCTCGCTAGCATCTGATTTCTAAGAACAGTTGACACGTCCTTTCACATTGCGCGACAAATGATAAATACAATACCTATGCTTCGCCTTCGGGTAGACCTCACCCACTATCTTGATAATACTTTGATGTCTATCAGATACAATCACAAGTTCTTCATCATCCGAGATTGTTGTTTTCAATGTTTCTAGAAACTATCTCCAACTATCATCTTTCTCCCCATCGACGACACCAAAATCAATGGGATAATGGTGACGTTCAGGATCTTGAGTTGAAGCAACAACTAGCACTCCTCCATGTATTGTTTTTAGGTGTGTTCCTTCTATAATGATCATTTTCCTCATGGCCGCAAAACCCTCAATGCAAGCTAACTCGATTATGATCATCTACTTCTAGCCGTGTCACCGTGCCCGGATTAACTCTCTCGAGCATGTGTAAGTACCATGGCAACATCAAAAAACTTTCTTCCGGACTACAACACACATCACTAGCCACCTTTTGTTTCCCTCTCCCAGCTGTGGCATATGAGACCGCAACCCCAAATCTTCCTTGAACAAGACCCATGGTATTTTTTAGAGTTGGCGTCTCAAACACTCCGGGGTAATCATCATGCAAAATTGATGCAACTAACCTTGGTGAAACTCTTCTTTTTTGTTTGCTTGTACTAGAGCTTGCGCGTGAGCATATATGGACTTTATTGTAAGTTCTAACTGAGAAGTAAGACGAAGTCTTCGACTTTGCAACTCGTACTGACCATTTACAATTTTTTCACGACATTTTAAGACATAAAATGTAGTTGTTGACTTCACTAGAGTAGCCTCAAAACAATTCCAATGCATTGCGTTCTCGACTAAGTCTTGAAATTCTTGTTTACTTCCAAATTCTTGACTTATCGTCAACCCAATCTCATCTTCCCATTTAATGTTTTCAACAATATCTTCCGGTTGTATATCTTCTATAAGGTTAAGCTCATCATATGCTACCCTCGCATTTACACCATCTTCAATGTCGACATCATCGTCAATCCCCTCATTTAGACCATCCAAAATGCAAGGAACAATGTCAAATTCCGCATGCCCTTCTACCAGTCCACATTTTTCCCTACCATCACTTGCAAGCTCTTCACGTGATGTATAATCATTACTTTCACAATACATTCTTGATACTTTCCCCACACTCTAGTTTTCTTCAACACTGTCAATGACCTCCACATGCAACACACATCTACACTGATCTTTGTTAACACTCAGAAGGTATCCTAACACATCATCATCATCTACGATATATGATGGCCGCTGAGGACCTGCTACCGATGGACTATAACTTAACCTTAGTTTCATTGTTGCTTTATCTACCATAATCTTCTTGTAGATTCTATCAACCAACACTGTATAAGTTACCTCCTCCATAGATCCCTTTATAACTAAAGTATACCATTGAGCTTCTTTCGAATTCTATTGTATCCCATCTCCATTACCCACTTAACATCCTCCATAATCAAAATAAACAATCGTGCTTCCCATTTCACAGTCACTTCTGTCTGCAAAAAAAAAACATTAGGCCCAGTTATACGTACATATACCCAGCTATACCTATTTATACCCAATTATATCTACTTATACCCACTTATATCTACTTATAACCAATTATACCTACTTATACCTACTTATACCCAATTGTACATATGTACTTCCTAACTTTTCTTTCCCGATTTCACTTTTAGTTTACTATTATAATCCTTGCATTTTAACTATAAACCATATTGGCGGAAAAAACAAATTAAAAACTATAAACCATATTAGCTTTCATACTCAAGTTAACTATCTACATATACTCTTCGTTTATCCAAATCTTGAGTTAAAAACTTCTACCCACGATTTCACTTCTATTTAACTATTATAATCTTTACAATTTAACGATAAACTCTGTTATAGTATACATTCAAGTTTACTATATACATATGCTCTTTGTTTATCAAAATCTTTAGTCAAAATCTTCAACCCACTTCTAAGACAGACTCAATCCCAAATAATAAAAGCCAAGATTAATACCTCATAAAAAAAAAAGATGGAGCCAAGGAAAATCTAGATCCGCACAAGAAGAAAAAAAAATCGCATATACAAACGTCACAAAAATGAAGAATATTTTAAAAAAAACAGATAAAAAAGAGAAAAACTCAACTACTAGTTCATAGAGAGAATCAGAAGAATAAAAGAATGTGGATCACAATATTAAAACGTCCAACCACCTAATACAATTCTTTTTTTTTTTTTAATAATATTTTTAAAATAAATATTTTATGTTATTTTATTAATATTTTAATAAAAATGTTTAAATTTATTATTATTTTATTTGAAAATAGAAAATTATAAAAAATAAGTGAGGTCATTTTCACATTTAAGGTTATTCCAGCACTGTGTTGATACCATTCTCTCTTACAACGACAACGACTCTTCGATCTCGGCAGTTCCACAAAAATCGAAATTTCCAGTTCTACTCAGACCTCAATTTAATTATTCGTTTTTTACCTTTTAGAATGTTTTAATTTCAATTGATATTATATTTTTTTTCGATTTGGTTTTTGATTGGTGAAGATCGAGAAATTCGAGGATGACGAGTCCTCCTGTTCTCTCGCTTGCTCTTCCTTCCGATACTGGTCGTGTTCTTAGTATCCAATCCCACACTGTTCAGGTTTTTCAGATGGACTCTAAGATTTGTCTGCTTTTGATTTTTATGAGTTTCATTAGAAACTCTGTTAGATTTCACTTTATTTGTTTATTAAAAAATACAGAGCATTGAATCTGAATTTGGGATAATATAGCAAAAGATGATACTGAATTGTTTCTTCATATACAAAAATCCAAGATTCTCTTACTTTATTCCCAAAGTTTTAGAATTTAGCTTATAAAGGTTTAGACTTTATTTAGTAGAAGCATCATACTCTGTTCCTTAATTTACCAATTATTGAGGATAACCTTGTGTGTATTGGTTCTAAGAGTAATATGATTGTGTTGATTGTGCTACTTTTTTTAGGTTTGTGTGCTGACGAACATGTGATGCAATTTACGCCCATTACTTGTTCCATAGGGATATGTTGGTAACAAATCAGCTGTCTTTCCTCTTCAATTGTTGGGGTATGATGTGGATCCAATTAACTCAGTACAGTTCTCTAATCATACAGGTATGAGTATGATTCAGTCACAGTAATGTAGTAGAGCTTGTGAGAAAGCCTAACTTTAGAACTGTGTCATCATTGGTGTATGTATGTGAATCTACTAATTTGGCTGTTCTAAAACTGTTTTTGCAGGGTATCCTACATTCAAGGGACAGGTTTTGAATGGTCAACAATTATGTGATTCGATTGATGGTCTTGAAGCAAATGATTTGTTGTTCTATACTCATGTACTAACAGGTACAGTAAATGCCTCTTTTATTAGTCAATTGATTTTCTTGAGAAAAAACATGTATGAAGATAGTGTAAAGAATGTGCTTTCCATTCCCTTTCTTACTAAGTTAAAGTGGCTGAGACCATTGAACCTATATATCTGGTTTATGTGGTTGAAACCTCTGGAAATGAGCATTTCTCTGGAAAGTTGTATAAATAGCTATGTTTTATGGTAGCTCTCATATGCTTCAAATGTTGTTGTATTATTGTTGGGTATATCTGAGTATGACAATGCTTTAGGTGGGAAATCAATATTCAAAGCAGCACCACTTTATATTTAGCTCTTTCTGTTTTCAAAATACAGGTTATATTGGATCGGTGTCGTTCCTGGATACAATTTTGGACGTTATCAATAAGCTTCGCTCTATAAACCCAAATCTTACATATGGTGAGTGCACTGCTATGCCCACAAAAACCGTTTTGATTCCTCTTTTTTACTTTAAGTTTTCTGTGTTTGGATACCTTGGAAGCATTGGAATAAATATATATATTTAGGGTCTATCTCTGTAGTGGTTTTAGCTGCAGAAACTGGAGTGAGAGAATCTTTGTGATGTGACCATGTTGTGGATCTCTTAAATGGTATAATTATGTCTAAATATTTTGTATATTCTTGTTTAGTATGTGATCCGGTGATGGGTGATGAAGGAAAGTTGTATGTGCCTGAAGAATTGGGACATGTTTATCGTGAAAAGGTAAAATGGGACTTCAAGAAATAAGTGGTTGTGTACTTTCAATTTGATCAGTTGATAATATACACTATGTACCACCCTTTTCTCAGTATAAACAATTCATTTGTTCAATATGGCAATCACGCCTATAAATAGTTGATGTGGAAGTCCCTAATGGTATTATTTTGTCAGGTTGTTCCTCTGGCTTCTATGTTGACTCCTAACCAGTTTGAGGCAGAGAAATTAACAGGATTAAGGTACTTGATTATTTAGCAAAACTTGCATTCTTTTGCCTATGCGGTATCATGAATGGAATAGTCCTGGATCTTTGAAGTTCATGCTCACATGATAGTGAGATTTAGCTCTTTCATTGAGTTGGCTGATAATTATTTTATTAGTGAAAAGAATGAACACCAGATATGGGGGATTCCCTACTGTAGATTTCTCTTTTGTTATGGTTCCAAACATCACAGTCCTAAAATATTACAGGATAAATTCTGAGGAAGATGGTAGGGAAGCTTGTGCTATTCTTCATGCAGCTGGTCCTTCAAAGGTTTTTTTCATTAAGCTCAAGTCTTTTTCTCTACTGATTGCATTTCATTAGAAACCACTTCCTAAATGGGGTTCCATATGTGCTGGTTATATCCATCTTTAAAGGGTTGAGAAGCTTCTTTGCATAGCGTGCAAAATTAGCTTCGCTGATTCAATAAAAATTTGATGATTTCAATGTTTGGCAGGTGGTGATCACTAGCATTACTATAGGAGGCATTTTATTGCTTATTGGAAGCCATCAGAAAGATAAAGTACGTCTCTGGAATAACATCAAGATAGTTAGCTTTTGGCAGCTTGAATATATTGTGATTAAACATAAAAAGTGGCATACTATTACTTTTCTAGTTCTTTGCCAAGTATACTGATTTTAGTTTTTCAACTTCAGGGTCTGAAGCCTGAGCAATTCAAGATTTTGATACACAAAATCCCTGCTTATTTTACGGTATGGACTTGATGACTATACATCTAAATATTAGCATAAAACTAGCTTAAGTTTATACAGACGAAGTACACTGTCAATCTGAATATATTTGTTAGTGCTTGGCTAGTAGTAGAACCTTTTTGTTCTTGTGGTACCGACTCACTAAGGCTAAAATTGAAGTTTACTTAATGCTGGAATTGGAATATGCTAATAGAAAACCTATTATATGGTTTTCACTTCGATTTCTACATTTATGTTACAACCTCATGTGAAAATGCTGAAGTTTATGCTCTTTTTCTGCAGGGAACAGGAGATCTCATGACTGCTCTTCTACTTGGTTGGAGTAATGTAATGCCTCTTCATTTCCATATAAAAGCAAAATATTCTCTATCGGTTTTCCTTATACGCTTTGATGTTTCGTATACAATGATTGTAATATGCAGAAATACCCTGACAACCTTGACAAGGCAGCGGAGCTTACAGTTTCAACGTTGCAGGTAATCTTCTAAACTTGTAAAGCTATGAAATTCTCTTATGATGTTGAGCAGACACTTCTGCTAGATATATGCTAGCTCTTTTTTCGTTTATTTGTGTGTGCTTATTGTTATTTGGAGGACATGGAAACTAATGAGTGAATAACTCCCATTTATGGTGAGCAGGCACTTCTGCGAAGGACGCTTGATGATTATAAACGAGCTGCGTATGATCCCACCTCAAGCAGTTTAGAGATTAGATTAATACAAATCCAGAACGAAATTCGCAATCCTAGTGTCGAACTGAAAGCTGAGAGATACAGCTGAGGCAGGTGAAAATGTAACATATTTATTTATGTACAAAAAGAAAACATTGATCATTATTGGCAAGTTAGTTGAGACCTCTATGTTGGGGATACAATAATTATGTTGCACGATTCTTTTATGCGTATAATACAGCTCAGACTTCAGAGTAAGAGATGTGCAAGAGTTCCCATAACGCATTTAGACAGATGTTTTTTTGGCTGTTTGGTTTTGATACTTATGTTTCCTCGTTTTGTTGGTGTTAATACGTTAACAACAAAACATAGAGTGATGATAAGCATTCTTCTTTCATGGATACGAATCGGTAACAACTAACAAGTATTGCAATCAGCTCTCTCAACTTATTAGTCCGCATCTCTTTGCCTTACGGGCATGCAACTTAGAGGCCCTAATGTAAATGTGATCATGCCTCCTATTGTTGGTATTTGCTCATATGCATGTTTAAGTAAAATGTCTCCACTTATTAGCTTCTTGTTGTCTGATCATCTTCACCATCTAGCAGCGCTTCTCTAGCTGTAGTTATGAGCTATTCCTGAGATTTCTTTCTGTTCGTCTGTAAATCTCATAGTAGTCTTGTTTGCATTTCCTTGCAACTCTGTTCAGCGAATTCACGTGGTTCTTGTGTTTTACTTGGCCTTTGAATCTGAATTCAAAACTTGTATGTCCCAACATTGCCTCTGAACATCAGAGCACAAAGTTTTTGGTAAATGATCCACCCATTTCCAGCCTCTATAGGCAAATCATCTTTCTCTCCAAGCTCCTCTGTTTTGCTTAGTAAACAAATCATTGATTGATTGAGGCATTAGTGTGACAGCAAGAGAAAACATGTTTTCAAGATTCACAAAAATTTGAATCTGGTAAAATTGGCAAAACCAGATACAAGAGAAGTTATATTTTCACCAATTGATACCAGAGGAAACCATTTAGTGTTCTTGGTTTTCCAACTTGACCAACGAATTGAATGAAACTAATAGACCATAACCATGGGGATTGCAATAAATGGATTTACAAAGGGAATGTGTTGATATGATTACATAGCTCTATTTGACATATCTGCTGATGAGTTAGCTTTAAGATTGTTACCTACTAGAGCATGATATTTAGCTAATGTAGTAATAGACATGTTCTCCCACACTAAACAAACATTGAACCAAAAAAAAAGAAGCTATACTACTATGCTTGAAATAAACCCCAAGGACTGAAAACACACTTATCTAGTTGAGGTAACTTCAATCAGTAGTAAAAGCCATGAAGTGGTCTTGAACTGAATTGTTCATGATTCATAAACTGAAGTGGTCTTGAGGTGAACTGTTCATGATTCATAGACTGAAGTGGTCTTGAGCTGAACTGTTCATAATTCATAGACTGAGGAGCAAGAGATGGACCGTTCATCATCTGACCACGGAAACCTCTTTCATTCATCATCATATTATCCACTCTTCCTCCAATCTCCATGTTCATTGTTTCTCCTGCAGGGTACACATTAGAATATCCAAGCTCCATCTCCCTCATCAGATCTGGATTCATCTCTTCATAGTTGTTGCGTCTTCGCGGTATTTCTCCAAATAGCTCCTGGATATCGTCAGCTGAATCGTTCATCTGAAAGTAATCTGCATCATTCATCTTCACAGGTTTCATCATGTTCATCATCATCTCTTCATCACTCTGAGGGTTTACAAGATTTTGCCTTTCATAACTTGGGACATTATTGATGTTGTTGCTTCCTAGTGAATTCATCCAGCTTCTGTTGTCATGATTAAGACCAGTCTGATGATTACCAAACTGATCCTTAAGGTAAGGAGTCAAGAACATGAGCTGCGCATGTTTCCGTCTTCTGTTCAACTTCTTGACCAAAATCTCTGGATCTAAGTTTCCTCTAACGATCACTGCTTGTTGGTCTGTGTCTATATCAACAGAGTAAACACCTGAAACCAAAAAGACCATGAAAAGAACATAAGAAACTAAAAATCAGCATTGGATAAGAAATCTTAAGATCTATTTTTTTCTCACCTTCAACTTTTCTAAGTGTTTTCTTCACTTTCATTTTACATCCTTGGCAATTGATGTTAACCTTGAGAAAATATGTCTGTCACATAAAACCCAAACGAGTTTCAATGTTGGAAAAAAACATTTGAAGCAAAGAGAAAAGTGATGTTTTTTACCTTCAAAGGTTCATAGATGTTTCTTGGCATTCTTGATTTCTCAAACTTGAAGCTTCACTTATATTTTTGGACTCTTAGAGAAAAATGTGGTATAAAAAGAGGAGTTATGAGAGATGTAGATACATGTTTACTTACATAAATATATGGAGAGAGAGACAAAGATTCTGGTGGCCACAGAAATCTCGATTTTGTCAGCTTTTTTAGCAGTTGAGTCTCAGAGGACAACACACCATTTTATTATGATAAAGATGGTTTCTGTTGGTCAACGATCACTTGCTCTAAGTGTTAAATCTCATGTGAGAATTCGAAAGATTTATAAAAAATAAGTAAAACAAAATAAATATGGAATAAGTAGGAGGACCACTTCGCAGTAAAAATTTAAGAGTTTTGGAGTAATTATGTTTTTGGTTGTAACTTCTTGATCAAGTATACCTATGCTTTGTGCCTACAAACTCTAGTCTCTGTGACTCTCTTTATGTCATCTTCAGTTTATATTGAACCACCAGAGTTTTCTTATTTTTCTTTATCTTTTTATATTAAAAAAACTGAAACTCCTTTAGATAAATATAAAACTAATATTACATGCTTTTGGGTCTAGGGTATTACGGTTTAGGCCAAGAACTTTCTAGTATTCACAAAAAAAAAAGTTTTTTTTTTTTACTTTATGCATGCATAAATTTACCAACAAATGAACTAAAGCAAACTAGAAGTGGGTATAAAAGTGCAACTCAAAAGAAACCGAACCAGAATTTATAATAAACCAAACCCTAAGAAGCAACAATGCAACATCAAGAGACTTTAGACATCTTTAACAAAAAAAGGGAGACTTAAGACATCTTTCAATCCCAAACCAGGCCAAATTATATATATAATCATTCTTGATTCAACTTCCGATATGCAAAGCTCCATCTCCAACACTTCACCACTCAACAAACTGTTAGAAACAAACATGAAATTTTTCTCTTGAAGGATTTGAAACTTACTCCAAGAATCCTCTTCATCTCGGGCACTTCGGGACTATGATTGTCTCCATTAAAAGAGTAAGATATTCGATACGAAAACCTCTCCATTTCTGGATCCATTGGTGCAATACAGCTTACAGTCACATAAACACCATTTGGCTCTCTAAAACATTGCACCCCAAACAATAAAATCGTCACAAGAACCAAAATCTTATCCTTTATGGGCATCCGCACATTCCTCAATTTGCCAAAAATTGAAATAAAAACTTTTGGGTTTTAACATGTGGGATGCTAAATAGTGGAAAAATACATCATTGTATGAGCCAGTGTACTTGCATTCGTCGATTTCAGGGCAAGAACATAGAGAGAATCTGCAATATTCCTTCTCATGAGTTGACTCTCTCCCATAAGGAACAATCTTGGTGCAATCTTGTCCCATTGTTTAAAGGTTTAAAAGTTTTTACACCAAATATGTGATTCGTTTTCCAAAGAGTGAAGTTTCTTGCAAATTAAAGGATACAAAGCTTTTTAGAGAAGTTTCATCGTATTGCAGGTATAGTCGTTCATCGTAATCTCGTATGTTACGGAGAGAGCCAATCCATCATATGAATGTCGTACATACATAAACTGTACGTCGTAGATCCGAATCTTGCGGTACTCGATTAGCATTATAATAGAATTAGATCAATTATCTCTAATAATAATGATATAATAGACCACAAAAAAACTGCTAAACATCCTAATATCACTTGCTCGTTGCCATATAAATATCTAAGTCTTAAATGAGCTTCGACCTTACAAATCTGGATCGGTTTTAAATTCGATAATTATAGACTCAAAGATGCAACAATAATAAATTAAAGAGGATTGGAGGGAACTACATAGATTCTTCAATAGATATGGAAAAAAAGTTGATAGGTGGCAACTACAAGAAGACCAATCCCAGTAGCTCTGCTTTGAGCTTACAAAATCCAGTCTAAACTAAAACCAAAGCTCCGTCCGATGTTCTTCGTTCATCAAGCTAAAACTTACATATTAACGACCATGAACGGTTAGATAAAACAGACAAAATAGATAAGAGTTTTCACATTCATAAGGCCTTCTTCTATATCACCCCATCGTCTTACTCTTGGTTAACCTTTTTGATACAAAGATTCATAGCAAACTCTTCACCGTGCAATAAACTGTTAAGGATCAACATGAAATTTTCTTGAGGGGTTTGAAATACAAAATCAATGAATAGTGATTAAAAACCAACTAGAGAGGCTATATATCTCCCTCAACCAACTGAAATACAAAAGTCAATGAATAGTGATGAAAAGCTGCATTGACCATTATTTCCAAAAAAAAAACTTAGCAATTCTTGAAGATAAAAACTTATCCAACTCAACATTTAATTTATGAAATAAGTATGATTCCTACATATTGGGGCTAACGATCTATCCCTCCCTCCAACTATGACCTTATACGAGCAGATCCACACAAACTTTAGACATCGTTCTAAATCTCCATAAAATAAAAGTTAAATCTCTTAATACACACAAACTGAAAGTTCGAATACTAAATCCACACTAATTCAAAATTCGAATCTTAATTACCCATAACATGTGGTTAACATTGGTTTAATGGTAAAAAAAAAACAATTAACAGTTAAATTTACAATAAACCGATTTTAAACCAATTTTAACCCGATTTCAATTAAACCAAATAATTAAACATGATTTTTTGTGGTTTCTGTTCCATTTTCTACTTAGGACATTTAATCAGAACTGAATTGACTAAAATTTTTGAAATGAACTCACATGATCTTTTACATTTTTTAAATCATAGTGAATCAAAGCTAGATTATTAAATTAGACCAAGAAAATGAAAGTATCAAACTTTAAAATCGAATATATGTAACAAAATTTGTAACTTTCTATAGATATACAGAGGAATCAGTTTAAAACCACATCAGTAAAAGCATTAAGAGAGAGAGAGAGAGACAGAGAACCGAGATCGGAGGTTGAGGAGAGACCACCGCATCCACCGGCGGAGAAAGCCGAAGCTGTCGAGGGAGTCATTGCCAATTTAGACTGCTTATCCGGTGGTAGCCTGTGGTTAGCCATGGAAGTGGAAGTTAAAGATGGAGTCTTGGAGCCAAGAAAGTCATGGAAGAAGATTTTATCTTGCTCTTTATGCCGGAGACGAGAATCAACATCAGTGGTTCGCTCGCCATTATTATGGTTTATCATCAATAAGTGTGTCAGTGTGGCCACTTCGCTATCACTTCCTCCATTACAGTCTCTCTCTGTATTATTTCATGGACACTCAATGAGAAGAAGAAGAGAGAGATCAGAGTACTGTATTCTGGAGAATTTGTAGATCTATCGGATTCAATTAGCTTAGGTACTGGATTCAATTTGTAGATCAGGAAAACGTTTCTTTCCGCACGAAAACTCCGATCTACTTCTCCTCCTCCTCTATCTCTTGATAGTTTACCAAGAGATACAAAGGCAAAACTGAAAAAGGATATCACGGGGCTTCTCGAAAAGATTACTTTTATGCCAAGCTCTTCCTCTTCTTAAACAATCCCTAACATACATTAAAGCAATCTTCTCAGATTTTCTAATGTACCCAATTCTATGAACTTGGTTCTTGTGTTTTCAGCCATTAGTTTGATGGTAGTTCAAGAAAAAAGGATTATATTAGAAGTTGTTGGCGATATTTCTCAGCTTTTTCTTTGTTACAATTTTCCTTGATAGCTTGAAGCTCTCTAATTATTAATCTCTACACTTGAGGCGCAGTTCTTGCCTACTTTAGTGTTTACAGCAAGATCTCAAAGTATTTGCTTTGTACATAAAAGTGATTAATTTGGTTTTCTCTTTATCTCTCTTTCGAATATATTCCATATTGAGAGATTTAAGATTTTTAAAAATGACGACGACTTTGTTTCCATACTTTCAGTTGTCAATCAAACCAAACCTATGTTAATGTTTATAATCCAAGAAAGTAATTAGAGGTCTGATCACATAGAAATATGTTGGTATCACGCTGCGCACCCTACCTTTAATCCGACCCAAATTAAAAATCAACTTGTTAAAGCCCATTAAGTTTGACCCAACAAGCTAAGAGATCGGGCGATTGTATGTATATGAGCCCAGATTCGCACATTTGTGTACAAGCACCCACAGGGAAAGCTGAGCCCATGTATTTTTGAAGATACCGAGCCCAAGCACGTTAAAATTATGCATAGGGATTATCTAAGATAAGCTGAGAGACATCTTGCACTTGATAAGTCATAATCAAAGCCCTTCAAGAAATTTCGATAAAACTAAAGTCGAGCTCTATCTCGCATCTATAAATCTAAAGTCGAGCTCAGCCTCATGAAATCTTCTAACATTAATAGGGTAAGCCAAACTGCAGATCGCACCTAACCGTCTGATAAAGTCGAGCTTAAAGCTCACACCATATTTTTCTTAAACAAGTCCTAAATTCGAGCCTAGCCTCGCATCAAGTCCCAAAGCCAAAGTCAGCCTCAATAATGTAGTAGAGCCAAGCTCATCCTTGCATCAAGTCTTAAAGTTAGCTCAACCTCACATCAAGTCTTAAAACAAGCTCAACCTCGCATCAAGTATCAAAACCGAGTTCAGCCTTCCATCGAGTCTCTAAGCCAAGCTCAGCCTCGAATCATCAATTGAGCCTAGTCAACCCGCTTCAAAAGAACTAAACAAGTCATTCTCGATTTATGCCAAATTATTCATCACTTAAATTCGCCAAACTCGAGTAAACACTCGCTCGAACGAACTGCGACTTATTTGTGGTACTGGGCTGCGGACCCTACGTTAAACCAGACCCGAAACAAGAAAACCTTGTTAAAGCCCACTAAGCTTAGTCCGACAAGGCTGGGGCCAACTTCGATGGCAAAAAAAAAATTCCATTCAGAAAAAAGATAAATCCAGAAAAGAAATGGAAAAATCCTAATTTCCTCAAACCACTAAAAAAAAAATCCTAATCCCTTTCACATCATTCATTCATTCAAAGATCCAAAACACATTCAGACACACATCCAGAAACCCTAGGTTCCATGAAATTATGAATTACGAATTGTTTGATTCATTTTCAAGGGTACGTAGACAACCTTCTCACAAAGCAATAAAATATAAATCCTTATTTTTCAAGCTAGTTCGTCAATTCGACGACTAAGTATTCTTTGTAATCTTCGAAGTAAAGCTCCAATTTAAAGAAAACTCTCTGAACCTCTTTATTAAAAATACTTTGCTGAAAACATGATTCAACAAACTACAAAAGTAGAAATGATAGAATAATTTGCTAAACTTTTATAATCCAACTTAACATAAATATTATATATATATATATATATTAAGTAGCAATTAAATTTTAATTATATTTTAAGCAGTGATTAGGTCGATCAAGAGAAAGTTGGTGCTAACAAATTATATTACTAAATTTTCAATATGTCCATAATAAAATTATAATATCGAAACATAAATTAACTTATTCACGTGATAAAATAAAATAAAATATTCAATCGAGAAGCGTTTAGCTTTGTAGATTCAATTCCTCTTGGAACAAGGTGTCAAAATTGACCATCTCTAAGCTAAGCATCTAACTCTTCTTGTTTCACGGAGACTGATTAATGCTAAACATCTCTGCTCTTGGTTGATGTGTAATGTTTCGAAGTCATCAGATCTCAATTCGTCCAGGAAGAAGTAGCTTTATTAACTTCCTATGAATCTTAAATTAAACCTATCAACCTTGAATTCATCAATAAATCAGCTTTTAATTTAAGATAAAAATAAATAAATCAGCCATGTGAAGGTAAAATGAAAGGTGTGTTGTATGTTGAGACGAAGACGAATGATCCAAGAGAAGATCGCGTTAGTCAAGTTAATGCAAGTAACGAGGACATGGTTTCTATTGGTCGAGTAAATTGTGGAGTTAATTATGGAAGCATAACTATTTTTTCAAGTGAAGTGTCCGAAAAATATGCAACGGTTGTCCACGAAGTAGAATGTGAAAACTTGGAAAATATTGAGGTTAGAGATACACGTTTGGTTGAATTTGATAACGTTCATGTGAGGGATACACGTGTGGTAGAAGGAGATGAGATTCATAATGTAGAATGGGAAGATGGTATGAATGTAAAATTAAGTCAAGAATTTGGAAGCAAAGAAAACGTGAAAGAATTAGTGGAAAAGGCTTCATTTGTAAATTGTTTTCACTTTGATATCATGAAATCGGATAAAACACGGTATGTGGTCAAATGTTGTGAATCAATGAATGGTTGCAAGTGGTCTTTACGAGCTGTGAAGATTAAGGATTCATACATTTTCTCTATTAGGACGTACAACAAAATTCACACGTGTTCTCGTGTGTCATCAACCTCATTGGTAAAGAGAAGAAAAGGCACACCCCAATTAGTGGCATCCGTTGTCCAAGATCATTATCTAGGGAAGCTTGACACGCCAACTCCAAAAAGCTTGATTGGTATGGTGCAAGGAAAGTATGGTGTTAAAGTGTCGTATTCGACAGCGTACAGAGGAAAAAACAAGCTAGTGTCGATGTACGAGGTAGTCCGGAAGAAAGCTATAAGATGTTGTATTCTTATTTGTACATGTTACAGATTACGAATTCGGGTACAGTTTCATATGTGGAAGTGGATGACGATCAGAAGTTTAAGTATTTATTCTTTGCATTGGGAGCTTGCATGGAAGGCTTCCAAGTGATGAAAAAAGTGATCATTGTGGATGGGACTCCCCTTAAGAATGCATATGGTGGGGTGTTATTGGTTGCAACAGTGCAAGATCCTAATCATCACCACTATCCGATTGCTTTTGGTGTAGTTGATGGCGAAAAAGATGGTAGTTGTGCATGGTTTTTCAATAATTTGAAAACACTAATACAATACAATTCGTGATTAGTGTTTATTTCTGATAGGAATCAAAGTATCATCAAGACAATACGTGAGGTTTACCCATTATCTCATCATGGGTATTGTATCTTTCATTTATCACAGAATGTGAAGATGCATGCCTCAAATGTCAACAAAGAAAGAGTTGCAGTAAATTTCAGGGAATTGGCTCATGCATACACACAAGCTGAGTTCCAAACACTCTACGATGATTTCAAGAAAAGGTATCCTAGTGCAGCGGAGTATTTTGAAAGAAGTGTCGAACTGAATAAATGGACCCGGTGTTTTTTCCCAGCGAAAGGTACAAAACCTAGATACCACTAATTATGCAGAATCTTTAAATGCTGTTTTTAAAGAAGTAAGAAAATACTCGTTCTTACCAATGACTGATGCAATTATCGAAAAAATAGCTGAGTGGTTTAACAAGCATATGCAGACCTCTACCGAAGAACATAAATTGGTGTCTTTTATTGAGAATGTGCTTCACGAAAGTTGTGTTGAAGCACAACATTTAGCGGTGACTGTGTTGAACAATTACTATCTACAATTTAATGTCATCAGACGCGATGGAAGAGGTTATTTCGTTGATTTGAAGATGAAAACTTGCACATGCAAGCATTTCAATATTGACAAATATCCATGTGTGCATGCCATAGCTGCCCTTATGAAGTGAGGAAGAAAGAATATACTCACCTAGAAGTGGAAGATTTGTGCTCCAAATTCTATGCGATGGAGCAATGGGCATTGGCCTTCTATAAGACGATATTTCTTGTTCCTTATATGTCTCACTGTAATGTGTCTGACAATGTACGTGTCATGTGTGTGCACCCTCCAGATTATGTCAAGAAAAAAAGGAAAACCTCAAATTACAAGGTTTTCGTCTGTGGGAGAACATCGACAAAAGAGAAAGAAGAATAGTTTATATGAGTGGTTTGAGTGCAGTACAAGTGAAAACACATGATTTATATGTTCTATTTAGCTTATTGTATTTCATTTGTGTTGTTGATGAACAATCATTTGTGGTGTATGGAATTGTTGTGGCTTATACAACTATATATGACTTATACGACTGAGACATGAATAATTCGATAAATTTTTAAAACATTTTTAAAAAATATTGATTGATTCATAAATAATCTATTCATTTATATCTAATTTAATCACGCAAAACTTATTAATTCACATAATTATAAATAACTTCCATTGTTGAATCTACTATAACAATATAAGGATGTTCACTATACACTTTACCTATTATGACATGAATCACCCAAAAATATGTTTTTTTAGATGAATTTATTTTAAACGTACTTCTTTAACCAGATGTTACTGATACAACTAGAAAATCATTGAAAAAACTTGAATACAACTAAAAAACGTCAAAAATGCCAAATATACGACTATATGTAAACCCAGACGACTACTTGCTTAGGATACGACTATGTGTTAAATTTATTAATATAAAAATAAATTGGTGGCACACACGTGGCTTCTGATGGTGCACGTGTGTCTTGGCGGCGCAAACGTGGCTTTTTAATATATTTTTTTAATATTTCCAGTAACACAGTTGTAACACCCCCGATCATTTCTAATCAAAGGCGCTACAATGATACTTAGAATATCTCATCCAAAGTTTCAGAACGAATCCAATACCTCAGATAAAACATCCTTAGCACCATTCCTACTTATCCTCATTCCTAGCTTTTCAACCGGAACAAGAATTCGTAATTAGTTTAGCTCGGACAAAGCCAAATATCATACCGGAACTTAAGTCGTAATATACAAAACCTTTACTTTATTTACTTAAGTTCCAAAACCATATTTTCAAACTTTCATAAGTATATGTGCACACAACAAAATCCATAAAACATTAAGTCATTTACAACATACATTTTTACAAAAAGGCCAACTCTACACCGACTTTACTTCGTTCCTTCTTTAACTCCGCTTTCTCTACCGCTTTCCTGCAAGGAAGGAGAATGAATAAGCAACTAATTTGCTTAGTGAATTCGAGTGCCTATCGTGCATAAAATGATCCCACCAAACCCCAAACAAAATCACATCGCATGGATCATTCACCGAAAATGAGACACAAAAATATGAACAATACATAGAACATTTTCTCGTCGATTCTCGTTCTCGTTCACCATCCACAACATCCATATTCCTTAGTTCGTTCATCCTTTTACCTCGCCAACATACAGTCACTCAGACTAAACATGCTAACGATCCTGAATCTCGTTTATCATCTTACCTCATTCGACATGCAACCACTAAGGCTGAACATGCCGAGTGATCCGAACAACGTATCATCATGCGATATACGGCTGGTGGTAGCGACCCAATCCCCCGTATGTATCACGATAGAGCGAGCTACACCCACAGCGTACCGCTTTCATCGGACTAAGGACATATAGATCTGTCTCACCGAGCATGCCTCACCGCGCCTCGGAATCATAGCCGCGCACGCCTCACTGCGTACTGCGCTGACCACACTTAAACACATGCATCATACCACACGAAATTATGCATGTTTCAATCCATATCAAGCCACTTTACTTGGCTACTCAACCAATTTCCAGTGGTGAATCAATTCAATTCAAGTCTCGGCATCAAGAAAATCATCAAGTAAACCACCAAATAATTCCACCGAGAACTTAACATACTAACCATTTAGTATTCATGCATCTTACATCTTATTCATGTATATGCATCATTCACCACGAAATAAACAAAGAAAAACCAAACTCACAGTTTAGGTTTAGGCAATACTGTTCTGCCGACCGAATAAACTTGTCTGCGGAACAGAAATTCTTCCGAAAATCAGTCTTTTCCTTGTCTTTTCTCACGAAATCCTCTTCTTTTCCTCTCCACGGATTCTTCTCCACACTTAGAATTTCTTAGAGATTTTTGCAAACTTAATGAGAAAGGAAGTGGACTAATATTTATAGGATTAGAAGACTTAAGGTGAAGGAAATCTCAGCTCCAAACTTGGTGACACCTCCTCCATGAGTCATCAAGAAGACTTCATAGGAGGGTAAGCTAAGCTGCTTGCCACCACCTTCCTCCTAGGTTGCTTCCCATAAGCACCTAGCCACCACCTATCTGCTAGGCTACTTCACAGAAGCACCTCGCCACCACCTACCTGCTAGACTACTTCACAGAAGCACCTCGCCACCACCTACCTGGTAGGCTACTTTACAGAAGCACCTCGATTCCTCTTAACCGGTCTAACTCTTTCTCCCGCTTAGTTTTTCTCATTCCGACTAGTCCACCGATCACAATCAATTCCCTTACCATGGATTCCTTCTTTCCGAGGTTGCCTTACTTCGTTGGGTCACCACTTACTCCAAATTCCCACTTTCCCGTCCATAACTTCCTTATGCTCTAGGGCAATTCTCGTTCTGTTTCCGGTTTAAAGAGAGGGTCACTACAACAGTTGTATTAGTCGTATACAGTTGTATCATTTTAAATATGACTTTTATTTTAAAATATTAAAAATACTGATTCAAAATATTAAAATACGACAATACCAATTTAAATACTGAAATTCTAAAGTTCCAAAAGATCATAAGTTCAAAACATAAACATAAGTTCAACAAACCCATAAGTTCCAAAAGATAATAAGTTCCTAAAAACATAACTTAAAAGATCATTATTTCAAATAAGGACTTTTCTTGTACTTCGATGGCTCAACCTTCCTTTTCGCCTTCTTTGAACGGTTTAGAACCACCTTCTCCTAGGTGTACGGGTAGAGGTTGTTGGAATCCCCACTTCTTCTTCATTGTCCTTTTTTTTTTCTTTGTCATTTTCTTCTTCTGATTCACCATCCTCTTCATCTTCCGAGGCTACAGCTTCAGGGGAAAAGTCTGCCCAATTTCCTACATGTTCATCACCTACAATTGGATGTATATGTTACGACTATGTAAAGACATATATGTATAATTATAGTTAAATAAAATTCATATACCTCCACCTCCATTGTTACTCTCGTCATCTTCTTCTTCCTCTGAAACCTCGTCACCCTCATCATTGTCATCACCCTCATCACCTCCAACATTATCTTTCTCGGGGTTTATTCCAACACGCCCTTCCACCAGCGAAGTCATACATACTTCAAGATCCGACATCCTTGTCTCCATCCCAGCAAACCTCTCATTCCACTCGTCAACCTTCCCATGAATTTTAGCAAAACCTTCTTCAATGACTTTGAGGCTCATGGCCCGTTGGCATTCAGATTGTCCCTTCGGCCAGCCACATCCAAATTGTACAAATCTTCAAACCATATCTTCTTGTTTGCTTGAAGAAGGCAAGTGTTCTAATTCACGGATAAGTAGTCCTCTCCTTTGTCATCATCCTCCATGATCTGGGCGAGTAGTGGTACCTCTTCAAGTATAGGATGTAAGACGGCGGCCTCTCCTCAGGCGAATCAACTAGGCGAGGCCCTCCACGTTGTTGGGAACGAGTTTCGGGGTTCTTTCTCTTCAAATTTTTTGTTTTCACCATTTTTGGTTTTTAGGTTTTTGGTTCTTTTTTTTAGATGAAAAAGACAAATTCAAAGTTAAATGATGAAAAAGATGATTGAATTGCAGTAATTGCAAGAAAAACAGAAAGAATTCGAATGATGGAAGTGTGGGTGTTCTTCGTGGATCCACTCTCGTCGTGGGGAAGAAGAAGAGTAGAAGAAATAAGAATTTTTTTTAAGAAATTTAAATAATTTAAAAAATTTAATGGATGTGGGATCAAAAATCTTGGTTTTTTCGTAAATATATGGAAAAAACATGATTTTTGATCATTTTATAATATTTTGAATTAAAATAAATATTTAAAAATAAAAAATAAAGAAAGGGATGTATGAGATTAGTGAATAAGAGAAAGAGGTATATGAGAATTTGGCTCTTACTCGTTAGCTTGCTCCTTTACTCATCAGCGATTTGGCCATGGATCCCTTCTTACCGGGCTTGATAAGGCATGTTTGTTCTTCTTGATTATGGACCGATCTAGCCTGATATGGACCTTGTCTACTTTGAGTTTGATCCAGTCTCCATCTGTTCCGACTTGCTGAGCCTTGGATCTGAGGTCCTCATCATTAATCCATGACTAATAAAAGGCCGAAGAAATATTTTCTTTCGAATTTAAAGAATCAATTAACTATTCGAGTTAAAAAGGGATTACCAATTACCAAATCAATTCTTTGGATAATTTTTGGTTATTGGGAAAATTAATTTAACCGATTATGAAGATGGTAGGACAAGCACAAAAATGATGTTTAAGATCTTGTATAACGTTTTAAACAATCAGATTTAGAATTACAATGTAACACCCCGATCTCTCTCTCTCTGTCTGACCAACTGAGAGACTAAACCTAGGATCCTCATATATAAATATTAAATTCTAATATTTAAGTTTATGTTTGGGTTTAGTGGGTTTTAGGGGTTTAGGACTTAATTAAGTGAGTTGATCTACATAAATTTTACTGGGTCGAAACAGGGATGTCAATATTTTCATGAAATCACATGTTATTGAACTAGTGATTTATAAATATTTTCTCAAATCATATGTTATTGACTTAAGAATTTATATAAAGTCATTCCAATCATTTTCAATCTCATGCTATTCAGTCAATCATTTGTAAAATTCCCGTTCGTTGTGGTTGTTTTGGTGGCATTTTCATCTTGGACATCTACTATGTTTCAAGGTACAGACTTGTGTGCTTGCAATTTATATTTTGACAAGAACTAGTCATTATTCTTTATAATGGATTTTGATCTGTTCTGATTCGTAGATGGACTTGTTAGTGTAGATGCTGTAGGATGAAGCTGTATTCTCATGGCTTCAATCCTTCATATGTGAAATTGCAGGTGGAATGGAAGTAATGGCTGATCGTGATGAGTTTTCTCCTTATGGTGCTATGCTTGCAGCTCAATAAAGTTATCAAAGATGCAAAGTTTGCATTTTAAGAACTATGTTTTCTCTTTATTAGATTTTTTTTTTCCGGTGGATATTTTTTCTTTGTTTATCGTGCTTCTAAAGAATCCTTAATCAACATTATTAGATTAGAGAGTGTTCATGAGATAAAACTAAACAAGTTTAAACGCTGGTTTTCTAAAGTGAATCTGAATGAGTGTTTCCAGTTCGACGAATGATAAAACACTGGTCTTCTAAAGTCTAAAGACGTCAATAATACACATGGTTATCAAGTGTATCGAACGGAAAAAGATGTTAGACAATGTTTAGAGGCCACAAGATCGAATGACGCTTGAGATGAAACTAATATTACATCTTGTGATTTTAGGATTGAGGATTACGGGTTTTAGCCTAAAATTTTCTGGTATTTCAAAAAAATATATAATAATAATAATACACATGATTTGGTAATGCACACATTCTGTTTCCGATGATATTATGAAGATATTAGCCATCTATAGCGGATCAATGTTAAGGAAAAAAATGAAATAATCTCGATGAGACAAAAAAAAAGCTCAAACAAATCTCACCAAAACTTATGAAGTTTTGAATTAATTTCACCGAATCACCAATCATTTACTTTTTTGAAAAAATAAAAAATCTTACAAATCAACCAAATATCCTAAAATTTCACTCAAATCACCCCAAATCCAAATTCTATCAAATTCTCCCAAATCATTAATACAATACACCCCCTACTATCAAATAACCAAAGGTAATAACGAGCCTACTGATATTACCTGTTCGTGAACGTTAAAGCCTTCTAAACCTTTGACCGTATATTATTTTGTTAAGCTATAAAAATATAATTTTATACAGTTTTTATAATCTATTTTTAATTAACATTATTAAAATTTGAAATATTTAGAAATATTAGAAATAGTTATCACCTTTTGGTCAAAATATGAAAAAAATTAAACTAAAAATATATATATACTAAATAATATATATATATGAGATTTTAAAATTTGCTCAATACTAAAAAAGTTTAAAACAAAAATGCATTTTTGAACCTAAGAGGTAGGAGTGTCAAAATAGTTTAAATGGGTTGATCCAACTCATTATCTGCTGAGTTAAGAGTTAAATGGGTAATAGATTGATCCAACCCATATAGCTAAATGGATTGGATCAACCCATTATCTATTTAATTTGATGGATTAATAGGTTGACCCATTTAGTTAATCAATTAATTAATCAACTCATTTAATTAATCAATTAATTTATTTATTAATACTATAAAATCAATTAATAAATAATGATCATAAACAATAATATCACAACCACCACCACCATCATCATCATTATCATCATCACCATTATTGCAGATTCCTTATTTTGGCAGAAACTTAAAAATTTCTAAATTCTTGAAAATTTACGAAATCAAGTTTTTGGTGGAAACATGACAAGTATATATTTTGGTGGGAAATTGTGAATTTTCACATTGGCGGAAGCTTACGGATTTGCAATTTTTTGAAAGTTAATGGAATAAAATTTTGGCGGAAAAATTACGGATCTGTTTTTTGCGGAAAAAATGCAGATTTTTCATATTGGCGGAAACTTATGGATTTACAATTTTTGGAAAGTTTCCGAAATCAAGTTTTTGGCATGAAAATAACGGATCCATTTTTGACGGAAAAATTGTAGAACTGTTTTTGACGGAAAAAATTGTGTATTTGCATTTTGGTGAAAAATTGCATATTTGCATTTTGCCGAAAAAATCGAAAGATTGAGAATAATTGGTTAAATTAGTTTAATTCAATTCAAAAAAATAATGGATCAAATGGAGATATCCCCCAACATACCAAAACTAGCTGTAACCCTTCCGGTAGTAAGAGATGTAAGAATAAATATATAGAATAACTTTTTATTTGATTGATAATCACATAAACTGAAGAAATTTTAGCCATTTGCATCAACCTTAAACTTCTTTCTTGCATTAGTGCTCCTCCAAAAGAACACACTAAAATAAGAGGTAAACAGTCATGACAGTTTAACTCGTTTGACCCATCAATCCATTTAATCTATCAACCTATTATGATAAAAACTTTCAACCTACTAAAGTTCTTGGGTTGGATCTAACGCATGATCCATAACCTATTTCGACACTACGACGTTATTATGATTTTTGAACCCAAGACCATTAATGAACGATCAGACTTGTTTACGAGGAGCGCCTCCACTAATAATATTTTCTTCTTTTCTAGAATTGAATCATTATATGTGGTTTTGTGATGTTAAATATGAGTATCTAAAATTTGTTATACAGAAAGCAGCGATTGATGGGCCTGAAGAAAAAACAAGGCAATGCATCTTAGAAAAACCCAATCTCTTGAAAATTCGGATCCATGTACTTTTAGAATCGCGGATTTTGGTTGTTTTGTTAGACCTAACGCATTTCATGCTGTTTAAACTATCATTGAGACGTTGAAACTTAACCACGTAAAAGAAAACCAAGAAAATAGTGTTGTATCTCTCGAGTTCCAAGTTTTCTTCAACGATCAACCCAACAATGATTTCAACACACTCTTTAGAATCCAATCTCCCTTTTTGGGGTACTATTCAGAATATATATACATATATATATATACATATATATACATAGAAGGAGCCTGGTACTCCGAGCGAGAAATATATATATATATATGTATATATATATATACATATATATACACATATATATATATATACATATATATATATATATTTCTCGCTCGGAGTACCAGGCTCCTTCTATGGCCGGGTCTTACCGAAAAAAGCATCCACATTGGACACACTTCTTACACGACTCACTGGCTTTCCAAAGTATCTGAATTCGTATGTGACAAGAAGTCTCTGACTTGGAACAAAAGTAACGTTCAATGCAATAATTCAATAAAAGAAGTGATCAAAGCTTACAAGGTTCAGTTCATAAAAGACACGAGGGCTTTTCTTGAAGCAAGTGCCGAGGAGATTGTTTTTGGAATATTGATAAGGTTTTGGAACAATGTTTGCCAGATGGGGTCCCCATGTCTAAACATGGCAGGGTATGGTGGTGGATACGATTGGTGATTGTCTTATGCATATGGCCAAAGCGGTAGTATATTTATTTCCAAAACATTTTAGTGTTTTTTAATTCATAGTTTGAAAGTCTAGATCACCTACATGTTCCATTACCTTTTCTTCAGATCTATATAACCTGCTTTCATTCATTGGTAATTATACTTTGGAGCTAAGAATAAGATTGCCAACATTTAGAGAGATTAAGCTCATGGACGTCCAAAAACATAGTGCAAAGCCAACATTTTCTCAATCATATCCGATGAGCGGTGGTAGCGGTCAACACAGTTACATCAATAATTCTTCATACCAAGTACGGTAACATGAAATTTTTTCTTATTCAATATTTGATATGAATACATGATTGATATTATGATGATTATATGTAACGTACATAATAATATTTTCTTCTTCTCTGGAATTGAATTACAATATGTTGTGTTGTGATGTAAAATTATTATTTTGGCTATATAGATATATCGATTAACCAACAATTGTGATACAGAAAGCAGCAATAGATGGTGCTGAAGAAAAAACAAGACAGTGCATCTTAGAAAAACTCGATCTCCTGAATTTGAATTCTGATCTAAGTTTCTTCAGAATTGCGGATTTTGGTTGTTCTCTTGGACCTAACACGTTTCATGCTGTTCAAACGATCATTGAGACGGTGAAACTTAAACACGTAAAAGAAAACCAAGAAAATAGTGTTGTATCTCTCGAGTTCCAAGTTTTCTTCAACGATCAACCCAACAATGATTTCAACACACTCTTTAGAACCCAATCTCATTTATCCACACAGGGTTATTTCTCGGTCGGAGTTCCAGGCTCCTTCTATGGCCGGGTGTTACCAAAAGAAAGTATCCACATTGGACACACTTCTTACACGACTCACTGGCTTTCCAAAGTTCCTGAACTAGTATGTGACAAGAAGTCTCTGGCTTGGAACAGAAGTTACATTCAATGTAATAATTCAATAAATGAAGTGACCAAAGCTTACAAGGTCCAGTTCAGAAAAGACATGAGGGTTTTTCTTGAAGCTAGAGCCGAGGAGATTGTTCTTGGAGGATTGATGATCGTTTTAGGACAATGTTTGCCCGATGGGGTCCCCATGTTTAAGACATGGCAGGGTCTAGTGGTGGATACGATCGGTGATTGTCTTATGGATATGGCTCAAGCGGTAAGACATTTATTTCCAAAACCTTTTTAGTGTTTAGTTTTCTAAGTCTAGATCATATCTATATATATATATATATATGTATATATATTTTAATGTTGAGGGTCTGTTTCAGTATCAAACTATCTCGTTATATTTGAGATAGCTTATATAAATCACACATATGAGTCATTATATTTTAACTAATTAGCTGTTATTTTTCGTTCGTAGGGAGTAACAAGCGAGGAAAAGATCGAGTTGTTCAACTTGCCCGTTTATTTTCCGCAGTTCAGTGAACTGGAAAGTGAAATCAAGCGAAATAAAAGCTTTACGATTGAGATGATGGAAACTATAAGTCATCCCATGGAGGATATTCCGTTATCCAACAAGTTCATTACTTCCATGTTTAGAGCCATTCTCTATACGATAAAAGAACATTTCGGAGAAAGTGTGGTTCATGAGTTATTTGATCGGTTTGCTGCGAAACTCGCCAAGTTCCCTATTGATTTCAAAAATTGTGAAAAACATGTGAACTATTTTATATTGCTAAAACGAAAATGAATAATGAGATAATTACATCAAGAGTTATGTCGTTGCTTTGTCTGTATAATCACAATAATAAGTGCATTTGTATTTTTATTAAGATTATACGAGAAATACACATTACTGTTATCAATTTTGGATGCATTCTTTATTCGAGCTAAAGTACTCAAAATTCTTTTGGGTTTTTCAAAAAAGTCATTTCAAAAAAAATTAATCTGCATGCTCGACATAATACAAGGCAAGTATGACGACAGTCTCCCATGGACCCTTTAACAAAACAAGTGAGACACTTGTGTTAGGGTACATAATTTAGGCTAAATTTCAAGGTCTATCTTCAAAATTTTCAGTTTGGTTAATTAGGCTGTTAGTTCGACTTAGGGTCTGTCTGTTTATTAATTCAAATGCTTCATCTGAATGAAACTGACAATTATATGATATTTGTTTAGTGCAAAAAAATTGTTCATTTAAATGTTTTATATAGATGGAGCATATGAATGTGTTTTATATAGATGGAGCATATGAATGTGTTTTTAAATTTAGATAAAATTTTCAAAACCATCTAGATGAACCGAATTGGACCATTTGGATAAAAATGATTCAATCAAAAATAACAAATAACAAATATACTCTTAACTATTTTTTAAATTTTTTAAAAAATATGTACATCAACAACAATTTATAAAATTTGAATGGTATATTTTTTAAACATGTAAAATCATAAATAAAATTAGATTTATATTTTAAATTAGATTTTTAAATCTTGAGAGAATTATTTTCATAAATATTAATATAATTATTTGTTAAACATGTAAAAACATAAATAAGATTACGGCTGGAGTTTATTTTGGACTTAGGATCTGTAAGACTCTCTGGAAACTTGACAGTCAGGGCTTTCTAATGATATGAAAATCGACTTCTAATTATTTCTGGCTCGACAGGGAACTGGTTCTAAAGTTGGTTGCGACAGAATCTAATTTGTAGAAAACTGACTCGGGAAAATGAGCATAGCTTTCACACCATAACTCCAATTATAGATCCACTTTCGGCTATGACTAGATATAAGTGTCATGCATATCTTTACCAATTTTTTGTCTAAAATGAGTCTGTTTTCCCATTTTTCTGCTACGGATGGAGTTTACCTTGGAATTAGGATATGTAAGACTCTCCGGAAAGCTGACAGTCAGGGCTTTCCAATGATATGAAGATCGACTTCTAATTCTTTATGTTTTGACGGGAAACCGCTTCTCAAATTGACTACGAAAGAATCTGATCTACAGAAAACTAACTCGGGAAAATGAGCATAGCTTTCACATCATAACTCCTATTATAGATCTGCTTTCGGCTATTGCTAGATATTAGTGACTTGCATATCTTTACCAATTTTGTCAAAAAATGAATCTGTTTTCCCATTTGCCTATCTAATCGCTCATAACTGGTTAGATCAACGGTGGTTAGAGGTCCAGACATATTGTAACAGACACAAAGAAAAAGCGATATCTCTTAGCAGATCCCGATGAATTTAAATATTATAGAAAGATAACACTCGGAGATTTCCATTGGTATGTTAATTGTCACGTGGTTCCTCACGCTAGTTGGGAAAACTGCCCACAAGATGACAGATAAGGTTTATGGTTTAAAGGAACAGAGCAGGGCTTCGTGATGCTCCTTTTCTCTGTCTTTGACAGGCACGAGTTATTCTTTTTATATAGAGGTTAATAGACTAGGGTTAGGTTATTGGTTTTATAAAGGGTTGAACTCTGTAATCCAAAATCGTGGGATCATAGTGTTACAATCTGGACCACAAAAAGAGACTGTATTACCAAATGAGGATTCATTATGCTATGTCCAATAATTTAATTTGATCATATATTTTTCTGATTTTGTAAAATTCCAACCAAAATTATCCGTTTGAATTGTTCTACTGATTATGATATTGAGTGAAACATCCAAAGGATCGATGATTGTGTATTAACTCCATGTCCCATAGCATGGTATTCATTAAAATTCATTGATTAATTGTCAAATTGAGGTACATGATTAATCCTTTACTTATTGTTGGCCTTGGGCGAATAATTAGTTATTGATGGATAATTTCAAACTGAAATCCTATTCCAATAACCAACTCTTTTAACTACTCAAAGGTCAAGCTAAGGTGATACTTCTCCATCCATGGGAGGAAGAGTAAGATTTAAGTGGTCTAATGGATATTTTTGACAATATTACCATCTCTTGAAAACTTTGGCAAAAAGAGACTTTGGATATTCCATTAGACGCCAAAATATATTCGCCAAAAGTGCCGAATTGAATTCTTCTATGTCTTAAAACCAATTCACCAATCTTTTTTACCTTTGCACATTTTTTCTAGACCATCTAGTGTATATACCTCTTTGATTACCATTAGAACTTTAGTAAGATCGAGCCACTACATTTGTAAGCTTAGTGGTAAATGCTTACTCCTTTGGGAAGTCTAAAGCAAGTCACCACATTAGTTGCTAGAACTGATGCCACCAATTTAGTCAAAACTTCTTTGCCACTTTTCGATAATTTTTTTGCTGACCATCCATTAATTATGTATGACACACTCTATATACTCGCATAATAGTATTCTTAGTACACCTTATACGTGCATACATGAAAGAAACACCACAATTACTTATGTATACCACCATTGCGCGTATGATAGGCTCTGTAAACTCGTACTCTTAGTACACGGTATGAGTATACACCTGTTAGAAAACACCACAACCACTTATACACACCATCTTTCATTCTATACGGATTACAATATACACCCATGAGTGTACGACACGTTTTGCATACATGTAAGTGTACGACATAGTCTATACACCCGTGAATCTTTTTAGAAGGACCTTTTTGCAAATTAAGAATAAAAAATGGTCTATATCTAAAATTAGTTTTAGAAACTGTCTATTTTTAGAAACTATTTAAAAATTGTTTCGATAACTTTTTGAATTAAGGGTGAATTGGCTAATTCGACAGTATTTCAAACTTAATATGATATATGGACACTTTACTATTCATTATTTGCTAAATGGATAATTTTTACTGTTTGGTACTATTATCAATATTTTTTTGTCCTCAAAACACACAACTTATGTACATTATTGCCATCAAGATTTTTAACAAGCATGAATGTACAAACGTAAGTATACATACATTACTGTATAAGTTTCAGTATTCGGTATTTTTAACAGAAAATACAGAACACCAAACCTGTTAGAATTCCGTCAGAATTCCGGTCGTCGGAAGTATGTCAGAAATCTTTCAAAAATATTGATGGATTTCTGATGCTCTAAAACAGATGACGGTGTCCGTCGGAAACGGCCATTTCCACGGATTTCTGATAAATATTTCTATATGTTCCAGCGTGTTTTATTGTAGAGGTAATACAAACCGACAAAACAAGGTCAAAGACTTAAAACGCTCAAAAGAAAACAAACTTGCCAACCTAACTCCCACCCAAATGTGACAAAGTTATCCAGAAGGGACATCATGCATCCACCTTGCAGCTAACGAAGCCTCCTATTGCGAAGGCTATGTAATGGAGGCCAATCTGCATTATTATTATTTTTACATATTTGGAATGGAAGCTTTTCTACGTACATTTATTGGTATGGTATCTAGGCCCAACACTTTGTAGCAGAAAATTTTTTCCAAATTAAATTTTTGGACAACCATGTGTATGAGTTTGGCAAGAAGACTTAAGCTAATATCATTAGTGATTGCTAGTATTGTTAGGTGCTCTAGTGCTCTATTTTCTTCCTCCCGAACCAAAAAGAGTATACCAAATGCCTTCATATGGCGTGGAACAATATAGACATGTGATGGCCTCTGTGAAACGTTGAATTTTGTGTATTTTACCGAAAATAGAAGACGGACTTGGTATGAGAGATCACTCAAATTAGCTGATCTCAATTATTTACTTTTGTAGTGGGTATTTTTGGTATAGCTTGGATGGGGGTTGCAATAAAAACTGAATGAAAGAAGATTCGTTGAAATAAAACCACAACAATACTATTCTTGGACCTTCCGAGGACTTTTGAAGCTCCGAGCTGAGGCGTTGCGCTTCATAAGATTTAGTCCTTGACCTTGAAAACTCAATATATTCTAGAGAGATCCATGATCCACCTTGGTGTTCTTATAGACGTTTTAGGAAACTCTGATCATGTATTGGGAGATCGGCGAGATCAACCCAAGAAAAATCAAGAAGATCTAAAAGATTGTAGATAAACATCACTATTTATATTAGGATATTTAACATTATCTCTAAACATATTGTTTAGATTTATCTTTCCATGAAATTAGAAAATTAAGTTTAGTTCTATGTCTATATAAATCACAATTTTGTAACTATTATTCTCATGAGAGTCTAGTATAATTCTTCCACAACACTTTTGTATTCATACTCTCATCGAATTTATCATGGTATCAAAGAGGGTTGATCCTTGTGGATTAATCTTAGTTTTCGCAAGAAGAAATAAAAAAATACGATGATCTCAAACCCTAAGCCTTTGTACCCTGGGATCATAGTTGTTGCGCAGTTGTCGAAATGGTCTCCATCATGACATACGTGAGATTAAGCCATTGTTGTGTGTTGTTATCGTCATTGCCATTATTTTGATTTTGAGGGACCGTCATGAATGCTTGATCAACTCTGTCTAGTGAACAGAGATAAGCGGCCTGGAGAGAAGCTCTGGCCCAGAGTGGGGAGAAAGAAATCAGATCGGATGAGAAGAAAAAAGGAAAGAAGAAAAGAAGAGAAAGCCGAGATAAAGAGAAGAGGAGAGAGGTGCCGAGATAAAGAGAAGAGGGGAGTGTATATCACCGGAACTTCACCGGAGGACCACCACAACCATCGTGTGCCACTGGAGATTAAGGAAAAGAAAAGACCGAAAAAAGAAGAAGAAAGATTTGTTGGAACAAATAGATTTATCTTTCATGTGCGATGATTCAGACTTGTGAAGTATGTGCGCAACGCCTTGCTTTATCAAACCGATGACCCCACGGTCGGGTATAAACGTCGTTGATGACCCGATGGCCATGTATAAACGCCACGAAGATGACCCTATGGCCGGGTATAAACGCCACGAAGATGACCCCACGACTGGGTATAAACGTCAATGATGATCTGACGACCGGATAGAACACTGATACTTTGAAGACTTGTCCAATCTCACACGTGTTATCATGTATGAGCTTGTCGACGGATGTTGGGAAATCAGTGAGATCGACCCAAGAAAGATCTAAAAGATCTAGAAAATTATAGATAAATATCAATATTTTGATTAGAATATTTAGCATTATCTCTAAATATATTGTTTAGATTTATCTTTCCATTAAATTGTGAAATTAGGTTTAACTCTACTTCTATATAAATCACAAGTCTGTAACTATTATTCTTATGAGAGTATAATATAATTCTTCTATAACACTTTTGTGTTCTTATTTTCATCAAATTTATTATCCTACCTTACTCATGTTCTACTAAAAGCAAATGTCGATGCACTTGTGAGAGGAAACAATTGGGCTCTTACCTTCAACTAGGTTGCAGTTGTAGGTCAGTGTTTTATACCTTCTTCCCCACTAAATAAACTATTGGTGTTCTTATAGATGTATGGGATAACATTCTCCTGTCATTATATCGTTTTGGCATAAGCAATGTACATTCATGAATTTCCAATTTAAGCAAAAACCGACAATGTTGTATTTTTATGAAAAAGAAACTTGGGCGTGTGATTCAGTGGATGATGCCGTTTTAATTAGGTGATAGTCGTTCTGATAGGTGAAATGACGCCCAAGAAAAAAATAAAGGCGAAATGACGCATGAGCTGGGATCATTTTCTCAAATACCCCTCAACTCACCAAATTAATCTTTATATCGTTCATCAATCTATTTTACTTCTCAAGCATTTGAAAATAATTTTTATACCCCTCAATTTTATGGAAGCCCAAAATACCCTTCACTTGGTTTTCAATTAAAATTTGAATATAGTTGTACTAAAGATAAGATTCGAATCCTTCATCTCTGTATAAGGCTCATTACCATTTTGAGCTATTGTGTTTTTTTTTGTATCATTTATAGTTACAACTATATGTACTTAGATTTTTCAAATAGTTGTACAATGTACCCAACTACAACTCATACAGTTGTACCCAGTTGTACTAGTTATACCACTTATGTCGTAATTGTACCCACTTGTACTAGTTATACTAGTTATGTCGTAGTTGTACCCAGTTGTACTAGTTGTACCAGTTATGCCGTAGTTGTACTAATTAAAAAATCAGTTGTACCACAAATAACATATTCGAACCTGATCGCACATTTCTGGTTTAAACCATCTAAACTACCATATTTTTTTGGTATCATTTACAATTACGACTATATAACCCGATTTGGTCGATAATCAGATTTCATTAAAAGTAAAATAGTAATTTTATTATTTTTAAATAAAAATAATAAAATTATAAAAAGGGTATATTTGAAATTTTTTCATCCAAAAAGGTATTTTCGAAAATGGTCCCATAAGCTGGTACGACATCGTTTCGAATTAGGTGATACGATCGTTTTCTGTTAAGGTAATATGGCACTGTATTCTATAAGGTGGTATGATAGTACACCATTTTCTATATGTTGATATGACATCGTTTTACCGTTATTATCAAACGACACCGTTTTGATTATAACCTACGTTTTTATTATACCTCGAACGACACCATTTTGTAATACCTCAAAACGACCCCGTTTCATTGATAATGGAATGACGCTGTTTGATGAAAAAGGAAAATGATGGCGGTTTAGTAATACCTTGACATCACTTAGTTATACCATCTGATACTCAGCTTCTACAAAACTCTCATGCAATATACTCTCAAAGTAAGGCACCACTTGCGTGTTTGATGCATCTATAGAAGCATTCATATATTTAGCAAACTATTCACAAAGTTTCCCAACTATTGCATCAATCATTGGTAATAGTGCGTGTTTCCTTGATTCTTTGAAGAAACCATTAATAGATTCAATGGTATTAGTTGTATCTCTGTTGTACCTTTCACCAGAAAATAGACAATGTGCCCATTTAATTTCTTCAACGCTTCTATCAAGATAGGCCCCTGCTAAAGGATACCTTGTCCGAAAAGCACTATAGATTTTAGTGAACTCAACCTCTGTGTACACCGAAGCGCATTCCCTGAACTTTTTTGCAACTGTCTCTTTGTTAACATATGAGACACTTCCTTTTACATTCTGAGACAGATGGTAGGTACAATACCCATGATAAGATAATGGGTACACATTATGTATCGAATTGATGAGACTCTGATGTCTGTCAGTAAGGAACACCAGACCAGGGGCATCCGGTATTAGTGATTTCAACTTCTCCAAAAACAAAGTCAAACTTGCATCCTTCTCACCATCGACTACACCAAAAGCAAGTGGATAATGGTGATGATCAGGATCTTGCGCTGCAGCGATGACTAGCACTCCACCATGCGCTATCTTCAGGTGAGTTCCATCGACGATGATCACTTTTCTCATCACTTTTCTCATCACTTTGAAGCCTTCAATACAAGCTCCCAACGCGAAGAAAAGGTACTTAAACTTCTGCGCTTCATCCACTTCCACATATGAAACTGTACCTATATTTAATTTCTTTAAAATGTACATATAAGAATATAGCATCTTATCACTTTCCTCGGGACTCCTGCATACATCGATACTAGCTTGTTTTTTCCCTCTCCACGCGGTTGCGTATGAAACTTTTACACCTAATCTAGACTGAACCAGACCAATCAGAGTTTTTGCACTTGGGGTTTCTAGCTGACCTGGATAATCTTTATGCAAGATTGATGCAACTAACCTCTGTGAACCTTTTCTGTTTGTTGATCCTTGCACTTATCTTTGCCCGAGAACACGTATGCATATTGATGTGGGTTATGATCGAGAAAATGTCTGAATCCTTATGCTTTGCAGCTCGTAAACACCACTTGCAACCGTTTCTTGCATCCCAACATCTTACCACGTATCTCATTCTATCAGATTTGACAACATCAAACTCCAAGCATTTCACATGTGAAGCTTTTACAACTAAATCTTGCACATCTTCTTTCCTCCCAAATTCGTCACCAATCTTAACAACAATAACATCTTCCCATTCATGATTTACAAGCGAATCTTCTTCTACAACAAGTGTGTCATCCATGTCATTGTTATCAAACTCTCCTTGTTCTTCACATGGAGGTTTATCACCCCACCCTTGCCTTTGATTATCCTATGTACTATGTTCCAACTCCACATGCAGAAGCACACTTTTACATTGTTGTTCATTCATCTCCATGTAACAGAAAAGATCATCATCGTCACAGATATATATTGGTCTCTTAGGCTCCACCTCAATTGGAATGTAACTTAATTTTATCTCGGCCCTAACTTCATCTACCCCCATCTTTATGCACATCTTGTCAACCAATTCTGAATAAGTGACCTCCTCAATTGATTTTTTCATCAAAATAGTGTGATATACATCTTCTCTTGAATTCCATTGTATTTCATCTCTATTCTTCATATAATTTTCCCCAAAATCAAAATGAATGATTGTGCTATGCTTTTTATTCATTGTACCCTGAAAATGATGAAAATATAACGTTGTCCTTCGTTATACTTAGTTATACAATATCATTTACCTATACTTTATTTATACTAGTTATACAATATCTTGTAGTTATACAAAGTGATACGTAGTTATACAACATCTTTTAGTTATACTTGGTTATACAATTAAAAATTATGGATGATTAAATCTACAATAGCCAAAATTTGAGAATGCCCATTGCAATTAAGCTTATACTGTTGAAGAACTTACCTGAACCGAGTCGATTGAAGCTGAAACGAAGGTCCAAATGCCCGTGAGTGATTTGAGATTCTCTCACGGAGCTTTAATGGTGGCAATGGAATGAAGTTGCAACAAGTTTCGAAAATGTCAGACAAGCTCTAAAATGCTCTGAAAAACGCTCCAACGTCCCAAGAATCTCTGGACTGTGCTCCAATGACGAGATTATGAAGAATTATGGTTTCTCTCTCTCTTTTGTTGAATCTCTCTATTTTGAAGATTTACTTTAGTTGTTGGACTGCATTCATTGTGTTATGGTGGTTGGGAATGAATATTACTCTTAGATGGGACTGGAGCTGCTCAAAATCTACCATAATCAATGCTCAAAAGTTTTTCAAAAAAATTTTCACGTATAGTTTGGTGCAAGAAGAAGATAACGTGGAGTCAAGTTTGTTTTTATTTTTTTAATTGAATTTAAATTTAATATTAATATTTGTATTTATTATTATAATATTATAAAGGTATATTTGTATTTTAGAAAGATAAGCATAAAAAAAAAAAAAAAAAGTATAAAAAAATTGGTTTCTAACCTTTAAGAGTATTGAAGATTTTGATCCATAAAACGAACCAGTTAAATTAATTGATAAGAAAGCGTTTTAATGAAAGCCCAATTTTTTTTACTTCTTTTAAATCAATTAAAGCCCAATCGATTTCAATTTCATTTTCCCTCTTCTCTGATTGGGAATTTAGTCTTTCCCGCCAAATTAGTTGACCGGTAATTGCCAGTCGCTGGCTTAACGGCGACCGGTTACAAAACTCCCAAACTTGAAACCTCCGTATCCACGGATCGTCTAAACACCGTCGATTTCACTATTCTCTTCTGAATTCGAAAACCCTAATTTTCTATTCTTGCACTGATTCGCTCTTCTTTGATTGTTTAAAAGGAACTCTCTCCTGGATCTCTATAGATTTCGCTATAATATAGGGTTTCAAATTGAGTCGAATCCCTGAGATTTTCTTGATTCATTATGAGCTCTATCAATATTACTAACGTCACCGTCTTAGACAATCCAGCGCCATTTGTTAATCCTTTTCGGTTCGAGATTTCTTATGAGTGCTTGACCTCTCTCAAAGATGGTACCTTTTACTTCCCCTGATTTTATCGTTCGATTTTGATATGTTGAATCTCTGGTTATTGATTCCTTTTGTTATTAAACTTATCTGGGTTGATGCGTTTGAAACTGTATATGTGAATGGTGTTACAAAAATTTCAGCTTTTTGGGGTTTAAACTTTATTGTGTTACGATGTGTTTGCAATATGTATGAGAGCTTTAGTAGTCTCTTGTGGCATATAATTTGGATCCATATCTGTAAATGTTGGTTATTCAAGATTGTAGTTTTAGTATTAAGAGGCTTTGCATTGTCTGCTCAATTGTTAAACTAGAACAGTGAAAAAGCTTGTGTGGATGTTTTATTGTGAATTTTGATTTTGTATGCTCATATTTTGGAGGTTTTGGCTCTATACAGCATTGAGTTCACACATTACTTTTTCGAAGGTGTGGCAGAGAATTATTGTTCTAGAAATGTTTTTTAGTCTTGATCACATTCTTCTAAGCACGATGTCTGAGATAACATTTCTTCGGTTTTGGTGCAGATTTGGAATGGAAGCTTATCTATGTAGGATCAGCTGAAGATGAAACGTATGATCAAGTTCTGGAAAGTGTTCTCGTTGGGCCTGTTAATGTTGGGAACTACCGATTTGTGTTACAGGTAACATATGATATTTTTTATACATATGATAGTGTTCTCCATTTCTGGTGGTTTTAGTTGCCTACCTTCTGTTCAAATATGATAGGCTGACTCTCCAGATCCATTAAAGATCCGTGAAGAAGATATTATTGGTGTAACTGTGTTATTGTTGACTTGCTCGTACATGGATCAAGAGTTTATAAGAGTTGGCTACTATGTGAACAATGACTATGATGATGAACAACTCAGGGAAGAGCCTCCTACTAAGGTTTTGATTGATAAGGTTCAAAGGAACATACTCACAGATAAACCAAGAGTAACTAAGTTCCCTATCAACTTTCATCCTGAGGATGAGCAGACCAATGGTGACGGACCTCCTCCTGCTGAACCATTTGATGCTGTTGTAAATGGAGAAGCTTTAGTCTTGCTTGAGCAGCCACAAAAGGTCCAGGAGACAGAGCCATTTAATGATTCTGATGTAAATGGAGAAGTGTTGCTTGAGCAGCCACAAAAGCTTCAGGAGACATGATCCTAGTTTGACTCAAAGCCTAATTGGAAACTGGATTAGAACTATCATCTCAATACATTTTGTATTTCTTTTATCTAGAACTTTAACTGCAATAGTGTTCTTGTTTGTAGAAATTTATGTTGTTTTTGCAAAATCTGTACAATGTGCTATTTTTCAGAGTTCCTAGTTCCCATTCTGCTTGTTATCTTAGTCCAAAGTTTGTTTTGTTCTTCTTTAATGGATCACACTCTAATCCTTGAAGTGTAGATACTCTGGGGACTCAGTACGGGAGCTGAAGCATTCACATAAGGAACTTATCGCTGCATCCTCCTAACAAAGCAAGTTTAAATATTGTTTATCTCTCTATCTCCCCAAGTCATATATGCTTATTTTCGCAAGAAATGGCTAGTGCATAGGTCAGAATTCTAGGCATATGCTCTTATGGTTTTGGTGACATTAGATTATTATAGCTTTGGGTCTGGATTGGTGAGATTTCTTTTGCGGCTTATGAATTTAAAGCCTAATAGTTTACATATTGGGGAGAAGGATCTTCTAAAACTAGCTGATTTTGGTTTAGTGTGGCTGTTGGGGAGTTCTGTTCGGAGATTTACTCATCATTTTGTTCACAAATCAAACATAATTGACAAAACAAAATGACATTACATAATTCAGGATAAAATGAACCTACACAGACTGGTGATGCAATTTATTTTGGATTTCTAACTTAGCATCGTAAACTGTTTGTCCTCAGGTAATACCAATCAAAACGTAAATTGATATACCTCATGAATCAGGTCTATATTGGGGCTTTCATCTCAGGCACATTCACATTAGTAGGCGGAAATACTTGTTGATGCACTTCAAGTTGTGGCCCACCCTAAAGAGAACATAATAATATACGCACATATATTATCATCTTAACCTGAATAACAGCTGTTGAGCAAACACATGAGCACACTTTTGGTTGAACTTTTGTGATTTCATCAGGTCATTTGCAAAGGAGAAGAAATCCAACCTTATGGCTGACAGAGCCTTGTTCAAAAGGAACAAGATCAATCAGGTCTTTTAGAGTTTCTGAACTGTTTAAACCCTCATATATATCAGATGACATGATAGAGTTGACGAGAACATGATTGACTATGCCTCCATGCACGGAGGGTTACTCCTGAATGAATATCTCACTAGCTTTAGCGAAAAGTACAGGAGTGTCCGACCTCACCATCTGATCATAATGGAAATTTCATAAACTCTAAGCAAAGTTAACAAAAACCAATGGGTTATCGCAAGAGACAATTTTTGTGATTTTCCAAACCTTGATTTGAGGATCAGATTTCATAACTTTTTGATCCTAGCCAGACGCCTTGTGATTCACCCAAACAAGTTAAAGAGTTCCGTAAGGAGAAGCGGTAAGAAAAATATTTGAAATATAGTGATTTTATCTACTTTTTATTTTCCTATTTTGTTTGTTTTTAACATCTTTGAAATGAGTCAGCTGTAGAATTTTCTATCTCATATCTTTTCAGAGCCCAAAACATCTCTAGATCTTTCACGACTTGGTGGCGTCTCCATCTCTGAACCCGGAATATGGATCGGGTAATTGATATTGTCGAGAAACCAATCTTTAAGAACAAGAGGCTGAAAATTAGAAATTGAACCTTTCAGACAAATCGTAGACCAAGTGTGGAAGAAACTCCAAAAAGAAGAACCATCGGCCATCATGTGACTGTAACCAAAACTAATGAAAACTCCATCTTTCAACTCGGTGACTTGCAACGCAAGCAAGGGCTCCAAGACAAGCGCAACACGGTTTTCGACATTGTTTGTAGGGAATAAAATATGCTATAAATTCAGGAACATAGCCATGAGACTGAAGGAAATCTTTAACAGAGAGTTTCGGCTTTCGTACGGACAAATTTGGCACCAGAACCGTCACAGTCGATATAAAACGACAACGTGTCGTCTTCGTGATTGTCGAATTTGAAAAGACGACCAGCGGACGGGAAACAGATCTCTAAGGCACTCCAAAGAGAGGCCATTAATCGAGGGATGATATGGGATTCTGAGTCGGCTTTGTGGAAAGAAGACCTCTTCGAGGATAAACAAGATAAAGAGGGTCAAGATCATGAGGAATTAGATGAATATTATCCCGACCCGATTGGTTTATGTTTTCGGGTCTTACTATGCTTGAAGAAATCACGGTCACTTCTACCATTTTGAGTATATATAGATGATTGAAAAGTTTGTAACATATAATAAATCATATAGAACAACACATAAAAGAAAACTCGAAGCTATATCTTTAAAGCTTGGTGCTTGACCATTAATATATAGTATTTTTTGTTAAAATGTGGACACTATACAATTTTCTTATTTGATTTTTATTTGTTTTTTTGATAAAATGTGGACATTACACAATTTTCTTATCTGTTTTCTAAAGTCATGCACATAATGTGAATATTTCTGTTATGATAATATATATATATATATATATATGTGTGTATTTTAATTGAGACGAGACATTAGGCAGGTATATAATTGTACTATATATATAGAACATGTGGAAATGGTGAACATGTTATATGACAGAATGTCCTTTACTTTAATGATTCAGATAGATAGTTCCAAACGCATCACGCATCGTACATATGAAATAAATATATTTATATCAAACAAATATTCATAAAATATCAAAAATGAGCTTGATGAGAATTGTCAATAGAGTATTAAAACCTTTTGGGTTAATATAAATATATAAGAACTCAAGAAGTGATCAATGGTTTCTTCTCCCTAGAGTGGTGTGCCTTTAAAATGACTGAACCAGACGGTTAAATAGTGGTAATTAAGCCTTACTTACTTGATTAATGACGTATCTTACAATAATAATATAGACGTATCTTAATTATTTATATTCACTACTTATGAACAACAAACATAAGAAAATCAACTTTATCAAAAACATAAGAAAATGAAGATCGGTCTTATGGGTTTAGACTCTACAATTTTAACTATGGTAGATTACGTACTCTTGACGATTTAAATGACAAATATGTAGTAATTTCACATATAGTTCTACGAATTATATCGTCTGAGATCTTGAAAGCTCCCGCTTATTGAAAGAAGTATTATAAAAGATATCATGGAAACAATTGAATGGATTAATATAGAATACATATTGACGTTTAATGCTACTTTTATATATTTCCCCCAAGCGAATGAGACCAGATGTATGACAAGGATATAATATATATATTTTTAATTGATGTTGGGTGATTCCTAAGCTTGGTTCTTGTAGGATTTGGCGTATGAGCTTTTTCTTAGATTGAATATTATGGTGTCTTGGTTCATGCTCTCCTAATTTATCACAAAGAAATTCTTCAATTCATAATTCAGCTTAATAAACGAACCCGAAGTTGACAAAAAAAATCAAATAAACCCAAAGAAAGGACATTAAAACACTTTTTGTCCCAATATATAACATTAAACATTGAATTATTATCATTTGATAATACACATAGTTAAATGATTAAATTTATTCTAAACTCCTCTTAAGATATCTTCTGCTCTTCCAGCTAAGATTCATTTCCAGCAGAACATGTTCACTGCAGAATCCAAAGCCACAGGTACATACAATCCATAGCAGACACATTACATTTATAAAAAAAATAGATAAATCCTTCCTTTTCGTTTATTCTGAAATACGGAAGTTTATTAGCTGTATTCATCCAAAAGTCTTAAACCAACAAAAATTATCGATCAACAAGTCAGAAAACAACAAAAAAACAAATTTAAAACTTTGAAGGAACCAAATAATGCAAATAGCTAATTGATTTGTGGATATTCCTTAATATTTTGTTTTACTCTATGCACAAACCCGATAAGTCCCAACAATAATGCTAGAACGATTAAAATCAAAGCTACCATGAATGGATTCTCTAACAATATGTGATATACTCATATTCGCTAATTCCTATATATCATCTTAGTGCATCTTAATCTACAATGTTTGCAAAAACAGAATGCCATATTACTACATTTTAACTGGTTTGTGGTCAGGTAATACCAGTTAAAATGTAAACTGATTTACCTGCTCAATCTGGTTCATATCGATTGGAAGATTCATGTCCGGCAAATATTTTCAGGAGGAGGTGGCACACCCTGAGCACATATCAACAATTTAGCACATAATTTATCGTGTATAACACATATAGGACAGGCCCTGAACCAAACAGTACGAAACATGGGCTTAGAACCCAAATTTTTGTAAGGGCAAATTTTAGTATATAAATAGACTCTAATTTTTTTAAGATAAAATATTAGTTATTAATGACTCCAAAATGTTTTGTTGCTTGAGCCCCTTGAGCCCCCTAAATTTCAGACCGACCCTCGTCTACTGAAACATGAACACAATATTGGTTGAAAAAAGTTGAGATTTCACCAATTAAGATTCTAAAGAGAAGAAATCTAACCTGATGCATGACACAATGCGGTCCAAAAGGAACAAGATCGATCAGGAAATCATAAATTTTTAAATTCTTTACGGCTTGCAAGATATCACAACGCCGGATGGTTTGACGACCGCATGATTAAGTATGTATCCAAGCCCGTAATGTTAGCTCTAGAATAAAGTATTCCCAAACTTTCGAAGACAAAGCAGGAGCGTGACAATTGATCAACTGAAAATTCACATTTATTTAAGTCATTAGAAAATTTATAAGACCAAACTTATTCCACAATCTTTATGTAATATTTCCATACCTTGACTTCAGGATCGGATTTCAAAATCTTTCTGACTCTAGTTAACGGCAAATGATTCAGGCGGTTAAACCCTGTGAATAACCAAAACAAGTAAAAGAATTTAGTAGTCACAAGCGGGAATAATTTTTTTGAAACATGATGTCAATTGCAAATTACTTTTTTTTTTCTCGTACTTAGATGCTCTAGATAGGGCTATGAATATGAGTCACCTGAGAAGTTATGTAGCTGATCCCTTTGTTTTTATCCCAAAATATCTTCAGAGCTGTTTCCAATGAAGAGACCTCCTCGATCTGTCCATAACAAAGTTGTGACAAGTTCACACCAAAAGGTTAAAGATACACAACATCAAAAACCCAACAATAGAGAACAAGGAGTGAATGAATTTACCTTGCTCTTCACTGGATGATAAGGCCGCACTTGATCAACCATTGGCATCATGTTAAGTGAACATGGCTCAACAGGTTCAATCCTGATGTGAGATGCTTTGACAGATGCATCTGGAATCAAGGATGAGTTTGCTACTATTGGCCTCTTCATGTTATGTTTTCACAATAGATGCTGAAAAGTCGGTGTAGATGTAGAGGATGAAGAAAGGGGCAGAGGTTTATATATTGAGATAGAATCGTAACGTAACAAGTAACATTTAGGAGTGTGCCAATGAGAATGAGATTCCTTTTAAAGACGGAGAATACCTTTTGTTTTTTTGGATTAAAGATGAAAACGTTAAATACTAAAACTTCAGTAAGAATTTACCTACTTCGTGGAGCTCGTGAGGCTTATCATTCGCAGAACTTTTCCGTGAAGGCCACGCGCTGTGTAGAAGAAACCTGATAACCAATAGCATATCTCTAAATTATCACGCAAGTACGTTACACATTAATGCTTGTATGAGTTCCAGTTCAGTCTATAGTAAGAGCACATTGTCTAATGTAATTTCATTGTGTGACATGTTAACATGTCAAGTTACAGAACTAGATTATGAATTTATTAGAACATCAATGGTAGTTCTTTGCTTACAATTCTAACACAAAATGTAGCCTACTCTCTTCAGCCACTTAGATTATGTATGTCTTCCACTTAGTCTTTTCAGTCTAAATCTTTTTCAAAAATTTCTGTGGATATGAACATAGACATGGTTGATCTAGTCATCAATGAGGTTGTCACATATACAAACCTGGATGAAATCAAAGCCACATCAAGTTAATGAGTTATGATTTTGGTTACACCTAACTTCTACAATTGATACAACCTCATGTCCCTAGTCAAAAGAAAACATACAAACTTCAAAAGCTGACATTAAAGAGCGTCACAAGTGCAATATACATAAATAAAGTTAACATGCTAGAATAGTATTACCGGTACAAGGAAAGATAAATTTGTTTCAATACTTAGGCCTTAGCTAAAGCAGCAAAATAGTCATACGTTCTGCTTTTTTTTACTTTCATTAGAATCTACACAGAGTCAACCATTCTAAATGTAATAGCATAAAAACAAGTAAATGATGAGTAAAAAGGTATCAATTAGACATACCAACAAGGAAAAACCATTCTTAAATAAAAATTAGGAATATCTTATTTCTTGATTATGGTATCAATTAGACACACCAACAAGTAAATACCATTCTTAAAGAACAATTAGGAATATCATATTTCTTGATTATGGTATGAATTAGACACCAATGTGTCTATTACCAAATTCCACAGAAACAGACCATAGCGCACAATGACCAACCGACTAGATCTTATTGCTCTTTAAGATTCAAACTAACTTTATCCATGAACCATGAACCCGGAAAGGATCTAGATCTCAAAAATCATATATGTATACATTGCTTCCACATTGTCAAACCAGCACCACACACATATGCATACACATTCGATGTCCACTTCTAGTTCTAGTTGAGTTACATTTTTCATAGTATCCTAAGAACTAAATGGTTTCCCGAAATCAAAATTTTCAGACAACTAGAACCACGATTACATATATAATAAAGTCATAATTTCATGATAGAACAGAACCAGGAACAAAAAAAATTCCTTTTCTATATAGAATAGCGCCTTTCATTAAGATCAGCAAAATACATAAGCTCGTAACTCAGTACGATTGAAGCAATAAAAAACTATATTTCTTAAAACAAATCAATTCGAACAAGAATGAACAAGAAAATGAATCATTTCATAGGTCCAAGACTTCTTAGGCATTTTAACAAATGTCATTGTTCTCAATTATCATTGCTTTTTTTAACTTTCGGACTAAAAAACATGGCCAAGGTTGGAACTCTCTTCTTCTTCTTGATTACAAAGAAAGTTAGAGTCCCTGCAGAGTATCTTCTTGGCTTCCCTCGTTGAACCGGTGTGAATTTTGCAATCGGTTTAGGAGAAAGATAGCTTTCGGCTTCCAGGTTCCGCTTAAACACGTCTCAAACAACTCTTTCTCAATATCCTTCGATCTCTCTATTTCTTCCAACATTTCATTGACTCTATTAATTTTTCCACCAACGAATCCAAAAAATCTTTCTTCTTCCCTTCTCTTTTTCTTTCAATCTCTTCATATTCCGCTAGAGCCTCGATCATCTCCAATTCAACCAACAAATGTTCCTCATTAACCACGTTGATCTCCTTCTTAAGACACTCTAGCAATCTCAAATTCCCTTTGGTTTTAAACCGTAATTTCTCAACTTCTTCACCCCACTCACTTCTTCTTTCACAATCTCCAAAACTCTCATAACCTCCGCGTACTTATCCTCGATCTTCAACACGTCTATATCTTTTTTTGAAACTATACACCACGATTGGACCTCTCTATTACTAATATGAGCTCCTTTACCAACTTCTATGCCTTAGATAGTTCCACTTCTGTTCTTGCTTTTACAGACTTTGAATCTCTCTGCTCTCTTTATAACCACACATTTTCCTTCTTGATTTGTGAAGATCCTCCACAAGTGAAGAAGACAGTTCAAAGAAATTGTTGAAGTTAGCCATTGATGATTCAAATTTCAGGTGCTAAACCGGAGGATTTGAAGATGATTTGGTTCGGTTTTGGGGAATTGATGTAAACCGAAGAAAGCAGAGTCTCTAGTCCCGATAGAGGTTTTGACGAGTTTAGTGTGATGCTTAGCTTAAGTGTCATTAATATATCATCTTCTTATTCAGTTAGTTCGTTAATCGAGTTTTTCATCTTGTGGTTAAGCGAGAGAGAGAGACAGAGTGATTTTTGCTCTGAAACTTCTTCATTGTTGTAAGATCTGTTCTTGAGTAAGTTCTTTCTTCATTTAGTGAATTTGTCGGATTGAATCTGCTCCAGACGTAGGTCTATCACATCGATTGATTGAACTGGGTAATCAAGTTTTGTGTCTTCTTCTTCCTTAAATCTTTGAATGTTTGATCGATTGTTTCTTGATTGTCCAAATTGGATAGATTGTAAGTGTTTGTGAGCTGAAAGTGAGTTGTTCTTGAGTTGATTTCGAAACAGAAATTTATCAAAAAAAAAGAAAGAAAGAGCAAAGAACCATCATCAAAGCCTGTGACTCTCATCAGGAGAATCCATCCCAAGTAAAAAAACAGTCCAAAGTTAAAATTTTGATATCACCTTAACTATTGGTAAATCAAAGCCTGTGTTCTGTTTTTGTTGTGACGTCGGAATTTGCCATTGCTCGTTTCCTCTTTGTCTTTAACTGAAACCAAGAACGATTGTTAAGAGATCAATGAAAATCCCGGAAAAATTTTTCAAGCAACACCACTTGTACTAACAATGTAAACTGGCAATTAAAAACTTCAATCTTTTTATCATTCAAATGATTACAGATACGTTTAAAAATTCTTGATTTTTCAGAAATTTTCAACCAAATTGAAAAGATGATGAATCCCAAATTTAAGTGGGAAAACTAAAAGTAAACGTACCGGTAAGTGGGAAGGAAACGATTGGCTGAGATGATGATGTTGGTTCTTGGTTTATCAACATTTTGATATTCATGGGAGACAATTTATGACGATTTGTTTCTTGTGAGATACTAATCTGAGGACGAGAACTGAACAAGTAGCATGAAAAATGGCGAGAAACAGAGTACTCACATCCTTAAAACATATTTATTATAAACAACATTTCTCGTATTCTTAAAAAAGTCTGGGTGGTGTAGTCTGTTATCACGCTAGTTTCACACACTAGAGTTACCCTTTTCGAACCCGGGCTTAGACATATTTTTACTTTTTACAACATTCTTTATTAGATCTGTCAAATGCAGGAGCCCGCGACCGCCTGGACGAGGACTGCCGGGACAGCTATTTTCTCTGGCCGCGCGGATCAGCCCGCTTTGGACCGCGGTCGCCAGAATGCATGTCTATACCCACTCCCGCAACAATAGCGGATACGCGGGTAGGCCCGCGGGCGTTGTCTTCATCGGCGATCTAAGCTATGATTCATCTTGTCTTCGAAGATCCGTGGTCCCTGAACCCTAAATCGAATCTTAAAGGCCCTTCATCGGCGAATCTCCATCGTCTTCAACAGTATGTAAGGTAAGAATCATTGAAACCTAGATCGAATCCACTTCAATTCATCAATCTCGTGTTTGACTTTCTATGATTGAAAAGTTTTGATTCTTGAAATTGTTGGTCTTAATTTGCATTTCCATGTCTATGCCTTAATGGAGAAACTTCAGAATGATGTTAACGAGAATGCTAAGCTCAGAGTTAGAAAAAATGAAGATGACAAGCTTTGGGTTCTTGAATAATTTAACTATCGAGTTATGGATAGATTAAATATTCATGGTTAGCAAAAGATTTAAGAAATGCATGAATGAGATTTAAGTCAATTCTTCTTTGTATTTCTGTTCATGTGTGAGAGTTTTACCAATTTAGCTTGAGTTTCAAATTCTCTAAACCACTAGACTGTGTCGTTCATAAGTCTGTCTGTCGGTGAAATCTTATTACTAATGTAGTTTTCTGCTGACTCAATATGTCATATGTGCTAATAGTCTACTTTGATTTGCAGCTTTGTTTGAAGTTAATTGAGACAGAGCAATTTCAGAGGTAAGTTGTCGGTTGTGCTCATTTCGGTGATATATATATTTGATGACTTGTTCAAACCACAGTGTTCTCATTCTTTAATCTATTTTCTTGTGGTAGGCTCGTGAACTTAAGCAGCTTGGTGAGTTGGTTTATGTTTTCAAATCATGGTGCTGAAATGGTGTTTAGTTCTAAAGATAGCATAATTACAGACAAGGATATTGATAGAATCATTGCCAAAGGAGAAGAGGCAACAATTGAACTTGCTGACAAAATGAAGAAATTCACTAAAGATGCAATACAGTTTCAAATGGATGACAGTAAGCTTGTCATTTATCCATTTTTCCTGTTTTTAATGGTAACTTGTATGGGTAATGGGATGTCCGAATAATCTATTTTTTGGTTTGTTGCAGGTTCTGACGTTTATGATTTTGATGATGACAATATTGTACTCTTGAATAATTAATTGAATGGAAGGAAATGTTTAACGCATACTGTGGTTATGCTCATAACTTTTTTGAATATTTTTAGTGAATTCTTTTCTAATTTTCTTTAATAGGATGAGAACAAGTTGGATTTTAGAAAGATTGTGAGTGAGAATTGGAATGATCCACCAAAAAGAGAGAGAAAGCGCAAGTAAATGTTATTTCTAGTTTTTTTCATTACATGGTCTCTGCTGTTTTCCTAAACAAAATCTAACTTCAACAATTTAGTTTTATCTACCCACCCTTCAGCTACTCTGAAACAGAATACTTCAAGCAAACATTGTGACAAGGTGCTCTAACTAAACCTAAAGAACCTAGAATTCCATGCATGCCCCAATTGTGAGTACCTCAATTGTCTCTACTCTGCATTTTCCCTTTGCCATGTCTTATTGATAGTATTTTTATGAACTTCTTATGTAATTTATGCAACTTTTGTCTTTGATTAGTCCTGAATAGAATCTTGTTTCACTTTGGTTTCAGCAAACATATCAGAAAACTCAGATGAAAAACACAATTAAAGTTGATGAACCTGAACCCGCATGCCCGCCGAACCGCACGGACAAGACCGCTGAACCTGAATTCCTGCATGGCCAAGACCTGCTAGGCCCGAAAAACTATGGACACTCCATAGCTTGTCCATGCCCGCCCCGCCGAAGTGTTATACGGACGATGCCCGCGGGCTACTTGTCCGCTTGACACCCCTATTCTTTATAAGCCCAGTTGATATTCCTAATTAATGCAGCCCATAATTGGCCCAATAAATTACGTATACTTTAAATATTACTGTGCAACTTACACACTGGACACGTGAATGTGCACTTGTGGATCATGACCTTCAAGTTCTCCCGTTACGAAAAAACCAATAAAAAACAGACAAGATTTCTGATAGATATAGTGGCTGTTTTAAATTTTTGACAGTTAACCGACACTATTCTGACTATATAGAATTTGTTGAAAATCAGTCAAAAAATTTTGGTAGATAAAAGGTCTGATGGCATGTGAACAGTCTGTCAGAAATTATATACGTTAATATAGCCGTTATATAGCCGTATGAGATGTTCACGTTTCCGACAGATTTTCAACGGCATGTGAATAATTCTTCAAAACTCTGTTAGAAAATATATACGTTAATATAATTGTTATATAGCCGTTTGATATTTTGAAAATTTGTGATGGATTTTCGACAGGCGACGAGTTTATAAATATGCTTCCACACTCTCAGATACATTCATAACTCAATACATTACTAAAACTTCTTTGAAATCGTATAGAGATGTCTTTTCTAGATATTTTTGATCATGGATGTACAAACTGATGATGGATCTGGAGTCGAACTTAATGAAAAATAATATGCACGACGTATATGCGAGTTCATGCGAGTAAATCAACAAGTTGCGAAAAAATCGTAAGTTGAAATGTTCTTGTTCTAACTGTCAGAATTCACATAATGTTAAGATAAAATTTGTTTGGAATCATTTGTATATGAATGGATTTATGCCCGGTTATGATTATGGTAGTACTAGTGAACCATATGTTGCAGAAACCGTAAGAGAACATAAAATAGAAGTAGATTTTTGTGTAGGTACCATTGAGATGGTGAACGATGCGTTTAGAGAGAATATGTCATCGGCTGCTGTAGATAGAGATAGGGTTGACGAACCAAATTTAGAAGCACACATTTTTTTTAATATGTTAGACGCAGTGAAACAATCTCTATATAAAGGGTGTAGAGAAGGTTATTCGCTTTTATCATCTGCAAGTAGAATGATGACTATTAAGATAGAATATAATTTTGTGGAAGAATGTGTTGATGCAATATCATATTTTGTGAAAGATATTTTTCCGGAAGATAATCATTAACCAGCATCATACTATGAGGTTCAAAACCTTGTAGCTGGTCTTGGGTTGCCATATCAGATGATAGATATGTGTATTGACAATTGTATGATATATTAGAGAGAAGATGAAAACCGCAAAAGATGTAAATTTTATCGTAAACCGCAGTTCTAGGAAACAAATAGGAGAGTTTTAATTCCATATAAACGGATGTGCTATTTACCGTTAACTGAGAGGTTGAAGAATTTATATCAATCATAGCGCATGACAGAACCGAATAGATGACATGCAGAGCATAGTCAAGAAGAAGAGATTACACATCCTTCAGATGGAGAAGCGTGGAAATATTTTCAATTAATGTATCCGGATTTTACGCTTCAGTAAAGGAATGTATAACTTGGATTATGTACAAATGATTTGATCCATTTGGAAAGCATGGAAGGTAATATTCATTGTGGAAGATGAAACATCGAAGAGGAATCTGTCAACTGGCTAAGCAGGCGTGGAGGCAAAAAAATTGAGAGTTTGTTGTCCGTGGAAGAGCAATTAGTAAGTTTTTAATAGATCTTTTTATTTCTCTTCGTTTATTTCTAACTTATAAGTTTATTACATGTTTTTTTTCTTTTACAGTTTTAGATAGATCGTGTTCGTCCCTCGCTTCTTAGTTTGGTGGAGGAAGTTCACACCAACAAGAAGACAAAGTAAATTAAAGATCAAGTTGCTCGGAAGCTTGTCGAGACCGTGAAGTCGGTTGGAGAGGAGTATATGCAATCGTAAACCAATGATTTTCCTATCGAGAAATGGAATGAATTCGTTATTGAAGTAAATAATCTTATTTTTATCAGATTTTGAAGTTTGTTTTATAATTTTAACACTTACATTTCATTTGATTTAATTCTAAGCAACTCTGAAAAGCAAAAGTCCTCTTTTCGGGGTTCCAAAGTCGTACCATGATTCATCTCAAGTGACTTTACGGTTTTCAGAAGAAGCCGAGCTTAGAGCCTTACTTGCATAAAAGACTACTGAGATCGCAGATTTGAAGGATGAGATCCACAGCATCAAAGAAGCATCTATGCAGAATGATCAATGATACGAAGAATTGCTGCCACAAACACAGCGACGAAGACCGAGATGGAAGCGACGAAGGCGGAGATGGAAACGACGAAGGCAACGATGGAAGCAACGAAGGCTTTGATGGAAGCTTTCATGGCCGAGATCCGAGGTCGTTGTGATTGATTTTTATGCTTTCGGTTTTATGTTTTATGAATATTATTTTATTTTATGAATATTTGTGTTTTAATATTTTGTTTTGAATTTTAAATATTTAATTTTAAATTCGAATTGAATTTTTTTTGAAATTTTAAATTTATTTCAATATTTTTAAAAAAATTCTAATAAATAAATACAAAAAAAATTAAAATTAATTAAAACAAATAACTATTAAATCCGTCGGAAGTCCATCACAAAGACCCATCGAAAAAATTTGTCGGAATAATATCCGTCAGAAATCTGTAAAAAACATTAACCGTCGATAATCCGTTGGAGCATATTGCCGACGGGTATTATTCTGATGGCTTTTCGATAGTTATTCCTGATAAAAAAATCCGTTAAAAATCCGTCATAAATATATCGTATAACTAACGGTAATTTTCGTCGAAAAGAACATTTCCGACAGTGTTCTAACATATAGAAACATCACTTATAGGCTGCTTTTTTGTAATGTTCTCCTCTGCATGATGGCCCAATGCATGAGTTTTTGTTTTTTTGTAAAAGTCGAGCATCCAATGCATGAGCGTTTCTGAATGAGACAAGACCTATTAGACTTATCCGTTATAAACAGGTTACAAACCACATCTATATAATAGTTGTACTTTTACTTACCATCCTAAAAATATATACTTTGGAGGATAAAATTGAAAGTAGAGAAAGTTGCTAGGGTGATCAAAAACATAAATTTCATAACATTTGTGTTGATCGTGTTCGTGATAGGTGCCATGCTGTCTCCAGTTCCGATCAAAGCAACTGTGGTCGAAAGGTCTAGAGGAGAAGTGGATACAACGTGTACTGCAATGGAGCTTAGACCATGCTTACTGGCATTAATTAACCTCACGAGGAAAACAACCTGAAGAATGTTGCAGGAAACTCAATGAGCAGAGCCATGTTTGTGTGAGTACATTAAAAATCCAGCGTATAGTAAGTAATATTAGTTCTTCAAACGCTCGTAAATTTTTAGCCGCGTGTAATGTTCCGTATCCTAGTTGTTGAAGCTCGAGATATTTCTATAAAATAATCATCAATAATAATAACAAATATCAAAATGAAATCACTATGTAATTAACAATGAGACAGTGATGGACTTCAGACACAAAAGAAAATAATCAAACTAAATTTCAATATTGACCTAATCAGCTAACCATTTATATGTCCCTCTTTCTCTTGGAGGAATCTCCTCCCCACATCACAAATCACAGCCTTGTAATCAACCTTTCTCTACCTGGTCCTAAATCGACATGTCAATTTGGCTGCTATTGCGAGATCAGGTTTTTGAATATAGGAAATAATTGCTTAATTTCGAATCAAAGCTAAAGATTTCCTTTAAATCTCAATTAACAATGGGAATCTCGCGTCGTTTTGGTACGGCGTGTGGATTTTTATCGACATATTTTTTTGTCTACAATGTTCTATAGACATCCGCATCACCGTAGTCCATAGATGCGTTGCAGTAATGTCCAATTCCGTATGATGCATGCCATAGTGAATGTTGCTTTATACTGGCGACATCGGTCTTCTCAGTATCGTCCATGTTGTTACTCAGCTAATACCAAAGATTAAACAAGATCTGGTCTTATTTTCAAAAAGAGTGAAAATTTATGAGATACGGATTATAGAAGTAATGATACTATTCTTACTTTTTCTTTTATTAAAAGAAAAATCTAATAGCAATATATATTTGAAAAAACAATCAGCAACTAATAAAATATTTTGCAACTAATTAATATATGACTCAATAAACGTATATTTGGCTCAGCACACTCACGTTCTTGTGCATGACGGCCAAATATACGAGAGTGTTTATTAACGAGAGAAGACCCACATGATTTTTCTGTTACGACCATGTAAACCATATATATACATGTACCATCCAAATTAAAATCCAAAATCTCAAATATACTTTAAGAAAAAAAAAATTGGAAGCAAAGAAAAGTTCCTAAAATTTCAAGATATGAAGTTCACGACACTAATGCTGATCACATTCGTGATAGCCATCATGTCGTCTCCTATTTCTATCAGAGCAACCGTTGTTGGAGGTTTCAGAGAAATGACAGTATGTAGAATTAGATAACTAACTGATTTGATTATTATTGATTCACAAATAATTGTATTTATACACAAGTTTAAACTGTCATAGATCTCCTAATTCTGTTAGAAATATATTTACTAATCCTTATCGTAATATAAACTTAGACTTTATCTAAATATATTCGAACTTCTCTCAATATTCCCTCTCATGTTGGAGTGTATAGATTTTAAACACCTAACTTGGATAATAAGTCTTTAAAATGAATTCGACCAAAAACTTTTGTTAGAATATTAGTTAGTTGCTCCTTGGTGCTGATATGAGGTGTTGAAATGATACCATCTTGAACAACATTTCTAACCGAATGACAATCGGACTCTATATGTTTGATACGCTCATGAAAAATCGGATTAGCTGCAACGTAGCGGTCTTGCTAGCACAAAAATTTGAGTTAGCAGTCTGTTCGATGCCTAATCCTTGTAACAAACGACGAAGCCACTTGATCTCACGAAGAGCAACATCCATAGCTCTATATTCTGCTTCTGTAGATGAGTGGGAAACTGTATTTTGCTTCTTAGTCTTCCATGCAATTAGTGAGTCACCAAGCATCACAACAAAAGCAGTAAAGAACGACGAGTCAAAGGAAAAAATTTCCAATCACTATCAGACAGCAAAATCCTTTCAAAAACCGGACAACATGAATAGCTGCCTCCATATGTGCCACACGTTGTGACTGCATAAACTGAGGTAAAACATGCATCGAATAATTCAACTCAAGCCGAGTATGGGCGGGGTAAATATGACGTCTCACTAGTCGGTGATGCTGCTTTGGGTCTTCAAGCAATATGCGATCATCGGTGGCCAAATGATGATTATACTCGAGTGGTGTTAGTGCCGGTTTGACATCTAGATTACCACTATCATAAATAATATCCAAGGCATATTTACGTTGGGACAAGAATATACCTTATGGCCCACGACTAATTTTAATACCAAGAAAGTATGTCCACTTTCCCAAGTCCTTCATCAAAAAACATCGACTTAAATAATTAAATTTTTTTTGAATCATGTAACTATCATTACCACAAATAAGCAGATCATCGACATAAATTAATACATGAAGCTCCAAGACCTTGCATGTGTATGACAACGAAAAATAGTCATCGTAGGACTGAACAAATCCAAAACAAATCAAAGCATCCGATAATTTCTTAAACCAACGACGCATAGTTTGTTTGAGACCATAAATAGAATTATGAATCCGACAAACTTTGTCTAGATATGTATATCGAAAGCCTGGAGGAAGCTACATGTAGACCTCCTCTTCAAGATCGTCATGAAGAAAAACATTATGCACATCCATGTGATAGACTTCCCAATTATCACCTACAATCTGTTTCAGAACTGGAGTAAAGGTCTCGTTATAATTATCACCTACAATCTGTTTATTGCCTTGAACCACAAGACGTGACTTGATTTTAAAAACCCATTGACTTCCGATGACAACTTTATTTGGTGGCAACGTTACTAAATCCCAAGTCTTCTTCCAGTGCAACAACTTCTTTTCCCATTGCATTATTCCAAAATTTCACGCGAACTGCTTCTTTGAAATGTTTGGGTTCAACCTCTTTTGTAATAGCGGCCAAATAAACACGATGGGCTGAAAAAAATTGTTCATCAGAAGTATAATCTTGCAAAGGGTAAAAGGAACTACCTTGGACCGAAGTAGAGGTCTGATTGGAAGAGTTGAGGAGAGCGCCATGGGAGTCAAGTCTATGGACTGTGTTATAGGTGACATATCACTCAGCGGAACTGACAGAATGTGATGTGTAAATCCTTTACCTAACTTTGGAGCTGGTGAACGAACCAGCTCACGGACCAGAGAAACACGCTGGACCGATGGTGGAGTAACATGAGACCCTTTGGTTACAAGCTCGGATTTTGGTGCCAAAACATTAGTGCCAGCCGGTGGCTTATCAACAACTTGCAGTCCCGATGTAAGGCTATCCAGGCTCCCCCTTTCTACTGACGGTAGAGCGAGTAACCAATCATCATCAACTGCCATTACCGGAGTACGAGATACCAGAAAAAAAGACACCTCATCTTGATACGAAAATTTTTCTTTGCAAAGACTACATTGCAAGAAACTAAGAACTTTTCACGTTCTAATTGAAATATCTTCCAACCCTTATTCCCAAATGGGTTGCCAACAAAAACACAAGGTCTGCTGCATTCACTAAACTTGTCTTTTATCACGTGTTTGACGATGAACATAACACACCAAAAAACTTCAACTGACTGTAATCAGGCTTGCAACCATGTAATATTTCATAAGGAGATTTTCCATTATGAATAGAAGTCGGCGTGTGATTGATCAAATGTGCAACCGTTAAAACCTCCTCTCCTCAAAAACTTATGGGTAAGCTTTTCTGAAACAATAAGGCACTTGAGACATTTAAAATTTGTATGTGCTTTCTTTCAACTCGTCCGTTCTGCTATGGAGTAGCGACACAAGAGGTTTGATGAACTATACTGTGTTCTCGAAAGTATTTTGAAAGACATATAAACTCTGTCCCATTGTCACTACGAATGGTCTTAACAGATTTCCAAAATTCTTTATATGTCAAGAAATCAGTGAGCACGCCATGGACTTCGGATTTCTTAAGCATCAAGTATGTCTAAACAGCTCATGAGAAATAATCCACAATTGTCAAAAAATAATCCTGGAATAATCCTGGAATCGAGGAAGCATTAGAACTCATAGCATTGGCGATAAAGGTAGTCCTCTACCGCAACAACCATGGCCTCGATCACTTGCTCCACGATCCCCACTTTGCTCGGATTGCTCCACCCACCAATCTGGAAAACGAACAATCTGGCAGCACTTTTTCTTTTCATGACCAATGCGACCGTAATAAGCACATAAGACATAGCGATCATGAGTCTTAAGGATAGACAAAGGATCATCTTCACGCGGTTGTTGCGTGTTTGAAAAACGAGTTTTGGTTTGGTGAGTGACAAAACCAGCAGCCTTCTGCTATTGTTCTTTAACACGAGACTTCACCTTGGGCTCGATGGCTTTGGGAATCCACCCCACTATCATGGAGTTCACGGTTTGCCAATTTCAAAATATAGATCAGCAACATAAGGTTATTGTATTGTTCCGTTGATGAAACCATTTTTATGTTTGGTTTGAAGAGCATTCAACATCTCTTTTTACCATTCATTATAATTCTCTTCGTTCAACAAGATTGGAGAGATTAGAGGCCCGGGATTATCGGAACTCGACAAAGTATATGGCGAGGGCTTCGCCGGTGAAGAAACAACCGCTCCAGTACCCACACGCGAAGGATCATCAGACATTATGGAGTACTTCGAAAAGAATTTCTCTTAACTTAAGAGATTCGTAATCATGTAGAATTAGATATCGAACTGACTTGATTATTATTGATTCATAAACAATTGTTTTTTACACAAACATAGACCGCATAAATCTCCTAATTCTACTAGGAATATAGTTACTAATCTTTATCGTAATATAAACTTAGACCTTATCTACATATATTCAAACTTATCCTAATACAGCCTCGTGTGTTCCGACGGTGCTAATGCCATGCTTACCGGCAATAAACACATGCATAACACCGAGTCAAAAATGTTACGAGAAACTGAAAGAGCAGCAGCCATGTTTATGTGGTTACATACAAAACCTAACGTATAGTATGTATGTTAGCTTTCCAAACGCTCGCAAAGTTTTAGAAGTTTGTGAAATGTCTTATCCTACATGTTGAAGCGGAAGATATTTTCAAAAATAATTATTAAGATTAATAAAAGATATATCAAATCTAAATCTTATGTAACAATGTGTGAGTGATGATGATAGTTGTTGGGAAATTTGCATGTCATAAGGTTAAAACTTGTGGTATGATGGTGTATGTTTCTAGTAGTCTGGTTCCAATAAAAAAAGTTTAAGAATACACGTTTCTACTGTATTTCTATGTTTTTTTTCCGTTTTAAATTTTTGAGTTTGAAAAACAATGGAATATTATCTTGATTTGTAGACTCCTATAAAACCAAAAAAGAAAAAGAAAAAATACAGATGAGAACAAATACTTCTAGTTTTAACTTAAGAAACTAATGAAAATAATCCTTTAACAAAATAAAGAAATGAAAATAATCAAATTAAATTTATTATCTTAATCAAATATCATCTTCTTCGATCGTGTTTTTATTTCTCGTTAAATTGTTCCACATGAGCACCACTGCTTAATCAGTTTGATATACACTATTTTAGAAAATGAAATGAGAAAGGAGAAAGCAATTATCAACATATTACATTTATACTCTGTTTTCTTAAATTACTATCAAAATCATACAATTCCAAAATTATCACAAATTTTAAGTTTGTTAAATTTACTAAACGTTTAAGATAAGAATATTTAAAAGACAGAACGTTGATTTGATCACTTGAATATTTAAAAAATAGTTATTATATCCAACGATACTCAACTATTTTATTATCGAAGTGACCATAATACTTCAAGTATAAGTACTGTTGGACTTAATACAGATGTCCGTTGTTTTGTTTGTTATACTTATTACTAGGAGCGTTGCAATCGAGTTTGGACAGTACGGAATACGTGTGAACTGCGTTTTGCCTTATGCAGCAATTTAACTCACTTTGCCTCATTTGCTTGAAGATTAAAGAACTGACGAGACGATGCACTTGCGTGTTACGGGTTTCAAAACTTTTTCGGCTGCAAACACAAATCTAAAAAGGGTCGAATTGACAGTTGATGGTGTGGCGAACACTCCTTTAGTGTGTCATGTCCCTTGAATGATTTAAATGTGGAGCTTGTTGTGTTTTTTTTTTTTAACTTTCTTTTTGATTCACTAGCTAGTCTCATCGGCATTAGTAGAGATACTTGTAAAAAGTCGTGGAGAAACATGATTGTTTGATGTGTTACATTTGCTTTTAGATAATACTATTTACGTAACATTTATTTAGTGAAACCAAAAATACATGGAATGCCAGATTTTTAGTAGCTTTAAACCAACAAAAAGATTTGAGAGGATGTTTGCCAGCAATTATTTATTTTTTATATTATTCTCTAGATGAAATGCTATAATTGTGAACCAACATTTTTAAAAAAAAATCTGCTTACCGTCTAAAACTATTATATATTGAATATTCATTGACTGTTATCTCTGTTTGCATTATATTAAATTAAAAAGGTCTTAATAAAAAAGTACAAAAAATATCAAATGATGTCTCTTGAGTCTTGAATTAGATTGGTCTACAACTTTGACGAGAAATTGTTTGATTAATTTTGTTCACTAGAACAGAATCCCACATGCCACTCTTGCATGTTCATTAAAATATAAAACATGAAAAATCTATTAATTACCAGACGAATTCAATATATACAGTTGCATACAATACTTTTTTTATCAAATTGTATAAAATATTTACTTTCATACTTAACTAATAATTCTTATTTTTTCTTTTTGGTCAAATTGCATACAGTAATTTATATCATAACTACTCAAGTGAATAACTGAAGTCTTTATAAACAAATTTAACCATTGATTTTGATATTAAAAATGTTCTATCTTTCTTAGAAATGTACTACGTATAAAAAATATCCTTTTTAAAGTTATTAACTAATTTGATTAACTATAGCTTCGAATCTAGTATCTCATTGTGAGACTGTGTACAATGGAGTTCCAATCGCTTGTGAAAGCAGAACCGAGAGTCCCTTTGGAAATATACGTCTAGATCGAAGCAGAAAAATTGTGGGTAAAAAGTCATTTATGATAAGTATTTTTTTCAAGGGCATTTTCCAGCCTTTACAATCAGATAGTGATTTTTTTTATGGTCAAATTCGTAGTCGTCGTTAACGGATGTTAGTTAACTGTTATGGTTACTGATTCAATTAAAACGCAATTTGATGATGTGTCTTAAACGGTGGCGTTTTACTGTCTACTGTTCATTTTAAAAAAATGTGTTACGCGAAGCTGGATCCCTCGAACTCAAACAATTTAACATGTGTCTTTTACCATTTGACTACAATCATCATATATCGTATTCGGATTACTTCAACGTTTTAATTTATAAACCCAACCCTAAACCTTAGCAAATAAATTTTAAAAAAATTTTGTGAACCCAAAGATCAAACCTTTGACCTTTAATAGATTTTTATATGCCAATTACCGGTTGATCCACCACAACATTGGATATAACACTAACATTTACATATATCTACGAGAAATGAATCTATCAAAAGTTCAAAATTGCTGCAAATTTCTCAAAATTAAAAAATCAAATCCACCCGAATTGCTGCCGGAGTTCGTTGCAGCGACAGATTGGTGAGGAGACAGTCCAAGATCATCATTGCCGGCGAGCCACAAGCTATCATCCCCAAATCCAGAATCGCTTTGTAAATCCACAAAATGCTGCTGCTGCACATACATCTTCTTTTTCCTCCGTATAGATCTGCTTCAGTTTAGTCTTCTCACTGTGCTGCTCTGGTGGTTTCGTGGCGGACTAGGTCTCAGCGTCAGCCTTTTTCCGGCAGCTTTCCTCAGATCTGAGTTCAAATCTCTCCTTCTCGTTTCATCTCTTGCACAAAATCCTACTTCTCCGTTACATCTCCTCCAAGTCGCTGTCCTTCGTTCGCCGGTTCATTCCACCAAGTCTTCTCCCGTAGTTGCCGCCATGCAACAATGTCCAATTCCATATGATGTAATAGTGAATTTTGGTATTCACCTCATTGTGGATGCGTTGCAACTATCTTCCTTATTTTTTGTGGAGAATACCAATGATTAAATAAGATCTCACCTTCAGGTAACTTGGCTTTCTCTAGTCTTGTTCCCTATGTCACTCTAAAATACACTTTAATTTTCTGGCCTTGGTAATACACAACATACTTTCAACTTGTGAATAAATGGTTGATTGGGAATAAGCATCCGACGAATTTTCTTCTCTGTGGCTGTCCCTAAGAAATGCAAGATCACCTATTTTTCATACGTCCTTTTACTTGTGAAATTTGGTTGCAACTGGTTTTGTGACTCTTCAAATCATACTGTTCTGAAGAGCAACTCTTTCGTCAATCACATATGTTCCAGTAACACTAAGGCATGCTCTTAGCAAATGTTGGTTCAAAACAGTCTACCACTTCCATTGAGAAAGTGTATCAACACAAACGGGGCATGCTTCTGTTCTAGTTAATCACATCACTTCACCCATCGACATAATCATCTGTAACAAGCGTATCTCCATCATTATCACTATTATGATGGCTTTCTTGTATTTTGGTTAAGAAATCGAATATTAAATTTTACACTTTTATTATTTGTTTCATTGATTTAATTTCAAAAGCATTATAACCTTTTTGTAAAGTAATTTTTAAAAATAAAATTTACAAACATAAAAATTAATGTAAATATTAAATGAATAAATATACTTTAGAATAGGTAGCTCTTGAAGATGATATCAAGAGTCCCAATCTTGTTGCGACAAGTAAATAAATATTTAGAGAAAAATTGTATTTTTAACTTTTAAAGTTACAAAAGCTATTACTTTAAACCTCATAAGAAACACACTCAACCTTTGACTCTTCAAACAATCTTTGTTAACACTTAAAACTTCTAAACTAGCTATTACGTTTTCTCCATTGTAAAACTGGCGGAACATGTAACGTCATCTGAATCTCTCTTTGATTTTTTCTTTTTCAATTTTGTGGATTCTATTTCTTTTACTCCACAAAATTCTGATTCAGCCACTTTCTTCTTTGCTATAATACAATTATTTTATTCAAAATTTTATTTTCTTCGATTTTCACTCTTTAAAGCTCATTTTTTCTTTGATTTTTATTCTTTCTCTCTCACTCTCTTTCGACGGGGTATCTGTTTCGTCCAGTTTTACATCAAAAAAATGTAGGGGCTAGTTTAGAAGTTTTAAGCGTTCGCAAAAACAGTTTCAAGGGTCAAAACTTAAAGTGCTAGCTTTTGTTACTTTGAACGTTAAAAATATGATTTTCTCTAAATCGTTTTGGAACTACTCCAAAACAAGACGAGAAAATTCTTTTTTAAAAAGCCAATGAATGGATACTCCTAATGGTTGAACCTAAAAGAATACTCTATTTATATATGTATAACATATTAATCTATTTTTCAACATTTAATAATTTGGTTGAATAATTTGTATTCATTTAAATATTTTTAATCCTAACATAAAAAGAAAGTTCTAAATTTTTAGTATATAAATAATAAACTGATTTTTGTTTTTTACACATGATCAAACAAAAATTAGAAGGATGAATGATATTCGGAAGAAAGAAAAAAAAATGAGAAACATCTATTTCGCTAAGGCATATTCGGTAGTTCACAGAAAATATGTTATTGATTTGATTGATGATTTATGATGGCATTTTTGCATTTTTAGTCACATTTAACAATTTTCCTATTTGGTAATTCTCATTTGACTTTAATAGACGTTTCACAATGTAACTTACACCACACATACAACACATGTACAAGTACTCGTGAAGCATGAGTAAATTCTCCAAATATGACAATTTTGGGTTTATGTGGCAATTTCTCATTTTTTAGTCACAGCTAAAAATTTTTCTATTTGGTAAATTCTCCTTTTACTTTATTAGACGTTTCACACTACAACATACACCACATATTCAACACGTGTACAAACATTGATGGAGCATGAGTCATGACCTTCACGTTCTTCTTGCATGATTGCCAGTTGGATGAGCGTTCTTTAAACAAGACAATATCTTTTAATTTATCTGTTACAACCATGTAAATCTCACATCTATATATAAACCATTGTAAAAAACTCATAAAGCAAAAAGAAATCAAATATACTTGAAGCAAAAAAGTTGAAAACCACGAAAAGTCGCAATTAAAAGTTTCAAGCCATGAAATTCACAACATCAATGTTCATCACATTTGTGATAGTCGTCATGTCATCTCTTTCTCCGGCCAGAGCAACTGAGGTTGATTGTATCGCAGAATGCATTCTATTGGATCTCTTCCCATGCTTCCCAGCAATGACATTTGGAGGAACACCTTGTGAAGAATGTTGCAACAAACTAATTGAGCAGAAATCATGTTTGTGTAGTTATATTCAAGACCCAATGCTTAGTACGTTTGTTAGCTCTCCAAACGTTGGCAAAGTTCTACTGGTTTGTAAAGTTTCCGTTCCTACTTGTTCATGAAGTATGTTGAGAAGAGTATAATAGAATCATCTATAATTTTCTAGATATACTCTTCTCAACAAAATTTAAGATATTTTTAAAAAATTATAATAATAAAAACAAATTATGAAATCTAAATCTTATGTAAATTTAAGTGATGATGATGGTTGTTGGGAAAATTTTATTTCATCGTTGAACTTTATTGTGGTGCCTATTTGACTGTTTCTACCGTTTTTCTTTTTTTTATTCATTTTAATTTTTGTGTTAGAAAAACAATACAATTTTAATTTGTAGATTCCAATAAACAAAAAATGAAAAGAAATATAAAGAAGGATCCAAATACTTCCACTATTAACTTACGAAACAAATGAAAATAATAAAATTAAATTTATTAACTCATTCAAATATCATCGTCTTTGTTTTTTCATTTCTCATTAAATTTCTCCACATCACCATTTCTTTATCAGTTTTTCCAATATATATTTTCAGAAAAAAGGAAAAATGTAATTATTAAAATATTACATTTTATATATTTTATTCTAAAATTGTTATCAAAACTATAAATTTCAAAATTATAACAGATTTTATGTTTGTAAAAGTTACTAAACATTGAGGAACGGGTTTTTTTTTGTCATTCACGTTGAAGAAAGATTTAGAAGTGGACCTTTTATAAACTTTGTTGGATTTTTTTTATATATATTTCCTAATGTTTTGATATTTTATTTTTCCTAATTTTATGGCATTTTAATTTGGAACTAAAACTTGTTTCATAGTTCCCTTTTCAATTTATTAAGATTATTAATATTAAAATAAGAATACAGAGACAAAAAAGTTTAATTCAATCACCTGGGTTGTTTAGAAAATAGTTAAACTTTAATAGTTATTACTAGAAGGTGTCTCACGCATGATTGTTTTGAGTATTGAGTAAATTATGGTTTTTAGGATTGAATAATGGTAGTTACTTATTCAAGTCAATAGTAAAACTATCTTAAGTATAATAGTTCTCACTTTTAGTAGATGTATTGTGAATATTTTAGAATTCAAATTATATATTATGTTCCCTATATCTTACAATACTTTAAAAAAAACACCAATTTCGTTTTGATATTTATAATTTAATATATACTAAGGATCAAATATTAAATATTTTGGTTACATACCTTTAAATATATATATATATATACAAACTAATTGCAAAACAAAAGGAGGTAGAAATGAAAGAACATTAAAATCACAATTAAATTGAATGAAAAATATATCCTTTGTTAATCTAATATTTTAAAAAATTTCAAATGCATATCATGTAATTAAATAGATACTAAAGGTTTTATTCAAAAAAGGTTACCTTTTCAAAATTATTACAAATTTTAAGTTTATAAAAGTTAGTAACCGATTAGAAAAGGGTTCTAAATGGTCCCTTCATAAATTTGCCTTATTGCTCAAGTGTTTAAATGTTTCTACACCAGGTCTGGGGTTTGATTCTCAGAGAATATAATTTCTTGTTGATTAAAGGATGCAAAGCTTTTCAAAGGTTTCAGAGTGCTGCAAATAGACTCGTCTGTCATGGTCTCGTATGTTGCAGGAGAGTCAGTTCATCATAGAGATGTCGTACATATAAAATTGTAAATCTAAGTATTGCAGATAAAGCATGTCCATCAAAAGTATGTTGTACATGCAAAACCGCCTGTCGAGAAGAATTTGCATCGTAGAATTGTTATTTGGAGAAGTTGTTCATCAAAATCATGTATATTGCACGTAGTCGGTTATGCATCATAATAGAATTAAATCAAATATCTCTACTAATAATGATGTAATAGACGACAAAAAGAGGTATTCACTGATTTCAATGATTTTGATATCAATAATATAATATATAATTTAGGCTTAAATAGCAAAGATGAATTAATAAAAACGACCACGAACAAATGATATATCAATATTTTCCTAACGCACTACAAGAATCAATTGTTTTCTTCCTATTTATGAACATCCAATATTAAATAGCCCTTTCAAAAATTTTAAGCTATCATATATGAAAATACATGACAATATAACACTATCTTACGAAAGAAAGCTAAGCAGCAAATACAAAAATAAAATATTTTTCGATCAAATTAACACCATCAACTAAAATATCGATTTGGCCGAACACAAGGATCATAGATTTAGTTATTTATTGAGAAATCATTAATTTACCTCTCCTGGTGAGTGGTATTCTAAATCTAGGCTTTGATATTTTTTCATATACACAAATATCATGGCTAGCGAATTTGAAAACGACCCCAAATGTTCATTTGTTCACCAAAGAGGTGGTGGCCTAGTGGTAACAACTTCCAGGAAGGTAACCCTAAATCCATTTACTTGACTAAATCAAACAGTTAGTGAATCGTCTAATTCTAACGCAAAAAAGTCAAATACAACAAAGTAATTGTAGATCGATAAAGTTCAAATTAGAAGATAAACATCCAAAACCAAGAAAATGGTTCTAATGGGATCAAACATCACAAACTAAAAGTTGCATGAAGAGGACTGAGGATTTTTTAACAGCAGGAAAGGAAAACAACCGAAAACAGGACCGAGGGAATAGAGACGTACCTTTACGACAGTTTTGGGAAGACAAAGATGAGAGGAAATACTGCGGAAGACAAGCACCCATATGAACAGAGGGAACGGCGGTGGAAAAAATTATTCATGAACAATGATGAACAGTAGCGATGAAAGAGAACTGATGCCGGTTAAAGGTTTTACAAGAAAACTACCATAAAACCGATAGAATTTCTGACAATCTTATTTCGTCGGGGATTTTTGATAGATTTGCAACAACATCAATCCATCAGAAATTTATCAACGTATTTCCGACGAAAATACATATATCCGTCGAAAATTCGTCGGAATATCTTAAAATTTAGACGGCTATATTAAAGTTCATATTATTCGATGGATTTCCAACGAATAGCTATCAAAAATATGTCAGTAATCCGTCAGAAATCCATCGAAAATACGTCGATAAATATGAACGTTAATATAATCGTTGTTATAACCGTTTGAATTTTGGACATTCCGACGAATTTTCGATGGCAACGTTCCACATTTCTTCATTCAATCACAACATAATTTCATTACTAAAACCAAACAAATTGAAAAGATATGTCTTCTGATAAATATTTTCAATCATGGATTGGCGAATTTATGATGGATTCGGAGTCAAAATTACTGAAATATGAGTATGCACAAGATATATGTGAGTTCATGGTATTGGCCAGAAATCAACGGGAAACAAAAAAAATGGTAAGATGAACTGTCCATGTTGTATTTACTGGAATTCTCATAATGTTAAGGTTGAGTTAGTTTGGCATCACTTGTAAATCAATGATTTTATGTCGGTTATAAGATTTGATATTTACATGCAGAAACAAATTATGATTATGTATTGGTGAACCACACGTTGCGGATAACTTAGGAGATAGAACAAAAATAGATGTAGGTGTAGGTACGGTTGAGATGATAAATGATGCGTCTAGAGAGAATATGCAGTCAGCCAGTGATGATGGAGATAAGATTGAAAAACCAAAGTTAGAAGCGCAAATATTTTTTTATATGTTAGACGCAGCAAAGCAACCACTATATAGCGGTTGTAGAGAAGCTCATTCACTATTATCATCTACTAGTAAAATGATGACCATTAACCCAGACTATAGTTTGGCGGAGATATGTGTTGATACAATAGCAGATTTTGTGAAAGATATTTTGCATGAAGATATTATATCGGATAAGGAACAAATCAAAGCAATGGAAGCGCGGATGAATACATTCTTTGGATGATAAGAGCAACCGCCACCGCAAAGTTAGTTGTCTTTATCTATTTGTTTCTAAATACTTTTTATGTTTTTTTTTTTTGGATTTTGAATAATTTTTATTTTAATTTGTATAATTTTATTTTTGGCTTTTTAATTTAATTTAAATTTTAATCTTCATATTAGCTATATTTTGAATTAGAATAAAAAAATTTGTATTTTTAATTTTTAATTTTTTAAAATTTAATAAATTACGATTCCGTTGAAAACAGTTCCGTCGAAAATATGTCGAAAACAGTTCCATCAGAAACACTACCGACAGATGTCCGATGAATGTTCGACGGGCATTATTCGATGAATTGCCAACAAATTTCCGAGAAAGTTAAAACCGACGAATTTCTATCGAAAATCCGTCTAAATTACCAACGGTTTTCCGATGCTATTTCATTTTTGACGTTGTAAATTAGACGATCAAATCCATTAGAAACAACCATTTCAGATGGATTAAGCCATCTGCTTGTGGGGTTCTTCTTGTTGTGTTTGTTCTGTGTTTTGGCGAGATGGTTCTAGATTTTGCTTTTAGATACCCAAAGGTTGCGTCTTCATTTAGAGAATTATGTTTTCCTCAGAAAAATTAAGACCAGTTAGGTTAATACTTCTCATAACTCGCGACATTTGAATGTAGGTTAAAAGAAAAATCGACGAAGTCAATTAGGCGTGTGGGAGCATATTGAGAATTGGGCTCTAATCATTCCATTGCGTCGGCCTAAATGTTGCAACTGCCCTTTAGTTAATTTTGGGTTGAATAATTGTCTTCTAACAAATATTTCTTTAAAACCTATAAATCTATAGATTATATATAAAATGTTTATACATTAATAAAAAATCAAGTTTTAGTATATATATATATATATGCTTTATGTAATTTTTGTTAATTAATATCATTTGAAAATATAGTAAATACTAATAATAATCAAACGAATCAATATCATACTAGTAAATTGAATTCTCTGCTTTGACACTTATCTTTCTTCTTTTTTGGACACTCTTATTAAACATAAGATTAAAAAAAATATTTAGTTTTGTAATCTTATTCAAACGTAAGAAAACGTATGATTTAATGGTTAATACTGAATAGTAGTCTTACTAAAAGAGAAACATTTGTAATTACATGTCAAGCTCATAATGTTTCTCAAGATTATTGATTTAATTAATTCAAATTTTTAAAAATCTATTTCATTTGCCAAACATTCCAATTTAACTTATAGTTATTATTATGTTAGTCTTATTCCATTTGTAAAACACTAAGAATTAATTCATTTACATTTCCAGAAATAATTGAAATCAAATTCTTATTTTCATAAATAATTTCTGTTTATTCTTTTTAATTGAAATAAAAAAATCTAATTATTGCCAACCTTTTTACTTTAATCAATTTCATATGTTGTAGAAATTAATAAAAATACTAAAAATAAAAAATTAATACGAATAAATTTTTATAAGAAATAATTAATTTATCAGGGAAATAGTTGAGTATATTACAAAATATATGTTTAAAATTTTTAATATGAAAATATAAAAATACGCATCACATCAATAAAATAATTGATATCCATAAAATCTATATAAATATACAATAGTAGAATAGAAGATATTAATAAAATGTTAATTAAACAACAAAAAAGTTAACTATAAATATACATATATATATATATATATATATCTGTGTGTAAAATAAATCAAACACAACAACTTTGTTATCTTAAAACATATTGAAAACTCATAATACATCTATAAAATAATGTATTCTAATAAAATAAAACTATCAATAAAATAAAATAGCAAAAAATAAACTGTGCATGGCACGGGTTCTTACTTTTCTTTAAAAAACTATTATCAAACAAAAATTAGAAGATATATGAAGCTTGGGAAAAAAACATAAGAAACAAACCTCTTTTGTTTGCATATATTCCGTATTTAACACAAAAATTGTTATTAATTTGATTTTGGGTTTTATATGGCAGCTTTTTATTTGATTTGGGCTTTATATGGCAGTTTTTGCATTTATTAGTCACATTTAAGTTTTAAATATTTTCTCATTTGGTAAATTCTTTTTTTTCACTTTAAGGGACATTGAGTGTGTAACTTACACCACACACTTGACACTTGTACAAACATTTTTGGAGTATGAGTCATGACTTCCATGTTCTTCTTGCATGATAGCCAGATGGATAAGCGTTTCTTAAATAAGATAATATCTACCTAACTTGTCCGTTACAACTATGTAAATCTCACATTTATATATAGGTCTTTCTAAAAAACTCAAAAACCACAGTCTCAAATACACTTGAAGAAACAAAAATTGAAAGCAAAGGAAAGTCACATTTGAGGGTTTCAAAACATGAAGTTCCCAATACTTATGTTCATCACATTCGTAATAGTTATCTTGTCATTTCCTTCTTCAATCAGAGCAAGAGCAACTGCAGTTGGAGGTTTAGGAGAAGTGGCTCAGTCGTGTGTTGTAACGGAGCTCATGCCATGTTTACTGGCAATGACAACAGGAGGAGAACCAAGTGGAGAATGTTGCGAGAAAATGAATGAGCAGAAGCCTTGTTTGTGTGGTTACATTAAGAACCCAGCGCTTAGTATATATGTTAGCTCTCCAAATGCTCTCAAAATTTTAGAGGCTTGTAAAGTTCTCATTCCTAAGTGTTGAATCTCATGATATTTAAAAAAAAAAATTATTAATAAAAATCTATGAAATCTAAATCTTATGTAACAATGAGTCAGTGACGATGATAGTTGTTGGTAAATTTTCATGTCATCGTTGAAGCTTAAAAATTGTCGTTTCTGTTTCTAGTATTGAACTCCAATAAAAAAAAGTTTTAAGAATACACGTTTCTACCGTTTTTTTCTTTTTTTTGTGTTAAAAAGGAACAATGGAATCTTAAATTTTATATTTTTTTTGATTAAATGTCAAATTACAAGGTATAAAAGTGGGAAAGGTGGATTACACAAAACAGACGTTATATAAAAAACAAAAGACCTTTTTAGGGCTTTAAACCTGTATCATCATCTTTGCATTACACTCCAAGCTTCGAAATAGCGGCATAATAGAGGGAGGTGATACGGGATCTAATGGCCTTGTCAATGGTTCCGGCAAACTGAAGTGGTGATTGAGGTGGCTGCTGGTGTCGGCGTCCCTTGCGTTCACGCCAAATGTAATAGATTGTAGCTTGTAGGAAAAAACGAATGAGGACACAATCTATGAGAGTGTACTTGCACCGAATTAATCTCTTGATTGTGTTGTTCCAGTCTGGCGTAATGTGACGCTGGAGAAGACGAGCACACAAATCCATCCAAATTGTGAAGGTATAAGAGCACGCAAAGAAATGTGGTCGCGTGTCTCCTCTGGTTCCCAACAAAATAAGCATACTTGAGTGAGTCCACAAAGTCTCATGCGACTACCAGTTGCAAGACGATCCTTTAAGGCTAGTCAAGTGATGAATGAATATCGAGGCACTCCTTGAGAGAACCAAACTATATGATGCTAACTCACAGTTTGGTTTTGTTGGCGAATCTTTTCACATGTTTGTTTCGTTGAAAACATAGGTTTAAAGTCATCATCCTTAAAATATCAAAGAGCAATATCCGGACAAGCCTGTGGAGAAGGCAGCAGAATGTTCTTGATGTTATCAATAAGTTCCCGAAGATGTGCCCCTCGACGCTGGCGAAGTAGCCAATCTGAAGTAGAAGCAGCTTCAAATACTCTTGCATATTTGTTTATACCAAAAATACGAGGACCTGAATCTCCCATTATGTGTAAAAGTCGACCTGATTGATGCCATTTATCAAGCCAGAACATAGCTGAGGCTCTATCTCCAATCTCAAATCTCAGAAAATGAGAGGCCAAATCACAGAGCTTTAATATTTTTCACCAAACCCACGATCCCGTTACCAAAAACGAAAAGAAACATAAGGAGCAAACTACTTCCACTAACTTACGAAACGAATGAAAATAACAAATTCAAATATCATTTTGTTTGTGTTTTCATTTCTCGTTAAATTGTTCCACATTACTACTACTTCATCAGTTTTTTCCTATATATGTTTTTAGAAAGAAAAAAAAAAGATAAAGGAAAAAAATTATAAAGATATCACATTTTATATTCTGAATTCTAAAATTACTATCAAAATTATAAATTGCAAAAATTATCACAAATTTTGAGTTTATAAAAGTTACTAAACGTTTAGGAAAGATTTTAAATAGACCCTTTCATAAACTTTTATGAACACTTTTAAACCTTAAAACTTGTGGGGTTTTGATTTTTCTAATGTTATGCTATTTTTGGAACTAAAACTTTATATATATAGTTTTTGATTGATTAAGATTGTTAATATTAAGATAAAAGTATTAAGAAGACAAAACATTGATTAGATCACTTGGAGCATTTTAAGAAAATAGTTAAACTTTATAATCCCTTTATTTCTCTATATAAGATGTTTTAAATTTATATTTGTTTCATTATATAAAAATTTTTACAAGTTTTTACATGTATTAATACTTTGTGACCATTTGTATTTTGCGGTCTTTTATAATTGATTAAATCGTTTAGTTAAATTTAAATGATATATTTTAAAGGAAATTTTTTTGTAATATCCATATTTTAACTAAAACATCTTATATTTTTATCAGAAGTAGTTGTAAGTAGTTATAGTTACTAACTTATTATATCGTTATTTAACTATATATTTATTATTATTGAATTGTTTTATAATATTGTTATGATGTTCCGTTGTTCTGTATAAATACCATTAGTTCCACTCGTTTTGTTTGTCATACTCATTATGCCAATTCTATTCATTCGGATCATAATATGTTTTGTTACCTTCCTTTACCATTAGGCATGTGAACTTTATGTAATTAATATTGGGTAAAATCCATATTAGATGATTATTTTTTTGGGTCGTCAATGATAATGAAACTCGAAACAGAGTACACTGACCAAATGATGTAGCAACAGACAAACAGAGATAGTACTTAAAAAACAGAGCACTGAATATAAATGGACGAAGCCTCAACCCTGACTTTCTTTGAGGATTCGATGATGCAGCCACACTGGTCCACTGATGAAGAGATACGAATAAAAGCGTCCCTCACGAGTCACACTCTTGATGATGTCTCTAGCAATGGAGTTTGCTTTGGACATTGCCAATAAAAACATGTGACTACGAAAACCATCAAGAAGGCGATAGAGATTATCCAAATAAGAATGGTACAAAGGGCATTTGATAGGATTGTTAATGTCTTCCACCGCTAAAGAAGAGTCCGACCACAGCTCAAATGATTCAAGACGAAGATCCTGTATACTCTGGATATCCCACATTATACAATTTAACTCTGCAGCTAACTTGTGCGTGACTGGCTGATATCATGCATTTTTACATACATTAAAGATTTATTTCACATTATATTGTGCATGTTTTATAAGTTTGATTGCTTCTCTGGGGGTGTTTTTGGTTTCTTTTTGTGTTTTTCTCTTTATTATGTCATATTCATCGATTTTGATGATTTTGAGACGATTATGGTTAAAAACATTCTTTAACCTAATTTTTGGGGTTGAAACACTTGGGGGAAGACAAGGGAGGCTAGAGTGGAGAGCAAACACCATTTGGGAAGGCCTTTATGGCCTAGAAGATCCCAAAATAGATATTTGGGGGATTTATGCATCAATTAGAATATTTGAAGATCTCCTCCATCCCCATCCTTTCCATTTGTTTCTCACTCGTATCTCTCTCTTTTATGTTTTGTTTTACTTTTATGTTTATTTGGGTTGCTTAGACCTTGTTTTACGAATTTTAAGTGTGAACCCATTTGGAGATTGTATGGATTTTATTCTCTTGTGCTTATTGGGATTTGTTTAGATTTGGCATGAAATTTGGATTGATCACCTAGGATTTGTGACCGGATTTTAGTTGAACTCTTGCCTTTAATTCATTGTTCTTAACAAGATTTGTGCTATCTTTGGTATTGTTTGATGATTTGCTTATAGTTCTTGCTTGGGACTCATGTCCTTAATCATGTTTTGTTGAGTGTTGCATTACATAGGAATATGGATGTGCGCTTAGAGCCTAAAATCACTAATTTGAAGGTTTGAAACCAATCGGAAGATTAAGGAATTAATCCTTTTAGGAACAAAGTTTAGACCTTGTTCTTATTGCTTCTTAGGAACGTCTAGTATCAACCGGGACGTTTGACTCTAGGAGTCCTTAGTTAGCTTAGCTAGATCACGGAAGTGGGTAGCTAGAACTTAGATGTCAAAGTTCTTCATTATTCATAGATTTTCACACGAGTCTTATCCTTATAAAACTAGTGAGCATTGCCATAACAGTCAAGTTGGTCTTATGTGTGGTCACACTTAATCCCTGGTACCTGAAATCATCAATCTCATTTGTTCTCTCCACTATCTTTAGAAGTTAGCTTAGTTGATGACTACCTTAGCTTAGAGACTACCATCTTCTTTTAGCTTTAGCTTATTTTACCATAGATCGAGCTCTAGTGTTAAATACCTCTTCCTTGTGAATTTGATCCTAAAGTGTTACATTGACATACCATTCGATTGTGGTAGTGTGCACATTAAGTTTAAACTGGTGTGTTGATAAACACCTAATCACTAGCATAAAGGCATCACGTGCATGAGACTTCGCAGCATCAAAGATATCTTGAACGATCCAAGAGCCACCATACATTGAAATCTCATTACTCCATGAAGCATGAACATTACACTTGAGAATTCCAAAGACTGGATTCGACCAGCGCTTCTTCGTAATCATAGATTACTCATTAACGGACTACACATTGCATGAAGAAACCTCATATTGTTGCAACCAAAGTTCTGCATCATCAATAGTCGTTCTAATCAATATGTTGATATCTCCCTGCTTCTTTTCAAATAAGAACTCATTCATGTGCTTCCACAAACCCTATGAAATCCAAAGAAGTGAGACATGCAATTTTTCTATCACACTTCCATCCTCTGTTTAATTAAATAACATCTCCATGTTATCAAGAAGACTATTCGAAAACCCATGGACCAGCTGAGGAAGATGAAGCTCACGCCAAGCTGTGCGAGCCGAAATACAGTGAAACAGGACATGATCAATAGTTTCTGGAGTAGAGTTACACAACTTACAACTTAGAGTCATTTGCAAACCATGCGCATTAAAACATTTAGAAACGGCTATAGCACCTTATAGCACCCGCCAAAGGAAAAGATGGATTTTAGGGATAGTCTTTAAAGACCAGACCCAATATTTGAGTGCATTACAATCAGTGTTGAAGCGGGAAGCACAACCCAACCCTGATCTGCTTTCTAAAGTAACCAATTCCCACTTTTAACAACATAGTTTCCATCTTTTCAGTAAGCTAATATCAAGCTATCATTGACCTCCATATTTGGAGGAAACTTTATAATCCTAGTCACATCATGTGGGAGAAAAGGTCCGAAAGCAACCCAAGATTCCACTTACCCTGAGGCGTAATAAGATTAAATACCTTCATATTCAGATCCATCTTCGGAAGCCTATTGTAAAGCCATCTTACAGAGTCATCAAAATCCCATCTATCTAGCTAAAACCTCGTGTTCTGGCCATTCCCGACTGAGCTCATAATTTCTTGTTGAAAAACTCACATCCATGTAAAATGTTGCGCCACGAATACGATGATCTACAATTTTGCCCTGCCTCCATAAAAATTTTCTTTGCAAAAATCAAGCTTTGTACACTCTAGCAACCAGAGAATCCAGTTTTGATGATAGTATTCATGTTTGCTTGGCGAATAAAGCTTGATTGAAGTTACCAATATCTTTAAAACCAAGGCTTCCTTCTTTTTTTGTTTTGCACATTTTATCCCAAACAACTCAATGCATTTTCTTCTTTTCTATACAAAAATTCTACTAGACACTTGACATTGCCGATGTGAGTGACATTGATCCTTAGTTAAGTGAAAACAAGACATAACATATACGGGGAGAGCCATCGCAATAAAATTAAGTAATACCTCCCCCCCCCCCCCCCAATGATAATGTTTTAGCATACCATCCATTCAAGTGAGACTTGAGTTTGTCTGTGATGTATGCCAAGAGTTATTGTTAGGAACCGCTAAAACATTCGGGCAACCCCAAGTATTTACCAGCACCACCTTCTTTAGTGATCCCCATATATAATCTAATCATATGTCGCATAATTAGATCAATCTTCTCGCCAAATGTAATAGACAATGTTTGGAAATTTATCTCCTTACCTGATGCCTGTCCATAAAAATTTACACAATGAAGAATCTCCACAGCCTCTTTAAAATTCGAATTACACAAGAATAAACTGTCATCGGAAAAAAGAAGGTGTTGAACCGATGGAAAATTCTTTGTAAGACATAACATGAACCAGTGCTTCAGCACAAAGGATGGAAAGAAAAAAAGAGAGTGGATCTCCTTGACGTAACCCTCGATATGGTTGAAAGAACACATAGGAATTGTCGTTCAAAAGCACAAAAAATGAAACCATACGAACATACACCATGATCCAATTTACCCACTTCCTCTCAAACCCAAGGCGAGTAAACAATCTGGGTTTGTTTTAAGCATGTGCACGATCTCATGCGCCAGGCCCGGGCCTAATGTGAAGCACATAAAGCACATGCTTTAGCTATCACAAATATATAAGGGTATCAAATCCCGAAATTTGAATGTATTCTAGTTGGTAAGTCTTAGTAACATGAGTAAAAGGTCACAAGTTTGAAATTTTTCAGAAAATGCTAAAATTTTTGCTTTAGGCATCCATATCTTTTGGGCCGGAACTGTCATGCGCTACCAAAATATTATATGATATCAATCTTCCCGATACAAAATCACCTAAGACTCCGATACAATCTCTAGTAAGACCTTCTTCAACCGAGAGCATAAGATTTTTAAGATTATCTTATACATAACATAGCAGCTGATTGGATACAAGTCTGCCATAGATTTCGGACTGGTGATCTTTGGTAACAAAACGAGTTGAGTGAAGTTCCATTCTTGTGGAAAACCCAATTCTCAAAAAACAAGCAAGACCTATTTGGTGACATGTTCACCTAAACCTGACTAGTATTTAAAAAAAAAAAAACACTCACACACAAGTCATACCATCTGTCCAAGGTGCGCTATTCATTTACATCAAACGCAACTCTTCGCACATCCTCTATTGTAACCTCTATCGCCAAATCTGTATTCATATCAGCACTCACTCGAGGAACCAGACCTGATAAAATCTCATCATAGTGCCGAGTATTAGTAGAGGAGAAAAGCTTTTGAAAATACTTAACTGCGATATCCTCTTTCGAACCATCTTCAAACTGCTTAATACCATTTTCATCTATGAGTGAACATATTTTATTTTGGACTCTTTTTCTTTTCACACTCCCATGGGATAAACTTGTATTTTTATTTTCAAATTTTAACCAATTTTACTTACTTCTTTGCTTCCAATATAATTCTTCTTCACGGTAAGCATCCACTAGTTACCATTTCCATGTCGAGAGAAAATTCAGATTTGGAATTGCTTGATACTTTCCTTCTCTAGTTGCTCACATAATTGTCTAATTTTTTTTGGAGTTAGAAACATTGGACCTCTGCCATTTTGACAGGGCTCTGTGACAATATGTTATGCGCTCTAATATACTCCACGAACCATCACAATCATCGATGTTCCATCCTTCTTTTACAATATCATTTGTCTCCGGTTGAAGCCCACGGTATACAAACATAATGAAGAATTCTACAGAACTGCGATCAGCCTTCATGTCTATAATTCTCTTGTTCGCGTGAAGCACTTCCACATTATAGTATGCTTTCTAGAAAAGCGCTAAACTTCCACTGAAACCCTGTGGATCAACTAGATGAGCGTGATCATACCCAAGTGACTGTTGAAAATTTACCTCATAATTACTTGAGTTTTTGGTCACCAGGAGAAACAAGAAGTCTGAAAAATATTCACGACGCATTTCCCTCATAATTTGAATTGTCAGGTTACTCTCCAATCCCGAACAATTCCAGTTCACTAGACTCATACTTGGTTTGGCGGTTCCTCATGCGTAACCACCTCATTATCGCAACGCTTGGAGAGTTTTGATGGAACTTCAGTTTCATCAGCAGCTTTTCTTTTCATGACCCCATTTTCTTCTGTAACCACTTTCCTCTTTTCCTTGTAAACACTTACAAGCTTCTTTGAGTCTTGAGCTATTTGGTTCCATTTTTGTGGACGTCTTCTATTCTTCCCAGCCTTAACCCTATTCCCGAACTGGCCACAAGGTGACCAGCTCGAAATACCATGGAAATAGGATTGTGGCTGAGGTTGTATTCATGTGATCAGAACCTATCATGCTCTAGATATGACAGCCGCAACTTCACATAACCAACTTGGATAGCCGAAGCTAAAATTTTCTCACCTTGCACCACATTAAAACCATTGTTCGCTGTTTCTTCAAATTGGTAACCAGTCCTTTGCATTTGTTTAAATATATGGTGACTGAAGTTGTTGCTTCAAGTCTTAACAAATTCTTTTGACCCCTAGGATCACCTTCTAAATCCCATACTGAACACCTCACACGTTTGATTCTTATATGTTTCTCACTTGGGTCTTCCACAAATAAGTAATTCCTCATTTCATAAAGAATTTCTTTTGCGATTTATGGGCGACCTGTGTTGAAATCAACACCAACTTCATCATCAGTGAGGACTCCATTGAGCGGGTCATTCTTACTTATATTTGGTTTGTGAAGCCCCATACTCTCAGCCATAGCTTTCACCTCTTCCATCAAGACTCTTTGGTGATTAAAAGGATTGAAAGGACATCGAGTCTTGTCAAGAGACAACCTCTGGCATTGATAACAACATTTACGCAGCTTTTCATATTCAATACCCATTTTTAAACCTTGTAAATACTCTTCCCCTTGAATCAATAAATTTAACATTTAATAAAAAATATATAAAAATTAAGATTCTATTGTTCCTTTTTAACACATAAAAATAAAAAGAAAAATAAATAAAATAAGAAGGGTAGAAACATATATTCTTAAAACTTTTTATTAGAACAGACACCACAATTTTTAAGTTCAACGATGACATGAAAATTTCCCAACACCCAACATTATAACTCAATGCTACATAAGATTTATATTTCATATTTTCTAGTAATAGATACTTTTAAAAATATCTTGATGTTCAACACTTATGAATGGGAACTTTACAAACCTCTAAAACTTTGAGAGCATTTGGAGAGCTGACATATGTACGAAGCGTTGGGTTCTTAATGTAACCATACAAACATAACTTATGCTCATTCATTTTATTGCAACATTCTCCACTCGGTGGTCTTCATGTTGTCATTGTCGGTAAGCATGGCATGAGCTTGTTACAACACATGACTGTGCCACTTCTCTGAAACCTTCAATTGTGGTTGCTCTTACTCTGATTGGAGATGACATGATGACTATCACGAATGTGATGAACATTAGTGTTGGAACTTCATGTCTTGAAACCTTTAATTGTAATTTTTCTTTGCTTTCAATTTTTTTTCTTCAAGTATATTTGAGATTGTGGTTTTTGAGGTTTTTAGAAAGACATATTTATATAAATGTGAGATTTACATAGTTGTAACGGACAATTAGGTAGGTATTGTTTTGTTTAAGAAACGTTTATCTATTTGGCCATCATGAAAGTCATGCCTCGTACTCCAAAAATGCTCGTACATGTTTCAAATGTGTGTGGTGTAAGTTACATAGGGAAAGATCCCTAAAAGTAAAAAGAGAACTTACCAAATAAGATAATGTTAAAAAGTTAAATGTGACTAAAATGCTAAAATTGTCATATAAAACCCAAAATCAAATCAATAACAATTTGCGTGTTAAATGCCGAATATATGCAAGCATTGAGAGGTGTCTCTTATATTTTTTTTCCAATTTTTATATATCTTCTAATTTTTTGTTTAATTATATTTTTTAAAAGAAATGTAAACTATTTTATTATTTATATATTAAAAATTTAGATTTGTTTCACATATGTTATGATTAAAACTTTTAAAAATAAATACAAATTATTTTACAAAATTATAAATGTTGAAAGGTAGAATAATGTACAAATACAATATTTTTTAGATCAACCATTTGGAATGTCTACATATTGGCCTGTTTGAAAAGAATTTTGCTGTGATGTCAAAAAAAAAAAGATTTTGTTGCCTTGTTTTCAGATTAAGTTGAAAACATTTACGGCGGTCATTTGCAGCAGTTGTGGCCGCTGGAAGTTACATGGACGTTTACACATACACACAAAAAACCACCTTGGTAATAATTATTGTTAGAAGAGCAAGATATTATCTCGTGGATCAAGTAATATGTACCGTTAGAATGCATTTCTGAAGTGAAACAGATGATTTGTGAAATCCAAACCAAATAATATTGTATAATTCTATTTTTATAACAATTAAGTTATATAGATATATATCATTAAAAATAGATAAATCTTATTTCTTGTTGAAATAGATTTAACTCTTGTGTATATATAATTTTAATTTGTTCATTAATCAATAATACAACAAAAATCATTCTTTTACTTATAATGGTATCAGAATCTAAACATAAATTATCTTGTTATTCCAGTCCAAAAGGGTCTCATCATCCTCCCCTTCTTCTAATTGACGGTCCAAAGGAAGTCAAGATTTCGAAGGGGCGTTATGGATTTTGTCGAGATTAATAGCTAGAAGAGTCATTATCTCGAAAAGACATAAAAAAATATTTTATATTGGAAAATAAGAAGAGATATCGAGTACTATATAAGAAATATGAAGCAATTCATTTATTGTCAATTGGTTTTAAATTAAAAATTTATTAATGTTAACGTGATATTAAAGCCAATTAATCTTGTGCATCAAGTAATGCTGATCGTTAAAGTTCGTTTATGAAGTAAAACCCGTCAAGTCTGTAAAGTCAAAACCGAAAAATATTTTACAATATGATTGTGATAAGGATTAAATTATTTTGATATATAGTATTGACGAAAGTGGAAAAGGTGACGATGATGATATCCAACGTGACGTAAGGACTTGTTCTCCACGTTTAGTTTTATTTCAAACAAATAAAAGTTAATGGATTTTCAATTTTTGTAATTATTGTTTACAAGCTTTAGAAAAGAGAATGAAGTTTTTCGTGAGTGCTCAAATTGGTTTTAGGTAATTGTCTTTGATTCAAGTCAATCTTTTTAATTTTAATTCAAGTTCTTAAGTTTGGGTTTATTTTCTTGGAGTTAATCAAAGTTTCTTTTAAAAAGGAAAAAAAAAGAATTAAAGTTTCGGGTAGGAACGGGTTATGTGAGATTTATTTAAAGTTTAGAATTTCTCCAGATTTTTATATGGTTTTCGCTTTTCTTATTGCGGGGGACTTTAGTTATTGCATAACCATTCCAAAGAAACTGTTTTGAAAACTCATGTTTTTGGTCATATTTGTAACATGTCCGAATCAAAGAAAATTATTTATGCAGCTGCAAAGTTTGCTTTCATGGAATGTTGTTATTTTTTTTTACCAAGACTAAGATGAGTTAAAGTTTCATCCCTACTTTTAAGTTAAAGTTTATCTGGGATTGTCGAAAAGTGATTTCTGATCGCCTCAAATTTTTGTAGTTATCATTTAGTTATATCTGGAAGAGTCAAGTTAACTTTTTTTTTTATCTATGACATACGTGTTATGCTATATAGTTGCATAGTTTGTATTTTGCATTTCATGTTTGTCGTGCGTAAGAATGTTAGAAGACCAAAATGTCTATTATGATAATAATTAAATTATTTAAATATATATCACAAATTTTATATAAATTATATTTCTAGTTGAGATAAATTTAACTCTTATATGTATGTATATAAAAAACATACATATCATTCTCTAATTTATACTGAATAGTAGTAATCTTACGTAGATAGTGCCTACATCAACTATGTGGGAGTGTCTTAGGAGTCTTCGACTACACGTGTCATAGACCTTAGTTGACTCACATTACAGACACACTACAAAAATCTGTGACTGTATTTAATTTAAAACTTTATATTTTACTTAATAGTATAATTAGTAAAATTTCTTGAAATTTTTTTTATTCAAGGGTTCTTTATTCATCAAACACGATTTTTAAACACGATTTTTTGATTGAAATATATGGAAATGTGGCAATCGTATCAAGAATTCATTGTTGCAATCAAAATAAACCAAGTAACTTATTACTTTTACTATTTTTCGAAATGATTACTTGTTTTTGAAAAGCCAACAGTGAACAAAATTAAGGGGAAAGAAATTACATATTTCTCTACATCCCACAATTAAAATTAAACATACCATATATTAGTTACCGAAGTGGGCCACCTAAATTAATACATCGGGCCGCTAAAATATTTAGATTTGATCTGAGGAAGTTGTTAACCAGACACGACGTATATGAATTATGTTCATTTCCTCTTTTAATTCTTTTCATTTTAAACCTAATAAAAAATCCTTACAAAACAAAAAAAAAACTATTTATTTCCTAACATAATAACTCTGATATTGGATTTTGTTATTTTAAAAGTTGGATATCTATCCATTTCAAATTGCCAAGCTAGTCAGCAGATTTAACATAATAATAACTAATATGCCTGTTTCATTCTGTATGCCTACAATATTTATTATTAAAAAAACTTTAAAATAGTAACAAAATCAAATAAATAAAGTAATTTATGAAGAAATCCAAGTCGGCTTTAGCCTCTTACCTTTCACTATAAATTCGCCTCTCTCTTCTCTCTATCTCTATCACGAGAACTCTCTCCGCTTCATCTAACGTCACATCGGATCTACGCAGAAACATAAAAAAATATTTTTCACCCTTTTTTTATAATTTCATTTTAATTTTCTGTGTTAATGGGAACAATAGAGATGGAGAATCCAAAAGTGAATGATCTCTCTCAAATCCTTCCTCGTGTCCTGGTCGTTTCAAGACGTACCGTTCGTAAAAACAAATTCGTCGATTTCGTTGGTTCTTCTCTTCCTCTTGCTCTGTTTTTTTTTAATAATCATGCATGGCTCTGTTTTTTCAGATTAAAAATCGAAACTTTATTAATGGGTGTTCTGTTTTTTAGATAAAAATCGAAACTTTATTAATGGGTTCTCTTAATTTTCCTCTGAAAATGTTTGATTTTTATTTATTTTTTGCAGGGGAATATCATCTTGATTTGATAGTTCGTTATGGATGTGTACCAGTGATTGTACCAAGAGTCACTGGTGTTCACATGTTGCTTGAGAGCTTTAAACCAATTCATGGTGTTCTTCTTTGTGAAGGAGAAGATATTGATCCTTCTCTTTATGAATCTGAAATATCTTCTCTTTCTCCTGAAGAGCTTCAGGAGATTAGAGAAACACATGCGAGTGATACGGCTATTGATAAAGAGAAAGATTCAATTGAGCTAACTCTTGCTAAGCTCTGTCTTGAACAGAACATTCCTTACTTAGGAATCTGCAGAGGATCACAAGTAAGTATATTGTCTCTTTTGAGTTTATATCATAAGAAAATGTTGTAATTGTTTGTTAATGGTGATAAGTTTTAATGCAGATTTTGAATGTTGCTTGTGGTGGGACTCTTTATCTAGACTTAGAGAAAGAGCTAACGAATACGTTACCGGAAGAACGAAGAACGAAACATATCGATTATGATGACTATGATGGACATAGACATGTTGTGAGGATTGTTGAGAACAGTCCACTTCATTCTTGGTTTAAAGATTCATTGGATGGTGATAAAATGGAGATTTTGGTAAATAGTTATCATCATCAAGGTGTTAAGAGATTGGCTCAGAGATTTGTACCAATGGCGTTTGCTTCAGATGGATTGATGGAAGGGTTTTACGATCCGGATGCATACAATCCTGAAGAAGGAAAATTCATAATGGGTTTACAATTTCATCCAGAGAGAATGAGACAAGATGATCTTGATGAGTTTGATTATCCTGGCTGTCCTGCTGCATATCAGGTTTGTGTTCTTGAATATATATATAGTTACATTTCTACTAAAATGAAGTTGTGAAATTGAGTTTTTATGTGTGTTTTGGTTTGTAGGAATTTGCGAAGGCGGTGATTGCCTATCAGAAGAAGCTGAATAGTACAATGTCTGTTCCAAAGATATTGAAGCTTGATAGAGAAATGGAGAATAAAAGAAAGATTCTCGTTCGAAGTTTCTCTCTTGCGAGGTATATGTACACTAGAGGAGCACCAGGGAAGATCGCATCGAAAGAATCAGAGCTCGAAGTTGGAGCCGAGTTTCTTGAGGTAAGAACACCATATCTTGTTCCATACTATTGCAAGAGACAAAATGGTTTAGAAATTTGTTTGGCCTTTCACAATCCTTAAAGGTTACATAGTAAGAGCCATTTATTTGAAATACATAAGATATATTTCAATATTCATTTTAGTGGGGGTAAGATGAAGTTATGGTTGTTGTGATGGGCCAGAGAGACCCGGACCGGACCAGCCCGTTTTACACCTGGGACATTTTGAGCTTTGATTCCAAATATGTACCTAGCTTTGATTCATGCATGTGGGACACAAACATGCATGTGGGTCTAAATCCGTCTTGATCGGTTTAGACTTAAAAAGGTCGAGGTGGTCCGGTCTGGACTGTTTTAAGAATTGGAAAGCGGACCTACCTTCCCGGCCCACGGGCTTTTGACCCACCATAACAAACCTAGTGATGTCCTACTCTATCTTGATCATGTTTAGGATTATTGTGTCTGGTTGCTGAGTTAGTTATTCTTTTGCAGTCGAATACTGCCTTAAGCGCGGAGCAAGAGACGAGGCTGAAGGAGATGGGAGCAACGGTGAGGAATGGAGGATCATATATGAAAAAGTTGAAGGTGGACGAGGATAAGCAAAGGATGGCAAGGAACATGATGAACAAGATGAACATAGAGCAACTATCAGAGCTTATAGCATTTTATCATTTGATGGGTAATATATGTGGAGACGTTTTGGAGCGCAAACTTCAAGGCAATGTCAATGAATGCTACAAGGAGCTCTGAGTTCACATGGAACGAATGCAGAGGATGCTTTAAGAAAAAAAAAAGAGCTACTTTGTGAATTTGAATTTTTAATTGTTTGGTCAAAAGATGGTAAAAAAAAGTAATGTGTATGTGATCAATTTAATGGTACGTAACAGTCATAGGTTACATGATAAAATAATGGCACAGAATTGTTTTTAGTAAATTCAATTTTCATATTTTATGCTAATGAAAATTCAACAATGATTTAAACATTTTGTGAAATTAGCTACCATGTTATTATGAATTGGGGAAATAAGTACACTACCTATATACATTTCACACATGACAAATATGAAAAACAATCTGCAAGAGATTTATTTGGGCTACGGTCATTTATAATTAGGGTTATTCGGCATGGGCTCTTTATGGGTTATAAATGGGCTTCTTATTTTGGGGTAACGCCATTTAGATTTTCTATTGGGTTCAATTATATTTTTACTTGTGGTACTGTCCCCAACAAGGCAATAATCAGTCTACCATAACCTACTAAATTGTCTCAAGTGTAAAAACTTACCTTTTTTTTCATCAAGTGTAAAAACTTATCAACATGCCTGGACTGTATTCAAAACATTTATGAAAAGAAAAAGACAAAAAAATCTGTAGGAGATGCTATACTAATTGATGCAACTAATGATGTTGATCTGATCGGCCGAACAGGCCTGGACTGACCCACCCCACTTTAAGCCCGAGAGCCTGATTCATTATATGGGGTTGGATGATGTCTATGGTAGACTGATTATTGCCTTGTTGGGGACAGAACATTTACACATTAAAAAGTATTCACTCATTGGTCTCGCACCTTACTCAAGGCCCAATGCCTAGAAATTCTAAATTAAAAAAAAAAAAAAAAAACCATTCATCACTGATCTCTTAGGTCGATTTGATTGAAGTTTGTGCCTCAAGTCAAACCTTCTCATTTAATTATCTTTAATTCGCCAATAATGCATTCTCCTCCCCTAGTATTATACTAGAGTGAGCCAATGCAATTATTATATAATACAATATATTGTTAATAATTTTATTTTTTTGATTAAACAGATGTAACATGATTTTACAATATTTCTTCCTAATTATATGTCTGAAATTAAAAAGTTAGTTCCGATTAACATTTTTTCCAATATTTGGCAACTGTACCAAGAAAAATCAAACACTCTAATTTCTCTTTGGAAAACTTATGTGTGGGTTTACATATTAGTTTTTCTCGTACGGTAACAAGATTTTCCACAGTGAAAGGCTTTTAATTTTTTGGATGACTCAAACAATAAAAACCGAAGAGAAGTCTTATCAAGGCCAATGTCCCTGTCCTTGTCAATCTTGACTTAGTCCTACGTCAATTCCCACTTGCTCTTTCTGTCCCCACTTGATTTTTTTTTCTGGTTTAATTTTGTTTAATCAATTATCTGCTCTGCTCAACTCAAACCAACCCCAGAAAAAAAAAAAAAAGAAATCAATCATGTTCTCTCCACTACTCTTCAGATTCTCACAACCTTATTCTTGTCTGCTCCTTTTCTTCTTGTACTATTTTCACCATCTTTCTTGTGGTCTAAGTCAACGAGAACAAACTAGCTTATGTGATCATCTGTTTCAGTGTGGGAATCTCACTGCTGGTTTCCCTTTCTGGGGAGAGGCTCGACCAGGACTATGTGGTCATCCTTCTTTGGTGCTTCACTGTTATAAGAAGAAGACTTCTCTAATCATCTCAGATCAGATGTACCGTGTCCTCCAAATAGACAATTCATCTAACACTCTTAGGCTTGCTAGGCAAGACTTTTTAGATAAAACATTCTGCTCTGCTACGTTCACCGGCACAACAACGTTGACTCCTGAACTCTTTGAGCTGTTGCCAGACTACAAGACCCTCTTTGTTTACTATCACTGTAAATCTCGTTTCCACAGTCCATTGAATTTCACTTGTCCAAAGCTTGGTAATGCCTCGGTGCATCAGGACAATAATAATCACGAAAATTGTGCTGCGAGTTTCAACATCACTGTTCCCAAGAGTTATGTTCCAGAGGATGCTTTGAATTTGACGCATTTAGGAAGTGTACTAAGAAATGGATTCGAGGTGAAGCTGAAGATTGATGAGAGACCGTGTCAAGAATGTCAATCCACTGGTGGAATCTGCGCCTACAATGTTTCCATTCCAGTTTGCTGCAAGAAAAAATCGTCATCAGAACCACACTGCACTTCAATGGTTCCATCTGGATCTATAGGTAAGTTTCCAAACTATCAGCAAGTTTCATATGCATAACATATTCATTTAATCCAAATTTGTGCAGTATTATTACCACGATGCAACCTCTTAGTTCATAAGTCTAAAACAAGACTTGTCGATCTGCAACCTCTTAGTTCCACTACGACACATACCTTGGCTATTATCCCCAAAGTAGCAAAATTTATAAATCCCAAAGCATATACAAAATTCTAATCAGCAAGAACCACAGCTCATACTTTGGTGTTCTAAGCTATATAATAAAACACTTTTCGCAATCCCTCTAACCAAGTCACAAATATATTTTTATTTCAATCTTCCTATGTCAGTTTTAGCAGTTGTTAAGACATGCCTGACTTCCTAGTGAGCTCAAAAGAAAAGGTTGAAATTTGAGTGGTCTAAAAGCCTTGATCTATCTCCAACAACTTGACTTAAATAATTTCCATCAAGTCATTTTTTAGGGTATTGTATTTTGCATGGTAAATACTAAAACAGTCTTTGTCTTGTTCCTCTTCTTTCTCTCCACATACGTTTTCATGTCTGAAAGACTGAAACTGGCAAAGAAAGTGGAGAGTAAAGGAAGGGCTCACTTCTTTCTTTTGGAGATTTTCTTCATTACTCTATTTTTAGCCACTTTTCTACTTCTCTCGACTTTTCCCAGTAAAGTTCTTGCACCGATACTTGCCTTTAAGTCGTCCTGAGAGAGCAGAAGAAATTTATATTATAATGATAACCAAGCAAAACAAATGTTTTCATGAATTTAATTAATACCTGATTGTTTTCATGAATTTAATTAATACCTGATTGTCTACAAGTCAATCACTGCATACTTCCTCACCTGGAACTAGTTTAGCTAACATGAATATGATTTACATTCCTTTTCTGATGAACAACCAAAGAAACTCCCTTGACTTTCCAAATTTGCTTCAGTCACGATTCTAAGTTCTGTCTTGTGTTTGAACTGACACGTTTCTTATGATATTTTGCTCATGCAGGACTCTCCAAAAAAGCAAAACTAGGTAAATTACTAATCTTTTTCTTTCACAGAACCTAATTTCAGTCAAACATACCTGATAAACAGAAAACTCTTACGATGCTCTTGCCCTTGTGTCTCTCTAGGCATTGGATTCGCTTGTGGATTCTCGGGTGCCACTCTTTTAGGATGTGTGTTCTGTTTCTTCATCTGGAGAAGGAAGAAACTGGCAGGTCAGTACACAAGCAAAGGTCTATCAACAACAACACCATACTCAAGCAATAATACAATATCAACCACTCCAACTTCCACAACAATATCCAGCAGCAACCACTCTCTTGTGCCCTCAATGTCTAACCTTGCAAATGGAAGCGTCTACTATGGAGTTCAAGTCTTCAGCTATGAAGAACTTGAAGAAGCCACTGAGAATTTCTCTAAAGAGCTTGGAGATGGAGGCTTTGATACTGTCTACTACGGTACACTAAAAGACGGACGAGCTGTAGCTGTAAAACGACTATACGAAAGATCGATAAAACGCGTGGAACAATTCAAGAACGAAATCGATATCTTGAAGTCGTTAAAACACCCGAATCTAGTGATTCTATACGGATGCACAACAAGACACAGCAGAGAGTTACTCCTAGTTTACGAATACATCTCTAACGGCACATTAGCTGAACATCTCCATGGAAACCAAGCACAATCTCGTCCTCTTTGTTGGCCTTCTCGATTCAGAATCGCAATCGAAACCGCTAATGCATTGTCATTTCTCCATGCCTCAGGTAACAAAAATCGAACAAACACAACGAGAGATTATTAACGATTCTTTGATTTGTAATCCAAAACTCTTTGATTCAGGGATCATACACAGAGACGTCAAGACTACTAATATTCTTCTAGACAGCAATTACCAAGTGAAAGTAGCTGATTTCGGACTTTCACGGTTGTTTCCGACGGATCAAACTCACATCTCCACCGCACCACAAGGTACTCCGGGATATGTTGATCCTGAGTATTACCAATGTTACCGTCTCAATGAGAAAAGCGATGTTTACAGTTTCGGAGTTGTTCTCTCTGAACTAATCTCATCCAAAGAAGCAGTTGATATCACCAGACATCGTCACGATATAAACCTAGCGAACATGGCGATTTCAAAAATCCAAAACGACGCCGTTCACGAACTCGCTGATTTATCTCTCGGATTCGCTAGAGATCCTTCCGTGAAGAAGATGATGTCGTCGGTTGCTGAATTAGCGTTCCGATGTTTGCAACAGGAAAGAGAAGTTCGGCCATCGATGAATGAAATTGTTGAGGTTTTGAAAGGGATTCAGAAGGCGGGGATACGAGATTCGTCGCCGGAGGTGGTGGAGATTGATGTGAACGGTGGAGATGATGTTGGATTGTTAAAGCATTGTGTTCCTCCGCCGTTATCGCCGGGGACTGATAAGATGACGAGTAGCTTGGATACGACGGCGAGTTCGTTTTGAGAGTGTAGTAGGAGACTCTGGTCCTAAAGGAGGGTTCGTTGTCAGTAAATAAACCATTATGAATTTTCACCTTCTGACATTTTTACTTTTCTTGACGTAAACAATTTGACTCTTGTGTTATTTTGCGTAAGTGATCAATGTGAACCATTACTATTACGATTCATATTATGTCGCACGCCTAATTAAGTAATTAAGCAGTTGTTATTATTTCTATGCATTACTAATATACTGTCTTTATATATGTCGTGGTATGTTCCAAATCTGATATCAATTATGCATGTTGGAGTTGTGAATTGTTTTCTACCCAATCCAAGGAAAGATCATTCCATATCAGTCAAATACAGCTGTTCTAGTGGTAATTTTTTATGAGTCAAAGTAAAAAAAAATCACAAGTTCGATTCGTGTTGGGAGGATTTTGTTTTCCAAAAAAACTTAATTTAACAAGGTCTAAAATAAATTAGGGGTCCATACACTCTGAACCCTGAACCCTGTAATTATTCAAAAAAACAAAATAGATTTTTCATTATCTACAAGTTACAACTAAAAGATGCATATGTTTTGGTAATGAGAAGCTTGAATTGAAATATATATGGCAATGTTGATTGGGCTATCCATCTTTCTTTACAAGCAGAGCCATTTCCTAGTAATCATATCTACACACGTGTTTTGTCTTTTCCACCATTGAAGCGTAGTACATTGCCGCCGTACCGTAGCATATAGAAAGATATTTTGGACGAAAACTTTTTTGCATGAACCTTGCACTCATTCTTAAAGCATATCTATGTACGAAAAATTCTCAAAGAGAAACTTGTACATTTTGACAAAGTACATACGAACAAGAAGATTAAATAAACAAAAGAATTTTTTGAAGATTGTTGGCAAGGGACCATCATAACAATTAACAACTTCGGACAAAGTCGGAAAAGATCAGAATTGTTGGATATATTTCCTCCAGTAGCTCAAATAATGAGTCTTATTAAAATAAAAGGCCAAGAGTAAAGCCCAATAATAAAATCAATCTAAGAATGCATACATGTATTAACAAATTAACTAGTTGTGTTCTGACCTCTTTCCGAACATACAAAAATGTTTCTTCTATTCATAGTTGTTTCGTTTTCATCTTAATCACATAAAGCAAATTGGCTATTTTTCCCAATAAATATTTCCTATTTTTGCTTCTTGTTTGGAAATTATTACTAATTCAAAGTCTTGAAAATTGGAGAGCCCTCAAATAACAAATATTATGGGACCCAAGGCAAACATTTTATTTCCTTTCAAGCCAAGCACGTTGGGCTCTCATGATAACGGTTTGAAACTTTCGCAAGTTCACCATGTGGCCGTAACAAAGTCACCAATTTGGGGCATCACAATGCACCATTGAACCACTCACCACATAGACCATGCGGATCGTTTATAGACTTTTTTTTTTAATAGAAATGAAAACATGGATTGACACAAGTTCGGATTGACACATCACAATGCACCATTTTCATATCTAAATAGACACATTGACACAAGTTGATAAACTCAAACCTAATAACATGGATTAAATTTTGATTTTACCTTATGCTGAAGTTCAGTTTGGTCAGACCACAGTCTCATACTATGAAACAAGATTCTTCATTTTAATTAACTTAAATGTCTCCACAAGCAAACCAACTGGATTATGTGAAGATGTGGGTGCCACTAATTGTATTTACTCCGTAAACGTGAATTCAAATCCACCACCCCCACAAGTCACCACAGCTCACGAGTGTTTACTTTGGCCATTGGATTTTTTTTTAAACGAGAAACAAAGAAAAAGAGAGGTGTCCATCATATAAATCTGATAGTTGTAAAAACTATGAGAAAATGCCTTTAATGTACAATCTGAGCTTGAAGGTTATATATTTAATAGACTATGGTTTAGATGCATAGAAGAATATGGTGTTTCTAAACAATATAATTAAATTTTTAAAGTTTTTAAAATTAATTGTTGGTTAGCAATCGGAAAGTACTTATTCATGTAAGAATAAGTATTTTATTTATGCACTTTTAATTAATAAAATATACTTTATTTATATTAAGTATATAATATGTAATTCAATCACGTGATCTATAACTTTTCTAAAATAAAAAATCCATATAAAATTGTAATAAAGAAAATATTAAAAATATTATATAAATGATGTAATGATTTATATGATTATTATATACAGATTCTGAAGATTATAGTTTTCTTAGTCATATTTTTTATTAAAATATTAGTACGATAGTTTGACCAAAATATTATTATATATATATATGTATTTATTATAATTTATAACAATGATGATGACATATGTTTCAATAATTTACGAAAGCAATTTTTATTTTATATATTTTTTCTAATTTCTCAAATAATATACACAGAATTGACATCCAAACAACAGCAGAAGATTGAACAGTTAATATTTTGATTAATCTAATTGTCTAGGTTGACTAATGCAAAAGTTTAATAACTCAATTGATTTTAATTAAAATCAAATGAAATAACATCTATAGGAAAAAGAAATAAAGTAAAAAAAAGTAACACATTACTGAAAGCTGTGTTTCACAACGGCCGTTTAGAGAGAAGCACGATGTTAAATTTCCCCAATTTATTAACGACTGCTGCTCTTATCCCTCACGCGCCACAGTCGTCAAAATCTCAAAATCTAACTCTTTCCTTTTCAACTTTTCTTTTTCCTTCTTCCTTCTTTATCTTTTAATCGTTCTGTCGTTTTCTCATTTTCCTTTCCTTAAGATCTCGGAAACCTAAAAAATATTAAAAATCAAATCTTTTAGGGTTTCTACTAATTTATGAGTAAGACTTGGTTCTTCTCGATGTGATGATAAGTGAATCATCTTCTTCTTCTTCGTCATCATGGGAGGAGTAACTTCGTCAATCGCCGCTAAATTCGCTTTTTTTCCCGCCAACTCCACCGTCTTACGGATTGATAACAGACGACGTTGACCGATTATACATAACGGAAGTTCCTCACCGTGATGTCGTTGACGTATTGTGAAGCTACGAACTTGTCGTGGTAAGCTATTTATGTTAAACATCCTAAAGCTAATGGTACGCTTTTGTATTCACATGGTACCACTGCTGATTTGGGTCAAATGTTTGACCTTAGTAATCGTCTCCGTATTAATCTCATGGGGTAAGTTTATTTACCTCTTTTGTAAAAATAAGATTCAATTTTTGATGATTTTTTGTGAATTTAATGATGTGTGAATGAATCAAAGTATTAGATATACTTCTTCTTAAAAAGTAGACTGAGATACACCATTTCTAATATTTAATTTGTTTTATATTATATTATATATTTTTAAATAAAATATAACAAAATTACGATTTTATTTTTAAAAAAATTTAGTTATCAGCTAAATCGAATTATATACATTGAATTGTAAATGATATCAATAAAAACATGATAACTCATTAGTTTAAATCTTCGGAACGCGTCTAAGGTTTGAATCTGTTATTTATTGTACAACTAATTTTTTAATTAGTACAAGTACGACATAACTGGTACAATTAGTACAATTTTGTACAATTATATGACTATCGGACAAATGATTTTATATAGTTTGACCAAAAATGATATTTGTGGTATAACTATTTTTTTAATTAGTAAAACTACGCCATAAGTGGTATAATTAGTACAAGTACAAGACTATCGGACAAATGATTTTATATAGTTTGACCAAAGGTTGTGGTACAACTTTGTACAACTATTTAAAAAATCTAAGTACATATAGTTGTAATTGTAAATGATATCTAGAAAAATCCGGTAATTGTAAATGATATAAAAAAAAATCCGATAGATTAGATGGTAAAAATTCTTTTCTAGATGTTCATGGTTTGAATATCATTTTCGTATCGGTATAACTATATTCTAATATAAAAGAGAGGGGTTTTTATGATTGACGGAGGAAGTTTTTTGGATTTTACATTCTAAAATTGGTTCTTTATTGAATAAAAGATTTGTTTTTTTTTTGGATTTGGTGATTAATGGTTTATAGTTAGGAGGTGTTACAATATAATGACAAATCTATGTGAAAGTCAGACTTTAGCCTAAATTTCTGGGTTTTGTTGCCTCATATAGTCTACATCTAAGTATTTTTCCCAAATGTTTGAAAAATGTTTTGGCATTTCTATAGATTAGTTTTGACTCTTGTGATACAAGCATTTCATTTGCAACTGTTTTAGTTGGTGATAGTTCTTTAAACAGTCCTTTGGTTTTCTTTTTCCAGGTATGATTACTCTGGTTATGGTCAGAGTAATATCTGGGTTTTGTTGACTTATTAATATATAGGTTCCCTAAATTTCTGGGTTTTGTTGACTCATTAAACATCTGAAGAAATTCGTAACATCGATTTCCAAACTCAAGGGACCAAGAAATAATTTGATCAAGACTGCAACGATGGATGCAACCAAAAAGCAGAGCAAGCCTTCAGAGAACGGGCCTGCTAATACATTTCAACTTGGCTGCTGCCTTCTTGAAGTTTCTAGAAACAGCGTAGACAGTCGGCTGGAGAAATCTAAGAAGACTAGTAAACCCGAGAAGTCTCGAATGAGCGTTGATAGGTTTAGAAGGAAAAAAGGTCTAGTCTGGTGACATAAAAGAGATTGAACCATCGCTAAAACAGGTTATTTGTAATTCCTGTTTCTGTAGTCCATGTATTTTTTTTCCTTCTTTAAGTCACTTAATATGTTTCTGCATAAATTATGATGTGTGATTTTGTTTTTCTACTCAGGTTTGTGTATGTATTTTCTGACAGAAACAGATGAAAACTCAAAAAGTCTTGATTTCATATTCGGATGTAACTTTTTCATGGTACAAAAGCTGTTATTACTGACTAGTTTGACATTAATCCAAGCAGGTTATATCTGAAATGTATACAATAATTTAGGGGTGGACTTACTTTTCACAAAACCAAATCCAGAAACCTGAACGCATAAACTATATGAAAAACCGACTACCAAACTATTGTGGTTTTATAGGTCCCCAACATTCATGGAACTATACTTCTGAGAAAATTGAGATTTCCCCTGATGGCTGAGATGATTCTGAAATATTTTGCTTTGGCATATGCAAAAGAGGCTTAGGAGGGGCCTTAAGAGTATCCAAACTTCCTTCCATCATTTCTACGACTTTGTTCATTGATGGACGATCTGATGGGTATAACTGAATACACCATAGACCGACCAGTGTCATCTTTTTCGAAATATCTTCTTCCTCTCGGGTCAGTCCATCACTGCCAAGAAGCCTTGCGTTATCTCCATTTTCAAGATCCTTATAGATCCAATCTGGAAAGTAAGCTGAGCTGTTGTTCGAATTAGCATTTTCAGCCCTTTCTTTGTTCCTTGCTCCGATCATCTCAAGAACCAACATTCCATAGCTGTACACATCCGACTTGTGAGACACACTCCCCATACATTCTTGAAAACACTTCTGGTGCGATGTACCCGATGGTCCGTCTTGTGTCAAGCAATGACAATACGGTTTCTTGCTTCTCACAGAGTTTAGCGAGATCAAAGTCTGAAACTTTGGGTCCGAGATTGTCATCTAACAACACACTCTGAGGTTTAATATCGAAATGCAAAAGCAGTAGTATATAAGAGGTCGAAACCTCAAAGACCAAGTTGCACTACGATTCTATCAAAAGAATGCTAAGCTAAGACGAAAAGAAGAATTGTTGTGTAATTGTGAAACCAAAGAAAGCAATTAAAAGTAAATGATGAAGTAAACTTATGGATTAAAAACGCTAGGCTTTAGAAAATTCTCCGAAAATCAGAAATCACGAACCAGACAACTATTCAGGGCATTAATTAAGAACTATCTCGAACTCGAACAGAAACGTCTAATCAATCCACATTCGTGGCATCAGTTACTATGTCTAACCACCTAAGTATCTAAACTTTCAATTGAACTTAAAGTCCTAAACAATCAATAAGTAATGGGTTTGATATGTTCACGTATCGCGTTAACATCAGCTTTCGTTCGCTAAGGACGATCCGCTCATCTATGTTCTATCCGATAACCTATAAGCTTTTGGAGAATAGATTCAATCTAGCATCATAAAACTAGGTCATCTAGTCTAAGCATTAATAATAATGATAGATGAAGATGACATAAGATAAAATTCCTATTTGTGTCTGATTCAGTGGTTCTTCAATCCTTTGAAACCCTAAACCCTAACTAGAGAACTACTCAGCCATGCAAGCTGAGAAACAACCAAAGTTTGATGAAGAACTCATGAATAAATCCAATAAAAATCCAAAAGATATCTCTTAACAATATGTCTCAAAAAATAAAGCTTAGCCTAAACAATGGCTTAAAAACAAGTATTTATATGTTCAAAAAGTTCTAGGTCGAAATCCTAAACAAATTAGGAAAAAGAGCAATTTATCCATTTTCTCGGACAGATTTTTTAGGCTCCAATCGATCAATCCAAGACTGAATCGATCGATAAATTGATCGATCTGGTCGCAGACAGGTCGATGTGGTCACAGACAGATTGATTTGGTCGACAGACCAGGTTTGGATCAGTCGATCTGATATGGATTGATCGATCTGGAAACTTACAGCATTTTGAGATCGATCGATCCGGAGTCAGATCGAGCGATCTGGTTCTTCTCGACGTCTTCCCTCTGTGCATGTTTCATCTGCTCGCCAGACTGAATTGTCTTTACGAAAATCATCATCAAGTTTGATCGCACCGTTGGATCGACTTCAAACCACTTTCAAATGAAAGCTAACTCAAATATATATCTTTTATCCAAAATTGAGTTTAATCCATCAGTGGTAATTTTCTCAAATAAAGGCAAACTGCAGACGTATCCGCATGATCCTGCATCTTTTGCTCCAAATTTTTCTCCCAAAGGCATTGTAACTCTTCCTACCATGATTGACCTGATAAAACTCTAAAAACACATAGAATGACTCTAAAACACATACTAAAATGCGATAAAAATCAAACATATCAATTCCCCCAGACTTGAATCATTGCTTGCCCTCAAGTAAGTCCAAACAAATAAATACAAGTTAGAAGAAAGGTTTGAAAATGGGAACTTACGCACTCCTTTAGACTCCACCGTGCTGAACTTTCAATCCACAAGAAATTAGAACAGATCAAAGAACTAGTTAGTACTACATGTACTTTACCATAAGCATAGCAAACAAACCTTACTCTAGTCCCCAGAATCCTAAAGAATCTTTGAAATCTCCATTGTCGACCCTTTAACATTCATTGAATTCTTTGTAACATACAGTCCCACAAAAGGATTATTAATCAAAACAAGGGATTGGGAAGGAAGTTTAGTTTGATGGTGGTTAAAGTGTTTAGGTTCTGAAGATGATGAAGATGGATGCAAATCATGGCACAAAATCACTGTGAGACGAAGACAAAATGTTGATACACAACCCCTTTGAACCTTGGAATCTCTGTAAAAGCTCAATAAATGTCCTAAACGAGGTGCAATGATGGTTAAGATAAAACACTAAAACACATAAAGACTTTATTCTGGTTCCTTCTTTATCTTCTTTTCCTTCTCGTCTTTTTTTTCTTTTCTTTTTTTCTTTTTCTATTCTTTTTCGTTTTTCTTTTCTTTTCTCTCTTTTTTTCATATCTTTTTTTTTCTCGGGAAGAGGAAGCCGGAACCAGTCCTAGTCATACATTACGTGCACCAAAGACAACTCAACCAATATTATTCTAAGTAAAAGAGCATAATACTTACAAGAGATCTTTGGAATGAAGAGGTGTGTCGGTCTGCATACTCCGTAATTTTTGCACTTGATTGCACAAGATAGTGATGAAATAGAAGACACATGGTTTGAATGAAAGGATAAGGTGAAGGTATGGTACCATACTAAATATGAGCTTGGCCATTCGAAGTTCTCAAGAGAGTGGTAGAAATGTTGGAATAAAACTCGAATGTTGTGATCCTTGTGCGATATCAAACCCCTAAGTGTGAAGATTATGTCAAGTTAAAGGTCTTGTAAGATAGAGTCAACATTAGATTATTCAGACTTTCAAAGGATAGGAAACTTCAGGTAAGTTGATCCATCAGTGGTATTTCCAATCTTCCTATGCTGAGAACAATCACTGCTAGAAGTCTGCGAAAAATTAGTCAACACCAGATGAAAACCAAGAACAACGTAATAATATTCTCATGTTTGACTCAATTAAACAACACAAAGACTCAAAATAAAACCAAAACAAAAAAAGGCATTAGTCGAGCAAACCCTCCCCCAGACTTACTTCACACCGTTTCGGTGTGAAAATAGGCTATAAGAAAGGTATGAAAAACGAAAAAAATAGCATAATGATAAAGATAAAGTAAAATAACCATAAAATAAATACATACCAGTGGGTTGCCTCCCACCAAGCGTTTGTTTAACGTCATTAGCTCGACTGCAGCAACGCCTAGACGTTAGGAGAATCCTTAGAAGGATCTGAGTGTGGTGGTCAGCATGATGGTGCCAAAGTCATTCTAGAACTTACTCTTACTCCCCTAGACTTAGGCTTGTCACAATTATCAATCCTCTACTCAATGCCAACATAGGAAACATAATCCTTGTTGGGTTTTGTAGAGATAGCTTTGTAGAAGACCATTTTGTATATGTCTGAAAGACAAATCCTCTTGTTAGGTAGGTCAACTACAACTCCTGTGGTGGCAAGGAAAGGCCTTCCTAGAACCAAGGGTATAGAGGCAACCTTTTTCATCTTGACAAACTGAAAGTCAGTAGGTATCAATCAATCTCTAATTCATACCTGAAGATCGGTGATGCAGCCTTAGGAACTTGATGATGTGTCATCCACGAAACAGAAGGTCCTGTCCGAAGGTTTTATGGAAGCAATACCCAAAGATTCAGCAAGCTCGGATGACATAACGTTCACATAGGCCCTGGTATCGCAGAGGGAGTCTTCAAAATCAATGCCGGAGATAGAACATGGCACATTGAACTCTCCTGGATCTGGTAATTTGGGTAATACCTTAAGTGTGGGGGTGGGAGCGGGTTGTTGATGCTTCGGATATAGAATCTTTGGAACATAGACACATGTTGTGGATGAATGGATCGATGTCTGGTGTCAGATCGATCGATCTAGAGTTAGATTGATCGATCTGGATTCTTACGGGGGATCCTTGGTTTGACTGCATCGATCGATCTGGGGTTGGATCGATCGATCTAAAATGTTACCGCTGGACTTAGATGGAAGCGATCGATCGGTCTCGGTAGGTGAAGATCGATCATGAGACTGAATCGATCGATCTTAAATGTTACGGTTGTAATGTTCATGGTTGGATCGATCAATCGTTGGTGGGATCAATTGATCTGGAAAATTACTGGTGGAATGCTCATGGTTGGATCGAACGATATGGCTTCTTATAGTCTATAGTGGCTTCAAGGGACCGATCGATCGATAAGTGGATTGATCGGTCTGGCTCATGGATGGATCAATCCAGTGAGTCAATCGACCTAGATGGGATCGATCGATCTGGTGAGTGGATCGATTTGTTGCAAAGATTGAATACACAAGCTTCAACTCTAGATTATCCATTCTATCATCACCTCTTGTGCACTTTTTTTCTGACCATCCAAGATCTTCTTGAGCATGTTTTCGAATATAAGATCTTGAGAAGGTTATGTTGGTTCTTTAACCGTATACACATTTGCTTTTGAACCATTAAAGCCTTCTCCATTCCTTGGGTTTTGTTCCCCCTTCGCTAGAAGGACTCCTTGTTAATGCTTAACCGTTTCTGCAGCCTGAGCAACCTGAGTATCTAGCAAACTTAGATGAGTGTAGACGCCCTCAAACTTACCATTCAGCTCCGGATACATGGCATCCACCTTGGCATTGATCTCATTGGAGGATTTCTGCTGAGAAACAAGGAGTTGCTGCATCATACCCTTGAGTTCACTGTGAGAATCATTGGTGGAAGTACAGGATTGCTGGATATTTTTACCTTGAGGCGGATAGACTTGATGTTGAGGATTCTCGACATTGTTGCTGCGGTAGAAGAGATTATGGTGACTTATATAGTTCTGATGAACCCTCTATTAGGCATGTACCCCTGACTTTGCACATAGTTAACCTCTTCATGCTACCCCTCTGCAATACCCAGAAAGCAAACCACATCGAAACTGTCTTCACACTGATTCACTCCTCTCTGATTAGCCTTTAGCAACAAATTTACTTTAGCGGTCAGTTCGTCAATCTTTTGAGATTCCACACTGTTTACCTTACAAGATCGATCATACTCAGGTCACCAGTTATTGGAACTTGCAGCCAAGTTCTCTATTAGTGTGTACGCATATGCGATACTTTGAGTCATGAAGTCCCCATTGCTAGCAGCATTCAAAGCATTCTTGTAGTCCCAATAAACTCCATGATGAGGACACTCTCGACGGTATTCCTTGAATCTTTCCCAAACCTCACAGAAAGACTCTCCGGAAAGCTGTCCAAAGTTCGTGATCTTATTCCACAAAGCAGTTGTCTTTGACTTGGTGTAGAAATGGTCAAGAAAAGGTGTCCTACATTCATCCCAAAACCTCAAAGAACCAGGAAGTAAAGACTTAAGGCACCTCAAAACCTTATCCGCTAAAGAGAATGAGAACAACTTACAGCGAGGTAATCAGTTGGTACCCATTAGAATTTGTTGTGCTATAAATTTCCTCTAAATTCTCGATGTGATCCATTGGGTTCTCAGCCGGTAACCTATGGAAGAAATGCTGCTTCCCCAATGCAATCAGTTGAGACTTAATCTCATAGTCATGCCGTTCAGTCTCTGGTGGACAAATTGCAGCCCTGTTCTGATATAATGTGTGAGGGATATCCATGTCCCTAATAGTACGCTGTTGAGTCTACTGTTGTTGTTGATGATGATGCAACAGCTGCAGCTGCTGTTGCAAGTCTTGGAGATGAGCAGCTGTAGCGACTTGAGCTTCAGCGACCGCGTTGTTATCGACGTTATCGCCCATGATGGCTAGGTTCGACTGTTCTTTTCTTGCTATGTTGATAGTCTGCTTTGATCTAGCGAGTTCTTGATTGGTGAGTTGTAGGAGACCTTCAGAACCGTCACTTTTCCTTTGCATACACCTGAGAGACAAAAACAAGCAAAACTATAACATAATTAGTAAATCTTAGACTGAGCTTCAGTCGTATATTCGAAGGCAACGTTAGTTCCCCGACAACAGCGCCAAAAATTTGATACACGATTTTTAAACCCAAGTATAGCACTGCAAGTATATAGACAAGAGCAGTAGTATATAAGGGATCGAATCCTCAGAGACCAAGTTGCACTACAATTCTATCGAAAGAATGCTAAGTTAAGACGAAAAGAAGAATTGTTGTGTAATTGTGAAACCAAAGAAAGCAATTAAAAGTAAATAATGAAGTAAACTTATGGATTAAAAGCGATAGGCTTTAGAAAATTCTCCGGAAATCAGAAATCACAAACAAGACAACTATCTCGACCTCGAACAGAAACGTCTAATCAATCCACATTCGTGACATCAATTACTATGTCTAACCACCTAAGTATCTAAACTTTCACTTGAACTTAAAGTCCTGAACAAGCATTAACTAATGAGTTTGATATGTTCACGTATCGCCTTAACATCAGCTTTCGTTAGCTATGGACGATCCGCTCATCTATGTTCTATCCGCTCATCTATGGAGAATAGATTCAATCTAGCATCATAAAACTAGGTAACTAATCTAGTCTAAGCATTAATAATAATGATAGATGAAGATGACATAAGATAAAAGCCCTAATTGTGTCTGATTCAGTGGTTCTTCAATCCTTTGAAACCCTAAACTCTAACTAGAGAACTACTCAGCCATGGAAGTTGAGAAACAACCAAAGTTTAATGAAGAACTCATGAAGAAATCTAATAAAAATCCAAAAGATATCTCTTAATAATATGTCTCAAAATAAAAGAAAGCTTAGCCTAAAAAATGGGTTAAAAACAAGTATTTATAGGTTCAAAAAGTTCTAGGTCGAAATCCTAAACAAATTAGGAAAAAAAGCAATTTTCCATTTTTCTCGGGCAGGTTTTGAGGAGCAGACATGTCGATTTGGTCGACAGACCAGGTCTGGATTGGTTGATCTGGTCTGGATTGATCGATTTGAAAACTTACAGAATTTTGAGATCGATCGATCTGGATTCAGATCGAGCAATCCGGTTCTTCCTGGCGTCTTTCCTTTGCGCATGCTTCATTTGCTCGCCAGACTAGATCCTCTTTACGATAATCGTCATAACTTTTGATCGCAGTGTTGGATCGACTTCAAACCACTTTCAAATGAAATCTAACTCAAACATATATATTTTTTCCAAAATTGAGCTTAATCCATTGGTGGTAATTTCCTCAAATAAAGGTAAACTGCAGACGTATCCACATGATCTGCATCTTTTGTTCCAAATCTTGCTCCCAAAGGCATTATAACTCTTTTTACCATGATTGACCTGATAAAACTCTAAAAACACATAGAATGACTCTAAAACACATACTAAAATGCGATAAAAACCAAATATATCAATTCCCCCAGACTTGAATCCTTGCTTGCCCTCAAGTAAGTCCAAACAAATAAATACAAGTTAGAAGAAAGGTTTGAAAACGGGAACTTACGCACTACTTTAGACTCCACCGTGCTGAACTTCCAATCCACAAGAACTTAGAACATATCAAAGAACTAGTTAGTACTACATGTACTTTACCATAAGCATAGCAAACAAACCTTACTCTAGTCCCCGGAATCCTAACGAATCTCTGAAATCTCCATTGTCGACCCTTTAACATTCATTGAATTCTTTGTAACGTGCAGTCCCACAAAAGGATTATTAATCACAATAAGGGATTGGGAAAGAAGGCTAGTTTGATGGTGGTTGAAGTGTTTAGGTTCTGAAGATGATGAAGATGGATGCAAATCATGGCACAAAATCACTGTGAGACGAAGACAAAATGTTGATACACAACCCCCTTGAACCTTTGAATCTCTGTAAAAGCTCAATAAATGTCCTAAACGAGTTGCAATGATGGTTAAGATAAAACACTAAAACACATAAAGACTTTATTCTGGTTCCTTCTTTATTTTCTTTTCCTTCTCGTCTTTTTTTCTTTTCTCTTTTCTCTTTTTCTATTCTTTTTTCGTTTTTCTTTTCTTTTCTCTCTTTTTTCATATCTTTTTTTTTTCTCGGGAAGGGGCAGCCGGGACCAGTCCTAGTCATACATTATGTGCACCAAAGACAACTCAACCAATATTATTCTAAGTAAAAGAGCATAAGACTTATGAGAGATCCTTGGAACGAATAGGTGTGTCGGTCCGCAAACTCCGTAGTTTTTGAATTTGATTGCACAAGATAGTGATGAAATAAAAGGCATTTGGTTTGAATGAAAGGATAAGGTGATGGTATGGTACCAAACTAAATATGAGCTTGGCCATTTGAAGTTCTGAAGAGAGTGGTATAAATGGTGGAATAGAACTCGAATGTTGTGATCCTTATGCGATATCAAGCCCTTAAGTGCGGAGATTATGTCAAGTTAAATGTCCTATAAGATAGAGTCAACGTTAGAACATTCAGACTTCCAAAAGATATAGAACTGTAACATCAAGCCTCACATTATTGAAAGCCGAGTCAAGTCTTGCACTTAACAAACTATTAAATTTTGCCTAAAATCGTCACCCTAACCATGTGTTCGATATGCATTCCACAAAATGCAGTGGTGAAATAATCAACATCATTTTGTAGTAAGAAAGCCAAATGCTTACACTTAAGGACAAAAAAACCAGGGCCAGTCCAGCATCATTCCAATTCGTCTGAGACAAATAAGTCGGCACATCCCGCATAACCGGAACCTAACTTAGACATCACAGGGAAAGTATAAGTCGAGCTTAAAAAACTTGCATCGTTTACCTATATTCGGACTTTAGAACCGCATAGCTCTAGATCGATAGAATATATGTAAGCCGAGTCTAGATTTGCACATTCGTGTACGATGTATAAGTACCCACAAGGTAAGCCAAGCTCAGTCTTGCACCTAAACTATATATGAAGTCCGTCTCACATATTTTTAAAGACACCGAGCCCATACTCGTTAAAATTATGCATAGGATTATAAGGTAAGCCGGGAGACGACATGCACTTAATAAGTCTGGATAAAAAAACCTTCACAACATCAGTAAACCGTCTAATAAAACCGAGCTTAGTCTCTCTCCAAGTATTTAAGCCAAGCTCAGTCTTGCATCAAGTCTCAAAGTCGAGCTCAACGCATGCAATTACACGAACAAGTCATTCAATTAGACGAGCTCTAAGCTCAGAATCGGAAGAACAAATAAATCGGTAAGCCGAACCTCACGCCCGCAATTATATTATTCAAGAAGTTGAGCTCCGCGCTCGCAACTTAGAGAGTAATACAATAAGTCGAGCTCCACGCTCGTAATATGAAGAGAAAGTCATATCCGAGAACACATCTCGCACTAAGGATAAACCGAGAAAACTCTTCTCGCACAATGTTATCGTAATAGGATAAGTCAAGCTCACCTCGCACCTAACTACAAAGCTCGCATTTACTAATCCAAGTTATTTTAACAGGATTTTCAAGAATACTTAACTCACAAGTTGTCAAAACGGCTCATTGCATTTGTCTCTTTGACATCAAATAGCTTATCTCTTAGACATCGTTGATTAATCGCATACTTGGACAGGGTAAGCCGAGCTGGTGATCGCACCTATTCTAGAGTAAACGATAAGCGAGCTCAGCCTCACATTATCAATCTAGCTGAGTCCAGCCTCAAATCATAAGGATTAAACAAATTCATTCTCGATTTACACCAAGTTATGTATTTATTAAATTGGCCGAAGTCAAGTAAACACTCATTAGAAGGAACTGGGATATGACTTACCACTCTCAACAAAACCCAACTCAAATCAAAAATCGACATGTTAAACCTCATTAAGCTCGGCACAAAATATTGCTCCGATTTCGATGGCAGAAAAAGAAGACTCTGCAAAATGAAATTATATTCATAAAAGAAAATCAACTCATAAAAATAAAAGAGAAAAAACCAAGAATCAATCTCCTTAAATCACAATAAATAAATAACTATCCTTTCTTTAGAAACACATAAAAAATCTCTATAGAAGATTCAGAAAACACATTCATAAACCTTAATTCGTCGAAACCAACCTATTATAATATAAAATATGAATGATTTGATTTTTTTTAAAATAAGTAGAGAACCTTCACAAAATACAACTATAATATAAGTAAAATCTCAATTCATCATCCTTTTTTGGTCGTGGAGCTCAACTTTTGTTGAAATAATCTTTAAACCCCACTTAATTTATCATTCGATTTACCCCTTATGATATTTCAATTTAACATACATATATAAATTTTAGATTTTTATCTAAAATTATACATTATTTCTCTACGGTTACTTGATATTGTTCATAATTGTTTTAGTTTTGATTTAGTTATAACTAATTGTAAATTTTAATTTTTAATATTTTGCAAAATAAGTTATACGAAAATGTAACTAAAGTAATTTATGTTAATGCATAAAAAGTTTTGTTAATTACCATAGAAGTTAATCATATTTTTAATGAATTTACATAATTTATAATACTGGACGATTATACATATGGTAATATTGATTTCATTTTCCTCTTTATTGTTTACAATTTAAAATGATTTGGAAAAAAAATTAGCAATTTAAATATGATAATAATAATTGTAGATAATATCAACAAATAACAAAATAATGAATGTAGATGATAAGATTACTTTTTTTTGTCAACAACATAATCAAATAATCAAGATGTAGTACAAAGTAAAACTTGAAAAAAAGTCGACTTTGATTTTTTTTAAAATACGAGAACCAATACTGAAAGATATTTAGAGTTCTAGATATTTTACATAGTTATTATAAATTTATTAGTTTTTTTTCTGTTTTACTAGTAGATCTATGGATAATTTAAAACCCAAACCCAAATGCGCTAATCCATTAAATCTACAAATTTATTAAAATTGACCTACCAAAACTATTTATTTATATAGATATAAAATTTCAATCCAAAACTTATTATTTCGTGGCTCAACCCAACATCCCTAGCGAACATAGGTGAATACAGAAATTAATTCTTTCCAAGACAGAAAAAATATATGATGTAAATAAACACATCAATAGAAAGGCATTATTATAAATGTTTTTAACAATTAGGCTGAGTTTGAAAAATTATAGGGTAACAACCACTTCGGAAGCGTATGTACGGTCATATATATAAATTATGAATTAAAATAAATAGACTTAAACTTACTTAACTTTTTCGTCAATTGCTTTTATAGATATTAGTTTTCATGATTTGAAAATAAAAAAATTTCAAATGGATTCTAATTTCTCTGTTATTTTTTCTTTTAACCATACCATGATAAAAACTCAAAGACTATGGCTTCAAGAGATCCAAAACCGATCATATCTTGTTCATACTTCAAAGCTATCAAGGTATTATTATGTTTTTTATATATGTGGATGATCTTATCATTTCCAGCGATGATAAGAAATGTATTAAATCTATTAAAAACTATCTTAAATCTTTTTTCGATATTAAAGATTTTGGGAACTAAATTACTTCCTAGTTATTGAAGTTTGTCGTTCTCTGGAAGACTTATTTATTTCGCAAAAGAAGTACACACTTGATATTTTGGATGAGACATATAAATTTGGAGTAAAATCGGCCAAGACTTCATTCATAGATGGCTACAAGGCCAAGCGAAAGGGGGAGAAAGGCGAAGAAAGGCGAAGAAGAGGAAGAAGACAAACCATATGAAGATCCAGCATAATACCGCCAGCTTATTGGTAAGCTGATCTATCTAACTATTACTAGACCTGATCTTTGTTTTTGCTGTGAATCAGGTCAACCAACACATGAAAACTTTCCCAAAAAGTTTCATTGGAGCATGGTGAAAAGGATCATTCAATATCTCAAGGAAAGTACGGGCTAAAGAATTTGGATGGGAAGGAATATGAGCACCCGAGATAGTAGGTTATTGTGATGCAGATTTTGTTGGGGATACATTGGATAGGAAATCAACCACCGGCTATTGCATTTTCATTAGAGGAAACTTGGTTACTTGGAAATCAAAGAAACAAAATGTGGTGTCTTGTTCAAGTGTAGAAGCGGAATACCGAGCAATGAGGAAACTAACGAATGAACTTACGTGGCTCAAAGCACTCCTTATAGATTTTGACATTGAGTCTTCCAGTCGTATCACACGAAAGAATCAAGTATATCGAAGTGGATTGTCAGAAGGTCCAAGAAAAGATTAAAGAAGGCATGATCCTATCATGCTGTACTCGAAGAGAAGATTAATTGACTGACATCTTCACAAAAGCTACAAGTCTTAAAGTTTGCTCTCACATTCACCGCAAACTTGAACTTATAGACCTTTCACATCTATGATCGGTTATCCCGTCTCCGTGGACATATTACTCTTTTTTCCTTACCAAAGTTTTGTCCCAATAGATTTTCCTTGATAAATTTTGAATGAGGTGATGCTTCACAGGGTTTCCAAGTTTAGCCTTTTGATGCCTTTGCGGCTAAGTTTGAAGGGAGTATTGATCAAAATTACCTTGGATCGATCGATCCAGTTTATCTTGGAACGACTGTAAGATTTTGGATCGATCGATCCCACCTCCGATCGATCGATCTGTCTTACCTTCATTTTGTCGTAAGTTTTGGGATCGATCGATCCAGCTTCTGATCGATCGATCCGCCGAATCATTTATCTTACCATAAGTTTTGGGATCGATCGATCCAAACTTAGATTCCAACGCAAATCGATCTTGCCGCCTAGAATTCAAATTTTCACCCTTCTCTTTCTCTTTCATGCAAGCACATACAATTATCAACGAATTCATATGTTGTTCATGCAGAATATATATATATATATATATATATATATTAAATTTGTAATCTATATATTTGATTGTATTATTTTAACATAAAATTAATAAAAAAAAAATTCTATTCTTCACACTATTTTCTTATTTTCTTAAATTGTTCAGCAAATTCTAACTATTTTATATTCTCTTGTTGTAACCGGGAACGTTGATCTTGAAGATATGAACGTCGGGAGATTCCATCCAATCAATCAGAGCCGTGATCCTGACCATTATCGGAATCTCCGAAATGGATACCAGAATATTCCGTCTCCCATCGTTATTTCCTCTCTATTCTTCTTTAGCTAAGATCGCTCTAGACATGTCACGTGTAAATATATGTGAGTGAAAATATTTATACTGAGTGTAGACTGTTCTTCGTTAACTTGTTTGTTGTTTTCCGAACATTGGAGAATACGAGAGGCGGTTATACACTACTTTTCAGAGTATATCGATTGATTGTAACCGTTGGACGAAAGTTTTTGGATTTATGAGTGTCATTTGGGTCTTCTTTCCAAGTGCAGACCAATTTAATAACAAAATATACATTATCCTCCCTATGTCCCAGATGTTTTAAACTGCGCCGGATGCAAAGTTTTAAATTTTTTGTTATGGTATAGTTTAAGTAAATTATAAATATTTGGTGGTGTTATAATATAGTTCATATAAATTGTTAGAGTAATTATTAATATAGTTTATATAAATTATTAGTAGAATGATTATTAATATTAATGATTATATAGATATTTTAAATGTTGATTAAATGTTTTACAAATGATAATTATTTTTAGTGATGGCTGGATATCAGGTGCAATATTAAATTATATATAATATATAATAATAATCTCGTTTAAAATTTTAAAAAAATAATATAAAAATTAAATTTAAAATTATTATTTTAGTCAGTATTTATAATAAGTTTTTTCTACGATAAACTAAGCTCCCACCAGTCAGCAATATAAAAATCAGATATAAGTCTTTGAGAAAGACTTATATAGACAACTTTAAAAGCCAATTAGGAGGGAGAAAAAAGTACTAAATTGGAGAAAAGAAAATCATATTGAAAAGTTTTTTAGTCAATAATTCTGTAGCATCCTATTCGGATAAGAAAAGTATCCTTTTCCTTTTGTTTTTGTAATCAATAATTCTACATGGGTGCAACTTTGAAGTCATCATTTACAAAGTTTACGTGACAAAGTTTCCTTCTTGTTCTGAGCTTTTACTTGTCACTGCAAACGCAAAATGGCAGAAGTAATCGTGATTTCTTCCAGCATGGTTCGACCCAAAAACATAAACAAATCAGGTCATACAAAGATCCATCTAACTCCATATGATCTTAAATTTCTTAATTTTCTTTATCCTCAAAGAGGTCTTCTCTTCCCCAAACCCGACCAAGAAATCAATATCATCCCTCGATTAAAGGCCTCTCTTTCGACAGCCTTAGAGATCTATTTCCCGTTCGCTGGTCGCCTCATCAAAGTGAAGAACCAAGAAGACAATTCAACTTCGTATTACATCGATTGCGACGGCTCAGGAGCCAAATTCATTCACGCAAAAGCCGATTCTGTCTCCGCGAACGATCTCCTTCAACCTCATGACTCTGTTCCTAACTTCGAAAGGTGTTTCTTTCCCGCAAACGATCTCAAAAGCTTTGATGGAGTCTCTGAGTCCTTGCTTGCGGTGCAAGTGACCAAGATGAGCGATGGAGTTTTCAAACAGCTTCGGTTACAATCACATGATAGCTGATGGTTCTTCTTTCTGGAATTTTTTCAACACTTGGTCCAAGATTTGTTTGAACGGTTCGAGTTCTAATATTCAGCCTCTTGTTCTCAAAGATTGGTTCCTAGAAGGGATCGATTATCCGATCCATATTCCGGCTTCAGAAAATGTGAAGCCACCAAGATTTGAAATCCCAACTAAAGAAAGAGTGTTTCACTTCACAAAGAAGAATATTTCAGATCTTAAAGCTAAATCTATTGGCCAAATTGGTTCCACTGATCTGACAATCTCCTCTCTTCAAGCGGTTTTAGCATATCTATGTATATCAATCATCAAATACAGTGGTCTAAACCGAGACGAAAATACGCATTGCATAATAACTGCGTATATGAGACGGAGACTAAACCTTCCTCTTGAGATAGAATGTTTCGGAAATGTAACCCATCAAGCGATGGCTATAGCCACAGTGGGAGAGATCTTGGATCATGGGCTAGGCTGGGCTGCTTTGGAAATAAATAAACAGGTGAGAACACTAACGAATGAAAATTACAAGACTTTTGGGGAAATTTGGGTTAGAAATGTGATGATGTCCCCAAATAAGTGGTGGGAGTAGAAAGGTTGATACTTATCTGATTGTCACAAGCTCTCCTTGGTTTGAAGTGTATGATAACGATTTCGGTTGGGGGAAACCAATTGTGGTTCGAGGCTTCGAGCTGAACCGGTTCTGGTTTTGGTGTCTCGCTTGTAGTTTTTAGGGGTTTAGAAGAAGGGAGTCTTGATGTTGATGCCAGCATCCCTTATCCATTTGGTCCGATGAATTATTGAACCTATTGACCCATGTTTGAGTCGTTGGATAATGGTGACCATTGATCTGATTGGTCGAATAGATATTTTTCCTTCTTTTTTTTTTCTGTCGTCAATATTATTATTTTTTTGTCGTCATAAATATGTTTGAATCAATATTTTTTTTCCTTCTATCTAATGTAATAGTATTAAATAATTAAATATAATAATTTAAATACTAGTCAGAGTCAAAATATTTGTAATATCACACTTAGAATAATTATCCGGATCCGGATTCGTTATCTAATCCAAAAATGGGTATCCGAGCAAAATGAATACGAATTCATATAGTGAATTTTGGGATCCGGCGGATGCAGATACAAATAATACAAAAGTTTGGGCCGGATAATCGGATATCCGAGTATTAGTCATGGACTAATTCTAAATCCCAGAAACTTGTAAGCCCATGTAACATTGTAGCCTAAGAATTTCTCATCGACATAGTCACACGGCAAAACGGTTTCTCACCGACACAACGACTCGAGTCTCGAGCATCACTTTGACTTGACGAACTCTAATTTCAGTTCCTTCGAATCGTCACTTCTTCTTCTTTAATCCACAACTCAGAAGCTCTCTAGACTCATGTACGGGCCTCTCTATTTCTCTGTATTATTCGATGTATTGAGAGATTTAGGTTTCGTATTGAGTCTCTGTATTATTGTTCGTGTTTGATTGAATCTGTGATTTTGATTCCGTTTTAACCAAACATGTGGTTCGTGTTTCTCTGTTTGTTGCATCTGGGTTTTGTGTTTCTCTGTTCTTGTTGACTCCGTTTTAACCAAACTAGTTTGTTGAATCTGTGGTTCGTGTTTCTCTGTACTTTTCTTTATACCTTTCTCTACCTTGTGTTAGCTTACAAGCTTACTGCTAAGTGCTAACTTGCTTCTGGTTATAGGTCTTAGTATTTACATTTGAATGTCAGCATTGCGGAGAAAGGTATATCTTTTATAGATATTGAGATGCTTTTGAGTATTTGATAATGAGCAGGGTCATTGTTTTTGAAAAAAAAATATATCCACTAGATAGTTTCTGTTTTTATCAAATAAAAAGAGAAAACCTTTAATTTTATTTCTGATCTATTTTATAGAAATAATGAAGTTCAATTTGGGGGTGAGATTCAACCACAACGATGATGTTAAAATCTAGAGGTTCCAGCTGGTGATGTGAAGGTTGATGCATTGATTGAAATCTAATTTCTGTTCTTTTATTCATTTTTTTATCATTTGGAGTGAACTTACCATGAAGTAGAATGTAGTCCTAGGGATGTGAATATCTGTTTTTAGTTGTCACTCTCTCCTTAAGCTTTTTTTTACCTTCTTATATTTGTTTATATGCATATAGTTGATCGACAAGGTGTGAAATCTGAATCAGCCAATATTAAGGTGAGTGGTCTTGCTGATTATGTGCATGTCATTGTTTCTTTGGAATTAAAGTAATCTATTTTTGCAATCTTGAGCCGCTTCTTGCATATTTATAAGAACTTGCTTCCCCTAATCTTCCTTAAAACTGTGAATTAGTTTGCTTCTCATATTATGAAAACTGAATTGATTTGAAGCTGAAACCTAATAGTGGTTTGCGAATATGTTCTTTTAGATTTCAGAACTGGATTTTGAGACTCCTCTAGAGGCCCATCGTGGAAGTTTTTCTACTGTAAGTCCTTCAAATCTTTACCATCTTGTTATGAACAATTCATTTTGGGGTATTTATTGATGATATAACCATCAACTAGTCACTTGGGCATTGGTTGATTATTGGGAAGATTTATGAGTACCTTATTTGTGTTACTTTGTTAGTTTCAACCTGGTTTCAGCAGTTCAAAAACCTCTTGTTGGTGTTATTTGAATTAGATTTCAGTTTTGAATTAAGGATGTATTCATTGTGTAGATGGATTCTACGGATGATACTACAAAATCAACAACAAATTGTGGTTCTAAGGATGAAAGCTCCAATCAAGATTCAAATGAACCACATCAAAAGACAGAGTCTTCAACAAATATTAAGGAATCAAAGACAACATCTAAGGTATGGTTGTGTTTTGTGAAGACTAAAATTCCTGACAAAACTAAGTGTATTCATTGTGGAGCAATGATTACGTGTAGAAATAAGCATGGTTCCACAACTAATGCAATGTTAAAACACATCCCTGTATGCAAAATGATGATTCGAGAAGAAGGTGATGGTGGAAATGATGGTAAAAAGGGGAAGAATATAACATTATTGCATCATAATCAAATAGATGGGGTTGTATGGAGTAAAGCACCATCTTATGTGGTGTTTAGTCAATCACCAACTCGTAAGGCATTAGTGGAAATGATCATTATGGATTAGTTGCTTTTTAGATATGTTGAACATAAGGGATTTAGAAGATTCATGAGCGTTATTGTACCACGGTTTGATATCTCCTTTTGCCAAACAATGGCTAGAGATTGTTTAGAATTTTATGAGGATGAAAGGGACAAGCTTAGGAAGTTTTTTCTAAACTACAAAGGCAGTATTTCTTTGACTACATATTGTTGGACTTCTATACAAAATCTGAGCTACATGTGTATATCTGCTCACAATATAGATGAGAATTGGAGGCTGCACAAAAGAATCATTAATTTTTGTATAGTTGATAATCATGCTGGTGAAACAGTTGGTAAAATGGTTGAGAAGTGTTGCATTTTCTGGGGAATTATATGGGTGTTCACCATTACAGTAGATGATGCAAGTTCTAATGATCTTGCATTAAAATATTTGAAGAAAAAGTTGACTTCATGGGGAACAATGATTTTGGGTGGAGAATTTCTGCACATGCGCTGTGGAGCACATATTTTAGGTCTAATTGTGAAAGTCGGTATTCAGGAAGCACATGGTTTAATCTTTAGGATTAGATCAGCTGTTAGGTATGTTCGATCTTCACCTGGAATGCTAAAAAGGTTTAAGGAGTGTTTGAAGATTCAAAAGGTTGAATCAAATGTTGGTGTCTGTTTAGATGTTGAAACAAGATGGAATTAAAATTTTCTACTTACTACAAACTGATGTGAGTCTGAAGAAAAGGTTTGGTATGCTTGAGCTAGAAGATGAAAAGTATGTTGAAGACCTTACCAACATCTGCGAAGGTGTACCAAGTGAAAGTGATTGGTCATATGCTAGTGCATTGTCTGATATTTTGCAGTATTTTTATGATGCAACTGTCAACATCTTTAGGTCTAAATATGTTAGTAGAAATACATATATGAAAGAGATATTCAGAGTGGGTTGGATGATAGTGAAGATGGGCATAGTGGAGGATGAACAAAAGAAAGCTATGCTGAAAAAATGAAGCTGAAGTTTTATAAGTATTGGGGAAATTTTGACCATACAAATATACTAATCTATGTTGCTATAGTTCTTGATCCGCAATACAAAATGAGATGGGTAAAGTGGATGATTGATGGTACGTACTCACCTTATGAGGCTAAGTGTTTGATTGAAAAGATCACAAATACTTTGGACAGATTAGTTGCATATTATGTATCTTTGCAATCACAATATCCAATGGTATCTTCCCAAAGAAAAAGAGATTCTGAGTCAGAGTCTAAGGACAAAAAGAAGAGATATTCACTCATGGACGCAATGTTTGATGATGCAGAGGAAAGTGAAGGGTCTGAGGTTATAAATCAGAGCTATAGTTTTATTTAGATGATATTTGGGAGAATCAAAAGAATCCAAGTTTTAAAATATTAGATTGGTGGAAGACAATATGTTCTAAGTATAAGGTTTTATTTCTGATGGCAAAAGACTTGTTGGCTATACATGTCTCAAATTTTGCATCAGAATTTGCGTTTAATACAGGAGGTCGAGTACTTGATCGTTTTCATAGTTCACTAACACCAAGAACCGTGTAAGCTCTTATATGCACTCAAGATTGGTATCGTGATGATGTTGTAGATTTAAACGTAGAAGAATTGCTTGTTGAGCTTGAGAATATCAAATCAAGTTCATACTTTTTTATTTTCCACTTTCAATATCTTGTAATAGCTTTTCTAATACTAATTTATGGTTGTTATCTTATACAGAAGTGAAGACTCTAAGCATACAACTATGATCAGATTTGAGTTGTGTACAAATGTCATTCAGTTTCAGTTTTCTTAATTTGAACTTGATGATTGGTGTTTGTAGAAATTGGTTGAATATCATTCAGTTGTGTAAGAATACAAAAGTGAAGACTCTAATGTATGATATTAATGTTTTTTGATTTTTAAGTTTTAATACGGATCCGGATCTGTATATTCGCGGATATTCAATTTTTTCTCCGGATATCCGGATTTCAGATATCCATAATTTCGGATATAGATATAGATAGTCATTTGACAGATCTTCTGGATCCGAATACAGATTTAGATATCATGGAAAAGACGGATATCTGAATCCTTAACAGAGCTAATCACACACAAATAATGATTGTAAAAAAGATAAACGTGTTGTACAACTATGGCTGAAAAAAAAACCAATATAAAGAAGAGAAATGGGCTCCGCCAAAAAACAATTCTTTCCCTTTCTGCATTTGCTTGTCTTTTTCGAAATATTACATTTTATTACTTATATCATCAGTTTTGTACACCGCCATACACCATCATGTTCGTATACCAACTCTCACTAATCCAAGTGAATCTGAGTTGAAATATGACAAATAAAACTCTCTAGATCAGAAAAGTAAAAGAATAATAATTTGTTAGAAAATACCTATTGATGAAATACTTGTGATAGAATCGAGATAAAAAATTAAGGAGAAAAAGGTAAAAGAGTTGGCAAAGAAAGAAAAGAGATTTTAATTTACTCTCAATGAAAAATATAGTTTATATGAAATTATTGGTCTTCTAAATACTCGGATATAATGAAAGAGGCCTAATTATCTGATTGCAAATGGTAAATGTTCTTCTTTTACAATTACTTAAAAGTAAAACAACACATTTTCCAAAATTGTCTCTATATATTATAAGTAAACATATAAAAAGAGTTGAAAACATTATATGTGGATTATTTGTTAGTATCTTATACAAAAACATTATTCCTTAACTTTTGTTACAGTTACAAATATATTTGGAAAAATGTTAATTAATTACTTAATATTTAACCAAATCATGGTGGTTCAGTTGTTGAAGAATTCGTCCTGCGTTTACCTGACTAGGGCTGCTATCTTAACTAATATATTCCAATGTAAATATATTTAAAGAAGTGTTACTAAGTTTTTATAGTGATTGATCCAACTGTTAACCAATAGTGATTCTAAAACAATTGTTAACCAAAACTAATTAAACTTTACCAGCTTCTGATCGTTCCAACTCTTAACCAACTTAGCAAACTGCCGGTTTAGCTCAAGAACATTTATTCTTATCCCATTTACGATTAACAAAGTTTATTATTTACCAACAAAACCATTGGTCAATACGTTCACTAGTACATCAGACCATAAAGAAGTATTTAAAGTCGCATGAACATCAATACTCCCTTCTTCAACTCCCCGAAACATTACGAGCAAACCACCAATACCATTACCCGGTCCAGCTCGAACCGCTATCGGTTTTCCCCAACCGAAATCATGATCGTAGAATTCAAACCTTGGAGAGCTTGCGACGATCAAAGAATTATCAGCTAATCTACTCCCAACTCCTATTTTTGGGATCTTAACATTTCTAACCCAATTCTCTTCATAAGATTTATAACTCTCATTCGTTAGTGACCTCACCGATTTATTTATTTGCAAAGCAGTCCAGCCTAGTCCATGATCCAACAGCTCATCCACGGTGGTCGTAGCTGATGCGAAATCAATCACATTCCCAAAACACTCTTTCTTGAGAGGAGAGTTTAGTCTCTGCCTCATATCCGCGGCTACTTTGCATTGTGTTTCTTCTTCTCGATTTAGACCGCTGTGTCTGATGATTGATAGCCATAGATATGCCACAACAGCTTGAAGAGACGAGATTTTCAGTTCAATGGAGCCGATTTCTTCGTTGGCTTTCGCTTTGAGATCTGAAATTTTCTTCTTTGAGAAGTGAAACACTATTTCTCTAGTTAATATTTCACGCCTTGGTGGCGTCTTCATCTCTGAAACCGGAATATGGATAGGGTAATCGATCTTGTCAAGGAACCATTTTTTGAGAACAAGAGGCTGAATATTAGAAACTGAACCGTTCAAACAAATCTTAGACCAAGTTTGGAAGAAACTCCAAAAGGAAGAACCATCGGCCATCATGTGATTGTAACCAAAACTAATGAAAACTCCATCTTTCATCTCGGTGACTTGCAACGCAAGCAAGGGCTCCGAGACAAACGCATCATGGCTTACAACATTGTTTGTAGGGAAAAATTGCGATATGAAATCAGGAAGAGAGCCATGAGATTGAAGTAAATCAATAACAGAGACAGTTTCGGCTTTTGCATGGACAAATTTGGCACCAGAACCATCACAGTCGATGTAAAACGACACCGTATCGTCTTTGTGATTGTTGACTTTGACAAGACGACCAGCGAACGGGAAATAGATCTCTAAGGCAGTCGAAAGAGAGGCCACTAATCGAGGGATGATATGAGTTTCTGAGTCGGGTTTGGGGAAGAGAAGACCTCTTTGAGGATAAAAAAGATAAAGAAGGTCAAGATCATGGGGAGTTAGATGGATCTTTGCTCGACCCGATTGGTTTATGTTTTGGGGTCTTACTATGCTTGAAGAAATCAATGTCACTTCTACCATTTTGTGTCTATAAAGAAGACTGAAAACTTTGTAACATATAAATAAATCATATAGAATAGACACATAAAAGAAAACTCCAAGCCTTATCTTTAAAGCTTGGTGCTCGACCTTTCATATATAGTATTTGTTTCCTTAAATTGTGGGCATTATACCATTTTCTTATTTGTTTACTAGAACATGCATATAATGTGAAGATTTCTGTTATGATGTAATATTTTTCATTTTGATTGTGACAAGACATTAGGTAGGTATACAATTGTATTTTTACCATGTAGAACACGTGGTCAGTGAACTCTTGATGTTATATGGCGGAGTGTCGTTTACTCCAATGATTCAGATAGATAGTTCCAAACGCATGACGCATCGTACAGAGTATGAAGTAAACATACTTATATTAAGTTTTTGAAAGGATCTATTTTTTGAAATTTTCTCTACAATATAAGCATATATGTAGAAAATATTTCTTGTTTGCGTTGCAAGTTTTATTTAATTTAAAATGACTAAACCAGACGGTTAGGATTTGGCGTGTGACCCTTTTATTATATTGAATGTATGGGTGTCTTGGTTCATGCTCCTAATTTATCACACATAATTTCTTCAATTCATAATTCAGCTTTAATAAAAGAACCCAAAGTTGACCCAAAAAAAAAAGAACAAAGAAAGTACCTTAAACAACTCTTTTTTGTCCGAATATATAACATTAAACATTGAATTATTATTAAGGAACATTTGATTATACAGCACTGCAGAATCCAAAGCCACCAGATACATACAACCCATGGCAGAGACATCACATGTTAAAAAATTTATTAAAAATGTGGATATTTATCATCGAGTCAGGGATTCGGTTTAGGTCATAAACCAGGTTGTCGTATCAGTTGGGTCATAAGAAAAATCTAGAAGATAAGGATTACAAGATGTTTTATGATTTCCTATTTTCTTTAAGAACAAGAAAGACAATATTCAAAAGGAAAAAGGAAGTTCAAATCCTCTTTCTATTTGGAATAAGTGGTCTTAAAACACTATATAAAGAGGGGTAAGGGTTCATAATTCATCATCCAGAAAACAAAGCAAACACAAGGAGAAACATAGAGAGAGCCTTAGGGTTTAAAGTTCTCGGGTGTTCTAGTTTCTAAGTGATGTTTTGCAGGTGGATTTCTGTTTCTTGTTTTTTTTCTTAATCTCGGGTTTGGGCACCGAAATCTCGATTCCGTGGCACATCATCATGGTAGTTTTGTTTATTCGTGAGGTATTTATCACAAGAACACAAGATTGGTGAGAGAGAGACTTAAGAGAGATTGTAAAACAATAATCCTACAAGTTATCTTCTAGTGGATGTTTGTGAGTTTGGCTCATATGAGACGTACTCTCTGGTTTGAGAATAACTCGTTAAATTTCCGTGTGTTCATTATTTAGTTAATTGCATTATCAAGACATACTAATCAATGAACATTCTGGTCAAATAATGTTATCTAGACTCAAAGGAAGTACACACACTAGACTTTTGTGAGGAATGTGTACTAGGAAAATCACATAAGCAGAGCTTTTCGGAAGTTAAGCACACGAAGCACACGTGTGCAAGTATTTTAGACTATATGCATAATGATTTGTGGGGATCAGTCTCTAATGAAGCAAGTTTATCAGGTTGCAAGTATTTCCTAACATTCATTGATGATTACTCAAAGAATGTTTGGATTCGGTTCCTAAAAAGCAAGGAAGAGATGTTTGAGAATTTCTCTGAGTGGAAAACTTTAGTTGAGAATCAAACAAAGAAGACTCTTAAGTGCTTAAGAACAGACAATGGTCTGGAGTTATGTAACCAGGAAATGGATAAACTGTGCAAGGATATGAGAGTCAAGAGACAAATGACATGATGCACTTACACTCCACAGCAGAATGGAGTATCAGAAAGGATGAACAGGAAAATAGCTGATAAGATTAGGTGCATGTTGGCTGAAACCGGATTAGAAAAGAAGTTCTGGGCTAAGGCTGCAGCCACTGCGGTTTATTTAATAAACAAAACTTCTAATGCTTCGCTGAAGTTCAAGATTCCTTAAGAAGTTTGGTCAGGAGCTAAGGTGAATTACAGCAATCTCAAGAGGTTTGGTTGTGTTGCAGACATGCATATACAACAAGACAAACTAAGACCTAGAGCTGTTAAGGGTTTCTTCATGGGATATCCTCAAGGTATTAAAGGTTATAGGATATGGTTACAAGAAGAAGGAAAATGTACTACCAGCATGAATGTGGTCTTCGACGAAGAGAAGTTGTATAAGGAAAGGAAAACTAAAAAGCAACCTAAAGCCAAAAGTAAGGAGGTTGCTTTCAGTACTGAACTGATCCAAGGGCCAAACAATATTGTTACGGTTCAAAGCTCCTCGGATCAAGGTGGAGCTGTTTCATAAGAGGATGAAGATGAAGAAAGCACTGGTCAAGGTGGAGCATCATCAGATATAGAAACTAAAACAACTAGTGTAACAGAAAGAGAATCTGATCCAGATGAGATTCTAGAAGAAGCTGAAGCAGAAGAGTATGATTCACTCTATGGTTATCTACTCGCAAGAGATAGAGTAAGACGAGAAAACATACAACCTTCACAAAGATATGGAGACTCCTCACATTTTGTGGCTTATGCACTAGCTTGTGCAAAAGATCTAGAACTAGATGAGCCACAAACTTTGGGAGAAACTAAAAGAAGTAAGGAATGGAAGAAGTGGGAGAAAGCTATGATAGAAGAGATGAATTCTCTGGATAAAAATAAAACGTGGGAAGTTGTTTCTAAGTAGAAGAAATAGAAGACAATCGGGTGTAAAGGGATCTTTAAGCTAAAAGAAGGCATTCCAGGAGTGGAAGAACCTAGATACAAAGCTAGACTAGTAGCTAAAGGATATACACAGGTTGAAGGAGTTGACTTCAATGAGATATTCTCACCAGTTGTTAAACATGTTTCTATACGAATCATGTTATCGGTTGTGGTGAATTTTGATCTAGAATTGGAGCAACTAGATGTCAAGACTGCTTTTCTACACGACACACTAGATGAAGTCATCTACATGAATCAACCAGAAGGTTTCATAGAGATAGGTAAAGAAGACATGGTTTATCTTCTAAAGTCTCTCTACGGGTTAAAGCAGTCTCGTAGACAGTGGAACCACGAGTTCAATGACTTCATGAAGTCACAAGGGTTTCACTGAAGCATCAATGACTTGTGTGTTTATCACAAAGGATCAACCATTGATGACCAGGTATTCCTATTACTCTATGTCGATGATATGCTAGTAGTGATTAAGGACTTAAAGAAGGTAGAGATCTTAAAGAAAATTCTAAACATCAAGTTTGAGATGAAAGACTTAGGTCCATCTACAAGGATTTTATGCATGCATATCATCAGGGATGGAAAAAATGGAGTTCTTAAGCTATCACAGGGAAGTTTCTTCATAAAGGTGAAGGTCATCGCCTGATTTGGCAAGAGCGTACTCTGAGATTGCTCTGTCGGTTGAATATCTCAGAGGGAAAAGGAAAGAGACTCAAGTTAGTAGCGGTACAAGTCTCGCTAAGAAATCGACAAAAGAAAATTCAAGATTGAAGACGGTAAAGTCTAAAATTACAAAGAATCGAGTGTTCTAAGGGATTTACTTCGCACATGCATACAAGGATTTGAACTCCTTGCGTTCTTTTTCGTCTGAAAAGAGAAAAGAACATGTTAAAGGTTCGGGGGTTTAAGCTCATAAGCAGAGCAAAGCAGAGATCGTCACCATATAGAGACGAGTCAAAGTTTTGGTTATCGTTCCTTGAGTAACAACAACATTACTCATGACAGCTTTGAGGTACTTGGGCGGGAGTTGCGTAGAGTTGTTGGAAGCATCCATTAAAGATGGCGACAAGTTTTCAAGGTTCATCGGAATAGGTGAAGTTGGACCAGACGACAAAGGTGGAGATTTATGGATATTTATCGGGTCAGGGAACCAGTTTGGGTCATGAACCGGGTTGCCGCATCAGTTTGGTCATAAGAAGAATCTAGAAGATAAAGCTTACAAGATGTTTTATGATTTTCTATTTTCTTTAGGAACAAGAAAGACAATTTCCAAAAGGGAAAAGGAAGTTCAAATCCTCTTTCTATTTGGAATAGGTGGTCTCAAGGCACTATATAAAGAGGGGCAAGAGTTCATAAATCATCCAGAAAACAAAGCAAACACAAAGAGAAACATAGAGAAAGCCTTAGAGTTTAAGGTTCTCGGGTGTTCTAGTTTCTAAAGGATGTTTTGCGGGTGGGTTTCTGTTTCTTGTTTTTCTTCTTAGTCTCGGGATTGGGCACCAAAATCTCTATCCCATGGCACATCATCATGGTAGTTTTGCTTATTCGTGAGGTATTTATCACAAGAACACAAGATTGGTGAGAGAAAAAGAGACTTAAGAGAGGTTGTAAAACAATAATCCTACAAGTTATCTTCTAGTGGATGTTTGTGTCCTCGGCTCACACGAGACGTACTCTCTAGTTTGAGAATAACTCATTAAATTTTTGTGTGCTCATTATTTAGTTAATCGCATTATCAAGTCAGATTAATCGAACTAAAACCTTAAAAAAAAAAAAAATAATCTCTCAAACCAAAACGAATATTATCATCAACCAACAAACGACAACAAAAAATCAAATTGCAAACGTCCAGGGAACTAAATAATGCAAATGGCTAATTGATTTGCCATGATATATCTTAATATTTTATGCCCCACTCCATACACAAACCCGATAAGTCCCAATCATGATGCTAGTACGATGTCTGTAAAATCGAAGCTACCATGAATGCGTTCTGTAACAATATGTGATATAATCATATTCACTAGTTCCTATATATCATCTTAGTGCATCTCAATCTACAATGTTTGCGAAAACACAATGCCATATATTACTACATTTTAACTGGTTTGGTTTTAGGTAATACCAGTTAAAAATGTAAATTGATTTACCTGCTCAATCTGGTTCATATCGATTGGAACATTCATATCCAGCAAAATATATTCAGGAGGAGTGGCACACCCTGAACACACAACAATTTAGCACATATATTACGTCTTACGTGTATAATGCATATAGGAAAATTCTATTCGTCTTAGCACATATATTACGTCTTACGTGTATTACGTATATTACGTCTTACGTGTATAACGTATATAACGCACATATATTACGTCTACATATATTCCAAAATCTTTATGTGATTTTCCATACCGTGACTTCAGGATCGGACTTCAAAATCTTTCTGACTCTATTTAGCGGCAAATGATTCTGGCGGTTGAACCCTGTAAGCAACCAAAACAAGTCAAAGACTTCAGTAGCCAAAAGCAGAATAAAAGTTTGAAACATTATGTCACCTGTGAAGTTATGTAGCTGATCCCTTTTTTCCCAAAATATCTTCAAAGCTGTTTCCAATGAAGAGACCTCCTTGATCTGTCCATCAGAAAATTGTGACGAGTTCACACCAAAAGGTTAAAGACAGGAGATATCAAAAGACTTCAAGCCAACAATAGAGAACAATGACTGAATGAATTTACCTTGTTCTTCACTGGATGATAAGGCCGCACGTGATCAAGCGTTGGCATCATGTTAAGTGAACACGGCTCAACAGGTTCCGTCGTGATGCGAGATGATTTAACAGATGCATCTGGAATCAAGGATGAGCTTGCTACTATTGGCATTACGTTATGTTTGCACAACAGATGATGAAAAATCGGTGAAGATGTTGATGATGAAGATAAAATTTCTCAAAAACTATATTTCTTAAAAAAATCAATTCGAACATGAAATTTTGAAGAAAAAAAACTAACTGTAAACAATATATTTTGTTACAGCTAGAATGTGTCTAACTTATGTAAGATATGATCAATCATGCAAAACAATGAACAGGAAGACGAACCATTTCATGGATTCAAGACTTCATAGGTATTCTAACAAATATCATTGTTCTCAAATATCATTGCTTTTTTTTTCTTTTACTTTCCGACTAAAAACCATTCACTAGAAAAGATCACAACTTACAATTGCTATATGACATCCATCACTTTTTTTTAGAATTACAATGAAAGAAAACTACCACACATTGTTTTGTCCGACTACTGTACGTTCACAACAAAACCACCAACATATATCTCTTTTTTGTCTGGTGTGACGACGCCACACACAGCTATATGCATCTCTCGATAGAACCCTAAGCGCGTAACGTTTTCTGTCACCACCTCGATTTATTTATCTGTTCCACGAGCAAATCCTAAAACCCACTTAATCTTCAAATCTTCATATGAAATTGGACTTCACTTTGAAATAAGGTCCACATAACATGTTTCATGAACTCAAAGCCCACGTGTCTTTTTTCTTTCTTCTGGTGTCTTCTCAATAAAACCTCAATGCCACATCATCAAAGCTGATACTTGACTTCTTTATTTCATTTCAATTCATTATATTTCTCTTTATGGCAACTCTTCAGCAACGTCACTTGTGTCATACACACAATTCTTGTATCACACCCACTCACCTCTGCTCCAACAACTCTTCAACAATGTCACTTGGGTCACACCCACAGTTCTTGTATCACCTCTTGAACTCTATCATTACGTTGAGTATAACAACCGGTTACAAATATATTTTCGGAGACTAGATTGTGTTTGAAATTGGTGATTCATAAGTCTATGGTAGATTATAAGCCTAGAATTTTTTTGTAATTATATGACGCGTCATGAATTGTTTTGGTATTAGCCTTGTAGATGAACTAATGCGTGATCAAGAAATTGAAAAACATGGCACGAGTAAACTCTCTGTTAAGGATGAACAATCATGAGCAAAAAATATTCTTAGAAATGGCAAAAAGAAATGCTTTTCAAAATTTTTTTTCAAAAATAACAAATCATTCATGTGATAAATATTCAAAAAAAAATCCGAAGCAAAATAGATTAAAATTCTGGTAGTTAGTACAAATAACGGATACAAATTTTTGTTTTTGGATTCTGTTTTGGCAGATTATTTGTTCTAACTACCAGATTCTGTTTTTGGTAGATTATTTGTTTTTTGGCAGATTTTGAATGTTGCTTGTGGTGGAAGTCTTTATCTAGACTTAGAGAAGGAGCTAACGAATAAGTTACCGGAAGAACGAAGAACGAAACATATTGATTATGATGATTATGATGATTATGATGGACATAAACATGTTGTGAGGATTGGTGGGAACAGTCGACTTCATTCTGTTTAAAGATTCATTAGATGGTGATAAAATGGAGATTTTGGTTAATAGTTATCACCATCAAGGTGTTAAGAGATTGGCTCAGAGGTTTGTACCAATGGCGTTTGCTTCAGATGGATTGATGGAAGGGTTCATAATGGGTTTACAATTTAATCTTAGAGAGAATGAGACAACATGATCTTGATGAGTTTGATTATCCTGGTTGTCCTGCTGCTTATCAGGTTTGTGTTCTTGAAGATAGTGACTTAGAAAGAAGTTGTGAAATTGAGTATTTTTTGTGATTTTGATTTGTTTGTAGGAATTTATGAAGGCGGTGATTGCGTATCAGAAGAAACTGAATAGCACAATTCATGTTCCAAAGACATTGAAGCTTGATAGAGAAATGGAGATTAAAAGAAAGATACTCGTTCAAAGTTTCTCGCTTGCGAGGTATATGTACACTAGAGGAGCACCGGGGAAGATTGCATCAAAAGAATCAGAACTCGAAGTTGGAGCCGAGTTTCTCGAGGTAAAGACCACCAAAGCTTGTTTCCATATTATTTTGCAAGAGGCAAAATGGTTTTAGATATTTTTCTGGCCTTTCAGAATCCTTAAAGGTTACATAGTAAGAGTCAGTTCTTTGAAATACATAAGATTTATTTCAATATTCATTTTAGTGGGGGTTAAGATCATGTCTATGGTTTTTGTGATGGGCCAGAGAAGACCTGGATTGGACAAATGGGACATTTTCAGTCTTGATTTCAAATATGTATCCAGTTCTGATATAGGACACAGATGCATGTAGGTTTAAATCTGTCTTGATGGCTTAAGACCTAAAAAGGTCGGGGCGGTCCGGTCTAGACTTTTTTCTTTAATGGAAAACTGATATACCTTCCCGGGCACGGGCTTTTGGCTCACCACAACAGTCCTAGTGATATCCTACTTTTTCTTGTTACGTGTTTTTATCATGGTAGGATTATTGTATCTTCTTGTTGAGTTAGTTTAATCTCTTTACAGTCGAACATGGCACTAAGCGCGGAGCAAGAATGATACACTACATTTTTTTAGGAATGAAATTAAGGTAAAACAATTATATGAGTATTGGTTGTAATGTGAAAAAAATAGCAATTAAAAACGATGTAAAAATCAATTAAAATGAAGCGTTAGGTCAAAAATGATTCACAAAAATTCAGAGATCATGAATCATCAATTATTTAGAGAATAAATAAACTTAATATTAAACTCAAACATGAATATATAATCAAATCAATTACTTTATCTATCAACCTAAGATTTTAAACTGTCATTTGAACTTAGAATCCTAGAGAAGCGTTATTGAGTAGGTATGATTGGTTCACGGATCGTCTTATCATCAACTTTCGTTGGTTAAAGACAATCCACTCATCTATTGTTCTTTCAGGATTCTAAACTACACTTTTAATGCGTTAAAACCTAAGATCAGAATCTAGGTAGCTAATCAAGTTCCAACAATGAGATAAACAATAGATGAAGATATAATAAGATAATTCTATATCTATGTCTAATTCAATGATTCATGAATTCTCTTGGAAACCCTAAACCTAACTATGAAACTACTCAGACATGGAAGTAGAGAAACAACCAAGAGATAAAGAATAACTCATGATCAATAAACTAGAAATCACAAAAGATTTAAGAAATCTCTCTTAGATCTAGGTTTGAATAGAAAAAGTAACGGTAATAGAATAGAAAACGGTGTCTCAACAATGACATAAAAACTAATATATATATTAAATCTCGTTCTGGTCGACATCTATTTCAAAAACAACTCCAGATAGGAAAAATTCTAAGATTTCCTTTTTTCTCGGTTTGGTCGGTCTAGGCTAGATCGATCGATCTAAGGGAGGATCGATCGATCTGAAACTTCACCGCAAACTGGATCGGTCATTCTGATGGTGGATCGATCCGAGGTGGAACGATCAATCCATGGTTGTTCTGCTCAATCCAAAACTTCACGGTGTTTCCCTTTAAGTTGGTTTATCGATCTAATATGTAGATCGATCGATCTGAGGTTTAGAAACACATGCTTCTTGTTTTTTTGTTCTAATCTTTGCTCCATATGCATTAGACTTTTTTCACACGTGTTTCAACCTGAAAAGACTTTAAAACACTAGAAAAGACTCTCAAAAGCTACTAAAACCTAAGTCAGACTGCGTTAAATACACAATATATCAATTCCCCATACTTGAATCCTTGTTTTTCCTCAAGCAAGAACAAACAAATAAAAAAAAGTTCAGAAAAAAGGTTTGAAAAACGGGAGCTTACATATTCCTTTAGATTTCACCGCGTTGAACTTTCAATCCTTGAGAATTTAGAACAGGTCAAAGAACCAGTTAGTACTACATATACTTTACTATAAGCATAACAAATATTACCGTACTCTAGCCCCCGAAATCTCCATTGTCCACCCTCTAATATTCATTAATTTTTTTTTGTTGTAAAGTGAAGTCTCACAAAGATGTTATTAGTTGCAACATACGATTGGAATGGAAGGATAGTTTGATGGTGGCTGTTAGGCTCTGCTGATTAAGATGGATGCAAATCATTGCGCAAAATCATAGTGAGACGAAGAAAAAATGTTCGTACACAAACTCTTGAACCTTGGAATTTATGTAAAGATCTGTGAATGTCCTAACTTAGCTGAGTTGGTGCCTAAGATAACACATTAGACTCATATAGACTTTTAATCCGATTCCTTTTTTTTTTCCTTCTCGGTTTTCTTTCTTTTTTTTAAGAAGGGGAATTTGGAACCGGGTCTAGTCATACATTTTTCTGCATCCAAAGACAACTCAAACACGTATTATCTAAGTAAAAGAAAACATTAAACCTACTAGAGATCTTTATAACAAAAAGATGTGTCGGTCCGCATACTCCGTAGTTTTTACACATGATTGCACTTGATGATGATTTTACAGAAGGCATGTGGTTTGAAAGAAAGGATAGGGTGAAGGTGTGGTACCAAGCTAAAGATGAGATTGACCATTAAAAATCCTGAAAAGGGTGGTAGAAAAGGTGGAATTGAACTCTGAATGTAGTGATCATTGTGCGATATCAAGTCTCTGAGTGAGAAATTATGTCAAGTTAAAGGTTCTGTAAGATAGAGTCAACGTTAGATCATTCAGACTTCCAAATGATACGGAATTTTGGGTAAGTTAATCCACTGATGGTGTTTCTAATCTTTATATTCTAAGAAAAATCACGGTTAGAAGTCTATTAGAAAGTAAGTCAACACCAAATAGAATCCAAGAACAACATAAAAGTTTCCCAAAGTTTTGACTCAATAAAAACGACAAAGACTCAAGAAAAACATCAAAATGACTCAAGAGAAGCAAAACAACCAAACAAAATATCGTTAGTCCCAACAAGTACCTTCCTCCAAACTTACTTCACTCCGTTTCTGTGTGAAAGTAGATCTTAAGAAGGATACAACAAATGAAAAATAAAATAGAAAGGATATAAAACAAAGTGAAATAATACAATGAGAAAATAGGTGGTACTACGCAATGATCACTCTTAGAAGTGGCACTTTGATTCTCGCCTGGTGCTCTCCTACGCCTATGTAGTCTTGTATTACCGTCGATATCATCATCCTCTGTAGTCCCACATCCAGCAACGTCATTATCGAATGTAGCAGCAATACCAACTGTCTCTGAAGGCTCAGGAGCTCTGAAACAAGAAGGGGGTCAAGGAAACTGAAGCTTTGCAAGCGCACCCAAATCTGCTACATCATTGAGTTGTTCTTCCGCTGAGAATCAACCATCCACGCCTAACGTTCCTCATCTAACACACCTGCAGGAAGTGGAGGGAGATCGTACTCACCAGTGTATACGAGAAAGAGCTGCTCCATCGTATCATGTGCCGGAAATGTTGACTGAGGCTGAGGCGGAAATGATCTGGCACACTAGCATCCTCCAAATGAGTCTGGGTAATATTCGCTCGAGAAAAGCTACCCCCTACGCCTAGTTGCAGCTATCGTGGATGGAATGGTATACAAGTGCTCAGGTGCATGTAGAAACTCCAGATTCTCAAAAGATGTGAGAGCAGAAAGTAGTAGCTTGCAGTATCTAGTGTTGCCATCGCGGTCATAGAACATGTATTTATAACCCAACTTGAGGATAAGACTGTTTTTGAGGTAGTCATCATCAAGAAGTTCAATCTTTTCTAGGCATGGCGTCATAGTAAGGTCAATATGATGAAACCTGAAAATTGGAGTCAAAATATTCCCAACAGCCTCCGTCTTTGGTCGCGCAGTATTCAGACCATGAAACTTCTTTTGGACCAGAACTGAAGCAAAAATCGCCCTATAATTGGTGTCAAGTACATGTGGAGGTGGCTCGGTGTAAATGTCATAAGCAAATGAGCAAATCCCAAAATGTATCATCATAAACTCATCAAACCTTAAAGAACCCGTCTCTTCCTTAGCAAATAGAGTGTGCCCAATGATCTTAGCCAAAATTTGAACCACTGGGTTCTGAATCAAAGTCAGCTTATTCTCACGCGATTACATGGTCCTGAACCAATCACACTCCACAACCTGAAAAACTGCGGGAAATCTTCGTAAGGAGGAAAAATACAACTCTCCTTGTCCTTGTCAAAACCATAGAGACAACACAAATCCTGAATAGAGATCTCATAGAGAATACCCATGGAGAAATAAGAAATTTTCATATCGCTTACAATAGGAAATTCATCATCTTTAAACTTGAGCTTAGAGGAAGCAAGGAATTGTCGAACTAACTCCGAATAGAGACAATATGTGCGGGTTGCAAATGTACCAAAACCCATCTGAGCCAAATCTCGTGCACATCTTAAGCGATACCCATATTCCGCAAGGTTAAACCACATACAAATTTCTTAAGAAGCATCTGAACACGCAACAACTCATTGTAACAATTACTATTAAAAACAGCCCAGGGTCTCCAAACTTACGGCTACTGTAATTGGTCTGCATTATCGTGGCAGACATATATGGGATTTCAGGAATACGGAGACCAGTGATAGGTGTGTTATCATGTCTAGGCCAAGGATCAGTGGTTAGAACTTTTGCGGGTGCTTCTTCCGCAATGTGAGATGCCGAAGACGTGGATATCGATTTATCCTTCCGCTATACTGCCTTTTTGCTTGTACATCCCTGTGACTTCTCCTTTGTACCACGTGGTAGTTGTCTCTGATTGAATCCATCATCACATGTCATGGCCATTGTCTGCAAAATCAAACACAACCCATATTTATCGAAAATTCACCCATAATTTTATTTCGTACAAAAAATGCACGTATCGATCGTTCTGAAACTAGATTGATCGATCCAAAAACTAACGACATTTTCTCAACGTTGGATCGATCGATCCACATAAAAATCGATCGAGCGATCAAAAATTTTGCTATTCTCTCCTAAAATCACAATTTCAAATCCAAACACACAAATCAATGAAACAAAACTAAAAATCTATTATACATCCAAGAACAACCAAAGAAACCCAAATTTTGAACCTTGAACAATTGATTTTTGGATTGAAAAAGTGGAGATAGAAGCACATACCTTTGTAGATCGAGAGATAGTGTGCTAGAAATAGAAAGTGGGCAAAAATTCAAACAAAATAGACCCAAAATCGTCAAAATCCGTTAAGAATTGATGTAGTTAGGGTTTGAATAATTTTTTCTCTCAAAAACACCTTAAATCGTAAAAGGAAAGAGAAAAAGAGAAGAATGAATCGATTTTGATCTTTAAAATCAGTTGTGGAATGGTTAAATTGTGTTTGTCGGTTTAAATTAAGTGAAATTAAACCAATTTGAATCGGAATAAATAAAAAAATTGAAGAGCGGGGACTTACCTGTGCCCGGATCGATCGATCTGCCTCTGACACCTGTTTTCCTTTTTTTGCTATTTTTACAACACGAAAAATCAAAACTAAAAGTTAGAAGATAAAAAAAAAATTATATCATTTAACAGTGGGTTGTCTCCCACCAAGCGTTTGTTTAATGTCACAAAATTAACTGCAGTTACGCCTAAGCGTGCTGAGAATGCAAAAGAGGATCAAGGTGCGGTGGAGGTGGGTTGAGACGATGTCCTCTTGTTATCTTTTAATGTATCCTAAGCTTGAAAATCCTGCTCAACATGTCATCTACAACTGCTTGGTCTTTTTTCTTAAGCTCTGGAGTGATGATTGTCCTGACTTTAGAGAAAGGCTTTGACATACCTTTGCACTTCAGCTTATACTCAATGGTATCACCAACACAATTATGCAGTGTCAAAGTTATATAAAAACATGTCAGTACTCTCTTGGTCTTTGGATTGCCCCTTTTATCGACCTTCTTGGGCTTTTTTCATAAAAAGGAGTATCTTCATCCATGACTTCATTAAACTTAATCTTATTGTCAAGTGTTTCAGTTGACATGACATCTAGCTTCTTCTCCTCATAGGAAACATAAGAGTCATATTGGTTACCATCACTTTTTGAGATTGCATCATAGAAGACATCGTTGTCGATGTTTGAGAAACATACCCTTTTATTATGTAAATCCACAATTGCACCTGTTGTAGCAAGGACTGGTCTTCTAAGAATCAATGGCATAGAAGAATTCTTACTCATATCTACTACTTGAAAATCTTTAGGCATAAAGCAATTCCCAATCTGCACAAGGTCTTCGACGCATCCTTGAAAAGTTGTTATTGAGGCATCATCAAACCTGATGGATATGTGAGAGGGATGTATAGTATCAATCCCCAAATACTATGCAAGTTCTGTTGACATGAGATTCATAGTAGATTCTAAATCACAGAGAGTGTCTTCAAAATCAACTCCAAAGATGGATCATGGCACAACAAATTTCCCTGGATCTTCTAGTTTAGGAAATTGCCTTAATAATGGATCTTGAATAGCACATGGATCGACAACTATGTTTTGAACTTGAGAGTCCAGAGATGGTAAGTTGATCGATTGATCTGGTGTATCCACATAAATTGATGCAACTTTGATATGTCGTTCAATCTTCTTTGCAATACTGGATGTCTTCATCTTAGACGTAGAAGCAACTTGTTAATCAAGAAAATCAACTTGAAAATTTAAACTCTCAAATTTAAAACTGAGCACATTTTTCATGTTATCCATCTTGTTGTCAAGAGCGGTTATCTTCGCATTCACTTCTTGTGCACTCTTGTTCTGCCCATCTAAAATCTGCTGGATTATGAGCTCAAGTGTATTCTCTTGGGGAGATGGTGTTTGATGTTCTCTGCTCTGATTGGTTCCTTGATGTTTATCGCACGTGAGCCACCGGAACCATCTCCATTCCTAGGGTTTTCCTCACTATTTGCCGGAAGAACTCCCTAGAGACAACCTCAAACTTGCCATTGATATTAGTATACATATTTCCCATCTTTTCATTGATCTTGTCTGCAGACTTATGTTGGGTGAAAAGGAGCTGCTGCATAAAAGCCTTGAGTTCTCCTTGAGAATCATTCGCAGAGTTCGAGGGTTACTTTTGTTGGAATCCAGCCTGAGATTGGTGTTGTCCCTGGAATTGTTGACATTGGGCAACCACCTGCTGTGGATAGACTTGGTGTTGAGGATTTTCAATATTTGTGCTTATGCAGGATAGATTAGGGTGACTCTTGTAGTTCTGGTTGAAGCCCTTGTTCTGCACAAATCCATGTCCATTTACATAGCTAACTTCTCATAACTCATCAGTCTTTCCCTCAGCAATATCATGGAAACAAATCGCATACAGAGTTGCACACCTCTTTGATTAGCTTCATCAACAGACTTACCTTTACACTTCGCTCATCAATATTCTGAGAATCCACACTGGTAACTCTTTTAAATTGATCATACTCAGGACATCGATTATTGGAACTTGCAGCCAAGTTTTCTATCAGTTTGTATACTCATATCACACTCTTAGTCATTAAATCTCTATTGCTTGCAGCATCGAGGGCATTCTTGTAGTCCCAATCAAATTCATCGTAGAAGATGCTAGAATCTGCTCTTCGGAATATCCATGATAAGGGCACTATATGCGGTATTATTTAAATCTCTCTCAAGCCTCACAAAATGACTCTCTTGAAAGTTGTCTGAAAATAGCGATCTTATTTTCGCAAAGAAGGTCTTGGACTTGGTGTAAAAGTGATGTAAGAAAGCAACTCTGCATTCATTCCAAGACCTCAATGGACCAGTAGGTAATAACTTAAGCTATCTCAGCGCCTTGTCTACTAAAGAGAAAGAAAACAATTTGCACATGAGGTAATCAGCAGGTACCCCATTTGACTTGATAGTGCTGCAGATTTCTTCAAGATTCTCGATGTGATCCATTGGGTTCTCAGCTGGCAAACCATGGAAAAGATATTGCTTCACCAATGCGATCATCTGAGGTTTGATCTCGTAATACTGCCTCGCAATCTCTTGTGAACAGATAGCAGATTTTTTATGGTAGAAAGTATGGGGTGTGTCTACATCCCCAATAGCACGTTGTTGTTGCCATAACAAGCGTTGTAGTTGTTGTTGCACGTTCTGAAATTCTGCAACTATAACAGCCTGAGCTTTAACAAGTGTGTGGTTGTCGAGATTGTCACCCATGATGGCTATTTTCGACTTTGCTTTCTTAGCTTTGTTGTTACTACGCTCGGTTCTGCCTATCTATTGATTAGTGAATTGCATGAGATTATCAAAGCCTTCACTTCTTCTCTGCATGCACCTGAAACACGCAAGCAAGCAAAATAGAACTTAATTAGTAAATCTTAGACTAGACTTCAGTCTCGATTGAAGGTAACGCAATTGATCCCCGAAAACGGTGCCAAAAACTTGATACATAGAGATTTTAACCCAAAATAAGACTACAAGTCCACAAACATAAGCAGTAGTATAGATGAGATGGAATCCACAAAGACCAAGGTTATACTACGATTCTTTAGGAAATAAATTAAGGTAAGAAAATATATGAATGTTGGTTGTAATGTGAAACAAAAAATAACAATTATAACGAAGCATTAGGTCTAGGGTGATTCACATGAATTCAAAGATCATGAATGAGACAATTATTCAGAGAATAAATAAGTATAATCTTAAACTCAAACATGAATGTATAATCAATTCACTGTCGTGATATCAATCACTTTATCTATCAACCTAAGATTCTAAACTATTTTTTGAACTTAGAATTCTAGACAAGCGTTATTGAGCAGGTTTGATTGGTTCATGGATCGTCTTAGCATCATCTTTCGTTTGCTAAGGACAATCTTCTCTTCTAATATTTTTTCAGGCTTCTAAACTACATTTTTGATGCATTAAACAACCTAATATCAAAACTAAGTAGCTAATCAAGTTCCAGCAATGAGATCAACAATAAATACAGATATAATAAGATAATTTCTTATCTATGTCTAATTCAAAGATTCATGAATTCCCTTGAAAACCCTAAACCTAACTATGAAACTAGTGAGATGTAGAAGCAGAAAACAACCAAAAGATAAAGAATAACTCATGATCATTAAAATAGAAATCACAAAAGAGTTCATAAATCTCTCTGAGATCTAGGTCTAAATAGAAAAGAAAGCGGTAATAAAATAGGAAAATGGTGTCTAAACAATGACAAAAACTAATATATATATATAAGACGTTCAAAAAAAACTAATATATATATATATATATGTTAAATCACATTATGGTCAAGATCTATCAAAACCAAGTCCAAATAGGAAAGATTCTAAGATTTCCTTTTTTCTCAGTTTGGTCGGTCTAGATTGGATCGATCTATCTAAGGGTGGATCAATCGATATGAAATCTCACGCCAAACTGGATCAGTTATTCTAATGGTGGATCGATCGATCTGAGGTGGAATGATCAATTTGTGGTTGTTCTACTCGATCCAAAACTTCACAGCTCCCTTTTAGTTGGATCGATCAATCTGATATGTAGATCGATCGATCTGAGGTTTAGAAACACTTGCTTTTTTTTCTTTTGCTCCAATCCTTACTCCATATGCATTAGACTTTTTGATCCGTGTTTCAACCTGAAAAAACCCTACAACACACATAAAAGAATCTAAAACTCCACTAAAATCTAAGTCAAAATGCGTCAAATACGCAATATATGAAAGAGACGAAGCTGAAGGAGATGGGAGCGATGGTGAGGAACGGAGGATCATATATGAAAAAGTTGAAAGTGGACGAGGATACGCAGAGGATGGCGAGGAACAAGATGAACATAGAGCAACTCTCAGAGCTTATGGCATTTTATCATTTGATGGATAACATATGTGGAGACGTTTTAGAGCGAAAGCTTCATGGCAATGTTAATAAATGCTGCAAGGAGCTCTGAGTTCACATGGGAGGCATGCAGAGGATGCTTTAAGGAAAAAAACGCTACTTTATGAATTGCTTCTTTTTCTGGTCAAAAAATGGTAAAAAAAAAAGATAACATGTGTGTGATGAATTTAATAATATCTAATAGTCATAGATTACACGATGAAATAATGGAAACAAAATTGTTTTAGTACATTCATTTTCATATTTTTCTTAAGTAATGCTAATCCAAATCCCACAATGATTTAAACATTTTGTGAAATTAGCTTTCATGTATTATGAAATGTGGAATTACGGACACGACCGATTCATATGACGTAATGCCTCCTACAGATGACATAAATCTGCAAGAGAAGCAGTATTAATTTATGCAACAAATGATGTTGTTCTGATATTATTATATAATACTTTATATTGTTGATATATATTTTTTGTATAAACAGAGTACGTAACATGCTATAACACATTACAAATGACTCAAATTCGAACCCTACTTTTAGAATATTTCTACCTAATTTATGTCTGAAATTAAAAAGTTAGTTCCTATAACATTTTTTCCAGAATTTGAAAAAACTGATGAGCTTAGTTTTTCTCATACGTTAACAAGATTTTCCACAGTGAAAGGATTTTAATTTTTTGGATGACTAAACAAAAAAAAAACCGAAGAAAAGTCTTATGAAGTCAACTAACACAGACGTGTGCTTAAAATTCTCCAAGTCTAATGTACCTGTCCTTATCAATCTTGGCTTAGTCCTAAGACAATTCCCACTTGCTGCTTTTGTCTCCGCTTGATTTTTTTCCGGTTTATTTTTGTTTAATCAATTATCTGCTCTGCTCAACTCAAACCAATCCCAGAAACAGAAATCAATCATGCTCTCTCCACTACTCTTCAAGCTCTCAGAACCTAATTCTTGTCTGGTCCTTCTCTTCTTCTTGTCCTATTTTCACCATCTTTCTTGTGCTCTAAGTCAACGAGAACGTGGGCTATGTGATCATCTGTTTCAGTGTTGAAATCTCACTGCTGATTTCCCTTTTTGGGGAGAGGCTCGACCAGAACCATGTGGTCATCCTTCTTTGGTGCTTCACTGTCACGAGAAGAAGACTTCTCTAATCATCTTAGGTCAGATGTATCGTGTCCTCCAATTAGACAACTCATCTAACACTCTTACACTTGCCAGGCAAGACTTTCTACATGAAACATTCTGCTCTGCTACGTTCACGGGCACACCGTTGACTCCTAAACTCTTTGAACTTTTGCCAGACTACAAGACCCTCTTTGTTTACTATGTCTGTAAACCTCATCTCCACCGTTCAGCGAAGTTCACATGTCCAAAGCTTGGTGATGCCTCCGTGCATCGGGATAATAGCTATCAAAAACACTGTGCTGCGAGTTTCAACATCACTGTTCCCACGAGTTATGTTCCAGAGGAGGATGCTTTGAATTTGACAAAATTAGAAAGTGTACTAAGAAATGGATTCGAGGTGAAGCTGAAGATTGATGAGAGACCGTGCCAACAATGTAAATCCACTGGTGGAATCTGCGCCTACAACGTTGCAAACCCGGTTTGCTGCAAGTTAACAAACTCGTCATCAGAACTCAAATGCACTTATGCACTTCAATGATTCCATCTGGAGCTACAGGTAAGTTTCCAAACTATCAGCAAGTTTCATATGCATAACATATTAGTTTTCTCCTTGCCAATTTTGTGCAGTGTTACCACACGATGCAACCAGACTAAAAACAGACTTGTCGATCTGCATCCTCTATAAATTCCACTATGACACATACTGTAACTATAATCCCCTAAGTTGCACAATCAATAAGTCCCCAAGCATATAGAAAAATTCTAGTCACCAAGAACCGCGGCTCATACTTTGGCGTTCTAAGCTATATAATAAAACATCTTCCGCAATCCTTCTAACCAAGTCACAGATATCTTTTTATTTCAATCTTCCTATATCGGTTTTAGCAGTGTTAAGACATGCCTGACTTCCTAGTGAGCTCAATAGAGAAGGTAGAAAAACTAGAGTGGTCTAAAAAGTCTTGATCTGTCTCCAACAACTAGAAATAAACAATTTCCATCAATTCATTTTTCAGGGTTTGAAAGTCTTCCTTACTAGAAAATCTGCTCCTTCCTTTTATCAACATCGTCCAGTTTCCATGATAAATACTAAAAGAGTCTTTGTCTTGTTCCACTCTTCATTCTCTCCACAAACCCTTTGATGCCTTCACATTTGTCTGAAACTGACAAAGCAAGTGTAGAGTAAAAGAAGGGCTAATTACGGTCAAGTCTTTCTTCTTTCTTTTGATGTCCATTTTCTTCATTTGTCTATTTTTTTAGCCCCTTTTCTACTTTTTCCGGCTTTTCCAAGAAATGTTCTTGCAACGGCACTTGCGTTTTTGGTCGTCCTACAAATGCAAAAGAAATTTATATTGTAATGATAACGAAGCAAAAATAAATCTTTTTAAAGAATTATTTTCTACCAGTCTGTTAGAAGACTTAGTCCTCCTAACCCAACTAATTCCAAAGAAAAATAAACTATCAGATAAACACTAAAGAAAAAAAACCCTTATTTTCTTGTATGAAGATCTTTCAACTCATATAAAAACCAAGGCTCTTAGACAGAAACAATTCACCAATTCCTTATCTGTCTTTTACCTCTTCTTCTTCTTCTTCATCTCCAAGGGAAAAAAAAACAGTGGAGATCACCATGATCAATCTTTCTCTGTCTCTGACAAAATCTTTGTCATATACAATCATATGGGTGCTCTTTGTGATCCCCTCTTTTGTTTTGTCAGTTGATGAGCGTCACAGTCACTGCGCTCCTTACTTTAGATGCGGCAAGTACACAAATCTCTATTATCCCTTTTGGTCAACTGACAGAGAAGAGTGCGGTCACCCGGATTTCAAGGTCAACTGCAGCGGAGATTTCCCCGAGTTTAGTATATCCTCCGTTAAGTTCCGAATCCTTGAGATGAACCATGAGTCTAGTATCATAAGACTTGCCAGAATAGAAAATCTCAACAATCTTTGTCCCCAATACCTTGAGAACGCACCAATCAACCAAGATGTCCTTCCATTTTCTAATGACACTGAATTGCTAACTTTTTTCTACAACTGCCCTGATCCAAGTATAGAAATTCCTCCCGATGGTTACATTAGGCAGTTTCAGTGTGGGGCTGATACTGATGAGAGAAGTTACTTTGTGAGAAAAGAGCTCTCATCTTCTGATGGTTTCATTGGATACATCTCAAACGAATTTAGGTCATCCTGCAAAAGAACCCTCGATATTCCAGTTTCTCGATCTGCCTTGAAGTCAACAGAGAGAAATCAGAGTCTGGAGGCTATAACGAAAGCTCTTGATAAAGGTTTCGAGCTTAGATTCAACAGTGACTGTTCGCGATGTGTAACATCTAAGGGTGCTTGTGGATATGATCAGCGCTCGAGCGAATTCGTCTGCTACTGTATAAATAAGCCTCATAAGCATACTTGTGAAACGGGTAATACTTTTTTGTGCTCTGTTTCTCTGAATATCTCGACTGATCTAAGTTTCAATCTGAATCTAAGTTTTTGTCTGAAACTAATTTGCTAATGTTCTTCCACAAGGACCAAATCGTCTCCCTTCCGCAACCACTGCATACTCCCCCAACTACCGTCCTCACCTTTAAACTGGAACTAGTTTAGCTAACATGAATATGATTTACATCCCAAGAAACTCCCTAGACTTTCAAAATTTGCTTCAAGCACGATTTTAAGTTCTGTCTTGTGTTTGAAATGACACTTATCTCATGGTATTTTGTTCATGCAGGTCTCTCCAAAAAAGCGAAAATAGGTAGATTACTAATCTTTTCCTTTCACAGAAACTAATTACAACAAACATACGTGATAACAGCATAATCTTACGATGCTCTTGCCTTTTTGTTTCTCCAGGCATTGGATTCGCTGGTGGATTCTTGGGTGCCACTCTTTTAGCAGGATGTGTGCTCTGTTTCTTCATCCGGAGAAGCAAGAAACTGGCAGCTCAATACACAAGCAAAGACCTATCAACAATAACGCCTTACTCAAGCAATAATACAATGTCAACCACTCCAACTTCCACAACAATCTCTGGCAGCAACCACTCTCTTGTACCATCAATCTCAAACCTTGCAAACAGAAGCGTCTACTACGGAGTTCAGGTCTTCAGCTATGAAGAACTCGAGGAAGCCACTGAGAATTTCTCTAAAGAGCTTGGAGACGGAGGTTTCGGTACCGTCTACTACGGTACACTAAAAGACGGACGAGCTGTAGCTGTGAAACTACTATTCGAAAGATCGATAAAACGCGTGGAGCAATTCAAGAACGAAATCGATATCTTGAAGTCGTTAAAACACCCGAACCTAGTGATTCTATACGGATGCACAACAAGACATAGCAGAGAGTTACTCCTAGTTTACGAATACATCTCTAATGGCACATTAGCTGAACATCTCCATGGAAACCAAGCACAATCTCGTCCTCTTTGTTGGCCGTCCCGACTCCGAATCGCAATTGAAACCGCTAATGCATTGTCCTATCTCCATGCCTCAGGTAACACAAATTGATCAAACAAACACAATGAGAGATTCTTAACGATTTTTGATTTGTTTCTAATCCAAAACACTTTCATTTAGGGATCATACACAGAGATGTCAAGACTACAAACATTCTTCTAGATAGCAATTACCAAGTGAAAGTAGCTGATTTCGGACTCTCACGGCTTTTTCCGATGGATCAAACTCACATCTCCACCGCACCACAAGGTACTCCGGGATATGTGGATCCTGAGTATTACCAATGTTACCGTCTCAACGAGAAAAGCGATGTTTACAGCTTCGGAGTTGTTCTCTCTGAACTAATCTCTTCCAAAGAAGCCGTTGATATCACCAGACATCGACCCGATATTAACCTAGCGAACATGGCGATTTCAAAAATCCAAAACGACGCCGTTCACGAACTCGCTGATTTATCTCTCGGATTCGCTAGAGATCCTTCCGTGAAGAAGATGATGTCGTCGGTTGCTGAATTAGCGTTCCGATGTTTGCAACAGGAAAGAGAAGTTCGGCCATCGATGAATGAAATTGTTGAGGTTTTGAAAGGAATTCAGAAGGCGGGGATACGAGATTCGTCGCCGGAGGTGGTGGAGATTGATGTGAACGGTGGAGATGATGTTGGATTGTTAAAGCATTGTGTTCCTCCGCCGTTATCGCCGGCGACTGATAAGATGACGAGTAGTTCGGATACGGCGGCGAGTTCGTTTTGAGAGTGTGGTAGGAGACTCTGGACCTGAAGGTGGGTTCGTTGCCAGTAAATAAATCATTGTGAATTTTCACCTTTTGACTTTTTTACTTTTATTGACGTTAGCATTTTGACTCGTGTTACTTTGCTTACTTTAACATAAGTGATGATGTGAACCATTACTATTACGATTTGTATTATGTCGCACGCCAAATCTGATATCAATTATGCATGTTGGAGTTGTGAATTGTCTTCTACCCAATCCAAGGAAAAATCATTCGATATCAGTCAAATAGATTCTTCATTACCTACAAGTTACAACTAAAAGGTGCATATGTTTTGGTAATGAGAAGCTTAAATTAAAATATAAATCAATGTTGATTGGGCTATCAATCTTTCTTTGTAGGCAGAGCCATTTCCTAGTAGTAACTAAATCTACACAATTACCAAAGTTAGATTAGTGATAATTCTTTGTGGGTCAAGACCACTAATTCTTTGTGGATCAAGGCCAAGGAGATGATTCTGAACCTCCTAATTATTCAAAAAAAAAATCTACACACTTGTCTTGTTTTTCCACCATTGAAGCAGGAACGAATATGGACAAATGCCAAATGTGTTATTGCGCAGGACCCATAATAAATTATCAAAAAATTTAATGTATTTTTGGGGTTCAAAATAACAATAAAAAAATTCATATGTAAATAGGACCATATTTTAAATATTGGACAGAACCCAAATTTTTTTTTTCAATTATTGACGCCGGCCCTCCATTGAAGCATAGTACATTGCAGCCACCGTAGCATATAAAAAGATATTGTGGACGAAAACTTTTTTGTATGAACCTTGCATTCATTCTTGAAGCATATCGATGTACGACAAATTCTTAAGAGAAACTTGTACATATTAACAAAGTACATACGAACAAGAACTGATCAGGAATTTTGAGCTTGATGTTACTGATAAATTTTTGAAGATTAAAAAAAACAAAAAAATAAAAATTGAAGATTGTTGTCAAGAGACCATCATAACAATTAACAACTTTGGACTAAGTCATAACAATTAACAAATTAACTAGTTTGGTTCTAACCTCTTTCCCAACATACAAAAAAAGTTTCTTCTCTTCATAGTTGTTTCATTTTCATCTTAATCACAGAAAGCAAAATGGGTATTTTCCCAGTAAAATATTTTCTACTTTTGCGTCTTGTTTGGAAATTATTACTAATTCAAAATCTTGAAAATTGGGGAGCCCCCAAATTACAAATATTATGGGAGTTAGGGCAAACATTTTATTTCCTTTCAAGCCAAGCATGCCTGGGCGCTAATGGTAACGGTTTGAAACTTTCGCTAGTTCACCATGTGGCCGTAACAAAGTCATCAATTCGGGGCATCACAATGCACCATTGACCCACTCACCAAATGGACCATGCGGATCGTTTATAGAATTTTTTTAATAGAAATTATTCATATCTAAATAGATACATTGACACAAGTTGATAAAGTCAAACCAACAACATGAATAAAATTTTGATTTTACTTTGCTTAGTTCAGTTCGGTCAAATCATACTCATACTATGAAACAAGGTTCTTCATTTTAATTAACTTAAATGTCTCCACAAGCAAACCAACTGGATTATGTGAAGATGTGGGTGCCACTAATTGTATTTGCTACGTAAACGTGAATTCAGATCCACCACCACCACAAGTCACCACAGGTCACGAATATTTACTTGGCCATTGGAATTTTTCAAACGAGAAACAAAGAAAAAGAGAGGTACTAAGTATTTTTTTTTCCAACAGAGGTAAAAGGTATCTATCATATATATCTGATAGTTGAAAAAACTATGAGAAAATGCGTAATGACCAAAGAGGCGGTGAATTAGTGGTAGCACAAAGGGGTTGGTTCCTTTGTGCCCTGGATTTGATTCCCTTTTAGTATGGAAGGATATTCTTTAAATTGAAATATGTAAAACATGACTCCGAGAACTGGAGGAGATTAAACGTAGAAGGTCCATAACTCCTACAGTTTATATAAAAAAAATGGATGTAATGTACAGTTTAAGCTTAAAGGTTGTATACCAAATATAATATGGTTAAGATGCACAGAAGACTATGGTGCTTTTAACAATATAATACTGAAAGTGAAGTGTTATCTTTTTATTTAAGATGAAAAAGGAAATTCTTATATATATATGGCGTTGCGCAGAAAATTATCTAACCATTTTAAATTAATAAATTTATTTATAAAAGAAATAATAATTAAAAAAATTTAAACTAATTTTAGGTTAGTGATCAGAAAGTATTTATTCATATTTATTCTTTTGAATAATTAGTATAATATACTTTATTTATATTAAGTATCTAATATGCAATTCAATCATGTGATTTATAACTTCTCTTAAAAAGATTGTAATGAAAATATTATCAGTAAATGATTTCTATTATTATATAAAGATTCTGATATTTTGAGAAATTTTGTGAAATGACACTCTTAAGCAATCACTTTACAAAACTATCACCATGTCTCTAGAGTATCTTTTTGACTTAAATGTCCTTAATGAAGAAGACATAATTTTTGTTCTTATCTATTTTTTTTTGGAAAAAAATTGTGGATTTCTAATTTTGCTAGAATATTACCGATTTTTACGATTTTATAAGATTTTATAATGCTTTTTGTAAAATTTGGGAGTTTTATAAAGTAATTTCACGCCAAAAAATGGATATGTTTTCTACCAAAAAACTTGATTTTATATTTTTCTAACAAAATGTAAATCCGTAATTTTCTGCCAAAATGAGAAACTTGTCAATTTTTTCCGCTAAAAAAATAAATCCGTAATTTTTTCGGCAAAAACTTGATTCCGTAATTTTTCCAATAAAATACATATCATTAATTTTTCGTCAAAATAAAAAATCTGCAATTATTCTGTCAAAAAAGGATCAATAATTTTTCTTATAAAACCTTATAAAATCATAAAACCACCTTATAAAAACTTATATAACCATATAAAACCTTATAAATTCATAAAACTGTATTAAACCATATAAAATCTTATAAAATCATAAAATCCACATTATAAAACTATATAAAACCTAATAAAATCATAGAACCACCTTGTAAAACCATATAAAACTTGATTCTGAGTTTTATACGACTTTATAAAATTTTAGAATGTTTTTTTTATAAAATATAAAGGTTTTATAAGATTTTATAAAGTAATTTTTCGTATAAAACTTGATTCGTTTTCTTTCCAGCCTAAAAACTTGATACAATAATTTTTCCAACAAAAAAAAATCCGTAATTTTCTGCCAAAATGAAAATTTTTACAATTTTTCTACCAAAATAGATCCGTAATTTTTTCGTCAATAACTTGATTTCTTAATTTTCTAATGAAAAATAAATCTATATTTTTCCTAATAAAATACAAATCTATAATTTTCCGTCAAAATAAAAAAATCCGTAATTTTCTAACAAAACAACAGCACTGTAATTTTTCCGACAAAAACTTAATTTGTATTTTTTCCACAAAAATATAGTTCTTTAATTTTCTAGGAAATTAAAGATCCGCAATTTTCCCTAAAAATTTACTTTTAATCAAGTAAATCAAGAGAGAACAAATTAGTTAATATTACATGGAAATGAATGATGTTATTGAAAATTGCCAGTTACGATGAAAATTGCTATTCCAATAATTCCCCCTTATATATTTCTTAGCCATATTTTAATCAAGACTATTAGTACGATAGTTGACTCAAATAAGTATTTGTATTATATTTATTTATTATAATTTACGACAAACACATGTGTCACTAGTTTACAAATAAAGTTTTATTTAGTATATATATTTTTTAATTTCTCAAAAAATATACACAGAATTGACATCCAAACAACAACAGAAAATAGAAAATAGATGTATACTCGCAGAAATTGAACAACTGATGTTTTGATTAATCTAATTGTTTAGGTTGACTAATGCAAAATTTTAATAACTCAACTGATTCTTATGAAAATCAAAAGAAATAACATATATACAAAAGAAATAAAATAAAATATTGAAAGCTGTGTTTCACAGCGGCCATTTAGAGAGAAGCACGATATTAATTTTCCCCAATTTATTAACGACTGTTGCTCTTATCCCACACGCGCCGCTTATTTCTCTCACGCGCCACCGTCGTCTAATCTCAAAATCTCAAAATCTAACTCTTTCCTTTTCAACTTTTCTTTTCCCTTCTTCCTTCTTTATCTTTTTATCGTTCTGTCGTTTTCTCATTTCCTTTCCTTAAGATCTCGGAAACCTAAAAAAGATTAGAAATCAATCTTTTAGGGTTTCTACTAATTTATGAGTAAGACTTGGTTCTCGCATGTGATGATAAGTGAATCATCATCTTCTTCTTCGTCATCATGGGAGGAGTAACTTCATCAATCGCTGCTAAATTCGCTTTTTTCCCGCCAACTCCACCGTCTTACGGTTTGATAACAGACGACGTTGACCGATTATACATAACGGAAGTTCCTCGCCGTGACGACGTTGACGTATTGAAGCTACGAACTCGTCGTGGTAACGAGATCGTAGCTATTTATATTAAACATCCTAAAGCTAATGGTACGCTTTTGTATTCACATGGTAACGCTGCTGATTTGGGTCAAATGTTTGAGCTTTTCGTTGAGCTTAGCAATCGTCTCCGTGTTAATCTCATGGGGTAAGTTTATTTTATCTCTCTTGTAAAAAAAAAAATTCAATTTTGATGATTGTTTGTGAATTTAATGATGTATGAATTGGGAAATTTGGGTTTTCCATGATTAATGGATTTTACATTCCAAAAATTGGTTCTTTATCTGTTTGCCATTTGTAAATTGGATAAATGATTTAGTTTTTGGATTTGGTGATTTAATGGTTTATAGTTAGGAGATGTTACAATATAATGACAAATCTATGTGAAAGTCAGAGACTTTAGCTAAAATTTCTGGGTCTTGTTGACTCAAGAAAATTTTATTCATATTAGTCTCCATCTAGGTTTTGAAACCTAAATTTTCGCAAATGTTTTGGCAGTTCTATAGAAGTTTTTTTGACTCTTATGTTGTAAGCATTTCATTGCAACTGTTTCAGTTATACTTCTCCTCTGTAGCATAAGAAGAATTTGGACTCTGAGAGTGCGATTTCGCATATCTTCATACATACTTATGTACTAACATCAACTGATATGCATTTCTTAAGTGAGTAGATTCTCATAAAGACTCAAAATTGCAACGCTGCGTATGTTTAGCTTATTTGCGTCATATCTTGAAGTGTTTACTACACGCAGCAAAAGCTTTTGAGCTTGACTTGCCTTCTTGCAGTCATCACTGTTTATAAGGGTTCTTAACTAATGATGAGTTGGTGATAGTTTTTTAATCAGTCCTTTGGTTTTTCCTCTTCCAGCTATGATTACTCTGGTTATGGTCAGTCTACTGGAAAGGTAGTATTCTGAGCTTCCAACTTTTTATTTCGAAATAACTATATAAGAATGTGTGGAATATGTTAAGAGAGTCCAACTATTGTATCTGATGGATATAAATTGGTTACTTGAATCAGGCAAGCGAATGTAATACATATGCTGATATAGATGCATTGTATAACTGTCTTAAGGAAAAGTATGGCATAAAAGATGATCAACTGATATTATATGGTCAGTCTGTTGGTAGTGGACCCACGATTGATCTAGCTTCGCGCACACCTAATTTAAGAGGGGTAGTTTTGCACAGCCCTATTCTCTCTGGGATAAGAGTTTTGTATCCGGTTAAACGTACATATTGGTTTGACATTTACAAGGTAATTTAGTAAACATTCTGCCATGTTTGTTCTGGTTTCCATGTATTAATGCTTACATGCATAATCCCTCGTTTCAGAATATCGACAAGATCAGTGCCGTTACATGTCCTGTCTTAGTAATCCATGTGAGTAATGCTCATTTCTTTTTTTTTTTCCTTTTTCTCCCTTTCATTACTGTCTTTTTCGATTTCCCTTTGATTTTATCGTTATCGTTATTGGTGGAATCTAGTTGTCATCTATTTATTGCCTCATCAGATTCTTGCAATGAATTAAAACATGTAGGTTAATAGGACCATTTGACAAGAGAATGTTTAGTGAAACTTAAGTTGTTAAATTTATGAGATATTAATTGAGTTGCCAACTTACGTATTTTTCCAAAGGGAATCAATAGAGAATGATCTGTCTTCTCTTATGGCATTACTTGCTATCTAACTAGTTGAAGTAATCAATGTGTTATGCCTTAAACAGATCAGTGACATTAGTTTGAATACAAACCACTGAAGGGTTTTTAACTCTCTTGTTTGATGTTTTAGGGAACTGCAGATGAAGTAGTTGATTGTTCTCATGGAAAAAAACTTTGGGAACTTTCAAAAGAGAAATATGAACCTTTATGGGTATCTGGAGGAGGACACTGCAATCTAGAACTCTATCCAGAGTTCATTAAACATCTGAAGAAATTCGTAATATCGATTTCCAAACCCAAGGGACCAAGAAATAGTTCAACCAAGACTGCAACGACAGATGTATCCAAAAACCAGATCAATCCTTCAGAGAACGGGCGTGCTGATACATTTCAGTTGGGCTGCTGCCTTCCTGAAGTTTCTAGAAACAGCGTAGACAGTCAGCTGGAGAAATCTAAGAAGACTAGTAAACCCGAGAAGTCTCGAATGAGCGTTGATAGGTTTAGAAGGAAAAAAGGTCTAGTCTGGTGACATAAAAGAGATTGAACCATCGCTAAAACAGGTTATTTGTAACTCCTGTTTCTGTAATCCATGTATTTTGTTACCTTCTTAAGCCCCTTAATATGTTTCTGCATAAATTATGTTGTGTGGTTTTGTTTTTTCCTCAGGTTTGTCTATGTATTTTCTGACAGAAACAGATGAAACTCAAAAGTCTTGATTTCATATTTGGATGTGACGTTGTCATGGTACAAAAGCTGTAATGACTGACTAGTTTGACAGTAATCCCACCAGGTTTAAATCTGAAATGTATAGAACAATTTAGGAGTGGACTTACTTTTCACATAACCGAAATCCCGAAACCCGAAACTAACCGAAAAACTGACCATCAGACTTTTGATAATATATTGTGGTTTTATAGGTCCCTAACATTCATGAAATCATACTTCAGAGAAATTTGAGATTTCCTCTGATGGCTGAGATGATTCTGAAATGTTTTGCATTGGCATATGCAAAAGATGCTTAGGAGGGGCTTTAAGAGTATCCAAACTTCCTTCCATCATCTCTACGACTTTGTTCATAGATGGACGATCTGATGGGTATTGCTGAATACACCATAGACCTACCAAGATTATCTTTTTCGCAATCTCTTCTTCCTCTTGGGTTAGGTAATCGCTGCCAAGAAGCCTTGTATTATCTCCATTTTCAAGATCCTTGTAGATTCAATCCGGGAAGTAAGCTGAGAAGTTGTTAGAATCAGCAATGTTGACTCTTTCTTTGTTCCTTGCTCCGATCATCTCAAGAACCAACATTCCATAGCTGTACACATCCGACTTGTGAGACACATTTCCATACATTCTTGAAAACACTTCTGGTGCGATGTACCCGATGGTCCCTCTCATGTCAAGCAATGACAAGGCTCTTTCTTGTTTCTCGCAGAGCTTTGCAAGACCAAAGTCAGAAACTTTGGGTCTGACATTGTCATCTAACAACACATTCTGAGGTTTAATGTCAAAATGCACAATCCTTGTTTTGCAGCCATAGTGCAAGTACTCAATTCCCCGAGCAACACCTAGCGCTATTCCATATAGCGTACTCACACTTAGATCCCCTGACTTGGCTATAAACTGATCGAGAGACCCATTTTCGAGAAATTCACATACAATCGCTCTTTTGGATCCTTCATAGCAGAAACCAAGCAGAGAAACAATGTTAACATGAGATGTTTGGCTCATGCTTGCAACTTCGTTGATGAAATCTTCACAAGTTCCCATTGAATCCTTCAAGACCTTCACTGCAACCTTACTACCATCGCGTAACTTCCCTTTATATACAGTTCCGAATCCTCCTCTTCCAACAACTTCTGTAAATGATTTTGTAATTTTCTTGATTTGTCCATAACTATAACGTCTTAGGGTTACAAGTGCCTCGAGGTTCTGATCTCTCACAGCCTTTGTTGTTCTTTTATCCTAGAACCAGAATGCTAGAAACACCACCATAAATAAAGTTACCGTCGACCCTGCTACTGAAAAATACAAAACTAAAGTTAGTCTCAATCTCCAGGAAATTCTGAAAAAAGCCGAAATGGTAATTCTCACCCGTTCCAAATGTTATCAGTATGAAACGATTATTGTGGTAAGTTCCTGCAAAATTTAATGGACTAATGAATCAAGATTTCATACAAAAAGATGATGGATTCAAACATTTGAGAATGTTAAGTTAGTAATGTTCATGATTCATTGCTTAAATGAAATCTAGGATTAAGCGACTTTACCACCAGATAATACTGTAGTAGGGCATCCGATTCCTAATCCTTTCTTGCAGCAAATTAAGCCACAGTGTCTACTAGGGGCAAAACATGCTTGACAAAAGATTCATCAATCTTCAGCTTCACTCAAATCCTTTCTCTCATAACACTTTCTAAACGAGTCAAACTCAAAGCTGCTTCCTCTGGAACGAAACTCATAGGAACTGTGACACGGAAACTCTCATCACAAAGTTTACGATACCTAGAGCTTTGAATCACCTTTCCCTGGACAAGTGAAATTCCCAAGGAAATGGCGACGAGGGTCACAGGCGTAGAACACGTTGAGGCTTTTGTAAGATGGTAACATCTGGAAAAGATCTGAAGGAAAAGCTGCGGAGGAGAAAGAAGCAGAGCAGAAAGGACCTGAGAAATCTTGTCTTGAAAGTTTAAGAATGTTGGATTTTCTGTTGTCTATATGGAGGACACTGTAGTTATGGCCTGAGATTGTTAAAGAGGTTGTGTTTGAGCGTTTGTTGCAGATAAGTTTCAGAGAAGGGTGACCGCAAAAGTCATAGCGATTCTCTCCCCAGAAGGGAAAACCGACGGTGATATTGCCACAGTGATAAGATTTACATAACTCACTTCGGTCTTGCTGGCTTAGAACATAAGGAAGATGATAAAACAAGAATAACAAGATCAGACAGAAACCAGTTGTTTGAAATCTAATGGATGATACAGAATCCATCAAGTGTGAAAATACTTTTGCTGTGATTAGAAACCAAAAAACAGAAAGTGAATAAATAAGGCTGTAGAGAAACTTGACTTTAAAAAGATGGAGAGCTGTAAAGACTTGAATTGAGAGACTTTTCTTACGACAGGTGTATGTATCTAAATTGAAGCCTTCATCTGATGAACAAACTGATTTTTCCATATCTTGTTTCTTCTGTTCATTCTGTCTCAATCTTTTCTATTTAGAATTCTTGCTTGTTTACCTTATTGTTGTCATTACCCGCCGAGTTTGGCAAACTCAATAGAACTTAGATCTTATATCATATTTTCCATCGGCTTTTTGACAAAGCTATATGTTTTTTATGATTAATTTGCAGCCCTTGCGTTATCTGAAGTTGAAGAAGAAGAAGTTATAGCTTGTGCCTTTTCTTGTTGACCGAACGAAGTGACTCATCTTTGGAGTTATCTCGGTTGCAACGTAATCCTGACCACAGTTTGGACAACATAAGATCTTGTTAAGATGAGCTCTCGAACGTTGACAATGTGTCTTGCATCTATTGCACATTGTCCAAGGGAGTGACTCTCTCCGCTTTTCGTGAAAAAACGAGGCTTATGCTTAGGCCTCTCCACATCTTCATCATCATAACAATCATCTTCTCCTCCTCCATCATAGCAACTCGGTGGATATAACAAATTGAAATTATTAGCTCGGTGACTAAGTAATTGTTTTACATGTTTGTAAAATCAGATGCGGACGGCCTTAGCATCAAGTACCTTCAACTTTTATATAATTTATTTTATATAATGTAGATTTGTTTACTGATTTCAGAATATTTTATTTAATCGAAACAACTCTTAAAATAGTAGCTGAGAGTAACATAATATTCTTAAAACTGTTTGACCTAATATTATTTTTGTAATAAGAAAAACATACTGTTTTTTTTGTCGTCACACACTGTTTATTAGCTATAAATGTAAAATATGATTGATTTTACATATATCTAAACTTTTAAGAATCAAGAAACACAAAGATGCATTTGGAGCCAATCGGAACTATAAGTCCCTAACATTCATGGCCTTCATACTTGTGAGCAAATTGAGCTTTCTTCTAATGGCTGAGATGACTCCGAAATATTTTGCATTGGCATACGCAAAAGAGGCTTAGGAGGGGCTTCAAGAGAATCCAAACTCCCTTCCATCATTTCTACTACTTTGTTCATTGATGGACGATCTGATGGGCAAAGCTGAATACACCATAGACCCACCAAGATCATCTTTTTTGCAATATCTTCTTCTTCTTGAGTTATTTCATCACCAAGAAGCCTTGCGTAATCTCTGTTTTCAAGATCCTTGTATATACAATCTGGAAAGTAAGCCGAGCTGTTGTTGGAATCAGCTCTTTCGACTTTTTCTTTGTTCCTTGCCCCTATCATTTCAAGAACCAGCATTCCATAGCTGTATACATCCGACTTGTGAGACACACTTCCATATATTCTTGAAAACAATTCTGGAGCAATGTATCCTTTCGTTCCTCTCGTGTCAAGCAAAGACAATATGCTTTCTTGCTTCTCACAGAGCTTAGCAAGACCAAAGTCAGACACTTTAGGCCTGAGATGGTCATCTAACAACACATTCTGAGGTTTAATGTCAAAATGCACAATCCTTGTTTTGCAGCCATAATGCAAGTACTCTATTCCCCGAGCAACACCTAGAGCAATTCCATAGAGTGTACTCAGATCAAGATTCAACGAATGATCTAGAGATCCATTTTCTAGAAATTCATATATGATCGCTCTTTTGGATCCTTCGTAGCAGTAACCAAGCAGAGAAACAATGTTAACATGAGATGTTTGGCTCATGCTTGCGACTTCGTTGATGAAGTCTTGACAATTTCCCTTTGAATCCTTCAAGACCTTCACTGCAACTTTACGACCATCGCGTAATTTCCCTTTATATACAGTTCCAAATCCTCCTCTTCCAACAACTTCTGTAAATGATTTTGTAATTTTTTTGATTTGTCCATAACTATACCGTCTCAGGGTTACAAGCGCCTCGAGGTTCTGAATTCCCACAGCCTTTGTTGTTCTTTTCTCGTTAAAGTAAAATGCTAGAATTACCACCACATAAACACTTAAGATTGACCCTACAACTGCAAATTCAAAAATAAAGTTAGTTTCACTTCCCCAAAAGTTCAATATGAGCCGAAGCCGTAATTCTAACCTGTTCCAATTTTTACCAGTATGGGGCGATTCTTGCGGTAGGTTTCTGCAAAATTTAATGGCTTAGTGAACAAGATTGCATGCAAAAATGATGGATTCTAACATTTGAGAATGTCAAATTATGATCTATTGATTAGATGAAGTTCAAGATTAAGCGACTTTACTTTCATATATCAATACCCTAGTATGGCAACTCATTCCTGATCCTGATACGTTCTTGCAGCAAAACTGCCTTGAAAGTTGGTACTGGCCAAAGTTTACACCAGAGGGTAAACATTGTTCGCCAGATATCACATTTATCTTCAGGTTCACCTCGAATCCTTTTCTCAAAACACTTTCCAAATGGGTCAAATTCAAAGCTTCTTCCTCTGGAACAAAACTCATAGGAACTGTGACGCTAAAACTCTCATCACAAAGTTTATGATACGTATAGTTTTGAATCACCGAGCCAAGACCTTTCATTGGACATGTGAAATTCCCAAGGAAACGGCGGCGAGGGTCACAAGCGTAGAACACGGTGATGCTTTTGTAAGAAGGTAAATTCTGGAAGAGGTCTGGAGGCAAAGGGGTGCTGGAGAATGAAGCGGAGCAGAAAGAACCTGAGAAATCTTGTCTGGAAAGTCTAAGAATGTTCTTGTCTATATGGAGGACACTGTAGTTGTGGCCTGAGATGAAAAGAGAGGTTGTGTTTGAGTGTTTGTTGCAGTTTAGTTTCAGAGAAGGGTGACCGCAATCTTCTTGGCGATTATCTCCATAGAAAGGGAAACCAGCTATGATGTTGCCACATTGAAACAGAGATTCACAAAACCTAGAATCCAGTTGGCTTAGAGCACAAGGAAGATGATAAAACAAGAATAACAAGATCAGAAAGAACCAAGGTGTTTGAGATCCCATGGAGGATAGAGGATCCATAAGGTTTGAGAATACTTTTGCTGTGATTAGAAACAAAATAAAATAAACGAAGTTAAAAGGCTATAGAGAAAGGGGAGACTTTAGTTGACTTGAAAAGATAGAGAGACTTTTCTTACGAAGGTGTATGGATCTTTAACCATACATATCTTGTTTCTTTTGTTTTAGAACTTCTGTTTGTTTACTTTATTGGCCTTTCTACCAAGTTGAGATCTTTCTGGCTTTTACAACTGAGGTTTATTCATCTTCAAGAATCAAAGTAATTTGATGGAAAGCTTCCAGTATATATGTCAATATTTTTTTCTTTTTTAGAAGAATACCTCTCATGAATTTTTATTTTTTTTTATCAAAAAATTTATTTGATTGGAAGTAAAAAGATTTTCTGGAAAGCAAAAAACAAAACTTGTATCTTTTTGTTTTGTCCAATTCTTGATGTGTTACAAATAAAAGAAATCTTATCTCTTTGCATCTAAACCAAATTTAATTTCCACAACAAACCACAAACTTGGCAATCCACTTAAGATTTATCGGCTCTAAGCTTTCGAAAACTCCTTGTCGAGAGTCTTCTGTAGGGTCAATGGAGATTAGTCCAAGTCATCTAACACAAACAATTTTCCAAATTTTTTTAATAAGAGAAATAAATTAACAAAAGCAGAGGAACTTGGAGTATGGACCTTCCTACTTCTTCACCTCGTTTCCTGTATCTTTTTCTTCTCTTCTTGTAAAATCTCTCCGAGATACACAAACGAAATATACGTTTTCAAAAGGGATGGATTCTCCAGCACTCTTAGGGTTTAGTTTGGTGATATTGTTCATGTTCTTGTTTCCTTGTACTCTAAGCAACCCATCCCTCTTCACATGTGACTCTGTTTTCGAGTGTGGAAACATCACAGCAAGCTTCCCTTTCTGGGGAGAAGATCGTGGTGATCATTGTGGTCATCCATATCTAAAGCTTAGCTGCGACAGAGTTTCAAACAAAACTTCTTTAACAATCTCCAACATCTCATATGATGTTCACCATATAGACAACAAATTCAACACTCTTAGGCTTGTGAGAAAAGTTTCTTCTAGTTCCTTCTGCTCTGTTCCATTCACCGACATGAAATTCTCTCCCGAAGTCTTTGAGCTTTCACCGAGTTATAAGAACCTCACCATTTTCTACAATTGTAACCCTCGTTTTCGCTACCTCGAGAATTTCACTTGCTCGAAGGATAGAATTGGCTCAGTGTATCAAAATAAAGAATATTATCAATCTTGTCAAAGGTTTTCCAATGTTGTCGTCCCTGTAGGTTTCAAACCAGACAAAGAAACTTGGAATTTGACTGTGTTGGAAAGTGTCATGAGAAAAGGGTTCATAGTAAAGCTGAAGATCGATGAGAGACCATGTCAAAAATGTTTATCAAGTGATGGAACTTGCGGGTTCGACAAGTTTGGAATACAGTTTTGCTGCAAGGAAAGTTGGAAAAATGAAATCAGTACAATCAAATGCAGTAGTTATTCGGATGATGATGATGGTGAGTTTCCACTTTTTATTTTTGAAACTCTTTTTCTTTTGCTGCTTCTTTTGATATGATCTTTTGTATCAGTTCTCGGGAATGTCCTCATTATTGTTTTCGGAGGTAAGTTTCCTAGAATTTTTTTTTAGTATTGTGTTGGATCTTTCATGTTCTAAGTTTACTTAACAATCAAATTTCATTTGCAGCGTCATTACTATTAATATCTATAGGAAGTTTGATTGCAGCAGTGATCGAATACTTTCTCGAGAAGATAGAAGCATTAAAAAATCCAAGGATTGAGAAATTTGATAAACTTGTACCGCTGAAACGGTATAGCTACGCAGAGGTTAAGGAATCACAAACTCGTTCGCTCAAGAAATCGGGAGAGGAGGATTTGGAATTGTCTATGGAGGAAACATCAGTGACGGTCTCAAGGTCGCAGTGAAGTTCTTGAAAGATTCAAACAGAAACGGTGAAGATTTCATTAACGAAGTGGTGAGTATGAGCAGAACATCTCATGTTCATATTGTCTCTCTTCTTGGATTTTGCTATGAAAGTTCCAAACGAGCAATTATATATGAATTTTTGGAGAATGGGTCACTCGATAAGTTTATATCGAGCGAGGCCTCATTGCGCATTGATCTAAGAAAGATGTATGAGATTTCACTTGGGGTTGCACGAGGACTTCAGTACTTGCACTATGCTTGCAAGACAAGGATCGTCCATTTCGACATAAAACCGCAAAACATACTGCTGGGAAAAGATCTTTGTCCAAAGATTTCTGATTTTGGACTTGCTAGGCTCTGTGGAAGTAAGGAAAGTGTCTTGTGGATGTCAGAGACGAGAAGAACCATCGGATACATCGCACCAGAAGTGTTTTCAAGAATGTATGGGAGAGTGTCTCACAAGTCGGATGTGTATAGTTATGGAATGTTGGTTCTTGAGATGATAGGAGCAAGAAAGAGTAACTATGTATCCAACAACAACAACAACAGTTCAATGTACTTCCCAGATTGGATATATAAGGATCTTGAAAAGAAAGATTGTAAAAGGCTTCTCAATGATGAGATAACAGAAGCAGAAGATGAAGATTTTGCGAAAAAGATGGTTCTTGTGGGATTGTCATGTATACAAGCATGCCCAACAGATCGCCCATCAATGAACAGAGTTGTTGAGATGATGGAGGGAAGCTTAAGTACTCTTGAAGCTCCTCCTAAGTCTCTTCTGCAATTATCCGCATCGCCTATGCTTCCACCTTCGTGCTCTGAAGAAGAGAATTCAGTCTCCTCCAAAGAATGATCCATGAAAGTGCATATGTTTTATGTTATAACTCTGTGAGTAAATGTTTACTTTTACTGTTATATGCCTGAAACATAGAGAGATAACAATCCTTGTATTAATGGAATAAGTGAAACCAAATTTTATATATGTTAATTTATTGGTAGGATTAACAAGAAGTCGTGTTTATTGTGGTTAATAATATCCATCCTCATGTTATCCTTCTTCTCGATCATATTCAAAGTAAAAACACATGAAAACAACATGACCATTTATTTGTTTTATTACGATTACCCCAAGCATTATACATGAAATTTCTTGACAAGCACGGTTATAGACCCATTTTACCCCGGGTTTATATGCTTTTCTGATGTTTCCTTTTAAGAAAAAGAGAAAATATCCAAATCCAGTGGTGATCGTTCGACTTCGACCACCGGGTTGGATTTTTATAAGACCTAAGAAACTTGAGACATGAACTTGAAGGAACAAAGAAAACGCTTGAGGCATCTAGAGATCAGGTCTCTGACCTGGAAAATAATCTCAATGAGTCTAGAGCTTTGTGTTCAAACTTTGAATCAGAGCTTTCTATAGTTCACACATAAGCGAATGAAGGTAAGGAAAGATATAACAAGAATCTCGATGAGGATAAAAAGGAAGGGTGAGATTTTCGCTAACGAACATGCAGGTGGAGAAAGATCTTGTCAAGAAGGCTGAAGATGAGCTTCAGGGATTGACCCGTGAACTCGAAGAGTCTTTTGTCAAGAATCCCTTAAAAAATTCTTGGTCTAAACCATCTCGTTCCAACAGTGCATCACGAGGTTTTAATCTTTGTACTGCTCCCATGGAAGCTCAAACGCCATACCTGTAAACATCACATCTTTGGCCATCCACATAGAAACTCAGATCTCAGGATGAGACAATAGAAAAACCAAATCAACGGAAGCTTGGCCCAGAATCTAGCCGTCTTAACATCGAGCAACGCCATGTTGTCGAAGATCTCGGTTATGTGTATTGGCAATTTCTTTGCTCTTTCACAGATTTGGGAAGTAACCATTATGTATTTTTAATCATTTACGATTTTAAGAGATCTCTGGATATATAGAAGAATACGCACATCTCTATATTTAGGTATATCACAGTTGGACTAAACACAAATATTTTCCACAAGAATGTGATTTTCTAGAGAATAATTTAAAATAAAACAAACAGTTTCTCTTTGATTTACTCATTGAATCGATGGTACAAAATCGTAATATATTTATTTCGTCTGTATAGTTAAGTGCCTTCTTGGTGACCTACAAAATGCAATATGATTCTGTCTTTTGTTCCCACCTTTAGACTGAACATTCAATGTATGTCATAGCGAAGAAGCAAGAAAATTCATGCAAAATGTTTAGAAACATATACCATGAAACATCATATATTTCGACACCATGATTCCATAACATTTTTAATTCATAGATCAATGGATGGAAAAATACATTGAGTGATCTCCTCGGATGTTCTAGACCGAGAACAAGAACTGAGAGAAACATAAACACTACGCATACACAAAAATGGAGTCAATATGTAAGGTGTTACGATTACATGTCACAACGAATATTGCCTTCTATACTTTTCAAATGGGTTGAAACTATTTGTACATAACCCGAGATATACATTTCTTCGCTCAAACACAAAATCCGAATACAGTGATTAAAAATATTTCTACGCTTCTGCGTCTTAATTATGCACAATCCCCCCTTCTTGATGATATTTTGCATGTCATCTCATAGGCTCTGTCGTGCACTGAGATTGATATAACCTCTTCAACTTCTTCGTTAACGGTAGATATCACATCCGTTTAAATGGAATTGGAACTCTGCCACTAGAAAAAAAAACTTATTCTTCACGGAACATGAGAGTGATTGGAAAAATTATTCTCTCTGACAACAAAAACTTCCTTAAAGCTTCACAACACCCCAACAATAAAACCTCTACTACACGGCCATCAATGTAATAAGACGACTTGGTCATATTTTGAGGCTTGATTCAAATATGTAATGAGAAGACTTGATTAAAGACAAGATCTTATTCTTTTTTCTTTTCCTTAAAGACAAATATCTATTCAATTTTGGCACAAATTACCCATCATCCTCATACATTTACTATCCGGACTGATATCTAAAATATATGATCATAAATATTCAATTACGTGGCCTTAAATACTTTTTTTTTTTGGATAAAGTATGGCCTTAAAAACTCAAGTACTTCTAGTGTCTAGCTTCCTTGTCAGTTAAAAACCAACAGGAACGGTAAGTAACATTGGAAATCGTTCGACAAGACCATAGTGAAATTCTGGAGGTAACCATAGTGAAGCTCTTGTAATCCGGTGATAGCTCAAATAGGTTAGGAGGAAACGAGAATAGTTTTGTCTAACACGTTTAAGAGTTTTGAATGTGTTGTTTAAGAGATGTTGGAGATATTTAGAGAGGTTTTGTTTGAAACGCTGTTGCAGCTAAGCTTTAGGAATGGATGACCACAAGGGTCGCCATGATTCTCTCCCTAAAAAAGGAAGCTTGCTGTGATGTTTCTACACTCGAACGCAGAGTCACATGACAAGAGAGCGGGGTTGCTTAGAGTACAAGAAAGGTTATGAAACAGAGATGACCAATATTACCAAACTAAACCCTAATGATGCTTGATAATCAATCACTTTGAAATGTATATTTCGTTTCTGTTTCTTGAGGAAAATGATAAGAAGAGGAGAATCAGAAGCAGTAGACAGGTCATCTGTTTCACACTTTTTTTTCTTTGTTAAATCCTCTGTTTCACACTTGTTTGAGAACAATGGACTTTGGACTAGTTTCCATTGACCCTACAGGAGATTCATTGACAAGGATTTTTTGAAAGCACATAACCAATTATTCTGATTGGATTCTCGAGTTTGTTGTTAGTTGTTAGAATTAAATTTCGATTAGATGCAATGTGATGATATTTCTTTTACTTTTAACACATCAAGAATTGGACGACTTTTGCTATTTTCAACAAGAAAGATGAAATCTTTGAAAAAAAGAAAAGATATAAGCTGCGTTTGTTAGTTAAGAATAATTTTGTAATTTCAACCAAGTAAATATTCGGATTAAAATTCAGCTTTTAAAAAAACATAAAATCTTGAAAGCTTAATTTTGCATTGTGATTTAACTCTTTATGTTTCTGTCTGATAATTAAACTCAATGTCAAAGTTTCTTGTAGAAAAAGAACAGGGGAGACTTGGGGGTGTTGAAGGACCAAGTCAACTCAAGAGTGAAAGCTACAGATACAAAAGACTTGAAGAGTTTAATCATTTATAGTTGTTTTGCACTCACCCGAAAATTGAAAGCCTTTCTAACTTGTCTTTGTGGAGAATCTTGTTAACATGTAAGAAAGACTCATTTATAGAAGAGTTGTTTTTACCATTGTTTATAAAATATATAATTTTGAATACAAAGGACACAAGTCAATCCACGCATGCATTGTTCATTAGTTTTGAGTTGAAGAACTATGAGTTTTAAACACATCTTTAACAATATTTGGTTTTTCCGGTTTCCAGTTTCCAGGAAAAATCAAATGCTCTCTTCAAAGCTTACTCCTATGTTAATACAAATAATCGACGACAACGAAGGTATCAAATAATCTTTATTTTTTTCAGTTCTACCATTCAGAGACTATTAACCTGAACAAATCATTCCTGTAATTAACAAAAATCTTCGAGATATGATATTACTTGCATCATGTAATATTTTAACAAACTAAGCATTAGAAGCAGCGGTTTCTGCTATTTCTTTGCTCCGATCATCTCAAGGACCAACATTCCGTAGCTATAGACATCTGACATATGGGAGACTCTGCCATACATCCTTAAGAACACCTCAGGTGCAATGTAACCTATTGTTCCTCTTGCGTCTATCAAAGACATTATGCTTTCTCTTTTTTTCAAGACCAAAGTCTGAGACTTTAGGGCAGAGATTGTCATCTAACACTACATTTTAAGGTTTGATGTCAAAATACACAGTCCTTGTTCTGCAGCCATGGTGTTATTGAAGCATGGAAATCTTGAGATCAAAGCATCGCCATCTCTGCAAAGACAAAAAGGAAATTCACAGTATCAAAGTGCTAGCAAAAAATGGAAATTATATGGAGCAAAGGTTTTGAGGAAAATTACTTAAAGCTTTTGAAGACAAAAAGGAAAAATACAACATATCTTTCCATTTACACAGAAAAAAGGAAATTAACTTGGAAAAGGAAATAGATAAGGTTTCCTAATTCATGTGTAGCAATCTCCTATAAAAAGCTAGCTACCCCTTAAGAATTATATTATCTATCAATACAGAGAGCAAAAATGTTTTACTGTTCATCAGAGCTTTTGGTTTAGGTTTAGAGTTGTTCTAAACAGTTTTGGCTTTTTTCTTTATAGAAAAACTTCGGTATCAGACTAAGGTGTTGTCTTAGTGCCGGATAAATTCGATAAGCTTGTGACGCTTAAGGTGTTTTTTATAAAGAAGAATTTTTCCATATCCTCAGGAATTTCAATTGGTATCAGAGCGGGTTCTGACCTAAGAACTCCAGTTCATATTCAGGTAGATCCAGGAGAGAAGATGGAAACACAACTTGTTGATATGGAAAAGAAACTCACGGTCGATGCAGAAAATTATACTTATGGGAAAGTCAGGATGATGGCTACTATAAAGGAAATTGATGAGGATGCTTGGAGGACTATAGAGATGGTGAGCTTCCTAAACGAGCTACAAGAGTTTTGAAACCAAAATCAGAATGGACAGATGAAGAAAAAAAGATGTCAAAGTTCAACTCAAAAGCCCTTTCAGCAATTTTAAACTCTGTGGAAGAATATCAGTTCAAACTTATTCAACGATGTACTAGCGCTAAAGAAGCTTGGGAAATATTGCAAAAAACATTCGAAGGAACTGCAAGTGTGAAAAGATCTAGACTCGACCTGCTAGCATCACAGCTTGAAAATCTAAGAATGGGAGAAACAGAGGAAGTTGAAGAATTCAGTGCCAAAATATGCTTTATAGCTAATGAAGCTCAAGTACTTGGTAAAAGATTCAAAAGCAAGAAACTAGTAAGGAAACTGTTGAGATCTTCACCTCAAAAGTTTCCTACGCAAAAGGCTGCCATAGGAGTAGCTCTTGACTATGATAATATAGCTTTTGATGAAGTTGATGCGTTGTTGCAAGATCATGAGATGGATTTGGATTCTCATGAATCTGAAACAGGGAAAAGAGTGGTTGATAACAAAGGGAAGCTTAAAAACACTTGTTTTCATGTCTGGGAAGAAACAGTAGCATTCATATCTAGGATGCTTGGAAAAGCTTCAAAAAGACTTCATAAAAGGCAGAAACAATCTGATGAGGGAGATCTTAAAGCTGAAGAAAATAAGAAAGTAAACATACAGTGCTATGAATGCCAAGGACTTGGTCATATGAAATCAGAATGTCCTACAATCAAAATAATAGATGCACTACTGAAAAAACAACAAGAAATTCAATGCTTCACGTGTAAAGGATACGGACACACTAAAGATGATTGTTCAAGTGAACATACAAAGAAAGAAAAATCTTTTATCAGCTTTGGAGATTCTGAATCTGAGGAAGAAGATGAAGAAGATCTCACAAACTTTGTTGCTCTCCATGCTGAAATTACAGCAGCTGAAAATGACAATGAGTCTGATTTAGACAGTGATGATGAATGTGATGAAGAACAGACTACAAGGAACTCTATGAAAACTGGATCAAAATCAGCAAAGAGAATGTGAAGCTTGTGAAGGATAAGATGAGACTGCAAACTCAACTCACAGAAATCACAAAAGAGCTTGTCAAATAAAAGGAAGAGACGGAGCGATTGTTAATATTTCACAGAGCTTGAGAAAGAAAAGGAAGAAACAAAGAAAAGGAAACTACAACTCACGAGGGTTACTGATGATTTAGTAAAAGAAAGAGAAGGGTCTAATGGACTGCATATTAAACTACAAGAGATTACAAGAAATTTACATATGCTAAACAATGGTACAAAAAACTTGAATCATGTTTTAAGCATCGGTAGAGTGGGAAAAACAATCATGGACTTGGATTGAGAGGTGAAAATTCAGGAAAAGAGACTGTATTAGTACCTGGAAACAGTGCAGACAGATAATGAAATTCAAGATACATCGAATACTGGAATAGGAAAGACAGTGAAGTCTAAGGAGATCGGCAAAGCTAAGAAAACAAAAAAACACTGTGATGGATTTGAAACGCTTGACTGATGTTCCAGCAAGAACTGCACCTAAATTGAAGACTGAACCATATCAAGCAACACACAGCTCAAAGTGAAGTTATCATAATTATCGTGCACCAATATGTTTCGTGTGTGGAAAGTCAGGTCATAAAAGACTCATTGTCGCAAGTTTCAGAGGCAAGTATCCCAGTTTTCAAAGGATCATAACCTCATGACTAAACCAATGAGATTCACAAGATTATGGGTTCGAAAAGACGAATTGTATGGCAGTGGTCTACATAGTTCTGCATCCTAATTGTATGAAAGTTACTTTGAATCTTGTTGATGGAGGTACTAGGATATCAAGATGTTAATGCCAGATTTGGAGACAAATACATAAGACTATCAATTATGCGGAACTGGGAACTCAATACACAAACTCGAATCTAAGGTTTCATAAACAAGGACTGGGCTGTAAATGTAGATGAACAAAAGATATTATTCCCAAGTATCTTAAAGAGAAGAAGATTACACCTAATATTTTTGGGTGAAGACAAGTTAAAATGATAAATTTGGGAGCTTGCAAGACAATTGATAAGAAGATTAACACGAAAGAGCTATATTCCTAGTTCCCACGATCTGTGTTGCTGTTTTGGGCTTCAAGGCTGATAAAATTCTTTGGTGTCCAAATTGATAATTTGGTTAGGGCTTTATGAAAGTGACTTAGGCTTCATATTGGTTTACTTATTTTAACCAAGTCAAAGACAATTAAGAAGAATGCTGATTAAGTGAAAAGGAAATATACAAGGTTTTCTAATTCATGTGTAGCAAACTCCTACAAAAAGCTAGGTACCCCGTAAGAATTATATTATCTACCAATACAGAGAGCAAAAAGGGTTTACTGTTCATCAGAGCTTTTGGTTTAGGTTTAGAGTTGTTCTAAACAGTTTTGGTTTTTTATTCTTTATAGAAAAAACTTTGGTATCGGACTAAAGGGTTGTCTTAGTGCCGGATAAATCCATTAAACTTGTGACGCTTAAGGTGGTTTTTATAAAGAATATTTTTTTCCGTGTTCTCAGGAATTTCAGGTGTAAGTACTCAAGTCCCCAAACAACACCTAGCGCAATTCCATATAGTGTACCCACATCCAGATTTATTGACTTCTTGCTACATATGTACATATCCAGAGAGCCAATCTTGAGAAACTCATACACAATTGCTCTTTTGGACCCTTTATAGGAGAAGCAAAGTAAAGAAACAATGTTAACATGAGATGTTTGCTCATGCTCGCGACTTCGTTGATAAAGTCTTCACCATTGCTCTGAAAGTCTTTCAAGATCTTCATGACTGCAACGTTACGACCATCGCAGAGCTTTCCTCTATAGACAGTTCCAAACCCTCCTTTCCCAACAGTATGTGAAAATTATTTCATAATTTTCTTTATTCTGCATAACTGTACTGTTTCAATTGTAGTAGGGCCTTTAGATTAGGGTCTGGATGATATGAAGTTTCTCTCTTCTTCTGAAAGCGTAGTGACAATATCTTGATCATGATAATAAATGCTATTACAACTGATTCTAGAAAACAAAAAATGTATATGTTGAGTTATCGGTAGATCTCACACATTTAGAATGCTCTCTGGTCAGAAACTAACCCAAAAATCCCCAAACCAATCCGAATGTCAGTAGACAAAACAAATCTTGCAACTCAACGAATTTCTGAGGAAAGAAAAAGAACTGGTTCTTATATTAGAAGTTTTTCAGATCATACAAAGACAATTCTTCAACAAAATAAAATGTTACTCAATACGCTTGGGTCATTGCGATTTTCTTAATTGCTCTCCCAAATTCTGTCATTGGGTGCAAATACTCTATTAAACTATCCATATATAATATATTTTCTTAAATATTGAAACTTGGTATTTGAAAGTAAGAAACTTTCTGATAGTTCAGAAGCTTACCATAGATTCAGATGGAATCATTGAAGTGCATATGAGTTCTGATGACGAGTTTGTTATGTTGCAGCAAACTGGAACGGAAACATTGTAGACGCAGATTCGACCAGTGGATTGACATTCTTGACACGGTTTCTCATCAATCTTCAGCTTCACCTCGAATCCATTTCTTAGTACACTTCCCAAATGGGCCAAATTCACAGCTTTCTCCCCTGGATCATAACTCGTGGGAACAGTGATGTTGAAACTCGCACCACAATATTCTTGATAATTATGATCCCGATGCACCGAGGCAACACCAAGTTATGCACATGTGAAATTCGCAGGTCTGTGGAAAAAGGATTACATACATAGTAAATAAAGAGCGTTTTGTAGTCTGGAAAAAGCTCAAAGAGTTCAGGAGTCAATGTTGAGCCGGAGAATGTAGCCATCGCAGAATGAATCACCTAAAGAGTCTTGCCTCGCAAGTCTAAGAGTGCTAGATGAGTTGTTTATTTGGAGTATTCGGTACACTTGACCTAAGATGATTAGACAAATCTTGTTCTGGTTACAGTGAATCACCAAAGAAGGATGACCATAAGGTTCTGGTCGAACCTCGAGAAACCAACAGTGAGATTCCCACACTGAAACCTACGATCACATTGACTTAGACCACAAGGGAAATATTGAAAATAGGACAAGAAGAAGAGAAGGAAAAGACAAGGATTGGGTTTTGAGAATCTGAAGAGTAGTGGAGAGGACATGATTGATTTCTTTTTCTGTAGTTGGTTTGAGTTGAACAGAGCAGATAATTGATTAAACAAAAATAAACCAGAAAACAAAGAAAAACCAGCTGTGAGATTCTGTAACACTCCAAGCCCAATCCCACCATAATTGAAGTCTAAACTTTTTTTTTTTTTTTAATTTTAGGCCCAAACCCTTTTTTCTCTACCTCCTACACTACCTCCTGGGTTAGTACCGATTTGGCAAACCTGGCTTTGATACCAAAATCCTAATAAAGTAAATAGAACCATTGTGGCAAAATACATAGAAGTAGTAAAACACATTGATTCAAAACAGTACCGAACTGTCCGCAAATCCAACTATTCATCCGGCTGACCTAAAAAGAAAAGAAAAGGGGGGGAAAGACAAAAGGGTGAGTAACAAGGGAGTTACTCAGTGAGGTGTGGGATTCTAGGGGCAACACGCAAGTCCGCAAGCCCATCTTAACACAACAACCATGAGAGTGTAGACCTAAAACATGTAGTAACCACAACACCAAAACACCCAAATAATGCAAAAAACGAGTCATATGCGAGTTAAGTGATCGTCCACCCTCTGAAGAGGTTTTTTGTATGGAATAGTACCCAATCACATCGTACTGTGGATGCTTTATCGATCTTAGACTACGACATGACAGATCGACTTGCCACCTGTAACCTCCGCATCCATGACTCCGATAATACAATAGTCCAACTATGTACTCCACGCCAAGTTTTTCGTGTATATATATATATATGAAAGACTTGGCGCGGAGTAATCAATATCACTAACACCAAAACATGTGAAATAATCAATAATCACCTATGTCCAGTTTACACACAAGAAAGCAGAGTCGATCATAGAAACACTCAATCATAGAGACAATACATATTCCAAATGTTCAAATATTAGTGGAAGAGCATAAGCCAGAGTAAGAGGGGGGGGGGTTTGCATGGTTGACCCTCACCTTAGCCACAATAAGGCGGTTCTAGACTTCTAAGAACCCAAACAGAATTTACGGAAACGATAATGCAACCGAAACAGAAGACAAGTCAGTAATGAAAAAAACACAGTTCAGACTTTACTTGAAAAGAGAAAACCAGTAAACGGGTTTAAATAGGCTAAACCGAATCAAACAGATCAGACCGGATTAAACTGGTTAAACAGCCCAAAATCAACGGTCAAGTCGATGGTCAACGGTCAAGTCGACGATCAACGGTCAAGTCAACGACTAACGGTGAAATCAATGGTCAATGGTCAGGTCAACGGTCAAACCGGTTAAAACGATCAACCCAACCTGATCTAGTCAACTTGACCCGACCTGCTAACCCGATCCAACTCGCTAACCTAACCCAAACCGCTAACCTGGCCTAACGAACTAACCCGACCTGATCAGTGGTCCTCCGGACCCAAACCAGTCGAACTAACTGACTAAAAGAAAAGAGAAAAGAGACAACAAACTTACCAGAACTTGTCGGAATCTGCCGGGAACCTTGCCAGAGACGACTAAAATAAAACTCGTCGGCAACTCGCCAGTGACGGTTGGCCGACGACTGGTTGGTTGGAACTTGCCAAATGGCTTGCCCCTCTACAAAGCACTGCTTTGACTTCAAGGAAAAGAGAGAAGGGAAGGGTCCTATTTATAAGAGAAAGAAGGGAAGATAAATTTTATGATGGTCTGATGTGGGAAAAATAAAAGTCTAGACTTCAATTATGGTGGGTTTGGGCTTGGAGTGTTACATATTCCCACACTGAAACAGAGTACATAGACTATGTTCTTGTTGACTTAGAGCACAAGAGAGATGGTGTAAAGAGAATAAGAAGGAGAGCAAGACAGAACAAGAATTGAGTTTCTGAGAATCCAAAGAGAATCGCAGACAACATGGTTGATGTAACGGTATACAGGATAACGACCAGTCCAACGCTTGTATACTTGTTTTATTGATAATGTAACCTTTATACAAAGATCTATTTATCTCGAATGTTACTTGAACTATTCTACCCAATAGATAAACCCCGAATAAAACAAGTTTAAGCCTAACTCTACTTTGATTCTACTAACCCACACGTGAATCACAAAGAGAGTTAGAGAACACTCACTTTCTTAGCATTTAGTGTTAGCTTCGAAGTTACAAATCTCACCATAATATTTTAGTGTGTTAGTGATGGCTCATGGCCTCTATAGCCTATATATACACTACACAAAAACCCTACCTCACAAGTTCTTCGTGGATCTCCATAAAAAATAAACTTGCTTCTCAAGTTTTTTCTTTTCTTAACTGGTTGTAGAGAATATTCAGTAAATCTCCACAGCCACTTGCATCTTCAACAGCTTTTCCAAGTCAGCTCCCGCTTCCTTGAACTCGTCACATCATCAGTTCCATCTCTGCCACGTCAGCTCCCGCGTCCATGTCAGCTTTCAACTTCCTGATGTGATATGATGCAATTTTCTGATCCAAACAGCAAATTGTGTCCAGAATATACATCTTCAGTTGATCTTTGAATAGTTTCTTTGATAGTTTTGGTTTGTGCTGGCAGATAAGCGATTAAACATAAACCATAAAAAATGCAAGTTGGTACCAGGGGCGATGTAGGCTAGTAAATATGTAGGGTAGTAAGTAAAGCATGAAAGCGAAAGATATAAAAGACTTGGTGAGTTTAATCATACGTCTTTGTTTCATTGGCTTATCATTGTAGAGAAACTTGTTAACGTATAAGAAAGACTCATTTATGAAACCCATAACTCCTTTTTTGGATATTTCATGTACAGATTATTTTTTAGCTTTTAGTTTACTAAAACTTTAGACCCGACCACGGTTCATAAAACAAATAATTGGGTATAGAGGACGTATATTTATCCACTCATTATTCATTAGTTTTGAATTGGAAGACCATAATTCCAAAAAAAAAACATCTCTTACAAGATTTGCTTCCAATTTCAATGAAAAATCAAATGCTCCCTTCAAAGCCTACTCCAACATTAGCCTTGACTGTCCTAAGCATCAAGTCGATATACAAGTAATCCAAGACAATGAAGGTATCAAAAATAATTAATTTTTCAATTCCACCATTCCGACTCGGAATTTTTGAGACTTAACATGCCCAAATCATTCCCTGTAGATATCAAACGAAACTTCTGGAAATGTAAGATATCAAATTGCTTACATCATGTCAAAAGAAGGTAAAAAAAAAGCAGAAGATAATTTACGGAGCTGGTAACATTTGGGAACAAATTCTCAAACAAGTCCTAAAACCTACTTCTGACTCTGTTAACAACTCTAAAAATATCACTTTTTCATATATTTGAGTAGTATAAAAGAAAATTTTTACACGCTTATGCGTCACATATACAAAAGATACTTTGAAACATTTTAGATTTTAACTTACAAAAACTTTTCTTCAATAAAAATTATCTTTCATGGTTACACCAATTATATGATGGATTCTCGGAAAAAATTTCAAGTTGCGGATCATATTAGTACCTCAGAGTAGTTTGAATTCTCTTCTGAAAGCGAAGAAGATTCCGCAAGAGGCACTGCTCCAAAATTTACCGAAGGCATAGGAGGGACTTCAAGAGCATCCAAGCTTCCTTCCATCATCTCAACAACTCTGTTCATCGGTGGACGATTTGATGGACATGGCTGAATACACCAGAGACCAACCAATGTCATCTTCTTTGCAATCTCTTTCTCCTCTCTAGTTATTTTATCATCAAATTTCCATGTATGCTCTCCATTTTCAAGATCCTTATAGATCCAATCTGGAAAGTAAGCCGAACTAGAGTTAGAAGGAGTAGTTTCTATTGTTTCTTTGTTCCTTGCTCCAATCATCTCAAGGACCAACATTCCGTAGCTATAAACATCTGATTTGTGGGAGACTCTTCCGTACATTCTTGAAAATACCTCAGGTGCGATGTAGCCTATTGTCCCTCTTGCGTCTAGCAATGACAACATGCTTTCTCTTTTTTCGCAGAGCTTAGCGAGGCCAAAGTCCGAGACCTTGGGGCAGAGATTTTCATCTAACAATACATTTGGAGGTTTGATGTCAAAATGTACAATCCTTGTTTTACAGCCATGGTGTAAGTACTCAAGTCCCCGAGCAACACCTAGCGCAATTCCATATAGTGTACCAACATCCAGATTCAATAACTTCTTGCTAGACATGAATTGATCCAGTGACCCATTCTCTAGAAACTCATACACAATTGCTCTTTTGGAACCTTCATAGCAGAAACCAAGCAAAGAAACAATGTTAACATGAGATGTTTGGCTCATGCTTGCGATTTCATTGATGAAGTCTTCACCATTGCTCTTAAAATCCTTCAAGATTTTCACCGCAACCTTACGACCATCGTAGAGGTTTCCACTATAGACAGTTCCAAATCCTCCTTTCCCAACCGTATGTGAAAATGATTTAGTAATTTTCTTCAACTCTGCATAATTGTACTGTTTCAGTTGTACTAGCGCCTTTAGGTTATGCGGTCTTGAATGATGTGAAGTTCCTCTTCTTGGGATCATGAAACAGAGCAAACATCCCGTGAAAAGAGTGGCACCCAATAATCCGCAAGTGAATCCGATACCTAGAGACGAACAAAAAGACAAGAGCTTAATTAAGATTATGTTGTTTCTGAGGCATGTTCTATTGAAATTAGTTTCATACCTATTTTTGCTGCTTTGGAGAGACCTGCATGAACAAATACCATGAGAAAAAATATCAGTTCAAAAAAGATTTGGTTGGGGGAGTATGCAGTGGTTGAGGAAGGGAGACAATTTGGTTCTTGTGGAAGAACATTAGCAAATTATGAGGCATGTTCTATTGAAGTTAGTTTCATACCTGCTTTTGCTGCTTTGGAGAAACCTGCATGACCAACTACCATGAGAAAAATATCAGTTCAAAAACGATTAGCAAATCAGATCCATATACTGAAATATTCAGAGAAGCAAAGCAAGACAAATCATTACTCTTCTTTTTAGGACTGAATTAAGATTCTGACTAACTGAAATTAGATTCCTTGAAAAGAAAAGAATAGACTCCTACCTGATTTTTCTTTTTTGGAGGGGTAGACAATCAGGTATTAATTAACTTCATGAAAACATTTATTTTGCTTGGTTTATAATATAAATTTCTTCTGTTCTCTCAGGGCGACTTAAAGGCAATTACCGGTGCAAGAACTTTACTGGGAAAAGTCGGGAGAAGTGGAAAAGTGGCTTTAAAATAAACTAATGAAGAAAAATTCCAAATGTGAAGACATGAAAACGTATGTGGAGAGAAAGAAGAGTGGAACAAGACAAAGACTGTTTTAGTATTTACCATGCAAAATACAATACCCTAAAAAATGACTTGATGGAAATTATTTAAGTCAAGTTGTTGGAGATAGATCAAGGCTTTTAGACCACTCAAATTTCAACCTTTTCTTTTGAGCTCACTAGGAAGTCAGGCATGTCTTAACAACTGCTAAAACTGACATAGGAAGATTGAAATAAAAATATATTTGTGACTTGGTTAGAGGGATTGCGAAAAGTGTTTTATTATATAGCTTAGAACACCAAAGTATGAGCTGTGGTTCTTGCTGATTAGAATTTTGTATATGCTTTGGGATTTATAAATTTTGCTACTTTGGGGATAATAGCCAAGGTATGTGTCGTAGTGGAACTAAGAGGTTGCAGATCGACAAGTCTTGTTTTAGACTTATGAACTAAGAGGTTGCATCGTGGTAATAATACTGCACAAATTTGGATTAAATGAATATGTTATGCATATGAAACTTGCTGATAGTTTGGAAACTTACCTATAGATCCAGATGGAACCATTGAAGTGCAGTGTGGTTCTGATGACGATTTTTTCTTGCAGCAAACTGGAATGGAAACATTGTAGGCGCAGATTCCACCAGTGGATTGACATTCTTGACACGGTCTCTCATCAATCTTCAGCTTCACCTCGAATCCATTTCTTAGTACACTTCCTAAATGCGTCAAATTCAAAGCATCCTCTGGAACATAACTCTTGGGAACAGTGATGTTGAAACTCGCAGCACAATTTTCGTGATTATTATTGTCCTGATGCACCGAGGCATTACCAAGCTTTGGACAAGTGAAATTCAATGGACTGTGGAAACGAGATTTACAGTGATAGTAAACAAAGAGGGTCTTGTAGTCTGGCAACAGCTCAAAGAGTTCAGGAGTCAACGTTGTTGTGCCGGTGAACGTAGCAGAGCAGAATGTTTTATCTAAAAAGTCTTGCCTAGCAAGCCTAAGAGTGTTAGATGAATTGTCTATTTGGAGGACACGGTACATCTGATCTGAGATGATTAGAGAAGTCTTCTTTTCGTGACAGTAAAGCACCAAAGAAGGATGACCACATAGTTCTGGTCGAGCCTCTCCCCAGAAAGGGAAACCAGCAGTGAGATTCCCACACTGAAACAGATGATCACATAAGCTAGTTTGTTCTCGTTGACTTAGACCACAAGAAAGATGGTGAAAATAGTACAAGAAGAAAAGAAGGAGCAGACAAGAATAAGGTTGTGAGAATCTGAAGAGTAGTGGAGAGAACATCATTGATTTCTTTTCTTTTTTTTTCTGGGGTTGGTTTGAGTTGAGCAGAGCAGATAATTGATTAAACAAAATTAAACCAGAAAAAAAAATCAAGTGGAGACAGAAAGAGCAAGTATGACGTAGGACTAAGTCAAGATTGTTCAAGGACAGTGACATTAGACTTGGAGAATTTAATAACACATCTTTTTTAGTTGACTATATAAGACTTTTCTTCGGTTTTTAATATATGTAAATGTTCTGTCCCCAGCCAGGCGATAATCAGTTTACCATAGACATCATCAAACCCCACATAATGAATCAGGCTCTCGGGGGTGAATTAATATAGCATCTCCTACAGATATTTTTGTCTTTTTCTTTTCATAAATGTTTTGAATACAGTCCAGGCATGTTGATAAGTTTTTACACTTGATGAAAAAAAAAGATTTAAGTTTTTACACTTGAGACAATTTAGTAGGTTATGGTAGACTGATTATTGCCTTGTTGGGGACAGTACCACAAGTAAAAATATAATTGAACCCAATACAAAATATAAATGGCGTTACCCCAAAATAAGAAACCCATTTACAACCCATAAAGAGCCCATGCCGAATAACCCTAACTATAAATGACGGTAGCCCAAATAAATCTCTTGTAGATTGTGTTACATATTTGTCATGTGTGAAATGTATATAGGTAGTGTACTTATTTCCACAATTCATAGTAACATGGTAGCTAATTTCACAAAATGTTTAAATCATTGTTGAATTTTCATTAGCATAAAATATGAAAAATGAATTTACTAAAAACAATTTTGTGCCATTATTTTATCATGTAACCTATGACTGTTACGTACCATTAAATTGATCACATACACGTTACCTTTTTTTACCATCTTTTGACCAAACAATTAAAAATTCAAATTCACAAAGTAGCTTTTTTTTTTTCTTAAAGCATCCTCTGCATTCGTTCCATGTGAACTCAGAGCTCCTTGTAGCATTCATTGACATTGCCTTGAAGCTTTCGCTCCAAACGTCTCCACATATATTACCCATCAAATGATAAAATGCCATAAGCTCTGATAGTTGCTCTATGTTCATCTTGTTCATCATGTTCCTTTGCTTATCCTCGTCCACCTTCAACTTTTTCATATATGATCCTCCATTCCTCACCGTTGCTCTCATCTGATAGTAGCATGTATGATTTTTTCTTGGTACAGTTGCCAAATATTCATAGAAGCAAAGCAAGATAAATCATTACTCTTCTTTCTAGAATGGCAAGTATGCTCGTGAGGCTTATCTATACAATAGCAGACGAGTACTCTCGAGCTCTAATTAAAACCACAAGCGCCATAGTCACTGTTGAATCGGAGCTTGAAACCCTTATCAAGAGCCTTCTTCGTAGCTTCCCGACTCTGATTTCTCTCTGTTATACTCAAGGCAGATCGAGAGACTGGAATATTGACGATTTTTTCACACGATGCACTTAACCCATCTAAGATAGTTCTATTCCCAGAATGTGAAGGGGATGAGTCAAAGTAACTTTGGCCACCAATATCATCCTCGCACTGAAGCTGTGTAATATAACCATTGGGACGTACGTCTACCCTTGGACTAGAGCAGTTGTAATCAAAATTTCCCAGCTTGGTGTCTTCATGAAATGGAAGGATTTGTTGGTTGATTGTTTCGTTCTCAGGGTATGGAGGACATAGATTGTTGCGACTATCCATTATGGCGAGTCTTATAACATCATCATAATAGTTCATCTCAAATATTTGGAACTTAACGGAGGATATACTAAACTCTGCGAAATCTCCGCTGCAGTTGATCTTGAAATCTGGGTGACCGCACTCTTCTCTGTCAGCTGTTCAAAAGGGATAATATATTGTCTGATTGCCGCATGGAAACCCAAGACTGCACAGTTCGTGACGCTGATCAACTGACAAAACACAAGAAGGGATCAAAAAGAGCACCCATATGATTGTATATGACAGATTTTGTAAGAGACAGAGAAAGATTGATCATGGTGACCTTCTCTCTTTTTGGAAATTAAGAACTCTATGAAGATGGTGAAGAAAAAAAGGATAGATAAGAGAAGAACATGATCGTATTTTACTAACTCAACTAAGACGAATCGTGTTTGTCCAGTTCAAGATAATAGTTGAACTTTTTGTTACTAAGATTAAACTCGAATAAAAGTTTTTAAAAAGAAAGGACTTCTTCTTCACGGAAGATGAGAAAACATTGAGGTTCTTGCAATCCTGTGATTCCTCAAATACGTTAGAAGGAAACGTGGTTTGGGTGAATGATAGAACAGAGTAGTAGGAACGAGAATATTCTTGTCTAACAAGCTTAAGAGTTTTGAATGAGTAGTTTATGTGAAGGACATTGAACAACATTGGAGATATTTAGATAGGTTTTGTTTGAAGCTCTGTCGCAACTAAGCTAAACTAATATGTTATGCATATGAAAGTTGCTGATAGTTTGGAAACTTACCAGTAGATCCAGATGGAATCATTGAAATGCATTTGAGTTCTGATGACGAGTTTGTTAACTTGCAGTAAACCGGGGTTGCAATTAGAGGTATCAAAATGGGTGAGATGTCCATGCTCTGCCCATGTCCATACATAATAGACGGTTTATGCACAATCTCATTTACGGAACGGGTTGTGGTCTAGGCCCAACTTCGTCCCCAGACAAAACGGACCGAACACTGTTAAACAAGGGGCGGTCCATAGTTCCTAAAAATCTAGGTCAAAATCGAATTTTTCCAATTAAAAATCGTTATTTCTGTCGATTTCTAGCGGTTTTCAGTGATTTTCAGCGTTTTTGGAAATCCTGGTGATTTCCGTCGATTTTCAGCGCTTTTCGTCGATTTCCGGCGATTTAATTTTAGAAAAAAAAAACTAAAATATAAGTAAGACTCATGAGCAGCCTATTTGGAGCGAACGTTAATGAGATTTATCGTTAATGGACACGGATGTTAATGGACACGGTCAACATTTTGTCTACAATAAAAATGGACAACATTGGACAGGTCAAAATAGACGTAAACAACCCATTTTGATACCTCTAGTTGCAATGTAGTAGGCGTAGATTCCACCAGTGGATTTACATTCTTGGCATGGTCTCTCATCAATCTACAACTTCGCCTCGAATCCATTTCTTACTAAACTTCCCAAACGGGCCAAATTCACAGCTTTCTCCCCTGGATCATAATTTGTGGGAACAGTGATGTTGAAACTCGCAGCACAGTGTTTCTAATAGTTACTATCCCCATGCACCGAGGCAAGACCAAGTTTTGAACATGTGAAATCAGAGGTATGTGAAAATGAGGTTTAAAGAGTTAGTAAAAAAAGAGGGTCTTGTAGTCTGAAAAAGGCTCAAAGATTTCAGGAATCAACATTGTGCCGGTGAACGTAGCAGAGCATAATGTTTCATTTAGAAAGTCTTGCCTCGCAAGTCTAAGAGTGTTAGATGAGTTGTCTATCTGGAGGACTTGGAACATCTGACCTGAGATGAATAGAGAAGTCTTGTTTGCGGGTTCACAGTGAAGCACCAAAGAAGGATGAACCACATGGTTCTGGTCGAGCCTCTCCCCAGAATGGGAAACCAGCAGCGAGATTCCCGCACTGAAATAGAGATCACATAAGCTAGGTTGTTCTCGTTGACTTAGACCACAAGAAAGATGGTGAAAAGAGGAAAAGAAGAAGAGAAGGACCAGACAAGAATTAGGTTTTGAGAATCTGAAGAGCAGTGGAGAGAGCATGATTGATTTCTTTTTCTGTAGTTGGTTTGAGTTGAGCAGATAATTGATTAAACAAAATAGACCAGAAAGCAAAGGGAAACCGGCTGTGAGATTTTCCACACTGAAACAGAGTATCACATAGACTAGGTTCTCGTTGACTTAGAGCACAAGTAAGATGGTGTAAAGATAACAAGAAGAAGAGCAAGACCAGATAAGCGATTCAATATAAACCACAAAAAAAAGAAAAGACAGGCTCATCTATGAAACCCCAATACGCGCAAGTCATTGAGGAGAATCTTGTTAACGTATAAGAAAGGTTCATCTATGAAACCCCACAAATCCATTTTTGGATATTTCATGTACCCGACCACTGTTCATTAACACGGAGAATTGGATATAGAGAACACATATTTATCCACTCATTGTTTATCGGTTTTGAGTTGGAGGGCCATGATTCAAAAAACATTTCTAACAAGATTTGCTGCTAATTTCCATAACAAATCAAATGATCCCTTCAAACTTCAAAGCCTACTCCAATATTATCCTTGACTGTCAAGTATCAGGTTGATATACAAGTAATGGACGACAAGAAAGGTATCAAAAATCATTAATTTTTCATTTCTACCATTCTCAGAGTTAACTTGAACAAATCAATCCCTGTAGATATGAAAAATCTTCTGGAAATGTAAGATATTAAATTACTTACATCATGTCAAAAGAAAAATAAAAAACAGAAGACTATTTACGGAGCAACATTTGGTAACAATCTCAGTCCCGAGCCCAGAATGCTATATATGGAACAATTTCTCAAACAAGTCCAAAACCTACATCTGACTCAGTTAACAAGTCTAAAAATGTCATTTTCTCGGATATTCGAGTACTATAAAGGAAAGTTATAACAGGCTTATGCATCATACTTTGAAACATTTAAAATCGATTTGTTAGTAGCAATTGTAATTGATTCTTTATAGTATAAAATGGATGTACATAATTAATTATAAATGTTAAACATTGAATTTATCTTCTAATTATACGAATAACAGTCTGTATTCAAAAATAGATCCGTCTTATAAAATCAGATATGTAATTATCAACCAGAGCCATGCCTACGTTTCAGGTCCAAGGTGCATTAATTTTTTTTTTTGCAAAATTATACAATTTAAAATATAATAACTATATATAATTGTTTTGAAAGATTTTAATTTTATAAGATAAGAAAATTTAAAATTAAATTATTCTTTAATATTCAGAATTTTTTTATTTTTATTTATATTATGTAGCTATATATTAATCTATATTTTTTATATTATGCATTTATCTAATGTAAAAGCTAAAAGATACCAATGTTAGGATGTGGAACTAAAATTTTTAAAAAATCATAAATGAAAAAAACAATATTCAGGCATGAAATTTTAAATATTGAAATATGAACCAACATAACTATTAAATTATTTTATTAATAGGAGTCCTATTTTTTGCTCTAAAATGAGGGATTTTAGGCAAGTGTCTTATTTTTAGAAAGGTAGATACGCAAGTGTCTTCAAATTATATATATGCCGAATGTTTTGAAGGGAGACTAAATACAATTTGAGATTGTGGGACGGAAGATGGAGAATTTGGGTGAAAAATATGAATCGCTAAAAAACATGAAATAATTGAAGAAAGAAAAAAGATATTAAATGACATCAAAAATGATTAGATGTGTTAATGGTGCGCGTCAGGGTAAAAGGGTCCACAAACACAGCTAATTAATTATGTTCACACTGACAAAGAAACCAAATTGTTAAATCGCTAATTAGTAGAATAACGCTTGCTCTTTCTACAATTTCCCTTTTTAAAATACTTGAAAATAATTTATTTTTCAAGGGTTGATGTTTTTCTGATACTCTGCATTTTTTTTTTGGAAAATCATAGAATAAACAAAAACTAAAACCAAACTAAACCGAATAGCAAATGATTTAAAAACTGATGAACCATAAACCGAAAAGACCGAAACCGAATTACATACGGGTTTTATATGGTTTCAGTTTTTAATTCGGTGTGTTTTTGCAATCTAATCATCGAATATCTTAAAACTTCTCCAGCTTTTACCCAAAACGACAGCAAAATCAGTGAGACAGAGAAAGTCTTCGTTGCATATGCTTATCCTCTAAGGTTTCGTATCGAATTCTCCCAATCTTCCTTCGAAAATCTGCAAAATCCACTCTAAAACCTCATCACAAACTCGTAGCCATTGATGGGTTAGTGTTACTTTTCCATTAATTTAGGGTTTTACAGTTATCAATACCAAAATCAATTCTTGACAAACAATTTCCCAATTTTGTTTTTTTTTTCAGTTACAGCAATGTTTACTGCATCATCTTCTCCAGTTACATCTCTTCTCTACCCAAAAGCTTATAAATTTGGTCAAACAAAATCGAATTCAAAGAGATTCTTTTCTCTTTGTGCTTCTTCGTTACCTGTTTCTGATAACAAGCTTAAAGTTGAATACACACCATGGCTTATCGTTGGACTTGGTAACCCTGGAATTAAGTATTACGGAACAAGGCATAATGTAAAATTTCACTCTTTTACATTCATTTTGATGTTTAGTAATCAAAGATCTCTTCTTTATGATTCTTCATTTGTTATGTGCAGATTGGTTTTGATATGATTGATCATATAGCTCAAACAATGGACATTTCTATGAATACAATACAGTCCAAGGCCTTAGTTGGGATAGGTTCTTTTCTCTCCTGATTCTTGATTTTGATTCATTTAGTTTCATTTGTTTGTTCGTTTATTTGGGATATCACCATGTAACCAGAACAGGTTCTGTTGGAGAAGTACCAATTTTGTTGGTTAAACCTCAAGCTTATATGAATTTCAGTGGTGAATCGGTTAGTCTTTCTTCCATTGTTACCTCTTGTCTACATGAGAATTTGTGAACCTAAAGGCTTTGGCTTTATATTTTAACTTAAAATGATGTTATACTTATCTTTGATTTCTGAAGGTTGGGCCATTAGCGGCTTATTATCAAATACCCTTACGCCACATTTTGATGGTAAGTACAAAATCTTATTGTTTGCTGTGGGATGATAATGAAATGGAATTGATCAAAAGATTGTATGTGGTTTTATGGTGTAGATATATGATGACATGGGTTTGCCTAATGGTGTCTTGAGGCTTCAACCAAAAGGAGGTCATAGCCTCCACAATGGGTAAGTATCATCTTTGAATAGGGAAGTGGTCAATATGTGTTCTTTTGGTTTAGGAAATGAAGAAAAGAACTGTCTTTGCTTATATTATAAGAAGGAAACATATATGAAGTCAAAAGTCTTATTTCCGACTAATTTGAACTGAAAATGTTGAATTTGTTCAATTTTTAATCATAATCCTCATTCTCGAGGAAGATAATTGAAAGGACACAAAAGTTCAGGATCCAAAATCCATGGACAATGAAGAATCTAATCTATATCGGATACTCTTAAAAGCGTTTTTATTGTTAGGAAGTGAATCACATTATAGCAAAATCAAATGCATCTTCATTTACGTTTTTTATTCAGACATAGAAGTATAGAACAACATAACCTTTTGTTCTACTTTTCTGAAAAAAAGCCTATAACTTCTTTTGCTATATGGCAGGTTGAAGAATGTGACAGAACATTTAAATGGTTGTCGCGCCTATCCCCGCTTATCGATCGGTTTGTGTTCCAGTTTCATCATTGAAGTCTTCTTTCACCAAAAAAAGCTTTTACAATCATAGTAAACTTGTCTGGTAAATTGCAGGAATTGGAAAGCCACCAGGTAATATGGACATGAAAGCCTTTCTTCTCCAGAAATTTAGCCCTTTGGAGCGTAAACAGGTAAACTAAGTTCATCAGTTAAATTGATCTCTGAAAGTCTGAAACTTTTCGGATTTAAAGACACTATACGACTTTTAGTTCATCGAATTTACAGTAAATTTTAAATGGGTGTGTTTAACTGAATCATGTTTAGATCGATGCGGGATTGGAACAAGGTGTTGAAGGTGTGAGGACACTTGTTGAAGATGGATTCAGTGACTCAATATCTCGATTCAATTTAGCGCAGAAATACAAGTTTCACACAGTTTGATTCCTTTACATTTACGTCATCGTGATACTTGTCGCAATAACAGTAATACCATAGTCCAGCATTGTTATTATCCTTTGTGTTGCTGATTTATTTTGTAGTGTGAGTTTTTCTAGGTTATTTTTCCTCAGTTGGGTAAAATAAAGTTTATTTTCCTCGACATTGCTGAAATTAATATGATTATTGAATTGAAAATAATGATGATGGTTCAATTAAACAATGAATTAGTGAAAAAACAATATTAATTATGAAATAAAAATTAGCCTAAAAATCAATGTTGGAATGATCGGACTTTGTTTTGGCCTAGACATTGATGGTTGAATATTATAAAGATTGTTACTTAAGGAAATTAATGACCGTTTGATCGATGATTCACTGGGTCCTACACTGCCAAAATAAGACCGTTAAACGTAAGCAAAAGAAATAAAATATATAAAGGGCAAAATCGTCAATACAACAAAAAATCTAAAAGAGTCTCCACTCTCCACCGGACTGGTTCTAATTTCTATCAGACCGTTGCGAAGTAAAACGAAGAACAAACAAAAACCCATAAAACCCTTTCTTCACATTAAATAAACTCTTTGCATTGCAAACAATAAACAAACTCGACTAAACCAAAAATTTTTTTGATCGAGATCTAATCCATTAATGGCGGATACGATCTCAAACCCAAGCATGGAACCACTGTTCTTCTCTGTAGATCCAATGTCTCTAATACTCTCTCAAAACACCGACACACATCAGCTTAAACTCTTGTTAGACGGTTTCTCCGGATTCGAAAGAGGTCCAAGATACGATGAATACTCACGATTACGTGAATCAAAGCTTCGTATGAAACGAGACTTCCAGAAATTTCTCGATGACGAAGAAGAAGAGCCAAGGATCAAAAAACAAGTTAGATTCGAGGTTAATTCAGTAATTTCACGAGAAGTTAAAGAAGAAGATAAGTTTTCACCGGAAAAGAAGAAACAGACTCGATTTGGGTTTTCTCCGATGAGAAAAGTTACTCCGTCTTCTTTGGCTCAGTCGGTTCCTGATTTCTCCGCTGTGATACGTAAAGAGAATCGTCGCCCGGTTAATTTCAACACTACTACTCCGCCTCCGCCGTCTTCGAAGAGTAGAAACGGCGGCGTTTGGATTGGATCGGGTTCTTCTTCCACCGCTGCGAGAGGGAGTAACTCAGCGAGTGTAGGGGAGAAGAAGAGTAAAGGGATGATGATGGGAATGGCGCGTAAGAGTTACGCGAGTGTTGAGGATCTTAAGAAAATAACAATGGCTGCTGCTTCTGCTATTAACGGTGGTGGCGGAGGAGGAGGAAGAAAAGCCGGTGACGGTGGTGGTCGCCGGACTATTCTTGGTTATAAACAAATTTACTGATTTTGTTTCCAAAGCATTGATTTTTTTCCCACGATTTATTCCTTTTTTTTGTTCGGTTTTGATTGATGAGAATAAATTCTTGGATTTGATTTTTTGAATTGCTCTTGTTGGTGTGTTGGTGATGGATTTGTTTGAAAAAATAAATATACATTCTTGATATAAAACTTTTGTGACTCTTCCAAACTAAAGTAATCAAATCATTATGCTAGTTCCAAGTTAATTACAATTTTCTTTTCTTTATATTTTGTACAAATATTTTCTTGAAATTGAAATGCCACTAGCTTTTATAACACCCCACAGAAAGTCCATTCAAAAAAATCTGAAAAATTGGAGTTTGATCAAGAGAGAAATATATAAAAAGAGAATCGAAGGGATCTACACAAAATTAATAATAGTTATGAGGAATCATACATACTCCGAAAAGAAAGATAAAGGTCATGAGAAAGCCTTCATTGTTCCAGCAAGACTTACAATAATTATTCCATAAAAGCTTTGAAAGATGAAATAAACGACAATGTAAGATATTACTAATTCTTCTTTTCTTTGTCATCCGAGAGCATTGATTGAGATGAGGAAGCCTCTTACCCCAGAGCGTTGCAAGCTCTCATTATCACATCCTAATTTTTTTTTAAAACCTAATTAGCATTTTATAAACCAATAATATATAATTGTTATAAGAGTATTAACTTGACCTCTTACCTCCACATGCTTGTCAATTACTCTCGATGCTTTTTAACACGTTCGATTTCAGTTTTAAACTCCTGGAGAATCTCACTTTTTTTTGTCCGTATTAGGATTTTCTGACACTATGACCAGACCGTGGAATAGTGTCCTAAATTAACATATCAGATTGTTGTTTAAATTACCATCAATTTCGAACACTTGTGTACTACATATTCCATCTTGAATTTGTTATGGACTTACCTTACTTTTTCTTCTTAATGCATATGTTCATTGACTTGTCGAATCATAGACTTCCATTATTTTCTCTAAATATTGGAAAAATTATCAAACTCTCCATCGATTTGAATTTTCTATTTTCTGTACTATACCTAAGTGGAATGAGTATTTTATATTTTTAATGAGATTACCATATGTATATATACACATACAGGGATAGAGAATTATCGTAGTTAGAGTTTTTTACTATCTCACAGCAAAAACAAAAACTTGTTTAACAAAAGAAGTGATCACAATGTCGTTAATTAACACGCTTTGTTATACTTTGCATAATCTTCGTTTCCCTCTTTGGTGTGCATAAATGTAAGTATATTTCGAGCATAAAACAAACTAAAAAACGAGTTTTTAGAGCTTCTTCGATTTTTCATCCGATTACACCCAATTATGGTAACTAGAGTTTTTTTGGTAATCTAACTGCAAAACTTCTTCGAGAAAATTATAGATCACAAATGTTGTTATCATACTTTGCATCATCTTTCTAAAAATGCATATGTTCATTGACATGTCGAATCATAGACTTCCATTTTTTTCTCTACATATTGGAAAGTATCGATCAAACTCTCCATAGATTTAACTTTTCCATTTTCTTTACGATAACTAATTACTGGAATGAATATTTTACATTTTCAGTGAGATTACCATATAAGACAATAAATATATACTCCTATATCAATCGGGCGAATCGAAATGTGACCTTTGGAGGAGAGGAATTGAAATTGAGAAGTGGGTTTAGTAAATCAAAAGCTTAGATGATGCGAGCGATTTGTTTGATGAAATAGTTGGATCTCGTCCTTGTATTCGGCAAATGATTTCTTTAAATTAATGGGTGTCATCGTGAGAATGAATGGTCCCGATGTTGTGATATCTCTGTATCAGAAGATGGAAATGCAGCGGATTCCAGTTGATATATACAGCTTCAGTATTCTGATAAAATGTTTCTGCAGCTGTAATAAGTTATCTCTACATTTGGAAAGATCACTAAACAGGGCTGAAAGTGACTACAAAGACGTTTATAAAGGCTCTACTGCTTATTGGAATTTTTTTATTAGAAGTGATGTGGACTTTTAATACCCTCTCTAATTTTGCTACTGGTTTAGAATATTAGTCCGGTCTTGCATTGTTCTGTTTGCTGCATAAAGTATTAGGTTAGATATTACAGTGAACCCTGTTGTGTTATGTGACCCTTTTTATGTTGGAATGCTTCCATGCCTGAAGTTCTGATTTGCTAAATTGTTGCTTGTACAATGAACTGGTTTCTCTTGTGTGTAAGGCAAACCTTAACAACAGAAAACTGAATACTTTTATTAGAAGGCCAGACAAAAAACAAACACTCAGAATAATCTTATGTAGTTATCACAAGCTTCATAGTTTGCTAGAGAAAGGCGTGACACAATAGCTAGAACTAGAAACAAAACACAACTACTAGAAGCCCAAAAACTAAAGAAACGTCCCCAAGAAGAGATGAATTCCAAAATTACTTTAAAACCGGCCAAAAGGAAGAAGCTTTGAAACGGAAGGAAGAAGAGAGAGAGAGAGAGAGAGAGATGTGGTAGTTCTTTATCTTCTCCAGATGAGTGCTTACTATGATGAGGAAGATAGTGGAATTGGGATGTAAATGGAGAAGAAGAATGAGAAAAAGAAACCCTAACTCAGAAAATGCAGCTGAACAAACTTTCATAAAAAGGAGATAAACACTAACTTACTTATTTTCGTCTTAAAGGGTGCTTAAACAAGATAATTAGAGTAACTAGATTATTACCGCGAATGTTAAAAAAAGTTGTTAAGTCAATTATAAATACTAAAGAATGGAGAAGAGAGAATGAACAGAGAGACACGAACGAAAAGTCTCCTTCCCAAACATTGTCTTCCGATTACGGGAGTGGTGGTGGCCGTTTTACAGGCAGTTTCTTTAGTGGCGGTTACCGGAAAACCGTCGGCAGTTACGTAACTGGTTTCCGGAACCTATTAAAGTCCTGTGTCGTGCTCTGTTTTTTCACAATTAAACAGAGTAAAAAACTTCTTCCTCTTTTTCTTTTGATAATGAGTGCTTCGATGAGGACGAAGATGCAAGAAATATCCTTGGGGCTTGACAATGATGTGATCAAACTTCCGTTTGATGTTTGCGAAGAAGTGGTACAGAAGACACAGTTTAGTCTTATTGCGACTCCGGTGAACCCACAGAAACAGAATCTTCGTGCGATGTTGGGAGCCTTGCCGCGGTTAAGGGGTGTTGGCGATGAAGTCTCGGGACGAATCATCGAAAACCGGAAGATCCAGTTCCTATTTCCGTCAGAGGAATTGATGTTATCCATTCTACGAAGGGGACCGTGGTCTTTTAACGAGTGGATGCTTACTCTCCATCGTTGGACACCCCTGCAAACAGATGCTGAGTTACTGCAGATTCCGTTTTGGGTCCAAATTAGAGGCATCCCTTTGAAGTTTCTTACTCCGATGATGGTGACTTCTATCGGCAAGAGTTTGGGGGATTTTATGGGAACAGATTTCCATGGCGAGGGTGTTGTCTTGTTTGATTACATACGTGTTCGGCTATGGTGGAATATTGGATCACCTCTGTTTTTCAAGCGCCTGGTTGAGTTTGGAGACGAACATATCGTTTTAAAATTCTGGTATGAGAAGCTTCGGAATTTCTGCATTTCATGTGGTGTGATGACACACGATATGTCTGTTTGTCTGTCTAAGGAAGAAGAAGATGTTGTGGAACCTGATGACAATGATGATGATGACTCGGACGAAACACCTTTTGAGAGGAAGGAGGAGAACCAAACAAATGATGGTCCTGAATCATTTGTAAATCCTGAAAATACCGATGGCCAAGACTATGCCGATCAACCAAACTCGAAGAAGAGGAAGGTTGAAAACAATGTTCCGATACTGGAGACTCTACATCCGGTGGCCTGTTATGACATGCGTGTCTCCTTTGGCTTGGATGATATTCATGAACAAGTCATCAAAAGGAGAAGGAGAATCTCTGAATGCAAAGAGATACGTTATTGGGTGTATAATTCATCTGGCGAAGCAAGTGGATCTGGAACAAGGGAGCAGGGACAGAGCTCGACTCCACATCAAGCTGAAGGTTCGGTGGGCCACAAGCCACTGGGGTCAGGATGAATACAATGTTTTGGAACTGCTGAGGTTTGAAGGGTAACCTGGCGGTTCGACGTCTTAAGGGGATCATGAACACTCACTCCCCAGACTTACTCTTCTTGATCGAGACGAAGAATTCCGATGATGTGGTTCGTGATGTTGCAGTACTTTTAGGTTTCAACTATGTTAAGTGTGTTTCACCTCGAGAGATTAGTGGCGGTATTGCCTTGTTGTGGAAGAAGTGTGTTTCTATTACTTTCTATGATATTAATGAACGTCTTATCGATTGTAAGATTCTCAATAAAGATGTTTCATATTATCTCTCGTGCATCTATGGTCACCCTATTCGTAAACTTAGACATATCCTATGGGAAAAGCTTGAACGAATAGCGTTAAATCGCAAAGGCCCATGGCTTATGTGTGGCGACTTTAACGAAGTGCTAAATGCATGTGAAAAGAAAGGTGGAAATCCAAGAGAACCTTGGAGTCTTGTTAATTTTCGGAACATGGTTACTACTTGCCGAGTTCATGACATTCCTTATTCCGGAAATAATATGACTTGGCTTGGTCGAAGACAAAACTACACTATTGAATCATGGTTAGATAGAGTGATGGTGAACAAGGAATGAGCTTCTCTTTTTCCAGCATCCCATGTTCGTTATTTGGAAATGGTTGGGTCCGATCACCGTCCAACAATCATCTCGATTCAACGAACAACGGAGATTGGACGAAAATTCTTCCGATATGATATACGACTTGGAAAGTTACCAGCGATTGGTGATGTTGTGAAACAAGGCTGGGACTTTAATGTGATGGGCGGAAATAATGCAGTTCTTGACCCGTATAAGGAGTTGCCGCCGTGAGCTTGCTTCGTGGAAACAACACCAAAATATCAACTCGGCCAAACGAATTAAAGAGCTTACGAAGTGTATTGATAAGGCTCATACTAATGGCCTTACATCTACAGCAAAGATCCGGGAACTAAGGGGTGATCTTCTACAAGCTTATCGAGATGAAGAAATCTATTGGAAACTTAAAAGCCGAAATCAATGGTTAAATGCGGGAGATCGCAACACGAAGTTTTTTCATGCGTCGGACAAAAACAGATTTGCAAGAAACCATATCTCTATGATTAATGGGTGGACGGAAGCGAGATATATGGCTCACAGAATATTGCGGATGAAGCTACATGATTTTTTAGTGATCTATTCACTAGTTCGTCTTCTAGTGACCTTACATCGGTTTTAAGGAATACGCAAGTTGTGGTTTCAGCCGAGATGAATAAGGAGTTGATACAGCAAGTATCTAATGAGGAGATTAAGAAAGCTTTGTTCTCGATAGGTTCAACACGTGCTCCGGGACCCGATGGACTTAACGCTTCTTTCTTTCAACAACATTGGGATATTGTTGGACCAGCTATCATCTCTGAAGTTAAGAATTTCTTTGAAATAGGAGTAATCCCAGAAGGCTGGAATCACACAAACTTGTGTTTAATTCCAAAAATAGGTGACCCGAAGACTATGAAGGATTTTCGACCAATAGGCCTCTGTAACGTGCTTTACAAAATTATTTCAAAGATCTTAGTGCAACGACTGAAAAAAGTTTTAACTCATACGGTTTCGAAGAATCAGGCGGCTTTCATTCCTGGTCGTTTCATTACCGATAATGTGATTATCGCTCACGAGGTAATGCACTCTCTAAAAGTATGGAAGAAAATATCAAGTTCATATATGGCTGTCAAGACGGATATTAGTAAGGCTTATGATCGTGTAGAATGAGATTTTTTAGAAGGTGTTATGAACAAGAAAAGCTTTGATAGTAGATGGATTACATGGATTATGGCTTGTGTGAGGTTGGTATCTTTTTCGGTGTTAATTAATGGAAGTCCGTATGGGGAGTTTCAAGCAAGTCGAGGATTACGGCAAGGAGATCCACTATCTCCATACATATTTATACTATGTGCCGATGTACTCAGTTCTTTAATCACGTTAGCTTAAAGTGAGAAACGGTTACAAGGGGTTCAGATCAGTCGGAGTGGACCTATGTTATCGCACCTTCTATTTGCTGATGATTCTTTGTTTTTCCTCAAAGCAGATCATAGTAATAGTACTCAACTATTACGTATATTTAGTGAATATGAGAAAGCCTCGGGTCAATGTATCAACCTGGAGAAATCATCGATCACATTTGGGAACAAGGTTTTCCAACATACTAGGTCTAGTATCATGGGATTATTACAAATTTCTAACTCCGGAGGAGGTGGGAAGGACCTAGGATTGCCGGAACAATTTGGTCGACGCAAAAAGGATATGTTTCAATATATCAAAGAAAAGGTGAAAAGTAAGATTGGTAGTTGGCAAACTCGGTTCCTCTCCACAGTTGGGAAAGAGGTATTAATTAAGGCTGTTGCTTTTGCTATGTCGGTGTATTCAATGAATGTTTTTTAGCTTCCTATAGAACTTTGCTCCGATAAAGTAAGATGATCGCCAGATTTTGGTGGGAAACAACGGATAAGAGACGAAAAATTTCTTGGGTTTCGTGGAATACAATAAAGAACCCAAAACGAAAGGGAGGGTTAGGTTTCAGAGATCTTCATCACTTTAACCAAGCACTTCTCGCAAATCAAGTATGGAAAATACTACGCCGCCCAGAGAGTCTCGTCTACAAGGTCTTAAAAGGTCGGTGTTTTAGGGAAGGTACTTTTCTTCAAGCTAACAAGGGCACACAACCATCTTATGGGTGGAGTTCTCTCCGATTTGGGTCTGAACTGTTGAAACAAGGCACACAAGTACTGATTGGTAACGGGGAAAATACCAAGTTAAGTACGGAGTTATGGCTTCCAACTAACCCACCACGAGCTCCAAGATTATGTGCTCCGATTGATCCGGAGATAAAGGTTAATATTCTCGTGGATCGTGAGAATAGATGTTGGGATGAGGATAAACTTAATCAGCTAATTGAGCCATCAGATCATCATCTTATCACGAATATTTTCCTGCCAGAGCAGGCTACTAAAGATTCACTTATCTGGAGTTATATGAAAGATGGTAGTTACATTGTTAAATCAGGTTATTGGTTAGCCTCTACAAACTTAGTCAATGCTAACGATACGGCACCACCTTTGGCCGCAAACCCTGATCTAGCTAAAGGAATATGGGACTTGGACATTGCTCCAAAATTACGTCATTTTTTGTAGAGATTATTATCAACGGCACTAGCTACGGGGGAAAATTTGCGGAGCAGGATGATCAGGGCTGATGAAAACTGTCCTCGATGCACAACAGAAAGAGAAACGACAAACCATGTTTTCTTCACATGTATACGTGCAATCGCGGTATGGCGAGGTTCCGGTCTACCCTCACAAATTCTTTGTGATCCTTACCTCTCCGTTGAGGATAAAGTACGTTTTCTTATCACCAGTTATACGAACTCAAATTTAGAGAGGCATCTCCGCATTCTACCTTTCTGGATTCTTTGGAGACTTTGGAAGTGTAGGAATGATTTGGTTTTCAATAACAAAGCAAAAGAAGCTATGGTTACCTTGGAGAATGCTATTGATGATACTAAGGAATGGATAACTAATAGAGAGGATAAATAGATGCACATTGTATCAGAGAATGATTCTTATTTACCTGGAAGCCACAGATGGAAGAAGCCTAGGTTGGGAACTGTTAAATGTAATTATGATGCATCACATCATGATGGGGATTGTACTTCGGGGTTATGTTGGATACTACGAAACAATAATGGTATTTTACTTCAATGTGGTATGGAGAAGTTTCAAGGACGACATACGGTGGAAGAAGCGGAAGCCACTGCACTTCTTTGGGCACTACAAACATCATGGGCTTTAGGATATCGTCGGATTAAATTTGATGGGGATAACAAGAATCTTATTCATCTGGTGAATACTTACTCAACAAATCTTCGGCTACAACATTATATTGAGGAAATCAACCTATGGCGAGCTCATTTTGATTGGATCAAGTTTTCTTTTCATCCTCGAGCACAAAATGAATGTGCCGACCTCTTAGCTAAATCGAGTATTACTTCTGAGTATCAATGGTCAATATTTAATTCATGTCCGACTTTTCTAGCCTCGGTTGTAAACGATGATTATAATTCCATTAATTAATGATATTTGACGGAAAAAAAGTCAATTATAAATACTAATATAAATCATTAATTAAATATAATCATTTAAATATTTCATAAATACAAACTTTATTTCATAGAGAGATAAACAACATTGATATAATCCTATTAAATATTTTAATATGGAAGAATAAGGTTTAATGGAGAGAGAAACTGTTTTGGTTTTGTGTAACTTCTCAAGTAATAAGCCGAGTTAAACAAAGTTGTGACTTTATTCCAAGGTACATCTGTTGGTTAATCGAATAACTTGGAAACTAAGATTCTAATCGAGTTAGAATTAAAATCAATTAATAAAATATTAAACTTAGTTTTATCGAGTTTTAGGATAAGATAAGAATAGATTTCTATAGGATTTGGTGTTAACAAAATCTATTGATATTAGGAATTAGAATGAAGTCTTCTCCTTATAAATATCATAAGATTTGTGTGCTTTAATATATCGAGAGTCATAAGGATTGTTTAGTTTTTGGTGAAACTTTTCTAAACATTAATAAGAAGAGAGTTCTTGTTAATTCATCCTTGTGACATACAAACAAAAAATTAATGTTGGAGTAAGCTTGAAGAAAACTTGATCCACAAGGAAAACTAATCCTAACCGATTATGGATTTAGGAGATTAGGATGTATATTTAGGAGTTATCTAAATAAACTTAGGAGTTATCTAATATATTTTAGGATTTATCTAAATATATTTAGGATTTATCTAAATATATTTAAGAGTTATCTAATAGAGTTTTTATAGTTATATTAGGAATATGTGTTACCTTGAAACACTATAAATACAATTGTTGGGTTGTGACAATTGTACGAGAGATAAGAAAAATTCTAAGAGTTCTATGGGAGAACACCAGTTGTAAGCAAAGAGAGCTTTGAATGTTTAGTTTTGAGAAATTTTCTAAACATATATAATAAGAGATTGATTCTTATTACAAAGCAAGTTTGTGTTTGATTGAATATTTAACTCTTCAATTGGTATCAGAACTATTGGTTATCAATTAGTCAAACACTATAAACATACCCGAGTCATAGGAGATGTTAACATTCTGATGGCAAGGTCGAAGTTGAAGGAGCTCGGATATTCATCGATTCAATGTCCAATGCTCAATTCATCAAACTACACGATGTGGGTGATGAGAATGAAAGTGAGCTTGCGTGTTCACAAGGTATGGAAGACGATCGAGGCAGGATCGACCATAGATGGGAAGATGACATGGTGATGGCCTTGTTGTTCAAGCAAACCCGAGTACTCATATTACAAGCCGGTGATCTTGATTCACCAAAATGTATATGGGAAAGGATCAAACCAAGACATCTTGGAGCAAATCGTGTCAAAGAAGCGAGGCTTCAAACCCTCATATCCGAATTCGAAAGATTTAAGATGAAAAATTTGGACATATTGATTAAACCCTACCAAGCATTAAGTTCAAGAAGATGAGAAACTTGATAGGAGTTCAAGACATCACCAAAACTAACTTGAAGCTTAAGAGGGTGAATGTTGGAGTAAGTTTGAAGATAGCTTGATCCACAAGGAAAACTAATCCTAACCGAGTATGGATTTAGGAGATTAGAATGTATATTTAGGAGTTATCTAAATATACTTAGGAGTTATCTAATATATTTTAGGATTTATCTAAATATATTTAGGATTTATCTAAATATATTTAGGATTTATCTAAATATATTTAAGAGTTATCTAATAGAGTTTTTATAGTTATATTAGGAATATGTGTTACCTAGAAACACTATAAATACAATTGTTGGGTTGTGACAATTGTATGAGAGATATGAAGAATTCTAAGAGTTCTATGGGAGAACAACAGTTGTAAGAGAGAGAGAGCTTTGAATGTTTAGTTTTGAAAGAGTTTCTAAGCATATATAATAAGAGAGTGATTCTTATTACAAAGTAAGTTTGTGTTTGATTGAATATTTAACTCTTCAACATCGATAGAGTGACCACTTTCAATAGAATTTGTATGCTTATTAAAATGTTAAACATCATTTAAGAGCTGTGAATGAAATAACCCCAAATGTGTTTTCAAGATATATGGCAGAACTAAGTCTTCCTACTATGTTACAATTAAGGTAACAAAAGTGAAAGTATCAACTCAAAAGTGATCCACAACAAGGTTAAGAGAAACAATGATCACTGCTATCAACTAAGTCATGCAGGTATCAACACTTTGAATGATCAAGTCTGAGCATTATGTAATGAAACTAACCTTGTCATCACGTTGATCAAGTTTTGTGGCTTTCCAAGCTAAGTGTATTTGAGCCCAAGAGCCTAAAAAGGAAAAGAAATTTCACAAGGTAGTTAAAATACAGATTGGGAGATGAACTTGCAGTTATAAGGCCTAGACTTGGAATAGCTGAAAAGTGATTCTTTTAAGCTCCCCAAACCTGTAAACAAGAGCATAAAAATGAAAAGACCGCAAGAGCAATTTTTTAAAATATAAAGATGATCAACTCAAACTGAACTAAAGTATGAGATGTTGCTATTCAGAGATTCATTCATAATCATACTTACAGATATCGGAACCACACTGATTGATCGCTGCCACAGAGCACATCCCACAACCTTTTCATAGTCTGCTACAACAAGAGAATCGTGAAACGTAAGAAAGTGAAAACAAAAGAGACCAGTCGTGTCTTTACTCAACATGTGGCCTATTCCTCATATGTGGTACCCATTTGGCTTGTTGGAAAGAAAAAATTCTTTTTAAGAAGATGATGAAGAAGTTTTTAAGTATTTAGAAGGAAATTTAGGAAAGTGAAGAGTTTAATTTTTCTCTAACTCCTTGTTATTAGTTACTTATTAACTTAGTTACAAATGAAAGGGAACTTAGTTACAAATGAAAGAAAATGGGATATTTATAGCCTCCACATTACAAAATATCTCAATATTTTAATCCTAAATCTAGATGATTCTTCTCTAATATCTAGATTATTTTATTACAATTTATCTAGATAATTCTATATAAATATCTAGATTTTTTTATCTTTAATGAAATGGATATGTGTGTGGATAATTCTAGAACTTTATAAAGAGGTGGAGGTGTTGATATTTCTAGAGAAAACTTTATAACTTGGAACATGTCTTGGATTTGACCCAATAATTAAACTTGATCCAAAATCAAGTTTAACTTCCACCCCCTCTTAAACTTGATTTTGCTACTCCAACCAAACTCATAATCTTGATAAAATCTTTGTGTTTAAGAGGCTTAGTGAAAATATCGGCTATATGATCATTTGTTTTCACACACTCCAATTGCACTTCCTTCTTGTTAACACACTTCATAATGTATTGATAGTGTGTGTCAATGTGCTTACTTCAATCATGGAAGATTGGGTTCTTCGCCAATACTATTGCTGAATTTTTATCCACAAAAATATTCGTTGGCTCCTCTTGTGGCAAGCTTAACCCCTTTAACAAGTCCCGTAACCAAATAGCATGGCCAACATATGTAGTAGCCGCTACATACTCCGCTTCACAAGTAGATAAGGTAACGATCAGTTACTTTTTCGACATCCATGTGAACGCCGTATCTCCAATGTAGAACACGAAACCATTTGTGCTCTTTCCGTCATTTTTTTCTCCACCCCAATCACTATCTGTATATCCAACAAGCTTGTAATCGTTGGAAATAGAATAGTACAAGCCAAAGTCTATAGCACCTTTGATATAGCGAAAAATCCTCTTTGGCCCATTGAAATGAGTTGTTTTTGGATGCTCCATGTAACGAGTAACAACTCTAACCGCATATAAGATATCGGGCCTTGTGCACGTTAAATAACGTAAGCTTTAAAAGAGTGTTGGATCCACTTTTTCTCCTTCCTCGTTCTTTGACAATTTGATTCCACATTCCATCGGCGTGCTAACTCGATTCGAGTCATCCATCTTCCACTTCCTAAATACTTGAACACTTTCTCCATCGTCTTCCAAATCTTTTGTCTCTTCGATGACGGTGACAATATGCTAAAATTTTGGATCCAATGATCTAAGAAGTTTCTCCATGATTCTCACATCATCTAAATTCTCCCCATTTCTTTTAGGTTATTAGTAACCGTCAAAACTCTTGAATAGTAATCGGAGACGAGTTCACCTTCCTTCATTTGCAATGCTTTAAATTCTCCTCTTAGAGTTTGAAGACGTTCATTCTTGACTAGATCGGCACCCTTGTAGGATGTTCGAAACTTCTCCCATGCTTCTTTGGCCGATGTAGCTTCCGCGACCTTCTTAAATGTATCTTCATCTAATCCTTGATAGATTAGACAGAGAGCTTTCTTGTCTCTCTTCCTTGAGTCTCTCAAACTCTCTTTTTGAGCTTGAGATATACTATCTTCATTCTCGGGTACAACAAAACATTTCTCGGCTATCTCCCACACGTCATGTGCTCCTAGGATAGCCGTCACTCATAGACTCCAATTGTCATAGTTTCTCTTTGTGAGCATCGAGACTTGGAAGGGAACGCTATTGCTCGCCATCTTTGTGAGATCTTCTAGCTCTGATACCACTTTGTTGGAAAGAAAAAATCTTTTTTAAGAAGATGATGGAGAAGTGTTTAAATATATAGAAGGAAATTTAAGAAATGAAAGACTTTAATTTTTTCTAACTCCTTATTAGCTACTTCTTAACTTAGTTACAAATGAAAGGGGGATGAGGTATTTATAACCTTCACATTATAAAATATCTCAAATATTTTAATCATAAATCTAGATGATTCTTCTCTAATATCTATATTATTTTATTACAATTTATCTAGATAATTTTATGTAAATATCTAGATTTTTATGTTTAAGGATGTGGAGATGTGTGTGGATAATTTTAGAACTTTTTAAGGAAGTGGATGTGTTGATATTTGTAGAGAACAACTCTACAACTTGAATCATGTCTTGAATTTGGTCCAATAATGAATTTGGTCCAATAATGAAACAGTAAAATATCGTCAAATTAAAATGCAGAACATACATCACCAATCCAGTTTTGTCTTTAAAAGCACTACATAGACTTAAAAACTCAGAGATTTCATCTAATCTTAATCTTTTTGGGCTAGAAATAGAATAAACCTAAAAGAAAAGATACTGATATAATGTTAAAAGCTTGATTTGAACTTGGGGATCCTCGTGTTCCTTGACTTGTTCATGATCCTTCTTCCGAGCTCAAATGTTAAATACAAAGACCCATCATCCACCACAACACAGAACAAGACACTTATTCAATTACCTGGTGGTAGCATGTAAACGAATACAAATTGTTAAAACATACTTTTACACTGATCGACTGTATCATATCGGAAACAGAAAGAAAATACGACGGTGAAATCTCTACATTGCCAATGACTCAGATGGTAACATACAGAGGATTAAGGGAAATTCAGAGGAGAATAGTTACCAAAGTAGGGAAAATACAAATCCTTGTGGCTTGTTATGACTTATGTATGAGTTTCTTTGATGGCTTCCATAGAGTGAGTAAATCCCATGCTTTTCATAGTCTTCCTTCAACGAGAACATCATCAAAATTGAGATTTACATCCCAAATGAAGAATTGGCAGTTAGTTGACAAAAAAAAAACACTTATTACCAAAATTTAAGATTCTTCTCATCGATTTGACTAGTGATCCAAAATCAAAAGAAAGAACACTAAACACTTATTAGACGATTCAACTAGGAAAAGTAAATTTCACAAGGTAGTTAAAGTACAGGATTGGATCCTGTCGGTAACATCAGAGTCTACACAAAGCAATTAGACTTGTCTTTCAGACAACAAATGGAGAGAGGAGAGTGGGTAGGGATCAAACCTTGCTCTCATGGATATGGTGGCAGAGGAACTTGAGGAGATGGAAGAGATTAGCCGAGAGATGGCGATTAAGGAAGTGAACACCATGTCCAATGTATTTGGACACTGAGTGGCTGAAAGTCAAGCTCGACTGCGATTTTAGTCATGAGATTACTTGAGTAAACACACAAATGATGAAGAGAAGTTAAAATTGTGATTCAAAAAGTACGTTCCATTCAGAGGTTCTTCTTCCTTAAAATGAAGATACTCAGAAGCTTGAAGCTCCTCAACGACAAGAGCATGGAGGTTTAGAACACCTTTATTGGAGGTTTAGAACACCTCAATTGGAGGTTTTTAAAATTAAAAAAATCTAAATTGCATCGGTAAACGTGTTTTAAGAAACTCTTCTTAAGAACAAATTCTTAAAAGGTTTTTAGTTAAGAGTTTTAAGAACCGGTTCTTAAAAAAAATTTCTTAAAACACGTTTACCAATATAGTTTATAATAAAAATATTAGTAAGAAACCCATGACGGGTTCTTACCAATGGAAATAGTCTTATTTTTAATGTATTCCCAAACTCCACCGATAAAGCAATCCGTAGATTGCTTTTTCTGTGTTTCTATCACCAGCAAACCAGAAGCTGAAAGATAAACAGAGACAAAATCAAGACTTAGAGAGAGACCTGCCATGGATAAGCTTTGTTCTTAATCACAACACAACAAACATTCAGTTGTGTCAGCAATCACTACGGAAACCTCTCAGATAGTTTCTAGGAACATAATAAAGGAAACATTTCTGAGATTATCTACTGAATCAGAGACTTATAGGATGTACCCTTTGACCAACAGTGGTTCTCAGAAGCGATGGAGACATGAATTGGAATCTTTTGTCTTAGCACACGTCATTCATCTCTGTTTCATGTGTTTTTTATAAATCTGGTTATCTCAGTTTATATTTTTCCATTTCACCAGATTTATCCATTTTGAGAATCTTTGCTTCCTTTTATCCCAAATTTCATATTATTTTGTATTTGTCACGCTAAATTTTTCTTTATACAACTAATATATGTATATCTGTTATTTTAACGTAATAAGTGTTATTTCTTTTAATCACGTACTCTACCTATTTATTTATCACTTGCATAAGGGTCTTTTTAATTTTCACACTTTCAAAAAAGTTATTTAGCAAAGGTTTCTGGTCAAAGAAGCCATTTAAGTTTTCATGCGAAAGAGATACAAATGGAAAATCGCCGATTACCTAGCTATATTTTTCACACAAATTAGTATATATTAATCAGTTTATTTTTAATAATTTTAGTTTTCGTTAATTAAACTATCAGAAATTAGAATGCGTGTATTATTGGCGTAAGATTAATTCATAACTAATCTATATATATATATATATATATATGTGAGATGAGACATAGAAAGTAAGTTGTTTCATATATATATAATGATATAAAAGGGCTGACGACCTATTTCCCATCGAAACAAGTTAATCTTTCAGATACATTAAGGATCAAGACTAGACCCATCAAGTAACATCAAGTCACTATAAGGTACAAGACCAAGAAATGCAGCGAGCTCAGGAAAATTATCCAAAGGGGTCACGTGGTTGTTGACCCCAGAATGGGCAAGTAGTCGAGTGCGAGCAACGGCTAGATCATGTTGAAGCTCAAGCATCTTCTTCTGCAGAGAAGCTATGGCTCCAATGCAACCGTAAACAGGGTCCTTGAGACGAACCTCAGCCTCATAAGCCAAAGAGTTAACGGTCTTTTGTCTCTGTTCTTCAGGAACTTCACTGAGAAGCTTACTGACGTTGCTAGCTCCAAAGACTTTATGGACTTTGGCAAAAGTTATCAGGTCACTTGAGCGGAAACAAGGAGCAAAAATGCAAGTAGGTGTGCATTGTCTCTTCAAGAGCTTGCAGGCTGCACAAGATGAGCTTGATCGTGACTCATGCCCTCTCATCTCAAACCTTTTTTTCTTGATTTTTTTGATTTGGGTGGTAAATGTTAGGCTATCGTTTTTTCTAAGTTTTATCTCGTTTTTTTCTAAGTTTTATATATTATTAAGACTCTTTTAACTTTTTGGGAAGAAGAGTGTTTATGTAGATGATAGAGAAGGGAACAAATGGGACAAGGCATGGGCCTATTCATCATTTGTGTTGGCTTGAGCTTTTCCTTGCTAATTACATGATTGATCGTAAGTTCGAATCCAAGCTCGTAGTTCATAAATCATAAATCATATAGTGGTTTATCTTTGAGATTTTTGGTATTGAGCGTTGAGTGTAATGTTGAAAAATTAAAGGATAACGTATCAAAGAGATAGAGAGTAAAAGTAACCAATTAGCTATTTTTTTTGGTCATCAACCAATTAGCTATTTTTTTTGGTCATCAACCAATTAACATATGTATATATGACCGTCTAAATTTCAATTTACTTTGGATGTTTAAGTTTTATCCGACTTTTCATTATTTTTTCTATTTGCAAAGTTATGGCTGTATAAATTTCAATTTAAAGTCCGAATTTTTATTGGTATACTTTAAATTAAAGTTTATATGTTCAAAATTTTGCAGATAAAAAAATAAATAGAATAGTTGGATAGGATTTAAAAGACACCAAAATTTGTACAGTTTTGCGTTACCAATCACATTGATGTGTATTTTGTTTAGGAGCATATTTTCCATGTGGACAACCTAATAGTGCCGTAAAAAAAGGGACAACCGAATGGTTACTTGCTTTATTTAGAATATTACTTGCTTTATTTAGAATATTAGTTAGCTATATTTTTAATTTATATTTTGATGTTATTGAAAAAACTAATTTTTCTTAAAACTGTCTAAAAGTTACACGTCACTATTTATATTTAACTCTCTTTTTGTCTACTCATATAATATATTAGACAATTGTTGGTTAATCAAATAACTTGAAAGTCAAAGATACTGATCGAGTTAGAATTAGGATTAATTAATAAAATATTAAGTTTAACCTTATCGAGATTAGAATAAAATAAGAATAGATTCTATTAGGATTTGGTGTTAGCAAAACCTAATGTCATAGCGATTAAGAAGTTGTGTTTTCTCCCTATAAATATATCAAAGCTCTCCAAGCTTGTGATATATTTATAATCACAAGAGTTGTTTAGTTTTTGGTGAAGCTTTTCTAAACATTAATAAGAAGAGAGTTCTTATTAAATCATTCTTGTGACATACCAACCAAGAATTGGTATAAGAGCCTTACGAGAAGGGACCAATCGCAACTCGAGGAGGAGGCGCGATCAAAGCTTGACGTGTAGGTCAAGAAACTCCATTGCGACGAGGAGGTCAACATGGAGGAACACAAGGCGATCACCGCAGCACCAAGGGCAAAGGATTCAAGACCTTCTTCGGTACAATTTCCTATGCTAAACACCACAAATTATACCGTTTGGGCCATGAGAATGAAGGTGGCTTTGAAGGTTCACAAAGTATGGGAGATTATAGATCCAGGCAGTCCAGATGTTGAGAAGAACGATATAGCAACGGCTCTTCTCTTTCAATCCATACCCGAGAGCTTGATCTTGCAAATTGGAGTGCAAGACACGGCAAGGGGTATGTGAGAAGCAATCAAAACACATCACATGGGAGCTGATTGTGTTAGAGAGGCACGCTTACAAACTCTAAACTCGGAGTTTGATCGGTTGATGATGAAAAACTCGGATACAATCGATAGCTTTGCAGACAAGCTATCCGAATTTTCATCAAGAAGTGCCGCCCTAGGAGTAATGATCAAAGAATCGAAACTTGTGAAGATGTTTCTCAAAAGTCTACCACGAGACAAGTACATTCACATCGTAGCTTCTCTTGAGCAAGTGTTAGACCTAAACACAACCGGATACGAAGACATCGTGGGAAGATTGAAGGCGTATGAGGAACGTATTAGGGAAAATACACACAAAGAAAGCCAAGAGAAACTTATGTGGGTAAACTCGGAGTCCCAAAACTCTCGTGGAAGTTTTGGCGGAGGACGTGATAGAGGAAGAGGTGGAGGACGTGCTCGAGGCAGAGGAAGAGGTAGAGGTACCTCGGATCAAAACCAAAATCAGTTTAAGGATAAACAAAAGAAAGATTACTCTAAAGTCATGTGCTATAAATGTGATAAACTTGGTCACTTTGCAAAAGCATGTCCCGAAAGACCTCAAAGACATCAAGAAGCAAACTTAACCAAGATGCAAGTGGCGGATCAAGCGTTATACCTACATGAAGTTGTGCTTCTCAACGAAGAAAAGGTGATACGGAGGAAGTACGATGCCGAGAATGGAGACAAAAGTACTTGGTACCTAGATAATGGCGCTAGCAACCACATGACCGGTAACAAATCTTTCTTTTCGGTTCTAGATGATGAGATCATTGGAAGCGTGAGGTTTGGAGATGGCTCAAGCGTAAGAATAGCTGGAAAAGGAACGATAGCTTTTGTATGCAAGACGGGAGAAAAAAAGCATTTAAAGGATATTTACTATATTCCCGATCTTAGATACAATATCTTGAGTCTTGGACAAGCAACGGAGAATGGATGTGAAGTTTGTATGAAAGAAGACTACTTGACTTTGTTTGATCCAAGTGGAAGAATATTGGTCCATGTGAGAAGATCTCCAAACCGCCTCTACAAAGCAAACATTAAGATAGGAGGATCGTTGTGCTTACAAGCCCGAAGCAATGAAGAAACTTGGAGATGGCATCAAAGACTCGGACATGTAAACTTCAGAGCATTGAAGAGTATGTTCGACAAAGAGATGGTAATAGGACTACCATCACTTAACGTAGAAATGGAAGTTTGCGAGTCTTGTCTCGCCGGAAAACAGACCCGCCTAGCTTTCCCATCGAAAGCGAGCTTCTGTGCCTCACAAGTTCTTGAGCTCATTCACGGCGACTTGTGCGGACCTATATCACCATCAACACCCTCAAGAAATAGGTACATATTTGTGTTAATTGATGATCACTCACGTTACATGTGGACTATTTTGTTGAGAGAAAAGGGTGATGCATTTGAGAGGTTCAAACGTTTCTTGATAATGGTGGAGCAACAAACCGGAAAGAAGATTAAAACATTCCAAACTGATCGAGGAGGAGAGTTCACATCGGCTGAATTCAACAAATTTTGCGAGGCTGAGTTTATGGCTGCTACCACCACCGCTTGTCAAGCGATTTGGCTTCAAGAACTACTTAGTGAAGTAGTTGAAACAAAGAGCAAGAAGGTTACCATTCGAGTAGACAACAAGTCCGCAATCGCACTCACCAAGAACCCGGTATTTCACGGACGAAGCAAGCATATACTTTCAAAGTATCATTTCATCCGTGAATGCATCGAGAATGATCAAGTGGATGTGGAACACGTACCCGGGACGGAGCAACGAGCGGACATACTCACCAAAGGACTAGCACGGACAAAGTTCAAAGAGATGAGGGAGCTAATCGGTGTTGAAGATCTTCATGATCCAAGTTCAAAGATTAAGGGGGAGAATGTTGGTTAATCAAATAACTTGGAAGTCAAGATACTAATCGAGTTAGGATTATGATCAATTAATAAAATATTAAGTTAAACCTTATCGAGATTATGATAAGATAAGAATAGATTCTATTATGATTTGGTGTTAGCAAAACCTAATGTCATAGGGATTAAGAAGTTGTGTTTTCTCCCTATAAATATCACAAGTTTTGAGAGCTTTGATATATTTATAATCACAAGAGTTGTTTAGTTTTTGGTGAAACTTTTCTAAACATTAATAAGTGAAACTTTTCTAAACATTAATAAGAAGAGAGTTCTTATTAAATCATTTTTGTGACATACCAACCAAGAACAATAGCCGTGTTATACCAGGAATAATATTATGATTAAAATTTAAAATAGTTTCATTTATGTAATATGTTTTAAAAATTAATATATATTACAACATTTAAATTTTTTATTTAAATTAATGATTATTTTTTTTATAAATGTAATTGATGCAAATATACCGACATATATTAGATTGATAAATTTATATTCATTTTTAAAAATCAAATTATAGCATATGCAAAAAATAATCTACTTTTTTATAAATAGGAATGTTGTGATGATTTGTTTTTCACAAAAATAAAATCAAACGAAAATGACAGATGAAATATAATGATTAAAAGTTAATCAATATATAATTGGTCAAATCTTTTTTATTCGCTTTTATTGGCTATTATACATTTTAAAAATATTTTAAAATATTTTTATTTTTAAAAATTAATTAACTTTTAGGAATTTTCATTTGGTGTTTATATCTTTAATGATTGTATTTTAATTGTTCTTTAAATGATATTTTGACAATAGTATTTCATATAATTTTAACATTTTTCAATTGCTGTAATTTTCTTAACACGAAATACGTCGTTTTATATTATTAACAATGTAGCAAACATCCACGTATTAAATTTTTGGAACACATTCGGCTACACAAGTGAATAGTCAACTTTATTCTTTAATCATCAATCAGTCAACTTTGGTCAATCTTATTATTCAAAGGTTTTAAATTCACACGTTGATCAATCAATGTGTACAGTTTGACTAGTATTTCTACTATTTAATCAATTGTCGGTTTAATCGTTTTCGCCGTTATAAATTTAACCATTTCACAAAATGTGAGAATTAAATTTCTAAACTATTATTTTCTTGTGATGTATCATCGGTCTATTGATGAAAGATTTAATGACTTATATATCATATATAAAATTTAATTTCTAAAAACATACTTTCTTACAGATTAATGGATGTAAAGTTTGTCAAAAATTTCAGAATACTACATATAGATGCGTTCACCGTAATTTTGAATATCATCATAATAAAATTAGATCAAATATTTCCAAATAGATGATCTTCTTTACACCCAGCTTATATATTCATTTTACATCAATCTCTATATTAGTTAATCTCAAAAACTAATGTACAAACAAATCAATAACATAAACAAAAAAAATTCGAATCAGATTCTTATCTATTTATGATTATTTCGTCTCCAAATTTATAGCTTAAACTAATTATATACCTCTTCATATATTCCAGAAATTAGTCCAGCATCCAGTTTATGATTCCCGGATTATAAGTAAAAAGCACACTTCATTTTCTTCAATTACGGCTGCCGGAAAAAACAGGCCCTAAGCAAAATATATCAGCCAATGGAACATTCAACGCCGAACTATTAATGGATCTTGAAGCTCTAATCTCTGTAGAATTCATCTTCTGTAAACTCTTCTTCTTCTTTTTATGTGGATCGCTATTGCTCCGTTGATATTCAGAAGAAGAATTTGTTTTCTTGTTTCTCATTGAGTATCCAACAGATTTGCTTCTGGCAACCCAAAACCCACATCCAAAACTTGGATCATCTGAGTCAGAATCTCTTGTGTCGGATTTCGTAGCTAGGGTTTTAAGGTTGCTTCTTGGAGGAGTAATATCGATATTCTTCAAAGTGGTGGTGGTGGCCGTGTGAGAAAGGTTTTTCCAGTCCGAGAAAAGCTCGTCGGCGTGAGAAAACCGTTGTTTTGAGTTTTGACGGAGGCAAAAAACGAACTCTGGGCTTGAAATCAGACAGGACTGGTCTGAATCTGATCGGAGAGGGACTCTCTCTTCCGAGTTATGAAGATTGTGAGAAGCTACTCTGTTTTTATGGCTCATCGTGAGGCTTTAAAAAAAAACCCAGCGAAAATAGTTACTTTTGACGAATGTCTTAATAAACAAATTGTGTGGTATAATAGAAAGAAGAGCAAGAAGATATATATACGACTATTACAAGGAATGTCTAGACAACAATTCAGCTACCATTATTAACTCACGCAAAAAGCAATTTTTTGTTCTTCTTACTTTTTCTTTATATTCTTTGGATAAATTGTTTTCTTATTTTATTATTATTAAAATTATATCAACTACATGAAAACCTTTTGTCAAGCATGATTTTTTAATTATTAGATAAAATTAAAATGAATTATCTCTTAATCATAATGCTGTATATCCCATTTTGAATATTGTATATTTACATGAGATTGCATGATAAAACATGAGATGCTAAAGTAATTTTCCAAACTTGCATATATATATATATAACAAATGTCCCACAAACATTAAATTTGTTCTCAGCAAAAATCGAATCACCCATATATATATATATATATATATATATATGGGTGATTCGATTTTTGCTGAGAACAAATTTAATGTTTGTGGGACATTTGGTTGTTTAGACTTCTGCTTGCAGAAAACTTTTGACCAAAAACTATGTTTACCTCTTTAACAAAAAAAAAAACTATCTTTACCTCTAAGATTAGTGTGTAATTCGACGATCGGATACCCAATGACAATAAGAATCAAACTCTGTAAAATTGAAAAGAAAAAATGTGTAAAACCGAAAACGGTAGAAAAGTAAAATTTAACTTGGAATTTAAGTTAGATTTTACTTTTCTACCTTTTTCGGTTTTACAAAATATTTTTTCTTTTCAATTTTACAGAGTTTGATTGGAATCTAACTTGGAATTAAGTTCTTAACAAAAAAATAAAAACTTGGAATTTAAGTTTTTGCTTTATTGGGTATAGGAAAGACTTTGACTTCAGCACTGATATTTGGTAGACTTTGAAGCATTGATTTTTGGACAACTTTGAAAAGTTGTAGCCTGTAGGGAAGGAGTAGACTCCAGATCTCAGTTTGTTGAACACAGAGATTAGTCACCTAATTATAAATTATAACATCTCATTAGTATTTATTTTTATCATACATCATTCTTTCACTAGTAGTAATAATTCTATTAATCACTGAGGATAATTCCGCAGTACATTGTTTGAATATTTTGGCTCATATTGCTTAGTAGTATAACTTTTAAGTCGAGGATTAGAGTTTAGGACATGCATTTTGGGTATTTATGTATTTATGACCATATATTTTGGTAATTGGTTTGATTGGTACATGTATTTCGAATTCAGTCAGGTCAAATGAAACATCAATTTCCGCTATCTAACCAGAAGACCTCCATACACATTAATGTCAGAGTAGAATGTGAACGGATACTTAGCAAACACCAAATATATAACATGTGTACGGTCTCAGCCCTACCAATTTATATCATTTTCATTTTCATGGAGAATTGGTCTTACCAAATTTAAGAAATCAAAATACAAACTATATTTTCGTTTGGCTATTAAATTATTTACTGGTATATGGTTCAACAAACCCATGAAGTTGATTTTAATAGCATAAAGGTCTTAAGTTGTATCGTATATGCTTGGATGTAAATTATAATATCAGTAGGCTATTAACGAACATTAAGGAAATAATTTGGTTAACGTAACGCATGATAACTTTAAAAGAGTTTATACCAAACTGTCTATCACTCGACAATACTTTTTCGACGATCGAGTAAATTCCATAAACTTTTGCTTAAAAACCTAATCCAAAAGTTATAGACGTATGGTAACGAGTATTGAAAATTTCTCATTTGCGTGAAAAGTTGGTACTTTGGTATGTGTTTGTGCGTACCCCAACATTTTAAATAAGTTGAAATGATACATAAATTATGGTGTTGCTAGAATTTATATTTAAAGATATCAAATTGGCAGAATTTATATGCTAATTATAAAAATATAATTTAATTATAAAAATATGATTTAATTATAAAAATATGATTTATTCATATATATGTGGGTGACTATACATTTTAAATTGAGGATTGCATATGTGTCATCTACGTCATAGATACATGAATTTTTCTTTTCCAAAATCTTGTAGTGAAAATTAGAGATGGGAATGAATTCACGTATGGTATAAACATTCGATTTTCATTTGGGAATAAAAATTCTCGAAATCCTGTTTAAAAAAAAATACACTAAATAATATTATATATATATATATATCCCACAATAATAGGATATTAATCATATAGAATATTATTATTATTAACATACGGAAAATGGCATTTGATGAAAAGAAAAAAAACATTATTATTATTATTATTTGATAAAATGATTAGTTCTTATAGTGATAACACAGATACGGCTTAATCAAATGCAAATGTACAAATGTAACGACAGATAAGCCAGGATTTTGAATGAATTAGGTAATGACAACATTTGGAGATGAAATTAAGAAAACAGAAATGAGGTGATTTATTTCCATCAAATAGTGTAATTTTTGAATTCAAATTTCATTCTTAATTTAACTGTTACCGAACATAATATGTTCTTTTGTAACAGGTTATTTTGTTATGTGAACATTTAATTTATCAAAAATGACACTCTAACAAAACCCAAAATCCTAAACTCTAACCTTTGTTTAAGAGATTAGATGCAAAATAAAAGTTAACATTAGGGAAAAAATAATACATATTTCATAACAAATAATGGTACGTTTAATTTTTTTAAGCCTTCGCATTGCTATTTTCTTGATTTACTTGTACTTTATTTCTATGTAGTGAAAATATTATCTTATTCAATGTTAAGTTTAATAAGGTATACAATGCTCTAGTTGTTAATCATACAAGAGCAGCTACATGTGACGAGAGTCTAGGCATTTGCAAAGACTGCGACAAAAAATGCAAGACCAAACACGGACCATCATGCATAAGCAAATGTGATGGTGAGGTTGGGAATTTGATGTGCACGTGCACCTACGATTGTACACCACCTTCACCCCCCAAAATTTGCAATGATGGGCTTAGTATGTACAGTCCAAGTTGTCCTGATAAATGTTGTAATACGTATTGCTTACAAAAATATAATGGTGGATATGGATTTTGTAACACCTTGATACTACTAGTATGTGCCTATGCAAGAACCCTTGCTAAAACAAGTTGGCAGAATTTGTAAGCCAATTAGCTTTCTTTTGTAATTGTAACTTAAATAATATGGTGAAGTTATTATTATTCTTGGTTTGTGGATGACGCAGTTCTTATGAACTGAATTCAATAACCGTATTAAAAAAATTTCGATGAAAAACATTGGTGCCTTGGTGGTATGTAAGTACTGACCAGTAAACCCCACATTGGTGCCTTAGTGGTAAACAATTAGGGGCAAAGCTAGGGTAAATTAAGCATTTCTCTCCATCGTAAAATTGCACACTATCAAAAGCTTTTAATAATCATTCTGTTTCAATATTAATATCATTTTAAAAGTATTTATCAAAAAAATGTGTGTTTTAAGACTCCAAGTGCAATTTTGTTTTCATCGCAAATGCCTATATTAATCCTAATTAAAATAATGAAATCTCTATACTATTATTCTTTGAGAAATATTTTTTGAAATAAATTTTTATTTGTTAAATATTACATGAAATACCATTACTAAATAATAAAGAAAATTAGACTACAAATGGTATAATTGTCTTTAGAAATAATTAAAGAGTGTGTTTAATTTTATTTTTAGCTATTTTCTCATAATATATGGAAAATACCAACAATTATCCCATCCATTTCAGATTTTTTTTTTGATTAATGTCGATCTATTTTCCAATAATCTAATCACTTGTTTCTCGAATCTTGATGGTGCGGATAATTTTTTAACACCTACTTCATTTGTCATACAAGCTTAAGATGGTGACAACTTGCCCGACCAATTACAAATTGGATCATTCCTTTTTTTGTTAAAGACACAAATTGAATCATTCCTGCTACTTGTTCCCCTTAATCTCTATCTGTATCTCTCAATGTCTTCGAGTTCAAACTATATTACATATTCATAATAATAGAGGTTCCAAAAAATTATAAAATACTATCGAGATTTTACATCTAATTTACATAAAAGAAGATAAGTTTTACACAAATAAATATTTAGCATTTGTTCTTATTTGGACATTGTTTATTTCACCATTTTCAGCGTTCAAGTATTTTTTTCAACAAAATATACGGGAGATCATGAAGTGCAGAGAAGAGTTGGGTCAAACAGTGATGACCATTTTCTATGAGGTTGATCCAACAGATGTAAAGAAGCAGACCGGAGATTTTGGTAAGGTCTTCAAAAAAACTTGTAAAGGTAAAACAAAGGAGCAAATTAAGAGATGGAGAAAAAAGTTTTGGAGGATGTGGCGACAATCTCTGGAGAGCATTCACGTAACTAGTTTGCCTTCTTGATTTCTACTTGCCGTACTAAATATTTTAAACACATCAAACTATGTTTATTTATGTGTATGAGAATATTTTATGAATAATTGTTTAAATTGGTATCTCTATTTGTTAGGGATAATGAAGCAGCCATGACTGAAAAAATTGCCACTGATGTTTCAAATATGCTGAATAGTTTCACACCATCAAGAGATTTTGACAACTTAATTGGGATGGGAGCTCATATAAAAAAAATGGAATCGTTGTTATGCCTAGACTCTGATGAAGTAAGGATGATTAGGATTTGGGGTCCCTCTTTGGGAAGACGACCATTGCTAGAGTTTTATATAGCTGATTTTCTGAAAAATTTGAATTAAATGTCTTCATGGAGAATATAAAAGAGTCAATGTATACAATACAAGTGTGTTCTGATGACTATAGTGCAAAGTTGCACTTACAGAAAAAATTTATGTTCCAGATAATCAACAACAAGGGTATCGAAATTCCTCATCTAGGAGTTGCACAATATAGGATGTACGAAAAGAAAGTGCTTATTGTTCTTGATAGCATCGATCAGTTAATACAACTAGATGCTATCGCAAAAGAAAGTCGGTGGTTCAGTCATGGAAGTCGAATTATCATCACAACGCAAGACCAAAACATTTTGAAGGTACATGACATCAACCATATTTATAAAATGGAGTTTCCATCAACATATGAAGCTTGTCAAATCTTCTGTATGTATGCTTTTGGTCAAAAGTTTCCTAAAGATGGTTTTGAGGAGCTTTCATGGCAAGTTATAAAACTTTCAGGTAATCTAACATTGGGATTAAGAGTTATGGGCTCACATTTCCGAGGAATGTCTAAGCAGGAGTGGATAAAAGCTCTACCAAGATTAAGCACTCGTCTTGATGCCAACATACAAAGCATTTTAAAGTTCAGTTACGATGCCTTATCTGATGAAGAGAAATATTTATTCCTTCATATAGCTTGCTTTTTTAACTATCGATTTATTGAGAGTGTGGAACCGTATCTTGCGCATAAGTTCTCGGATATGAGGCAAGGGCTTCACCTCTTATTGCTTACGGATTAAAAGTTTTCCTGAGATCTCTACAAACATTAAGGATCTAAAGCTCATAAGAGCAACAATAAAAGAAGTGCCTTCGACGATCAAGTCATGGTCTCGTCTTTGTAACTTGGAAATTTCATACAATGAAAACCTCAAGCATCCCGTATGCTCTTGATACCATCACAATATTGTACATTAACGATACAAAAATGCAAGAAATTCCTCCGTGGGTCAAGAAAATCCCTCATCTTCAGTCACTTATACTAATGGGATGCAAGAAGCTGGTAACAATCCCACAACTTTCAGATTCTTTGTCAGATCTATGTGTAGACAATTGTGAGTCACTGGAGAGACTTGATTCCTCGTTTCAAAATCATCCAAAGATATATCTCTGGTTTATTAACTGCTTCAAGCTGAATAACGAAGCGAGAGAACTCATCCAGACCAGTGGTAATATTTTGTTTCTCACTCGGTAGATAAGTGCCTGCAAACTTCACTTACCGAACTAATACTTCTGTGATGGTGAATTTAAATCAAAGGCTTCTTCCTACAACTTTGAGATTTAAGGCTTGCGTCTTGTTGGTTAATAAAGATGACAAGGAGAAGGAGGCCAATGGTGAGATCATTGGCGTATATTATCGCATCATGGACAAACATAAATTTGGTGTTGGTACTTCAAATTACAAGTATAACTTGCCTCCCATTTCAACAAAGCATCTGCTCACCTTTGAAATTGAAGCGAAGGCGACGTCCAACGAGCTTTTCTTTCAATTCATAATCTACAATAACGAAATGGTGATAAAAGAATGTGGAGTGCTCCAACTCTAAGCCTTTTTCATGTTATGGAGAAAAACAACTCGAGACTTGGTTTGGGACCCACAAAGCAACCATATCCTGAAACATCGGAGCTTCAGAGAAAAAACAGAGAAGGTCAAAACACTGATTCCCTGAGCACGACAAAATCATTGATCTCCTCTTGTTCTTGTTTTTGTTCTTGTTATCTTCAATGGAGGGTTTAGTTGTTCCCGCTTAAAGACAAAAAGGGAGACGAGGTAAAGTTTTTCCGAAGTAATGGCAACCCTAAAGAAGCCTTCATCTTCTTTTGCCGGCAATTTCTTATATTTCAAGAACTTGTTTAACATCTCTAATTGGTTTCGTCCCTGATTTAGGTCAACCAGTTTCATCCTTCTCGGGTTTTTTTTTCCTGAATGATACAGATTTGTATTTATCTTTCCTCTCTTAAAGAGGCATCTGAGTACAAAGAGAAAGATTTATCGGATTTCTTCTGTTTTGAACTATGATATATGAATTTCTGAGTTCATGTCTTTCTTGATTTCTTATGTAGACATGATTTTGTCGATATTGGAGAAATCCTAGGCTAACCACAAGTTCTCACCGGAGATTCCGCCGCCAGGAATGGAGTGTAGAAATCTATACAGAAGTCAATAAGATAGAAGAAAACTGAGAGAATAAAGAGAAACTGTATATTCTTTCTCTTATTAGATTTGTACAAGGTGATACAAAATATACGGAGAATAAACTAGATGTTACAATAATAAATGAGTAAAGATGCATGGAGGAGAGAGAGAAGCCTCCATGCATCAAGGAGATAGATGAGCCATCAAATATATGGATGATGTTGAAGATGTAAATGATGTTGCATCATTAAAAATCTTACTAGTAAAATCCAATGGAACCATGGTAAAGGAAAAAACAGTGCAAAGGTCACATTCTGACATTCTCCCTCAATCTTGGCTTGTGAAGATCAACTAAGCCAAGCTTGTCGTTAATGAAGTTGCACACCTTTAAATTTGTTGCCTTGGTGAAGATATCCGTAAGTTGATCAGAACTCTTAGTATAAGCGAGAGAGATGATCCCAAGTTCAACCTTCTCACGAATATGATGGCAGTCCACTGATATATTTGGTGCGCTCATGAAACACAGGGTTGGAAGAAATGTGAATAGCAACTTGGTTGTCACAATGCATAATAATGGGATGAGTTTTCTTGACTCCAAGATCGAATAGCAACATGTTAAGCCAAATGAGTTCATTTGTAGTATCTGCTATAGACCGCTATTCATCTTCTGCACTCAACCTTGACACCACCTTCTGCTTCTTGCTTCTCTACGTGACCTGATTTCCACCTATAAACGTGCAATGGCCTCCGGTTGATTTCATGTCTGTCTTCTCTCTAGCCCAATCTGCATCATAGTATCCCACAATCTCAGTGTGGTCATTCTTCTGCATCCAAGTGCCCTTGCCCGGAGTTTTCTTCAGGCACTTGAGGATCATTTCCACCATATTCCAATGGTAGATGGTGGGAGGTTGCATATGTTGGCTGACCTGGTTCACAGCAAAACATAAATCATGATGAGTAATTGTGAGATAAATGAGCTTACCCACAATTCTTTGGTATTGTCCAATATTTTCATAAGGTTTCTCCTCAGGTTCCCCTTCACGAGAGTCTTTGTACTTCTCTTCAATATGCGTCTTTGCTGTTTTAGCTCCAAGCTTTTCTGTTTCACTAAGACGATCAAGTGTGTACTTTCTTTGAGATAGAAATAGCCTTACATCAGAGTGACATACTTCTATGCCTAGAAAGTACTTTAGTTCACCTAAGTCATTGCCCAAAATAATGATATCATCAACATAAATAAGGACAACGACAATACCTTATTCCCTCTTAATTATGAAAAGCGAATGATCAGCTTCATACCTCTTAAATTTGTTGTTAATGAGGATTTTGCTTAGCTTGTGATACCAAGCATGTGGTGATTGCTTCATACCATAGATAACCTTCTTAAGCTTGAGAACCTTGTCTTCCTCAATCTCATAGTCAGTGCAACCTCCATAAGGTGACGGTTATTGTGTTCAACAACACCATTTTGTTGAAAAATATAGGGACAAGATGTTGGATGAACGATCCAATGCTTTGATGTGAAGACATTAAACTCATTGCTGGTGTATTTGCCTCCACTTTCAGTTCATACATTCTTGATTTTAGCATTATACTGAGTAGAGACTAAGCTGTAAAAGTTTGAGAAAGCCTAAAAAACACGGCCTTTTGAAGGTAAAAGAGTTAACCAAGTATTTGGACTTTTCATCAATAAAAATAACAAATAGTTGTATTGATATCTTGTTGCACAAAGAGCAATCCACACATTAGAGTGAATAAGATCAAAACAATTTTCATAAATAGTAGATGAGTTTAGAAATATAGTTTTGCAATGCTTTCCTAAGATACACGCTTCACACTTATCATTTTCAAAAGATACACTAGGAAGAAGAATATTAACAGTTTAAGTGTGAGGATGTCCAAGTCTAGCATGCCATACTAAATTATTAGCAAAACAAGAAACATATTCAAAAACAAAGTTGAGATCGCCAAGAATATGTAGACCATTCTTTGTAGATCATCCTTCGATTATCTTTCTTGACTTAATATCCTGAAACTAAAGATCATTAGGACCAAAATAGCCAAGCAAATCAAGATCTTTAGTTGGTTTTTGTACAGACAGAAGATTTAAAGTAAATTCTCGCAAATAAAGAGTTTGAAATTCTTTGTTAAACAGTTTCAGGTTTCCAATTCTTTTAATAGCTACTTTGTGACCATTAGCAACAATCACATCACCGTTTGCAGGTTTAACATTATCAACAAGATTTGCATCACTGATCAAATGATGAGATGCACTAGAATTACAACAAGAGGTTTGTGATGTTTAAGAGTTAGTAAGGCACTACTATATTATTTTAGTGAAGCAATGTTTTTGATGACACCATCAAGGTCTGATTTCCTGACCAGATCATCTTCAAAAACAGATGCAATTATTGCTTTACCCATTGCTCTTACCTTTGTTGTTCTTAGATGTGGATGAAGGACCCAACACTTGTCCTTAGTATAACCTCTTCTTTTGCAGTGATCACATACAAACTTGTTGCGGCCACTTCTTGGATAAGTTGTTTGGTTTGCAAGAGCTAAATCATTTTTCTGATCAAATAAACCAATGGACCCTTCCCCTTTCTAGATTTGCATACACACATCGTACCCGCTAGGACGATTGTCTGATCTAAGAATATGACGTATAAGACCATTGAATGAGCTGTTGAGAGTAAAGAGAAGCCCAAAATCTTGATTTGTACGCATCTTTCATTGAGAGTTGATGGATCTGTTGTTGGAGGACGAAGAGTCTCCAATTCTGCTCAGAGAGATTTAAACTCACCAAAGTGTTACTTAAAAGATTTTCCTCATGTTGGAGAGCAATCATCGCCTTTTTAACTCAAAGATGCGACTGAGGTTTGAAACGTTTCCATACACCTCTTTAAGAGTTTCCCATAGATCCTTTGTTGTTTCACAATATGAGTAGGCAACAAGGATTGAATGCTCAAGAGAGCATTGGAGAATAGAAAGTACCATTTGATCTTCTTAAAACCATTTCGGATCTTCAAAGCTCATAGTTTTGGAGATGGTTGAATCTGACTCTTCATCTTCCACCACGTTTTTGCCCTTGTCTTGGTTCTCGGTTTGGATGCCAGTGATGTGATCCCATAAACCACAGCTGCATAGAGAAGTTTTAGTGGTTCTGGACCAAAGTAGATAATTATCACCTTTGAGAATTACAGGGAGAGTGATTTGTTTTGAGTTTTTCATAACCAGATATGAATGATAAAAAGATGAAACGAAAAAAATATGATTTAGAATGAGAATTACAAATCTATAGTTCTGATACCATGTAGAAATCTATGCGGAAGTATATAAGATATAAGATAACTGTAGAGAACTGAGAGAATATAGAGAAACAATGTATTATTTCTCTTATTAGATTTGTACAAGGAGATACAAAATAAATAGAGTTTAAATAGTTGTTACAATAATAAATGAGAAGAGATACATGGAGGAGAGAGAGGAGCCTCTATGCATGGAGAAGAGAGATGAGCCACCAAATATGTGGATGATGTGGATGAATGTGGATGATGTTGATGATGTGGATGAATGTAGATGATGCTGCCTCGTTAAAAATTTTACCAGTAAAATCCGATAGAAAAAACCATGGTTAAGGGTAAAAGAGTGCAATGGTCACATTCCAACATGAAAAAATCCAAATCGAAGCTGAAAATATGGTTAGAAGATTTTGACAGACAACGCGACAGGAGCTGCTCTATGGATATGAAATCGGAGTGGCGAAAATTGTGAGAAAATGAGATTCTTGGACTGTGATTGGCATTTTCCAGTATTATGAATAATTTTCTCGAGAAATATTGGAGCAGATTGAAGGAGAATGTGAGGATTATGTATGTATAGGAGAAGTAGTTTTCAAATGTTCGGTTAAAGTTTGGTTTATATTTGATTTTCTGAATCATATAGTATTTGTAGACCTTGTATTCTAATTTAAAAATCGACTTCATTTGTCATACAAGCTTACGGACGAAACAAAAGTTTCCACAATGATCATCTTTACTAATCCGGAAACTAAATCAACCTTTACAATTAAGAATTAAAAATTGACTTGCCTGCCCGGAGGAGAAAAGAATAGAGAAGCATCTACAAAAAATAATCCATTACGCAGATAAATTTCCCAGTTTAGAAAAACCACACAGCCAATTCAAAAGAACCTCAGCACCTTTCTCCCATGAACAATCTAGCATCATATCATGTGCAACACCTTCAATACATACCGGTTCAACCTCATAAAACCGCCCGGTTTCCTTCAGTCCTTCATCGTCCTGCAAAACCATAACTCACGCCGGATTAATACATGTACCAAGACTGAAACTTTCTAGTTCGGTAAGCAAGGAGGGGGATTACTTAGTTCTTACCACTATGAAATCATCTTTAGCACCTAAAACAAGAACTTTTGTCGAATTTTCCATTGGTTTTGGTACCGGAAGTGATGCATTTAGCTTCCTCAGATCAAACAACGGCATCCGTGAACTCTCTTTCATTAGATCCTGGTAACTAAATCAATAAAAGAGAACAAACAATTCATTTAGATTACTGAAACTTGATTTAGATTCAAGATGAAAATTGAGTTTATACCGTTGCACAAGTTGATCATCCATGGCTGAAGAGAAGAATGTTTCCCGGCAAAGAGGAATAGATTTCTGAAAACCCTTGGCAGCTAAACTAAGTGTGACCTACTCAAGAACATAACCAAGAACAAACATTGTTGAACAAATAGAACACGACATTGAGATCATTCTTGCAAGATCGTTGACAAGATAAGAGTTGTTACCTTAAAAGCTACTACAGGTTTAGAGAAAAGATAACGTAACACTAACCCACTGAACAAGGAGAGATTCAAACAGTTGTATATGAGCTAAACGAAGAAGAAGTTCTTAGATATAAGTAAGCAAGAGCCAATACGTTTTGACTAAGTTACCTATTACCCGAAGGTGGAACCGAGCAAACCAATACAGCCCCTGAAAGTTCTGGAAATGCAATTTCCGTTCCTATAATCGAAAGAACAAACTCAATGGTTATTGTATAGGCATTATTACGGCTGATCCGAAAAAGGGCCACTCATTTCTATGAATTGAGCCTTACCTAAAGACTGTTTCTTTGCGATATTTGCCAAGTAGTATTGAACAATGAGTCCTCCAAAAGAATGACCAATAAGAACAGGAGGTGAAGAGCTAAGATTTGATTCAATGAAATCAGCAATATCACTTGCGTGTGTCTACTACACAAACAAGTAAAACACTTTTAAGAATCTTGCTGAATCAAGTAATTATTCAATAAATACAATGCACATTGCAATGATTAATCTAAAGTTTCAAGTACCTGAAGTGTTCCAGCAACTGTTCCCAAAGGTTCATCACTTTCACCCTAAAAATTCAAAGATGACAACATCACATTAACACACAAATCACTCTATTTTTAACCCAAAGTTTGAAACTTTATGTTCCTGATAGTATTGGGGAGTTCAAAATTCAGCAAAAAGATTAGAACTTTAATGATTTGAGAATTTACCTGACCTAATAAGCTAACCGCATAAGAATCAAACCCAGAAGAAGAGAAGAATGGTAACCAATGTTCAGCCCAACACCAAGCTGCGTGGTAGCTTCCATGTATAAATACCAATGGTGGATTTTCTCTTTTAGCTTCGGCTCTTCTCTGCTCGATTATCTCCATTTTTAGACCAGAGGAAAGCTTGTGGAAGAGACGGTTTTGCCCCCTTTTCAGCTCATATGGAATTGTCGTTCTAGGGGAATTGCTGAGAGTCGCCATGGGCTTTACCGTCATTTTGAACGAGGAAAGGCATGGGAACGAGAGAAGAGAAGAAGAAGCCATTCGCGTCGAGCTGCTCAGGAGACTGGAGAGATGTCTCGACTCTCTAGAATTATCAACTTTTTTCTAATGTTTTTACCATTTTACCATCATCGTTTTTTTTTTGATAAAAAAATCTTTTTATTTGGGAAAGATTTAAAATTTTTTAATATTTTTTGAAAGTCCATATTAAAATAGAGAATCTTTGTTGGATAGTTTTTTGTTGTTTCCATCTAAGGATATGATTGATACTTTCAATATCAGAATTACATAAAACCGGCAAGGATAGAAACATTCCAGAGATAAGTCCGGGTAGTTCATAGAATTTGCCGGAACCAAAAACTCTAAAAATACAAAACAAACAAAGGGATAAAAAGCCTTAGCAACAACACAAAAGGGCTAAAATTCAAAGAAGCCAAAGACTAAAACTACACCGAACATTCCATAACCGATCTCAGAGACCAAGGTGATGTCGGAGCCAAGCCAGAAAAGGAAACAGGACATGATCAAAATCAAAGCACAAAAACTAACATCGAGCCAACCATACCAAAGAGGCGATGCATTCAAAAACGAACTAGGCTCAAAGAGAAAACCTTGAACTCCGACAATTCTTGCACATGGACCCTCACAAACCAACCACAACAACCTACAGACTAGAACCGGCCATCTCCTCGCAAGAGAATAATTGAAAATCAAAACCACTGCAACGCCTTGAAGCCAACCCCAAATCTTTGTTGGATAGTTTTATAAAAATAAGATTTTTAAGTTTATAAAAGAATTTTTTTTCTAAATATTTAATTGAGTAATTAAAAACAAAATTTTGAGAAAATACCAAAAATAATCAAGAAATATCACCTAAGCGTAAAACTAAAAACTCCAAGCCCTTAGTTTTCTTTAGCTTCAAACCAGTTTTAAATGGGCTTTACGAAGAATCAAAGTCTGAAAGTACGAAGGCCCAATACCAAAATTACGTCGCCTCTCTCTCTCTCCGTCTCTCGATCTCAATAGATCGCTCGACTTGAGCTTCCGGACCTTCGGTTCCTTGACGAAGAAGACGATACTTCATCTTCCATCATAGCTACACGCGAATTCGTCTTCAGTTACAGATTTTTTTAGACTCTGAGTTTGAGTTCTTAGTGGAAGGATTTTTGATTTAACAGTAATTTCAATTTGAACTGGATTTAAGCACCACGTATTTATCGGAGTTAGGCTAAATGATGTCGCCGAAGCAAATCTCCGACGATCGAGGATCTCCACATTGTAGGTATCTTCATACCAAAACTTTCGATTCAATTTCTCTGTTATTGAGTGTGATTTCTTCTTTGCTAATTTGATTATGTAGAAATGAAGTAAGAAAACCAAAAAAAAAACGAAGTTTCTTCTTGCTGCAATGGAATTGATTCAAATTGAGATGAAATGTATACTGTAGCTTTGATTATCATCTCTCTGAATTGGAAATTGTATTTCTTGATTTTGCGGAAGTTAATGCAGCAATATAATTAGGTTGAATCACTGATTTTGAGTCCTCATATTCCCTTAGCTTAAGCTTTTTGTTTCAATTACTGTTTTTGATTCAATTCTAGGTTTGAAGTAGTGATTTTTGTCCTCAATATTGATCTAATTGTTTTATATTGATCCTCTTTATTTGCAGGCATACACCTTTTCAGATAATCCACCTGATTGGGAACTTTTATAGGATATGGTCAGTTAATTCGATGTATCACTACTTGTATCAGACAGGAGCGCCTGTTGTTCTCTTTCTCTTCTTTTGTGTGGTGCCTTCGTCAATCACCTTCTTGATAGTTCAAAAGCCATGGAAAGGAAGACCACTTTCCAATCAACAGGTTTACTTACTTACTCATATCCAATTCGATACATATAAATTGGAGACTTTGGACTAATTTTTGGAGAGTCTTTGTTTCTTTTCAGATTGTACCTTCTTCTATCAATGGACTCATCACTGCTCTATACTTCATCTTGTGGGGAAAAGTTCTCAAGTCTTGTGGACCGCTTAGGTATTCATTAGTTATTGAGCATTCAAAATACCATAATTTCTCCTCTGTTCTTATATGTCTTAGGATCTAGCCTAGATTTTGGCTTCTGAAAGGTTGGGAAGTTGAAAGTTTACTTCTGAGAAAAGTGTTCCGACTTTAGCTGTTTGGTTCAATACTTACTGAGATTCTGGACTTACAACCCTCTCCTTATCCTTTGTTTCTTCAATTTGTCATTTTTAAGCTCCATTCTTTTGTCATTTGATAAAAGAAAATTGGAATTTCGATTCTCCTTGCTAATTCTCTTTGTCTAGTATCGGCAGAGCTATCTTGTCAGAGTACTCTGGTGCTGTTCTTGGAGTACTTTCTGGAGTATTATATGGACGGAGAGGCCATGTATGGAAAAAGGTATTCATCTGAATGTTTCTAATTTAATAGTGTCACTTACATATCACCTCAAGTCAATGTAACAAGTTTACTAGCACGGTTTACATTGGTGAACTAGGTTGTTAACCCAAAAAGAAAACTTGGTACTAGGTAGTGTTATGCTGTTTAGACCCTGGGCATGGATCAGCTTACGTGTCTTGCAGATAAACATAGAGCTTTTACTTGTGCAATAGTTTTAGCATTTTATGATGTTTCTTCTGCCTAATCCATTTACTTATATTGCTTGCATTATAATGAATGATACGTAGTTCAATGTGAAAGTTCAAGTTAATGTTTATATATAAACCATGATGATTATCTGAAGACTAGAACAAAAATCTCTCATATTTCCAAATCGTGTCAGGTAGGTGGCCTTATTGCAATGCTGGTAGCTCTTTTCTTCTTGTCTCAAGGATGGGCGACATCATCTCTCTCCCCTTTTTATATCCTTGTACACAAGTTCCTTTCTCTTTTTGTCTACATAAAGTTTTCTCTCTCTCTCTCTCTCTCTCTCTCTCTCTCTCTTTATCTTGTTTAATTTTGAACTTTCTATGGATAATTTACTCATTGATTTGTTTAACTTAACAACAAACTACCATAAAAAATAGTACTAACATCAAAGAGGAAGAAATACAAACAGAACAAGCACTGGGTATGATGGGAATGGTGATACCAGTTTGTGCTGGAATCTCATCAGCGCTAAGGCGGGTTATTGCACGCCGTGTTTCTCTAAAGGTACTGCTCTCAGATTTCCTCTATTCCGCCAGTCCGTTTTCTTCTCTCATTTCAACTTCTTTTTTGAACAAACCAATTATCTTCGTTTACAGAACCAGCAGAAGAAACGACTGCATGCGATAACCATTACTTATGCAACCTGTTTCTTGTTTCCTGTGGCCATGTGGGACCTTATCATGGTAAGTGATGCAACTCTTTTGCAATGAGATGGAACAATGTATCAAAGATGGTATTATCTTGATTACCCGTTTGATTCACTAATATCAAATTTTACTTCAGGGGTCATCTTCAGGGAAAACGTCTGAGTTGCCATTTTCTGCGTGGGCTTTTTTTAGCACCATTATTTTTGGGACCATCCTAATATTCTATGTTGACAATATCGAAGAAGAGAGGTTTCCTAAAGATTTTCCATAATATTATCTCTTTTTATTTTGCATTTATACACACTTATATGAACACGTTTTGTTTGTTGCAGATTGCATATGGTGTTTTCTTCCCCAAGGCATTTAATGGTAGCAGGTACATGCATAATAGTCATGGAGTTAGCTTACGAGATGGATTTTTCTCTTCCTGGTTTTATCGTATGTTGCTTAGTATTAGGGTTTGGAATATTCGAGGCGACATCTCTGGAACGTAGCAAGAAAGACTCTTCGGTGAAATCAGAAGATCCATCAAACGTAATCCTTGGTAATGACTTTGATACCTCTCCAATTCTTCCCATATAGCTACCATTCTCTCACCATACTAACGACGTAGTACTGTTGAATGTGCCTGTCCTTGACGATGTAAATCTTTCTGTTTTTATTTGTTTTCAATTCATTTTCCGGGTTTTTTCTTGGTGATCATATACAATTTTTTGTTCTAACGTAGACAAAGACAACCCATTTTTTTTGTTTAAGATAGTTATAGACAATGGATTTAGAACAAAATCGCAGAAGGGTAGGTCACAGGTCCTTGGGTGGTTAAGCTTGAAGACTACAATTCTCTTTGGTCTTTGAATAAAGTGGCTTCATCGAATATTTTGAAAGCAAGAGCTAACTCAGTAGAATGGTTGAATTGACTAGTTCACCTCCGTTTCTAAAAGAGCTAATTTAAGTTGATGTTAAAAAAATGGTAATTGCATTCGATAAAAAAAAATTTGAGACTCCGTTTTTACTTTTTAAGTAAACCGCTTCATTTTTTGCTCTCGGTCTAAACCAAACCGATTTAGGCTAAGATAATTAATACCAAACCAAGTTTCTTACGGTCTGAGTATGCCACGTGTAATGAATAGCCAAACGTGAAATATCGAAACCAAGTTACAATTTGGTACTGGACGCTTCGTTTCATTCTCTTTTGATGTTTCAGCTTCTTCTCCGGTGCATTTGCAATGTCTACTTGTACTGAAAAATCGAAACTTCACCAACGAATTCAGTTTACTCAACCTCTCTATCTCTTCACTAGACGCTGTCATTGAACGCCCTTCAAGTTTTGCGCTAACTTTAAATGTCACTGCTGCAGAATTCACATTTTTTAATCCCTAAGAGCTGAAAGTCTCGATCTTGGGTTTTCGTATCTGTCTAACAAGGTAAGCGCTAAATTTAACTCCTTTAAGCTTTCAGAGTTTCAAAATCAATTTACTTTAGCTAATTTTCCGATTTAAAATTCATTGTTTGAATCAATTCCTTAGTAATGTTTTTGGTGAATCTGTCTGGTAACTATTGATATTCAAACTGCGTAGGAGCATTGTGTAGTTAATATACACTCTAATGGATCGTGTTAGCAGTCTACCAGACGAGGTTCTATGTCATATCTTATCCTTCTTTACAACAAAGGAAGCTGCTTTAACATCGTTCTCTCCAAAAGATGACGCAATCTATTTGCTTTTGTCCCTAATCTTGACATTGATGACTCTATCTTTCTATATCCTGAAGAGGGTAAGCGAGAAAGAGATGAGATTCTACAGAGCTTCATAGATTTTGTGGATAGAGTATTGACATTGCAGAGTACTTCTCCTACTGAGAAAGTTTCCTTGAAGTGTAAAACTGGTGTTGATCCAGATCGTGTGAATCATTGGATATGTAATGTACTGCAGCGTGGTGTAAAAGGCTTGATCTTTTCGTCTGTTTGGGAGATGGTTATTTGTTTTCTTTAGAAGTTTTAATTAGTATGACACTAGTTGAGTTGAAATTAGGCAGTGGTATTAAACTTGATGAGTGGGATGGTGGAGTATCGTTGCTTAAAAATCTCGTTCTTGACTCGGTTGAGTTTTGTTTGATGAGTTTAAGATGCTTTTTTGTGGTTGTCCTTGGCTTGAGAAATTGGATATGGTTCATATAGAGTGGGAAGATTGCGAAGAGACTGTGTCATGTGCAAGCCTTAAGTCGCTTAAAATTGATTCCGAGAGTTGTTTCGAAAGCTTTTCATTTGATACACCAAGTCTTACTTTCCTAGATTACTCTGAGTTTGTTGCGGAGGACTATGTGTTGGTTAATATGGAAAACTAATCAACCTTTTAGTAACTGAAGATCAGATCAAGTGAGCAAGGGAATCCGATAATGATTTATTAGAGGAGGATGATGATGAAGAAGATGTTGTTCTCCGATTTGGTAATGTGAAGAAGCTCATGAGTGGCATACGAAATGTTCAGAAACTTTTCTTGTCTCCTACTACTCTTGAGGTCAGTATTCTTTTTTATTTCGGAGACAAAAGCAGAAACATATAGTGAAATTGGGTAATGTCTTGTTTCAGGTGCTTTCTCTAAGCTTTGAGGTGATGCCAGTGTTCAACAACCTCAAATTCTTAGCTATTTTGAGTCACGTAGATCTCGGATGGCAAGCAATGCCAGTTCTCTTAAAGAACTGTCCACACTTGGAAACTCTAGCCCTATAGGTAAGAAGACGAAAGTACTTGAACAACAAATGTCGCAAATATTTATAATTGTCTCGTTTTTGCTTTCAGTGTCTTGTACACTATGTGACAGATAAATGCGGGGATGCTTGTAATTGCGTTTCTCAGGAAGACAAAGGTTGTTCGCTCATATCTTGTCTGGTGAAAAAGTTACATATCAATGCGTTCCGGGGATCAATTAGAGAGTTAAAGATGATATACTCATTTCCGTGTTTAGAGGAGATGGAGATATATGCTGAAGAGAATGGTCCTACAAAATTTGAAGTCCCTGGAATATTTGATCTTGTCGTGGAGCTAATGGTACTCGACAACGAGTTAACAAGTTGTGATGTTCAGTTCATGGTTTGTGATTCCTTGTATGACAAGTGGACTTCACAATGAAGTCTCTGAAGAACAAAACTTTCGTTTATGCACTCTCTGATTTGATACACTTGGAGTCTTGTTTACTTAACAGTACTCGGATTTTATTGCAAACGATGAATTTGAATAAGTGGCCTAGTGTACATTGCTGAGTCTTCAAGGAAGAAAAGAAAACTCAGGCTGTCCCGGTTTACTGCAATTAAACCGGAAACTTTAAAGAATCGGTTAAAATTGAACCTATATTGACACCGGACATCAATTTAAAACCCTCAATTTCGCTTCCCTGTTAGAATTGGATGTTTTGGCTTCTCCGATGCCTTACATGTCTTTTGGAACCTAAAAGCTTCAGTCTTTACTTCATAACTCGTAGAGCCATAGAAACAAGTGATTAAGTAAACTCCCAAGTCTCTCTCTTCTCTCACTGAAAGCCCTAAAATTTAGGTCTTGGATTAAAAAATTTCAACAAGGTAGGTGTCGAAGTTTACTTCTCTTTTTTGAGGTTTCTTAGTTCACAAGTTTTCTTTTTGGGTAGATTCCTATTTGCGTTGTTACTTAAGGTTTCTCTCTGTTGAAATATTTTCATGAAATTAAAGACCAAACCTTTTTTCCGTTAGTAAACATCTTATTTTGGGCAGATAAGATGGATCATCGCAATCTACCAGATGAGTTTATGGCGCTGATTCAGATCGAGTGGATGCTTGGATAAGTAATGTGTTGGTGCGCGGTGTTTCAGAGCTTCATCTATCAATCATTCTAGATATGAATACGCTAGATAATAACTATTGTCTTTCTCCAAAATGTTTTGAGAGCAAGAAACTAGTCAAGCTAGAAATATGTGGTGGCCTGATTGATATTGGTTTGCTTGATGAGAGCATTTTCTTACCGATGCTTAAAACTCTCATTCTTGAGTCAGTTTATGTTGATACGTCTGAGTTTCTTCTTCACGCTTTTCCTTCGGTTGAGGAATTAGTCCTTGTTGATATAAGCTGGAAAAGTTGGGATGTGATCTTGTCAAGTGCATGCCTCAAGACCTTAACAATAGATTCCAACTATGTAGAGACTTTTTCATTTGATACACCTAGTCTAGTTTACTTCTGTCACTCTGGTTTTACAATGAAAGATTATTCCCTAACTAAAATGGATAACTTGTTTGAGGCTCTAATCGGACTTTTTGTAACTGAAGATGAAGTCGATCGAGCAAGAGCGCCAAATAATGATTGGTTAGAGGATGATGTTGTTCTCAGATTTGAAAATGTGGGGAAGCTCATGAATGGTATACGAAATGTTCAGTATCTAAACTTGTGTGCTAATACTCTCGAGGTTAGTTTTCTCTTCCTTTATCTCTTGATTTGAAACATATAATTGCAAAATGTCTGTGTGGTTTTTTTTTCAGGTGATCTATGCTGTGAAACGATGTCATTGTTCAACAACCTCAAATCGTTAGCTATTAAGAGTGACGAGATTCGAGGATGGCAAGCAATGCCAATTCTTCTAAAGAAATGTCCACATTTAGAAACTCTACTCTTTGAGGTATAAAAACAAACTCATTTGCCAGACATGTACAAAGATAGAGTTCATACTTTGCAATCTTTATATACTTTGCACCATGTCACAGATAAATGCGGGGATGCTTGTGACTGCATTTCTCGGGAGGATAAAGGACGTTTGCTCACATCTTGTCCAGTAAAAGTGTTAGAGATTCAAAGGGTTCAGGGAAAAGTGTTCAAGATTCAAAGGGTTCGAGGAACAATGAAATAGATGAGATGCACATGATAAAGGATTTCTTGGACTATTTTCCGTGTTTGAAGGATATAAAGATATGAATTGAAGAGAATGGTCCTAAACAGCTTGGAGTCCCTAAAGTGTCGGAAATAATTGCGGAGATGGAACTCTATGAAAAGTTATCGAGTTGCAATATCCAGCTTCTAGTAAGTGGTCACTTGTATAAGAAGTGGGCTGCACAATGAAAGTCTCTGAAGAACAAAACTTACTCATAGTTTTGCCAAAGTCCCCCTTGAAATTTGACTAAAGTTAGGAAGAAGATTATATCTAGTTATAATTTTTGTTATTTAAGGTGGTTTGAATCTACAGGTTTGGATTCAGTTTTAATTGAGTCGATGTAAAAAAATTTCTCAAAATTCAATTCGATTTTCAAAATATAAACTTTGGTTTAGCAATCGGAGAAAAGAGCAATTTTTCTATTTTTTTTTGCTTTCAGTTCTTATTATTTTGAAAATTATATTCGATTCTTTGCTCTTATTTATTGCTTCCCTATTTTTGTGTTCGATTCGTTGCTCTTATCATTATAGTATTTAGAGCTCTTTTGGCTAAAAAAGGAGAAATGAAATCAAAGCCGTTGGATACTCATACGTGTAGGTGTACGCGTAACAATTAATCTATCTATGTTGACACATTTGAATACGAGCTGAATATACAAGGGAATTAAGTCTTATCCTATTACTCAAGAGTTATAAAACACTAATATTGTTTATGTCAAAACGTGTGAATGTAAGAGGATACTATGAAGAGAGCTCGAGTAAGCTCAGTGTATGAAGGTAAAGAGAGAAATAAATCAAGAAAAGGAGAGGAAACTCGAAGGGATCAATCTAAACACGCGAGAATGACAACGAAAGTTCGAATGAGCGTTCGCAAAGAGAGTATGAAATCTCGGCCTAAACATAAGAAATCGATGATGATCATGAAGCTGATGAGAAAAAAAAAAAGAAAATTTGAGAAGTGATTTTTCAAAATTTGCTGATGGTTCACAAAAGTATTGAGTAAAACAAAATTTAATTTGTAAAATATTAAAGTTTTCAATTATCTAAATAGAAAAGTTAAATCTTAAAATAACATTCATCTTATCTCTCATATTTGTTTGATTTTTTCAATTGAATGAGTTCATGTTATGATTCAAGTTTTTAAAACAAACAAATTACTTAACGAAGTCATTAAAGGTTGACACGTGTAAATAACATGTTCAATACAAATACACTACTAGTAGTAGAATGTACGAACACAACTTTAATGATTGGAGGACGAATATAAGCTAAGATCTAGACTCTTAATGATGTGTGGGTAAGGACTTGCTCCTTCGAGTTCCTTCCGTGTGCCGTTTTACCATCACAAACATGGTCATACTAACTTCCGAAATAACAAAAATGGGTTGTTGCTCGACGACTCCCTTGCATTCTAGTCAAAATGGAGTAATGAGAGTGGTGAGGGAGTCCGATTTTACAGAGGGAGATGTGATGGGTAGTTCTAAACTTGATCAATGAAGATTTGAAGCTCAATATGCTATTTTTTAAGCTTGGGGTATGGTATTGAAGGCGACTTTGATCGAAGTAAGTGTCCGCTCCCCTCCCCCTCCCCCTCCCCATAGCTTTCGAGGATCATCCCCTCTTATTGGGAGCAATAAGAAGAGTATTCATAAAGAGAATATCTTAAGTTTGGAAACCGGGTATTTTGTAGTTGGGTTGGATACTTGGATCTGTCTAGGCATAAGATCTAAAAAATCAACTATAAATTTTTGGGCGTCGACCATATGATTTTTTTCAAGCCGATATTAAACACTACCTTTATATATCATATTAAATTTGGGGCAGCAAATATTACAAAATAAATTCATAAACCAAGTTAAACTCGAGTCAAAATATTGAAAATGAATTATTATCTTCTTTTTTGCTTTTGTGGTATTTGACATATTTTTGCTTTAGGCAACACATATTATTGGTCCGGTCATGAGATCTTGCAACACAATGTCACTATCATTTGCGCAAATAATTTGCTGGCTTCGGATAGTGGTTCGTAAGAAAGTCCTTGAAGTGATTGAAAGACACAATTCTTGGGAATTCTAACAATGGTAGTGGTACGGGAGTTCGCTGCAGATGATCTTTCTAGTAGATCGGATATTTTGCCGACTTGCTCTAGTGTATTTCCGCCAAACTTAGTCTACGTATCACAATTGTATATACAATAAAATTTCACACTCACCAGCTAAACTATTTGCTATATTTCTTTTCATCTAGAACCACTTTTAGGAAATAAAGCTTAATTTTAGTAAGTGTACAATCGGCATGCATAAATTTTAAATACGATAAATTATTTTTACCATTTTTGACTATATATATATATATATCTCTCATTTTTGGCCTCAATGAGTCAGTTTGAAGTTTTGGTTTATTTCCAATCTTTTGGGCAAATTCAATACAAGAAAACTATCGTAAATCCGACAGCAATCCGACGGAGTTCCGATAAAACAGATTCGTCGGAATATATGAATTTTAATATATTCATTGTACATACCCGTTTATAATTCAAAATTTCTAACGTTTTTGATGGCTGACGAGCTTATATATATGTTTCCACATTCTTATATTTATTCACAACACAATATCTTACTTAAACCAAAATTTTTGAAAAGAGTTGTCATCTTCTGCTAGTTTTTTATCATTGATGGACGAACCAATGATGAATCAGAGTCAAACATATTGAAAGACGAATATGCTCGAGGTATATGTGAGTTCATGGAATTAGATGTAAATCAACCGGGAGCAAAGAAAACTCGTAAGTTGAAATGTTTGTGATCTATTTGTGTGAAATTCACATATTATTAAGATAGAGATTATTTGGAGGCATTTGTATTACAATGGGTTTATGTTGGGTTACAAGATTTGGTATCTACACGAGAAAAAAAATTATGATTATGGTAGTACTAGTGAAACATATGTTGCAGATAGCATAGGAGAACATAGAACGAAAGTAGATTTTTGATGTAGATACAGTTGAGATGGTGAATGATGCGTTTAGAGAGAATATGCAGTCGATCTCTATAGATGGAGATAGGGTTGAAGAACCAAATTTAGAAACACAAATTTTTTTTGATATATTAGGTGCAGCGAAATAGCCGCTATGTAGCGGTTGTAGAGAAGTTCATTGGCCTTTATCATTTGCTAGTAAATTGATGACCATTAAGACGGATTACAATTTGACGGAAGAATGTGTTAATGCGATAGCAGATTTTGTGAAAGATATATTGCCCTAAGATAATCTTTCACCAGCATCATACTACGAGGTACAAAAACTAGTAGGTAGTCTTGGTTTGTCGTATCACACAATAGATGTGTGCATCTATAACTATATGATATATTGTAGAGAATATGAAAGTCGTAAAAGATGTTGATTCTGTCGTAAATCCCGGCTTCAGAAGACTAGTGGCACATGTCAAATTTCATATAAACGGTTATGGTATTTACCATTAATAGAGAAGTTGAAGAGATTATATCAATCTCAGTGCACGACATATGCAATGAGATGGCATGGAGAACATAAACAATAAGGAGAGATTACACATCCTTCAGATGCAAAAGTGTGAAAAAAATCTCAATAAACGTATCCAGATTTTGCATTCAAGCGAAGGAATTTATACCTCGAGTTATGTACTGATGGTTTCAACCCATTTGGAAAGCATGGAAGGCAATATTCGTTGTGCCCCGTAATCGTTACACCTTACAACTTGCTTCCATCTTTGTGTATGCGTAGAGAGTTTTTGTTCCTCTTTGTTCTTTTTCCTGGCCCAGAGCATCTGAAGAGATCACTCGATGTATTCCTTCAGCCATTGCTATATGAGTTACAAATGCTATAGAATCATGGTGTTGAAGCGTATGATGTGTCATGGTAGCAAGATTTTAAGATGTGTGCGGTTCTTATGTGTACCATATGCGACTTTCCAACATATGGTATGTTATCTGGATGGAAAACTTATGGAAGATTATTGTGTTTGTGTTGCCAAGATAACATTGATGCATTCCAATTGAAGCACGGAAGAAAGACACCTTGGTTTGATTGCCATAAAAATGTTTCTACCGAGTGATCATCCTTATCGTTGGTCTAGGGTAATATTTACGAAGGATAAGCAAGTGTTTGATGGTCCACTTCTTGAGATAGACGACATAATATATTGGAGCAGTTAAGAGATTTTGGCGTTGAGAGTCAAACTCAATTCTTTCTGATGTATCTTCATCCGATTCATAGCAGATTATGAACAATGTGTGTTTATATATTTCTTCAATATTTATGTATTTTTGTATCAAACTTTTTTATGAAAAATATGATATTATATATTTATATCACAAATTTCAAAAATCAATTTTTAAAACATCAATCACCCTATTTTTATTTTGATTACTCTTAATTTATTAAACACCAATTTCTAAAATCATTTATATATATATATATATATATTACTTTTAAGTCAACTCCTAAACCCTAAATCCATCGGAAATTTATGACGGATTTATAAAATTATATATAAACCAATATGCAACATATTTAACACATGCCATGTAGTATCCGTCAGATATCCGTCGGAAATTAATTTTCAATTTAATTTTAATTAAAATATAATAAAATTAATAATCCGTCGGAAAAAAATTCGTTCGAAATCTGTAGTCCATCGGTAATCCGTCGGAAAAGATTCTGACGGAACTTCCGTCGGTAATCCATCAACAGTTGTTCATCGGAATATCGTCGAAAATTCGTTGGTAATGGTTTCGACGGAATTTCTGACTAAAGATAAACCGTTGGAATTTCCAACGGATTCTCAACTGATTTTTTGTTTCCGACGACCTAAAACTGACGGATGTATCAGTCGAAATTCTGTAAAAAATTCTCATTTTTGATGGAATTATGACGGATATGACCGTATGTTTCTCAGTGTTTTGTTGTAGTAATTGTGCAATTCTACGCATTGGCTACCAACCACAAGTTTATTTAAAATAATTTTTTTTGTACAAAGAATTTAAATATTTTAAGTCTTTGGGTTTCATATAAAGTTGCTGAACACAAGATTCACATGGATATTAGAGATCACTAAGAAAATTAAAGAAGGAAAAATTATCTCTTATCCACAAGCCTATCTTATGTATGGCACTGTCCACAAATGTGTCTATCGCAGATTTCAAGTGGACCATCCTTTCCTTCGAGGTATTAACTCTGTGTGTGACTAAGGTTTACAAACATATGTTTCACTGTCCTTTATATAGAAAATTTACTCTCATATTATTAAAACAGCAAAAAATGAGCTAGTATTTCCCTCTAAACAATGGTCAAATAAGAATATAGATCCATATGTCATTATTGTCTACTAGTAGATATATTTATATCGTATCTTCTATTTTAATGATAATTACCAATAATATGTAAGTCTATATGTAGTATCTCATAAAATCCACATAAGAAGTGTGAAAATCATATGATGACTATTTTATGAAATTCAACATAAAACCATATTTGATCTTAATTTTATATTGTAGGTTATTACAATATTGTTTTCATATTCTAGTAAATATATTATATATTACTAACGCTATCTAATCCCAATTTTTTTTCTAAATTGTATTTGTCTGTTTTCTTATCCCTATTAATCTTCAAAACCTGATCATAACTATCGGAAACCAATCAAAAAGAGGGAATATAGAAATTACATATTCATAAATCAGACATTTGACAATCCGATAGAAAATATCTCAGAAACAGAACCAAAACACAGACATTAGGAAATGAAATGAGTAGAGATAATTATATGAATGTTTTTTAAAAGGAAATTAAGCACCGGTGAAGCTTGGGGGCTTGTAGGCAATGAAACTGATGCACTGGACTTGACGGTTGTTGTCGAATCCAATGATCCTAATGAAGGCGTTAGGGTACTCCTTCTTGCACTCTTGCACTTCCTTCAACACTTGAGCTGAGTCAGTGCATCCGAACAATGGTAGCTTCCACATTGTCCAGTACCGTCCATCGTAGTATCCGGGTGTGCTTCCGTGCTCACGGTACACAAATCCGTGCTATACACGCATAACAAAACCATATAATACAATTAATATTGGAGGATTCACATGGTAATAGACTTTGGTTAGAAAGAAAAAAAATGAATTTTTTTGTGTTAATATACCTCTAACTCGAATTCAACACAAGGAATCCACTTGTTGCGGAGAAGGTAGTCAACTTCTTTTCCCAACTCAACATCAGTAAGGTCAGGAAGGTAAGAGAGAGTCTCAAACTTCTTCTTTCCAACAGGTGGCCACACCTATAATTCCCATTTTCGATTCCAATTAATTCGAGTTTTGTTGAATAGCACTAATAAAGACAGGTTCATGAGCCAGTCAGTGACATTACCTGCATGCAGTTAACTCTTCCTCCGTTGCTTGCGATGGAAGTAATGTCGTTGTTGGCCTTGCGGGTGACAGGGAATGCAGCGGAAGATTTCAAGCCGGTGAATGGAGCAACCATGGTGGCTTGAGCCGGTGAGGTAACCACAGCGGCGGAGGAGAGCATAGAGGAAGCCATTACTACTACTTCTTCTTCTTCTTTTGCTCTTTTATCTTAAGTATTTGTGTATTGGTTTGGTTATCTATATATAGTGAGAACCGTAAGAGGCAAAAATCCCTAATGATCAAAGGGTCAAGGATTGATGATAACGTCGTAATTAACTGCCACAGGATTAAGGAAAGGTGTTGACACCCTTATCAATACGGACCACTATGATAAGGCCACGTGGCAGAAAACTACATTATCTTATCTTTCAATTGTAAGGAAACGAGTGAATGTGTATGGTTGTCTCTCCACTTGATCGGTTGCTTTTGTCTCCTTCCTTTTGGGATTACAGAAATCAGACGCGCGCATGACTTTTCATTTTAATGTTTGTGGACCTTATATTTTTTTATGTATGATTTGGTTTGGCATAATGTGATTCGGGTTGTAAGCTCAAAATTAACAGTTATTATAAGACAATTATCTCAATCAAACATGTATGTATCATGTACTGCATATTGTAACTAGTGATACCGTGGATCCACAGGATTAAATTTATTTTTGAAATTAATAAATAGATCATTTATCATAATAAACAAATTTCGTATAGAAATATATCAAATTCATATATAAATATATATATATATATATATATTTGGTAACATGTAGAAAAATCATCTAATCAGAAAAATATATTGTTGTCTTTATTTTCACACATAAGATAACATGCTTTTTGAGATAATTAATATGATTCATAATAATGTAAAGATATATAAAAATATACTTCCATAAACTATAGTTTGGTTCTAAAATTTAGAAACGAACAAATATTTAATTATAAGCATATGAAACGACGTGTCTATCATTCACTACCGATGCATATACAAAAAATGTCTACAAAAACAAATATTGAAATTCAGTAAATAAACTATTGAGCATGTGGTCGATGACACCTAGTTAACTCTATTTTCACTATCGTTATGTGTTAACATGCAAAGTAATGTTTTGAAAGTTATATTTTACATGAAAACATACATATCACAAATGTCAAAACTGAACGTTGAGATAAATTTACCAGAAGCGTTACTCCTTCAATTAGATGCAAAACAGCAATCGCGATAAGGATAAAAAAAAAACATTAAAATCGATCAATGAATTCGTATTAGTCAAAACAAACATGCTTAAAAATAGGAAATATCCAAAAATTAATAGTCATGTATTATATTTGTATTAAAAGTATGAGATTATGGATGTGTAGGAAACTTTTTAAGTATCGACCACATGTTAAAGAATTTCAAAGCAAAAAAGTTAGAAATGGTATACAATCTTCTTTTCTGGATTGATAGTTGATGCTTCTTAGGAAGACTACGTAATATTCTTGGTGACCGAGGTTATATTGACTTGAGTATTACGGCGTCAGCTACCGTAGCAAAAACATTAGCTACGTACTGTTGGAGGCAACATAGAATAGAGTTTCTAAATCTTGTTAAAGCTGAGTTGGAAAAGTTTAGACTTAATGGTCCTACCAAGGAAAATTCACATCAAAATAACTTCAAAGGATACATGGAATTAGGTGCGAGAAGTGGTCCACCCCAAAGAATGGTATAAAGAGTTTGGTTTCCTAATGCAACACCCAAGTATTTTTTTATTGTTTGGTTAGCTACGCATGATAGACTTACTACGGGAGATAAAATGATGCTTGGAATGTGGGACTTGATCCAAAGTGTGTGTTTTGTCAGGCTGCAATTGAAACACGTGATCACATTTTTCACTTGTAGCTATTCTTCACAAGTATGGGAATGACTTACTAGAAGAATTTTTTATCACTGATACACATGCAGATTTGGAGATATTCTATTTTGTTGTATGAGAGTCTCGGGTATGGCTTGAAACAACAAGGCAATCGCCATATCGTTTTTCTCGTCTATGGTTGATCATGATTCGATCGTCTCCCATACCTTGTGAATACGCAAATTCATTTTCATTTTCATCGACCACACCATGTAGTTTAATGAGTTGAGCATTGGACATTGAATTGAGGATAGTCCAAACTCCTTTGTCCTCGTCGGATTGCTAGCATCTCCCATGTCTTGGGTATGCTACTTATGTTTGATTGGATCGATAATCAATAGCTCTGATACCGATTCAAGAATCTTATTACTCGTCAAACACAAACTTAGCTTTATATAAGAATCACTCTCTCTTGTTTATATATGTTTTAGAAACTCTCTCAAAACTAAATATTAAAAGCTCTTAAGACTCTTTAACCTATTATTATAAGTCAACAATAGTTTTCTCTTTTGAGTTTTGATTTTTAATCAATATCACAACTCAATATTAATATATGGGTAACACACCTTTACTAAACCTATTCCTAGTGGAGTTAAATAACTCCTAATTCTATTTGAATTATCTTAACTAATAATCATTTTATCCTAATACAAATAAAATTTCTTATATTACAATTTATCTTAAATTTTAAGTTTTATCCAACACATATTATAATTTATCTTAAACTTTAAGTTTTATCCGATACATGTTACAAACCCAAATTCAGAACTGCTGTTACTTTTCTAAGTTTCTTATACGTCATCCCCTAACATTGGATGTGAGTGACAATCTAGTCTCTATATATAGTTTTCATCCTGGCCGTACATCCAAGCATCCACATTTTAGAGATGTTATGTTCGGTCATGATTTGATTGATATAAAATGTTCGATCTTGGCCGTCTAATTAAGGGAACAACATATTAATCTTGATAGCTATATGACTTGTGGGAGCTACAAAATTCGGCACATGATTGGACAACACAAACTTTCATTAAAATTTTACGTTTCCTTTCGTAAAGGTTTAAAATTTTAGTACCACAATAAAATTTATAGGCATTAGAACATATACATACACTACCAACATTTAGCAGACCTGGACCAATACAAGAAGTCTGATGGAACTGAGTTAAACAACCTTGCTCTGAAGAGTTATATCTTCCGTCTTCAGATGTTCAGATGTGTTTCTTTTCTTTATCAGCATGACTCGAGAAAGTCCACTGCTTATAGTTGGTGTAAAAGGCAAACATTATAAAGTATGAGAAACAGAGAATCATGATCAGTGCTTCGAATATGAAAGGGTACTTTTGAGGTGGCTTAATAGTGAGGTAAAGGACATGTAGAACTAAGGAAATGAAGAAATGGGTTCTCAATAGGATAACATAACCCGGGAACTTTGTAATAGAGGAAAACGAAGCTTTAGTTTTCTGTATCGAATGGTGATTTCCGGGTGAATGGTAGATGATGGTAAAGAGCAAAGATAGTGTTAAGTAAGGAAGTAAGAGTTTGTCTCGGCAAAGAAGAGGGAACATCGAGAAGAGAGCGTAATAGGTTAAATGATTGAGATGGTTAGGGATTTTGAGAGCTAATAGTGTTGCGGAGAGAAAAGGCATCAGGATTGATTTCTCATGCACTGCAGATTCAAACACAGAGAAAAAAAGGGACCGTCAGATACTAATTGATTGCAAAAAGGGCGAAATTGAGTGTGCAGATAGAAGATCAAATTGAAATATATATATATATATATGTATATACCTTGAAAGGAAAACAAGTAGAAAGCCATTGAACTGTTGAGCACGCCATATAGGAAACCTTCATTACTTGGTGATAAGATTTGCTGAACCATTGAAGGGAGAGAAGCCAATACAGTTGCAGCTAAGCTTAAAGACTTGAGAGATTGTGTTGTGAACAGTTTTTTCCATTTTATAAGTATGGAAGTGGTGCACCAGAAATTTGCCACGTAATCCTCGTATATTCCCCTCTCAAATGGAGCAAGACGGGAGAGAACCTGAATCATCAGCAATTTGATTCACATTAATGAGAAAGAAACGAATGCGACCAATTGGGTATGTTCAATTTACATCAAAGGGGGAAGCAAGAAGCACGATTTCTTAGTTCCACCAGAGATAAATGATTAGTTTATTTCTCAAGAAGTTATCAAATATGTATTTACCATTAAGAAGTCGTCCAAAGAATGCAAATATGGCCACCAAACAATCACAAATGTCACTATGACTGCAATTCCAAGCTTAATCACAGCAAGAATCGGGCTTTTCCGTCTAAGGCATTTACCCAGTAGATGGCTGAAAAAGGCAGGAGCAAAATATGCACTCATCTGCGACATAGACATGTTAAAATGGTATCAAAACATGTTATAAACTGGAACAGAACATGAAACTATAACGAGGTAGATACATAAACGAAGAGACAAATCAAGAACCGTTTAACATTAACAATATTTAATGTATAGAACATTGTACGAAATTGCAATGATGGGCAATATGTATGGACATAAACACTTCACTACACTACAATATACAACCTTAACAACTTAGACATTTTGACATAATGGTAGTAACCACTCATATTTTCCAAGGAACTGAAACCATCTAGTTTTCAGTCTATGAGATTCATAAAAGCCACTACGTGCCAGATCATCTACAAATAACAAAAAGGGATCGGTGCTAGCTTAACTGTCTGTAAACTGGACCAATACCAACATTCTACTACGGAAACATAAGAATACATGAATAGAATCCCAAAAAGTCACCTGTTTATGACTGAGAGCTAAACTGAACAAAACACAAGTGAGAACCTCACTCTCACAGAGTACCGCAGCAATAGCACCCAGTGTAAGTCCCAAGCTGATACAATTATACTAAAAACAACCAAACTCTAGTGAGAATCATCATACAACCAGAGAAAAATGGTACATAATCGCAATACTAATAGAGGTAATAGTCAATACAAACCTGAAAATGACCATGATCAATGAGAATTAAACAAGGATTTAAGAGAATCATAGCAATATGCCATGCCACTTCACTCTTACCACTCCTACTTCGATTCTTATGGTACACTAACACGAAAAATAGAGCAGCTGGGAAGAATATGAAAGCATCAGAAGATAAAACTGTCCATCTCATCAATAATTTTCTGCATAACAACAAAAACCAATGCGACTCCAATTAGCTAAACCTAAATACACAAACAAGGAACTATAGAAACACATCACTAAGATTTGATTTACCCAAGATAAGACTCGTGACCATGAGAGCTGAGAAGAGCAACAGACTCAGGATTGAAGATTCTGAGTATAATTCCATGGATATAACTCTGATAAGCAGTTAAAGGAGGATAATCGAGTCCCCAGTAAGTGAGATCGTTGTAAGTTCCATTTCTATACCAATCGATAACTGGAAGATTTGTGGTTATCTCCATCCAATGTCGTTGAGCTTCGAAATCGCCGAATTTAGGAGGAGTTCCGGCGCCGGAGTAAGGATACATTGATACAGCAGATCGGATCAATAATGCGAAGAGGGAGATACAGAGAAACGAAGTGGTGGTTCCTTTATGTGCTAACCACCACCAAGTATCAATCGAAGATCCAGTTTGTGTTGATACTGGAGCGGTGACGTCATCGCCGGAATGTTTCGCCGGCTTCTTGTTCGGCATGTTTGTTTTCTTTGTCTCTGTTTTAAGTGTTTTTTACCGATGCAAAAAGTTGACCGTGGGTGTTTGGGATGAGGAGTGGGCAAATCCGTATAAGGATCGGTTTGCAATTTGGTTTATTTGGTTTTCCCTTTTTCGGTTTAACAGAAATTAACATCTATATTTGGTTTGTTTGATTCATTATGTTGCATTAGGAGTGGGCAAAATATCCGTACCCGAAAATCCGACCCGAACGCGATCCAAAAATTTGTACTTAAATTTGAACTCGAAACCGACAAATTATTCTACTGAGTTGTAAATCTTTAAATCCGAAAATTCGTATCTAAACCCGATCCGAACCCAAATCTTAAAAATATGATCCGAAAACCCGAAAACACATAATTACCATAGAAAATACCCTAATTCGAGAATCTTATCTTCTAAACGTGAGTTTTAGATGTGCAATATACACAAAACCGATCCGAATCCGAACCAAAAAAATTTGAAAAAATCCGAAAAATCTGGAAAAACACCCGAAAGAATTGGAAAACCCCAAAAAAAATCCGAATCCAAATCCAACCCGATCAAAATCCGAATTTTTTGGGTTTTGATTGGATTTTAACTCTAAAACCTAAATGTCCACCCCTACGTTGCATCTAGAGTTGTTCAAGAAACATGTCTTTATTCGTTGATCCATTTTTGTGTGTCCACAATTCCAATGAAAAAGGTAAGGGATACTAGACTTGAAGTGTTTCTAATGAATTAGAGATTAACCTAACTACTCAAAGAATATATCTTTGATTGGAAGTTAGTTATTCCCAAGATTACTACATATCTTCCCAAACGAAAGTGTTTTGATTTTTTAGAAGAAAATTCCAACGGTTTTCTGCCATATTTATCGTTAGTGTCGGTTCGTCCAAGACTCTTCCGAAAAAGAAATATAAAGTAGAATGCCTTGTTCATGGAAGAAGAAACAGTTCGATCATGAAATGTTTTCCTATTTGTGATACAGAAGCCATGATTGATTCTATATTCCTTTCACTATCTTTGTATTGTTTTAGAATTGGCTAATATTATCAAACTATGTACCCCTATTTGTACCCGTATCCAATAATTTACGCATGTTAAGCCAATTATCAAACTCTAAAGAAATTGTTATGCCCTCCTTTATCTAGACAGAGAGAAAACAAGAGGCATCATCTCGAATATTAAGTAAATTACTACATCCAAGATTCTTTAAATAATTTACAGAAAAAAACAATTGTATTTTGTAAGAGGGTCGATTTTTTATTAAAATACACAAATTTTTTAGATAGCCAAAAAAATACATGAACTATTTTTTTTCTTCCATTATAATACACATATTTTTAAATTATATCTATTTAACACATGACTTGACAGAAAATTTATTTTGTTTATTTTTAAATTGTTTTAATAAAATTTAAAAATGAAGTAATTAGTATTTTACAAAAACTAGAAAAAACTAAAATTCTTTTCAAATCTTAAAAATTTTAGAAATTCAAAAATTTAAAACTAAATTTTCAGAATCATATAAAACCAAAAAAATTTCCTTAAATTATTTTAAATTCTAAATTATTCTAAAAATAACATTTAAATTATAGATATGAAATAATCTTCATACCTTATAACTTTAACGAAAATTTTAATTAATTAAATATTAAAATATGCTGAACATTTTATTACTACTCATAAGGTAAATAACATATATAACTATTTCAAATAAACACATATATCTACATATCTTATATTATCTACATCGGAAATTTCCAAAACACAAATAATCACAATATATTTTAAAAAATTAATAGTAGCTTAATACTGTAATTTTATGAATTTAAATTTTATATTTTAACTTTTGAAAATTTAAAGAATTGTAGGAGTTTTATCTGTTTTGGGTATTTTATTAATGAATTCAGAATTTAATAACTTTGATATTTATTTTTACAATTTTCTAGAATTTTATTGGGTTTTCAGAATTTAAAAAATGATTTTTTATTAGAATATTTTTATTTTATTTAAAAATAAAACTGATTTTACTTTATGTAAATTCTGAGTGTTAAATGGATACAGTTTAAAAGTTTTTGTATTGTAATGAAAGAATAAACTAGTTCATGTATTTTCTTGGACATCCAAAAAGTTTGTGTATTTAAATAGAAATTGATAAGCAGTTCGTGTATTTTCATGGAATTTCTCTTTGTAAGATAGTTTCTAAAAATATATTAAAACTGAAATTTTTTGTAATCCTAATACTTTATTATGGAAATATATTTAAAATATATAACTTAAAATCTAATAAAAATTACTTGAAATGTTATTGTTTTAAAAAATAAAGGATAAATCTAGACATCTCATTAAGGTAATAGAGTCCAACTTAATTTCGATGAGAGTTATAATTTTACTCTTAAAAACTTATTTTCCATTAACAATTTAGTAAAATGAAAAGGCAAAACTCCCTCAAATACCGGCCGATTTATTTTAAAACTCTACAAACCGACTAGTTTCTTTCTTTGAACTTATGTCTGGCGGAGAGGCTATTGTGTATGCCAAGTCCGATTCTGGAAAAAGATTATCGTATGTTTTACCTGTGATTTGCCAACTGTTCAACCAGAAGAGACTTCCTTCAAGTGATGGTCCATAATTGGCGCTCGTCATTGTCCTTACTACGAAACTGGTGAAAAACGTTTGTACAACTATTGAAAAACATGGTAAGGGGTTAAGATAGATTGTTTGGCTCTCTACAGCAACAACTACGTGAAGAATTTACAAAAGATAGATTCTATTAAGATCAAGATCACTGTCTGTTATATCAACCTTAATTCCAACATCATATGCAACAAGCATTCTTTGTTTGACCGTGTGACGTTTCTGGTTCTCAAACATTATTTGACAAAGAGTGTGTTTAGTAGACAAACAATTTGATGAAGTGTAAGACGCTAAAATGCGGGTGTGAAAAACTGCGAATAAAATTTAGAATTACAAAAAAAAACGAGTTGAAAACAATTTGAAAAAACCAATAAAAGTGGAGACGAGATTTGAGGAGTGTATAATCTGATGAAATGTGTACAACCTGATCGTCAAGATAGAGTAACCATTTTATTTTATTTTTTATTTATAAATAAGATACTAGACAACTTATTTTTCATTAATAACATAATTGAGAGTTTTAAAATACTTCTACCGATAATTGAGAGTTTTTTCATTAAATCATTTTTATTAATGTTTCCTATATTTTTCTCAAATCATATAAAAACCAATATACAACACATTATACATACTAGAAATGAAATACTATAAACCACAAACAAAAATGAGGTGAAGAATAAAGATCTAGTTGGCAGCATTGTAGCCTTTAAATAATATCTAGGTTAATGTTGGATGTAGAGAATCAAGTATTTGAAAGAGCAGTAACCAAAATCGCATTAACCAAAAACTATTAAAATAATGAAACCAAGCTCAATGTAAAGTTGAGACTATACCCAATGTAAATTTCTTTTAAGTTTCATAATTGGTTAATAAATACATATGCTTGTCAATTGTAATACTATAAAATTAAGTGACAACATCGATATCACTCAAGTAAAACTAAATTATTGTAATAGACTAACTCTTTAACTTCCTCAAAAACTTTGTCGAAATCTATATTGATAGCCAGTGGACCATCGATGGACAAGAAAATATTTCATCAACTTGGTTTAAGATTATCAAATCTTAAACATTAAACTTGCATTTAGGCTACAACAACACCAAAAAAATTTGCATAGCCAAATAGCACACTGAATACGTCTTTTCTAAAGAAAGAGAAAAAGTAAGCTTTAATACTATTACATATAAGTCTATTTTTAAAAATATTATATATATATATATATATATTTATAATATATGGTTTTAATATGAGTGGAAATTTTTTTTAATAAGTAATTTTATAATATATGGTTTAATAAGTATTTTTCCCTATACATATCTCCATCACATCCCATGCTCTTTTCCAATCCAACGGTTGAACAATCATAATAGTCTCCTAATCTCCACGTATTATCTCAATACACCATAGTTTGTATACGCGTGCATGTATACGAATTTTATGTTATTAATTGTTGCTGATATATAAAATGACTCAATACCCCAAAAGCGGTCCCTCTCTATACTTTACTTCTCTCTCTAAACTTCTCTCTTTCTCAAGTTTTTTTTCCTAAAACGATGAAGATTTTCGTCAAGACTCTCAAGGGGACGAACTTCGAGATCGAAGTTAAACCTGCGGATACGGTAATATACTGATTTCTTGAATTCGAATCCTCTCACTGTTTGATTTGGTTTCGTAATTTGTTTGATTTTGCTTTGCCGAAAAATTCGGGTGAATCAGTGAATCTTCTAGTCTCCGATTTCCAAAATCTAGGTTTCGTTTTGCTACATACTGTTTTCGTAGGGTTGATAATTCTATGTGACGATTCATGTTTTCGTTTATGTGAACGAATTTGGAATTCGAATTAGGGTTTTTGCGTGTGTCTGTAAGTATAGTGATTGTATGGTTTGAGAATTAACTTTATGGAATGTTCTTAGTGTATATGATCTTGGTTCGTGTTTTTTCATCATGAATCGGACTTTTTTGGCTCTGATTTTGCTTCGTTAAGATTATGTTAGTGCTAATCATACTTAGGATCACATCTGAGCTTAGTGTTTCATCGATTCGCAAACTTATGTCATGGACCGTGTATATATTTTGGTTTTGTTGTTAAGATTTATGTAATATGTGACTGAATGTTTGATTAATTATATTGAGATGTGTATTAATGTTTTAGTGATCTCATCTCAGGTCGCTGATACTAAACAAGCTATAGAAACTATTCATGGTGCACTTTACCCCGCTGCTCAGCAGATGCTGATCCATCAAGGAAAGGTTCTGAAGGATGAGAGTACATTGGAACAGAACAATGTTGTTGAGAACAGTTTCATTGTTATCATGTTGTCCAAGGTGATGTTTCTTTAATAGTGTATGTTTTCGATCTGTAGTTTCGTGGTATTAGTATTAGTAACAGGATGTTAACTTGTTGTATCGTTGATTTAATCTTTGATGAAATATAGGCCAAGGTTTCTTCAAGTGGAGCATCAACTGCTTCTGCACCTGCGCCAGCACCAGTACCTACTCCGGTAATAAAGTTTTTATGTGTTTTTCTATGGTTAACTTGGTGTTCTGAGGCTTTTTAATTACGTATTAAACGTTAGTTTGTCTAATAGAATTGCTTGTATTCTTAGGCTCAGCCTCTACAGACAGTACCTGCACCTCAGGTTGCTGCTCCAACTGTCATAGTGTGCGTTCCAGGCCTTACTCTCTCATTGATTTACCTCAATTTGGAAGAGAAACTATCAGCCTCTTATCTATTTGCCGCTTTGCTAATTTTTTGTACTTTTACTTGCGTTTTGCAGTCCGGAAACTATAAGTATAACTGCAATCAATGCAGCTCCTGCTGCTGCTTCGTAAGCACTTATCAGAACTGCAATATGTTCTTTTTCGAATTTCTGTCTTTCTTTGATTGATCAGTTAAATTTTATTCTCTTTCTTGGTTTGAAACAGGGTTCAAACAGATGTGTATGGTCAAGCAGCGTCAAACCTTGTTGCTGGAACTACTTTAGAGTCCACTGTTCAGCAAATTCTTGACATGGGTGGAGGTAGTTGGGACCGTGACACTGTTGTTCGTGCACTGAGAGCTGCCTTCAACAACCCTGAAAGAGCCGTTGAATATCTGTACTCAGTATGATTCGTTTCCCTTCTTGATTCTAGTTTTTGTATTTACCTTTGGCTTGCCATAGACTCATAACCTTTGCTCTGTCTAGTCTATTGAACTTTTGTTTGACACATTTCAGGGTATTCCTGCTCAAGCTGAAATTCCGCCAGTTGCTCAAGCCCCGGCTACTGGAGAACAGGCAACAAATCCTCAAGCTCAGCCCCAACAAGCAGCTCCCGCAGCTGCAACTGGTGGTCCAAACGCTAATCCATTAAACATGTTCCCCCAGGTAGGGTTTTTCAGAAAGAAAAAAAAGCATACAATTTACTTTATTTTCTTTCTCGCTTGTGAATTTGTTTTATTGACATCTACTCTTATCTGTCTGAACCATCCAGGGCATGCCCGCTGCAGATGCTGGTGCTGCTGGTGGAGCTGGTAATCTTGATTTCCTGCGTAACAGTCAACAGGTATCTTCAGATTCTTCTCCATTCACTAAAATGCAATCTTCAATTCTTTCTTCTTATGATACTTATAATTCTTTTGTCTTTTCTTAGTTCCAAGCCTTGCGAGCCATGGTACAAGCAAACCCACAAATTCTACAGGTAAGATTATCAACCTCATATCTGTTGCTTGGTATTGGTTAAATAACATTGATTTTCAACTTATAATGTTTTGTTCTGCAGCCTATGCTTCAGGAGCTCGGTAAACAAAACCCGCAGCTTGTGCGACTAATTCAAGAGCACCAGGCTGACTTCCTACGCTTAATAAACGAACCCGTCGAGGGAGAAGAGTGAGTTTTTATCACCATTCTCCTATACATTTTCATTTATTTTTTTGTCCAACAAAGACCGCAAGCTGATATTTTAATTTCCTTACCAATGCCACCAGGAATGTTATTGAACAGTTGGAAGCAGCAATGCCACAAGCTGTTACCGTCACACCTGAAGAGCGTGAAGCCATTGAAAGGGTTTGTATCTTTTACCTTTGCAGTAACTTACTTGAATTAGTGGATTATTGAATAGGCAATGATAATATGGAAAGATCAAATATTGATATTATTGTTTGGGATGCTTCAGCTTGAAGCGATGGGGTTTGATCGTGCGATGGTCTTGGAGGTGTTCTTTGCGTGTAACAAGAATGAAGAACTTGCAGCAAACTATCTTCTAGATCACATGCACGAGTTTGAGGATCAATAATGGATGAAGAAACAGAACAAATCCATTCATCCTCCCTCCTAAACTCAGAGATCCATCTTTTTTTATACTTTTTTAAATTTACTTTTATGATAATCTCTCTTCTCCAATGCCATTTGACAGTTTCATGTTTATGTTCATGGGAGTTAATGTGTTTATGTTACGTTTAAAACTATCATAGTTTTATCTGGTTTGAAGATGTTCCTTCTCTCTTTTTTTCTGTTTGGCCTTTGAATCCTCTCTTTTTTTTTTGTCTCAGTTGCACCATTAGTTGATTCATCTCGAGTAACTGTTGCTCTCAGATCCAAGTCTCAGACAAGCGATTTTGTTTGTCGATTTGCATTTCTTGGATACAGACTTGAATCTCAAAAGGTGAAATTTCACCGGAAGCGTCTCAAGTATGAGCTCTACAACATCGTGTGCACCTTTGGTTAAAATATGAGTATAACTTGGATATATATCAATTTAATTTTATTGAAACAAAAAAATAAAAAAATAAAATAAAATTCGCCGTCGGGCTTTAAATCCGAAAATTTCAAAAATTCAAGAGAACTTTTAGCCAATATGTTATTGACCCTACGCATCGTTACGTGATATAAACGTAGATTTCTTCATTGGAAGCCTCTCAAGGATGAGCTCTACAACATCATGTGGTAGTACTTACACATTCAAGCTATGTCTTTCCAACATTATCTCACCTCTAATCATCAAGAAACGATCGACGCTTGAGTGATTACAAATTCGAGCTATGTAGACATTGTCTCATCTCTAATCATCAAGAAACGATCGACGCTTGTTCATGAGCAGTCAAGTCCAGCTAGTTATCAAGAAAAGGAACTTTCAAGTCACAACAAGATATTCCGCTGCCAAGGTTTGAACTCAAAACTTTGATTTTACCTAGCGAAATTTAGTCAATGTGCTATAGCAGAGTTTTGTTAAAATATGAATTTGTACTGGATATAACATCAATTTGATCTTTTTGAAACAAAAGAATGAAACATAAACAAAATGATTTTCCATTGTTAGGGTTCGAACCCGGAATTGATTTTTAGGTCGAGAGAATGTTTAGCCAATGTGCTAAAGCAGATCTTTTGTTAAAATATAAATTTATACTGAATATAAATATCAACTTAAATTCTTACTGAAACAGAAAAAAACTAAATTTAAATAAAAAAAATTTATGCTGACAAGCTTTGAATCCGAAAATTTCGGGAAACTCCAAAGAAAGCTTAGCCAAACATGCTACAGCGGATCTTTTGTTAAAATAAGAATGTATATTGGATATATACATCAACTTAAATTTTTACTGAAATAGAAAAAATTAAATTTAAATAAAAAAATTTCCGCTGTCGGGTTTTGAACCCGAAAATTCTGGGAAACTCCAAAGAAAACTTAGCCAATCATGCTACATCGAATCTTTGGGTAAAACTAATTGTTGCACTACAATGTTTTTTGTTAAACTGTGAGTTTATCTTGGATATACGCATCAACATTATTTTTTCCTAAAACAGGAAAAAAACAAAATTGCAGAAAATGTTTAACCAATGTGGTACAGCGGATCTGTCGGTAAAATATGAATTTATATTGAATATATACATTACTGTAAAGGATTTATTAAAAAACTATCATATCACATATTTCAGTTGTTAATCCAAATTTTGTGTTGTGATTAACTATGAGATGGTTAAAAGTAGTACGTAGAACAATATGGTTAGATGCAGAGTCCAATAAAGATGATAAAACTTGGGCTGGAACTCAATATTATTTGTTTCGTGGTCTTTCCTAATGTAGACGAAGCAAAGAAGTTTATGAAAGAAATCAATCACGGAAGGCAAGGGACGTGATCGAACCATGTCATCAAACAAACCAATCAAGAGACTTATCTAAGCTTTTGATATAAAGATTCTGATCTTCAAACCCTAGCCAACATTTTGTTTCACCTGATGTTGTTTCTTCTCGATCTCTAAACTCAGACAATTGGAGCTTAACGAGTGATCAAGTGTTAGCCCTAGACGACGAGGCCTCCAAAGCGACATAAAAGATTCAGAAATCCACAGCCGGTTTAATTGGAAGGATTTGATAACCGGTTCAATTGGAAGAACAGAGAGACGATCGCATGATGAGATACATCGGTTCACTTTGTTTGGCTGAATACTGAAACGAAGTCGAATCTTCAAGTTTGATCGTGATGTGAGACTAGGGGTGTCATATCCATTTTGTCACCAAATTTAGATTATGGGTATACTTTTTTTTTATTGCTAGAGAATGTATATAATTTTGGGTGATTTAGTTCAAAATATAGATAAGTTAAAAATCAACAAAGTGGTAGTGATTTTTTATAAATTATTTTTTCATCTTATAATTATTTTGGCAAAAATGTCTTTATCGCAATCTTGACGGTTAAATAAAATATTTGGGAAAATAAGTTTTAGTTTTAGACGATTAATTATTATTATTTAACGTGATAGAGGTTTCAGTGGTAACTCCGATAATATATTTATCGAAAATCGGTTGCAATTTTAGATGGTTATTTATGTTTTTAGCATGATATTATATTATTGAATATCGATAATATTAGCACAATACAATAAGTTTGTTTGTATCATTTTAAATAAATTCTTACACTATAAAATACACATATTGTTTTTACTTTTTTCACTTTACCATCACAATAAAAGTGATTGACATATTATTTATTTACATAACTCAAAATAACTTGTAGTAATTAAATTATAAAATATTAACAAGATAAACAATTTACTAACAACAATACTTAACTATTAACAAAATGATATATATCATGTTAACAAAATAATTAACCTCTAAAAACCAGAGATTATCTCCCCAAAATATTTGATCGTTAAAAGAGTACTTAACCGTTAAAAATTACAATAGGGGCATTTTGGTTTAAAATTTTATCAGAGAAGAGATAACTAATTAATGAAAAACCATTACCATATTTTTAATTTTTAATTATTTGTTGCTATAGATTACAATTTCCCTATAATTTTCATACTTTATTTAAATAATGATGTAATATATTTTATGAAAAAATATCCAGATAATTCGAAACATTATTTGATAATTAATATCAGTAGGATTTTACTTTAAGTTACGAAAAACTGGTTATTATGAATTAAATGGTAGATAACCCAAATAAATTATGCCAGCTAAAAATAGGCAAATGTAAATTATATGAATTTCATCAAGTGTTTACGTAAATCTAAAGCTACGTAGGTCTAAATACATACTAGAAACTTTTAATAATTTGGATATTCGTACCTTAAATTATATTTACATTTATTAAATTTATTTTCGATTGGTTTCTAGCCTGATGCTGTTGATAATTTTTTGTTGGGCTATAATTTGATCAGTTCATGTAGGTAAACAATTTCGAAATAAACGTTTATATATATATATATATATATTATTTTATTTTTAAAGAATAAAATGTTAAACCAATCAAATCGAGGGAAAGAAACAATCAAATATTATGATTGACGAAACAAACCTAAAATCAAGGGGCAGAGAAACGTTCTAAAAAATTTACCAGTTTTCACACTCGGAAAAAAGAAATACAAAAATAGTGACTAAGTCGTAATTATCAACATAAGATGTCATTCTAAAGAAACAAAAGATGTTAACCAATCAAATTATGATTAATCAAACCAAACAAAGCATCAAAATTTCCTTATATTCACCACTTCTCTCACTCTTCGGAAAAGGAAATACCGAAGTAAGGACTAAATTGTAACTATAACGTTACCTATGATCAGTCCATATTAACGAAAAGTTAACTTGATCACAACGGCTATAATTAGTTACTAAGCACACTACTTAAACCACTAAACTCATATCGAAGAAAAGGAAATAAGGAAAAAAAAAGGAAAAGCAAAAAAGCCCTAAATCCTAATCTATTTACTTAAGGCAAGAGAGTCGCTCTTTTTCTCATTTCCCTTCAGTTTCTCTCTGTATCTCTCTATCTAATTTCCTTGCTCCTCACGTTTTCGTTCTCAGAACTTGATTTTTCAATTCGATCACAATGAGTTACGATGATCAAATCACGGATTCGGGGGAGGAGATGTGGTCAAGATTTTGTATGCTTGTGGATGCAGCGGTAATGGTATATGAAGAAGATCAAAGTCGTCTTCTTTCAGAGAAAGGAGAAGAATCCAAATTCCACAAGACTGACTCCTTAGAAGGCAGCGATAAGAGAATTTTCTATCTTTTCCCGAGAAAAACAAGATCTTCTTTGGTGAAGAGACGATACGCACAACAAAATCCTAATGGTGTTTCTACTTTTTCTTCATCGCTTCTCGATCTTAGCAAGATTCCTACTGATTCCGAGACAGAGAACCCACAAAACCCTGGTTATGAGCTTGTGGTGTATGATGAAGAACAACACGCAAAGAAAGGAAAATCCAAGATTGTCTCTGATGACGACAACGAGGAAGAGAGCGAGAAGATCCTGAAGAGATTTGTTAGTAGAAGATACCCAGAACAAAACTATGTAGCAAATCTTAATGGGGATTCTACTTCTTCATCGCTCCTCAACCTTCATTGTTTTGAGCCTTCTTTACTCTTTGATTACAACACCGCTGAGTATGAAAAGAAGGAGACCAAAGACCCACCAAACTCTAATTACCAAACTTCTCCGTCTTCGTGCCTAACAGAGAACACTAGTCGCAAGAGGCGTGCTGTTTCACATAGAAAGCGTACTGGTGGATTCAAGAAAGCAAAGATTGCTTCTTTTCCACGCACGGCAACAGAGACACCGGAATGGGTTTTTCAGGTGATAAGAGATATGGACGGTGATGCTAATGAACCGAGGCTGTTCTTTGAGAGGACTCTGTCAGCGAGTGATGTCAAGTCAAGTCTGAGCCGTCTCTTAATCCCTTTCAAGAAGATAATCAGAAACGACTTCATGACAAATGCAGAGTCTCGAGCTATGGAGAATGAAGAAGGCGAGGAGAATACAGGTGTGGGAACGATTCTAGTGAATCAAAGATCTGAAAAGTGGGGTTTGCGTTTTAAGATATGGTTCATGGAGAAGAAAGACTCCGGAAAAGGAACCTTGAACTACATTTTGAATAGGGGTTGGAACGACGTCGTCAAGGGTAATGACTTGAAAGTGAACAGTAAGATCAGTCTTTGGACATTCAGGTGCCGTGGAGTACTCTGTTTTGCCCTTGGAATAGAGTAGCTCTCTGATATGTTTCACTTGTCTATTGAAACATTTTAACTTGATTGATTCTTAATTCAGGTGAATCTAGATGTTTTTGGTCTAGTATTAACTTTTTGCGAGTGTTAATTAACAGTATAAAGGTTTTACTATTATTAGTATAAACTTGTCCCTTCTTTGGTTTCAGATCTTTAACATAGTTTGAGCTGAACATTTTGTTATGAATCTGGTTTCCTCTTGTTCTGTCTAGTTTAGTTATTGCATTGATTAACACCTTTGATTTCTTGTAATGTACATTTCCTGCAAGTGTTCCATTAAACTGCTCAAATACAATCAAAATCAGGGTTGTTATTTTTTGTTGAGGAATACTTTTTTTTTTTTTTTTGATATAACAATCATTTTTTGATTTTGGGAAGTATATAATCTATAGTTTTTTTGAATAAAGTTTTTTTAGTAATTCGTATGTTTTATTTAGGTAGTAGACATCCATACATGGTGAGATAACTCTTCTTTTGTTAATCACAAGTAATTTTCAAATGGTTCCCAAACAAACAACAATAAAAACGGTAAGAATCCTGAGCTATCCCTCACTCAGACCAGTGGGGATCAGTTAAATCACAATAAACCTTATTGTTTTTTTGGAAATTAATAGTATTAACAAAACAGAAAATAAATTAGAAAAATTTAATAAAAACTTAACACGTCATGAAAGTTCACGTATTAAATTATCAATCATAGGATGAGGATTATTATCAAAGATTAATAAATTATTTGTTTAAATATCTTTATACTATTATTTGAGTAATATTGATAACAAATGCAATTAAAAATAAATATTTTACTAACAAATATTAATCTATCATTAAAGATAAATTAGTCCGAACAATATACGAAGAGAAACTTAAAAACATGCGAATCTTTTAGGGTCAAATATTGACCCGAGTCTCTTTCATCAAGTCAATAATTTTTCAAGAAAGAGAACAGCGAGAAGAACCATATCTCGTCGACGTCTGCTTCACGCCTTCACTACCGTATCTGTGTCAACGGAGAAAAGAGAGAAGAAGCAATTTAACTCACACGTTTGATTCAATGGAGGTATGTGGTGTTGATTCTCAAGGAAAAGAGTTTAATAGTGCACAAGAGATGTGGAAAGAAGAGATTGGAGAAGAAGGAGATAAAACTAGAAAAACCCAATGGTATTAAGATGGAGTTTTTTTAATTGGGAAGTAAGTTTTCGAATCTTCTTACCTCAAAAACGTATCTTTGCATTGTTTTAAGTCTCTGTATAGTTTTTTAGATTTGATTGCAAAATTGGAACTTTTTTTTGAATTGATTTGAATTTTTAAATTGATTTGGTTTATGTTGTTAATAAAGGGTGTTGAAGCTTCTGTTGATGATGTATTAGGAGGATATGGACATGTGAATGATGCTGATATTATAGGAAATGAGGTTTTTCTTAACACTCTTTCACAAGAAAGATTAGTAAATGTTGGAGCTAATCAGCATTTAGTAGCTCTTGGTAACTCTTTCCTCTCATTGGTGTTTATTCTTTATGTTTATGGTTTGTTTTACATTTTTTTTTTTTACAAATCATTTGTAGATTGTGGTTCTAGTATTGGAAGAATCACCAAGAACCTTCTGATTCGATTATTAGTTTATGTTTATTAGTTTATGTTCTTCTCTGTTTTTTATTTCATATGATAACCAACTTTGTAGTCTTTTGAAAGATATCTTCTGTTTTCTTTATCTTTTTATATTTGTTTTTAATTCTTCTTCACCTTTGCTTTGTGAATGTTTATATGATCATAGGAGTTTACTCCAGCTGCTGGAAGGTATGATGACATATGGGTTCAATGGTGCATTGGGCATCTTACCGACAATGACTTTGTTTCTTTCTTTAACCGCGCAAAGGTAAATAAATTTTGTCTGTTCTCTTACATTGCACCATGGTCAGCTACTCCACTACAAGTCAAGTCAAGAGGATTGTAGCGTCACCAGATTGGATCCCTACTTCAAAAATCTCTTTCGTCGATGTGGCATCTGATTGGTTTATTAAAATGTTAAATCTTTTTTGATTCATAGAAGAGAGGCTAGCAAAGGTGTTATAAGATTTCAGGTTTGCTCGAATCTCCTCTCCTCCATCACCTTCACTGAGTAATAAACTCTCACGTACTCAAGACTTGCCATATTACCATTATTACAAGAAAGACAAAAAATTTTATTAGAACTTCTAATGGAAACTTTGGCTACAGAATGTACTACACTATTTGTATTTGACATACTTTTCTATTATTCTAACTCTTTTATATATTTTATTTATTATACACTGCTGCTATATTTTGTTTTTCAATTTCTAACCATTACTGAAATCGTAGACATGTGGACTGATAAATTGACCAACAACAGTTAAGGAGTTTTTAAAGTAGGTTAAAGTGAAAGTGAAATAACCAATGCTGTTAAAAAAAGAGTAAAATTACTAACATAGACTAAGAAATTTTTGGATGGTATTGATATGAGATGAAAATTTGTGGGTTTTGGTAAAATTTATGGAACTGAAATTTTTTTTTTTAAAAGAACTAAAAACAAGACGTATAGTATTTCTAAAGATTGTCTTTCGAAATGAGGAGAAAATAGTTGCTATTGTTTTTTGTATTTGCAATGATAATTAAAATATTCTTTAGAAAATGAAAATCAATTTGTATAATTTTAATTTTTTTTTATAATTTGTGTCATATTACTATTGATACAAACTACAATATCATTGTTATATTTATAATAGTAATCATAATATATATGTTGGACAAAAAAACATATTCTATATATTAATAATTTTAATTAATACAACATACATCATAAAAACATAAATAAATCTAATATAAAACACTAATAATCATCTATAATTATATAAACTAACAAATTATCTAACATATATTTTCCGGAGTTTACAACACGGATTACTATGTAAGTCTACATGTGTTAGCCGACACATTTATCAGCTCAGAGGTTCTATAACAGATTTTGCACTAGCATGGCTAGACACGTGTCAGATTCTAAGAATCAGTCATCTTCAGTATCCAACACCTGTCAAACATCCATTGGATCTCATAACTCTACGCCTCCAAACAGTTTTTTTTTTCTTTTTTATTATTATTCCATTTTTATCAGATTCAGTTCTTTCGTATTCCCATTTTTCAGTCATTTACAATTCGAATCAGATCTTCAAACGGAAAAAAGGTGAGCCTCGAATCTCTCTATCTCTAATCTTCGTTCAATCTAGCTCTCGTTTGTGTAGATCTGATGTTTGATTTTATCATTCTGAAGATCGATCTGATCGATTCGCTAAGTTTCGCTGTTCTTATCGCTGTTTCTGTGAAAAGTATGAATGTGTTCTTAATCCGTGAAGAACATGATTGATTTGGCTTAGTTTTGATTCAATTTTGCACGATTTTAGTGGTTTTAGTAGAGCGAAACTGTTTCTGCGTTGTTGGATTTGCTCTATATCGTTTCAATGAAAGTATGTTCTGAATTCATGAAGAACATGTTTGTGTAGATGCGAATGTTAGGTTATGGTTAGATTCAATTGTTTCTGATTTTTCTAGGATTTGATCTATACTGATTTAGTGAGTATGAGTGTGTATACGTTAATTTTGGCTATGATTTGATTCAAATTGTTTCTGATTTTGTAGGATTTGATTTTTTATTGTTGAAATCGAAGATGTCGAATGAATCATCACGAGAAGAGAATGTGTACATGGCGAAATTAGCTGAACAAGCTGAACGTTATGAAGAAATGGTTGAATTCATGGAGAAAGTTGCGAAAACTGTTGATGCTGAAGAACTCACTGTTGAAGAGAGGAATCTTCTCTCAGTTGCTTACAAGAATGTGATTGGAGCGAGAAGAGCTTCGTGGAGAATCATTTCTTCGATTGAGCAGAAAGAAGAAAGCAAAGGGAATGAAGAACATGTTGCTATTATCAAGGATTACAGGGGGAAGATTGAAACTGAGCTTAGCAAAATCTGTGATGGGATTTTGAATGTTCTTGAAGCTCATCTTATTCCGTCTGCTTCACCAGCTGAATCTAAAGTATTTTACCTTAAAATGAAGGGAGATTATCATAGGTATCTTGCTGAGTTTAAGGCTGGTGCTGAGAGGAAAGAAGCTGCTGAAAGCACTTTGGTTGCTTACAAATCTGCTTCGGTATGTGATTCTTTTACTTCATCACAAAATTACGATGTTATTATTGTCTCTCTGTGGTTATGATTGATTTTGTTATTAATGCAGGACATTGCCACTGCTGAGTTAGCTCCCACTCACCCAATAAGGCTTGGTCTTGCACTCAACTTCTCTGTGTTTTACTATGAAATCCTTAACTCGTCTGATCGTGCTTGTAGCCTCGCCAAGCAGGTTTGTCTACGCCTGGTTTCACTTTTTGCTTCGTGTGAACATGCTAACTTTCAGAAACCTCATCTCACTGATTGAGTTTTTTTTTGGGTTGTGCAGGCTTTTGATGATGCTATCGCTGAATTGGATACATTGGGTGAGGAATCATACAAGGACAGTACACTGATTATGCAGCTTCTCAGAGACAATCTCACTCTCTGGACTTCAGATATGACTGTAAGCATCAACACTATATTTATTCATTGTTCACTATATTCATCATTCTTTCCCCGAACCAAACCGAACATTACTTCAAACAACTTCAACCTAGATGGAAGTAGAAGTTCTTGATTCGCCATAATTTTGAGCTTCTTAGTTCTGAAATTGACATGATCGATTCTTTTTGATTGGTAGGACGAAGCAGTAGATGAGATAAAGGAGGCATCAAAGCTCGATGGTGCCGAGTAAAACTCAAGAAGAGGAAGTCATCTTATAAAGTTAGCAACTTCCTAGAAGGTCAAGGACAATGTGATAATCTGAGTGAGGGATAATAAGCTCAGGATTCTTATAAGGAACACAGTTTTATTGTTGTTTGTTGTGTTTGGAAACAATTTGAAAACTACTTTGCGATTGATTCCTTCTGTAGGTTGTTCCAAATTTCCTATTCTCCTTTTAATGATATCTTATTTTCGATTTTGGTCGTTTTAAAGTATTAGAGGTTACTTATGAAGTATAATAATTATAATATGTTTAAAACATGCTTAAATCTTGTCAATCCCTGAAATATGCGGTCCATTGCTGCCTGTGATGCATATGAGAGGAGTCTAATCCTAACCAATTATCATACTAAACACAGCCCTTGTCTCTAATTAAGTGAGTTTTTTTTTACTCACGACCCATAATATTCTTTTTGTTAAGCCATATTAGCTTTAGACCAAAAAAACTTACATCCGCTAAAAGACTAAAACGCTTTAGCTCTAAACCTCCATTTGAGTTTGGTGTACAAACCGTTTCCTTATAGACTTTCGCACCCTTTGCCAAGTTTCAAAAGGAAAAGTTACTAACAATATAAGAGACAAACCCAAAAAAAGTAACACCACAATTGTAGTAAACCCGAAATTTTTGTTAATTAACAATTCCAACAAGTTACTAGACCAAAACCAAGTTAATCATTTCAACAGACTACCGTTGACTTGAAGTTTTTTCGTTTTTTCCCATTCTTGAAGCTATTGCTTCTCATAGTTTTGAGCTTCTTATTTCTCTGTATTTGAAATGATTGTTTCATTTCTATCTGTTTATAGGTTTGAGGTTTTAATATCTTGTTGAGTTTTTTTTTCTTCAATTATAATTAAAGATTCACACAAAATAAGAAATAAAATTTCCATAAAAGAAAGTGTTGGAATTGACCTGCGGTTCTTTTTGTTTTTTTTTTCCGATTTTTGAAGCTATTACTTCTCATAGTTTTGAGCTTCTTAGTTTGTTGAATCCGGTTTTAAACAAAGTATTTAAGGAAAGGGATCCAAAGATTTTTGTATTAATGAAGCTATTTTGATCAATGATTACAAGAAAAGAAAAACTAGATTTCGAGATGAAAAGTTAGTTTACAGTAGATAAAAACCAAATATTATAGTTCTAGGGTTTCTAGTTCTTAGGTCTGCTGCTCAGAAATTTTGGATCTTTTCTTCAAAGGAGGTCTCTCCATATTTATACTCTTCCCCTGATTTAGGGCTTCCTTTGTCTGCCATTTACGTTCTTTCTTTTCATGCAAGTTTGCTTTTTCGACCTAAATGTTTTTGGAAATTTTCTTTTTTATTTATTTTAAGTCGGCACCGAGCTGATCGGGCCAAAATTAGTGGATTTTTAACATGTCATTACTTGATTTGGGTCGGGTTATGTTGACTGTGTTGAATCCAATACACTGTATTTGACATGATTGTTTCATTTCTATCTGTTTATAGGTTTGAGGTTTCTTAAGAAGTATGGTAATCATAATCGGATGAACATGTTTAAAATTTGTCACATTTATGAATTATGAACCTTACAACCATTATGATGTTCAATGTTACTGATCACCGATTGATTCTGCTTCATTAAGTCTAGGTTTAATTTTGGTAGAGTTTGCATATTTAAAAAAGAAAAATATATTTAACAAATATGATAAAACACATATGATAAAAAGAACATTATCAATGTAACGAGTTATATCTCATGCTTAGAGCATCTTCAAAAAAAACTTCAAAACATCATTTTTGAGATTTTATTCTCTCCAAAAACAAATTTCAAATTTTGAGGTTTAATATCAAAATTTGAGATTTCATGTTTTTTTTTACATTTTAGTGTTTCCAATTCTCCTTTTTATCATTTTAGTCCCTAAAATTTTATTTCTTATACAAATTTCAGTTACATCTTTATAAATATAACTTTCACATGAATTATTACATAACATTAAAAGAAAATTTTACACAATTTGATATTTTCTAGTAATTGATAATTTAGTTTGTGTGCTTTTATATTATTTTATGTGATTTTAAATTATAATATAGTGTCTTATTAATTAATACTGTTTGTAATATTTTTTAAGTGTAGTATGTTTTATAGTTATTTATAGAAGTTTTAAGAGTTTAATTATTTCTGATTAATAGTAAAGATTATAATGCAAAATACAAATTACTAAAAGTTAAATTTCAGGGCTTTTTGACATAAACACCATTTTCGAGATGCTCCTAAGTCTTAGAATATATCCAACTCACCTCCATCTCATCTCCAAACTCTATTTTGGAATAAAATTATCTCCAACTCACCTCATTTCCACCTCTAAAATGGAGATCCCTATTTCCACCTATATATTTGGAGATCTCCATTTTGGAGTTGAACTTTTTATTTGCAAATCAATCATTTAAATTTAATATTTATTTTTATACTTAAATAAAATTATTTGCTATTATTTTATACTTAAACAAAATTATAAATACTTAGATTAATTATAAATTATTAAAAATATATATACATATATATGGTATAACTAGACAAGCATAGTGATAAAAAATAATAAATAATTAAATTATTTATAAGTTATAAATACATGTAATGATATAAATTATAAATACATGAATATGGTATTTTTTATGTTTTTATATATTTATTAATTTTATGTAATATAATTTCTATGTTTTGCAATTTGTTACTTACTACGCAATTTAAAATAAATGGATAGAATTTGTAATTTAAGAAAATAAAAATTAGAATAAAAATTAGTAATTAATAAAAATAAAATATACTTAAAATATTTTTTTAGAATAACAAACGAAGTAATCATAAAAAAGGTAGTAATCGGTGCAAGATGGTCTTAAACTCAGTTAAGTCATTTTATTAAAATACCAATTTATTAAATACCAATAGGGTGCTCTCTCTTTTCTCTCTCACTTATTTTTCAGAAAGAGAGAGAGGCGATCTCCGATCAAGATTGGAGTGAAGTCCGGATCAATTCCGGTTTCTTTTGTTGTTTATAGCTTCCGACTTGTTTGTTATTTTTATCCGGCAGAATCCGTATAAAGGTCGGATTTGTTTCGGATAAGTTAGTTTATTTTTTATGGATTTTTTCTTCTTCGGTTGTTTCTAGACTTTCCAGTGTTTTTTTTCTTAATGAATGTTCAATTAAAAGCATGAGAAAGCAAATGTTTTAAAAAAGCCTTAAAGGCCCAAAACATTGAAAATAAAATCTAGTTACCCATAGTTGAAGCTAGGAGTAGGAGCGGGTAAAATAAGCGAAACCGAAAAACTAAAGCGAACTAAACCGTAATTAGTTGATTTGGTTCAGTTTTTGGTTTCACAAAAAAACTGTTTAGTTATTATTATTAAAAATGCTTCGGTTTCGATTTGGTTCGGTTTAAAACAGTAAAACATTTCCTTCTTTTTTGTTTCTATATTTATTATAATACTTGTTTATTTAAAGTTTTTAATTATGTGGTGATTTAAAGTATATTTTATGCGGATACATAAATAAACTTTCTATTTCTGATATTATTTATTTAAAAGCCTTACTCCAATAACTATTAGAGAAAGATAAATAAAACCGTATAGAAAATGATATAGTTTATAACACCATTATGTATTACAATAATATTTAATTGATCACTATGCTCATGTTGGAATATATTTATGGTTTAATAGACTTCAAATAGAAAATAATATAATTTAAAATAAAAAATCTATTGTTTGAAAAAAAAAAAATTTTGAAGAAAATTTTATTGTATAATGGTAGATGTGCTGATGTTATGTAATTTTTTATGAAAATCATGGAATAAACAGAAAATAACCGAAACCGAACAGAACCGAAGTGCAAATGATGCTGATTAGTCGATCGGCGGATCTGAAGATTTGCCGATGTAGGCGGTTATTTTGTTCATTCTAGATGGTGTAGATCGCCGCTTGTCACAATATTAGTTGTAGCTTCTTTCTCGATTTCGGTCCTCTTTAGGTTCGTGATAGCTTGAAGAGACAAGTCCCAAGATTGTGTTGCCATTAAGTAACATGTTGCTGCAGAAGGTTGCCAAATAATCCAAGAGAATGGAAAATTGTAGTATAAGTGATCTCGAGATTCAGCAGCAATGCAAAAGAGACAAATTGGTCCACGGGAAGTCCCCAGCCAGCAATCTTGTCCTTTGTAGGGTATCGATTCAAGACAAACAACCATGTTAGGAACCAATGCTTTGGGATTGCTGCTGTGTTCCAGACTGATTTGTGCCATGGTACTGGGTTGATGTGTTCTTTAATCACATAGTAGATGCTTCTAGTTGAGTGTCGAGATCATATGTTATCATCAATCCACCATGCGGTTTGATCGCGCATGGGGTAGTCTCCAGTTGCTATTCTTCCTGAGTTCAAAAAGCATTGTCGATTGATGAATGCCGAGGTGATGAGGCTGCTCCAGTTTAAGGTAATTGCATAGTTTCCCATGGGGGCTCCAGTTATCACTCTAGAATCTACAGTTGTTCCCATTTCCCACTATTGTCTTGATCCATGGGTACACAGCGTCTCTGAGCTTTAGTAACTTGTTTAGTAACCATTAGTTGTTTTGCTTTATCTTGACAGTCCAGAAGTTACTCAAGTTATTATAAAGAACTTGTCTCTTTATCCACGCAACCCACACTGCTTCAGCTTTGAAGAATAGCATCCAAATGAGTTTTAGGACTGAAGCTTTATTCCAAACTAGCAGGTTCCAGATCCCCAATCCCCCTTCTTCTCTTGACATAGTGACATAGTGACATAGTGACTAAGGACCAAGCGACTTTCGCAGTATGGTGTCCTTCCAAAGAAAGGCATTAGATAATGAATTGATGGTGGGCCTGTTCGTTTTACAGGCGCAGCCGACTGCGGCCTGCGGCCAGATGTTGTAGTTCTTGTTTGTTTAACAACCGTACGTCTGGTCATAACAGCCGCAACAGCACCAGTACCAGCCGCAGCCGCAACAGTACCAAACGCACCGCCAAATTTTTTCCGCAGCTAAAAATTTCTAACGCAGCGATCTGCGTCTACCGTAGTGTTTGGCCGCACCCTCTTGCGGCTGGCAAATGAATATTGTTTGACCGTATGCCGCAGCCGCAGCCTCTTGCAACTGACAAACGAACATGTTTGGTATTTATAACTGTCTTTGGCAAAACAAAATCAGAGTTTCAGAAGATGATGATACCAGCAATGACTGAATTAAGGAGATGCAGTCTTCCTGCAAAGGAGAGGGATTTGGTGGTCCACGAGTTGAATTTGTCCTTTATTCTTTGGAGTAGAGGAGCACAACTCAGAGATGTGAGTTTCTTTGTGCATAAAGGCAGGCCTAAGTACCGGATAGTTAAAATGAAAATGTTTCAGTGAAAAAAAAGGAAAAATTACATGAAACCAAGTGCTAAATGTGATATGCAAGAAGATACAACGGGACGAGGAGACTAAAGCAATATAATATTTATGATTCTCATTTTGCTCTTTATACTGAATTAAAATCAGTTTTTTATTGAGTAGAAAAACGCTGTAGAAAACAACACTGATTTGGATTGTAACTTTATTCAAAAGTAGATATAACATACTTGCCAAAACAAAAAAACCTCTGCATTCGCAACAAGTCTTGTTTCGAAAACATTTGCATATGTTATAAAAAAGTTCTTTGAATATAATTTAACAAAATATTCAAAAGAAAATAAACATCTAAAACAACAGAAGCTATTAATAAGATGAGATAAACCCAACAAATTGTAAAAAGATTACAGATTAACTTTCCCAAGAAGTTACTTGACCAAATGGCTGTGGAATAGTAGCCATAGATCAATCAAGTTAAAATGTTTGAATAGATAAGTGAAACATATCAAATAGCAACTCTGTCTCTGTCCTAACTTCAAGGGCAAAACAGAGTACTCCACGGCACCTGAAAGTCCAAAGACTGATATTGTTCTTCACTTTCAAGTCAGCACCCTTGACGACGTCGTTCCAACCCCAATTCAAATCGTAATTCAAGGTTCCTTTTCCAGAATCCTTCTTCTCCATCGGCCATATCTTAAAACGCAAACCCACTTTTCAGCCCTTTGATTCACTAGAATTGTTCCCACACCAATATTGTCGTCGTCTTCTTTGTTGACTTCTTCTTTCTCCATGGCTAGAGACTCCTCAGGCGTCAAGAAGTCGTTCCTGATTAGCTTCTTGAAAGGGATTAAGAGACGGCTCAGACTTGACTTGACATCACTCACGGACAGAGTCCTCTCGAAGAACAGCCTCGGTTCTTCGGCATCACCGTCCATATCTCTTATCACCTGAAAAACCCATTTCGGTGTGTCTATTGCCGTGCGTGGAAAAGAAGCAATCTTTGCTTTCTTGAATCCACCAGTACGCTTTCTCTGTGAAACAGCACGTCTCTTGCAACTTGTGTTCTCTGTTAGGCACGAAGACGGAGAAGTTTGGTAATTAGGGCTTGGTGGGTCTTTCGCCTCCGTCTTCTCATACTCAGCCGTGTTGTAATCAAAGAGTAAAGAAGACTCAAAAAACAATGATAGTTGAGGAGCGATGAAGAAGAAGAAGCCCCATTAAGATTTATTACACAGCTTTGTTGTAAGTATCTTCTACTAACAAAACTCTTCAGGGTCTTCTCGCTCTCTTCCTCGTCGTCTTCTTCAGAGACAATCTTGAATTTTCCTTTCTCTGCGTGTTGTTCTTCATCATACACCACAGGCTCAGATTCAGAATTAGGGTTTTGTGGGTTTTGTGTCTCGGAATATGTAGGCATCTTGTTTTTCTCGGGAAAAGAGAGAAGATTCTCTTATGGCTTTCATCTTGAGAGTCAGTGTTGTGGAATTTGGAATCTTCTCCTTTCTCTGAAAGTAGACGACGTTGATCTTCTTCAGCTACCATAACCGCTACATCCACAAACATACAGAAACTTGACCACATCTCCATCCCCGAATCCGTCAGATGATAAGCGTAACTCATAGTGGTCGAATTGAAAAATCAAGTTCTGAGAACGAAAACTTGAGGAGCAAGGAAATTAGATAGAGAGATATTGAGAGAAACTGAAGGAAAATGAGAAGAAGAGCGACTCTTACCTTTAAATACTTGCATTAGGATTTTGGGTTTTTTTCCATTTTTTCCCTTAATTCCTTTTCTGCTTTTTGAGTTTAGTGGTTTAAGTACTGTCGTTAGTAACTAATTATAGCCGTTGTGATCAAGTTAGCTTCTCGTTTTAGTCCCTGTTTCGGTATTTTCTTTTTCCCAGTGTGAGCAGAAGTCAATTTTAGGAAGTTTCTTTGCCCTTTCATTTCAGTTTGATTAGTTAATACTTCTTAAAAAAGAAACAAATAATTTATTTCGACTATGATTGAACTGAAAGTATTTTCGAATTTTGTTGGATGCACATAAGGAGTTTACACTAAGACATGCTTACACAAAAACATGAAAATTCAACATAATTCCGTAAAAATAATTAATGAAAAAAACAACAAAAATTGAAGAATTCAATATATGTAGTTTTCTCGATTTGCTATACCATAAACCAAAGAACTCTACTCGTTTTACCAATTACTCAAATTCAGCTTTCCACTACATAAGCACTCACACACACACACAAGTCTACTTATATAGTGTTTGATGATGATACACTAAATGAGAGAATAGACAACATCATCGTATGTTGGGAAGTCCAATGGTCCATCCCCAAGGAGTAGCAGACAAGTCACAACAACCGCAAGAAAGATTGTGAAATCAGAAATGATTTACACGGATCAGCGTTGTTCTGTTTCTCTGGTCCAACTGTTACAATCCCTTCTTGTCTTTCACTTCCTCTTCCAAGTTGAAGCACTGGACAATTGAAAAATCCGTACACGATCCCGGCTATAAGTGCTCCCAGATTTGTCCTGTCATGACTTATATGTTAGTAGCAAAACACAGTAACCATGATAAGATGTTCTTGTTTAAGTCTAGCGCAGGACTATATACTGTAAATAGCCTAGGTGTGTTGCGAGGATTATAGCTCAGCTCAGTAACAGACCTTACTTGGCTTAGTTGAGAGCTGAAGGTTTTAAAGGAGATTTTGGAGAATCGGTGGGGAAATTTGGGTTTGGTTTAGAGACTTTTTCGTTAACCAGGTCTAGTCTATGTTGTAGATCTTTGGTCAATTTAATAAAGAGAGAGTTTAGGGGTTTGAAACTAATCGTCCCTGTTTATGATCCATTGATCCTACTAATTCTCAAACCAAAGATCGAAATTATGATGAAGATGCGTCAAAGAACCATATGTGAAGATATGTCATGATTCTTTCTAATGAACAGAACTTAAAAGAGGTTGCTTAGATTAGGTGTTTAATCATAAAGAATGCCAAACAAGAAACAACTAGAAAAAGATATATTTATGGATATTGGAAGCTTACCAGTCATCAATTGGACCGAAATGGCTTAATATAAGACCAAGTCCAGACATTATAATGGCCTTCTGAAACAAGTCCTCATATTCATCGGTTTTGATCATCTCCTTGTTCTAATTCTGGTCGATGAGCCAAGCTCCTATTAGTGCAAATGCTGGTCCCTGAACCGAACCATATACGCGAAGACAATTGAGAAAAGTGAGGGATAGTGCAATTTGGTAATATCACATGGGAACAACTAGTTAACTTACAGTTCCTCCAACTGTAGGATCTGGTGTATGAAGAAAGCTCATGAAATTACCAGAGACTCCTCCGAGAATGTAAATGAGACGAAATGTGAATAGTCCATAGTCACGGCAAACTTTTGGTCCAAAAGTAAGGAGAGCCCAGGAGCTAAGGGCTACATGAGCAATTCCAGAGTGCTGCAGATGTTAAATGACAGTGATTCAGAGATAAAAAGGGGAAAATATAAGACACCAAGTTGTCAAGAATACTAAATGTTGTATGCAAATAGATGTATCGAAATGAGGAAACTAAAGCAATATACTAATGATTTTGACAATATTGTTGTCGGGTATTTAAAATCTCTGGCTGTTTTTGGAAAAGTGGGTTTTGAAACAGTAAAGAATGGGAGAACATTCTCCAGCCACGATTAGATCATTTATCTTTGCTCCATACAAAAGCGGGAGTGATAAGAGTCCCATATCATTATTTCTCACTGGACTTGCCGCTTCAAACAGACATACTCCAACATTTATAGATGCTAATATGCTCCTGCAATGTCAAAGGAGACAAAAAAATTTATTTTTAAAGCTTCAATAAGAACCTGTGTTGCATTAAGACGAACAAGAAGTGATTAAGAGATTTTACACAGCATAGAAGTTCAATGTATTTTCTGAATGATCATCATCATCGAGCTGCTTGAAAGGACTATTATTGCTTTCAATATTAGTCTTCCTCAATATGTTTGGTACTGAACCGCCTTCTGACTTTACAAGGTCCAAGTTGGACGAGAGTAGTCTTTTAGAATTCGCATCTGAAAATCAAATAAGCAAGCATTAACAAGAGGAATGCCACAAAGATCAAGGAAGATACCGAATTCCAAAACATCGTATTATTATACCTTTTTGGAGTTTGTCAAGATAAACACTCAAAGACTCCAACTCTTCCTCTGGATCGAGTTCAGCTTTTCGATCTATTTCATTTCTCCTTGTGATAGTAGGCTTCTCATCATCGCTTTGAAGTTTCCCAAAGTAAGAATCTAACAGTTTAAGTCTCTTTTTGGTAACCTTGGTCTCTGATGCCGCCCTAACCAAACATAATTTTCCTCTTGGTGAAAGACGATAATACGGGATTGATTTTATATGACTCTTCATCCTACAATCCCTGCCAAGCGTGGTTGCTTCAGCCATTGTTCTATGTTTCAGACCATTACTGCTACTGCCAGACGAAAAACGTCTTAACCCATTTGAATCAAACAATACTTCTCCTTTATAGGGGATTTCATGGTGAAGAGGAAACAGCACCATCGTCAAGGCCTGTTCATTTAATAGCTAAAATCATCATATTTCTTCATTCACCAAACCCCAATATTCAATTTAAGATTAAAGAAAACACATGCAGGAGTTAACAGAACCTATTTGGAATTAAACCAGTTCACCAACGGAGAAAGAACAGATTCAGGAAAGGCTTTTCATTTAGTATTTTCATTGGGGCATTTAATCAAACAACAAAAGGGCATGATTATGATCTTCCACAAAAACTGTCTAAGAACTAAACAACCGAAACAAATACCAAAACCCAGCTCTTAAAAAGTGCAAAATTTTCTTTTCCTACACCGTGTACGTCAGATTATTGAATTACAAAATCGAGAGAGGATCTATAGAGGGAAGAATCAGAGTCCGAATCCGAGAAAGGATGAAATTTACCTGGGATGAAGAACCTGATCCTATCTTGAAGATTGTGGTTGGGAAGAGGATTAAGACAATGGCGTTCGTATAGTGTTGATAAGTGAGTGTCTTAATTTTATAAACGTAAAATTTAAGAAACACGGTAGCTCCCAACTCCTCAGGTACGTACCAAGAATCGAACGTACCAATATTCGAATCTGTTATTTATAGTGTAATTGATTTTTTAAATAGTGTAACGGTATAACTAATACAATTTGATACAACCATATGTTTATCGGATAAATGATTTTGTAGATTTAAAAATTTTTAAATTATTTAACAAAAAACTATAGTACAACTTTCTACAATTATTTAAAAATTTTAAATATATATAATTATAACTATAAATGATAACAAAAAAAATTTGATACTAATGATTTTTATACAAAGATTCAGAGTTAAAATCTCATTGTTGTATTGGACAACTAAATATTATTTAATACAACTATATTATAGTTTTAATTTAAAATTAAAATAAAGAGTATTTTCGTCATTTAACTTAAGAAAAATAATAATGATTTAAAAGGAATGTAATGATTATTTTGATGATTCTAAGGACTTATGAGACATTAATCCACCTAAAAGCAACAAATAAAATAAATATTTTATTTAATGGTTCAAAGTTCGTCGCTTTAGATATTTTATTCTTTGAACATTACTCACACACGTTGCTAATCACAAGTACAACTCTCCAGAGTTGAGGTGGCACAGAGGAAGTCAACACAGACACGTCAGCCAAACCGCAAATATTTGGATTGAAGAAGTCGTCAGACTTCTATCTCTGTTTCGTTCTGTTTTTCGAATTGTCAAATAAGAGAATGAGTCTTCCTAGTTTCTAGGACAAGAGTTCTCCACTTTCCATTTCCTGTTTCTAGGAGTTAGTGACTTCATTTCCAATTTCTGTTATTTGTTTCTTTGTAATCGTTTCTCTATTTAAACTAATGAAAAGCCAAAATAGGTAGTCTCAACTACCAAACAAATCTCTTGTGTTATCTTTTACCATCTCTAGCTTTGAAGAGAGACCAACATAACATTTGGTATCAAGAGTAGTTCTTTGTTCTTATTGACGGCATTCATCACTAATCAACGCTCAGCTGGGACTTTTTTTTTTCTGTAACACACCATCTTCCACTATTCCATACTGAAAACACAAAAACAAAAATACAGAGAGGTTAGCGCCAATGCCTAACAACAAAAAGAGGCTCGATGACTTGGAGGCGGGCCTCGGGGTGATGCAGGAAGGTCTCGGATCTGTGCAGATGAGTTACAAAAGGTGAATTCTGGTATCGACGACAGGATCCGGAGCCTGGAGAGTTCATTCAACCGGTCTTTTGAGGAGGTAATAAACCAGATGCGAGAGTTGATTGTCACCAGTGGGACGAGAGGATATCGATGGGAGGAAGAACAACATTTGGGGGAAAAAGAGGGGAGGATACGAATCTGTTTGCCTTGAACGGCGCAACAAGTCATGCCCGCTACGTCAAATTAGAATTTCCCAAATTTAACGGAGGAGATATGCAGGAATGGCTGAACAAGGCAAAGCAATACTTTGCCTATCACGGATACCATGGGAACAGAGAGTGAGCTTTGCTTCCTACCACCTGACAGAAGAAGCAAATGCGTGGTGGCAAGCGAAGTCAAGAACTCGAGGATTTGATCCACGCCGGATGCCATGGGAAAACTTTGAAGCTGATTTATGCACTTGATTTGGCCTTATCGACGGAGAAGATTTTTATGAGGCTCTTTGCCACATTAAACAGAAAGGGAAGGTCCTCGAGTACCAACGTGAGTTTGAGCAGCTTCAGAACAAGGTGGAGGGCTGGACAGAGGAAGCTCTTGTCGGTGCATTTAAAGGGAGTCTTCACGTCTCTATTTCCAGTGGAATTAGCATCTTCAAACCCAAAACGCTGACGGAGATTATTAACTTGGCGAGGATGCGAGATGATCAACTACAACAAGAGAAGAGGTGGAATTATTCTCGAATGAGTAATGCATCGTCATCACACACCATGAGCAACTCTCGACCTGTTTCATCAAGAGTGGTGACCAATCGTGAGAAGCAATCATTCGCTCCACGGAGATTGAAGTGGGATGAGCTGCGGAAGAAAAGAAGGTTGGGGCTATGCTTTAGCTGCGACGAAAAGTATACACCGTCCATAGATGTAAACAACCACAATTTTTTACCATGGACGAAGAGGAAGAAGACGAATTGGAAAAGGAAGAAGTCAAAGAAGACAACCCGACGCCGGAAATAACACTCCACGCGTTATCCGGGTAGGACACATCAATAACGATTCGACTGCGAGCAAAGCTTAAGAATCGATCATTGGTAGCACTCATAGACAGTGGATCCACACATAATTTTATCGGAGAAAAGATGGCTCAAGACTCAATTTGAAGGCAACGACAATGAAGCCATTTGATGTGCGAGTGGCGAATGGAAATCCTATGCGGTGTCGGCGTAAATTCGAGAAGGTTGCGATTCAGCTGGGAGAAGCACAGTTCAAAATCACGTTATACGCTTTACAGTTGGTGGGCTTAGACTTGGTAATGAGAGAGCAATGGTTGGAGAGCCTTGGGGGGGGGGGGGGGGGATGTTGTGCGATTGGAAGGCCCAAACTTTACAGTTTGAATGGAGCAAACAAACTATTGTGCTTAATGGACTGCGGAAGGAGGTAATCATGCCCACATCTTCACAAGGAATCGAGAAAGAAGGAAGACAAAGTCAGGTGCTTTTTGCGGTGTGTGCGCCAGAGGAGAAGGCAGAGCTGCAACGGCTCAATATGTTATACGAACTCTATGGAACGATTTATTTCACCAAGTTCAATCTAACCGCGGGATACCATCAAGTACGAATGTATCCACCAGATATTCATAAGACGGTGTTCCCTTCATATAACGGCCATTAAGAGTATCTCGTCATGCCCTTTGGAATTCGTAACGCGCCTTTCAAGCTGTCATGAACAGCATATTCAGACCGTTACTGTGCAGGTTTGTATTGGTCTTCTTCGACGATATACTCATTTATAGTCTACACTGGGAAACGCATTTGCAGCATGTTCGAGATGTGTTCAGACTGATTCATGAACACAAGCTGGCGGTGAAGTTGAAGAAGTGTGAATTCGAGAAACAAGAGTGGGAAGCGGCAACTGAAGAGGCTTTCAATAAATTAAAGATGGCGATGACGACAACATCCACAGTGGCGTTGCCAAATTTTTCTCAACAGTTTGTGATCAAAACAGATGCTTTTGGTGAAGGTATTGGGGCGGTGCTGTCACAGGAGGCTAAACCAATTGCTTTCATAAGCTGTTCACTCGGTGTAGCAAAGAAGGCGTGGTCTACCATGCTCATGAGATGTTAGCAATCATTGTCGCGATTCGGACTTGGTGACCATATTTGTTGGGGAGGAGATTCACGATTCAAACGGACCAGCGGAGTCTTCGTTACATGTTGGAACAACGCATTATCACACCGGAACAACAAGAGTGGATGAGTAAGTTGGTGGGGTATGATTACGAGATTGTGTAAAGTTCGGGCAAGATAAATTCTGCCGCTGATGCTCTTTCCCGAGTCACCAACAGTCCCGTCTTACACACTGTATCGATTCGACAATTCTCTCTTTGGGATGTCACCGGCAGGATTGCTCCAACCACTTCTAATTCCAGAACAACTTTGGGAAGATGTCTCGATGGACTCTGTCAATGGTTTACGGAAATCTGGGGGTAATACGACTATCATGGTGGTTGTGGATAGACTTGGCAAGACTGCTCATCTTGTGCCTTTAATACATTCTTACACGGCGTCACTCGTGGGTGAGAAGTTTACCTCCTCCATCGTTAAGCTCCATGGTCTGCCACGGTATATACTCAACGATCGTGATCCGATTTTCCTTAGCAATATCTGGAAACAATTCTAGAAACTCTCAGGTACTAAACTGTGTATGTCGTCGCCTACCACCCACAAACCGAAGTCGTTAATCGCTGCATTGAACAGTACCTGCTCTGCTTTGTGCAACTTCAACCTAAGCAATGGAGTGCTTTCCTTTCTTGGGCTGAATATTGGTATAACACTACCTTTAATGCTAGTATTGGTACAAAGTCTTTCGAAGCACAATATGGTGGATCACCATTTATGCCGAGGTATGAAATTGGCTCTTCTCTCATTGGTGAAATTGATGAGATGCGGAATAGAGATGATTTGTTGGATGAGCTGAAACAAAATCTTGTGGCTGCAAACAATCGCATGAAGCAAATGGCGGATAAGAAAAGACGAGATGTGGAGTTTGAGGTTGAAGATTGGGTTTTCTTAAAGCTGCAACCATATCAGCAACAATCGGTGATTAAGAGGTTCTCACAGAATTTTTCCAATCGCTTTTATGGTCCGTTTCAAGTCGAAGAACATGTGGGAAATTTGCGTATCAACTTATCCTTCCGGCTGGCTCTCGCATTCATCCAGTTTTTCATGTTTCTCTTTTGAAGAAGACGGTTGGGGATGATGCTTCTGTCTCTGTGGAGTTTCCGCCATTACGTGAAGATGATCTTTTGTCTTTAGAGTCTGAACAGATAATAGAGGTCCGCCAGAAACAGTTCAGTTCCAAGCTACATACTGAGGGGTTGGTACAATGGCGAGAAGAGGCTACTTGGGAGGATTTGAATCATGTGTCATTAAGTTTTCCTCAGTTTCTAGTGAACCTTGAGGACAAGGTTCTTTCGGAGGGCGAGAGTATTGATAGGATACAAGACGAAGATGATGAGATTGATGCAGCTGAGGTGGCGCAGAGGAAGTCCACACGGACACGTCAGCCAAACCGCAAGTATTTGGATTGAAGAAGTCATGAGACTTCTCTCTCTGTTTCGTTCTGTTTTTCGAATTGTCAAATAAGAAAATGAGTCTTCCTAGTTTCTAGGACAAGAGTTCTCCACTTTCCATTTCTTGTTTTGTGAGGAGTTAGTGACTCAATTTCCAATTCTGTTATTTGTTTCTTTGTAATCGTTTCTTTAGTTCTGTTATTTCTACTTTGCTTTTGCTATATTCTGGTGTTTTCAGCTGAAAAATAAAATAAAATTCTAATCACATATCACAATCATTTATATAAACTTTTTTAATAACCGTTACAATGCGAATCTATTTTGATATCATTCTTATCTTCGTTAACCATCTATCTAACGCCACGTGGACGTTCACATCTTAATTAAACGAGTGGCTGTTATCGTTCTATTGGGATTCACTTGATCTCCACCATCCCTCGATTCTCCTCCCATCCCAATCATCGGGTTCACTTCATCTCAAATTCTAAAATCGTATGCATTTGGTTTAATCTAATTATTTGTTAACCGGTTTGTACCGAAACTACTCGAACCAGAGAGAGCCACGTAAGATGACTCAAATTTCAATTAACCAAAAATGATAATTGAAGCAGACGCGAGAGAGAGAAGATGAGAGCTCTGACATGGACGGGAATGACGCCGCCGTCAATGGTGGCGCGAACTGTAACTCCACGACGGATTAGTTTCCGGAGAGATCGCGTCTGTATTAAAGCCACGGCGTCGTCGAGCACGGCGGTTTCCGGCGGAGGAGTAGTAGAGGCGGTAGAAGTGACTGAGATAGGAGAAAGAAGCAAGACATGGAAATGGAAAGGAGAATATTCCATCAATTACTTTGTAAAAGATTCGCCGGAGGAAGTAACTCCGGCGAGTCAAACTGTTCTTTTGGTTCATGGCTTTGGCGCTTCAATTCCTCATTGGCGAAGGTATAAATTATTGGAAGCTCAGTTCTTTAAAATATTAATTTGGTGAAATGTATGTTCCAATTGTGAACTGTGAAGACTTCTCTGTTAGATGAAATGAAACACTTAAGATTAATAATATTAAACCGCTAAAAAGCTCGTTTTAATAGATTATTAATGTTTTTTTTTGGCTTTTAAATAGTGAATTCACTATTTAAAACGATGAAAATGTAACACCATGATAAATATTCTGAATGGTTAGTGGAATCACGTTTTCAAAACGTGAAAAGGTGCTAAACCATTCATCACTTATGTCTTAAGAGTAAATGTAATGTATTTGTTAAGATTTAAGAATCAAGAAATTGTTTTATGTGGAAGATTTTGTGTATATGCATAGCTTTTGTCAAGAACAAACTTCATTTCTTTTCAGGAACATAAAAGCTCTATCCAAAAACCATATAGTGTATGCAATTGATCTTCTTGGATTTGGTGCTTCAGATAAGCCACCTGGTTTTAGCTATACCATGGAGTCTTGGGCTGAAGTAAACCATCTTCAAAACTACTGGCATTTTATGGTTTAAACAAGTATTTTGGCTTTGTAGTTTGTTTGACTGATTTATTTTGTTGCAGTTGATACTCAACTTCTTGGAGGAAGTGGTTCAGAAACCGACTATTTTGATTGGAAACTCCGTTGGAAGCCTTGCCTGTGTCATCGCTGCCTCAGGTCTTAGCCCTTTCACTACTTGCTTAAGCTAAAGATATCACAAGCATGAATCTTGGGTTCTATGTTTTTCATATCTTCCAAGTCTCACATGAGATACTATTTAGTTAGGCATTGTGATGCATCTATGGTTTATCTAGAAGTTGCTTGAGTTTTAGTTATTGATTGGTCATCTATATCACATTTTATCTTTTAATCTGATGTTGTCTATCATCCAGTATCTATTGATCTAAGACTCGAGTTTGTGTGACATTACAAAAAAAACAGATCCACAACGAGATCTTGTCAAAGGTCTTGTTTTATTGAATTGTGCTGGTGGTATGAATAACAAAGCCGTGTTTGACGACTGGAGAATCAAGCTACTGATGCCATTGCTCTTACTTATCGACTTCTTACTCAAGCAAAGAGGAATTGCTTCTGCACTCTTCAACCGCGTTAAAGACAGGTATGTCATAATTCACTTCATTACCGAGTTACAATGTAAGGACTTAATCGAAAGCTCTAACGCATTGATGAATGAACAAAACACAGGGACAATCTCAAGAACATCTTGACAAATGTTTACGGTAACAAGGACAATGTAGATGATACCCTTGTAGAGGTATTGTCATATTGTTACTAACTCTCAAAGACAAAGAACCAATTAAAGTTTTTATTTACATTTTGATGTGAAAATGTTATGTCAGATCATTGCTGGACCAGCAAATAGTGAAGGTGCACTAGATGCATTTGTTTCAATCTTAACAGGTCCACCTGGACCAAACCCGATTAAGCTGATTCCGGAAATAAACAAACCGGTTCTTGTCTTATGGGGAGACCAAGATGGACTAACCCCTCTCGATGGTCCTGTAGCTAAGTACTTCACTTCTCTTCCGGGTCAGTTACCTAACTTCAGCCTTTATGTTCTACAAGGTGTTGGACATTGCCCACAAGATGATCGTCCTGATCTTGTCCATGAGCGTCTCCTTCCATGGCTGGCTCAACTTTCTTCCACCTAGTTTCGATTTGTTTCGCCGTGTACACTTGTTTATAAGAGATATATCTTTCTGGAGAAATAGAGCTTCAAAACGGTATTTGATTTGCTGTAGAGCACAACGATGATTAGTTATTTCTTGACACATTCGTGGTGTCTGAATGTAAGCTGTAAGCAAGTCGAAGAGGTTGTAAGCTGGTGAAGGAGTTAGTTTTTGGAGTATTAATAAACTAAACAGAAGCAGAATATTTATATAAGTAATAAACACAAATGTCATGTTTCTGTACGGAAATATGAAATAGTTAAGTCAATGTCAGGAACCAAAAATTTGCGAAACTAAAAGATAGGCTTATTTAGTCAAAGCTCAATGCCATTGAGGTTAAGAGTAGATTCCAATTGCGATATTTGTACTTCAGTTTCATCTAATATTATATTACTTGAGAAACATTTTTAAGAAATAACCTTGTGATTTACAGCCATGCTATGCTGATGTGTCATCACCACATCAACTTTTAAAACAATTACATAATGTGTCATTGGACTTAAATCATTAGTTTAATTATGTTTTTCTTATATAACTCTTTTAAAAATTAATATCTAATGTATATTCGTATATCATTTAAATAATAGTTTCAAATTACATTATAGTTTGAATACAAATTATTTTAATCTCTATTTAATTTTTATATGCAAATAAGAATTACACTTGCATTATTTAAATATGTATATACTGTTAAAAAAAATTTAACATTCACATATATATTACTAAATTTATATATTGTAATTCATAAAAAATATCATGTACAAATTTATACTATATTCTTTACATAATCTAATTAATCAATATTTTTTTTAGTAGATGTTGAATAAAAAATAAACAGATTTTAAATTAGAATATTCAAAATTCAAATTTGAAATAACTTTATCCTAATTCCGAATTTTAAGAGTCAGTTTACCAAACTGACTAATTTCCCATTAATTAAGTTTTTATGAGGATATATTCAAATTTTCCTATTTATAGAAATTATATTGATCTTTTCAACTGATTTATAAGGAATATCTTATTTCAAAATTTGAAAACAAAATTTTGGAGATTTAATCATATATCATGTTAATTTCTAATTTTAGAAACTAATGATTTGTTATAATTAAAATCTTAACATATCTCATCCTAACAATTAGAATATTATCAATTTTGAATTTTTACAGTTTGGAGCAAAAATAAATTTCAATTTTAATCATTGATCCCTAAATCTATACTTCTTTATAAATAGAAGTGAGACTCGAGATCTTAAGCCATCATCGCCACCGACACATATTCTTTGTTTCCAAACTATCTAACTTTGATTTCTAATGACTTCTTTCTCAAAATTTTCTGATTTGAAACCTTTTAAGATTATGTGGAAGATCAAAGTTAAGATCATTCGGTTGTGGAAACAATACTCGGCTGGACTGGTGAAACTATTGAGATTATCTTGATTGATACTAAAAGTAGTTATTTATTATTGTTTTACATTTTGCGTATTTTTTGCTTTGTTGCTAAAACTAACTTATAAGATTCATCTTATTACTTTAATAACTTCGATTTTTTCATCTTGGATTTAATTTTGACCATTATCTTTGAATCATTACATTTACTAAATACTCTTTGGTTAATATTTATAGGATGATAAGATACAAACGTTTGTTAAGAAGGATTTGGTGAATCGGTTTGGTGGTCATGTTCGTGAGGGTGAGTCACGGATCATCATCAACTTTTCGTTGTTTCATTCTACAGGAATGTACCGAACAACAAGTCATCTTTACTAAATTGTGTTTCTTCCTTCTACTCATGTGAGGAACTGTGAAAAGTTGTCCGATGATTTGAATGATTTTTAACCTGTTAAATTTGGTGAAATCCTTAATGGCACATTGAATAAAGATTACTTGGTTGTTAAGTAACTGATTGTTTCTGTTTTATCATAATAGTGGTTTATGCTTTCTACGGTTTGCTTATATATATTTTTTATTTTCGTAAATGATATTGTCCAGTTGATGAGTGTTACTCATATTGAAGATGTAACTATTAATGGAAAAGATAAAAAAAATATTGTGGAGCTTCGTGATCAAGAATAAGTACATTCATCTATCAAAGATTAATACATAACACCATACCAATAATGATTTTATTTATATTTTATTAACTTGAAAAAAAACAGTGATGTACGCCTTTTTGTTGTCTTTGGGGCAGAACTGGGGGCCTTTTCCAATTATGTTAACACAAATGTCCAGACATCTCCTGGATGTTATCAAGTTTGGAAAGATCAAAATTTGAAGGTAAATATTCTACTTGATCACAAGAATATTTGGTTTTTGAAATTCTTTTTTCTTAACATGACTATTTTTTAGACACTCCTATCTTCAATGTCTACAATTGCTTTGATGTGCTAATTAACCCTGATTTTATTTCATATGTTCCAAAATTCAGGGTAATGTAAAAAAACATTATTGTTTATATGTTATTTTCATATATTTATAAACAATTGTTGAAGTCTTCATTCTTCCAAATGTGATTACCTACATCACAAAGAATGTTCAGAACAAAGCTGAATGAGCAAATTGGTATGCAAGTATGGGAGCTTTAGTCCATGGGCTATTCCAATGGTATTGGAGCCTTAGGCCTTTAGGAGAATTGAATCTGCTCTGTAATCCACTCTCTGGTTTGTCTTACGCTTTTTTCGTAGATTTGGACCATTTGGTCATCGTTTCTTCACAATCTAGAATCTAAGTCCACCAGATTCTGTTCTGCTTGCTTTGATCTTTGAGCAAAGAGATTAGGGAAGCTTCTTCAGACACCAGCAAGTATATACTTCCAGTATGAAGGTGGTAGCCCAGCTGGTTCACACAAACGCAACACAGCGGTTCCACAAGCTAATTAAAATGCCAAAGAAAGCATCAAGAACGTTGTGACCAAAACCGGAGCTGGCCAATGGGGCAGTTCTTTAGCCTTTGCTTCTAGTCTCTTTGGCCTTGACTGTGAATTAAGCATATAAAGAATAGATTTTTGAAAGTGATATCTTGAAGTTTTAGTCCTTTCTTTATAAGTGCTCTGTTTCGGTTATGCTATCTAAACATTATAGGTATGGCAAGTAGCCAAGTCATACCATCAAAAGCCATGTAGCCGGTTAATGATGCAAACTTGGGGTGTAAAGTTTCATCCAACACCATCAGATCTCATCTCACTGAGGCAGCTAGAAGAATCCTCCACAATCCGATCCATCAAGCCTGGGAAGTTTAGGCATTGGGATTTCAGAGGCTGTTGAAGTTGCAGCAAGAAGCGAGGATACAAATTTACAAAATAATATGTTTGGAATCTGGGGATTGTATGAGAGAATGAGAGGAATTGCCCTAATTCTAATATTACTAAATTCACGTTGCCAAAATTGCCAAAAGATTCTTAAAGATGACAATAGTTTTAAAAGATTGCTCAACGTCCATGCCCATCGTGCATATGAAATTTACATTTTTTAAAATTTCATGTTAATAAATTTTAAAATAAAACAAGTTATTACATTTTTTTTTGGTTTTAAACAAGTTATTACATTGCTCATGTCTGTGTCAAGGGTGGAAATCACATTCAAAACAAATAACAGATACACGATATTACATTTATATGGACCACTTCTTAATTGATTCCATGCCCACACCACACTGGCCAATCAGTCTCAAATAAACATCCAAGTTGATTTCATCCATAAACTTGGTTTCTATTATCCTCACAATATAGAATATATGCTTTGAGATAAAAAAAATCCTGTTTAGTAATGAATGATTTAGACATTTGGATTCTTTCCAAAGCATTCAACATATTTAGAAATTAGAACAAAAATTTGTAAATTGGTAAATTAGATCGTATCATTTTTTAAGTCAACAACCACGTTAAAATTGGTAAATTCTTATCCTTAAATTATTTTCTTACTCAAGAGATATATTCCAATATTCTTTAACCATTCGGATAAATATTTGATGATACTATTATGTCTTATCATTTACTTACCTTATATATTTATTCATAAAATATTAATGAAAATATATTCATTTATGGTATAAGAGGTTTTGTTACAGTAGTACGAGAACTATCAATTGAATGTTAAAAATTTGTTGAATGACTCAAATGCTTAGGTAAAAGGCGTGATACAGATTTTATCAAATCCATATAAAATTATCTGATTTCCATAATTTAGAATCAAAACATACTCTAAAAACCACCATCAAATTTTCTGATATGATATGATCTTGATCTGATTTCTTAGCCTTTGATTCAACCTCAATGGACTTTGCTATGATCTTGGGAAATGGAACATCTCAAAGATCTTATTGGGTCTTTCGCGACATCAAACCTTCTTAAAATTAGTCTCATATTATTTTCCTTTTTTCCCACTCGAATTTCAACCAATAACTTTGGTGCATTATTTTAAAATTTCTTTTAAAATCAGAGTGTCACCCACACTACTTAAAAACCTTAATAGCCGTGTAACACATCGGTCATTAATCCAGTAAATTAAATCCAATAATTAAAAAAAGAGCAAATTTAGGGAGCAAACATGCGCATATAAAGTTAAATATCACCATGATTAGAGTGCACATGTATCACCCATTCACATTTTTCTTGGTTATTTACCATAAACACTTTATTCTCTCTTTTTTATCATTCCTTTTCTACCCACACCTACTTTTTTGTTTCTTTCTAATTTTAAATTTATTCCTCGTGAAAATTGTAATTCTTTCTTAAAATAAAGTTTTCTTGGAAAATTAAAATTTCATACAAAAAGGGTCACGTGTAAACTTTTATGGCTAATTGTCTATGATGTGGGAATAATTTAATTGAGATCTGTAAAAGGAAATGCTGAGATTTGAAGTTTCTTTCATCTCAGCATAATACTAATCTTGAACATTTTCTCAGCATTATGCTGAGATGAAAGAAACTTCAAAAACCTTCTCTTTTCTCTTCCGCACATGTCTGACTCTTTCTCTCTCTTCCTCTGCGTAAATCGCTCTGTCGAATATCTCTCTGACCAGAAAGACAGAGTTGTCTCCTCGTTTCTCCAGAAAGACTCACGCTCCTTCGTTTTCACCACATTCCTCTGATGTCTCTTTTCCCAACCACATTCTCTCAAACCTCACTAAGCTTTCTACTTTCTGTTGCTCGATTTGTTCTCCAATTTGGAATCTTCCGCGTGAAAAAGCTCCAAATTTGGGAACTTTCTATAGTTTGTTCATCTGGGTCTGCTTTGAATTACGCGTTTAGCTTCATTTGGAGTAGTTATTAGTGTAAATCTTGAGTCTTTACTTCTGGGTTTTGGAACTCTACGGCTAGTTATTGAAAAGTTTGGGAATTTAGATTGATTTTTGAGTAAGTTGACTTCAAATAGGCCGCAATATGGGAATTGACAATTGTTTGCGTTATTTGTGGGATTAGGTTTTGTTCATAAGCTTCAATTTTGGGTTGAAATGGATCGATGAGAAAGTTTATTGCTTTAGTATCGTTAAGTGTGATAAAAGAATGAGTTTGGTTCCTCCTTTACCGAGTTTATCACCACCGTCGTCAAATTCTACAACCACCGCACCTCCTCCGTCACTGTCTCAGCCCACTACTCCATCTGCTCCACCTCCGATCACACCACCTCCTTCTCCACCGCAAGCACCACCACCGATAACATCATCATCGCCACCACCACCGATAACATCATCATCGCCACCACCACCGGTTGTTTCATCGCCTCCACCGTCTTCTTCTCCACCACCACCGTCAAATCCTGTCGTCACTTCACCTCCTCCCACTGTCACTACTCCTTCTCCTCCTCCTCCTGTGGTTGTTACAACACCACCGTCTCCTCCACAAATTGTCTCACCCCCTTCCCCTCCTGATGCTTCTCCCTCACCTCCAGCACCAACAACAACAGCTCCTCCGCCTAAACCTTCTCCATCAACTCCAACAACAACATCTCCTCCTCCTCCAGCTACCTCTTCTTCTCCTCCGTCTTCAAATCCAACTGATCCTTCTACTTTAGCTCCTCCTCCAACTCCATTACCTGTTGTTCCTAGAGAGAAACCAATTGCTAAACCAACTGGACCAGCTTCAAGCAATGGAAACAACACTTTACCGGGTTCATCGCAAAGCAGCGGTGTTGGTACTGGAGGTCTTGCAGCTATTGGAGTGATTGTTGGATTGGTTTTGATTAGTCTTTTTGTGTTGGGTGTGTGGTTTACTCGGAAACGAAAGCGAAAGGACCCTGGAACCTTCGTTGGATACACAATGCCTCCTTCTGCTTATTCATCTCCTCAAGGCTCAGGTAATATAATATTCATAAGAACACTTCTCAGATTCTGTAACGGCAATGTGTAGTTGAATAATCCAAGATCCTTTTGCATTTAGGGTATGGTTAGATCATGTTGAGAGAAATGTGTATTGAGTGTTGTGAGTAGTATGGTTAGTTTCAAAAACTTAATAAGCATGGAACACTCACTGAGTTTTAGATGATGTTTTTCCTTGATATCAATCTGCATTTTGATCATACACTTCTGAAGGAGTTCTGACAGTGTGATTCTGTGTCTTGTTTGTGCAATGTGTATGTGAGTGCTGTCAGTAGGTCAGTTTCAGAACTTGTTAAGCATGAAACTCTAATTGAGTTTCAGAACTTGTTAAGCATGAAACTCTAATTCTGCTTAATGTCTTTGATCAATCTGCGCGTCTATTGTAGTTAGCTTCGAGAGTATGCTTCAATGTGTTGTCTGAACAATGTTGTGGTTTTACACTTTCAGTCTAGGATAAAACCAAATATTTTATGAAGCTATTTAATTTCTGCGGAAAGTTATACATTATTAGTGATGAATTGTATAGATTATGTATATCTTTCAATATCAAATGGATAGAAGTAAAATCATATAGATGTTCAAATCATTAAATACATGAACCAACACATCTGTGATTTAACTCATTATCGAGCTGTTTAGTAACTGGAAAATTACGTTGACAGATGTAGTGCTCTTCAACTCGCAATCTTCAGCTCCTCCTAAAATGAGAAGCCCTTCTGGTAGCGATTACATGTATGCATCGTCTGATTCAGGCATGGTTAGCAACCAAAGATCATGGTTTTCGTATGATGAATTAGCTCAGGTTACAAGTGGGTTCTCCGAGAAGAATCTTCTCGGTGAAGGAGGGTTTGGCTGTGTATACAAAGGTGTTCTTTCAGATGGAAGGGAAGTGGCAGTTAAACAGTTGAAGATTGGTGGAAGTCAAGGAGAGAGAGAGTTCAAAGCTGAAGTTGAAATCATTTCTCGAGTTCATCATCGCCATTTGGTTACACTAGTTGGTTATTGCATCTCGGAGCAACATAGGTTGCTTGTATATGATTATGTACCCAACAACACTCTCCATTACCATCTTCATGGTAATACATCAGCTTCTTAAACCAAAAACTATATTTTTGTGTTGCTAAACATCAAAGTCTGTGTCTTTGCAGCACCAGGAAGACCCGTTATGACTTGGGCAACTCGAGTAAAGGTTGCTGCTGGTGCAGCTCGAGGAATCGCCTACTTACATGAAGACTGTAAGTTACTGCTATTTTTGGGTTTTTTTCCTGATCTTTATTTTCGTTAATTTTGTTTTCTTATGTTCTGCTTCGTTTTGTTGGCCAGGTCATCCTCGCATTATTCACCGGGACATTAAATCTTCCAACATACTTCTCGATAACAGCTTCGAAGCCTTGGTAACATTATAATAGCTTTACTCTAGTTATTGAACGGATTCTGATTCAGCAGAATGAACTCCTAAGAAATTTTTTTCCGTAGGTTGCGGATTTCGGGCTGGCTAAAATAGCGCAAGAGCTGGATTTAAATACACACGTCTCAACACGTGTAATGGGAACCTTCGGGTGTGTGTGCATTGCAATATTTATTAGAAAGTTATTTTGCTGCAATTGTGTGGGTAGAAACTACTTACCGAAGAAAGAAGCTGTTTTAACCGTCATTTTTCTCAGGTACATGGCTCCTGAATATGCAACAAGTGGAAAGCTGTCTGAAAAAGCGGATGTTTATTCGTATGGGGTTATACTCTTGGAGCTTATAACTGGCCGCAAACCTGTAGATACGTCTCAGCCACTTGGTGATGAGAGCCTTGTTGAATGGGTAAGTACTAAGTAGAGCTAAAATTAAACGCCATAACCCAACTCTTACTGCATTCTTTAATTTCCATGAGTAGGGTATTACAATGAATTGGCTTGAGTACTGTTTACTCTAATGGATTAATCAATTGGTTAAGTGATGCCCATCGTGTTATTTTTGGGGATATACTTTGAATGCTAGTTATAATTACCCGAATTTCCCGTACCCTTTTACCGGCCATTACCCAATTCGAAACCCGAAATGCACAAGTCTAATCGAAAGCTATTTTGAGTCAAAATCGCAGAATGGCGACTTGATATTAAATTTACAGAAGCACGATTCTTTGGTGCTGAAATTGCAGAATAACTTGTTTTTATTTCTTTAGTTTCCGTGATTTGATAAGTGTCCTTCAATCCCCTCTGATTCAAAAACTCTTTTCAGGCAAGGCCCTTGCTGAATCAAGCAATCGAAAAGGAAGAATTCGACGAGCTAGTCGATCTGAGGCTAGGGAACAACTTCATCCCAGGAGAGATGTTCAGAATGGTAGAAGCTGCAGCTGCATGCGTCCGCCACTCAGCTGCAAAAAGACCAAAGATGAGCCAAGTGGTGAGAGCTTTGGACACACTTGAAGAAGCAACGGATATAACAAACGGAATGAGACCAGGACAGAGCCAAGTGTTTGACTCGAGACAACAATCTGCTCAGATAAGGATGTTTCAGAGAATGGCTTTTGGAAGTCAAGATTATAGTTCTGACTTCTTTGATCGCTCACAGTCACATAGTAGCTGGGGAAGTCGTGACCAATCCAGATTTGTTCCTTAGGTTTTATTGTTTTTGCAACTTTTTTTTTCCCCTTAAACATGTCCTGTTGTATATTCTTGTGCATGATTTAATGTATTTTTAAATATACACATAAATTTAGTAGCCTTTTTGAAGAAAAAGAATTACAGATTCTTTATTATAAATATAAATTTGTGTAGACGATTGGAGGATGCTTATATTCATATCCAAATTCTGTACCTTGCTTTGCAAGTTTTTGTAATGTATGATCTTGGTATATATGTGGTTGAGGTTAACATAAATTGCCTTTGTTTCAAGAACTGGATTGTAATTTTCTGATCCTCTAGGTTTCTGTAGCTCTTGCTCCGTAACTGTCTTCAGGTTGAGTATGATCCAAGGATAATTGGTTATCGTCAGCTCTTAGATGTATTCTGGTCTAGTCATGATTCCAGACAAGTGTTTGGTTAAGGTCTTGATCCAATTATAGAGAATAAACGACCATGTTTTCTGAACTTTGAATCTGTATAATTTCGAGCTGAAGCAACATCCAATTCTTATTCAGCTAATAGGAAACATGCAGGGCCGGCTCCGAGATAGCGGGGTCCTAGGCGAGTTCTATAATATATTCTTATATTTTAATTTAATTTATTTATTTTAATTTTTAGAATTGCTAAAAATATTTTACCTATTTTCTATTGTTGAAATACACAAATGTATTTAGCTATATATAAACATATTTTTATTTTTATTTGATAGGATTTTTAGTTATGTATAAACATATTGTTATTCTGTCTTTAGGCAACAAGTTTTTTTTCACTCAAAAGTCAGATTATATTTTCTGACCAAATATTTATTACGAATAGATGAGATAAAAAAAAAGATAATTACTCATATTAAATAAACATTAATAATTAAGATAATAACCTGGAAAATAATCCCGAAAAAAATTAAAAAATAAAATAAAATAAATAACTCCGTTCCGAAGAATGATAATTTTCATGATAGATACCTATGAAGTTTCATTGAAATTTCTAGGGTTCCGTTTTCCATCAGACATCGATCACTGTTCAAAACGACCAGACTGACCTTCTCTTTGATTGTGCTATGGCTAGTTGGAGCAGGCAACTTAATCTTTGCCCGACCCATCACAACAGTTCCTGTGGATGTTCCAGGATCTTTTCTCACAACAGTTAGTTTGGATGTTCTCGGAACTCTCTTCCGGAGTGCTCTATGCAATTCTATGTAAAGATGCCGTGCAGGAGAATCTAGAGGAATCACCAATGCTTCATTAAACACCCAATTGTTGTGATTGTAAGTCATTACCACTTCTGTTACGTATGGCTCTTCGGGATTTGTCCATATCACAACTTTATAACAGCTAAAGCCATCGTCAGGATTCAAAATAGTTTCGCCATGGATTGTAGCTCGAAAGATCTTCAAGATTAATTCTGTGTTTTCGTAGTGATCAATTTTTCTTTTCCTTTTACGAATCATTCTCTCTTTCTCGTTCGCTTCTTGCTCCAAGTTCATCATCGATTTAAAAAAAAACTGAATTTAAGATTTGGTGTCTTTAGGGTTTAAAACTTTTCGATATATAGCGTAGCATAGAGTATTTACTTTGGGTAAAACGTTCTTTTTGGTAAATCTATTATAGCGTAGCATAGAGTATTTTTTAAAAAAAATATTTTTTTTTGGTTTTAGTGTTAAGATTATTATTTTTAATATTTTGTTTTTTGATGCGACTTGGTTTGGGTTTTCAATTATTCGACACCCAAGTTTTTTTTTTAGTAAAATGTTAAGAGTAAATACCATTTTAACGTTTTGACTAAAGATACAGAAGTAATCAGGAGACGAGAAAAACCAAAACTACAGAATACGATTGAGAAACAACAAAACAAAACACAGACGGACCAAAGGATACAATAAGCAGCAAATCTAAATAGCAAAAGCCTAACCTCCTCTCTGCAGTGAGCCTTACTTGATAACGAGACCACCATCGAACTACCACAACCAAGCTAAGAAAACCCACAAAAACCGCCGGAAGCTAGAGCCCCAACTGACCTGATCAACCTCACACAATCAAAAACCGAGCCTGCTCAATAACTGAGTCTTAGCTGAAGATGAGACCATATCGCTGTAGCCACCACCAACAAGCTACCGCCAGAAACCTACCATACCGCCAGAAGTTACAACCCCAACTGTCTCGGATCAACCACACAAGCAATCAAAATCCAAGTATGCTCACTGCTCGGAGCCCTAGCCGAAGAGAGGACCACCACAACAACCCTAAGAAACAAGCAGAAGAATTAGATTAAAACACATTGAGCATCAGCCTAACACAAAAGAAGCTAATCAAATAAACTTACTTCCACTATAGAGATGTCTAGTACTCGTAAGTTAGGAGAATCTTTGAGCAATTGGCCAAGGAGATTCGACAATTCTTTTTTTCACACACATAGATTCAGATGTTCAAGCTGTTTGAAAACAAAACCATCACCATACACATCCTGTCCACAATATTAAAATCATTAAGAGTGAATTCTATAAATGAGATTGACAACTTGCACTTGATGTAAATGGAAACCAATTATGTAGCTCTGAAGATATTGTAAGACGCTTGACAGTTGTGATAGATTCAATAACACTCTGGAGAAGATAGTATTTAACATCAACATATGCTTCCCTCAGCTTAGGCATATTCTCAAAGAGTAGTGATCCATATAATTCCAGCCCTCAAGTGTGAAATACTTCAAAGGAGTATCAATTACATACCCATCTAAAAACCAATGATCATGTATAAAGAGTGATAAACTCTGCAAAGACGGGACGATAATAGTGAACTTTTTCATATGGATGTTTTCACCATCATAGAAAAACACCGATAGGTCTTCAAGAACCAGACAAATAGATAGAAGCTCTTGAAGAAAGTCTTCATCTACGAATGTCACACCTTTAAGTCGCAAAGTTTTCAGAGAAGGAAGACAACCCATAGAGAGAACATCCGTGAGAATGATCAGCTAACTGAGTTTCAGAGTCACGAGCGAATTGCAGGTAAACAAGCTGCTCGGAAATATTTTTTTCATCTCACAAAAATAAGAACATTCAGCTCATGTACATGCCGAGAAACTGCAATTTCAAACCACAGTTTGCTATCTTCAGGTCTAATATCCAAACTACTTAAGTCAAGACCCAAGCTTTCTATGACAGGAGCTCTATGTAATTGTAGATTCTTGTTGATAAAATCCCCAATTCTAGGCTTTGAACCTGAAGAAGTGTAGTCGAGTTTGTTGAAATGTGAGTGAAATGTTTAGCGGAAGTGCTCTGTTCTTAATGTCAAAAACAGAGTATCGTAAAGATAATGAAATGACGATGAGACTTTACTTTTATTTCACATGTTATTTGATAGAAAAACATATAATATGTATTACAAGGAGTTAGACTCGATCTATATATATATAATGGAATCATTATAACTGAAACAACACGAATTTAAAAACTCAAAGACACAATGGTTTGATAAATAACTAACTTATACGACCTAACTTATACGAGATTAATTAAGTTTCAACACTCTCCTTTAATCATATCTCGGTTTTATGCCAATCTTTCTTCGGAGTTCTTCAAACGTGGAAACGCCTAAGGGTTTTGTAAAAATATCCGCAAGTTGATCTTCGCCTTTGATAGACTCCAATTTGATTAGTTTTTTGTGCTCCGCTTTTCTTACAAAATGGTATTTGATCTCTATGTGTTTCGTCCTTCTATGCTGCACCGTATTTTTTTCTATTACTATTACCGACTTGTTGTCACATAAAATGAGAATGCTTTTTTCAATCTTGAGTCCAAATTCTTCTATAAGTCGTTGTAACCATATAGCTTGGTTTGTTGCTGCACATACGACGATGTATTCAGTTTCTGTGGTTGATTAAACCATCGTCTGCTGCTTACTTGACTGCCAACAAAACATTATCGATCTAAATCCAAAAACATAACCAAGGTGCTCTTTATAATAAAAAGAAAATCCAAAACTGTCATGCGAATGATAAATGTAGGAGATAACATTGTTATTTGGAAAAAGAAACATATTATAAGAAATAATATGTTATAATCGATGTATTTACCAAAACCTTGTGATGCAATATATTTTAGCAAAAACCCCTGCCGCAATATATATTCAGTGATATTTCTATCACTAAATATCAAAATATCTTCAGACTGGCAAATATATTAACCAGTATATTTTAAAATTTCATGTTATTTTTTTATGTCATACTACTTTATCAATAACAAGAGTCTCTGATTTTCTATATAATATAGATATTTTTGTTGTTCTTGAAAACCTAGTTCAACAATAACTATATACTTGACGACATAATTATTTTTTAGGTAAACGACTTGATTAATGAATTCTTAAACTTGGAATTCATGAAGGTGTATCAAGCGTCTTATTAGAATGCACTCACATCATATGCTACTAATTGTTAAGTAGATAGTTAGCAAGATATTTCAAATAAGGCAACTATGTACCGGAAAAAATGATAACCACGAATTTATTCTTATAGTACATATAGTGAAACCAGCATAATGCAAACTAATGGTAAGAGTATATGTATTTAACAAGATAGTTAGCTGCATAACATTCTTATCATGCAAAGCAAACTATAATTGTTTAACCACACATAATATAACAACCAAATATTTTAGTCGGTGAAGGCTAAAACAGAAAAATACAGGTAACAAGCATCTTATCAGAGTGCTCATAAATAGCTTACTGCCTCTGTCATGTTTAAGGTTTCTTCTTTGGTTCCATTTTATATGATGTTTTGTGATTTTATACAAAATTTATATGTATTGATATTTTGTGACTATTTATATTTTGCGGTTCTTTTTATGATTGGTTCAATTATTTTAAACTACTAAAGAATAAACTTTTAAAATAAATTAAAATTCTTAATAAGCATGTTTTTAGGTAAAACATCTTATTTAATGGAACAAATGGAATAGTAGATATTGAAGCGTTTAATGTCTTCAAACCTTACGTATTTAGCATATCTCTGAGTTTCATTTCATGGGAGTAGTTTGGGCATTATAAGTTTGGTTGATGTGAAAAAATTTAAAAGAATATTTTTATTTTTTATGTATATTGAGCTAGATAGCATTTTATTTAACTTACTTTTATATATTCTTTTTAACATTTTTTATTTAATTAGAAAGAGTTTACATATTCATTAAATAAAAAAATCTTCATAAATCTTGGAAGATAAAATAAGAATGGTAAATAACATTTTGGTTCCGTGCTACTTTGATCAATTTATCTACTATTTTGTTACATATTCTTGGAGCCGTTATAAAAAAAATATTGGTGAAACGATTTGTCCCAATTGCGGATATTAATGAGGAGAGGATCAAGGCTTGCATTCTTCATGCAGTTGTGGAGAACGTCGTTGAGCACTTGACAATCACCTTCCCTGATCACATTACGGAATCCCCTAAACCATAGTGATTGTATTGTATGTAAAAGGACTATACCTTGAGCTTCTAAGGTGTGTGTACCCAGCTTCAATTTAGATGTTGCCGCAAGTATATAAGTACCATGTTCATTACGTAGAATACAACCAGCACCAATCGAGGAGGAGTTACGTTGGTAGCTAGCATCACCATTACATTTTAACGTACCTGGGGTAGGGCTTGCCATTGGCTTGGGAGTGGAGGGGTAGGAGATGGATGTGAATATGTGCCTAGGTTATGCTGAGTTGCATCTATCCATTCTGTTACATTGTCCCGATCTCGTGATACAACCATAGTAGTGTCATGAGTTGTCTTGTTGAAAACGAGGTCGTTTCTTGATTTCCATATTTGCCATATGATCCAAAAAGGCATATGTTTCGCTTCCTGTGAACGCGCAAAGTCACACATGGTGAGTAAACGTGTGATATTCTCCTCAATATCATTTAGTGAGTTTAGTATAACACGAACTGGTGAGTTAGATAAGCACCAAACTTCTTTAGCGTATGGACATTGAAACAGTATGTGGTTAGTGTTTCCAACAGAAGAGCAACACCTTTTGCAAGTGGCGTCAAGTGGAATTCCCCTATGATTGAGTTCACCCCTAGTGCCTAGTGTCGGAGATGGAATATGCCAGGGGAAGTTTTTAAGTTTGGGAGGAATCATGAGTTTCCATAAGCAGGACTTCAACGTAGGATCTCCAGGTGGTTGTAAGGTGGGATCAATGGATCAAGAAAATTAGTTGGTAGCCAATATCCAGATTTACTGAGTACTCACCATTTCTAATGTAGTGCCATAATAGTTTATCTTCTGTTTGGTGTTGAGGAATATACAAACGTCTAGCGAGTTGGAGATCTTCTTGAGATAAGGAAGTTTGGAGTATATTATCATCCTATAGATTACAATGATGTTGCCATATATTTCGAAAACAGTCACATCTTTAGGGTCTACAACAACATCAACTTGTCCGCCTCTTCGGGGTAAAGGGTCTTTTTCTACCCATACGTTTTTGAAAGTGCCTTTTCCAACATGTACAATCAGATAATGCTAATATATGCCCAAACACTCACAAAATTTAAATTTCAGACTCAAACTAATGATTTCATGGCTAATTCGTAGTCGTTGTTAACGGATGTTAGTCAACCGTTACGGTTGCTGACTCAACTGACACAAATTTGATAATATGGCATTAAACGACTTTGTTTTTACTGTTTGTTGTTCAATTTTTTTAAAAAAATGGGTTACCCAAGCCTCAAACCGTCGAACTCTTACGATTTAATGTGTGCCTTTTATTGGTTTACTACAACCATTGTATGCAAACTTTTTAATTTATAAACCCAACTTTAAACCTTAAGAAAATAATTTTTTAAAATTTGGTGAACCTAGGGATCAAACCCCTTACCTTTAATAGATTTTTGCATGCCAATAACCAGTTGATCCACAACCATCGTTGAGTATAACACCAAAATTTTTATTTATAAACCTACAATATTTTATTTCTTCGATTTTATCAAATGACATCGTTTGCAATTAGGGGGAAATAAATCAAAACTAGGGTTTCGAATTGGGGAAATAATCATTTTGTGATTTCATTTCTTCTTCCTCTTCTCCAAAATATCGATTGCTCAGCGACGAAGAAGGAGTAAATTCGAGAATATAGAGCGAAGAAGAAGTCATCATTTCCATCAGGTAAGTTTTCTTCCTCGAGTTTTGATTTGATGAAGATATAGAGCTGATTTCTTGATATTTTGTTGGGAAATTGTGAAATGTGTGATCGATTTAGAGGATTCCCTAAGAAGTGTTGGTGTGGAGAACATGTAGTGATGAAGACGTCAAACACTGCTAGAAAACCTGGAAGATTGTTTCATTCTTGTCCTTTTGAAGAACATGTAAATGTGACATCTCAATTCCAGATATTGTTGTGTGTTTAATTCCCTAAGTTGTGCATTGAGCTTTAGAAAAATGTGTATGTGACAGGATAATATGTATCATGTGCTCAAATGGACGTATACATGTATGGTTCAAGAGAGAAGACTGGATAGAAAAAGTTGATAACTTAGAAGAAAGTTCGATCACAATGTAAAAAGGCTTCAATGCTTGTGAATCAGAGATTGACATTCTGACAATGGAGACGCGTGTGTGAGGCTATGGTTGAGAAGGAGGTTAGAGAGTTGAAAATGAAGCTCTATAGCTTGAAGAACCTCTTGGTGTTTGCTTTGGTGATGATTTTATTTTTTAGGTTTATATTTTGAGTATGATTGTAGCTCGTGGTGAAAGCATCATGGTGTTTGTGTTTGGTTTGTTGAGAAATTTGTGTTTGGTTTAATGATGGATATAAGAACCAATATGTACCTATATGTTTTGTGGTGAATCTAATGATCTAATGGTGTGTTTGGATGTAATGAATAAGAAAATATCTTAAGAAAATAACGGTCTTAAGAAAACCATAAGAAGACATAAGAAAATAATTGTCTTAAGAAAATAACGGTCTTAAGAAAACCATAAGAAAATTGATCCAACCAAACACACATCATTAGTCAAAACACATCAAATTGTCTGAAGAACCATAAGAAGATATACTTAATCCTATCAGCCTTATGCAAAAACCAACACAACTTAATCTTATCACCGATTAGTCTTATGTTGCTTGAGTAGAATCATATCCATCTTCTCCTTCTCTTGTGTTTGAAGTCTTCTTCTTCTTTCTCGGTGGTTTGTATCTCTCTGCTCCAAAATTAGGGCACTTTGTTTTTTTGTATCCAGCATGATCACAATTATTATAATGCATTATTCGTTTCTTTACTAACCTTCTTCTTTGTGGGAGAATCATGTCTTGCTTTCTTCCTCTTTGGCTTTGGTTTCCTACCTTTTTAGTTTTTCAGTCTATTCAAGTACCAATTGGACATGTAGTTTTCAAGATTGAGTTTCTTCTCTGTGATGACCCGTAAAACATGATGAGAATGGAATTCCACTCATATCCCATCTCCGACATGCACATGTTCTTAGTCTCATATTAACATTGTAACCTACACCAGCCTTACGAACATTATATCTACCTTCTCCACCTAGGAAAAACCTACAGAACTTTATCTTCTTTGCTTCATTTTCTATAAACTCTATTGCTTTGAGGGTGATTCTACCTTTATAGTGCATTGTTGTAGCTTTTCTCAGATCAATACGCACCATGGTTCTTCGCCTTATCTTCTCAAGCATATCAACCATTGGCATGTATCTTGTTGGATCTATAGCATTGTTGAAAGACTCGGATATGTTGTTGTGAACATCAACACACTGAGTTATGGGTGTACAGAAAGATAAATTGCAATTACTTGGTAATCTCTCCATGATGGCTTCATATAGATGGATATCATAGCTTTTTACCTTCTCCAAATTTGCCTCATACTCAGTCACGGTGTAACTATCTGCTACTCTCCAAAATAGACTCTTCATTTCACTTTAATTAGGGAAAATCTTCTTCAAGTTACCAAATATGTGCCTATCACACACTGATGTTCAACATGAGGCAACATCTTTTCCACTACATTCAACAAACCCTGCAAATTGTAAAATTGTAGGTTAGATAAAATTAGATTACATTAGATAAAAAATTAGATAAGATTAAATTAGAATATACATACCTTTTATCTATCAAATATGAGAGTATATCATTGATCCTCTTGAAGATTAAAATCAAATTTAAGCTTCTCTATGAACCAAATTCAGTTTTTCTGGTTCTCCACATCAACAACAGCCCAAGCAATCCCAAGCAATAGGATAAATACCATTGTTGGCATCTCTTCCCACAACTGCTAATAATTTTCCTTTAAGTGTACACTTGAGAAAACACCCATCAATACCAAATATTAGACGACACCACATTGACCATAAGTTGCGGATTACATCAAAGCATACGTAGAATCTTCGGAATAGCTTTGATCCGTCATCATCAAATATAGTATCTAACTTCACTGTTGAGTTAGGATTAGTCCTAACAAGAAAAATGTAAACAATTGAGTTAGTTAGGATTAATCATAAGACAAGATTGCATCATAGATTGCAAAAATCAGATAATATAAAGCTACTTACACAAGGATTGCATCTTTGTAGTCTCTGAGCCTAGAGAACTCCTCCACATGGTCACGGTGAATCATTTATATTACTTTCTTCTTTGCCTTCTTGCACTTGTCTATGGTTATCATCAAATTGTATTTATTTTGAATTTCATCTTGATAATCTTCAGTTTAAACTCATGATTGGTCTTTGTATCATCCATAAATATCTTTGCGATCACACATGATTTCAGCATCTTACAATATCCATCCTTGAAGCAACTGTGAACATTTTCGTAAGTCTTGACCATCCACTTCCCAATTCTCTCTTCATATGACAAAGAAATTCTCCAACGACACCCACTTATCGTACATACAGCTCCAGATTTGATATTCCCCCATCTATCTAACAAATTGTTCCATCTTTCCTTAAGTGCATATTCTAGCAAAAGTCTCTTAAGCTCGTATATACTTTCAAACACTTGTTCGAGATGCAGGTGACCACTACCTCTTCTGAATCTTACAAACGTCTCACCATCTTTATCGTCAGAGTTAGGAGGTGTGTTATGGTAGTCAAAATCTGGATCTTCTTCAACAAAAGATGCTACATTCCTTTCAATTTGAATCTTTTCATCACATGGCTCATGAACCTCCACATCATGAGGATGTTCAGTTGACTTAACCATAAACACATCAACATATCCGGTCCACCTTCCCGCTTCAAACATCTTCTCAAAACTCTCATCTTCATTAGTCAAGGATTTTTTTATCGTTATGGTCTTCAAATGACAACTTATACCACATCATATGGCCATATATTCCCTCCCTGAATTCAGTTGACATCCTTTCAAACAATGGTTTGCATGATATACTTTTCACCTCTTCACCATCGAGATAAGCAATTTCTCATTTATAATTCTTCGCCAAATATCCACCATGATAAACATTGAACCTACTTCAGTAAAAGTGCAAACATCACAAAAAGATAAACTTAATTTCACGAAAACAGACAAAATTACATGTCTTGATTTATATCAAGAAAACGGAAACAAATCCAAAAATAACAAATTGCATCGAAGTTTACTCAAAAAGTGTCAAAATTTATCCGCCTCTTCGCTAGTTGGCTTTAGTCCTTTAGACTTACCTATGGTGGTAATGTCTTTTCAAAATTCTTTCTATCGGGTCGGGAGAGAACCATTAATTCAACATTCTCCACTTTTATGGAGAAATCTTTGACACCAAACTCATACTCTATGGAGAGATCACTTGATCCACATTCTTTCATTTTGTAGAGAACTAATTCACCATCTTTTTTTATATTGAGAATGTTATCAAACGCTCAAGAATTTTGAAGATTTTACAAGACAAATCAATCATTTTTGAAAAAAAAATTGGTTTTTATTTACGATCTAAACCGTTATTTTATTTTATTATTGCTTTATTTGTTTAATTGTGTATAAAGTGAGTTCTACTTTCTGACAAAAGTCTTCTACTTATACCTCGAATTCTAATCTAATATAATAAATTTGTTCTAAAAAAATATTAATAAAAATAAACTAAAAATTCTTTGTTAAGCGATCTCTATGATCGTTGAATATGTCGGCACAAAATTTTACATTAAAAAATAAGATATTCTAGAAAAGTCTTCAATCTTAAAATAATATATCTACACCATACCATCATTTATTGAAACAAACAAACGAGAATGAAACGAATCAAAAAGAAGACAGAGACGTAACAGAAGAAGAGAGCATATTGATTATACAAAGAGCAATCTCACCCAACTCAAACAATTTGTAATTCTCACCACCAATAGGAGACGTCCACGTCATCTCACCACCACCATCATCACCGTCACCGTCTCTCTCCCCGAACCCATCCTCACATGTCACGGCGGATTCCATGGCGGCGCTCACCATCACATTCACTGTCCCTAACTCTTTCCTCGTAATAAAAACCCTCACGGCCTCTTCCAATCTATCCGCCGCATCCTCGTAAAGCTCAAGACAGTCACGGAGGCAAGCACCGCGAAAACCACCGTCGTCATCGCTTATCAGAAGCTGCTGAATGATGGAAGATGTTTCTGTGGCGTTGTCTAGAGCTTGGAGCATTGGAACTAAGGCAAGAGCGGAGAGATTGGTGGAAGGAGGAAGAGAGATTGGAGAGTTGTTGAGAGATGAGACACAGAAGTTGTAATCAAAGATTGTGGTTTTGGCTGCGCATGATTTGCAAGTCTGTTCGATCATATTGTTTGTTGATTTTACGTGTGAGATGAGGAAGGGTAAGAAGAAGATGGTGATGAGAAGTTGAGAGAGATTCATTGTTTTTTTTTTTAGTTATTGAGATTCTTCTTGTTTTGTTTGCCATATTTATAGAGTTTGTACGACGTCGTTTTGTGTTGTGTGAATTGGGAATATTGAGATGTGTTGAGTAAAGCGTCATCAACGAACGAGGGGTTTCACTTGTTTCTACTCTAAAGCAAGTATTTATATTACTCAAGCAATTAGTTTGAATAGTCACTATGGGAACATTCCGCGTTAATCCACAAAAATTAGAAGAAAAATTGTCTAAGTTGTCATTTTTATTGAATGGACGATCACTTTTATAAAGTGTGAAGTTTTGCTTCAAAATCTTTTTTGGGGTTTTTATGAAGTTCCGATTGGGAAGGGAATTATCCATTTTTACATATGTTTTTTAGGTTTACGTATCTATCCATTTTTAAAATTAATATACATATGTTTTTTTATTGTAAAATACATATATTGATACTTATGTTACATTTTCTTGAAACAAGAGAAAGTATGAGTTATTTTAATCGATTGTTAATTAGATAAATAAAATTATCAGAAATTATAGTATGTTCTGTGATGTCAAAAAACAAAAATCAAATAGTATGTTGTGTTAGTTATAGTGGGGTTATATGAATAGCATCAAATGTCAAAGCGAGAATATGTGAAATAAATGTTGTAACGTGACAAAACATGCAGTTTACTGTAAATATAAAAGATGTGCTGATTATGAAATGTTGCATAGTTTAAAGGAAAATGTCCAAATTTGTGAATAGGCGCATTTTACCGTATTCGATAGAGAATCAAATCTAACAATCTCTCTTGATTTTGCTCTAGTGATTGGTTTTTGTGTTGACTGATTTTACAATTTTCTCAAAATTGGGAATTGGATTGGATCAAATGTTCTTGATTGCGTGTTGTGAAATTGAAAATTTGGATTATTACTTTTGTGCGTGTGATCACAAGCCATGATTGATTGATGTCAAATATATATTTTGCAGGTTCATCGAGTGTTGATGGTGATTGGACTCATACTCTTCAATGGAGAAGGTAAACAAATCCCTTATTCCTCAAATAGTCTCCTTTACATGTTCCTTATAATCACGTTGACATTATTGATTCATGTTTGTTTCATTACGATGTTTTGATAGTGTTTGTAGGAAGTTTACCATCTTAGTTTCAAAGGTCCAATGGAATACAATATTTGAAGCTTGTTATATGCTTCGTTCATTGAGCCAGCTTATCGACCATTCTATTTTCAAGAGGTTTAGGATTCATTGTATTGGCGTTCGATTCTTCATTTGTCAGATGTTGTCGCTTTGCTCGTAAAATCACTCAAATAAAATCAGACTGAGGCTATCAAATAAAATCAAGACTGATACAAAAAAATTTGGCATAGAATTTTAAAAAAGATTTGTATCAACCTCCATGAGAAAGAAGAACAAGAGAAGCATTTTACTCATACATAACAGACAAAGAAAAACATCACCGATATCGATATAATCTTTCCCGGAGAGGCGGATGATGAATCGCACTCTTCACAGAGTCGCAAGTTTCTAACAAAAACATGTCAAGGCCAAAAAAATGAATCTGGTTCTCAGGAAAAGAAGCGGGTGAGGGAGGCAGTGCCGGTAGTTATTCTATGCGGGTTGTGACAAGAAGAGCCTGAGCTAGAGGAAGGGAATGGAGAAGAAGAGCTAGAGGAAGGGAATGGAGAAGAAGAGCTTTCACCTTTGATAAGGGCAAAAATTTATGACGCATAGCTTTGCTTAGACAAGCACGTGTTCTTTCTGATATTCTCTCACAATCACAGGCACGCTTGTGGGAGGTACCTGAAAAAGAAAACATGGTCAATGTTCGATGTTTTGAGATTCTGAACGAATGCAGAAACTGTGTTGAGGGATGAAATTTCAGGATCCTAGTGCGTGGTTCTTATATACTTGTATATGTGCATGCATACAAATAATCTCTGATGTTCTTAAGAGATAATGATTAATCTCACCATGCCGTAGTCTGTGATTATCATGGAAATGTAATCTGACGGGGTAGCATCATACCTGTCATTAATAAAATCATAAAAAGATTTAGCGGCAGAGAAGAATAGTATTAAGAGAACATAGTTTCCCTTCTTGGTTTATACAAGCTTACATCAAATTCAGAAACTGCAGGTTTGCGTTGTTGGTCAAACCATCTAAGTAGTTTATGTCTTCTCTTCCACGTACTTTCGAAATAGCATTTGGATCACCTACAGGAAAAAAAAACGAGAATCCAACTCCAAGGTAAGGTAAAACAAAATCAGAAACGGGATAAGATACAAAATACTGATAGAGATATGATGCATACCAAGCTCATTAGAGCATATGGAATCCAACTGTACCCTCTCATGGAACTTGTAGGCTTCACAACATACAAGCACAGGAACACGGAATGCATTTGCAACCATTGCAACACAAGCGGTCCCTACCCTTGAGTAAACTGTTCCGTTAGACAAAACTGATGAGGCGCCCAAAAACACTTTGGTGACTTCGTGCATGATATAAGAAATGGCATTTATATGAGTGTATGTACAGTTAATCCCTCGTTTGATCAATCTACGAAGCAGTACCTGCCCTTCAAGCTTTGGACGAGAATCTACTACCAAGACACGGAACTTTTTTCTAAGTTCATGTGCATGTAACAATACCATCTCAACAGCAGTTGGAGATCCATAGGTCAAAAGGACATCACCGTCTCTTATTTTAGTAACTGCATGTTTGACTATCACCTTATCTGCCACTATGATCTTCTCATTAATGAACCGTTCAATATCTGATTGAAGAGCAGCTTTAGCTTCTGATTCAGTAAGTGTTATAGGCAGCTTTGCAATCCTGTTTTTCACAAATCTGATTGCGTTTCCCATGCTAATTGAAAGTGGACGGCATTCTATGAGGAATGAAACAAAGCTACCTATTTTCGCAGTCATGTCCCTGTTAAGAGTCTTCTCAGGCGGCGTCAAATAATCTTTGACAACCTCTTGGAATGCTTGGAGCATTGCAATACACCTAGCATTGCCACCAGATATATCCCCAGAAAGATATTGAAGACCAACCTGATGACCAAAACAACTGATGCTCATTCAGTACACTAGTAACATTATTCTTAATGAAGCAGTTCATCGTTCTAACAGAGAATATCAATAAGATCCATAATACAAGCACCAACCAAATGACTTCAAGAGAAAACAAATACCTTGTACACAGCAGGATGCATAGGGTCAAGTTGGAAGAACTTAGTCTCAATATCAGGAAGTTGAGTCCCATGCTCATACTGAGGCAAATGTCTAAAAAGCTCAACCCTGTTTTTAGCCTCAGTCTGTTTTACAACAGCACGTCTTTTCGCCTTCACAACTCTACTCTCATCATCATATTGCATGCGAGGATGAGGAGCATCTTTCTTCCTTTCTTTCTCAGATGGACCTCCCTTCTTCTCAGATGGTCCAGCAGCAACAACAACATCATTCTTCTGAGAAGTAGGCTTTGCTGGTTTAGCAGCTTTAACACTTGTTCCAGCCACCGAACCCGAGGTCACTGGTGGTACCTTCCCAACTCCTTCAGCTGAAATATCAAAATATTACACAGAATAAACAAGATACTACAAAATGCAAGAAGATTCCACAATACAGGAACAGCTCTACAGAAAATTTCATTCAATTAAGGCGTAAAAGCAATGCTAGTTATATTCCTGTACTAAGCTGATGAAAAATCACACCTTTTGCAGCTGCTTTAGCAGCTCTTTGAGCTTCTTGAAGAGCTCGTCTCTCAGCTTTTGTGGTTTTCTCTTTCAATGGCTTAGAATTCTTCTTCTGGTCACTCTGCACTTCCTCTGCAATTAAACCATTGTGATTCCATTAACCTTCAAATCCCAAAGAACCAATTTGCAAATCAATATTTCAAGCTCAATCACTCTCCTAATAAAGCAAATACAATCTATGATGATTCCAAGAACAAATTGAAGAGTACCAGATAGTCCAGGAGGCATATTAACAACGGAGACAGTGGTTAATCCAGTAGCAGGAACACTACTAGATTTAGCCGCCGCCATAGAATCAATTCCAACACCAGGAAGTGAAGAAGCAACAGGAACAGACGATTTTACAAAACTACCCCTAGAAACACGTCCAGGTGACGCCGTCATCGATCCGTCAGGGAAATCACGGCGACTGGAGTAAGAAAACGAAGAAGGAGATACGGCTGAAGCAGCAGCAGCAGCGGCGCCGCGAAGAGGGAAGGTATCAGATGAATTGTGACGAGGCGGAGGAATCATGACGGGCGAAAGTGAGTTACCGGAAGGAGAAATGGTTGAAACTGGAGGAGAAGAAGCGGAGGCGATAGGGTCGGGTTGTTGTTGTTGAGTTGAATCGGGTTGAGATGATGTGAAGAAACCAACTTGTCGGACCTTTGGGTCGACTACGGCGCGAGGGTTCCGTCGAGACTCCATCGCGCGGAGAGAAGATTAGTGCTTAGCTACTATGGGTTTTTCTCGGTTGAAGACGGAATATTAGCAAATTTTCTCGGGAAAATGTTTTGGGGATTGAATTTTTTTTCCCAGATGAATAAAACAGGGAATAGGGTTTTTCTTCTCTTTTTGTTTGTTTGTTTTTGTTTTTGTTTATATATTAATTTATTTTTCTCGGATTAATCCGAAGATTTGAGACTGATCTTGACAGTCGAGTCACCAAAACAGTCCTCCTTTGTTCTTTTTTTTTTTTTTGGAACTAATTGGAAAATTAGACAGTTTTTTCAGACTTATTTGCTACTTAACTTTTTCTTTCAATTATATCCTTTCTTTTATCCCTATCTCTTCGATCCGATCAATACAGAAGACAAGAGAAAGAGAGATGGAGAGAGAAGAAGAAACAACAACAATCATCGTTGTTACGGCGGCTCCAGTGCAATCAGCGAATCCGAGATATCATCTGAGCTTTTGGGAGGTCACGGCAGCTTTCGGCGTCGTTTTAGATTTTCTTGTTGGTCTTATTTGTGTTTATCTTACAATGCCTCAATCTGATTGTAGTTTCCTCAAGCTACCTCGTAATCTCGAAGACCTTCATATTCTTAGGTTAATTTTTATTGATTATTTCTGAGATTTTAGTAAAATGCAATCTTTTGATATTTAGGATTCTGGAATTTATTTGCTTGAAGCTAAGCTAATCTCGTATTAGGTTTATTGCTAATTTTGGCAACCTTTATTGAATAGTTTGAAGAATCCCCAACTTTGTTAAAACATATTAATGAAGTAAAGTTTTGATTTTTGTTTTTTACATTTTGAACCTTGAACCTCTCCCGCGAGCGTCATTTCCGTCTGAGTTACCGCATTTTTCTTGACATCATTTACAAGCACTACTATATGTGCTTAGATTTCTTAAATATTTGTACATAATTATACTTAGTTGTACCATAAATCTTAGTAGCAGTTATAACAATTGTACTAGTGTTCCAGTTGTATCAGTTATACCACAAAATATCATACTCGAACACTGAACGCACGCCACGTGTAAAAATCATCTGATCTACTACGTTTTTGTTGGTATCACTTATAATTAGTATTATATAACCCGATTTGATAAATAATCAGATTTCATTAAAGATAAAATTGTCATTTTACCCGAGGATGACATTTGGGATCATGTTTTTCCCATTTGTTGCATTTCAAACTCGGACTCAAAATGTCTCTTGTTGTCTCCACTGCAACAGTTGGTGCTTCCTCTTGCTATTTTCTCTCTAAGCTTATTGGTAGACCTTTACTCTTCTCGCTTTGGCCCGATAAACTTGTATTCTTCCAAGATCAGATTTGGAAAGCAATAGCGAAAGTCAGACGGAGGCGAGTCTCGAGATCTTCGAGGTGCAAGTCTACACAAGACAATAAAAGGATACGCAGTGGTGAAACAAAGCTAAGAGTCGAAGGGAAGATCTCCAAATAACAAACAGAAAGAAAAGCGCGAAGTGTCTTAGAATTTTTCGGATTTTTAATCTAGTTCAAATGCTTCTATAATTAGAATAAAAATTTTATAAGTAATAAAAAGTATTAATAGGATGAAGGAACGACTATTTATCATCACGTTGAAATGTTACTATCGAATGATTGTGATTTATGAACATACAAAATAATTGCTATGAGTAAGTCGAAAGAATAAACCGTATTATTTGTTCTTCTACCATATCATTGTTGTCACGTTGTCAGTTAAGAAATTCAAATTCAAATTCAATATAATATAGTTTTTTTTTCCTTGTGGTTTACTTGTCAATAACAAGTTAGTTATTGACATATTCCAATTATTATGTATCCAGCAAAATTTGTATTCATGTCAATGCCTAAGTGAGGGGAGGACATGGGGTAGAATTATATGGCAGGCATTTCAAGTGGCAATAGTAATATACATCAAACAAACTAATAAACCATAAACAAATGAAACCGAGATATATTCCTACTCAACTAGTATACTCGGCCCCATCATGGTCTCTTAAAATTGTTATTACTCCGTAACCACGAACTCTTATAAAATTATTATATAATTTATTAATTTTGAGTATAGTATTTCAAACTGTCATGACATTTTCGCATAATCTTAGTATAAATAACAACAATCTTATCCCAATTAGTATCATCGATCCTCGGTCTAAAGAGAAGCTAATATCATTATGGCGGCTTTGAAGATGATTATCTCTTGTTTCTTCTTCCTTCAAGTACTATTGTGCTTGCTCTTTTCATTTGCTCCTACCAATGCGCAAGGTTTGAAAGTTGGGTACTACGACAAGGCATGCCCGAAAGCTGAGCTTATTGTTAAGAAGTCTATTATCAACGCAATAAAGAAGGACCCATCCGTTGGACCTCCTCTGCTCAGACTGTTCTTCCATGATTGCTTCGTTCGGGTAATGTCCACAACCTTAATTTATAGTTTTTCTTTTTGGCACTTTATAGATCTAATAATTGAATCATGCATGATGTTTTAGGGATGCGAAGGGTCGGTCCTACTAGAGCTAAAGAACAAAAAAGCAGAGAAGAACGCGCCTCCTAACCTCACCCTCGAAGAGTTTGACTTCATAGACGATGTCAAGGCAGCTCTAGAAAAGGAGTGTCCGGGCATTGTTTCTTGCGCAGATATCTTGGCTCTTATTGCTAGAGACGTAGTGGTTGCGGTAAGTATAAACTTTTAATATCAAGTGATATCGGTGATCTAGTATTTGGTCGAACTCACGAGATCATTTTATACACTTTGTTTTTGTCTATTACAAAGTTCACATAGCAATTATAGACCTCATAAACTAAGCTGAGTACACTTTTTTATGCCACAACATTCGCTTGACTAGGGTTTCAAGAGACTAGTTTGGGTTTCGGTTTGACATTATTTGACTGATCTTAAAGAAAACATAATCAAGAAAATTTGCTATATATATGATATGTTGGATTATATATTATATAATATATCAAACAATGTATATTTAGCTCAATGGACCGTCATGGAAAGTTGAAACGGGAAGAAAAGACGGTCGGGTTTCAAACATGGAGGAGGCGAGAGCGACCTTACCGTCACCATCATCTAATATCACTACCCTTATAACCCAGTTTTATTCCAAAGGCCTCGACAAGAAAGACCTCGTCGTGCTTTCAGGTATGTTAATAGCATCAGAGAATTCATAAATTATAAAAAATTTATGAAGAAACAAACAATTCAGATAAAAACTGAAGAATAAAAATAAAAAATAGAAATCATGCTCAACTAATTTCTATATATTTATTTACATTGTGGTAGGTGCACACACGGTTGGGGACGCACATTGTCCCATAATCAAAAATCGGCTCTACAATTTCACCGGTAAAGGAGACAGCGATCCGAGCTTAGACAAAGAATACGCAGCCAGACTCAGATTAAAATGCAAGCCGACCGATACCACGACGCCTCTAGAAATGGATCCAGGAAGCTTCACGACATTTGATAGAAGCTACTTCAGAAGTGTGTCTCAGAGAAGAGGGTTGTTTGAATCTGATGCGGCTCTTTTAGACAATCACGAAACAAAATCTTACGTTCTCAAGCAAACAAAAAGTTATGGTTCTACTTTCTTTAAGGACTTTCCTATCTCTATGGTGAAACTGGGTCGGCTTGGAGTTTTAACGGGTCGGGATGGGGAGGTTCGCAAGAATTGCAGAATGGTTAATTAAGTGAAGAAATTTCCGTGAGATTGTGTTTTTTTTTTTCTAAAGAATAATATGTCAAATAAATGTATTGCTGAAAGAATCTGGCCGCCGCTTGTGTTAGTGGCAACCGCCGCTTGAGTTTTTTTTGTCATCTGTCATTGTTTTGAAATTTTATTTTGGTTTTGTTTTATTTCAATCATTCAATCCAAGTATCTCTGGTTACAGTGTGTTTTGTTTCATTACAAAACTAAAAAAAGAGTAGTGGATCCGAACCGTGCGGGAAGGTTTCCCATCACTCAATCACTGGCCGGTCTGATTTTCCAAAATCTATAGAATTTCCAAAGACACCAAATATAATCTTCATATATGTGTATATATATATATATATTTGTTTAATCATAAATATATATGTATATATAGAGTTTAGATAAGATGAGCCAGAAACAAAATTAAATAATATATATAACATTAAAGCAAAATAAGTATAATCTAATAATATTCTTTAACATATTTGCATGATATAGCTAGTAACAACAAATTCCAAAATACGAAAGAATATTAATAGATCATACATGTATTTTGCTTTAATATTTATTATTATTTAATTTTGTTTTTGGCTCATCTTATCTAAACTCTATTGATACATATATATATATATATATATATATATATATATCATAAAATTGGGTGTTTTTGGAAATTCTAAAGATTTTAAAAAATCACTAGAAAAAAATAGCGTGGAACTGATGGAAGAATCTGTTGGAAACGATGGTCGAAAATGCAACAATCGTCGGAAATCCGTCGGAAATTCGATATCCGGTATCCATCAGAAAATCCGTCCGACACGGCCATCGGACGTCCGTCAGAAAACTGTCGGATTCTCTATTCGACGGTTTACAAACCGACAAAATCCGACTGGTCATTTCCAACGGATTTCCGACGGATATCGGATACGATTCTTCCATCGGATTTCCGACAGAAGTATTTCCGACGGATTTCTGACGGATATTAAATTAATATATTTTTAATAATAATTAATTTAATTATAATTATAATTATTAAATATAAATAATTCAAATAAATAAAAATATTAAATTAAAATTCAGAAACAAAAATAACAAATAGTTTAAAAGAAAATAACAAATAGTTCAGAATAAAATAAAAAGTATTGAAAATAAAACGATAAATTCCAGAAATTATAAAACAAGAAATTTAAAAGTTGTTTGGAGGAGGTTGGAATGAACGTAAGAAAGCGTCTATCTGATCATGCATTGCCTTGAGCTGTGAAACTTAAATAAATATTTAAGAATATTTATATAAATAGAAACAATTACGAATAAATTTTAAAAAAATCAAAATTACTAAAAAATTTATAAAAATAAAACAATTTTAGAAAAACATAAATAATTATAGAGTATTTAATATTACAATTATAATATATAAAAACGTTTTTAAAACCATTAAAAGTACTAAAAACAGATATTATAATTTTTTATTTTGGTTTATAAAAATCAAATTAATTAATTTAATTATAATTATAATTGACCCTTTTCATTATAATCTCAAAAACAGATAACTACATAATCATGTATGCATGTTTTAATCATGATTTTGATTTTTGGCTTATAGATAGACAAAACCAACAATACATGTACATAAATTTAAAAACACAATTTAAAAAACACACACACAATAATTATTCATATATATATATATATATATATATATATATATGTTTTGTATATCCAGAAAATCCCACAACATCCTTGTATATAAAGGGTCAAATATCGTTATATGCCTTGTGTTTTGCTCACCCTGTTTGATTTATATAGTAATAAACTAATTTGAATTTTAGTCTATCTTTCCGATTATCCTTCGTATTCCTAAGTATTTCATTAAATAGTTTCTAATTAATTAAATTTTTAATTTATGAAAACTAAAAGAATGATTGAGTGTTTTTTTTTGTTGGGCAAACAAGAGGAAGTAAGCAGTTGGAAACATAAATCATTTTCTTTTATGATCATATCATTATATTCCTTCGATTTCAAGAAAGAAGAAAAAGAAAAGAAATGACCTTGTATTACTGAATTCGAAAATGAAAACAAACTAAATTAACCATAAGATAACAATTTTAACCAAAAGAATGTCTTCTTTTCACAAATTATATCTCAAACTAATTAAACCAATATTCTCATTCTTTTCTCAAATATCCATTTATAATAACAATAACTAAGATAAATAATTAAACACTTAAAATTAAAGCCTAAACATTTGTCTGCAAGAGTGGCAAGTGATCTCCAAGCAAGCCATATCGATCTTCTTCATTGATCATGCCTTCAACCTCTCCGCTCTCTACACCTTGACCCTCGCCTTCTGCCACATCACCCTGGTTTACAACTCAAAACGGTTAATCAAACAAAACTGAACAGAACAAATCAAACATGAATTACTTAATTGAGCTTCTACTTAAATTTTTAATTACGTTGCAAGAGTGACTTAGACTGAGTCATTTTTATCTCACGGCGAGTCAACTCTCTGACCCTCTCAGCGTAAGCCTTCTCTATCACTGCCAACCTAATCTGCTATCTCGCCTGCCATTTTAGTGCTTGCACACCTCCTCCTCCACCGTTTGTATGCTCCACCGCTGTTGGGATCATGTTGAAGCAGATGGAGAGTTTAAGGTCGAAATCGTTTTGAGGCTGATGGCTTGTACAGAGTCATGTGTTCACCTACGGCCCATATCTTTACATGATTCATATGTATACAACGTCTGTCTGAGGTCCATCATAAGGCCATAATTGTATAGTCTCAGTTGTACTTTTGTACACCTCATTAAGTGTACAGACTCATGCATGTCCGAAGCCCATCATCTTATATGGGTCACATTAAAAGTGTACAAAATGATGTGTACACCCATCGCCCATGTGCACACCTACAGCCCATATCTTTAACTGGCTCACCTTCACATATCTTACATGTCATAAGTGTACAGTCTCATATATACATCTCATTAAGTGTACAGACTCATGCCTGTTCGAGAGCCATCACCTTATATGGGCCAAACCAAAAGTGTACAACATCACCTAAAACGTGTATACTACACAGTGTACAGACATATAGGGCCTGACAAAAGTGTACATATTATAAGTGTATATCCATATATATATATATATATATTTCACAAGTGTACATACGGTGTGTGTACACCTATGGTGTGTTCATAATTTGAACATTGTTAGATAAGGAGTTGATCCGTATTTTAGAATTTAATTTTAGATTTTGGAGTTGATTTCAGATTTTGCCAAAACTGTCATAATTATTTTGTTATTCAAAATATCATATTTTGAACATTGTTCATAATTTCAGAATTTGCCCAAACTATGATAATTTCAACTTGCCAATAAACTAATACTTAATTTCAGAACTTGTCAAAACTAGATGAATGTACCACATTGTCTAACTCAGTAAAAATAGAGAACATACATGAATCCTTTGTCTCAGGATATCTTACATTACAAGGTCAAGTGGGGGATGTTAGCCAGTTTTTGGTTTTGGAATGAAGGAATCTAGAGAAAGTTTTTTATTTCGATTTTGAATGGAAGAGGGTCTAAGCCTAAAGATTGATGAAGCAAATGCATATGTTAGAGAGTTACATCGTCTTGCCCTTGCAAGCTTACCGTTATATAGATTGTTACTTAGAATGCGTGCACAGGCCCAAAGGCCAGCTTTTGAAATCTATGAAATGATGAAAGTTGGACAAAATCCCAATAGCTGAGGAAATTTAAGATTTGAACGGAAAATTAATGATGTTAGGAATTTGTTATCTTAAATTTAACCAAAATATGCAATGCAAAGGGGAAAAATAAAATAAAAGAATAACTTGGTTTGAATTTAATAGAAAATAATCACTAACGTCAAACAAACACGAACTACTCATACATATCCTTTAAGCTACATAAACTCAGCAATCTTGAAACAGAAATTATAGTAAAATGTTGTGTTTCATCGAGAAAGAACAAATGATCCAAAAGCAATGAAACCGCTTCTTGATTCATTAGGCCACACAATTTTTTCGGCCTGTAAAATGAGCCAAAAAGGGGAAACAAGAACTATGGTATGTACAAACAGTGATCATAGAACTTAAAATGCTTTTAAATTGTTTAAAGGTCTTAAAATAAGAGCCATTTTATAGCTTACCATGCCAAATCGTTCTGAGGTTCAGGAGTCTAGCTGTAGGGGTTGGCGTGTGGAGCAACGTGGTGATTTTGCCCATTTCTTATCCTTTGGAACTGAGATTTAGTTTGGGAGTTTTAAGGATCAAGGAGGAACGAAATTGTTTTCGATTCTTGGAGGTAGAATGGTTGGAATCCTGATGTTGGGATTTGGGATATGGTTGAAAAGCTGGCATTCTGTTGTTGTTATGTCCATTTGATCTCTCGAGAAGCATCAGATTCATTCATGTTACTCTCTTAATGATTTCTTCCGCCATTTTCATCAATATCCTTAACCACAAGAAAATAAGGTGTTGAGAGGATATGATACAAAACATATGTTTCAAGATCACTAGTTTGCTTATGTTTTCTCCTTCTAGATCTCCATGATAAAATTAAGCAGATGATCCAACAAAAAGTACCATTTTCCATTTCTATAACACAATTCCTTAACTTTGCATCAAAATTTACAAACACAAAACGTTCATGAGAACAGAGACATGAATCTGCAGGTTTGATTAAGAGACGAGCTTACTATAAGATGATAACACGGAAATTACTTTGAGTATGCGTTGAGGTGGTTGAAATTGAGTTTCAAGAGAACTAGCCTATACACAACACAAATGAGACAACATCAGAGCTTGAGATTTAGATCTTCTTACTGCAATCGAATATAGATGACTAAAAAAGAAAAAGGGGAAATACAAGATAAACCTTAAGAGCTACAACATTAGCGCACTCAGTCTCAAACTTGTTCTTGAGAACACGATGGTAATCATCGGAACCAGCAATCACCGTGAGCAGCACAATCCCAATTCCCCGATTGATCGCGGCGAAATCGACTGTCGTCTTCCAAATCATTCTGTCCAGAAACAGAAGGAAGAGATTGCGCCGATGAAACTCCGACGATCGCGTTGTTGTTTCCTAGTGGCTCCGAGATCACCGCCGATGAAGAAATCTCTTCCAAAAACATCTCGAAAGTCCATTCCGGTTGACTCTGGCTGACTTGGTCAGCCGTAAGAGGCTTGGATGAGTCGGGATTAAGAGGAGGAGGTCTTCCCAGAAGGGATCGGAGAAATCGTCAATGGAGAATATGTATTTGTACAGGAAATCGTCAGTGGCAGTATCTTGTAAATAACAAGTTTTAAAGAGGGTGAATTTGTACAGGAAAAATATGAACAGTAGCGTGAAAATAGAAAATTTGCTATAGTAAACTGTCTATTTATCTAATATTTTTCAAAAAAACTGTCTAATTAGCCAATTCGCCCTTCTTTTTTTTTTACTTTTTGATATAATTAAATCCATCGCCATTTATTTAATTGAACAAAACCTAGCATCCAAAGTTTTGGGTCAATCTAGATATACTCAGTTTATATTGGCTAAAAAATATTATACTTCAACTTGGATTAGACTATTTTATGAAAATATTAATATTGTTTCCGTCACTTGTGGCGATCCGAACTTGCATTGCATCTATGAGTTTTGATGCTAAATCAATTTCTTTTTTCTTTTTTGGGTGAGTTTTAAGTTTTAACATACAGGAAATCAACTCTTTGAGAGACATTAACAATTGGTTGTGTTTATAATTTTGCCACTACAAGAAGACACAAGACATCTGAAGTTTCCAATGACCATTACTAACTTACTACTAGCACTAGACCAGCAACAATACAGAGAGCATACCGAAACACATTTCATGAGCTTTATCATGTTCAGGCTTACCGATAAAGAACAAGCAGACAGAGTACAGAGAAAAAAAGAGCAACAAGAAGCAGATTCTTTTCAAAGACAGATGGAATTTCATAACATGATCTTACTCAGATTGAGGAATTCAAAAGTATATGAGACCTGAAGCTGAAATACTTTGATTTTTGACCTACATGAAACTTGGGCAAGCTGGGCCTTTAGAGAGACCAAGTCGAACTTCCATGCCGTGGTGAAAGTCTACTGGTTTGAGTGTCTCGGATTCACGAGGATCTGCGGATTATACACTATTTATCAGAACAAATGATAAACACAACGAAAACTAAGGAAAATAAACAAGTGGAAACACTTTTCTCTTAAATACTAAACAGAGAGTTCAACTTTGCAAGAATGATGATGGTTGGTTAATGTGACTGTCACTTTTTGAGCAATGCTTAATTGATTCTGTAGTAGACAACTCTATTGGTATTTTGATGTCGAACAATATGAGACCGGTAAATGAAGTTGTAAGACACAACAAAATGGATATAGAGCTGTTAAAACAATTACCATTTAAGTAATCCTCAAAACCAAAATCATCTATAGCTCCTGTGTAGACTTCAAGGCCAAGCATTGACGACGGAATTGGTCCAGGAGGTCTCTGAAACCTGGATACTCCATAGTAAAAGATATATAAATACATTCAAACTCTCTTATGAGTTTCCACTAATGGTTCTGAATTCCAATATAATCATTATCAAATTTAGAATCTAATAGCACTCAAAGGAAGATTTAATCACACATTTTCATATCTAATAACATTATCATTCAGGGGATTTAAGATCCATACCGAGATAGGATTTGCCTATCAAGATCCATCTTCAAAGGAAGAGCAGCTCCATAGGTATGCGTTATAACTTTCCTCTTCATTTCTTCTTCTGATTTCTTTCCCTGAAACAAAAACCCTAATTTTCAGAAATCAAGAAACACCTCTAAAAGCTCAATCACTTCTCAATTTTCTAATTGAAGAAACGAAGCTCGTTAATCAAACACACTAAGTTTCTTTCATATCCTAATTTTTTTTACTCAATATGTAAGGATGAGAAAAGAGATGTGAACTGATTACAGATTCGTAGGCTGATTCGAGAGGATGAGATCCAATGATATCGCTCTTAACGCCGTGAAGACCAAATCGAAGAGCATCATTCTTAACACCTCCGATCTCATGAGCTATCTTCTTCGGCGAGTCCATTTCTCGTCTTCTTCCTTTCTTTTCCTACGTCGTTCTAGTTTTTAACTTTCTCGGCGACTTTCTGGGCAAGCAAGCAAAGTAAAATCAGAGAAAGAAGAAGGAATGATTTAGGTATGAACGGACTCTAATAGAATGATTAAGTAAAGCTAAAATTATTCAAGGCCCATTTAGACTTTTTTTAACTCTGTCATACTTTAGAGCCCATTTGACTCAAGATGGACGAAATATTATAATCTATTTTTTGCATGATTTCTATGGTATCTTACAAATTCAAAATTTAAAAGCTTAATTCCATTTCTCCGAATCTAATTGACAAATGACTCTTCTCGTATAGGGTTTAACGGTTGTGTGAATCAACGGTTCCTCTTGTGCTAGGTTGAATTCCAAAAACTCTCATATTCTTAAAATTAATAATAGAGATCTTAATGGTTTACCAAGATTAAATATTGCTCTTAGATGTAAATGTCGTTGAATGGTTTTTGGGGTGCATAGTAGGATTTTTTTTTTAAATAGTCATTTATTTGGTATATATGATCATTTGTTTTCATTTGTGTATGATTATATTACTGAATATTTTCTTATGAGTATATATAATTTAGTACCAAAACCCTCCGACCAGAGAATAAAAACATGGTTAGAGGCAAAATTTTCGAAACAAAAATAGAGAATGGAGTATGAATAGTTCATTGAGTGAGTTTTAAATTTTGATGTTTACACTAAATTTACTGCCAATTTTAAATTAGTTGAACATAAAGAGAGTGAATGTAGAATCGGTCCCATCCAAAAGTCACAAGTGTAGTGATATTGAAAGCTCTAAATAAATGAATGACTTAAAATAACATCGGGATATCAACCATCTACAACAGTTCTCAAATTTCAAGATATAAAACAGACATATAATAATTATTTTTCTTAATTGTATAGAAAATTAAAAGTTATAGTAAAGCAACATCCACAAATTACGGGATGTAATATAAAAAACCAAGGTATAAAAATGGGTGCCAATAAAAAATACGCCCATGTGGATAGCACCAAGATCACGACGACGTCATAATTCGAAACTAAACCTTTTAACGCTTTATTCATTGAAAAAAAAACTTATCTCTATCGGCAACTCTAATCACTATGGATTCAGATTCAGAGCCCGAGTCGAAGCTCATATCACTCATTACTCAACTTATCTCTCGTGAAGACTCAACAGAATCATATTCTCGAGATTCCAAGTTCATATTACTCAACAAAATGTTATTGTTGTGATGAAGATCTCATAGGGGTATTTTATTATTGCTCATGAATATTGCTTGTGTGGAGAAACCAAGAGTCTTATCTATAGACCATTCAAAATGGCATGAGCATAAACTTGCTTTCTTTCCAAAAAAGATGGCTTCCTTAACTTGTGACGTTTGTGCCTTGGCTGATTCAAACTGTCCTTTCTATATATGTCCTCCTTGTGAATTTGTGGTCCATCAAAGTTGTCTCAGCTTACCTCGTGTCATACGGATATCTCATCATCTCCATCGTATATTTTTTACCTCTTCTTTTGATCAAGGAGATTGGTGTTGTGTGTTTATCGTAGAAAGATTGATAATGATTACGGTAGCTATTCTTGCATCAAGGAAGGTTGTTACTATGCGGCACATTCAAGATGTGCAACACAGAGAAATGTGTGGGATGGTGAAGAACTTGAGGGTGAGTTAGAAGAAGACATTGAAGAAGTTGAGCCTTTTGTGAGGATAAGCGATGGGATCATACAACATTTCAGTCATCAACATCATCATTTGAAACTTGATGAGGATACGGGGAGAGATTATGACGAGACTAAGCAGCGTCAAGCATGCGTCATGCCAATCTATTTCGGTAACTTCTACTCATGTACGCAATGTGACTTTATTCTTCATGAACCATGTGCAAATTTTTCTCGCAAAATATATCACCCGATACATCCACATCCGCTCACTCTAATGGGAGGATATGGCGGTGTTACGGATCATAGTATATTATGTTCAGCTTGTCCTTGGTTGTGCACAGCTAGTTTCCTCTATGAATGTGATAAAGAAGAATGTCGTTTTAAGCTACACGTGCAATGCGCCACAATTTATGAGCCATTAAGCCCATGAAAGTCATACACATCCTTTATTCCTAACATCCAAACCAGAAGATGAAAGAATTTGTTCCACAAATGAAACATTCAATTGCATTGAGAGTGACTTTGCTTTATGTTTTTGCTTGCTACATAAAAATGATAAGTATTTTCTTACTCTATCTTATGGGAAAGAGACAAGTAATTGCCACTCTCCATTTTTTAATTAACAGATGTTTCAAAACATATTTTATCTTATACAAATAGATTTTTTTTTTTTTTGCAAAAACAGTATAACATTTTCTAATTTACTCATATTAACTAAAACAAGAGTATAATCAAGTGATTTAATGGAATGGATTGAGGACTCGTCCTATAAGTCAATGCTAGAAATCGAGTTCTATAGTCCACAAAAGTTATTGTGGTTCTTGCTTGACAATTGTAGACGTTGTAAAATAATAGAAATATCATATTTTATACACATTTCAAAAGTGGGGGAATTTCAATAATATTATTCTTAGAAAACTAATTTTCAGAAATACCATTCTCTGTCCATTTTCCATAATAGCACTCATTTTCATGTCATATTTCTCAATTTTCCCCTACTTGATTTATTTGATTTAAATCAATTTTGACTTAAGAAAAAACAGAAAACAAAAATTGTGACAGCGAATAGAGTTTTTTTTTTTGGAAAAATTGCAGATTCCCATTTATGGCAGAAAATTATGGATTTATTTTTTGTGGAAAAAACGGAATCAAAATTTTTTCGAAAAAATTAAAAGTCTATTTTTGGAAAAAAAAATTACGGATTTCTTATTTTGACGGAAAATTATAGATTTGTCTTTTATTAGGAAAATTACCGAATCAAATTTTTGGAGAAAAAATTATGGATCTTTTTTTTGCGGAAAAATTATGAATTTCTCATTTTGACGAAAAATTACAGATTAGTATTTTGTCAAGAAAATTACGGAATCGATTTTTTTACAAGAAATGGATTCGTTTTTAGCGGGAAAGTTACTTTATAAAATCTTATAAAACTTCCAATTTTATAAGAAGCATTATAGAACCATATAAGAATGGTTTTTAACGTAAATTCCAAATTTCCAATTCAACAATTTGGATAAATTCATAAACTGATAAAAACATTTATATACTATATAAAAGTTAAAGCTATAGTGTTTTAAATGCGTCCACAAAGGATTTTAAAAATACGATTATATTATTTTATGTCATCATCTATATTAAATTAAGAAAATTTCTTAATTTGCTTATATAAAATATTTTAGAAAACCTAATATGATTGGTCCATGTCATCATCTAAATTAAATTAGGAAAATATCTTAGTTTTAAATGTGTTGTAAATAGAATATATTTTAGAAAAAAAAAGGAAATTATATCATGGATTTAAACGACCAATAGTATTGTTCCACATTATAATCTGGTTATATTAAGAGAATTCTTCAGTTTATTAGAACAATTTCTTAATTATAAGTAGTATTGCTAATAGAAAAAAAAAATTAAATACCCTAATCTGATTGGTACACGTCATCGTCTAAAATAATTTAGGAAAATTTCTTTATTTTAAGTGTGTTATTAAGAGAAAATATTTTAGAATATAAAGAAATTATGTCATGGATTTTAAATGACCAATAGTATTGTTCCACATCATCATATGCTTAAATAAGGAGAATTTGTTAATTTTAAGGTAGTGTCGTTAATTGATAATAGTATAGAAAATAAGAAAACTATTTCATAGGTTTTAAATGACCAATAATATCGTTCTATGTCATCTTCTGAATATTTTAGAAAATTTTCTTAATTGTAAAGTAGTGTTGTTAATATGAAAGAATATTTGTTGAATATCGAAGAACTATAAATTCAAACATGAGTCCAATTAGAAAATTACAATTGAACTTAACAGTTTTTTAGCAAATATAACAAGAATAAGAAAATATTAATTCTAAATAGTCATCTGAACCAAATGACATAAATTATTTAAATCGAATACAATTATATTTTTATTTTCATTTATTAGTTGCATTGATAATTATCACTTAAACTATCAAAAACATCTAAATGTTTATTTATAATTGAGACCACTAACTTAGAATTAATAAAATTTTCTAATCTAACATAAATTTATAATTATTTTATATAGTTCTGTTTGATTTTATTTTTATTTTATAAATATTATTTTATTTTATGTAAGTTTGTTTATTTATAGTATTTTGTTTTATTTTATGTAATTTCATTTTATTTTATATAATATTATTTTATTTCATATACTTTTATTTCTTTTTTCTTAGTTTTTTTATTTATAGAATCTTTTGCTATTATACATAATTTTATTTTATTTTCTATAAATTTTTTATTATATCAAATTTATTTCATTTTTTAGGTATTTTTTATTTATATAATTTTTTATTTTATCTAATTTTATTCTCTTTTCATAATTTTTTTTTTGTAATATAATTTTATTTAACTAATATATTTTTATTCTATTTTACGTAATTTAATTTAACTTTTTATTATATTTAATTTAAATTTATTTATATAATTTTATTCTATTTTAAATTAAATACTAGGGCATAATGCTCGCGGATATTTTTATAAATTTTACAGTAAAGAATATTAATCTCAATGACAATTTTTAATATATAACAGATGATCTCGAGATGCTTGCTGTTACTGTTTGATGAAACTAGGATGAATGACTTTTGTCTATTTTTTTCACTTCTAATTATTTGATGTTAAGCTTATTTCGTGACCAAACAAAAAAAAGTTTGACATTACAAATTTGAAAATACAAATATCATAGTAAGAAATATATAATCTGTTCACTTTTCAGACACTTTAAATATCACAAACAATATCCAACAATAACAAGATCGTCTCATACTTAAGAAAGTTTGAATGAACATTAGCATACAAACCGAGCATTTTGGTTGTTCATAAATCAATACTCGAATCGCATGTCAAAGAGTTTTGAGTCAGCCATTTAGCTCTCTGTATATCAGAACCATGTTCTTATATGCTTGCAGCCAAGGAGAAGATCATCATTAAGAAGTACTAATAGTATTTGCATTCTTTTTTGCTCGACGACGTTTCATTCTACAAAACATAGCATTCAAAAGAAGAACTGAGGTGCAAAGCAGAATATGCAAAACCCATGAACAAAGTATCATCGATTCAATTACAGTTCCATGCGAAGTTGTTTAATTATAATACTGAAGATTCCAAAATATGTAACTTTCCAGTGAAGTATCGATTACTCATACTGCAAACCGTATTATTCAAAAGAAGAAATGAGATGCAAAGCAAGTGATGCATCGATTACTTATACTGTTAATCTGTAACTAGATGATTTGAGATCAATCAAGCAATTTTAACTCCTACATAGCTTCATGGAACTCGTAATAATTTTCTTGAGCTTATAAGCCTCAGAGAGAGATAAAACGATTCACCTTATGTAAGAGATGTACTTTTCTATCTCAGGGTTTTGCTCAGAGCTAAAGGAAAACCATTTTTCCTGAGGACATACTTCACTCCGGCTTCCTAAATCTGCATATAAACAAAGGAAAGAGATTAAAACTACTATACTCATGTGAAGACAAACGAAGAGTTTGTAAATTATTTCTCACCTTGAAGCAAAATGTTTTGTCCATCATTGTAAGACTTCAATCTCCAGAAGATAAGACCATTGTCATCTATTTCGACCGGGCTAGTTCTAACAGCACTATCACTTCCTTGACTATCTGCAAACACAATACAACACTTAAGCTTCTAAGCATATGATTATGGAACCATAAAGAATAAAAGGAGTCTAGATTTTTACTATTAGGTAGCATCTCCATTGCGTTTTGCAATTCGGAATGAACTTCTTTAGCTTCAGCATTTATTCGCGATATGATTGCATCATGTTCTGTGATTGTCAACGGAATCCCGTTTTTTTCTGTTACAGCTTTGGCCAACTCATCTTGCAGTTTCTGCTTCAGTTGTTTCTCCTACAATAGAAAGGTTTGAGAATGAAGTAAATGCTGTCAAACTTAATTGGTAAAGAATTAGTAGCATCTAAAGTTACCTTATCTTTTGCTACATTGATCTTTTCTTTTGCTTCCTTTTTCTTTTCAGCAGATTCAAGATTTTGTTTATCAATGCAATTTCTCATCAACCTGGAAATTTTATCACAATATGAAAACCCTCAAGCAACATAAATCAAAGAAAATAGTTGATTCAATAAATGAATATAACTATCACTTACGATGTACCAAGCGTCTCATCGCATAAGAAATTCAAAAGCTTTAGTCTTTTTGATGAATCCAACTTCTCATACTGAGAAATGCCTTTTTCAAACATTTCACGAGGGAAATCATCTACCTTAACTTCTGATCTTGAAAGACATTCTCCAATTGCAGTGAACCAACTAGCATTAGTTGCACTCAGGCAAACAGATCTATATATTATTTAAAAATGGAAATGAATCAGATATGTATCAACAGAAATGGAAGCTAATAGAAAACTTTATACTATAAAAGAACATAAATTCTTACGTTTCTCCTCTACCCTCTAATATCACAGTAAGTAGTTGGATTATCATCTGGGTGAGTGAGGAATACTGTTGTCTCGTTTTGCATCTCCCAGAAAACATTTCGCGTATAACACACTCAACTTGTCCTTTCCTCAAATCCAGTGCCTATTAGAAAATTTAAACGAAGCAGGTAAGGAGTCATCAGTAAACCTTTCAAGTATTCAAAAGTTTTATTTTAAAGTACAGATTAATTATCAAACTGTGAATAGGCATAGAGGATACCTCCCCAAAAGCTGAACAAAACTCCAAAAACTGAAATATATTTCCAACATCTTCAGGGGCCAAGTCAATGCCAGAAACAGTAATTGAGCTGTTGCCTTGAGGTAGTTTAACCTCAACCTGATCCTCTTCTTTCCTTTTGAGAACAGGTTTGGTTCTCCTGATCTTACCCGCTATGTCGTTTTCTTTGGTATCTTTAGCAGCAGTCTCTGCATCATAAACACTCAAGTATTAGTTTCTTTTCAACAGTACTTACATTCTCAGGAACATTCGATCCCAAATCGTCTTGCTCTTATTTGAGCTATTGCCTTTTGAGAGCAGGTTTGGTTCTCGTGAGCTTACCCGCTATGTTTTTTCCCTTGATATCTTCAGCAATAGTCTCTGCATCATTAACATTCATGTGTTAGTCTCTTTTCAACAGTACTTACGTTCTCAGAAACATTTGATCCCAAATCGTCTTGCTCTTATTTGAGCTATTGCTTTGCAATAGCAGGTTTGGGTCTAGTGATCTTACCAGCTATGTTGTTTCCCTTGATATCTTCGGCAATAGTCTCTACATCACAGACATTCATGTGTTAGTCTCTTTTCAACAGTACTTACATTCTCAGGATTCAGGAACATACAAGCCCAAGTCATCTTACTCTTATTTTTTCCTTCTGCGGATACTTTCTTGGTAATTCCAGTCTCATGAACCGAATTAGTAATCTTGATCTTTTTTGGACTGCTTTTTTCCACTGCAGCATTCTTATTGCTGCAGCCGGTGTTTATTTCCTTCAGCTCTTCACGTTTAGTTTTCTTTGATCTTTTAATGCTAGCAGGTTTTTGTTCAATAGCATTCTGCTGGTCAAGTTTCGGTGGTGAAGCTACAACAACACCTTCCTGCTAGATACCATATAATCACAAAATAAGACTCAAAGCTAAGATATACATAATACAAAGATCATGCTTGAACATAGCACGTACCAGTTTCGGTGGTGAAGCTACAACAACACCTTCCTGAAAGATACCATATAATCATAAAGTAAAACTCAAAGCTAAGATATACATAATACAAAGATCATGCTAGAACATAGCATGTACCGATTTTGGTGGTGAAACTACAACAACACCTTCCTGCAAGATACCATATAATCACAAAATAAGACTCAAAGCTATGATATACACAATACAAGGATCATGCTAGAAATATAGCACGTACTGGTTTCGGTGGTGAAGCTACAACAACACTTTCCTGCAAGATACCATATAATCACCAAATAAGACTCAAAGATATACAGAATACAAGGATCATGCTACAACATAACACTTACCGGTTTAACCTTCTTCTTGTAAAAATACTTGCCAGAACCATCAGTTTTAAGAAATTCAGAGACCGAAGAGAATCCACTTTTCTTAGCTGTATGCACCAAAATCCCAGTAGGCTTTTGGCCTCGTTTTGTCCTGAAAAGGTAAAAGACAGTTCAAAGATTTACATTAAAAGCTCTAAAACAACATCAAAATTTACAAAATCAATGTAATTGATGAGTTTGACTTACATGCAGCAGCTGCAGTTGCAATCTCCTTTGCATTTGGGACAAACCCAATCAGTCTTCAATGCAACCTCTTCTGGGTCCTCCCCATACCTATAATACAAGCCAGAATCATAATCACAATCACCAAAGCTAATACATTTCTCTGTAAAACAAATCTCAAAATATTAAATCATACCTGTTCACTAAGCATTTGGTACATAACTTAATCGGACATGTTCTCTGTTTCTTCTTGGTCACGCACGATCCAAAAAGATCCGTTCTCTTTTGTCGACACTGCAAAATGAAGAACAGTGATTGAGAACAATAACTCTAGTAATCATAGAGTTAAATCAATAACATAACAATTAAATACAAACATTAATACACCAAATCAGAACAACAAGGTTAAGAATTTTTTCAAAATTAAAGAGAACCCAGAATTCAATGAGTGCCCACGGTTTAATTTTCAACGTAATTTCAAAAATTATACGAAAATTTAATTTCAAAATCTATAAATACCCTAATAGATCGATAAATACACCCCAATCGGATCAAAATCTATGAGTACCCATGTTCCAATTTCACTTTAATTTCAATCACAATTAAAAAAAAGTCGATAAAACTGAGAAATTCAAACCTGGTGACAAGTTTTTCCCTTTGCTGAATCATCGATCCTTGCTTCGATCTGATTGGGTGTTTGTTCTTCGACCTGATCCTTGCTCAACACCGCCATTACAGAAGCTCAACGACAACCTGAAAATGATTATTCGCAAATTTAGCTTTCTTTCACTCGGCTCGCGATTATGATTTCTTGGAAGGAGTGAGAGATGAGAGAGATCCCAAAGACTTTTGATTTGGGTTTCCCGATTATGATTTATTGGAAGGAGTGAGAGAATAGAGAGATCCCAAAGATTTTTGATTTGGGTTTCCCTCCGATACTGAAATTTTGGGCGGGGAGGGTTTCGAAGTTTTAGAATTTCAGGGTCCGCCGTATTACTGGTGTAAGAACAGTAGAAGCTCGTATATATAATTTTGACAGAGTGTAATAATTTTGACTAAAAAAAGAGAGAAAGAATGTAATAATTGACTAAAAAAGTGTAATAATTTATTTTCTTTAGTTTTTTTTTCAAAACACAGTATGATTTAATTACAATATGCTAATTAAAATTTCATTTAATTAAATTAGCAACTACTAGATTATTTTCCGCACAATACAACGACTTTTTCATTTTATTAATTTAAATAAAAGTTAAGTTATTTCCCGCATAATTACAATAATTTTTTATTTATTTAATTTAAAATAATGGTTAAATCATTTTCTTTGGGATGTAATATATATATATATATATATCTTTTTATCTTAAATAAAAAGATTATACTTCATTTTAGTAATATAGATTTTATCTCATAAAATCAACAGTTTTTCATTTAATTAATTTTAATAACGGTTAAATTATTTCCCCATAATTGCAGTACATTTTTATTTAATTAATTAAAATAAGGGTAAGATCAATTTCTCCATGACGTAATAATAATATATATATAAACAATTTATTCGTTTCATTTTAAATTAAAAAGATCACACTACATTTTAATAATATCGATTTTACCTCATAACAACTTAATCATTTTCTGCACAATACAACGACTTTTTATTTAATTAATTTTTAATAACGGTTAAGTTATTTTCCAAGCAATTACGAAAATAAATCATTTAATTAATTTAAATAATGGTTACATTATTTTTTACATGCTACAATTATATATATATATATATATAATTTTTTTATCATCTTAAATAATAAAAAACCACACTACGTTTTTGTAATATTGATTTTGGCCCAGAACAACTTGTTTCTTAAGTCGTATGGATATAAATCACGTTACGTACCGCTTACTAAATGGGCATTTGCAAATATATAAGGTTCTTGTAGAATCGGATTTAGAGTCGATCTGGATATAATCATCCTTCTCTGATTTCTCCAATTTATATATGTGTTTTTCTTTTGTTTGTGATTTCACTTTGTCACAGATTCTTCTTCTTCTTCTCATCAGAATTTTCTATGGTTTAACCAATCAAACCACATCCACTTAAATTATATACAGAGTTTGGTGTTTTGGTAAGGTGGCTATGTAAAAGTCTCCTCCACTTGTATTAACGGAAACTCTCTTGGACGATCATCTACATTAACGGTCTACAATAACGGCTCGAGTGACTACATCTGACTTCGAATTATGGCCGACTCTGAAATTTTAGGAGTTGTAAGAAGAAGAAATTTGAGGGCCCATTAACACATTAATATTTTATCTTACAAAAATTGGGACATATTTGTATATCAAATTTGGTGTTAAAAAATTAGGAACCCTACTCCAATATTTGATTGTGTTAAGCCCATAATCAGCCCTGCCACGAATCAGAGTTGTGCTCATGTTAATAAGGGCTCCATGCGGCAAATTTTAAGTGTTCATAATACTAATAAACGGAAGTTGATACATAGCTAACGATTTAAATTTTGTTTGAAATTTAAAGTAAGCTTTAGAATAAAATTATAAAATACATATTAGATGACACAAAACTAGGATTGCAATTTGTGATAAAATTAAGACAGAAAAAGAACAAGTTTACCAATGAAAATGATTAAGTATCAACGGTATCACCATAATTAAGAATCAAAGTTAAAACCATGGAAAACAACATTGTTTAGTCTAATGGTTTCATGTTATTATTATTATTGTCACTTAAATCACATTTATCATAAAAAGCAACATAACTGTGTGTAAGTACATAACCGTGCCCTTTTAACAAAAAAAAAATTTCAGAAATCAGAATTTTTTATAACAGCTATATTATAAAAAGTCCCTTAATTTGTCAAAAGGCCTCATTTGTTTTCTTTAAAAATGAGGCCATAGTCCAATGCTTCCATTTGTATAAGCTAGGCATGGCCTGCCTCCAATTCTTTTTATATTCAAAATATTTGTCTTATCTCATACTTTATAGACGTGTGGCTTAGGATTTATACTTTTTAATTAAAATTTTAATAATCATTAATACAAATATTCTAGTTAATTAGCTTAGAAAAAGCGTCTGTTTTCACAGAATTTATATAGGCGTATTTTCAAAATTTTAATATTATTCAGGCATTTACACGAAACACCTCTTTAGTAAATGAGTTTCAACAAAATTAAATTGATAACCCAATTTATGTTTAATAATTTTATGAATTAAGTTAACTAATAGCAAATATTTAGTTATATATTTGTGGTCAAATAATATTCGCACCATGCACGGTATAATATTATTATTAAAAATTAATGCAGTTTTACTTATACAATATCTTTAAAAACTAATTTATGTAACAGTTACAAATTTAAAAAAAATTTTAACAAATGCATATACGAAAAATATATTTTTATCCCTAAATAATAGTAGCGCCATGCCGAGTGATATTATCATTAAAAATTCAATGTAGTTCTATTATGTAATGTATTTTTGAAAAATATTTAGTTTTCATAGATTAAGCTATGTATATTTATTTAAAAAACTCTAAATCATAGCATATACGAAAAAAAATTAACGTTTCTTTGTAAGGATCATATGATGATTTAATTTTCCTCAAAACTTATTTTTCTAAAGGTTCGACTTTGACTCACGGCATGGTAACGACCTTCGTACCTCATCCTTCACCTTTTGTTCTCGGCTCTTCCATGTTCTTTTGCTTCTATCACCAACTAGGGCTGTCTTTTTAAGTCCTTCCAGTGAAAGTGACACTTCCTCTTTTATGGAGTTCTCTCGACCATCCATTTTTTTACCTTCAATTTCTTCTCTTATGGAGTTGTCCTTAGTCTTATTTCTGATTTCCTGCTTCATGGAGTGTTTATTACCATGATCGAACACTTTGTATTGTGAAATCTCCCTAACTTTTATTTGGATATTTGTTTCAGATCAGTCTCCACATCAATCAAGGCTTCACCTTTGTACTCCTTTTTCCCACTAATTCTGTGTTTAATAATTTTTATGATCAATCAATTCATATGCATTTTACTATAGTATTAGTAGGATATTTTTATTTTTAAAAATTGTAAATTTTGACTCTGGTTAAAATAATTGAATGTCTAGATCCGCCATTGATTAGTACAGCTTACGACTCGGTCTTCAATTTTTGGTTTGGCTCACTCTCATATGATTTCTCTCATATGTACATAAGAGACACTAAATTGTGAATAAATTTAAGGTTAATAGAAAAGATTCTTGAGTCACGTCGCGTGGTACGCGAACTGTTTAATGTTTCCTTAAACTTACACTTTTTAGGGTGAATTTGTGGAATCAACAATAATTAGACTAATATTTAGGTGAGAAACAATGTGAATTATTGTTTAGGTGAAAAAACAAATAAATACCTAAAAGATCGATGTGTCTCCACTATTTCTTTCAAAAACTTTATTATGTATGACGTAATATTTTTAGATAGCATTAAGTGAATTTCTTCTTTTTTTATTTTTGTTCATTTTCTTTTCCATTTTTTTTCTGTTTCATCTTTCTTTTCTATTCTCTTTTTTTTCTTTTCTCTTTCTTCCTCTTTATTTTTGTTTTTCCTCTTCTTTCATGGTCCATTTTTCTTTCATCTTCGTATCAATACAAACTCATAATAATATCCATCTAAAAACACTTTCGAACCAAATTTATTAGACCTCCAAACCAAAAATTAGATTCAACTAGATTTTGCTTTTAGCTTTGTCTACATCATACTTTCGGTTTCATCCGAGTCATGGAAGCCAAAGGAGAATTCGAGTGGAGCTCTATTGTAGTTCCTTCTGTTCAAGAGATGGTTAAGAGTAAGATGATCATGACCGTTCCACCCAGATATGTCCGGTCTGATCAAGACAAAACTGAAGTTGCCCATGATTCTAGTCTCATAACCCAGATCCCAATCATCGACCTGAAACGTTTGTGTTCTTCAACCGCCATGGATTCTGAGGTTGAGAAACTCGATTTCGCTTGCAAACAGTGGGGATTTTTCCAGGTAAAGTCTCCAACTTTACTGGTTTACAAAACAGCCCATCGTATATCAATTTTTGTATATTTGTTATGTTCACAATTTATACATATAGTTTTGCAAACTAACACTTTAAAAATGCTCAAGAAACTAACAGTTCTTCTAGGAAAATGATCGAATTACCCTAATTTGGTAGACGTAAATAAATCTTTTTAAAGTGCTAATTTTCAGGAGAAACTCCTTATCTTTATTAACGTATTAGACCTCATGTGGACTTGACAGTTTCAAAAAAAATATCGTCGGACTTAAAGACCTCTTTATCATTTATTTTTTATGGCCATCTACAGCTTGTAAACCATGGAATAGACTCATGTTTAATGGATAAAATAAAGTCGGAAATTCAAGATTTCTTCAACCTTTCCATGGAAGAAAAGAAGAAGTTCTGGCAGCGACCAGACGAGATGGAAGGTTTCGGACAAATTTTTGTGGTTTCAGAGGATCAGAAACTCGATTGGGCAGATTTGTTTGTACTTACAACGCAACCTTCCCAATTACGCAGACCTCACTTGTTTCCCAAGCTACCTCTTCCCCTAAGGTTTTGCATCAAAATGTTTTTAACATTCTCAACTAATTCCACAAAACCTTCTCTGCTTAACTTTTGGTTATTCTGGTTCTTCAGAGATACATTAGACATATATTCCGCTGAAGTGAAGAGCATAGCCAAGATCTTATTAGCGAAAATCGCGAAAGCTCTGAAGATGAAACCAGGGGAAATAGAAGAATTGTTTGATGATGATATGATGCAGAATATGAGGATGAATTACTACCCGCCGTGTCCACAACCCGATAAGGTATTCGGGCTAACTCCGCATTCTGATGCGGATGGACTTACCATACTGTTGCAGTTAAACAAAGTTGAAGGTCTCCAGATAAAGAAAGATGGAAAATGGGTTCGTCTCAAACCTCTCCTAGATGCTTTCATTGTCAATGTTGGAGACGTCTTGGAGGTAAGTCATATTATATAAATAGAGAAAGGAAATGGTATCATTATAACTAGAGATGTAGCCATGACCTAACCCTAGCTGGTATGGCTCAATCCCTGATTTGACCTTTTAAAAGACCAGACTTTTAGTACCTTCACAACATCTGTAATTGTAAATGAGTTTTGGTAATGCAGATCATAACGAATGGGATATACCGAAGCATCGAGCATCGTGCGGTGGTAAACTTGGAGAAAGAGAGATTGTCTATTGCGTCATTTCACAATCCAGGACTAAGTAAAGTCATTGGTCCAGCGAAAAGCCTCGTTGAGAGGGGAAAGGCTGCAATATTCAAAAGCGTGACCACTAAAGACTACTTGAATGGCTTTTTTTCCCGTGAACTCGATGGGAAAGCTTATCTCGATGTTATGAGAGTCTAAAAGAAGTGGTGCCTTGTCCTGCAAGAAACTCTGCCGTCTCCAACAGGTCTTGTCGTGTGTATACTCTGTTTATCCGCTCTGTAATCTATGTTCTTTTTTAGCTATTATCCTTGTTAAAGAGTCTCCGAGAAGATCACATTTAAATAAAAGTAAACGGCAGAAAACAAAATTTTAGTAGATTAATTGGAGTCTAAATGTACCTTTTTGGTTATTACAGTATATCTATTTGCATTGGTATTTTAATAAATAAAACTAAAAATTACTTTAAAAATTGTATTGAAATTTCAAATTTAAAATAATAATTATTGTAAAATAGGCGAAATATATTAACGCATATTAACGTGAAAATAGTGATTCTGAATTTTATTAAAACCCGTGGATGATACCGAAAAAAAAGTCGCCTAGTCTAACTAGTAAATCAAATTAGTAGAAAAGTCCTTATTAGCCTGAATTTGAATATTTTCACATAAAATCATGGAGTGATGAACGTGGCGACAGACGTTGTTACCACTTTGCGATATTTGGGACATTGGTTACGTGGCATGGCTCACTTTCACGCACCGCCTAAGGGCTTTTCGTCATATTCAGTAATCAATTGACTCTATGCCACTCCAAATGGGAATCACGAAAACAGACAGAAAAGTTCATCAAAACAGCAATTCGAGAAATTGGAGGAACACTAGTAAAAAAATTTCGTATAGCCACGGCATAGTTACGGAAAAACCGTGGCTACGCTCAAAAAGCCACGACTAAGCTACGACAAAGCCACGGAAAAGCAATCGTGGCAAATTTGCCACAGATTGCCACGTAAAAAACTGTGGCAAGCACAATAGCCACGGAATAGCCATGAAAAGAACCGTGGCTTCCACTTGTAGCCACGAAAGACCACGGATTGCCACAGAATACGTCGTAGCTAGTAAAATAACCACGGAATAGCCGCTCACAGAGTCGTGGATATCAGTACTAGCCACGAATAGCCACGGTATATTCTGTGGTTACTGATACGTCATGTCATAAAGCCACGAATAGCCACGGATTCTATCGTGGCTTGTGCTCTTAGCCACGAATAGCCACGGATTGCGTCGTGGCTGGATCTCGTAGCCACGAATAGCCACGGATTCTGTAGTGGCTTTTGCTTTTAGCCACGAATAGCCACGGATTTAGTCGTGGCTTAAGCTCTTAGCCACGAATAGCCACAGATTGTGTCGTCGCTTTTTTGCTCTTAGCCACGGGTAGCCACGAATTTTTCAGTGGCTAAATCGTGACTATAATTTATATAAGTATATATCGTATTATGGTAGAAGAAATATCATTTGCATCAACCAAAATGTTTAGAAAACCTAAATCTGTTCGCCGCTCTGAAGCTTCATCTTCTCGTCCTCTACCACATAATGAATTTAACCTAATGATGGATGATGAAGGATCTTTGGTTTCGGGTCCAGCTGGTGTGAGACAAGCTGAAGAACGTGCAAGGAAAAAATTAGAACTATCAATGTTACAAGAATGTCCTGGTATAAGCGAGTCTATGTGTAATTCTTATGACAAACATGTACGGATGGTGAATTGTGTTGTTGAGCCAGAAGATCCTTCTTTCATCGATGTCCCTTGGAAGACTACAATTGAATACCTAACACAAAAAGGTAAAATAAAAATGTCATTATTATTATGCAATAATTCTTTTTAGATTGCTTAATTGACAGTTAAATATATGTTACTTATATATTTTGAATATAGGTAGACATACAGGTGGATGGACACTTGTAAAAGAGCTTCATCAGATAAAACCACAATGGTGTCATGTACCTTTTTTGGTAGCAGTGATTCATAAAATGGTTCCTAATGGATTAGGGGATGCGATGGTCATAATGAAGGTAAAATGTATATATAAGTTTTGACAAAAATATGTTCTTAAGTAATTAGATATTTAGTAATCGATAACCGTAATTTTTTATTATTGTAGGATCCGACTGGTACTGTGCAAGCGAGCATTCATAGGTCTGCTATATCTGATAACAAATATGGGTCGCATATAAAGGAGGGTTCAGTGTTGCTCCTAAAGGATGTTGTAGTTGTTAAGTTTGAACAGGCGACAACATATCTTAACATTGCTCTTAAGAACATAACCAATGTAAGTTTCAATTTTATTGTCAAAGGTAGTATATTAAGTAGTATCATTACCGACAGTACGATATATTAACACAAAACTTGCTAATTTGGCAGGTTATATCAAAAGAAAACATGGGTACAACGTTCATACCAGAAAGTGGTCTCAGTGGTGTTAATCATAATCCAAACAATTGGTTATACCCCGAAGATGACGAAGGATCGGATGATGATGAAGAAATTGAGCAGTACATTACGTCACCAATAAAAAGAAACTAAAATTAAAAACTATGTGTTTATATTTAATATGCTTGCAGTTTATTTGTATGTCTATGTTAAGCTATCATGTACTATAGATGGTGTTGTTTATGTAGATGTTTATGTTAAATTATCATATAATATTAATAACTATGTGTGTATGTTTAATATCATTGCATTTTTATGGACATATTGTTATATACATGGTTGTGTTTTATTTATCACTTTATGTAACCTAAAACGTACATAAATTTTTTTAGATTTTTCACAAGTTTTTGTGGCTATCTATGGCGATCCCACAGTCAAATCTCATAGCCACGATAACCACGGATTACCCATTGCTATTATATTGTGCAATCATGACAATTAATTATTATCTTGTTATGTGTGCATAGCCACGGTAACCACGGATTTTCCGTGGCTATTGTATTGTCCTATCAGACCAATTGATTAATATCTTGAACTGTGTGCAAAGCCACGAAATTCTGTGGCTATTTGTCGTAGCTATGTTGTCTATAATTGCGTGATAAAGTTTGTTAGAAGAAATATCATACCAACTCTTCTCTCACTCAAAAAATGAATTCTTTTTTACTTCACGAGAATGGATGGATCGACGGCTAGACAATGCGGGCAAAATATCAACTGAATTCGAAGAAGGTGTTAACAATTTCATGCAATTTGCTTGCAATCAACCATCATATCAAGATCGAGGAACATTGTTATGTCCATGTCCCCAGTGTAAAAACATGAAGCAGCGTGATGCCCGAACTGTTTCTAAACATTTGTATTTTAGGGGTTTCAAAGGAAATTATTATGTTTGGACGAGCCATGGTGAACAATGTTACGATGTTGGAGAATCCTCGATGCCACCTCAATTTGACAGGGTCTCTGACGTTCCTTATGAAAGTACACACATGGAGCAAAATGTAGAACCGGTCGAAGAAGAAAGTGCGCCATGTTTCGACAGTGTGTACCAAACTTTCCAAGCAGCAAATCAACCTCTTTATGGTGGATGTCCGGAAGATTTCTCACAACTATATTTGACTTCAAAACTGTTGCGATGGAAGACAGATTATAATTTGCCTGAAGCCTTATTAGACGAGATTTCACAGACGTTTAAAACGGTTCTACCTGTGCCAAACAAAGCGCCTGCATCCTACTACGAAATAAAGAAGCTGACCAAGGCATTAGGATTGCCTGTACACAAGATTGATGTTTGTGAAGATAATTGTATGTTGTTTTGGAAGCCAGAAGACCGGACCCTTACACAGTGTCGTTTTTGCCAAAAAGATAGATATTATCCCAACAATGGAAAAGGGAAAAACAAACCAAAACAGAGAATGTTTTACATGCCGATTAGGGATCGTTTGAAGCGGTTATATCAATATAAGACGACTGCGTCTCATATGCGATGGCATGCTGAGCATGTTTCTCCGGAAGGGGAAATGCATCACCCCTCAGACGGTGTAGCTTGGAAGCATTTTCAACAGGTATATCCTAATTTCGCTGCAGAAAGCCGTAACATTTACTTAGGCTTATCAACAGATGGATTTAATCCAATTGGTCAGCATGGTGAACCGCATTCTATATGGCCTGTTATAGTTACTCCGTATAACTTACCACCAGGGATGTGTATGAAAAGAGAATATTTCTTCTTATCGGTACTTGTCCCTGGGCCAAAACATCCAAAAAGAAGCCTAGATATTTACTTGCAGCCGTTAATTGAAGAACTACAATTATTATGGAATGATGGTGTTGATGTGTTTGATGTATCTAGAAATGAGAATTTCAGGATGAAAGTTGCGTTAATGTGGACTATAAGCGACTTTCCAGCACATGGAATGTTGTCTGGATGGATGACACATGGAAGACTCGCGTGTCCTTATTGTCTAGATTCAACGACATCAATCTGGTTGCCTCATGGAAAGAAGCATAGTTGGTTTGATTGTCATAGGATGTTTTTACCAGCGAATCATCCGTATCGGCGTAATGTAGCAGCATTTACTCAGGGAAAAGCAGTTACAATTGATCCTCCACCATGGCGTAATGGGCACGAAATTCTATATGACGAAATTAACAGTATTAACGGTTTATCAGAAACAAGGGACTGTGGAGGTAACGGCCACAACAATCCAGCTCGTACTGTAAGGGGTTACGGAGAGTACCATAATTGGTATAAAAAGAGCATTTTTTGGGAATTACCATATTGGGAAAACCTTCTTCTCAGGCACAACCTTGACTTCATGCATATAGAAAAAAACTTCTTCGACAATCTTATCAACACTATCCTGAATGTACCAGGGAAGACGAAAGACAATGTGAACTCAAGGATGGATCTGAAACAGATATGCCGAAGACGCGATTTGGAGCTTACCGAACAAGGAGTTGCGCCTGTACCAATATTCAGATTATCGAGAGAAGGGAAATCTAAGTTCCTAAGTTGGTTGAAGAATGATATTAGATTTCCAGATGGATATGCATCACAGCTCAGTCGATGTGTCAACGAAGTAAATGGTAAACTTTCCGGATTAAAAAGTCATGATTGTCATGTTATTATGCAGCGTCTCCTCCCATTTGCGTTTGAGGAACTTCTGCCAAAACCAGTGCATACTGCAATATCCGGTTAGTTAATGTGTCCAAATGCTAATATTTGTATTATACTTTATGTTATATTCATATAAAAATATTGTTCATTACACAGAGATATCACTTTTTTCCGGGATATCTCTGCAAACACGTTAAAGACTACAAATGTGGAACTCCTAAAAGAAAACATCGCTGTCAAGCTGTGTAATCTAGAGAAAATCTTTCCTCCGTCGTTCTTTGATGTTATGGAACATCTTCCTGTCCATTTACCGGACGAAGCTGCTTTGGGGGGTCTAGTCCAATATAGGTGGATGTACCCATTTGAGAGATTCATGTACCATCTGAAGAAGAAAGTTCAAAATAAGGCACATATTGGGGGTTCAATCGTAGCACAATGTATTACTGAAGAGATTTCTCATGCAACCAGTAATTATTTAAAGGCCGACAAGGTGTCAGAAACCTCTGACGTACGTGGTCATGTAAGATTCTCATACACTTATGAGAATATTCCAAATGTGTTCTTCCATGAAAGCCATGTTAGTGGTAAATCAACTACTAAATGGTTAAATGACACTGACCACAACATCTTGCAAACGTTTATGATGTTAAATTGTGACGCATTTGAGCCATATGAAAGGTAAGTCATTTTCCAAATAAATCTGTTTATGTTTTTTTTATGAAAATATATTGACTAGGTAACTTAAACAAGTATGTTGCCTACAAATGATTTTGTAGGATGTTCGAAGAGTATATGAAAGAAAGTACGCCACTTATCAACGAAGATGAACTTCAGTTAGCTAAAGACAACAACTTCGCAGAATGGTGTAAAAACTATGTAAGTTGCGCAATTTATACACTTTGGTATAAATTTCATATGAATATTGACTAGTAAAATGAAATTTCTTTAATGTTAAGGTCAATGCGGCAACAAATACATATACCTTTCCATTATGGATGCTCGATTTTCTACAAGGACCTAGACGTGATATCAAATCCTGGTCCATGTATTACACACGAGGATATCAATTTCACACGCATGCTCGTGGTCATGATAAGAGGACCCAAAACTATGGGGTTTGTGTTCGTGGAACAACAAACACAGAGTATTACGGATTGATCGAGGATATATTTATGATCGAGTATAATGGCGCTGTTGGTTTGAGGGCAATGATTTTCAAATGTCTTTGGTTTGATACAAGATGTGGCCGAGGTATGCGCATACACCCTTCAGGTATTGTTGACGTGGCTTCACGCAGACAATATGATAAATATGACCCTTTCATATTACCGGGTCAATGCGATCAAGTATGTTTCATCCCCTATCCGCGAGTACGGCGTCCAACTAATGAAGAGTGGTGGGCTTGTACAAAGGTTATACCAAGAGGAGTTCGACAGACCTCCGAAGTAGCTCAGCTTGCGTTACAAGACGATACACACAACCAAGTTGTGGTAGGAAGTACGCTTCTTCGAGTCAAAACACTGGCCGTGGCAAACACCGATGATTATGAGAGTTTAGTTGGTGAAGCTCCAAATGATGAATACGTTTCAGACGAGGATGTACTTGACAGTGGTGATTCAGATTCTGATTCTAGTTAGATGTTTGACTAGTTCGGTTCTTGTATGTGTGAAATATGTACTATTAATTAATTAGATGTATTTTGTTATGTATTTTCTATTAATTAGTTGTAAATTTGTGTTATGTATTTTCTATTAATATTTATGTATAATGTATAATTATGTTACTTTTATGGTTTTATTTTAAATGCATAATGTTTTATTTATTGTAATATATTTAAAATGCTACAATGTATCATTTATTATTTATATGGTATTTATTTATATTAATGCTGAAAATTTATATACTTGAGGTTTAAAATTCAAAACTTAATATAGATTAGGTTATAATTTTTAGAAATATTAGCTATATATATTATTTTGCATTTAAATCTTTAATTTAAATATGACCACGGAAAGCCACGTTTTAACCGTGGCTATTTCTTGTTTGGTCCGTGGCTACTTGTTTTGCCACGGTTTAACCGTGGCTTTCCGTGGCTACCACATTAACTCTATCTTCAACCTCTGCATCTCAGGAGACTTACACGAAAAAATTTCATTTGAGAAAGCGACTTGTTCTTTGAATTCCTTTGGCCGTCGTCTCCTCCTTGTTTCTCTCTTAGCCGCCGCCGCTGTCTTCTCCTTCTTCCTCTCTTTGCCGCCGCCGCCGTCTCCTCCTTCTTCCTCTCTTTGCCGCCGGCGTCGTCTCCTCCTTCTTCCTCTCTTTGCTGCCGCTTCATCTCTTCCTTCTTCCTCTCTTTTCCGCCGCGTCATCTCCTCCTTCTTCCTCTCTTTGCCGCCGCCGTCGTCTCCTCCTTCTTCCACTCTTTGCCGCCGCGTCATCTCCTCCTTCTTCCTCTCTTTGTCACCGCCGTCGTCTCTTCTTTCTTTTTCTCTTTGCCGCCGCCATCTCCTCCTTCTAATTGCATGTAAGTTGCTCTCATTCCAACTTACATGAGAGCAAAAAAAGGTTATTTATATCCAATTTATGCAGCAAATGTTAACATTTTTATAAGAGTAATAATGTTCGCAGTATTACAAATTTCTTATTTAGATATTATATCATAATAGATTTCTTTGAAAAGTCATTTTATGTTTTATACGGCCGTGATCTGTTATATGATCTCTATTTTTTATTTTCTTTTTATTTTTTGTGTGGAAGGATTAGATTAGATCTATCACAGGTTGGAATATCTGTTCAGATTTTTTATCTGATTAGTTTAATATAACCAGAATCATGGATCTTATTTATGTACGAAACATTTCATTTTTCTCAAACTAGTTATGTCCATCTCACCAAAAACATATATTTGTTGAACTATATACTATACTGGCCGGATCGGATCAGTCGAATCCATTTTTATATCTGATCGTTGTTTACAGAACTACTTGTGAGCTGGTCTTCTATTTCGTCAGCAATGAAAGCTATTTGTCTTAAATTTTCTTTGTTAGAAGGAGTTTTGAACTATAAATTGTAATCTGTACATACACCACAGATAAAACTCTTTTTATCACAGACGATAATGATTTCAACCTGCACTATATAGAATTTTGATACCACCCAGACTTTGTGCATATGAAAATCTGAAAAATTAAACTATCACTTACAATATTTTGATTTTTTTACAACGTCGATATGTGATATGTGATTTTGTTGATAGTTGTTGGTTTATGATAGTCCGTTGGTTTATGATAGTTCATTGGTTTGTGAAATGAAATCGATATGTGATGTTATATTGTAAACGTGATATGGTAAACATGATTTCGTTAATTGGTTATTTGGTCATGTAAAAGTAGAAGAAAAATTTGTAAAAAGTAGATTATGAAGTTACAAAGATATGACTCTATTTTATATTGTGTTATATAACTCTACTTTTGATTTATTGCAAACGATTATGAAGTTAGAAAGATGTCTCGTCGTGGTGCTTCGTCTAGCCGTTCCAATCGGTCAGCTATGCCACCGGGAGCTAGTACATCAGTTCCAGCAGCTCGTGCCACCAACTACGCACGTGTCACAGAGCAGGAGTTACTTACAGCACCAGCAAGGCGTTATCAACAAAGACTTCATCCAAGGAAAGAAAATGGGGGCTGTGGTAAACAAGTATTTAAATAGCTAACTAAAATTTGTTTGCATAACGATTTTAATTTAACATTCCAACTTTCTCAGGTTTGGTATCGATAAAGAGGTTTCCCAATTTATAGTTCAAACTTGGCAAGGTAATTTCATGGGTCCGTGGAAGAATTGGTCAGATGTGCCGATTGAGAGGAAGGACATTTGGTGGCACACGTTTATCGTAAGTGTCTATTTTCATTTTTTATGTATAATAATACTTCACAGTTAAAAGTTTGTGATTCTCGATGCTTTGACTAATGTTTTGTTAATTTGGTAGCAAAATTATTATTGGGAGCCTGAGCATCACGCTCTCGTCAACTGGCATTGGCGTGAGTACACCAAACTCACGGTGGGAGAGCGGATAAGCAAGAAGAAACGGCAAAAGAAGAAGCCAAAGTACATCAACGAAGCCGATTGGGCCATCTTGGAAGAATACTGGGAGTCGGAAGAGGCGATTACAAAGAGCGTGAAAGCGCGGGCAAGCCGGACATCGGACTCCCAAGGCACGGGGATGCATAAGCACACAACGGGTCCTCGATCTTTTGCAAAGATTGAGTACGACATGGTTAGTAATTTTTCTATTTTCCTATCTTTGCAAATTTTCTCATGTTATCCATATAATATTTTCTTTATATCTAATTTGTATAATTTTAATTTTTTCACATTTAGATGGTTGAGCGTGGTGGCTCCGAACCACCAGCATTCACAGAGCTGGTGCGCAAAACCCGAACGCGGAAGGATGGGACATTTGTCGACCAGCGAGCACAGAAAATCGTCGAGGACGTGGAGAATGCTGCGACACAGATTTCACAATCAGATACTTCTCCTATGACCGCCTCGTCTATAGCTGGTCCAACTCGTAACTTGATCAACCGCACCTATCTCGAGGTTAGTATTTTTTGGTTGTTTAAAAACTAGTTCATGTGAATTACATTTTTAACTTAGTCTAAGTAACATACTTCCGTGTTTTTATATTAAGGAGATTAAGTGTAGCTTTATATTACGAAGATTAAATCTAGCTTTCGTGTTTCTTATATAACACTTTTGTTTCCTCGTTTTAATACAGCATGTAACGCCATACAAAGGGCGTATTTTCGGGTTAGGGAGTTGCCAGAATCAGTTAGTCGACCCGCAAGTGCCTATACATACTTCCATCTCGCGAAACCTCGACACGGATATTCGTCTCACAGCATTAGAATCTAGTGTGAAGCGGATTGAATCGTCCATTGATACACTACTCATCGCTCTTGGAGTAAACAAGGAGATCCATGTGCCGCATACGATGAACCCGCCTCCAAATGCCGACGTTGGACCTTCTTCCGATCATGCGAGTCACAATGATCAAAATGATTTCAACAATACCGATTTTCAAAATATGGTTGGCGAATTCGACTTGTAGACTTTTAGTTTCTAATTTTAAATATTTATGAACAAAAGATTACTTTTAATTTCTATAAATATTTTAATTTTCATTATATTTATTAATTATTTACGTTTTAAAAATTTTGATTACAAATTTTTATTAATTATTTCGATTTAAAACAAGCTACATATAGCCACGGAAAGCCACGGTTAGGGGCGTGGCTTGCTTCTAAAATTAGCCACGGATAGCCACGGTCGGCGCATGGCCAATAGCTATGTTTTGCCACGACTAGCCACTGTTACTGGCCGCGACTACACCGTAGCTACAGATTGCCACGAATAGCCACGATCTATGTCGTGGCCAGTTGCCACGAATAGCCACGGTCGACGCCGTGGCAAGTTGCCACGGTTTGCCACAATTGTATCTGTAGCTATTTGCGACGATAGCCACGGAATACTGTCGTGACTAGTCCGTAGCTACGTTTTGCCACGGAAAGCCACAGAAAGCCACAGTTTACCAATAGCCACGCCTCTATAGCCACGAATTAAATCTGTGGTTTTCCGTGGCTATATGCTTTTTAGCCACGGATTTTTCTTCTTGTAGCCACGGATTTAGCAGTGGCTATACGGTTTTTTTTTACTAGTGGAAACTTATCCGAAAAGGAAATCTATTCCTAAAAAGAAAAGAAAATGTCGACATGAACCGACTTCAAGTATTTATAAAAGAAGGACACACTCCCTCTTTTCAGCATCTATCCACATATTAAACAGAAGATCGAGTTTCATTGCTTCATTAATACAAAAATCTCTGAATTTCCTAAATTTTTGCACCATTCGAATCCTAGTTCAATAGCTAACTGGAATGAAAATATTAGTGGAATATCTAAAAACTACGCTAAAAAGACTCTAGACAAAGTAATAAAGTTATGTCTATATAATGAAATAGTTATGTCAAAAAAAAAAATAGTTGTGATCTCCTAATACCAAAGTGGTATGATCTCCATGATTGACGTGAACCGCTTAAATACTTCCTTAAAATTAACTTTTTATGGTTGCGTGCGATCATTTACTGTACCCATATGCTTAAAATAGAACCAAAAGTAGTTTTCCATAGATGAGATAGATTTGACTTTTAGCTTTATTATTTATTTATTATTTTTAAATAATATTTTTAAATGAATATTAATCCAGAAAAAATCGTTTTTATAATCAATGTATTATTTAAAACTGATAGTTTAGAAGGCACAATTTGGATAAATTTCGACAAATTGCTAAGTTATTTTAAAAGCCATTGTTGTTTGATTGCTTGAAATTTTGGTTATGAATTAGATTCAAATCAATGAATCTTCTTTTCTGTGATTCCGTAGTGAGACTATTGTGTAGTACAGAAAGGAAGAAGAATCGAATGTGGGCACTTCTTGTGCCAGCAACAGACCGTGAAGCTCTTTCCTTAACTCGTTTACTTCAGGTATCGCGCAGATCAATCGTCACACTGTATTGCTGCTCGTTCCTTCGTGTTCCTTATTTCCGCTCTGTTTGACTTGCGTTGCACGGAAAATTGTAGCTAGGGTTCTCAGGTCCGATTGTGTTAGCTGCTTTGGGACAAGCAGCTGTATATATTGAAGACAACTCGAAGCCACCCCCAAATACTAAGTCTCCTTTAGATTTTATGCTTTGTGAGTAACAATAGATTCACCCTTTTGCTCTGTTCTTGTAGGCTGTAAAGATTGTTAAACAAGTATTCACTGTGTTTCCTGACTATGCCATTATTGTTCCTGCTCTTCTAACTGGTGGTGTATGGAATCTTCCTTAAAATTGTAACTTTACACTTGGTGTTGCAATTGGATCCATGCTTTCAAAACCAATCAAAGATGTGAAAGAGATACTGAATAAATTCCATAACAAGGTTTTCACATTCGAATACAAATACGATGGAGTGCGTGCGCAGGTAACTAAATCGGATGGTGAATGCTATTCCTAAAGGAGAGTTATTTTATGTTTTTGGCTTATGATCGATCAATCAATTACTGCAGATACATTACATGGAGGATGATACATTCAAGATTTATAGTAGAAATGGTAAAAGAAACACTGAGAAGTACACCGATGTCATTCTTGCTTTATTCAAGGTAGAGTTTTGGTGTGTAGATTGTTGAAAACATTAGAAAGAACCAATCTTTCTTTCTATTGAATTTACTTTGACCTTCTCTATGCAGATTAAAGAACCCCTCTGTGATTTTAGTCTAGATTGCGAGGTTGTTGCTTTCGACAGGACGAACAATATAATTCTTTCGTTCCAGGTAACTCATAAGCGAAGAGCAAAGTTGTTTTCTTGCAATTCTGTATATTAATGTGAAGTATGTTATAATACTCAATGGTTAATTTACTTTGATTGAAAGTAGCTAATTTAACTTTGTGATGTTATCTAGGTTTTTATATTTCTTGTTTTTCTTAGGATTCGAGCACTCGAGCTCTTAAAGATGTGAATGCCAGTATGCATCTTTGCTTTTGACATGTTATATCTAAATGGCCAATAACTTTTCCAGCAGATTCTTAATATTCGTCGAGAGGTGAGCAATATCATTCATAAAAGGATTTTCTTTTTCTTTGGTTTCAATAAAGTATTTGCTGTGTAATCATTTCTGTGCAACTTGCTTCTACCAGAAGCTATATGGTTCATTTAAGACTCTAACATCCAGCGATATTGATGAAATGCAAAAGTTTTTTGATGCTTCTGTTGACATTGGGTATATATATCTGACATTCCTTGTTTCTTAACTTTACCTTGTAATCTTTATGATGTTCCAGTTATTTTGCAGCTGTGAATCATTGAACTCGGATGCAACCTATGAGCCTGCAAAATATTCAAATAATTGTCTAAAACTGAAGAAAGGCTATACGGGCAGGCAATACTCATATATAAACAATTTTGTTGATCGAAGACGAGGCCTTTACTGACTTTAGAGTTTATTTATGCAGCATTGGGGATTCTTTGGATCTTGTACCAATTGGTGCAGACCATGGAAAAGGCAAACGCAAAGTTGAAAACAATTACAATAAAAATGTATTAGGTTTTACATTTTGACCCTTGCTATGCTTTTGTAGGTTTCTATGGTTCAATTTTACTAGCTTGCTACGATGTTGATAAGGAAGAATATCAGAGCATTTCTAATCTCGGTATGCACCTTGGCACATTTTGTTTTTTACCATATTTCTCAAGTTTCTTATGCCTTGGTTTTACGGTTTTGGCTACTGGATTTTCTGACGTCAAGCTTGAAGAGTTGTCTTCTCGTCTTCGCTCGAAAGTGATTGATAAACCACAAGTATTGATTTTTATTTCTTCTCTCTGACGCCTTTCTATTTGCTGCACTATAAAATATGTCTCTTGCTTGAGTTTTTGTTCTTTGTAATGATCCAAATATCCAGCACAACTACCGAGTTAACAACAGCGTGAAACCACCAGATGTTTGGTTCGAGTCCACTGAGGTAGGCTTATTTATGCTTGTACTAATATTTGCAAAACACTATTCTATATTATGGGTCAAAGCTAAATGATATGGTTGCTTCAAAGGTGTGGAAAGTGATAGTAACTGACTTGACAATTAGTCCCCAGTCTCTGGCAGCTATAGGCATTGTGGACCCTGATAAGGTTTGACTTATTCTCTTCTTCTTCCTTTTCGATTTGAATCTATGTGATGATGATTATATATTATTAGCTATAAACCATTGAGTTATAAAAGGGAATTTTGTTTGGTTTAAAAGGGAGTTTCTCTGAAAGACAAGAAGCCAGAGGAAGCAACCACATCTGAGCAGGTCAAGTCTCATTCCTAACCACACTCATTGTTTTAACAATGGAAAAACAAGACTAGGCTGGTTTCTAATTTTCGATTTTGCTACATATTTTCAGGTTGCTGAGATGTTCCATACGCAAAAACAGAATCATTTAAGCAACCAAACCAAAGGCGGAAGTGATTGAACAACTTTAATTTGGTCTCTGAGCATATTTTCCTGCTAGAGATAGCTAATGATGTTACATCGTGTGTTTTCGTTTTCAACCGTAACTGCGTTATGTGAAAATGTTTTAAGAATAAATTAATGACCAAAAGGTTTTGATTCATTGCCGGCTGTCACAAAGTCAATCATTCTTGGCACTCGGCGCATGTCTTTGATCAACCCCGGTTCCGTCACTCGTATCTGGTTGAACCAGTATTTCCTTTCCGCCGTTCCTAGGGACCACCCACTCCCGTTCCTTGGGTGTTGGTGTCCACACATTTATGAGATTTGGTTGATTGGTAACGAAGTCAATCCACACACACATTGGCAGCTGTAACAAAGTCAATCCACACATATATGAGTCTTGTGATATAAATAAATAAATACAGCACTATTTAGTTTTAGTTTTAATTAAGTGATAAAAATTATTCAAACCGCTTGTATATCTATTTATGAAATAAAATTGGAATTATATTTTCCCAATGAGTTGGTATTTCCAACAAATTATAAGTATCATCGCCTTGGTCAGATTTGGGTTTGTTGATCAAATGCGACTGAAGTTATCACCACTACAAGAAAACACGATGTTTCCACGAATTTCTGACGGATTCGTTTGCTGTTCTAGATGGTCGAAAATCGGAGAATAGTCGGAAAATCGTCGGTATTTCCGACGGAATTCCAACGAATATCGGACATCAGAAATCCGTCGGTAAACCGTCAGAAAACAGCCGTTGGGAGTCCGTCGGTTATCCATCAGACCAAATTTCCGACGGTTAAAAATCCGACCGATCCGAGAAACGAGACATCCAACGGATTTCTGATGGTTAAATATTCGACGGATCCGGGAAACGAAAAATCCGACGGATTTCCGACGGTTAAAAATCCGACGGATTTCCGACGGTTAAAAATCCGACGGATTTCCGACGGAGATTAAAATAATTTAATTTAATCATTTTAATTATTTTCAATAAATCTTGAAAATAAAATAAAATAAAATATTATATTATATTAAAATTAAAATTCAAAAAACAAATTGTTCAGATTAAAATATAAAAAGTATGAAAGATAAAACGAATTAGAAAAATTGAAAAAACTTAAATACTAAAAGTCCGTCGGAGGAGGTTGGAAGGATCGGAAGAATGCGTCCATCTGATCCTGCATCGCCTTCAGCTGTGCAGTCGTGCTCTCTTCAATCGTCTCGATCTTGTTGTTCAGATCCTCGATCTCGGCTGACTTCTCCGCTAGGTGAGCTCTAAGAAGCGAATCTCCGCAATACCTCGAAGTTGTCGAGGATGGGGATGAGTACTCTTCTGGAAGTCCAAAAACACGTCCTTTGGACTTCGGAGTGACCTAACAATTAAAAATAAAAAATGTTTAAATATGATTAAAATGAAGATAACACTTAAACAAACGCAAATAAATAAATGAAATGTTATTTACCTCGTAGACGAACTCGTTGAGCTTATCAACGAGAACTTCAGAATATATAGGAGTTCCGTCGACAATCGGCTGCGATTGTAGAAACTCCTCTCCTAGTCGGGTGACATTATCGACGATCTCCCGAGCAACCGGATCTTGGATTTGGTCCGTGCTCCGGTTCGTGTGCACATCTCGTAGTAAGGCGAGATACGAAGGCCGGACACCATGTTCATAGAACTTAAAAATTTTAAACATAAATATGAGTAAGCAACTAAAACAATTTTTTAAAAATTATAAAATTAGAATAACTTACCAGTTGTTGTTCCCGAGAAGCCTTGCTTGTAGCTCCCAAATTGTGGGTCGCAATCCCTTTGCCCTTCCGGTCACTTTTCCGGTTGGTTGATTGGGTTGTGGAATGAGCTTGCATGTCTTCCTTCTTCCAATACGCAATAAGACCGTTCCATAGGTCCGGGTTTCCAAGCAGCTCCTTCGGAATATCATTCTGGAGCTACTTCCCCATCCACTCGTTCAGCTTGCGGGAGTAGACAATCGATGCCTTAGCATCGAAGTCACGGCGATCCCGAGACATAAGGTCTCGTTCCCAAGTGAAATCTTGCTGAAAAAACATTAATAAAACAGTAATCAATTTAAATTTAAATAGTAAATATGAAAAACTATAAAGTTAAAAATATTACCGCAAACTGCCGAAACCATAATTCTTGGTCAGCTAACAGCATCTGGGTGTATGTCGGATACGGATGTTGCAGCATTCCGTTTAGCATCCGGTTTATAGACTTCGTAATCCGATTATGGGATAAATGGAATGTAAGGAAAACAAAAGTTATAATTCTTAACAATAATAAATGTAAAGTTTAAAAAATTAAATAACGTATTACTTACCAAGTATTGTTGTCGTCACAATCTGGATGAAAGGGCGGCAATCTTTCCCGACCGGGTTGGGAAACAAAATCTTCAATGCTCATCTGGTTAGGAGCAGAAGCAGCATGAGGAGTTGGTGAAGGAGATTGAGTCTCCGGCACAGGAGCAGATCGGTTTTGACTCGTGGAACGGCGACGTCTCGCACCACCGGATTCGGAGACGGAATGAAAGCGACCATAATTCCTGGAAAAAAATAGAAATATTATAACAACATTACTAAATTGAAATGAAAATAAAAATTTTGAATTTTATTAAATAATAATTAAACGTTTATTAAATAGAAAACATAAAATATTATGAAATTTAAAAAACAATATATGTTATTAAATTTTATCAAATAAAAAATATATATTACAAATGTTTAAATTGACTAAAAATATTTTTTTATATATATAATCCATTTTTAAAAACATCTATATAATTATATAATCTTTAATATTATAATTATAATATATAAAATACGTTTTATATCCATTAATAAATTATAAAAAAATATTTACAATCATATTAACTTATATCCTAATTGTTCAATCAAAACCTAATTGTTCAATCAAAACCACTAATTCTAATATTATAAACCTAAAATCAACTTTCCAATTATCTAAATCACCATTTCATATCTAAAATCAACATTCCATCTCCTAAATCTACTAAAAAACATAATAACTTACATGTTTGGACGGATTGGATCCATTGGAAATGGATTTTGATGAGTGTGAGACTGATAAACTACGATTTCACGAAGTTTTGGAAGATTTAAGAGTTTTTGGAGATTTGGAACTGTTTTTGCGAATGAGTTCGGGGAAGAAGCAAGGTCTGGTTATAAAGGAAAATTTCCAACGGATATATCCGTCGGAAATCGCGATATAAATAAATCGTGTCAACGATGGTTACCGATGCAATTTACATGCAATCCGTCAGAATTTCCGACGTATTGTGCAGAAATTTAGGTCATTTCTTACACATCCGTCGGGATTCGGTCGGAAATTCCGACGGATTTTCGACGGAATCACTTAACCCGATAAAACATTGGGAATGTACGTTTCCGTCGGAAATCCGTCGGTTTTAGGGGAAAAATTAGATACCTTGGTTATTCAAAAAACTTTTCCTGGTATTATTTTTTTGGATCCGTCGGGAATCCGTCGGAAATTCCGACAGATTAGGTAAAAACTATGCTCCGCGAAAACAGAAATGTGTTTTCCCGGTGAAAATTTTGCGCATCCGTCGGAACTCCGTCGAAAATTCCGACGGATCCTCGAAAATTTCGTGTCTACTCGAATGTCAGACAACCTTAAAACTTGGCACGTGTTTCCCCGTTTCCATCGGAAATCCGTCGGTTTTTTCCGACGGATTTAGGGTTTTGATGTTTTTTTTTTTAGATTTTTTTCCCGCAGATTGTGATCATGCAAAGCCATTAACACCTTTGAATGTAGTAAATATGTATTTCTATTTGAAAAAAGTCATATAATAGCTAAATACATGAAACTATTTTCTTTTCGCAAAAGCCTACTATAACTTGTATGTAATGTAATGAACGTTTAATCAAAAGGATCGAACATTTACCATTTTCAAACAAACATCAACTTTCATGGTGTGATTTTAATTGAAACTCGAAAATTTCAGATCTGTTAAGTTTCCAAACCAAGTACTTAGTATCTCGGACTAAATAGGTGTCTGAAAACCCATTTTCGTCAGAAATCCGTCGGTTTTTAAGAATTTCCGACGGATTTCCGACAGAACACTTTAAAAATAAATGAACCGTCCGAAATCCGACGGTTTTTTAAGAATTTCTAATGGATTTTCGACAGAACGCCTTAAAAATAAATGTTCCGTCGGAAATCCGTCGGTTTTTTAAGAATTTTTGACGGATTTTCGACAGATCTTCTTAAAAATCCGACAGAGTACCGCCAGAAAAGTACAAAACTTGAAATAAAGTTTGCCTAAAGTCTTTAAACTTGTAACATTCATTTTATTGTAAAATATAGTTTCGAATATTACAACATTTATTAAGAACCGAAAATTAATGTGAAAGCGTAGATTTATATTTTAATCCATCTCATCCTCAGAGTCTTGAATAACTAACGGTGCAATCATTTGATGTGTTCCGATGACTTTAACTATATTGTTTTTGGTAATGTTAGAAAGTGTTCACCACGGGGTGAAACAGTAACCCCCACATTTTGGAGCAAAACAACCGCACCAACTTTAAGAACTTCGTTAACACTGTCAAGAAGGAAAACTTTCTTTTGGATAGACGCACCCATTGTTTTTGTCGGGTCTTTGACAGTAGCCAAACCATCCCCAAAATATTTTTCTCCAACTCTTTAATCATTACCAAAACCTACAGTCCGTTATAAGTATGTTAACAAGTGAAGTAATTTTGAACAAACAAATATATAAATTACTCTTTAGTCCTTACGTTTTTAATCTTCCTCCACAAAGTGCGGCTAATGCGTATTTCATTCAACGGAGTCCATTCTTTCCCAGACTCACATATGTATTGTATAGCTGAAGTCCAACGTACCTCGTTGAAATCTGGGTCACCTTCGCTTAGCACATCATTGTAAAACATTTGCGTTGTCATTATAGGTTGTTTTGGTGCAAAGCTTGAACTGGCTTCGTGGTATAACTTGCGTCTGCGCACACGAAGATTCACAAAATGCTTTGTGCCTGGAAGTAATGGTTGTTCCCGTGGCAATGGAGTAGGCAGTAGAACTTCTTGTGGAGCATCTATGACATTGATGAAAGGGACGGGTTCTGGAGGTGGGGGTTGGCTTGGCCAAATAATGTTTACCTCATTTTCTTCATCTGGAACTGAAGGATCGAATGAGGAGTTAGCCATTTGATAGAATTTTAGTAAGGTAATGGTTGTAGATTTCGTTTGTTTTTCTTACCGAAGAAAGAGTAACCCACTATCTCGTGTTCGTCGGAAATCCATCGGAATTCGCATTATCCGAGTTTGGTGTACCTAACTCGGAAGGAAAAAAGTGTGTAAACCAAACTTTGATGAACAAAGTTAAGTGGACCTAATTCGGGAGGAAAATGTGTGTACCTAACCCCCAGCCGTCGGAAATCCGTCGGAATTACTTAAAAGATAAAGTAAAAGAAGATGGTGTACCTAACTCACACGAAAAGAGTACAATAAAATTTATTGAGAAACTATACAATAGATATCTTAACACAATATGAAACAAACTGCAAACATAGTTTCATATAGAACACTTAATTTGCATTCTCAAATTCTTCCTTGTGGAATTGGCAATAATTTGGATACTCGTCTATAGGACAAGCGTAGTCGAGCTTATGTTCTACCATTACGCCACAAGTAGACGTGTTACCGTACCGATGGTCAAGACTTGCTGTTGTTAATTTCTCTATTTCATCCAAATCAAGTTGCTCTGGTGGTGATTCAACGGGTTGGGCATACCCACTGAGCTGGTATTCATCATTCGTGTGAGAATCCACCAATTCTTCCCCGAAATCACCAGCGGTATGCCGGTTAAATGACAGTTGATCACACAAATGAGAGTCGTGATATTTGTTTGTTTCTAACCCAGCGTCGAGTTCTGATTGTGGAGTCGTCCATCCCCATTTGATTCCATCTCCGTTCGCTCCCTGTCCCATTCCGCTACCTTATCTTTCAGTTGGGAGTCAGTTATACCCGAGAAATCTTCTATTTCTCTATCTGAATCGGAATCCTTTGACATTTTCAATACTTTGAAAGGCTAGTTGTAAATATAATGATAGTATTATATATATAGACGAACTGTAATAGGAATTAGGTTCCAACTACATCAAATATTGAAAACGTGTTCATAATGTGGGCAAGTAGGTACACTAAACATTTCACACGTATCAATTCCCTCACACCGGTTTCATACCAACCAAAAGATAAAACATAATAATGTATATACATTTACAGTAACAAATATAAATGACCTAAGCCATTAGTCCTCCTCTTCATCTGATCCGCTCGAGGAAATTGAGGCGGAATCGTCTTCGAATTCTCCACGTGAATCATCTGAGTCTGAATATCTGGCCGGCTTGTGATGCTAAAATAAATGGATCGTACTTAAGAAGTCGTCGTCTTGAATGTATCGATGTCACACCAAAGCGATCAATTTGAACACTGCGACCAATGAATGGATCATACCAATCGCACTTAAAAACAATGCACCTCAAATCCAACATGCCAGGATATCGAACTTCTAAGATTTCATTCAATATGTCGTAATATACAACATCACTGGATCACACAGAAACACCATAGTCTGAAGTAGGTTTTCTTCTTCCCTCGTCATGAATCCTATACGCATATCTACGTGTACAATACCTTGGATATAAAGTTGCAATATTAGTTGGACTAGTAACAAAGTCAATTACCCAAGACGGAAATTCTTGTCCATTTTCAATGCCCTCTGAAACCTATGAAAATATAAATCAAGAATTTTAATAACAATGCGATAAAAATTGCAAATTCATTATAAATTAGTTAAATTTTTTATACACTTACGTAATACCTCATCCAAGAAGCAAATTCTTGTTCTTTTATAATATCGAGTTCTGCATCAGTCTTTTTTGGATAATAGTCTCGCACTAGCATCATATAAATCCTGTAATGTAATACATAACAATGGTTATAATCAAATAGCAAATAAGACCAAATGATTTGTAAATAACATTAACTAACTAAATATTAATTACCTTTCGTACTCCCGTATATCCTCACAATTTGTGAGAATATATGTATGCAAGTGCGAAAACTCCTGCTCAGATAGTTTTCGTTTCTTTCCTTTTCCACTAACTCGCCCAATTTGTGAAAACAAATCAGGAACATACACCGGATACATAGCTCTCCCACCCCTATCATCATGGCGTGTAAGCCGTCTACTCTTAGTATGCACTTCAGATGGAAAATAATATTCAGCAAATTTTGAAGCTTCTTCGATGAGGCTTTGTGCGACAATAGATCCTTCAACTTTGCTTAAATTTTTAACCTTTTTCTTCAGATGGAACATGTAACGCTCAAACGGATACATCCAACGGTACTGAACAGGACCTCCAAGTGCAGCTTCTCGTGGGAGGTGGATAGGAAGATGTTCCATAACATCAAAGAAAGACGGTGGAAATATCTTCTCAAGGTTACAGAGGATGACTGGTATATTGTCCTGTAAATTTCGTATACCCTCTAACGTAAGTGTCCTGGTACATAAATCTCGAAAGAAACCACCGACTCCTACAAAAACATAAAAAAACAATGTTGTCGTTAATATTAAGTAGGTAACTAAGAAGGTTAATGAACAATATAATAGTTTATAAATATATCTGTAATTGCTTCGTAGATGTTTTTGTTAAGAAGATGTACAAATGCAAATGGAAGAAGACGTTGCATGACAACATGACAATCATGACTCTTCATTCCAATAAACTTTCCTTCTGAGAAATCAACACAATTTCGCAAATTAGAAGCATATCCATCGGGGAATTTTACATCTTCTCGAATCCAATCAAAAAATGCTGCTCTCTTCCCACCATCTAACCAGTAGGCAGGCATAGGACATATACCATTTGGCATAACATGAAGATAATCCCGACAACAAATCAGTGGTAAGTCTAATCTGGACTTCATATTGTCTTTCGTCTTCCCTTGAACGTTTAAAACAGTGTTCATTATGTTGTCAAAAAAGTTTTTCTCAACGTGCATTACATCTAGATTGTGCCTCAACAAATGATATTTCCAATAGGGCAAATCCCAGAAAATACTCTTCTTATGCCAGTTGTGATATTCACCAACACCGTCAACAGGTAAATGCCCATTACACCCGCAAGTAGGAGTCCTCTCAGCGCCAAAATCTTGTAATTGCTCTAATATACAATGGCCATTAATCTCGGGAGGTGGACACTCAAACACTTGTTTGTTCTTAGTAAACAATGTTCTCAACCGACAGTAAGGATGATCAATAGGTAAAAACCTTCTGTGGCAGTCAAACCAAGACGTCTTTCTTCCGTGTTGTAATTGGAATGCATCGGTGTAATCTTGGCAATACGGGCAAGATAATCTTCCATGCGTTGACCATCCTGATAACATACCAAATGCTGGAAAATCACTTATTATCCACATAAAAACCGCACACATCTTGAAATTCTGCTGCAAAGAAACATCAAATGCTTCAACTCCATGCTACCATAGTATTTGTAACTTATAGATCAATGGTTGTAGGAATACATCAAGTGACCTCCGTGGATGCTCTGGACCGGGAACTAGCACAGAAAGGAACAAAAACTCTCTACGCATGCACAACGAAGGTGGTAAATTGTAAGGGGTTACAATTACCGGCCACAACGAATATTGCCTTCCATGTTTTCCAAATGGGTTAAATCCATCTGTACATAACCCAAGGTATACATTTCTACGTTCATACGCAAAATCTGGATACATTGATTGGAAATGTTTCCACGCTTCTGCGTCTGACGGATGTGTAATCTCTCCATCTTGACGATGCTCTGCATGCCATCTCATAGCCTCTGCTATGCGTTGAGATTGATATAACCTTTTCAATCTCTCCGTTAATGGTAAATACCACATCCGTTTATAAGCAATTTGAACTCTTCCACTACTTTCTTGAAACCTCGGTTTTCTACAAAACTTACATCTTGTACGGTTTTCGTCTTCTCTCCAATATATCATACAGTTGTCGATGCAGACATCTATTGTTTGATACGTAAACCTAGACCACTGACTAGTTTTTGTACCTCATAATATGATACTGGTGAAAGATTATCTTCAGGCAAAATATCTTTCACGAAATCTGCTATTGCATCAACACATTATTCCGCTAAATTGTAGTCCGTCTTTATAGTCATCATTCTACTTGCAGATGATAACGGTGAATGCCCTTCTCTACAACCACTATATAGTGGCTGTTTTGCTGCATCTAACATATCAAAAAAATTTTGCGTTTTCACATTTGGTTCTTCACCTCTACCTCCATCATAACCGGCCGACGACATGTTCTCCCTAAACAAATCATTCACCATCTCAATCGTACTGAAACTTACATCTACTCCCCTTCTATTTTCTATGCTATCTGCAACATTTGGTTCACTAGTACTACCATAATCACAATTCGTTTTTCCATATAAATACCAATTCTTATACCCGTCCATAAACCCATTGCTATACAAGTGATTCTATACTAACTCAAGCTTAACATTATGAGAATTCCGGCATATATTACAAGGACATTTAATCTTACCATTTTTTTTTGCTCCCCGTTGATTTCCGGCTAATTCTATGAACTCACATATTCCTCGTGCATAATCATCTTTCAATAGGTTTGACTCCGGATCTACCATAGGTTCGTCCATCCATGACCGAAAGTAATTACCTGAAGACATTTTGTAACAATATATAGATTGAATTGAGTTGGATGTGTGAATGAATTGAAAAATGTGGAATCATATATAGTACTCGGGGCCGTCGGAATTCCGTCGGAATTCCATCACAATATAAACGTTTTAAAACGGCTAAATAAACGATCTTATTACTCGACAAATATCCGATGGTTTTCCAACGGATTTCCGACGGAATTCGTCGGAAATCCGTCAGATAACCGTTGGAATTCGTCGGAAATCCGTCGGATAACCGTCGGCATATAACGTCTACAATTTCCGATAGAAGTCCGTCAGATTTCATTAAATTTCCGACGGGTGTCCGTCGGAAATCCTGTTGGAATACAATGTAAACTATTTCCGACAGATTTCCGACGGTATTGTCTCCATCCATCGGAAATCCGTCGAAAATCAACCGACGGGTTCCATCCGTCGGAAATCCGTCGAAATTCCGTCAGAAAATCGTTGCTGAATTTCTCTCGTAAATCCGTCGGAAATTCTGTCGGAATTCCGCATGTTTTCTTGTAGTGTGCATTTTTCAAAAGTTAACAGCTCATAACATGCTTAATTCGTCCTTCTGGTACAAGAACTCTACTGGTTTTCTTGTTTGTGTATGTGTTACCTTTGAACATCGTCAATTGTGGGATGATTTCAATACAAGCTTGGCACTAGGTAGATCTATAGGGAAGAAGCTTGATCAAGTACTAATTAATGAGAGGTAGCTAAGTATGTATCATTATTCTCTTGCTTCATTCTAAGCTTTAGGGATGTTGGATCATACAAAAGAATAGTTAACCCCAGTAGCATAACACATAGAAACCGTCGGTCGTTCAAGCTCTTTGACTACTTGATAATGCTCTCTAAATTTCTCCAAACTGTATCCATGAGTTTCTCTCTTTCGCTTCCACAAGAAATTGAAAGCTTAGAAATCAAATCTAGGTGCTTTGAACACAACAATATATGGGTACTTGGTGAATCATTATGATGCAGCCCTTTAGCTCTTCTATGATTGGCAAGCTAAAACAATGTTAGAATCTTGTAGGCAGTTTTTACGAAATAATGGATACAATTGATAGATGCGGAGACTAGAAAACCTCTTATTTTTTTCGTGTTGCATAGTCGAGAGCTTCTCATAACGCTAAATATAGTCTTCCTATAAAAATATAAAAGAAACCTAACTCAACAAAAGATATTTATGGTTAAACAGTAAATTGTTTCAAAACTTTTATGCAAACTATTTTTTGACATTTCCATAACATTTACTTGGTTATGCAAAGATCAGTCACATCTAACTGAAGAAGAGATGACGTATAGCAATCAGTTTCCATATGCCTATGTTATTGGTAGCTTGATGTACATGTTGATATGTAAGACCTGATATTGTATTTGCAGTGAAATTTGTTAGTAGATTTATAAACAATGAAAGATGTCTTAGATAGGTGTATAGTCATGTTGATGCTAATATATAATGGAGGTGACGTTGATGCCTACACTTTTGGTGGAAATGCAATTTCTTTGAATTTTAAAGTTGCAAGATATCGTGCATCTATCAAGTTGTTAAATTGAGTAAGTTGCTTTCAAAGAAGCAACAAGAGAGATTATGTGGTTACATACATTTTCTTCTGCAATAGTTGGGTCAAGACCATGAGGGAAATGCAACACAGTGATAGCTAAAGTTTCATGGATTTGGCGAAATTCCGATTTACTATGCTCGAACGAGACACATATATCTTCGGTATCACTTCATCGTATCAGCTTTGCAAGCAGGAAGCAGGAGTTTTAGTGCTTGAGAAGACCACATGAAGTTCTAATCCAACAGAGACGAAAATCGTGATATATGATAATGTGATGTTGTGTGCAATTTAGTAGGACTTCTAGACTAAGGATCGAATCCGTCGCTCGTAGACATGCGTTATCAGCCGAATTATTAAGTTATTATATCTTTGACAGCTAAAAATATATTGTAAAAAATTGATGGACTATTTTTTAATATTGCCTTCAATATTTGTTTTTTTTGTGTTCTAGTATCTATATAATTTATATCTAAAACTCATTTTCAAGTTATTAGAATATAAATATTTCTATATTATCTAACAAATAAATAAATTATATGAACTGTTTAATTTTTTTTTTGATGTTTTAGAAAATAATGATCTCCAAAACTTTCTATACAATTAAAAAAACAACAACAAAAAAGGTAGAAGTAACGAGCATTTGCAAAATTCAAGTTATTTCCTCTACAATTTAAAAGTTGATTGGGTAATAATAACTTAATTGCTTTGCTAATCAATCCCTACTCATGTGTTTTAGCAATGTCTCTCATGGCTTGGTTTTCGTAGATAATACGATTAAGAATTATTTTTTTTCATGGCAGACATTTTAAGAATTTAAGAATTTTTTATATTATTTGGTTGACAAGATCCAATTCATAATTTAATCTATATTATTTGAGATAGAACGATTATTGAAGTCGAATCCGGTGGAAGCAACCGTAAAGATGAACCTTTAACAATTTAACCACTTGACTAGTTAAAGACTCTTCTAATTTTTGTTTGCTTCTTTCAAAAATATCTAGATTATGATAAGATATTAAAAGATTGCTCTATTAAATTCTTTAATTTATGAATATGTTCTCTGAAGATTAAATTGAATGATTTCCTAATATATTTGTTTAGAGTTGCATTATTGAGTAATCTTGTTTATATTTATATGGTAAATGAATCAGTCTTGTTTTAAGAAAAGTTATAGATATGTTAGACTTTTCCTGATATTGACTTTTCTGTGTGTTTTTAATAAACATTTACTTATATATATATATATATATATATGTTAGTAACGTCCAGTTGTAGAATACTACTAATCTTGTGGTAAAGATGCTTTCTTTTGCAGTAAAGAGCTTTTTGCAGGTCCATTATAAATAAAATACATGAACCAAAAATCAAATAACCAGATTAACCATACACACATTATATAATAGAACCTCGAACTATAACAAATTTATGCACTTTTTTTTGGTGCAAATTTATGTACTCTTTTTTTTACCGAACACTATTCTGCCAGGAAAAAGATTTTTTTATTTTCTTTTATTGCCACTAATGCTTAATTAGTATTTATATTAGGGAGAGAATCTTGCTAAATTCATGCAATGATTTGATGTCTCGAGATTTCAATATATTTTAGTAAAGTCAAAGATTCTGAAGTTCAGGTCCGAATGTTACATCCTAGACAGCATCCACCGACTCGCGAAGACAAATCTTCACAATTAATTCTTATAAAAACGGGAAAAATGTCAAAAAATTACGAATTTATCGATTTATGCTATTTAAAATATGGATTCTGTTGTACATTATTTAAATCATGAAATTGCGTTGACTAATATTTTGAGATATGAATTTTTGTTGATCAAACCAAATAAGACACAATGTTAAATCCGATAACAGACCAATTGACATATGTTAATCAATCCGTTAACTAATCCGTTAGTAACAAAACGACAACATTTTGATTAAAGTCGAAATTAATACCTCTGAATTTTGTAGTTAATACACCATCTACAATCTCATCATTGGTTAGTTTTTTAAGCTCAAGAGCTTCTTTGCCTGCAAATCAAGAAAGGAAAACCTTTGAATTTGCTATGGATTGGGGTCAAACACAAGTTGCAAAGTTGACAAGTTTCTCTGAGACATTTCAACAAACAGCTTGTTGACAACTACATATCCCAGCCTTTTAATAGCATCAGATTTGAAATTTGGCAGAGGAAGACTAACAATTCACCTTCTTCATCATCACTCTCAATCCCTGCTTTAAGCACTCCAAAAGAAACAGTAACAATAACATGATCTGCAAAAACAAAAGACCCATCTGAGAAATGCAGATTAACAGACGACTCTCGTTGTACTTGGCCTCTTCATTACTCTGCCATTCAATCTTCGTGACCTTTCGATCCAATTGGATAACACCTTGAGGAAGAACATATGCTAAATGATGAATAACACTGAGATAGCCTTTAGCAATGGTGATTTCTTCACCTGGAAACATCTGATACTCACTCTCCGTTGCAACATTAAGCGTCGAGAGATCATCAACGGATGTATAAGTCCTATATGTGTTACTAAACATCGTAACAATCGCTTATTTAAGAGATTTTCTACTCCATTTCCCATATTCTTTGACTCCATTATCTCCTCCTCTTTTATTGCTGATTGAATCCCAATAAGCATCAAACCCAGATTTCAGAAACGATCCAACACTACGAGGAGAACAAACCTTAGTGGCAGTAAATATCAGTCAAACGACCCAAATCGGTGTTGGCTTGAGAGATCTCTTTCCCCTGAGCTAATTCCATGCGAGCATTGAACAATCCAAAGATATGTTCAACAATCGAAGGCTCAATCTCGAATCCACCCTCAGCGAATGTTTTAAGTTTATCAATGCTAAAATCCATAAACTCCCATGGCTCGTCGGAGACAAGCTTCCACCAATCCTGTGGATCCACGTGGCACCTATCTCAATCTTATCGCCGGAGAACTCAGAGGTATTAATCCTCCCGACGATTCTAGAACAACCTTAGACGACGGAGAGCTCGAACATGTTGTTTTGAATCAAAATGTCGTCGTTTTGTTACTAACGGATTGGTTAACAGTTGTCAATTGGTCTGTTATCGAATTTAACGTCGTGCTTTTTTTGGTTTGGTGAACAAAAATTCACGTCTTAAAACATTAGTCAACGCAACTTCATAATTTAAATGACATACAACAAAATTCATGTTTTAAATAGTTTAAATTAGTAAAGTCGTAATTTTTTTGACATTTTTCCGTTTAAATAATCCCATCAATTTAAAATCATGAGCCATCCAATGGACAATGATATGTTATGGTCATGTCCTTGGTGTCTCTGACTCGACTTTCTTAAGTAAATTTATTAGTTTACTTTTTCACAAAACAAATATGTTGGCAGAAAATTACGGCAAAATTCTTCTCTTACACTTTACTCTAAAATCTAAATTAATTAGAGTTTTATTAGGGAAAAAATTAGAGTGCTATCTAATATTTGATTCCAATTTTTTGTGAAATCCTTATCTGCAAAGACATGCATATACTTTTCTCATTCAGTAACTCCTACGATGTATCAATCCGAATCGTATTAACTTCTTAACGGTTTCTTTGATATAACGAATGCGGAATCTATGATCAAGAAATATGGGTTATCAAGATTCTCCTATAAAATTTTAACAACAAAAAGAAAATATTTTCCTATATATTTAATACTTGCAACTAAGATTATAAAACCACGTAGTTCTGACGTCAACAGCAAAAAAGCCACGTGGTTTTTGCTAAGCCAAATTGCAATATGAATCCAGTAGAATATATCCATATTAATGATAACAAGTAAATAAAAAAAGCTTAAATAACTTATCCATCATACTTTTTTTTTTGAAACATATTCAATAACTAGTCAAACCAAAATATAGGCAATTCTCACTTTTTGAATACATTCTCTCTTGGTTTTTGCTCAATAAGAGCATTTCTATTGATAAGAATTTTTTTTATAAATTTTATATCAGTTAAAGTTAAGAATTTTAAAAAGAGAGAGGAAAGAAAACGATGGAAAAAAAGAAAGAGGAAAGAAACTGAATGGGAAAAAAAAGAGAAAAGAAAGAGTGAAGAAAGAAGAAAGAAAAAAAAAATTAATCAATTATAAATTAACACATAAATCTTTAATTAAGAGATGGTTCTTAGTAAAAATAGTATTATCATTTAGTTTTAGATTTTTTATTCTAAAAAATTCTACTAAAAACCTCTTATATCTCCGGATAGAGATACTCTAATATCCCGATTCTATCCCAATTTTAAAAAAACCCCGACACACAAAAACGCTTGTGAAGAAAAAGGAGAGACCAAAAACAAAAAGAAGAAATAAATCAAAACACTTATAGTTTCAAATGGCCAACCGTCCTCCGACCAAACCTCATCCACCGTTTCTCCACCGTGAACCCCGTCGGTCCTCCGACCACCGCCATCCCGGATATTCTTTCCTTTGACCAACCAAAACCAGACGTTGACCTGGATCTTTCCGACCAAGCTCGACTCTTTGCTTTTGTCTCAATCTCCAACCTCCTTCGCTCAACCGCTGTACTTCATGCCACATCCATAGGCCCTATGGTCGATCTTGGCTCGTGGCTTATGATTTCAAAGCTCATGGAAGCAGCCTTTACATGCGATCTAGTCCTCCGTCTCGTGAAAGGAACGTTTTACGACCATTTCTGCGCTGGGGAAGATGCCGCTGCTGCCGCAGGGCGAGTGAGGAGCGTGTACGAGTCGACGGGACTTAAAGGTATGTTGGTGTACGGCGTTGAACATGCCGTAGACGGTGGCGCGTGTGATAACAACTTCCAGAAATTCATTGAAACCGTCGAAGCTGCTAAAACCCTACCTACGACTCACGTAAGACATTCTCAATTCTATTTTATTTTTCATTTAACTAGTCTTCGATTTCTATTCTTTTTTTTTTCTGAAACAGTATATCTTCTGATATATTTTCATCAGTTTACGTTTATCTTACTCGAATTGCTTTGCTACCCAATACTTAATTTTTGGTTGAGAAGAATAATTTAATTATTCCATAATTAACCATTGTTTATACAGATCAAATCTATTTGTGCGTTACATATATGCTAATCCAGTTTTGCTAGTTAGATCTACAAACAAATCACTGTACATATATATATATATATTATTATATGGAAATGTATAAAAACGTGGAGTAATATGGAACCAATCGAAACCGACAGAGGGGACCGACGTGTTTAAAAAACCTTAAAATGTTTAACAAAAAAGATACAACCTTTTATCAAAAACAAAAATCTTTGAAAAGTATAAACAGAAAGAAAAAAAAAACCTTAAAAGCAAAAATGAACACCAACTTGTCTGATTTTTTTTTTTTTAAACTATGAACTTAATAATCAGAGCCACGTCTGTTTCTCGTCAGACTTAAAGTTAGCACGTTAATCACGCAATGAGGACAGATTTGGATATCTGAATTGTCAACTACACTAGAGGAATATTCTTCCGTTTAGGATAATCCCGGTTTATACCGGTTCAAGAATTAATCAAACAAAGTTTATTGGTTCATTGTCTGAACAGTTAAGCTCAGTGGTGGTGAAGATTACAGCGATTTGTCCAATGAATCTCCTGAAACGATTTGCTCCGGTGGCAATACAAGAACCCAAATTTTAAACTTTCATGGAAATTCAATTCGTTTCCGGTTCTCTCCGATTTAAGTCCTCTCTACCACACAATCTCCGAACCGGAACCACTAACCGTAGAGGAAGAACAAGAGCTTGAAAAAGCCCAAGAACGCATCAAATCCATCTGTCAGAAATGTCAAGAATCGAACGAACCATTACTGATCGATGCCGAAGATACGATTCTCCAACCAGCGATTGATTACATGGCGTATTGATCAGCGATCATGTCAACTCCGACAAAGATAGACCAATTGTTTACAACACGATACAAGCCTATTTGAAAGATGCAGGAGAAAGATTACACATGGCTTTTCGAGAATCAGAGAAAACGAATGTTCCTATTATATGTCTAGTGAAGCTAGGTTAGCAGATTCCTTGGGTTACAAGTCACCTGTCCACGACACCATTCAAGATACACACGATTGCTACAATGAATGTATGTGTATGACTCTCCTTATGGAGAAAGCCTCGAATGGATCCGGCATTGGCGTCGTTCTAGCGACGCATAACACCGAATTGGTAAGTCATCACTCAACCATGTTTATTAATTATGAATCCTACATTCGAATATTTTGAAAACTAAAAATAAGAATGAACTTATTCAATATGTTTTGTTTGGTTTTGGTTTGAAGTTTTTAAGGGTTTTGGGGAAAATTTTAGAAGTAGAAGCCGGATTGTTTAGGTTCGGTAAGGTTTGAACGGCTTCTATTTGATCAGAGTTATATAAATTATCTAATATTATATTTCTACTATATTTAAACGAATTTTGTATATATTTAATTAAAAATAATCTTTAATTAATTTTGGTTTTGTTTGGATCAGTTAAACAACACTCAAATTCGGATCGAATTTTGGTTTGGTTTATTCAGCATATAAATATCTCTATCGTTTGGGTTAATGGGCTTCTGTTCAGTTTGGTTCGAGTCGATTCATTTCGTTTTTTTTGTTAATCCTAGATTTTAGGATGAAATTATTCATAGAATGTTAAACTTATATGCTTTTTTCTTATTTGTGATTCATAATAGGTAAACTAGGGGCAAGGAAATCAAGTGAGCTTGGGATCGATAAAGAAAACGGAATGATCGAATTTGCATAGCTTTACGGGATGTCAGATGCGTTATCTTTTGGATTGAAAAGGGCTGGTTTCAATGTTAGCAAGTACATGCCATATGGGCCGGTGGAAATCGCAGTTCCATACCTTATCCGACGGGCATATGAGAACCGTGGTATGATGTCCACCGGTGCTCTAGACCGCCAACTTATGAGGTTAAACTCACTCTAGTTCATCAGTCATTCATATATTTGGTTCTGTTGTTGATTCATAGTAGCACCAGTTTATAATTCCTGGTTTAACATTTTGGGTCAGTCAGTACCGGTTTATATATCCGGTTTAAACCATTATCATATATATAGTACTGGTTTAGTTTTCTTGTACCAGAAAGCATTGTTTTCGGTCTAGATATTGGTATTAACTATGTGTTGGTTTGTTTGTGTCTTTGTAGGATGGAGTTTAAGAGAAGACTTATGGGTTGGTGAAGGAGGGAGATAAATGTGCTTCAATAATGGAATCTGGCAAATGTAGATTGTAAAATTATATATGAATTTAGTAGCAAAATATCTAAAGTAGCTCGACCACAAAAGGGTATCATTCACAATTGTATATATCCTTTGTGGTCAACGAATGCAGTTTACAAATTTTATTTTCTGTTTAATCAGTAATTTAGATTCACTACGATTTATAAAATGTGGTGTTCTTCATGTTTCTTTCCGTATATATTCTTCGAATGTTAAAATTTATAAAAGAATCACAACTACGCACCATAAGAAAATAAAAGATCAACTAAAATATAGGGAAAATTCTAAAAAAAATATGTGAACCCTACAACTTGTTAATCATATATACAACTTGTTAAACAGGTCCCTAGTGTAAACAGGTCCTTCAAAATCAAATTTGAAGTTTAAATATATAAAGCTAAATAAAGCAAATTGAAACTATCCAGTGTATATGAGCTCTCTTTGCTTGAAGAATGGAAACAGAGTATCCTCTGTTTTGACTCAGGAATGGAAACAATGTTTGTGGAACAACACTTACTATTACTACCTGAAACCATATATATCCGAAAGGATCGAGTGTTTTAACTAACTTACTGGACCGTAACTGGAAATTGCCTTTACGCTACCAGTTCCAAGATAGGCGCGTGGAATTACCTCCTCTACGCATAGGTTCAACGCCGCTGTACCGTCCTATACAAGAAATCAAATTCAAGATCGATAGCAGGACCCGTCCAATTTTTAGTTCGGTTTGTTGCAAGCACATATCTTCCAGGTAATGTTGATCTAAGTGAGTCTTTTCCGACACTTAAATGGCAGCTTTCATGATAAGGGAACCAATAGCTGAGCCGGCTGGATCCATCACGAAAGCCAATTTTGGATGTGTCCTTGCAAATATAACATTTGCTGCGATTAAGAGACAAAGGGCTATGTTGAGGAGCAGAGACAGAAGCTGAACTCGAAGGGAGACTTTGTTGGGATTCGCCACCTGTGCGAAGATTGCATTGAATTCAAGACCTGCCGTGAAACAGTATCCAAGAGCCGTCCAGCTAAGTGTGTCCATAAGATGAGGATCAGGTACATGGTTGGAGAGATTCGACGGATGTCGGGGAGCCACGTTGAGGAAAGAATTGCTCTGCGGACGGCGGTGGTGGTGAGCTTCAGTTGGTGGATCTAGTGTTTCCTCACGGTTCTGGTTTGGTAAAACGAAGAACTCAATTAAGAAGGTGTTGAAAATTACGAAAGAGACCATTGTTTATAGAACAGAGATTATCCTCTTTTGATCTTGAAAAGGGATGAACATAAAAGATGGAAAGAGAGATATAGGAATTACTGCTCCACTTTGAATTTTTCTTTATATAGGCAACGGAGAATCACTTTGAAGAGTCTTTTGCATCATTATTATAAAATATTTAAATTTCTATTTGACTATAAACGGAAATAAGACGGCCAAAGTTATAAAATAAGGTTAAAAGGAAAAAGGAAGAAAGAAAGAAAGGCGTACTTTCCACAAGACAGCCAAAGTTTTAAACTCTACTATAAAAGTTTAAAACTTTGGCTGTCTTGTGGAAAGTACGCCTTTCTTTCTTTCTTTGTTTATAGAAAAATTCAAAGTGGAGCAGTAATTCCTATATCTCTCTTTCCATCTTTTATGTTCATCCCTTTTCAAGATCAAAAGAGGATAATCTCTGTTCTATAAACAATGGTCTCTTTCGTAATTTTCAACACCTTCTTAATTGAGTTCTTCGTTTTACCAAACCAGAACCGTGAGGAAACACTAGATCCACCAACTGAAGCTCACCACCACCGCCGTCCGCAGAGCAATTCTTTCCTCAACGTGGCTCCCCGACATCCGTCGAATCTCTCCAACCATGTACCTGATCCTCATCTTATGGACACACTTAGCTGGACGGCTCTTGGATACTGTTTCACGGCAGGTCTTGAATTCAATGCAATCTTCGCACAGGTGGCGAATCCCAACAAAGTCTCCCTTCGAGTTCAGCTTCTGTCTCTGCTCCTCAACATAGCCCTTTGTCTCTTAATCGCAGCAAATGTTATATTTGCAAGGACACATCCAAAATTGGCTTTCGTGATGGATCGAGCCGGCTCAGTTATTGTCTTGATTTCTTCCATTATCGCTGCTATGCCAACAATCTCAGAGTATGTTTCTATTGGGCTTGCCGTGTTCATGATTATTGTTTATGCTCATCAACGCTTCTCCTCCTAAACTCAAACAATTTCTAATAATTAATTATAGTAATATAAGACAGTTCTAGTACAGTTTGTTACTTTTTGTTTGTTGTCTTTTTTATTCCTTTTGTTGTTGCTTTTCTTTTTACCCTAACAGTTCTGTTATAATTTACCTTAATGAAAACAATCAATTGTTTTGTTACTTTGGTTAATATGGTTAATTTTATTGCAAAAACAAATTGCTTTTCCGCCTCTGAAAAAATATTGGTATCAAAATCAATATTTCCTCTTTTTTCCTTCCTTTAAATATTTCAATTTTTACCAGTTCATGAACCGAAGGATTACATATGTATTTTTTAATGTGAAATTAATATTAATATAATATGTTTAATTACAAGAGACTACACCGTAATTTACAATAACAAAATAATTTTAAGAACGTGTTTATTGATGAAGGAGTCCACTAAACTTATTGTTATCCGTATAATGAAACGATACAGGGCGATCTTGTATAATTTTGGATATAATTCGAGTTAGATGGGGTGTAGTGTTGCTTATTTGACCATGACGTCTTCCATTCCGTTTCTTTCATAAATGGTAGATTGTGGATTGCAAAGTCATGCGAAGTAGAATTTTGTCAAGCGAAATAGAATTTTATCAAGCGAACGGAGGTGGGTGGAGCTTAGGCTTCGTAACATTGTCGTCGAGTCAGGGGTGATTTTGTTTCCCAAGAGAACCCCGGAAACCCTGGTCCAAGTAATATATGAAACAGAATAAACAAAAAGTAGGTGGTCTCGAAATTCATATGATTCTTCTGATAACACACAAACCTGAACTTGACCCCATAATTTATCGTACCAAAGCCTGGTCAATATAATTTGTCTTCTATAGCTATATAAGTATTTTTTTCGATGAGTAAACCCATTTTTCCTATAATAGCCCACAAATATTAAAACATGACTACATTCTTTAATATTTATAAGGGGCAAGAGAGTAATTACCTTGTAGCTTAAAATTATGTTGGAACACTCGTAAATATGCTGCCAGATTTTCAACAGATATATATTGAAAATTAGCATAATTATAAGGGGCAAGAGAGGAATCACAAGGTCTTAGGTGTGTTTACATTAGTTTTTTTTTAATACTTTTCTTGTTAAATTTGACACTATATGGAGAACAACTAATTTATATATACAGTTAAACCTCTATAAATAAATACTTTTGGGAGTAGAAAAAAATATTCGTTTAGCGAAACTATTTATTTATCGATAATTTATCGATAAATGAATATATTATTTATTTATCGATAAATGATTATATTATTCATTTATCGATAAATGAAATTTTATTTATTTAAATAGTATTTTTGCACATTTTTATATTCTCGTATAAATAATTACTTTATATATTGTAATGTACAAATATACTTACTAGGTAATAATTTCATTTCAAGAGATTTTATATAAATAAATATATATTGGAAATTGAGGAGATTATATTTGTAATACATGGACTGTATGTATGTGGATTAAGATACATTGTATTATATTAGTAAGATATATTGTATGTATGTGGATTAATACATAAATTGTATTATATGGATTAAGATACATTGTATGTATGTGGACTAAGATGCATTGTATTATATTGTATGAAATATCTAGAATCTTAGAAAATGTATCTAACATACACTACAAACTATATCATAGTTCTAAAGTCTTGGTTTGGTAAGTAATTCATTCTACATTACCATATCTTTCTTAACATTCAATTTGATGGCTTCCATCAAAAGCCAAAGCCATCAACAAAAACATCTTTGACTGATAAGATAAGAAGGGCCATATGTGAGCATAAGAAGGAACATCCAATACTTACTCAAAAGGATATGCAAGCATGGGTGAAGAAAAAGTTTGGTTTGGATTCTAGCCAAACCACAATATCAAATACTCTCAAAAGATCAACAGAGTATTTATCGGAGGAGATGAAAATTAGCGATGTTAAAAGGCACAAATCAGCGAAGTACCCCGATTTGGAGAAAGTTTTGTATGAATGGTTTCTTCAAAGACAAGAGAAGGTGAATATATCAGGAGAAATGATTCAAGGTAAAGCAAAAGAATTTTTCAAAAAATGTATGGTGAAACAAATCAAGAGTTTAGCTTTTCAAGTGGATTGTTGGAACGTTTCAAGGCAAGATATTCAATCAAGTCCTACTGGCAGTTTGGTGAAAGCGGTTCTGTGAACATGGAGGACATTGAAAATGCTTTACCTGAAATAAGGTCTAAATTAGACCAATATCAGTTGAAATATATTTACAATATGGATGAAACATAATTGTTTTATCGGTTGGAAGCTGATCATTCACTTGCCACAAAGCAGCTTGAAGGACGAAAGAAAGACAAGGAGAGAATTACTGCTGCGGTTTGCCGTAATGGTGATGGATCCGACAAAGTCCCCCTTTGGGTTATTGGTAAGTATGCAAAACCCATATGCTTTAAGAATGTGAACATGAACAATCTTAATTGTGAGTATCGTTTCAACAAGAAAGTTTGGATGATTGGTTTGTTTTTTCAAAAATTTTGTCATTGGTTTGACAAGAGAATGAATGGTAGAAAGGTTTTCTTGTTAGTAGACAACTGCCCAGCTCATCCAAAGGTTGTTGAAGGGTTGAGAAATGTAGAGTTATTTTTCTTGCCCCCTAACACACCATCTAAAATTCAGCCATGTGATGATGGGATTATTCGGACATTTAAACTTCACTATAGACGTCATTTTTATTCTAGCATCTTGTAGAGCCTTGAAGTTGACTCATCAAATCTTTAAAAGATTAACATTCTTGATGCTATTAACTTTGCTACCTTGGATTGGAGATTTGATGTAAAGGAAACAACAATTGCAAATTGTTTCCGACATTGCAAGATACGATCTAAAGAACTCGATGTTCATGAAGCAGAAGTTGATAAATTATAAGAAGATATCGAAAGATTAACGGATGTCATTTCTAAGTTACACTGTAGAAATGTGATGGACGTCGAACATCTTTTGAACTATCCTAACGAGAATGATGTCGTTATGGAATTGACTACCGACGATGAAATTATTGAATTTGTACTGACTGATGAAAATGATCCAAAATCAGATGATAGTAGCGTCACACCAAATGTGTCATCAAAAGAAGCATATCAAGCAGCAATCACCTTTAGAAACTATTTTCTACAATACGAGCAGAATATTTCTAAAGTTTTGTTTGCGATAGGAAAAATCAAGGATGAGATGAATTTTAGTGGAAAAAAAGCAAAAAACTAAAGACTTTTTTTTTGTAAAAAAATAATTTATTGTACGAACATTGTTGATTGAATTTTTTTTTTTTTTTAATATATATATATATATATATATATATATATATATATATCTAATGAAATATGATGATTATTCATTTATATTTACATATGGTCTTTAAGGATTTCAAAACAAATTATTCATTAATGCATTTAACGAAATTATTCATTTAGTCCCTTAACCCAAATCGGAACCCAAAAAAAATTATTCATTTATCAAAATTATTTATTTATCGAAGTTTAACTATATATATATATATATATATATATCATTAAAATATGATGACATTTAACGATAATTGTAATCAACAATCACTGGAGAAGGGTCCATAAGTTCATAGATTTCAGATTATATAATGCACAGTTTACAGAACTAAATATATAATTCAGCCAGATCATTCTACCGACACATGATTGATATAGGAAAAAATAAGCAAACAACCAAAAATAAAGATCGAAGCACTTTCTTCCACAGAAAAAAAAAGAGGAAAGAAAAGGAACAATATCAACAAAAGTCACCTCTACGGAAATCTTTTCTAGTCCAACTCCGACCGATTTGTAGAAGAAGAGTGTATGAGCTTTCTTTTTAAAGTGTTTAATTAACTAGAAGTACTCAGCTAAATATCCAGTGGAAGAGTTGACGCCAAGTCAACACTATACGATGACCAGCTGTAGCGAAAATAATATTAATCCACTCTTATAAGAAATCTATTGTGGCCACTTGCTACTTACCACGTGTCACTTTACAATTATGGTCCATCAATCTACCATCTGTAAGCTCTGGTCCGGATCAGCTCCTATGTCGTTACAAGACTGATCGATTCTGCAACAAGTTCGGCTGAAACTCTACCGTCGAACCAGATTAGAAAGCACTCTTGCGAAGAACAATTTCCTGAAGCAGGGACGCGGCAAATAGGGAAGCACATCTGCAGACAATCGGAACCTGCAGATTAGTTCATTTAAAATAACAAGATCAGATCATAGAATCATATTACAGAAATCTACTATTAATATGCATGCAAGTATAAGAATAATATACATCATTAAACAAATGTCTCTGCCAGAGAAGATATCAGATGAAAAGACGCAGACACAAATCGTTGAGAATTTGCAGACGAGTTTGAATAGATATAATGTTTGATGACCTAAAAAGCACATGCACAGGTTCGACTGAAAATTATTTCACATAGAATTCATTTAATTGAAAGAAAACTCACAATCCCTATAAATAGAATCAATACGTATAACTCATAATAAAATCAAAATTATTTATTGCTATATATATATATATATATATATATATATATATAAGACAAAGCTAAATGATACATCTTAGGGAAATTAAAAAAAAAACTTAAGATCAAACTTAAGAATGGGTTGTCATTCCAAATCGGAAGAGGTTCAAATCGGATTGATTGATGTGAATGGGTTGTATGGTGAAATTTGAAAATCTAAATCGATAGGGATGAGAAAAAACTGGCGTGGAGAAGACTAGAAGGACGGAAGAATATCAGACTGAATCGATGGAGGGTGTGAGTTAGGGCGGAGACTCTTGGGGTTTTTTCTTCTTTAACCTGATTTTTTGGGTTTGTTTTCATTTTTCGGATTTGATTCATTTGAATGGTCTGATTTAGAAAAGTATATGAGTAGAAAAAATAAAAGGGACATATGACCCACTTTTAAAAAGACAAATGATAGCATCTCGTAGCTTCATTTTTAGAAATCCCTTACTTTATATAGTCAAAACCATATATACTATTATCAATTTATTTTGATGAATTTTACATCATCTAGTTAATTTATCTTTTTGCTGCACACTTTTAAGTATGATTATGAACATAAAATACTTTTAGTAAACAGTTTTTAATATGTTTGTTAATAATAATAATAATAATTCACAATAAGTATGCATTTTTAAAATGTGCTAAGAGCATTTCCAACAAGGAACCTCAGTTTGAGGGGAGCTGATATTCAAAATAAGGTTTTGAGGGTGTAATGCTCCAATAATAAAACCTCAACTATATATTTTTAAAAAATTATATTTTGCATTAGTCCACTAAATAAATAATAATTAGTTTTGATGATAAAATTTTCATAATGAAATATAAAACATATGATTTTAAAAAAATTGTAGTTTATAATTAGACATAATTATACATGATGTATTTTGTCGTGTATAACTATTTGTAATTACTATTGTAGTGTGAATTTTTATTTGTGTTAAATTTTCTCAATGTAATATTGGTATGACGTGAATGTTTTTGAATGTTATGTACTATTTATTCTATATTAATAATTTTGATTTTAACTTTATTGTATTTATTTGATTTTATATGTGATAATTAAATTTATAAAGATGTATTTGAAATAATTAAACTTAATAGATTTATTTATGAGATATATTACTTATGGGGGTTAAAATAAAAATAGAATAAAAATTTCGAGGTTTTGAATAATGAAATTATAAATTTAAGGTTTCATCATTTAGAATCTCAAATCGGAAAAGTGCGAATGAGACCCATCATATTACCCTAATAAGACAAAACAAAATATTGGATAAACAAAGATCTTCGCTTCCTCCATATCATAAATGTAATGTGGATGCCTCGTGGAATCCACCTATCACAGACCTGCAATATTGGATGGAACCTAACAGATGAGAAGGGTGTTGTAAAATGGTATGGAGCAAAAGCTTTTCCTAGGTTACGATCTAGCTTGGAAGCAGAGGCGACATCTATGGTATGGGCTATGTCTTGCATATATAGTTTGGGGTTTAGGATAGCTTGTTTGACAGTGATTCAAAACACCTTATAGCAGCTATAGAAGATCCAGAGAAATGACCAAGACACCAAATCGATTACTTAAATCGCATTTCTCTTTCAAGAGCCGAGAGACAAATCAATGTGCAGATTCTATACTTGAAAACAGTACTCCCATTTGGATGAGACTGGACGAATTTCTCAGATGCCCCATGGGCAAAAAAATATATTTAAACACCTCTCGTTAATCTTCATGCTTCCATTTTTATGTAATGACAAATTAAACCCTTATTTCTCTCAATAAAAATGAATATTATAATGATGATAATTTTTTTAAATCAGAGAGAGAATCAAGTTTTTAAATTGATTGGTGGAGAGACGTTGAGTTGGTTTAAATTGATTGGTGAAAAGATAAGAAAGAGAAATTCTCTTTAATTAGTTTGTTAAAATTAAGTCATCAACTATCAAATAATGTCATGTGGAAATGAAAACTTTAATTCTTCTTCTTCTCTTCTTCTTCGTGCCAATAACATTTCACCAGAGAGGCTCAAACTAAAGCTTGAATTTGAGGTTGATTTCTTCTACAATTGTTATTATATTAACTATTAATGGTTGTTTTGTGCGGGTATAAACTAATTTGGATTATTCAATGTTCATGAGTATCTCAATGAGGATATTGTAGATTTCAAACTTTTTTTATTTTTGTATACACATTGGATTATTAAATTAATTTTTTTTATCGATTAGGTATTGCATTGTTAATGTTGGTAATTTTTGGAATTTTGGTAGTGAAATCATACTGAATTGTAGGTAGATGAAAATCAAATCCGTTAGTAAACACGGAATTTTCAGATCGACGACAACTGATACAACTGTAACTCCGAATAAAACTGGTACAACTTAAGTACTACGAGTGATATTGCTTTTTGGCTCTGAACCAAAGGATCCCTTATATATGATGCAAGACGGATCTTGTTCTATGAAAAATATGAATTAGTTTGAAAAAGGGTTATTGAGACAACCAGAAAACTAATATCCAATGTTATATTTATTTTTAAGGAAAAATAAATTATATTTGATGCATAATCATAAATTTTGATTGTGGAGGGTATTATTCAAATAATGAAGATATATGGAATGAATTCCAATCAAAAAAATTACACTTCATTGATGAAGACATATATAGAGGAGGTCACTTAGTCTAAGTTGGTTGATAGCATATGCATGACGATTATGGTAGATGAAGCTACGACGAAACTGATACTTAGTTATATTCCATTGCAAGTGGATCCTAAGAAAAAACATGTAAGCGTAGGAGGCGAGACATGTATAATTGGTTTCAGAGTGGTGAAACAAATGTCACTTAATTTCTATATTTGTGTTGATGTGCCTGTATGATTTGGTTATTTGTATTAGAAAAAATAGTTTGTGTTCATTTTCTGTCATAACAGAACTATGTAAAACTATGGTGCAACTATGTTGTATTTGTTTCAAATTTGGTTATTTGTATTATAAATACTAGTTTGTATTAGTTTATGTTCATTACTATAGTTTTAAGTTGAATAACATCTACATAAGAAAAGAAAAAATGGATTTTTTGGTTATTAGTTACATAACATCATATTTTACCAACAAATGTCTTATACTCTTAAGATTTGTTTAGATTTAAAACACTTGATATTGCCTTATACTCTTAAGATTTGTTTAGATTTAAAACACTTGATATTGCCAATATATCAAAACAAGTGTCTTTGAACACATATTACTATATGAAATTATAGTAAATATACTTTATTAGTCTAATATATTAAGTACAACCATAAAAAATAATTATTTTTGTAAATTCTATGTTTTTAAAATTGAAAGATAAAAAGTTTCAAGAGACGAACTTTACAGAGATGATTAATGAATGTTGGTTGAAAAACTGTGGTTGATGAATGATGTTTAATGAATGGCGAAAGAGCACCACCGAAAACAAATTTGTCGTGGAAGATGAAGAGATGAAGACCCTTGAAGTTCATTTCGCATCGTAGACAACATGACCCGAAAGAAAGAAGAAACATCAGAAGAGTAACAAAGATGAAATTATCAAAGATTTTGAAATGAACAATTAGGTTTTGTGTGGTGGTTGAACAATTACAAAAACAATTATATAGAAGAAGAAGAACACAAAAAAAAGAAAAAAAAAGTGTTAGATCCAAACTTAATTTGAGTTTTCTTTTAGTTTGTTGTTAATGGACTAGGTTTGATTTAAAGCTTTCCAATTTTGTTTAATGAATTAGACTAAGACCTGATTTACTTTGGATTTAGGAAATGGTGCTGGTTTTCTATGTAATTTATCTAATTTTTCATGGTTTTTTAGTAATTTACTTTTTCTTATTTAAAAGAAATGATAAAACAAATTCTAAGTTAAAAGATATCGCGGCCAAATTTTTTGATCAAAGGGGTAGCTAAATCTTGGTAATGCAATATAAGAAGTAATTTTCGAATTAAAGAAAAAAAACCCTCTAAAAATAAAGTTCTAAAGATCTGTTAGAATGTTAAAAACCTCAAATTTAAAGTTTTCTATTCAAAATACTTAACCACAGGGACTCCTTTATTATCAGATAAATATCATTCAATATTTTAATTCTTCTCTTTACTTGACAGAAATTCGATTTCAAAAGTTCGACCCAATCTAATCTAAGGGTAAAAAGTATTCTTTTTGTTTCTCGACCTGAAATTGTCAATTCCAAAAATTGATCATAAGAACACATTCATCATACTGATCCTGAGTTTCATGAGAGGCTAAACCCATAAAAACTCATGTAAGGATCCGTTGTTTCTCAGTAAGGCTTAAACTTACGAGCAGCTCGAAGTTGTTGTATCCTCTTCTTGTCTTGCTCGAACTTACTCTGAAGCGCCAATAATTCTGTCAACAAACAACAAAACATAAACCAAGAATCAATCATCAGAATCAGGGCAGACAGATCGAAGGATGGGTGCGTATAAAAACTGACCCAAACCATGTTTTAAAGCTTTGAATGTAGAAAAGCCAAGATTTACCATTGCGTTGTGCTTCTCGCCTTTGGAAACGGTAGAAACCATGAGCGACGGGCTCAGTTTGTTTCTTCTTAGCTACCTTATCCTCCAAAGCAGCCTGAGAAACAGATCCAACAGTTGTTCCAGTTTCAGTTTCTGTTGTTTTTTTCCTTCCTTTGTGATGTACGACCACAGTCCATCCGCCTTCTGTAGCTTTAGCTTCTCGGTTTTGTCTCTCCTGTTATATACATATAACAGCATTAGAAAAAAAAATGCTGTAACCACTAGATATTAGACATGAATGCTTCAAAATGTAGGAGTGATAAAAGAACCTGTTCAAGGCGTTCTTCGTGAGCAGTCATGAAGTCATCGATTCTCTTTTGCAGCTCGTCCAAACCGGGTCTACTCTCATAGTAATCAGTAACCCACTCTGCAGTTTTCACAGAGGACTCATCAACTTATGGTCAGAAACAGATACAAGAGTTTTCAGCTTATCTAATCATATGCAGCTAATAATGGAAGAAACGGCAATCGTTCATACTTTTCATTCCCTTTGAGCAATCCTCATCACCTGAAGAAATTTGATAAACATCTTCCTCCTCTTCAATTTCGTTTATCTTATCTGAAGATCTTTCATTCTCTTCTGTGGAGGTCAGGTCCATCTTTTTCTTCTTATTTGATTTCTTAGACTTGCCTAAAGAAAACAAATTACTTTATTAAAAAAAAACCCAACCACACGATGGCTAATATACCAAATACTTCATGAGAGCAAAGGTCTGAACTTACGGTTTCTTATTTCAGTTCCATTATCACCATCAACTGTCAAACATAATACCATTCACAAAAACATCATATTAACATCATATGAATGATTTAGATAGCCAGTAAAGGTCACATACTACTAAAAGAAAATATTATACGAGGAGTTAAAACTAGCTAAAGTGGCTCATGCAAATGATTAAAGGAATTAACATGAAATGAACGAAAAATATAACTAACATGATAATAAACTCCCTCACCTTCTCTTTTCATATGATCATCTTCATCATCAACTGAAACACTACTTATTTCCTCAACCTTCCTTTTCTTCATTGTCTTGTTCATTTTGCCCTTCTTTCCTTTTACTTTCTCATCTAATGTAGCTATAACAAGAACCAAAGATACTAAAATCAATACCAGAATCTAACAACAGGGTAGTATCCTATCCCGATCTGCCAAAAACAAAACAAAAATTCACCTTCCAGCCTCGGTTGAGATTGTTTACTTATATCACCATTGCCTTCTTTCACATTTTTCTTCTTCATCTTCTCAATGAGCTTACTATCAACTGGAGAACTAATTATTTCCTCAGCCATCTTCTTCTTCTTCAGTTCGACCTTTTTTCTTTTGGGTTTCTCACTTGAACTAGCTGGTAAGGAAATTAAAAAAAAATCATAACACTAAGAATTTCTAAATCCATCCAAAACCAAAACTTTTACCTTGGAGTGTAGCCTGAGGATTGATACGGCTCAGTTTTTCTTTCTTCTTCCTCTGCATTTTTCCAACTCTCTTATCATCAGTTTCTTCTGCATTGAATTTCTCAATTACTTCAATTAAACAAGGAATTGCAACATAACACTTGAGGAATTAATCTTAAAAAAAAAATTAATTTCTGTTGCAGTAAGATAAACCCTTTGTAATTAAGTTCAAAGCCGATCCAAATCGAAATTCTCAAGTTTTCAATTTGAATAAGTTAACTCTAAGAACACAATCTAATATATACAAATTGTGATGATAGAATCGAACTAAGAGGAATAGAAACAAACCACCTTGGAGATTTCTCTTCTTTAGCTTTCTCGTCTCCTTCATCTTCTTTCTTTCTCGTGATATCTCTGTCGGCGACTATCGGCCGACGCTCTCGGAAAAAAATTAGAAGTAGTCAGGCAACGACGATGTAAATTAGGGTTTTTGTTTTTGAGGTTTTTCAACTGAAGCAGACATAGAGATAAAGTTGTAAATAGTAGCAAGACGGCAGGACATATACGTATTCTCCTATAAACTGGTCCGTTCCCGGTTAATGTAATACAATCGATTCGGTTCCAGTTTTGATTTCGGTTAGGTTACTCAACTATAATCGGTTGGTGTCCAATTTCGTTGGTCCTACATAATCCGGTCTGGTTCTTCTACTCAGGAATGTCAAACCAGTTTACGCCTCCTCAAAGTCGTCTCTGTTACAACACCTGAGCAACAACAATGGTGAATTTGGCGTCTGCAAATCGAGAAGTCCTAATTGCACAAAGCATCTGTGGACCTGTATTGAAAGGAATTTGGAAAAATATTCTGAAACACAAAGTTGATTCAGGATTATTAACATCAACGATAATCACTCAGGTAATCTCCGAGCTTTCTTCGTATTCTGGTTATGGCGGACCTTCTCTTTCGTGGAGTTTCTTTAGTTGGACCGATTCATTTCCAAGTTGCAAACATAGTTTAAAATCATCTTGGAAAATGATTTTGATTCTAACAAAACACAAGCATTTCAAAACCGTACACCACCTGCTCGATAAATTGTCTCAAAGAGAGTTTTTGTCATCTCCTCTATTTTTGAGATCTTTGGCTGGAAGTGTTTCAGAAGACCCAGAAGTTCTCTCTCACGTTTTAAGCTGGTTGATGATATTTTATGCTAAATCCGGGATGATTAATGATCCAATTGAGGTTTTTGAGCAGATTCGGAATTGTGGATTGAAACCTCATTTGCAAGCTTGTACTGTGTTACTGAATATTTTAGTGAAAGAGAGATTGTACAGTTTGGAAGATTTTCAAGAAGATGGTTAAGTTAGGTGTTGTGCCTAACATTCATTTGTATAATGTTATTGGTTCATGCTTGTTCTAAATCTGGTGATCCTGAGAAAGCCGAGAAATTGTTGAGCGAGATGGATGAAAAAGGTGTGTTTCCTGATCTTTTTACCTATAACACGTTGATCTCGGTATACTGTAAAAAGGGTATGCATTATGAGGCTTTATCCGTGCAAGATAGGATGGAGAGAAGTGGGTTGCTCCTGATATTGTTACTTATAACTCACTAAGAGCATCCTCAATGCACAGATTCCTATGAGTCTCTAAAAAAGATTTTTTTAATAGTTTTTAATTTAATTTTATTAATATTTTTAATATTATATTATTAAATAAATAATGAACCAGTAATATTGCGACACATGGCATAAAATTTTATGAGACGGTCTATAAAATCTCTTTTCATTGAGACTATTTCAGATGAAAGTTACATAACTATTATTTTTTCTATTTTTCTGATTAGATGAAATTCATCGGAGTCTCACCATTAGAAATAGTCTAATACATGGGTTTTGTAAAGAAGGTAGAATGTGGGAAGCAACGAGGCTATTTCGAGAGATCAAAGGTGTTGTTACAGCAAACCATGTAACTTATAATACTTTGATTGATAGATATTCTAGAATGAATGATATAGATAAAGCTTTGAGGTTACGCTAGGTAATGGAGGCAAGAGGGTTTTCTCCTGGAGTTGTGACTTACAATTCGATTCTACGTAAGCTATGTGAAGATGGAAGAATAAGAGAAGCTAATCGGCTTTTGACTGAGATGAGTGGAAAACAGATAGAACCTGATAAACCTGCAATACTTTGATCAACGCATATAGCAAAATCGGAGATATGGTATCTGCAGTGAAGGTAAAGAGGAAGATGATTGAATCAGGGCTAAAACTGGACATGTATTCACACAAAGCATTAATTAACGGGTTTTGTAAAGTACTGGAACTAGATAATGCAAAGGAGGAACTGTTTTCTATGCTAGAGAAAGGCTTATCTCCAGGATATTCGACATATTCTTGGCTCGTGGATGGATTCCATAACCAGAACAAGCAAGACGAAATCGCAAAACTCCCAGAGGAGTTTGAAAAGAGAGGTCTTTGTCCCGATGTTGCTCTATACAGAGGATTAATAAGAAGGATTTGTAAGTTCGAACAGGTGAATTACGCTAAAGTGTTGTTTGAATCAATGGAAAAGAAGGGTTTAATGGGTGATAGTGTTATGTACACGAGCATGGCGTATGCATATTGGAGAAGAGGAAAGGTCACTGAAGCTTCTGCTTTGTTCGATGAATGTATACGACGGTTGATGGTGAACTTGAAACTGTATAAATCTCTTAGTGCCTCTTACGCTGGTGATGATGATGTTTTGAGATTCTTTTGGAGTCATGTAGGTGATAGATGTCTTATATCGAAGAGTATTTTACGGGAATTGAACAGAAGTGAGGTCTTGTGAAGTGAGTACCCATATAAGCTCAGTACTGATCATGATCAATTTTGAAATGGTTAAGAGTTTGAGTTTCTTGAATGTAGGTGAAAGATTAAACGTACTGAAATCTTGTGTTCTCTAACTTTAATGAAGAATCAAAGATTTTCTCACTTTCATGCTTTTAAGAGAGTTTGAGTTTCTTCTGTTGAGAAATGTTGTTTACTAAATCGACAAGGTTGGGCAAGCTCAATTTAGACAAAGATTCATCAAATTTTAACGTTTTTATCTAAATAATATTCAAATAGCACTAGTGATTAAGACAAGTGAAATCTATTAATCCAAAAACATGGAAAAAGAGACAATTCAATACAATTCATATGAGTCTTAAGCTAGCTAGCAAACAAAATGTTGGAGTTGGAACTCTATTGAATATGACGGTTTACATATTTGTTACAAAGACTAAAAAAACATACAAAAAAACTAATGTTTTCATTTGTTAAGGTTTTGTTTGTTTTCCCTCTCAGAAAGCACAGGACAGAAAATATCTACAAAAGATGACATTCACATATATGATAACAAGATCTATAATGAAATTAGACATTATTTTAGGAAATGTCTACATTGATCTTTGGCATTTGTCTTTCTTTAATGAATTATTGATCAATAAAAAAAATGTTTAATTCTATATATTCAAAATTCTTTTCTTATTTCTTTTTAATTTACAGTATCGGGTACCATCCACTTTTCTATTTCGGATTACAACTTTCACATCAATTCATAATTTTGTAAGTAATTAAATGAAGGGACAAAATAACTGATATATATTTATCATTGCAAAAGTAAAAATTCTCCCACCTTCAACCAACAACAATAAAAGAAGCACAAAACTACTTATATAATATGTTTTTGATATTCCCAAAACATATTTTTTTTTAAACACAGTAAACAACATTTTATTTCTTTAAATTAACAATCAATAAAAATGATTCAAATTTTACATATTCAAGTTTCTATTCTTATTCTTTATTAATTCAAATTACTATCCATATTCCACTTTCTATTTCGGATTAAAATTTTTGTATCATTTCATAATTTTGCAATAATTAAACGAAGAGACAAAAAATAGAACAACCGATATATTTATCATTGCAAAAGTCAAAGTTCTCATACCTTCAACCAACAACAATAAAAAGAAAAAAACAACTAATATGATTTAGATCTTCCTAAAATGTATATGTTTTAAATACAGTGAATGACACTCAATTTTTATAACGAACTATCGGTCAATAAAAACGGCTTACTTTTTAGACGTTTAAGCTTATTTTTTCATTCCTCATTAATTCAGAGTATCATCCATCTTCCATTTTTCTATTCTGGATAACAAATTTGATATCATTAATAATTTTGCAAGTAACTAAATGAACAGACAAAAAATAATACAACAAATATATTTATCATTGCAAAAGTCAAAGTTCTTACACTTTCAACCAAAAACAATATAAGAAGAACAAAACCACTAATTTATCTTGGATATTCTTAAAACATATTTGTTTTTAACATAGTGAACGACATTCAATTTCTTAATGAGTTATCGACCAATAAAAAAGCTCACCTTTACATATTCAAACTTCTTTTCTCATTCCTGATTCATTTAAAGTATCATCCATCTTCCACTTTTTTATTTTGGATTATAATTTTCGTATCATTTCATAATTTTGCAAGTAACTAAACGAAAAGACAAAAATAGAACAACCAATATATTTTTTCGTTGCAATATATTTATCATTGCAAAAGTCAAATGTTTTCACTGTTTTTACCACATCATCAACAAATACAATACCATTTTCATCAGCACAAAAATAATAAAACACTTCTTAACAAACATTCCAATTTTTCGGTTTCGCCTGAGAATAAAAACACACATAAACGTAGAATAAATTTTTAAACGGTAAGATAGACAAGAATAAAAGAAAAAAAATTAAATAACTTGATATTATCTTCTTTGCTTTTGCAAAAGTGAGCAAAACAATTAATATGAATGACTTTGTTGTATTTCCCAGTGCAAAACAGAGCAAGTGCGTGCGCATAAACATATTTTGTTTGCGTGGTGAAATTTTACCAAAGAAGAAAACCGTCGAGATCAAATTCAGATCCAAGCTGTCGTGAGTCCCTTGACGGAGGTTTTGAAGATTGGTTTTCTTTATAAACATTTTGATGACCTCCAATTCAAAATTTTTGTGAATAGAAAGCAAAACACTGACTAAAAAAATGCTTTCTTTACTTTTTACATATTCAAGCTTTTTTCTCATTCTTTATTAAATTCAAAGTATCATCCATCTTCCACTTTTCTATTTCGGATTACAAATTTTATATCATTTCATAATTTTGCAACTAATTAAACGAAGAAACAAAAAGTAGAACAACCAATATATTTCATTGGAAAATTCAAAGTTCTAACACCTTCAATTAACAACAATAAAAAGAAGAAAAAAAACACCTTCAATTAACAACATCTTTATTGGATGTAGATTGTTAAAAATATATAATTAAGGCGAAAGGAGAACAAAACTTTTGACCTTGTAATCATAACGAAGATCTTACAAAATTTTGTCCTGAATTCTCATTTTTTCACCCTTTATTTAAATGTATTTCTTAATTCAAAATATAGATATTAAATATATACTTTTATAATTTTGGTTAAACTATTTTGTGAACTACTTTAATTTTAAAGTCAACACACACAAATAATGGTAACATCATAGTTGTTATATCATCATAACCATAAGCCAAGATCATAGTTTACTTGAAACCAAGATATCATTGTTTGTCTATTTTCTGAGAACCGAAGAGATATTAGGTAGATTAAAGAACTATTGAAAAATTTAATTGATGAAGCTAAAGCTAAGTAACTAACAAATACATATTTTCTTAGATCAACTGGTGTCCAATTTAAGGACATCCGTATTTAAAGTGAGCGATTAACCCAATTTTTATCATATTTGTTTTCTATATATTATAAATAAAAACTGGATTAAATATCATATTATCTGCACAAAAGTAAGAGTTTAAGCATTTAAGGTTATGTAACCACACAACCGTTAGTTATGAACTTATGATTTTTATGCAGCAGACACGTTTTAGTAAACAAACTCTTTGTTTTCATCCTTCATCAAGGAACTTAACAGAGTACTTGAAAAATGTTTTACCTAGAAATTTTTTTATGTTTGTGATTTTATTTAAATGACCCGTGACAATTAATACAACCCATGTATTTGTTAAAATAACATGTGATATTATCTCCAAAAGAGACAGATAAACTACGACACACCCATTTTGACGACATGATCATGAAATAGTTGCGATCACAATCATATACACACTGTTAAATTGAAGAAAAGAAAAACATATATACAGTTGTACACATTGCAGACTATACTTAAAAATGTATTCCCTAATTAAGAAAATGAAGTTGAGATGACGTTTTAATAATGAATTATCGTCCAATCTAAATTGTTATATTAGACTAACCATTAAACCCTGCTCTTTCTTGGATCGCAAGCAACTATCCCATTGGTCCTTATGAACGTTGGTTACTTCTTCATGTACACCGTCACCAGTTGATGAACAAATCATGAGTTAGAGTAAGGAAAATTATCTCCAAAGTTATTATATAAAATTTCAGAGTGAAAATATTAATTGAATCCATATAAACATTAACCATAATAGAAAAGGGGTAATTGTTAGAATGGACTAAATGGCAAGACTGGTCAATGTGAGAAGGTACCAAGAAATATTACACAACAAATACGATGGTCGCAGTTGCAGATGCAAAATGTCCGATTGAGTACTTGCGGTGGATGATGTACTATTGAGTCTATATTAAAGAGAGAATCGATTTCAGCAATAAAATCAAAACTATGATGGCTGGGCATTAAAAATTATCAGTATTATTAAATCTATGATGGCTGAGCATAAACAACGACAATGCACCCAAGATTAAGAAACAAATTCGTTGGTGAAGAACAAAGAATGATAAGAATCAAACTCAGAAATTTCAATTCATTATTAAGATTCCGATAGAAACAACCGCAAGAAAGGATATTATCTCTAAAAGAGACAGATGAGCTACGACACTTTCTTTTTTGACGACATGATCCTGAAATAGTTGTGATAACAATCATGTACACACAGTTAAATTTCAAAAAAGAACAACATATGTACAGTTCTTTTTTTTTAAAAACAACCGCAAGAAAGAGAGAGCGATTCAAACCTATTTCTTAGAGAATTTCTTCTTTGGAGCAATTACAACTTGTGGTTTCGGATGCTTCTCGGCTTGGCTTGGATCTAACTACAATATCACATGGTGTCAAGGCTAAAATCACAAATATTAGTGATCCATCAAAATGGAATGGTATCCTCGTAACACAACACATTTGCAGACACACACAACACCAAAAATCTTTAGAGAGTTTCTAATATGAAAATGAAGTAGTAGAACCTGATTGATAATACCGCCTTCTCATTTGAAGTGTTGCACACAACGACTTTTACAGCATTTGTTAAAGCTTGATCAAACAACCTGCAAATTTTTGGCAAGAAGACTCGTTTAACTCCTTTCGTTAAAACTTATACATTTTCTTTTTGATTGAATCCGACTGAGGGAAACGAACCTTAAAGAAGCTGATCAAGATTCTTATATCGAGACATTTCAAATAACTATTGTTCTGAAAATATCACAATGGGCATTATACCTCAAACTTTACTTAAGCTCCTCGCTGGGTTCCATCTCCTCCAATAATATATACCTAAATGATGACAGAAACTACATACAAAATACAAACAGTGGCTGTCTTTCATCCCAAACCTGATTCGATCTTGAATGCTATCAAGTATCTTATCGTGTCCACCTCTTGAGGTTCCGAGGATTGTTCCTCTCCGTTTATGGATATCATTCACAAATTTAGAGTTTAAGGGGATAGTATTCTTGGCATAGAATCCTCTGTATCCACCCTGTAAGATTTCAACAAATGAGAGTCATAAGGACAAAAGTCTACGCAAAAATCAAATTGTATATGAAGAGTCATTATGATTCACAAAACTTACATCGATCCCAAGAAATTAGCAACCTCCAACATTCATGATCTTATCAATACAGATAAAACACATAAAAGTTTACATGTGGCTAAAAACCTCTCCATCTGAATCTATGATTCCTTCCGATGGTTCGTCTAAGCGTGCCCCCGGCTCTAGCACAAATGCCTTCACCTTTTTCATTGTAAAGTCATCACATAAGCTTTTAGTCAATCACGATATGCAGATTCACACAAGGAACATCAAAGCCAACAAATGAAAGATTACAACTATAAAAATGGGTTTAGAGGTTCAGATGACACACCTTTAGGTATGCTACATATGGTGATAAAGAAGCTTTCGTACATGCCTTCTCCGAGTTCGCCGGATCTTCACAACCTTGCTATATTAGTCTTTGTCGGCCAAAAGATCAAAAGCTCTAAATGAAATCTTCCTCCAAACCCTACTACGTTACCAATCATCAAAACTTTTGATACTTGCCTAGCCACTGCATAACGACAAAATAAAAATTTGATAATTAGTAACTTCAAAATCGTACGTAAAACCCAAGAAGCAAACGCATAACACCAAATTATCGTCAAGCAAAATTTTCTAAGCATCACTACATTATTGAAAAAAAACACAAAGAAAATTAACTTTCTATGAAAAAAGTTTGTATGTCCACGTTAATTTATCTAATTAGAAAGATAATCAGAGGATTAGAACCTGATTTGTGAAGATTACGATTTTGTATATGGAAACTTTCTAAAATTCAAATAAGATTTATTCAGAATATGATCAATTTAATGCATTCGGATTGCTCTGAGTTAAAGAAAACTTCATTAGAAGATTAAAACACTAAAATATATCAAATCTTTGATTTTGTTAAGATTTTTTTTGTCGAACTCTAATCCTCATAAACACATATGTATCATGATCTATATATTTTGTTAGAAATTAGATTTTTTTGTGTAACTCTTTTCCTCATAAAAATATATATCATGATATATATATATATATATATATATATATTCTGAAAACTAAGCAAAATTAGTCAATAATTACTCAATTGAAAATTTGAAAAACGTTTTTCATTTTTGAACAAAAATAAGAAAAAACAAATTTTCATCAAGCAAAATATGAAATTTCCTCCAATCCATCTTTAATTCGGATCTATATTAACCGAAATATATGGAACAGTTAATTTAGGAAATAAAAAATAAAATCGCAAATCTTGATATTTTAGTAACAAAAAATTACAATTAATTTAAGAACTTACAAAATAACGCATTTAATATTAAATAATGGTAAATCAGATTCGTCATTCAAAATTTTGGTATAAAGATATTCTGAGATATTCTCCTTTACCTGATTTAACAAATTAACTACTATGCCAAAAATATATGCAATACGCGTTCAACCTGAGATTTGCTAAACATTATAACAAATATTCAATAAATATTCGTCTAAAATCAGCATTGTTTTATTTATCTTCCATTAATTAAATAGTCAGAGGGGAACGGATCAATGGCTGGATTGACCCTATGAAATTTCAAATTTGTTAGAATAACCTCTGTCTAAAATTGAATTTATTTAACTTTAAATTTTGAAAGTAAAAAATGCAGAAATTACCACAAATCCAACCAAAATTAAACAATTACAGATTTAACCACGAGACCTACCCGATTCAGACGATCCACCCAAATTTCTTCATCAAAATCGGGGCCTGGATTCTTGGCTGGAGGTTTCTTTGGCGTAGGGCTGGGCAAAAAACCGGAACCCGCATACCCGAACCGAATCCGAACCGATAAGACGTATCTGAACCCGTTCCGTATCCGACCAAATTATTCCATTGGGTACGAGATCTCTAAACCCGAAAACCGGAACTCGAACCCGTTCCGAACCCAAAAACCCGAAACCTGAAAGCGTACCCGAAATACATAATTACCCATAAGAAAATACATAACTACCCATAAGAAAATACCCTAACTCGAAAACTCGATCCTATAAATGTGGAATTTTTTATGTATAATATACACAAATCGAGCCGAATACGAACCCAAAAATCTAAAAAACCCAAAAATCCGAAGAAACCCCGAAAAGCCCAGAATCTGACCCGGAAACCCGACCCGAAAACTGAAAAAACCCGAAAACATGAAAACCCGACCCGTACTCGACCCGTACCCGAACCAAAAACCCGAAAAAAACCCAAAACCCCAAAAAAACCCGAAAACCCAAACCGAATCCGATCCGAAAACACGAAAAAAACCCAAAAAACCCAAAAAATCCGAACCCGAACCCGAACCGAATCAATATCCGAAATTTTTGGGTTTTTTCCGGGTATCAAGTCTTGTACCCGAACCCGACCCGAACCCGAAACTTTTTACCCGAACCGAACCCGAACCCGAAAAATTATTCTATTGGGTATAAACTTCCTATACCCGAACACCCGAACCCGATAGGGTTTTACCCGAACCCGAACCCGATACCCGATTGCCCACCCCTACTTTGGCGGTTTGAAATTTCTTTCTTCTTATCCTCTTCCGTTTTTTCGTATCTTCTCCTTTTTCCGATTTCTTATTTCCTTCTTCTTTGGTCTCTTCGATTTCGGTCTTTGAATCGTCGAAAATCGAAGATATTGTTCTTTGATTTTGGAAAAAACTTCAAAGATCTTCTTCGATTACTATTATACTGAAGTTAAACTTCATCATTTTCTTCAATTTTGGGTAAACAATTCTTCAATTTTGGGTTAGGATTTTATTTAAACTGACCCTTTCTTCTTCGATTTTGGGTTAGAGTTTCATTATTTTTTAATTTAGGGTTAATAGCGACTGACACACTTTATGTTCTTATGTTGGATAGGATAATGGCAAGAACCAAAGTTGCTATTTTTCGAGATCTAGTAGATGGAGAAGCTTTGATTAACACCGACGAAGTAGGGAATCCTTCCCGTTCTAACCGAAAAAGAAAAATCCCGCAACAAACAAATCAAACGGTATGATCATTCAGAATATTTGATTAAAGTAGGTTAAACTAGATTAAAATTGTTTTGATTGCAGGCTTCTCTGGAAGTAGGTCCTTCGCATACAAACACCAATGAACAAGGGAATCGACATTCAAACCGTAAAAGGAAAGCCCAACAACAAACAAATCAAACGGTAGGCCCTTCTCGTATAAATACTGGTGGTGCTGACGAATAAATAATAAGTATTTTAAAATTCAACGAAGCCTACATCCGAACATACAAGTAACATGTTTAAATAAGTTTAAACTAAGTTAAAATAAATTAAACTAAAGTTAAACTAAATTAAACTAAATTAAACTAAAGTTAAACTAAACATAAATTAAAGTTAAACCAAGTTTAAACTAATGTTAAAGCAAGTTTAAACTACTATTAAACTAATGCTAAAATACTTAATTTAATGTTTTTGAATGTAGGTACATGTATAGCCATTGAAATTCTTTTTTGAGTCTAGCTAGTTCGATAAGCTTCCAAAGATTGGTACAAGATGTGATACCCATAAGTGCGTCACATATATTACAAAGCTTGGCGCATATGAACACAACTGGTTCATGAAACATCCGTAGTTTCGGAAGTCTTCCATATGCATCTCGAGAAGAACCGGAATGTCATGGGTGGTTGGAATTTGATTGTACGTATGGCAAAGACGGACAACGCAAACCAACTGTGGTTTGTTGTAAATAGAGTCCCTATAAGGTACTCTCTCATGAAGCATGGACTAATCTCAGGGTTGTACTGCCACCACTACCCGGAAAACTACGAGAATCTTGGTGGGAATGTGTAGAAACATTTCGGGAAGAATGTAATCCTTGGGTGGATCACGTGTTTGAAAAGTTGGGCTCGATGAGTGTGTCAACAGGTAGGGTCAAGATGGCTATTTTGTGGTTTCTGGCGACAGTGATTAGGGGCAAGACGAAGGTCGCATGACCAATAGATCCTTTCCTTCTAAGGGTTGTCGATGATTTAGACCTTTGTGAGGTTTCCATGGGGACGTCTCATATTTGATGATTGTGCAACCAAGATCCGGAAGATTTTTGAGCGGATGAATGGTACAGTGAGCCCAAATACCACCATTCTTGGATTCATAATTCCAAAATGATAAATTGTAATTTGTTAAACTAGTTAAGCTAAATGTTTTTAGTCATTAAACTGGATAAGTTAAGTTAAATTTTATGATATTTACAACTACTGGCATTTGAAATCATTCCCAATCTGAAGAAGAATTTCAGAGATAATATCAAATGGTAGGATCTATGCCCTAGGATGTGTAAGGAAAAGTACAAGCAATTGAATACAAAAGGTTTTGGAATATTAGACATTTATAAATCTCTTGGCAATTCAACGGTTAGTATAAGTACAAGTTTTGTTTAACAATAGTTTACCTGTAATTTAACATTAGTTTAGCTGTATTTTAACATTATTATACGTCACAGAAAATTTCAAGCATTTTTGTGGCTGAAGGTAAGGAGTGGCGTTTGATGGCGCAAATCATGGATGAGGAGGATGATGGAAGGTATGATATAATAGTTGATGGTTGAAACATCATTATAGCGAATGGTGAGACTATATTGTGGACGGATCTCTTGGAAAGAGATCTGGCTTCTAGAAACCATCATACTATTGCTCCAGTTTGTATTGCTTTTTATGCTTTTGCTTCTGCTGATCATGTCTCATTCCCCGGGTTTTTTTGAAACAATTACAAAAATGTCTGAGGCAATGAAGGATGGGTTCAAATATCTGAATGATAAGGTTGATGGTTGAACAACACGGATTGAAAACATAGAGAAATCCAACCGTGGTTACCCCTTATGGATGGAGGAAGAGTATCACAATGAGAATCCTCGCAGATGTAAGTTGTTTTATTCAAATTAACTATATTTTGAATTATTTTATATAAATTATAACCAGATAAAATAGACCAACTCACTTACTTATTTTTAGATGAGGAGGAAAAGATCGGAAATGCTGCAACAAAGGCAGGGGGAACTGTAAATGTTGCAGGGGAGGTTGATAAGGAGGATAATACGGATGAGGAGGATGATATGGATGAGGCAGTCACTACTGCAGAGAGTTTGGTAAATGCTGCAGAGGAGGCAGGGGAACGGTAAATGCTGTAGCAGAGACAGGAGGAACTGTAAATGCTACAGGGGAGGTTGATGAGGAGGATGAGAAAGGTGATACAGATGAGGAGGATGATACAAATGAGGCAGTCACTATTGTAGAGAGTTTGGTAAATACTACAGAGGAAGCAGGGGGACTGCCTCATCCGTATCATCCTCATCATCAACCTCCCCTGCATCATTTACAGTTCCCCATGCCTCTGTTGCAGCATTTACCATTCCCCCTGCCTCCTCTGCAGCATTTCCCATCTCTTTCTCCTCATCTAAAAACATTTGAGCGAGTTAGTCCATTTTATCTAGTTATAATTCAGATAAAATAATTCAAAATATAGTTAATTTGAACAAAACAACTTACATCTACGAGGACCATCATTGTGATACTCTTCCTCCATCCATAAAGGGTCACCACTATTGGATTTCTCTATGTTTTCAATCCGTGTTGTTAAACCATCAACTTTATCATTCAGAGTTTTGAACCCTTCATGCCTCAGACATTTTTAAGTGTTTCAAGAAGTCCGGGGGGGGGGGGGGGTGCGACATGATTGGCAGGAGCATAAGCATCAAAAGCAATATGAACTGGAGCAATAGTATGATGGTTTCTAGAAGCCAGATCTCTTTCCAAGAGATCCGTCCACAATATAGTCTCACCATTCGCTATAATGATGTTTCAACCATCAACTATTATATCATACCTTCTATCATCCTCCTCATCCATGATTTGCGCCATCAAACGCCACTCCTTACCTTCAGCCACCAAAATGCTTGAAATTTCCTATAACGTATAATAATGTTAAAATACAGCTAAACTAATGTTAAATTACATGTAAACTATTGTTAAACAAAACTTGTACTTATACTAACCGTTGAATTGCCAAGAGATTTATAAATGTCTAATATTCCAAAACTTTTTGTGTTCAATTGCTTGTACTTTTCCTTACACATCCTAGGGCATAGATCCTGCCATTTGATATTATCTCTGAAATTCTTCTTCAGATTGGGAATGATTTCAAATGCCAGTAGTTGTAAATATTATAAAATTTAACTTAACTTATCCAGTTTAATGACTAAAAACATTTAGCTTAACTAGTTTAACAAATTACAATTTATCATTTTGGAATTATAAATCCAGGAATGGTGGTATTTGGGCTCACTGTACCATTCATCCGCTCAAAAATCTTCCGGATCTTGGTTGCACAATCATCAAATATGAGACGTCCCCATGGGAACCTCACAAAGGTCTAAATCATCGACAACCCTTAGAAGGAAAAGATCTATTGGTCATGCGACCTTCGTCTTGCATCTAATGACTGTCGCCAGAAACCAAAAAATAGCCATCTTGAGCCTATCCGTTGACGAATTCATCAAGCCAAAATTTTCAAACACGTGATCCACCTAAGGATTACCATTCTTCTCGAAATGTTTCTACACAAATCGGTTCCCACCGAGATTCTCATAGTTTTTCAGGTAGTGGTGGCAGTACAACCCTAAGATTAGTCCATACTCCATGAGAGAGTATCTTATAGGGATTCCATCCATAGTTGGTTTACCTTATCCGTCTTTGCCATACGTACAATCAAGCTCCAAGCACCCATGACCTTTTGGTTCTTCTCGAGATGCATATGGAAGATTTGCCGGAACTGCGGATGTTTCATGAACCAGTTGCGTTCATATGCGCCAAGCTTTGTAATATATGTGACGCACTTATGGGTATCACATCTTGTACCAATCTTTAAAACTTATCGAACTGGCTAGGCTCAAAAAGGAATTTCAACGGTTGTACAAATACCTACAATCAAAAACATTAATTTAAGTATTTTAGCATTAATTTATCGTTAGTTTAATAGAGTTTAAACTTGCTTTAACAGTAGTTTAAAATTGGTTTAAACTTACATTAACTTTAGTTTAACTTTACTTTAACTTTAGTTTAACTTAGTTTAAACTTACTTAAACATCTTACTTGTATGTTCGGATGTAGGCTTCATTGAATTTTGAAATACTTATCATTTATTCATCAACACCACCAGTATTTGTACGAGAAGGGCCTACCGTTTGATTTGTTTGTTGTTGGGGTTTCCTTTTTCGGTTTGAATGCCGATTCCCTTGTTCGGTGGTGTTTGTATGCGAAGGACCTACTTCCAGGGAAGCCTGCAATCAAATTTTTTTTTAATCTAGTTTAACTTACTTTAACCAATTCCTAATCAAATATTCCAAATGATCATACCATTTAATTTGTTTATTGCGGGGCTTTTCTTTTTTCGGTTGGAACGGGAAGGATTTCCTGTTTTGTTGGTGTTAATCAAAGCTTCTTCATCTACTAGATCTCGAAAAGTAGCAACTTTGGTTCTTGCCATTATCCTATCCAACATAAGAACATAATTTGTATCAATCGCTATTAAACCCTACAATGAAGAATAACAAAACCCGAACTCAAAATCCAAGAAAAAAGGTCAGTTTAATTGAAATCCTAACCTGAAATTGAAAAATTGCTTACCCGAGATTGAAGAATCGCTTACCCAAAATCGAAGAAGATGATGAAGTTTAATTTTAGTTATGAGAACACACCCAAAGAAACAAGAATAAAATATCAAACCTATCAACAATTCTGCATTTAGCTATGGGAACACACCCAAAGAAAAAATCAATTATTATACTAGCAACCAATAAAAAAACATACCTCTCTAATCGTTTTAAAGTTTTTCTTCGATTTTTCCATCTTCTCGTTATTGATAGTGACATGCCCATTATGCAAACAGTAATTGACACCACCATCCTCACATGCTGCACATGTCTAAGCGATCTTGTTCAATCTGCTGAAGGAACCCAATTCTGTGTCTTTGTCGTCTTCTAATCTCCCATGCCGACGCCATTGATGCATATAGGGGTATTCCTTGATCAATGACAACCCGCAGCCCAAGCTTATCAAATAAACACCCCAACTCTGCCACTTTTTATTTCTACCTTATGCAACAAGCGAGCCTTTCTATGATTTTTGAGTATTTTTTTTCACATCCAAGAACCCATGCTTGTATCCTCTCTGATTGACCAAATAGAACATTGTCGCATCAAATAGTTGTGGATCCACTTCACCCATAATGATGATTGAGAAGAAATCAGTCACGAAATCAACTTTAAATCGAAAACTGTATTAACCTCCGATAATAGCCTTATACCCAACCCTCCTTCGTTCTTTAGCTTACAAACTTGATCCCAACTTACTTTCAACCTCTTTGAATTCAACCCTGGCCCTGACCTAAGAAACGAAGAGCACAATTTCTCAATCTTCTTAATGCACGCCTTAGGAAGATGAAAAGCGGAAAGCCAAAAGTTTGATATGATGATCAAGACCGATCCAATAAGTTGTAATTTACTAGCACTAGATAAAAAAGGGACTGACTAAGAACTAATACGGTTAGGAATAGATTCCAGCAGTGGTAGATAGTCATTTGGATTCATCTTCCTAGTTAGCAATGGGAGACCCGAATATCTAACCGGCAAAACCCCATCAGAGAAAGTAAAACGCTGTGCCACCTCATCTCGATCTGCTTGAGAAACACCCGCAAAATAAATTGTAGACTTTTCTAAGCTTATTCTTAATCCTGATATCTTAGCAAACTCATCAAAAACAGAGAAAATTCCTTATACAGACCTAAATTTTCCATCCGTAAACACCAATATATCATCCGCAAAGCTTATATGAGTGAGTCCGAGATTCTTAGATTTTGGATGATAACTAGTTTGACAAGCACTAGCTGCACCATCCAGTAATTTCAAGAGAATGTTCATGGCGATAACAAAGAGATATCGCGATAGAGCAATCTTGTCGCAGTCCTCTTTCACTCTGAAAATACTCCGCTAACTCTCTATTCACTTGAACCGAGAAGGATGCTGTTGTGATACAAAGAGAGATCAAGTGAATAAATTCATCCGTAAAATCCATAGCCTTTAAACTGTTAAGAAGAAAGGACCACTGAACTGTATCAAATGCTTTTGAAATGTTTATCTTTATTACACAGCGAGAGGAGATGGAATCCTTAACCAATTCCGTAGCCAGCAGAAGATTTTCAATCAGCAACCTATCTTCCACAAATGCCGACTGGTTTAGAGAGATTAGATTGGAGAGAGTACCTTTCAACCTGTTGGCTATAATTTTTGATATAACTTTATAGATCACACTACAGCAAGAAATAGGCCTATAATCCTTTATTTCCAGCGCATAAACCTTCTTCGGAATAAGAGCTAAGATGGTAGAATTCATACCTTTCGGGAGAAATCCTTTGACGAAAAAAGATTGGACAGCGATTATAAATTCCTTCCCTATAACTGGTCATATTTTCTTATAAAATTCTGAATTAAATCTATCCGAACCTGGAGACTTATTATTTGGCATAGCAAATAATACTCCTTGAATCTCTTCCTCCGTAACCCTTCTAGTCAACTGAGATTTTTCGTGCTCCGAAATCCTATTAGAGGCCAGTTTTTGAAGCTTATCAACTGAAATTCCTTGAATCTCTTCCTCCGTAACCCTTTTAGTCAACTGAGATTTTTCGTGCTCCGAAATCCTATTAGTGCTAGTTTTTGAAGCTTATCAACTGAAATTCCTTCAAACTCCTCTGGAATAGCCTGAAGAAAATCTTAGAAAAAAACTACCACTTCTTCCTTTATATTGTCCTCAGTCGTCGCCAATCCCATCACGACATTTAACCTCTTGGAAAATGCTTTCTTTTGATGTACCTTCGCCTGAATAAGGATCTTGTATTATCCGTTGATCGTAGCATGTCATGATGTTAGTCATTGCTCCTACCTTGATCAAATCCTAAATAAATCAATGTTTTTTTTTAAATGTATAAATTGTCATTGTGGAAATTCACGAATTTTGTTCTCTTTTGTGATGGAATTTTATTCAACCAAAAATATTAAGGTCCATCGGGTAATATATATTTGTGATGAATTTAAACCTCTATGTTATTAATCGAGTCGTAAGACTTTATTACAACAAATTATGGACCCAAATTTGTGAAGTATCGATGTTACCCACTAAGTAAAAAGCCCGTTCAGGAAAAGAATCAAATTTTCCAGAAACAATAATTTAAACCCTCTAATTGTTTCTGCTAGACCAACATATTTTTTTGGAAAACTTGTAAATACTTCGACTACGAAAAAAGATCGTGATAAAAAACGCTCAATTTTTCGTGTTCTTGCTACGGAAATTAAATGTCATCTTTAACCTATCTATATTCATGCCTAAGTATATTAAAGTCTCTAGTTCGGCCAAAGTTATTCTGCCGAAAATTGAAGTAAATTGCAATGGTCCAGTGGTAACTAATCCTCCCGTCATCTTCTTACAAGACTGATCCGACCTAATTTGCGGCTGCCTTTGACAATTTTTTCGCATGATTCATCAATTATTTATATATTTTTCGTTTTTCTTCTTTTTTACATTTAAGGTCAATAGATCTGTCATATACTAATAACCTATTCTAAACCTGAAGAAAAAAAACAGAAGTATTTTTTAACCACTTCAAACTTCTAGTTCAGTATTTTTACTTTTTCCAAGTATTTGGCCGATTACACCAAAGTTATTACAGGCGGTTTTAAACTTCAAATGCATCATTAATTGAACTTATTTCATAAATTTATATGTCTTTATATTCTGTGAAATAGAAATATTACCACCATAAACATGGGGTGTTCAGACGTGAAAGAACACGAACATTTTTTAACCATTTCAAACTTCTAGTTCAGTCATTGTCTCTCTTTTGGATTTTCAAGTGTATGTACAACAGATATGTTTATACACTTAATTTACGTACATATAAATTTATAAGTATATTATACTAGGTTAATTTATGCGCACTGCACGATTGCTTTTAAATTCTTTGATTGATTCGTTTTACAATTGAGTTTGAAAATAACTTAATTTTTTTTCCGATAATTGTTATTTTAATAGTAGAATAGTTTTTTTCCCCATCAAAATGCTTTATTAATTAGCAACATGGTAATCTCGGTTTACATAAGAAACTAAAAGCTTGAGCATGAGTTATACAGAGTGTTCACAGGAGAAGAGTCATTTCTTCGCTAATTGATCAGCATATAAGTTCTTTTCCCTTGGTCGACGCTAAACTTTATCATCTCAAAATGGGTTCGCCGTATATGAATTCTCAAAGGTTATTCACATACTTAATGATATTAAGATTATCACCGTCAAATTCTACTATTCGAAAACCTAATCTCCATATTGTTTGTAGAACCTATGTTAATAAAAGTTGAACACTCTTCTTCTTCAGTCGTATGACGTCCTTGAAATTTGTTTACTGCATGTGCTGTTGAGAAAAATACCATTTTTGAATTATCCGTCCTAATTTAGAAGACCTATTTCCTTTATGGTGAGATGCGTCAAAATGACATTTCACCCCGTCTGATGTTGGTTTTTTCCAATCCACCCCCTTCTAATCGGTAGTGCTTTCCTGTGTGTACTTTCTCCAATCTCGTTATGACTATCAAGCCATTCTTTAGTATCTTCAGTGGCTTTATTCAGAGTATCCGTTGCTATATAGACTTTGCAATTAAACACCATATTGTTTTGACTTTTCCATAATCTCCGATCCAAAAGGGGTGGTAACATGTATGTTTCTCCAGATTTTTTTCATTAGAGATATGAAGACAATAACGTATTATGTCTTCGGGTGTAAGTGGATCGCAAAGTAAAGTAGAAGGTATACTTGAAGCTCTCCAAACCGCTCCTACATGTACACATGAAAAGAAAACAAGCTTAGATGTTAGGCATTCCACTATACAACGGTTACAGTATTCATTGCCTTTGATATTATGGTGCCGTAAAATTCTTTGATGTTGCTCTCACTTGTGATGAGACTCGCCAAAGGAAATGTCATAGCTTAGGAGCACTGTCAAGATTTCAAGTTCCTCTTGTTATATTCTGATGTGTAGCTAATGGTGCATGAGGTTCTTCCTCATCATTCGGCTGTGGAGGCCAGCCAATATCTGGATTTTACCATATATCTACCATCTCTCCCGTGGCTCCATAAAATCAAATCATTGTTGAACTGATCAGGTAAATATATTTTGTAATTATGTGATGATACGATTGAGCAACTAGTTGAAGTATTCCAATAATGATTGCTCTCATCAATGATTTCTATCACCTTACTATTTGGATCCGTTGTTGGTAATAAGGTAGGCGCTCTTGGTGGGTTGGTCAGTAGCCATTGATCACTGGCAAGACTAGTGGATTTTCCATTCCCAATGGAAACTTGTATACCACGATTTAGTAGGTTAGCCCCAAATCGTAACGAATACCATCTACAAGAAGGTTGAGGTCCACTATTGGCATTTAATAGGTTGCCTTCTCAGAAATAGCAAGCTTTTAATATTTTATGGAAATAGCAAGCTTTCAATAGTCATCTTTTTCCAAGACATCCAGGAAATTTTCCTATTTTCTGAAGTTTTTCCCCACCAGAACCTAGTTATCATACTATTGATTTCCAAACACAATTTTATAGGTAATTGAAAGATTTTTATAGAATTTACCGGCATAGGTAAAGACAGTTTTGATCAAAGTTTCCTTTTAATATTTTATGGACTAGAATTTTTGGGCATTGGATTATTTTCCAAGCTTGATTTGGTAAGAGAGATTGATTAAACTTATGGAGGTCTCCAAATCCTAAACATCCATTCCCTTTTTACGTAGTCATCTTTTTCCAAGACATCGATCCAAGAAATTTTCCTATTTTCTCGAGTCTTTCCCCACCAGAACCTAACTATCATATTATTGATCCGAACACAATTCTATAGGTAATTGAAATTTTTTATAGAATATACCAACATAGCTAATGACACATTTTTGATCAAAGTTTCCTTTTAATATTTTATGGACTAGAATTTTTGGGCATTGGATTATTTTTGAAGCTTGATTTGCTAAGAGAGATTAATTAAACTGATGGAGGTCTCTAAATCTTAAACATCCATTCCATTTTTACGTAGTAATCTTTTTCCAAGACATCCAGGAAATTTTCCTAATTTCTGCAGTCCTTCCTCACCATAAATTAGCTATCATACTAATGATTTCCGAACACAATTCTATAGGTAATTGAAAGCTTTTTTATAGAATGCACGGGCATAGCGAAAAACACCATTTTGATCCAAGTTTCCTTTCCTGATCTTTAATATACTGAAGAATTCTCAATTTCTTTCAAACAAATTGTTCTGGCAATCCTAAATATTTTCCTCCATATGAAGAAATATACTATGTTTCACTAATCAAATATACTATGTTTCTAAGGTTTGTTTGACATAAACATTTTAATTGACATATACATTTTAATGTTCACTTTCTTTTTCTATTTAAACATTACAGCACAAACATAGTGTGTGGAGGGAACACTGTTACATAATGTTTTAACCATTTCAAACATCAAGTTGATCATTCATACGGACTTGTTCAACACCTAAATTATCTATAAATTGAGATCTATGTCTCGTAAGTTTCTCATCTTTCCATTAAAACCTCATTCAAGAAACAAAAATCCTTCCTCTCTTGGTAGAATTGCTTCAACTAACCATGAAGAGTCTCTCATTTCTTGCAATTCTATCTATCTTCGCTATAACACTTCCATTAGCCAATGCTTCGGACCCAAGCCCTCTTCAGGACTTCTGCGTTGGCGTCAACACCCCAGCAGATGGCGGTATGTATATATTCACTTCCTAATCATTTTTAATAAAAGTTTAATCGATAGTTAGGAGATTGCACTACGTTCTAACACTTTTTTTCTTTGATTATAATGTTCAGTGTTTGTGAATGGAAAGTTCTGCAAGGACCCAAAGCTCGCCACAGCAGATGACTTCTTTTTGACAGGGGTCATAGCAGGAACTCTTAATCCGATAACTAGGTCTACCGTGACAGCCATCAATGCTAACAACCTTCCTGGGTTAAACACCCTTGGAATCTCAGCTGCCCGTCTTGATTTTGGAGTTAAGGGATATGTCCCACCTTTCACCCATCCACGTGCCACCGAGATCTTGTATGTGGCACAAGGAACGCTTTTCGTTGGGTTTGTCACGTCAAACCCAGAAAATCGCCTCTTCACTAAAACGCTCAACGTGGGTGATGTGTTTGTGTTTCCAGAGGGACTTATCCATTTCATAGTGAACGTTGGTAAATCTCCTGCGGTTGCATTCGCTGCACTGAGTAGCCAAAACCCAGGTCTCATCGCCATTCCCAACGCTGTGTTTGGTTCTAACCCACAGATAGACACAAGTATTCTTGCAACTGCGTTCCAGTTGGACCCTAGGATTGTCATGGATCTGAAGGTCAAGTTCAAAAAATAATAATATCGTGTTTTGTACTGCTTTCATTTCATGTACCTCCACCTGAATAAGGATCTTGTATTATCCGTTGATCGTAGCATGTCATGATGTTAGTCATTGCTCCTACCTTGATCCAATCCTAAATAAATAAATGTTTTCTGTTTTATTTAAATGGATAAATTGTCATTGTGGAAATTCACGAAATTATTTCTCTTTTGTGATTGAGTTTTCATCAACCAAAAATATTAAGGTCCATCGGGTAATATATATTTGTGATGAATTTAAAACCTCTAAATTATGCTATTAATCGAGTCATAAAATTTTATTACAACAAATTATGGACCCACATTTGTGAAGAATAATTAAGTGTCATCTTTAATCTACCTATATTCATGCCTAAGTATATTAAAGTCTCTAGTTCGGCCAAAGTTATTCTGCCGAAAATTGAAGTAAATTGCAATGGTCCAGTGGTAATTAATTCTCCCGTCATCTTCTTCCACAAGACTGATCCGACCTAATTTGCGGGTGCCTTTGACAACTTATTTATTTTTTTGCGGTCATATACTAATAACCTATTCTAAACCTGAAGAAAAAAACTAAAGTATTTTTAACTTTTTCCAAGTATTTGGCCGATTACACCAAAGTTACGAAGGTTCCTAGTCGCTGAATGGTTAACCGCTATTTAGAGCGGCCTTATTTTAAAACAATGGTTTACTAACTATAGTAAAAACAATACACAAGATCACTAACTATAATAAATATAATAACCAGTTATTACGTGTTAAATTTAAAGTGAGATTTGAGCAAAACAATACACAAGATCAAAACAATACAAAACATAACAAGTAAGATCATTAGAACTAACTTCGTTCTTGATGAAAAAAAAATATATAATTTGAGGAGAACTTAATTAACACAACACAAATCATATATAATAATAATAAATAAGATAAGTAAAATGTTAAAATATAAAATAAATCTAAAATAAAATACTAATAATAATCTATAATTATATAAACTAGGTATGAAGCAAACATTTCCCCATGCTGCACAGTGTGGGTTACTATCTAGTCTTTATATAATATTAGGTGATGATCGCAGATTTGCGTTTTACTATATATTTTTGGAATTGTTATTAATATAATAGTTTAATAAATTTTTACATTATTTTGCTTATAAATCTTTATAGTTTTTTTTGTCTTTTACTTTTAAAAATGATAAATGGTTTTATTTTAACTGAATTTTTGGTTTAAACGTAATAACATAAATATGTAGTTAAAAAAAAAACGACCAAATAACTTAAGTTTACAAAAAGTTTGGAGATCTTTAGATACAGAGAGAAAGTGCTAACTTGTTTGTCCTAAAAATAGAAATGAATTGTACTATTAAAAAAAAAATCTTTTTGTTATAGTGTTTCTCCATTTGATGTATTTTAACCAATTGTGGTCTTGTCAACAATTTTGGGAATATATTTGAAAATATATTTTATTACTTTTGAAGTATTACACCACCAAACATTGGTGCTAACTTGTTTGTCCTAAAAATAGAAATGAATTGTACTATTAAAAAAAAAAATCTTTTTGTTATAGTGTTTCTCCATTTGATGTATTTTAACAAATTGTGGTATTGTCAACAATTTTGGGAATATATTTGAAAATATATTTTATTACTTTTGAAGTATTACACCACTAAGCATTGGTCGGTGGAGATATACTCAACTTTTGAAGTATTGCACCATTTTTGGAATGATGTGATGATCAAGTTGATCAACTAGTTGAAGTACTCCAATGATGATTGCTCTCATCAATGATTTCCATCACCTAACTATTTGGATCCGTTGTTGGTAGTAAGGTAGCGCTCTTGGTGGGTTGGTCGGTAGCCATGGATCACCGACCAGACTAGTGGATTTTCCATTTCCAATGGAAACTTGTATACCACGGTTTAGTAGGTTTGCCCCAAATCGTAGCGAATTCCATCCACAATAAGGTTGAGATCCACTATTGGCATTCAATAGGTTGCCTTCTCGGAAATAGAGAGCTTTTAATATTTTATGGACTATAATTTATGGGCATTGGATTGTTTTCCAAGCTTGATTTTCTAAGAAATTTTAATTAAACTGATGTAGGTCTCTAAATCCTAAATATTCATTCGTTTTTTACGTAGTCATATTTTTCCAAGCAAGACATCCAGGAAATTTTCCTATTTTCCGGAATCCTTCCCCACCGGAACCTAGCTATCATACTATTGATTTCTAAACACAATTCTATAGGAAATTGAAATATTTTTATAGAATATATCGACATAGAAAAAGACACAGTTTTGATCAAAAGTTTCCTTTACAGGTGTAGTAAGGATACGAGTTTCCCATACATTTATTGGACCAGATCTTTAATGTACTGAAGAATTATCTTTTTCTTTCCACCAAATTGTTCTGGCAATCTTAAATATTTTCAGCTACCTCCCATATTTGGGATCTGAAAAAATATACAATGTTTCACTTATCAAATATACAATGTTCTAAGGTTTATTTGCATTTTATTAATACAATTTTCGTAAAACGATATCTTCACATTTATTTTCGTAGTAAGAATACGAGTTTCCCATACATTTATTTCGATTTGGACAGATCTTTAATGTACTGAAGCATTCTCTTTTTCTTTTCACCAAATTGTTCTCGCAATCTTGAATATTTTCCGCTACCTCCCATATTTGGGATCTGAAGAAATATACTATGTTTAACTTATCAAATATACAATGTTTCTAAGGTTTGTTTGCATTTTATTAATACAATTTTTGTAAAACCATATCTTCACATTTATTGATTTACGGGTGTAAAACGGCAAATTTTAACTTCAATAATGTGTGGTATTCCCTTTTTATATACAAAACAAATAAGATTTCGTACGTTTTTCCACTTCAACCCACAAATTTTTTCAATTAAACTAATTAATTTCCATCCGCATGTCGAAATCAATTTTATTACAACAAATTATGGACCCACATTTGTGAAGAATAATTAAGTGTGATCTTTAATCTATCTATATTCATGCCTAAGTATATTAAAGTCTCTAGTTCGGCCAAAGTTATTCTGCCGAAAATTGAAAGTAAATTGCAATGGTCCAGTGGTAATTAATTCTCCCGCCATCTTCTTCCACAAGACTGATCCAACCTAATTTTCGCATTATTCAACAATTATTTATTTTTTGCGTATTCTTTTTTACATTTAAGGTCAATAGATATATCATATACTAATAATCTATTCTAAACCTGAAGAAAAGAAAGTATTTTTACTTTTTCCAAGTATTTGGCCGATTACACCAAAGTTATGATGGTTCCTAGTCGCTGAATGGTTAACCGCTACTTGAGCGGCCTTATTTTAAAACAAGGGTTTACTAACTATAGTCAACCCAAAAATGGTAAAAAAATTTAGCAGTCAGAAAATTCCATCGTTTATGTAACTCCGTTAGAACTTTTCCCACGGATCATCAGATGAAATTTTAAATGTAGAAGAATTCCACTTCTCAAATATAGTATGTATAAAGCATACTAGGTGATGACTGCGTGGACACGCGAGTTTGCGTTTTATTATATATTTTTGAAATTGTAATTAATATAATATTTTAAATAAATTGTACATTATTTTGGTTATAAGTTTATATAGTTTTTCTGTCTTTTACTTTTAAAAATGATAAAAAAAAATTTTTACTGAATTTTTTATTTAAACCAAATAATGTAAATATGTCATTTAAAAAAGAGACCAAATAACTTAAGTTTACAAAAAGGTTGGAGATCTTTAGGTTCAGAGAAATGATGCTAACATGTTTGTCCTGAAAATAGAAATGAATTATATTACTAAAAATAAAGAAGAAATGATCTCTTTGTTATAGTGTTTCTCCAGTTGATGTATTTTGGTAAACAATTGTGGTCATGTCAACATTTTTGGTGATATAGTTGAAAAGAGTTTTTATTGTTTTTGAAGTATTGCACCACTCAACGTTGAGCGATGATGATATACTCAACTTTTGAAGTATTGCACCATTTTTGTAATGATACGATGACCAGATTGATCAATCAGTTGAAATATTTCAATGAGGATTGCTCTCATCAATGATTTTCATCACCTTACTATTTGGATCCGTTGTGGTTTGTAAGGTAGGCAATCTTGGTGGGTTGGTCGGTAGCCATGGATCACCGGCCAGACTAGTGGATTTTCCCTTTCCAATGGAAACTTGTATACCATGGTTTAGCATGTTAGCCCCAAATCGTAGCGATTTCCATCCACAAGAAGGTTGAGATCCACTATTGGCATTCAATAGGTTGCCTTCTCGGAAATAGCAAGCTTTTAATATTTTATGAACTAGAATTTTTGAACACAGTTCTAAAGTATTGAATGATTTTTATAGAATATACCGGCATAGCGAAAAACACAGTTTTGATCAAAGATTCCTTTGCAGGTGTAGTAAGGAACGAGTTTGCCATCCATTTATTTTGATTTGGACCCGATCTTTAATATACTGAAGCATTCTCTTTTTATTTCGACGAAATTGTTGTTATCCTAGATATTTTCTTCTACCTCAAATATTTGGGATCTGAAGAAATATACTATGTTTTACTTATCAAATACACTATGTTTCTAAGGTTTGTTTGCATTTTATTAATACAATTTTTGTAAAACGATATCTTCAAATTTATAGATTTACAGCCGGAAAAGGGAAAACTTTCACTTTAATAATGTGCGGGGATGCCTTTTATATACAAAAATGAAGTCTAGTACGTTCTTCAACTTCAACGCATAGAAATTTTCAAATAAACTATATTAATTTTCAACCGCGTGCCGAAATCAATTTTGATTGAAGTGGTGTTAGTCAACCCATTAATTACTACTAAGTTATATGCCACATGATATGTTTCTGCTGAATTAGATGTTACATGTCAAGGTTTTTATGAGTCGGATGCCAGTTGTATTAAAAAAAGAAATTCACAGAAGTTTTGAAAATTTATGCAATGTTTTGAGTTTAACTTTTTGACATTAATAAAAGAGAAACAAAAAAAATTATCCACTCAGCCACCTTATCAGCTTTTTTATCATTTTTATACCCGTAACAACCGTAGGATTCCGACTGTAGGATGCCTAACATTCGTCAAAATTCGAGTGCATCATATTTCATTGACATATAAATTTTAATGTTCACTTTCTTTTTCAATTTAAATATTACCACCATAAAAACATTGTGCGGAGGGAACACAATTACATAATGTTTTAACCATTCCAAACATCAAGTTGATTTTAATAGAATATATCGACAAGGGAAAGACACAGTTATGATCAAAGTTTCCTTTCCAGGTGTAGTAAGGAAACGAGTTTGCCATCCATTTATTTTGATTTGGATCTGATCTTTAATATACTGAAGCATTCTCTTTTTCTTTCAACCAAATTGTTTTGGCAATCCCAAATATTTTTTTCTACCTCACATATTTGGGATCTGAAGAAATATACAATGTTTCACTTACCACATATAGTACGTTTCGAACGTTTGTTTGTATTATATTAATACATGTTTTGTAAAACCATATCTTCACATTTATAGATTTATGGGTGGAAAAGGGCAAATTTTTACTTCAATAATGTGTGGTGATGCTTGTTTATATACAAGAAAATGAAGGTCTAGTACGTTTTTCAATTTCAATGCACATAATTTTTCAAATAAACTATATTAATTTCCCACTGCGTGTCGAAATCAATTTTGATTGAAGTGGTGTTAGTCAACCCATTAATTATTGCTGAGTCATATATCATGTGGAATATTCATGCTGAATCAGATGCTATATGTCTAGGTTTTAATGAGTAAGATGTCGTGTGTCTTAAAAAATATTCACGAAAGTTTTGAAATTTTATGAAATGTTCTGAGTTTAAAAGTTTTTAATATTTATAACAGAGAAACAAAAAAAATTATCAACTCAACCACCTTATCCGCTTTTTATCATTTTTGTACCTATAACAACCGTAGGATTCCGACTGTTAGATGCCTAACATTCGTCAAACTTCGAGTGCATCATATTTCATCGACATATACATTTTAATATTCACTTTCTTTTTCAATTTAAATATTACCACCATAAACACAGTGTGTGGAGGGAACACAATTACATATTGTTTTAACCATTTCAAAAATCAAGTTGATTTTAATAGAATATATCGGCATAGCGAAAGACACTGTTTTGATCAAAGTTTCCTTTCCAGGTGTAGTAAGGAAACGAGTTTGCCATCCATTTATTTTGATTTGGATCTGATCTTTAATACACTGAAGCGATCTCTTTTTCTTTCAACCAAATTTTTCTGGCAATCCGAAACATTTTCTCCTACCTCAAATATTTGGGATCTGAAGAAATATACTATCTTTCACTTACCACATATAGTATGTTTTAAAGGTTTGTTTGCATTTTATTAATACAGGTTTTGTAAAACCATATCTTTACATTTATAGATTTACAGGTGGAAAGGGACAAATTTTAACTTCAATAATGTTCGGTGATGTCTTTTTATATACAAGAAAATGAAGGTCTATTACGTTTTTCAACTTTAACGCCTATAATTTTTCAAATAAACTACATTAATTTCCCACCGCGTATCAAAATCAATTTTGATTGAAAAGTGGTGTTAGTCAACCCATTAATTACTGCTGAGTCATATGCCACTTGAAATGTTCATGCTGAATCAGATGCTACATATTTATGTTTTAGTGAGTAAGATGGCATGTGTCTTAAAAAAAATTCACGGAGGTTTTGAAATTTTATGTAATGTTCTGAGTAATAACATAAATATGTAGTTAAAAACAAAAGACCAAATAACTTAAGTTTACAAAAAGTTTGGAGATCTTTAGATTCAGAGAGAAAGTGCTAACTTGTTTGTCCTAAAAATAGAAATGAATTGTACTATTAAAAAAAAAATCTTTTGTTATAGTGTTTCTCCATTTGATGTATTTTAACCAATTGTGGTCTTGTCAACAATTTTGGGAATATATTTGAAAATATATTTTATTACTTTTGAAGTATTACACCACCAAACATTGGTCGGTGGTGATATACTCAACTTTTGAAGTATTGCACCATTTTTGGAATGATGTGATGATCAAGTTGATCAACTAGTTGAAGTACTCCAATGATGATTGCTCTCATCAATGATTTCCATCACCTAACTATTTGAATCCATTGTTGGTAGTAAGGTAGCGCTCTTGGTGGGTTGGTCGGTAGCCATTGATCACCGACCAGACTAGTGGATTTTCCATTTCCAATGGAAACTTGTATACCACGGTTTAGTAGGTTTGCCCCAAATCGTAGCAAATTCCATCCACAATAAGGTTGAGATCCACTATTGGCATTCAATAGGTTGCCTTCTCGGAAATAGAGAGCTTTTAATATTTTATGGACTACAATTTTTGGGCATTGGATTGTTTTCCAAGCTTGATTAAACTGATGTAGGTCTCTAAATCCTAAACATCCATTCCTTTTTTACGTAGTCATCTTTTTCCAAGACATCCAGAAAATTTTCCTATTTTCCGGAGTCCTTCTCCACCGGAACCTAGCTATCATACTATTAATTTCCAAACACAATTCTAAAGGTAATTGAAATATTTTTATAGAATATACCGGCATAGAAAAAGACACAGTTTTGATCAAAGTTTCCTTTCTAGGTGTAGTAAGGATACGAGTTTCCCATACATTTATTGGACAAGATCTTTAATGTACTGAAAAATTATCTTTTTCTTTCCACCAAATTGTTCTGGCAATCTAAAATATTTTCGGCTACCTCCCATATTTGGGATCTGAAGAAATATACAATGTTTCACTTATCAAATATACAATGTTTCTAAGGTTTGTTTGCATTTTATTAATACAATTTTCGTAAAACGATATCTTCACATTTATTGATTTACGGGTGTAAAACGGCAAATTTTAACTTCAATAATGTGTGGTAATGCCTTTTCATATACAAAAGAAATAAAATTTAGTACGTTTTTCAACTTCAACGCACACATTTTTTCAATTAAACTACATTAATTTCCATCCGCGTGTCGAAATCAATTTTGATTAAAGTGGTGTTAGTCAATTCATTAATTACTGATGAATCATATGCCACGTGACATGTTTCTGATGAATAAAATGCTACATGTGTAGGTTTTAATGTGTCAGTATTAACAAACAATTCTCGGAAGTTTTAAAATTTTATGTAATATTCTGAGTTTAAAAGTTTTTACATTTATAATAGAGAAACAAAATTTTTTATCAAACTCATGTACCTTATCTGCTTTTTGTCATTTTTGTACCCGTAATAACCGTAGGATTCCGATTGTTGGACCCCTAACATTCATCATACTTCGAGTGCATCATATTTCATTGACATATACATTTTAATGTTCACTTTCTTTTTCTTTTTAAATATTACAGCCCAAACATAGTGTGTGGAGGGAACACTGTTACATAATGTTTTAACCATTTCAAACATCAAGTTGATCATTCATACGGACTTGTTCAACACCTAAATTATCTATAAATTGAGATCTATGTCTCGTAAGTTTCTCATCTTTCCATTAAAACCTCATTCAAGAAACAAAAATCCTTCCTCTCTTGGTAGAATTGCTTCAACTAACCATGAAGAGTCTCTCATTTCTTGCAATTCTATCTATCTTCGCTATAACACTTCCATTAGCCAATGCTTCGGACCCAAGCCCTCTTCAGGACTTCTGCGTTGGCGTCAACACCCCAGCAGATGGCGGTATGTATATATTCACTTCCTAATCATTTTTAATAAAAGTTTAATCGATAGTTAGGAGATTGCACTACGTTCTAACACTTTTTTTCTTTGATTATAATGTTCAGTGTTTGTGAATGGAAAGTTCTGCAAGGACCCAAAGCTCGCCACAGCAGATGACTTCTTTTTGACAGGGGTCATAGCAGGAACTCTTAATCCGATAACTAGGTCTACCGTGACAGCCATCAATGCTAACAACCTTCCTGGGTTAAACACCCTTGGAATCTCAGCTGCCCGTCTTGATTTTGGAGTTAAGGGATATGTCCCACCTTTCACCCATCCACGTGCCACCGAGATCTTGTATGTGGCACAAGGAACGCTTTTCGTTGGGTTTGTCACGTCAAACCCAGAAAATCGCCTCTTCACTAAAACGCTCAACGTGGGTGATGTGTTTGTGTTTCCAGAGGGACTTATCCATTTCATAGTGAACGTTGGTAAATCTCCTGCGGTTGCATTCGCTGCACTGAGTAGCCAAAACCCAGGTCTCATCGCCATTCCCAACGCTGTGTTTGGTTCTAACCCACAGATAGACACAAGTATTCTTGCAACTGCGTTCCAGTTGGACCCTAGGATTGTCATGGATCTGAAGGTCAAGTTCAAAAAATAATAATATCGTGTTTTGTACTGCTTTCATTTCATGTACCTCCACCTGAATAAGGATCTTGTATTATCCGTTGATCGTAGCATGTCATGATGTTAGTCATTGCTCCTACCTTGGTCCAATCCTAAATAAATAAATGTTTTCTGTTTTATTTAAATGGATAAATTGTCATTGTGGAAATTCACGAAATTATTTCTCTTTTGTGATTGAGTTTTCATCAACCAAAAATATTAAGGTCCATCGGGTAATATATATTTGTGATGAATTTAAAACCTCTAAATTATGCTATTAATCGAGTCATAAAATTTTATTACAACAAATTATGGACCCACATTTGTGAAGAATAATTAAGTGTCATCTTTAATCTACCTATATTCATGCCTAAGTATATTAAAGTCTCTAGTTCGGCCAAAGTTATTCTGCCGAAAATTGAAGTAAATTGCAATGGTCCAGTGGTAATTAATTCTCCCGTCATCTTCTTCCACAAGACTGATCCGACCTAATTTGCGGGTGCCTTTTACAACTTATTTATTTTTTTGCGGTCATATACTAATAACCTATTCTAAACCTGAAGAAAAAAACTAAAGTATTTTTAACTTTTTCCAAGTATTTGGCCGATTACACCAAAGTTATGAAGGTTCCTAGTCGCTGAATGGTTAACCGCTATTTAGAGCGGCCTTATTTTAAAACAATGGTTTACTAACTATAGTAAAAACAAATTGGTAACATAATTAAACAGTCAGAAAATTACATTGTTTATGTCGGTTGTCGGAACTCCGTTAGAACAACTCAAAAGATAAAGAAGTATCGTGAATTTTTTCATGCTCGTTCTATCTTTTCCCATGATATTTTAAATGTAGAATATTTCTACATCTCAAATATAATATGTATCATATATATTATTTAAACAATTCTAAAAACAGTTTAACCAGCTATTACGTGTTATATTACATTTATTGCCATTGCATTTTTATAAAATTAAGACTAAATTAGATAAGCTATAGAAAGTTAAAATTGCAACAAATGTATGCAACCAAAATCTAATAAAAATCTAAACAAAATCTTTTAAATAATTATTAGTTTCTAAAAAATAAAATTTATTTTCTCTCTCCTAATAAATATAAACGAAAAATTTAAATTAATTTTAAAAAATTCAATAAAAAATCCAAACATAAAATTTTAATTAATTATTAGTTTCAAAAAAATAAAACTTATTTTCTCTCTCCTAATAAATATAAACGAAAAATTTAAATTAATTTTAAAAAATTCAATAAAAAATCCAAACATAAAATTTTAATTAATTATTAGTTTCAAAAAAATAAAACTTATTTTCTCTCTCTCCTAATAAATATAAACGAAAATATAAAATTAAATTTTAAAAATTGTTATCCAATCAAAAAAGTAAGATTTGAAATTATATTATACGATATTATGTTAACCAATCAAAATTATAATAAAAGCAAAAAACAAAAGTGTGATTCATTTTGAACCTGATATTAATATGAGAATTAAAAATAAAATTAACTTTCATATTAAAATTAACATAAATAATCTTTAAATAATTTTAAATTAATATAAATATAAACGAAAATTTTGAATTAAATTTAAAAAATTCAATAAAAATCCAAACTGAATCTTTTAAATAATTATTAGTTTCCGAAAAATAAAACTTATATTCTCTCTCTCCTAATAAATACAAAATTAAATTTTAAAAATTGTTATCCAATCAGAAAAGTAAGATTCAAAATTATATTATACGATATTATGTTAACCAATCAAAATTATAATAAAAATAAAAATTAAAAGTATGATTCATATAACCAGTTATTACGTGTTAAACTGAAAGTGAGATTTGAGCAAAACAATACACAATATCAAAACAATACAAAACATAACAAGTAATATCATGAGAACTAACTCCGTTCTTGATGAGAAAAAGAAATATAATTTGAGGAGAATTTAATTAACACAACACAAACCATATATAACAATAATAAATAAGATAAGTAAAATGTTAAAATATAAAATAAATCTATAATAAGATACTAATAATAATCTGTAATTATATAAAATAGGTATGAAGCAGACATTTCTCCATGCTGTAAAGTGTGAGTTACTATCTAGTCTTTATATAATTTAGTTGATGATCGCAGATTTGCGTTTTACTATATATTTTTGGAATTGTTATTTATATTATAGTTTAATAAATTTGACATTATTTTGGTTATAAATCTTTATAGTTTTTTTTGTCTTTTACTTTTAAAAATGATAAATGGTTTTATTTTAACTGAATTTTTGGTTTAAACGTAATAACATAAATATGTAGTTAAAAACAAAAGACCAAATAACTTAAGTTTACAAAAAGTTTGGAGATCTTTAGATTCAGAGAGAAGGTGCTAACTTGTTTATCCTAAAAATAGAAATGAATTGTACTATTAAAAAAAAAAATCTTTTTGTTATAGTGTTTCTCCATTTGATGTATTTTAACCAATTGTGGTCTTGTCAACAATTTTGGGAATATATTTGAAAATATATTTTATTACTTTTGAAGTATTACACCACCAAACATTGGTCGGTGGTGATATACTCAACTTTTGAAGTATTGCACCATTTTTGGAATGATGTGATGATCAAGTTGATCAACTAGTTGAAGTACTCCAATGATGATTGCTCTCATCAATGATTTCCATCACCTAACTATCTGGATCCGTTGTTGGTAGTAAGGTAGCGCTCTTGGTGGGTTGGTCGGTAGCCATTGATCACCAACCAGACTAGTGGATTTTCCATTTCCAATGGAAACTTGTATACCACGGTTTAGTAGGTTAGCCCCAAATCGTAGCAAATTCCATCCACAATAAGGTTGAGATCCACAATTGGCATTCAATAGGTTGCCTTCTCGGAAATAGAGAGCTTTTAATATTTTATGGACTATAATTTTTGGGCATTGGATTGTTTTCCAAGCTTGATTAAACTGATGTAGGTCTCTAAATCCTAAACATCCATTCCTTTTTTATGTAGTCATCTTTTTCCAAGACATCCAGAAAATTTTCAAATTTTCCGGAGTCCTTCTCCACCGGAACCTAGTTATCATACTATTAATTTCCAAACACAATTCTAAAGGTAATTGAAATATTTTTATAGAATATACCGGCATAGAAAAAGACACAGTTTTGATCAAAGTTTCCTTTCTAGGTGTAGTAAGGATACGAGTTTCCCATACATTTATTGGACCAGATCTTTAATGTACTGAAGAATTATCTTTTTCTTTCCACCAAATTGTTCTGGCAATCTTAAATATTTTCGGCTACCTCCCATATTTGGGATCTGAAGAAATATACAATGTTTCACTTATCAAATATACAATGTTTCTAAGGTTTGTTTGCATTTTATTAATACAATTTTCGTAAAATGATATCTTCACATTTATTGATTTACGGGTGTAAAACGGCAAATTTTAACTTCAATAATGTGTGGTAATGCCTTTTCATATACAAAAGAAATAAAATTTAGTACGTTTTTCTACTTCAACGCACACATTTTTTCAATTAAACTACATTAATTTCCATCCGCGTGTCGAAATCAATTTTGATTAAAGTGGTGTTAGTCAATTCATTAATTACTGATGAATCATATGCCACGCGACATGTTTCTGATGAATAAAATGCTACATGTGTAGGTTTTAATGTGTCAGTATTAACAAACAATTCTCGGAAGTTTTAAAATTTTATGTAATATTCTGAGTTTAAAAGTTTTTACATTTATAATAGAGAAACAAAATTTTTTATCAAACTCATGTACCTTATCTGCTTTTTGTCATTTTTGTACCCGTAATAACCGTAGGATTCCGATTGTTGGACCCCTAACATTCATCATACTTCGAGTGCATCATATTTCATTGACATATACATTTTAATGTTCACTTTCTTTTTCTATTTAAATATTACAGCACATAGTGTGTGGAGGGAACACTGTTACATAATGTTTTAACCATTTCAAACATCAAGTTGATCATTCATACGGACTTGTTCAACACCTAAATTATCTATAAATTGAGATCTATGTCTCGTAAGTTTCTCATCTTTCCATTAAAACTTCATTCAAGAAACAAAAATCCTTCCTCTCTTGGTAGAATTGCTTCAACTAACCATGAAGAGTCTCTCATTTCTTGCAATTCTATCTATCTTCGCTATAACACTTCCATTAGCCAATGCTTCGGACCCAAGCCCTCTTCAGGACTTCTGCGTTGGCGTCAACACCCCAGCAGATGGCGGTATGTATATATTCACTCCCTAATCATTTTTAATAAAAGTTTAATCGATAGTTAGGAGATTGCACTACGTTCTAACACTTTTTTTCTTTGATTATAATGTTCAGTGTTTGTGAATGGAAAGTTCTGCAAGGACCCAAAGCTCGCCACAGCAGATGACTTCTTTTTGACAGGGGTCATAGCAGGAACTCTTAATCCGATAACTGGGTCTACCGTGACAGCCATCAATGCTAACAACCTTCCTGGGTTAAACACCCTTGGAATCTCAGCTGCCCGTCTTGATTTTGGAGTTAAGGGATATGTCCCTCCTTTCACCCATCCACGTGCCACCGAGATCTTGTATGTGGCACAAGGAACGCTTTTCGTTGGGTTTGTCACGTCAAACCCAGAAAATCGCCTCTTCACTAAAACGCTCAACGTGGGTGATGTGTTTGTGTTTCCAGAGGGACTTATCCATTTCATAGTGAACGTTGGTAACTGTCCTGCGGTTGCATTCGCTGCACTGAGTAGCCAAAACCCAGGTCTCATCGCTATTCCCAACGCTGTGTTTGGTTCTAACCCACAGATAGACACAAGTATTCTTGCAACTGCGTTCCAGTTGGACCCTAGGATTGTCATGGATCTGCAGGTCAAGTTCAAAAAATAATAATATCGTGTTTTGTACTGCTTTCATTTCATGTACCTCCACCTGAATAAGGATCTTGTATTATCCGTTGATCGTACATGTCATGATGTTAGTCATTGCTCCTACCTTGGTCCAATCCTAAATAAATAAATGTTTCCTGTTTTATTTAGATGGATAAATTGTCATTGTGGAAATTCACGAAATTATTTCTCTTTTGTGATTGAGTTTTCATCAACCAAAAATATTAAGGTCCATCGGGTAATATATATTTGTGATGAATTTAAAACCTCTAAATTATGCTATTAATCGAGTCATAAGATTTTATTATAACAAATTATGGACCCACATTTGTGAAGAATAATTAAGTGTCATCTTTAATCTATCTATATTCATGCCTAAGTATATTAAAATCTCTAGTTCGGCCAAAGTTATTCTGCCAAAAATTGAAGTAAATTGCAATGGTCCAGTGGTAATTAATTCTCCCGTCATCTTCTTCCACAAACTAATGTATTTTTACTTTTTCCAAGTATTTGGCCGATTAGACCAAAGTTATGATGGTTCCTAGTCGCTGAATGGTTAACCGCTGCATAGAGCGGCCTTATTTTAAAACAAGGGTTTACTAACTATAGTAAAAAAAATTGGTAACAAAATTAAACAGTCAGAAAATTACATTGTTTATTTCGGTTGTCGGAACTCCGTTAGAACTTTTCCCATTTATTTTAAATGAAGAATAATTCCACATCTCAAATATAGTATGTATCTTTATATAATATTAGGTGATGATCCTCGTGGACACGTGGATTTATGTTTTATTATATATTTTTGGAATTGTAATTAATATAATAGTTTAAATAAATTGTACATTATTTTGGTTATCAGTCTTTATAGTTTTTTTTGTCTTTTAAGATAAATGGTTTTTTTTTAACTGAAATTTTTGTTTAAACGTAATAATGTAAATCTGTAGGTTTGAAAAAAGACAAAATAACTTAAGTTTACAAAAAGTTTGGAGATCTTTTCTTTATAGTGTTTCTCCATTTGATGTATTTTAACCAATTGTGGTCTTGTCAACAATTTTGGTAATATATTAGAAAATATATTTTATTGCTTTTAAAGTATTACAACACTCAACATTGATCGGTTGTGATATACTCAACTTTTGAAGTATTGCACCATTTTGTAATGATGCGATGATCAGGTTGATCAACTAGTTGAAGTATTCCAATGATGATTGCTCTCATCAATGATTTCCATCACCTTACTATTTGGATCCGTTGTTGGTATTAAGGTAGGCGCTCTTAGTGGATTGGTCGGTAGCCATGGATCACCGATCAGACTAGTGGATTTTCCATTTCCAATGGAAACTTGTATACCACGTTTTAGTAGGTTAGCCCCAAATCGTAGTAAATTCCATCCACAATAAGATTGAGATCCATTAATGGCATTCAATAGGTTGCCTTTTCGGAAATAGAGAGCTTTTAATATTTTATGGACTATAACTTTTGGGCATTGGATTGTTTTCCAAGCTTGATTTACTATGAAATTTTGATTAAACTGATGTAGGTCTCTAAATCCTAAACATTCATTCGTTTTTTACGTAGTCATATTTTTCCAAGCAAGACATCCAGGAAATTTTCCTATTTTCCAGAGTCCATCCCCACCAGAACCTAGCTATCATACTATTAATTTCCAAACACAATTCTAAAGGTAATTGAAAGATTTTTATAGAATATACTGGCATAGAAAAAGACACAATTTTGGTCAAAGTTTCCTTTCTAGGTGTAGTAAGGATACGAGTTTCCCATACATTTATTTCGATTTAGACCAGATCTTTAATGTACTGAAGAATTATCTTTTTCTTTCCACCAATTTGTTCCGGCAATCTTAAATATTTTCCGCTACCTCCCATATTTGGGATCTGAAGAAATATACTATGTTTAACTTATCAAATATACAATGTTTCTAAGGTTTGTTTGCATTTTATTAATACAATTTTTGTAAAACCATATCTTCACATTTATTGATTTACGGGTGTAAAACGGCAAATTTTAACTTCAATAATGTGCGGTATTCCCTTTTTATATACAATACAAATAAGATTTCGTACGTTTTTCAACTTCAACGCACAAATTTTTTCAATTAAACTACATTAATTTCCATCCGCATGTCGAAATCAATTTTATTACAACAAATTATGGACCCACATTTGTGAAGAATAATTAAGTGTCATCTTTAATCTATCTATATTCATGCCTAAGTATATTAAAGTCTCTAGTTCGGCCAAAGTTATTCTGCCGAAAATTGAAAGTAAATTGCAATGGTCCAGTGGTAATTAATTCTCCCGCCATCTTCTTCCACAAGACTGATCCGACCTAATTTGCGGCTGCCTTTGACAATTTTTCACATGATTCTACAATTATATTTTTTGCGTATTTCTTCTTTTTAACATTTAAGGTCAATAGATCTGTCATATACTAATAATCTATTCTAAACCTGAAAAAAAAGAAAGTATTTTTACTTTTTCCAAGTATTTGGCCGATTACACCAAAGTTATGATGGTTCCTAGTCGCTGAATGGTTAACCGCTACTTGAGCGGCCTTATTTTAAAACAAGGGTTTACTAACTATAGTCAACCCAAAATTGGTAAAAAAATTTAGCAGTCAGAATATTCCATCGTTTATGTAACTCCGTTAGAACTTTTCCCACGGATCACCAGATGACATTTTAAATGTAGAAGAATTCCACTTCTCAAATATAGTATGTATAAAGCATACTAGGTGATGACTGCGTGGACACGCGAGTTTGCGTTTTATTATATATTTTTGAAATTGTAATTAATATAATATTTTAAATAAATTTTATATTATTTTGGTTATAAGTTTATATAGTTTTTCTGTCTTTTACTTTTAAAAATGATAAAGGTTTTTTTTTTACTGAATTTTTTATTTAAACCAAATAATGTAAATATGTCATTTAAAAAAAGAGACCAAATAACTTAAGTTTACAAAAAGGTTGGAGATCTTTAGGTTCAGAGAGATGATGCTAACTTGTTTGTCCTGAAAATAGAAATGAATTATATTATTAAAAATAAAGAAGAAATGATATCTTTGTTATAGTGTTTCTCCAGTTGATGTATTTTGGTAAACAATTGTGGTCATGTTAACATTTTTGGTGATATAGTTGAAAAGATTTTTTATTGTTTTTGAAGTATTGCACCACTCAACGTTGAGCGGTGATGATATACTCAACTTTTGAAGTATTGCACCATTTTTGTAATGATACGATGACCAGATTGATCAATTAGTTGAAATATTTCAATGATGATTGCTCTCATCAATGATTTTTATCACCTTACTATTTGGATCCGTTGTGGTTTGTAAGGTAGGCACTCTTGGTGGGTTGGTCGGTAGCCATGGATCACCTGCCAGACTAGTGGATTTTCCATTTCCAATGGAAACTTGTATACCATGGTTTAGCATGTTAGCCCCAAATCTTAGCGATTTCCATCCACAAGAAGGTTGAGATCCACTATTGGCATTCAATAGGTTGCCTTCTCGGAAATAGCGTGCTTTTAATATTTTATGAACTAGAATTTTTGAAAACAATTCTAAAGGTTATTAAATAATTTTTATAGAATATACCAGCATAACGAAAGACACAGTTTTGATCAAATATTCCTTTGCAGGTGTAGTAAGGAAACGAGTTTGCCATCCATTTATTTTTATTTGGACCCAATCTTTAATATACTGAAGCATTCTCTTTTTCGTTCGACGAAATTCTTCTAGTTATCCTAGATATTTTCTTCTACCTCAATTATTTGGGATCTGAAGAAATATACTATGTTTTACTTATCAAATACACTATGTTTCTAAGGTTTGTTTGCATTTTATTAATACAATTTTTGTAAAATGGTATCTTCAAATTTATAGATTTACAGCCGGAAAAGGGAAAACTTTCACTTTAATAATGTGTGGGGATGCCTTTTATATACAAAAATGAAGTCTAGTACGTTTTTCAACTTCAATGCACAGAATTTTTCAAATAAACTATATTAATTTCAACCGCGTGCCGAAATCAATTTTGATTGAAGTGGTGTTAGTCAACCCATTAAATTGCTGCTAAGTTATATGCCACGTGACATGTTCCTGCTGAATTAGATGCTACATGTCTAGGTTTTTATGAGTCAGATGCCAGTTGTATTAAAAAAAAGAAATTCACATAAGTTTTGAAATTTTATGCAATGTTATGAGTTTAACTTTTTTTACATTAATAACAGAGAAACAAAAACAATTATCAACTCAGTCACCTTATCAGCTTTTTATCATTTTTGTACCCGTAACAACCGTAGGATTCTGACTGTTGGACGCCTAACATTCGTCAAAATTCGAGTGCATCATATTTCATTGACATATACATTTTAATGTTCACTTTCTTTTTCAATTTAAATATTACCACCATAAAAACAGTGTGCGGAGGGAACACAATTACATAATGTTTTAACCATTCCAAACATCAAGTTGATTTTAATAGAATATATCGACAAGGGAAAGGCACAGTTTTGATCAAAGTTTCCTTTCTAGGTGTAGTAAGGAAACGAGTTTGCCATCCATTTATTTTGATTTGGATCTGATCTACTGAAGCATTCTCTTTTTCTTTCAACCAAATTGTTTTGGCAATCCCAAATATTTTTTTTACCTCAAATATTTGGGATCTAAAGAAATATACAATGTTTCACTTACCACATATAGTAAGTTTCTAATTTTTGTTTGCATTTTATTAATACAGGTTTTGTAAAACCATATCTTCACATTTATAGATTTACGGGTGGAAAAGGGCAAATTTTTACTTCAATAATGTGTGGTGATGCTTTTTTATATGCAAGAAAATGAAGGTCTAGTATGTTTTTCAATTTCAACGCACATACTTTTTCAAATAAACAACATTAATTTTCCACCGCGTGTCGAAAGCAATTTTGATTGAAGTGGTTTAGTCAATCCATTAATTATTGCTGAGTCATGTATCATGTGAAATGTTCATGATGAATCAGATGCTACATGTCTAGGTTTTAATGAGTAAGATGCCGTGTGTCTTAAAAAAAATTCAAGGAAGTTTTGAAATTTTATGAAATGTTCTGAGTTTAAAATTTTTTTATATTTATAACAGAAAAACAAAAACAATTATCAACTCAGCCACTTTATCCATTTTTTATCATTTTTGTACCTATAAAAACCGTAGGATTCCGACTGTTAGATGCCTAACATTCGTCAAACTTCGAGTGCATCATATCTCATCGACATATACATTTTAATATTCACTTTCTTTTTCAATTTAAATATTACCACCGTAAACAAAGTGTGTGGAGGGAACACAATTACATATTGTTTTAACCATTTCAAAAATCAATTTGATTTTAATAGAATATATCGGCATAGCGAAAGACACTGTTTTGATCAAAGTTTCCTTTCTAGGTGTAGTAAGGAAATGAGTTTGCCATCCATTTATTTTGATTTGGATCTGATCTTTAATATACTGAAGGGATCTCTTTTTCTTTCCACCAAATTTTTCTGGCAATCCCAAACATTTTCTTCTACCTCAAATATTTGGGATATGAAGAAATATATTATGTTTCACTTATCACATATAGTGTGTTTTAAAGGTTTGTTTGCATTTTATTAGTACAGGTTTTGTAAAACCATATCTTCACATTTATAGATTTAAGGGTGGAAAGGGACAAATTTTAACTTCAATAATGTTCGGCGATGCCTTTTCATATACAAGAAAATGAAGGTCTATTACGTTTTTCAACTTCAACGCACATAATTTTTCAAATAAACTACATTAATTTCCCACCGCATGTCAAAATCAATTTTGATTGAAAAGTGGTGTTAGTCAACCCATTAATTACTGCTGAGTCATATGCCACGTGAAATGTTCATGCTGAATCAGATGCTACATATTTAGGTTTTAATGAGTAAGATGCCATGTGTCTTAAAAAGAATTCACGGAAGTTTTGAAATTTTATGCAATGTTCTGAGTTATAACAGAAAAACAAAAACAATGATCAACTCAGCCACTTTATGAGCTGTTTATCAATTTTATAACCATAACAATCGTAGGATTCCGACCATTGGATGCCTAACATTCATCAAACTTCGACTGCTTTGTATTTCATTGACATATACATTTTCATGTTCACTTTCTTTTTCAATTTAAATATTACCACCATAAACACAGTATGTGGAGGGAATACAATATCGTAATGTTTTAACCATTTCAAACATCAAGTTGATCATTCATACGGACGTAGATTGCACTACGTTCTAACACTTTTTTTCTTTGATTATTATGTTCAGTGTTTGTGAATGGAAAGTTCTGCAAGGACCCAAAGCTCGCCACAGCAGATGACTTCTTTTTTACAGGGCTCGACAAAGCAGGAACACCTAATCCAAAAACTGGGTCTACCGTGACAGCCATCAATGCTAACAACCTTCCTGGGTTAAACACCCTTGGAGTCTCAGCTGCCCGTCTTGATTTTGGAGTTAAGGGATATGTCCCACCTTTCACCCATCCACGTGCCACCGAGATCTTGTATGTGGCACAAGGAACGCTTTTCGTTGGGTTTGTCACGTCAAGCCCAGAAAATCGCCTCTTCACTAAAACGCTCAACGTGGGTGATGTGTTTGTGTTTCCAGAGGGACTTATCCATTTCATAGTGAACGTTGGTAAATCTCCTGCGGTTGCATTCGCTGCACTGAGTAGCCAAAACCCAGGTCTCATCGCTATTCCCAACGCTGTGTTTGGTTCTAACCCACAGATAGACACAAGTATTCTTGCAACTGCGCTCCAGTTGGACCCTAGGATTGTCATGGATCTGCAGGTCAAGTTCAAAAAATAATAATATCGTGTTTTGTACTGCTTTCATTTCATGTACCTCCACCTGAATAAGGATCTTGTATTATCCGTTGATCGTAGCATGTCATGATGTTAGTCATTGCTCCTACCTTGATCCAATCCTAAATAAATAAATGTTTTCTGTTTTATTTAAATGGATAAATTGTCATTGTGGAAATTCACGAAATTATTTCTCTTTTGTGATTGAGTTTTCATCAACCAAAAATTATTAAGGTCCATCGGGTAATATATATTTGTGATGAATTTAAAACCTCTAAATTATGTTATTAATCGAGTCATAAGATTTATTACAACAAATTATGGACCCACATTTGTAAAGAATAATTAAGTGTCATATTTAGTCTATCCATATTCATGCCTAAGTATATTAAAGTCTCTAGCTCGGCCAAAATTATTCTGCCGAAAATTGAAGTAAATGGCAATGGTCCAGTGGTAATTAATTCCAAGTATTAGGCTGATTACACCCAAGTTATGATGGTTCCTAGTCGCTGAATGGCTAACCGCTACTTGAGCGGCCTTATTTTAAAACAAGGGTTTACTATAGGTCGGTTGTCGGAACTCCATTGGAACTTTTCCCACAGATCCTCGATGACATTTGAAATGTAGAATAATTCCACATCTCAAATATAGTATGTGTAAAGCATACTAGGTGATGATTTGCGTGGACACGCGGATTTGCGTTTTATTATATATTTTTTAAAATTATAATTATTATAATATTTTAAATAAATTGTACATTATTTTGGTTATAAGGCTATATTGTTTTTTTGTCTTTTACTTTAAAAAATGATAAATGATTTTTTAACTGAATTTTTTATTTAAATCAAATAATATAAATATGTCGTTTTAAAAAAAGATTAAATAACTTAAGTTTACAAAATTTTTTGAGATCTTTAGGTTCAGAGAGATGATGATAATATGTTTGTTTTGAAAGTAGAAATGAATTGTAATATTAAAATAAAGAAGAAATAATCTCTTGGTTATAGTGTTTCTAGAGTTGATGTATTTTGGTAAATAATTGTGGCCTTGTCAACACTTTTGTTGATATATTTGAAAATATATTTTATTGCTTTTGAAGTATTATACCACTCATCATTGAGCGGTGGTGATATACTTAACTTTTGAAGTATTGCACCAATTTTTGTAATGATGTGATGATGAGATTGATCAACTAGTTGAAATATTCCAATGATGATTACTTTCAGCAATGATTTCCATCACCTTACTATTTGGATCCGTTATTGGTAGTAAGGTAGGTGCTCTTGGTGGGTTGGTCGTAGCTATGGATCACCGGCTATACTAGAGGATTTTCCATTTCCAATGGAAACTTGTATACCATGGTTTAGTAGGCTAGCCTCAAATCGTAGCGAATTCCATCCACAAGAAGGTTAAGATCCATTATTGGCATTCAATAGGTTGCCTTCTCAGAAATAGTGAGCTTTTAATATTTTATGGACTAGAATTTTTTGACATTGGATTATTTTCCAAGCTTGTTAGGGTTATTTTTGTTAGATTTTGGATTTGGATTTTTAGGATTTAGATTTAAAATTTTATTTAAGAATGTTTAAATTGATAGAATTTTTATTTGGAATGTTGTTAGATTTTTGTATTTGGATAATTTTATTTTATGAAATTTTAATTTTCTTTAAATTTAAATTTTCATGTTATTTAATATTAATTTAAATTTATTTATATTTAAAATTAATTTTTGTTAAATACGTATCCGTCAGAAAAAGTCTATCGAAAATCCGTCAAAAACATGTCCGTCGAAAAGCAGTAAGATTTCCGACGAATATTTTAATGTTAGAAATCAGTCGAAAATGACTATTTCCGACAAATTTCCGATGGATATAACCGACGACCACATCAAGATGTTATTAAACGACGAGATCAAGACTTTAGAAGAAACAAATAAAAAAAAAGGAAGATGAACGAACTTGAGAAATAATTTGAATATTTTCAGCGTCGAGGAGTAGCCAATAAACATACATTTCATATTTTTTGGCTCTAGCTTTTGGTACAAATACATAATACACACATACAAAAACCCTCAAATGATCAATACTTGGCTTAGTCTTATTCAGTACCTCATATGGTGACATATCTCCAAGGCATCTTGTTGGCAACCTGATCAAGTAACATGTTGTCATTACTGCATCTCCCCAATAAGTTTTCGGTACATTTCTGTCAAACATCATTGTTCTGGATACCTCCACTAAATGCATGTTTTTGCGTTCTGCAACTTCATTTTGCTAAGGAGTGTAGCCACATGATGTTTGATGAATGATTCCATGCTTTCCTAAGTACTCCTTGAACTGACTACTCATGTATTCTCCTTCATTATCACTCCCCAAGATGTTAACCTTAGCCCCAAACTTTGTAGAAACATAACTGTGAAACTTCGAGAATGCTTCAAACATCAGAGTGAACCATATCAAAACAATCATCATAGGTAGTAGATAATTCTGAAAAAAAAGTTTTACAATATTTTCTTAGAATACATGCTTCACATCCATGATGATCATGTGTCAGGTTCGACAGGATGAGACTGAGGGCCTTAGAATGAGGATGACCAAGACGAGCATGCCAAATATAACTTGAGCATGCAGAGCTGAGAGCAGAAAGAAATGTACCAACAATGCAACTTTTATGTAGAACATATAGACCATCATCAATGCTTCCATCACCAATGGTCTTTCTGACTTAATGTCTTGAAGACACACATTATTATGACTAAAAACAATCAAGCAATCAAAATCCTTTGTTGCTTTATCAACCGACATCATGTTTGAGGTGAATTCAGGCATACAAAGCCTTTGACTTCTTTTCAAACAATTTCAGATTTCCAATGCCTCTAATTTGAACATCCTGTCCATTAGCAATTATAAATTTCCCATAATGAGGTTTTACGTCGGAGATAAGATCAACATCATTAATCATATGATGAGTGACACCTAAATAAAATATAATAGGCTTTTCAATTGAAGAAGTATGGAAAGCTTTACCAGATTCTGTTAGCTTCGCAATGCTTTTTATGAGAGCTTCCAAATTTGATTTTCTCACCACATCTTCATCTCCAAATTCTGCAACCCTGGCAACATGTTTAAGAGTTTGAACCAATCATCTTAGCTTCATTGGCTTCAAATGAGGCTGGAGAGTCCAGCACTTGTCTGTGGTGTGCCCCTTCATCTTGCAATGGTCACACCATATATTCTTCTTTTATGTGTGTTGATAAGCACTCCGGCTTACATGAGCAGCTTCATGTGTCCCTAGAAAGAGACCCTTTGATCCTAGCTTCTTCTTTCTTGATCATCTTACACACCTCATTTAAAGTGGGTAGTTTCTCAAATCTAAGAATATGATGGATCATTCCTTTGAACAACCCATTTAGTGTAAGGATTAGTCCAAAGACATGATCTTGCTCATATCTTTCATTTCACTCCTCCAAGCTGGTGGTTGGAGAACTCAGCGTTTCCAGTTCTGCCCATAACACCCTGAAATCTCCAAATTATTCTTTGAATGATTTCTCCTCTTGTTGGAGATCATTCAACGCCTTCTGAACCTCAAATATTCTGCTTATATTAGAGGTATTACCATACACACCCAAGAAGTTGTCCCATGATTTCTTTGCAATTTCAACGTATGAGTAAGCTGCAGGGATTGTGTGCTCTAAGGAGTTCTGAAGAACAACGAGAACATACTAATCTTCCTGAATTCACTTAGGATCCTCCTCACTGGTTCCGGACCTGACGGGAGACTCTATGGCTTCCTCATCCGCTACAGCCTTTCCTTTGTCTATATACACTTCTTGAGAGCAAATTATGTGCTCCCACAACCCACGACTTCTTAGAGCCGTTCTGGTGGTCTTTGAGCAAAACAAATAGTTGTCTCCTTTGAGAACAAATGGTAGAACAATATGCTTATGATTTTCCATTTTAGAAAAATAGCTTTGCGGAAATAAAGGTCTCTATGAGCGTTTTGCTCTGATATCATAAAAGAATTTCAAGAATAGAAATAAAATAAAGTAGAAAGGAAGATGAACGAACTTGAGAGAGAATTGAGCTGGGTTTAGAGAAAGAATAGACTGAATATTTGTGTGTTTTTATTGATGAATAAGGTCTCCTTTGATAGAGGAAAAATACAATGAAGTGACTATTGGAATCGAGTCTACATGCACAATTAAAGAGATACATCGAAATCAGATTTGTTTAATGCATGAATGTAGACTAGATGAACTCTTAACTAAGAACAAAGATAACCCTTCAATTTTCTTCAGATGAATCTGAATGTAGACAAAGTCCATATATCTAGTACTAGATTAACTTCATCTCAATAGTCATCACTATTGCCGACAGTGTTTGGGTCTAACGCACAGATAAACCCAAGTATTCTTGCAACTGCGTTCCAGTTGGACCTTAGGATTGTCATGGATCTACAGGTTAAGTTCAAAAAACCATAATAATATTGTGCTTTCATTTGCTTTTATTTTATTTACCTCCGCCTGAACAAAGATCTTGTATTATCCGTTCTTAGTATCATGACATGATATGTCTATCATTCCTTTTACGTTGATCAAATTCTAAATATATCTATGATTTACGTTTTAAAATTTTTTTGAAATTTACAGAAAAAATATTCATGTTTAATTTGTGACGGAGTTTTCTTTCACAAAACTATTATATTTTTCATGAATTAACGACGAACACATCAAGATGTTATTAAACGACGAGACCAGGGACTTTTTTACCAAAATTTGGACCAACATTCGGTCAGCACTAGCGAGAGATTAACTCCAACAAATTCATTATATGAAGATAGTTATATAAAACAAATTAAAAATATTAATTCCTAAATCATTAAATCCTCAAGTTGAAACATATGACAATTCTCAAGTTTCTCTCATTCTATCCGATTAAAACCGTGGTTACTTCTATTAGAACTACAAAATTTTGCTTTTGCATTAATTAACTTGAAAATTGACAACTAAGGAAATTTAAAACATGACAATACATACGTTGGTATGATCATGTTAGTTGACTTCATCAAAACCTCTTTCTATAGAGAAGAGTTTTACAGACCAACTATTTATCCGATCATTTAGTCTCTCTGATATAATTGAAAATCATACTCTTTCAACTACCCAAATTCTTTGATATAACCACGTTCTTTCATTGTACCTCATATTCTCTTTATTTTTTATCATTTCTGTGGTTCGGTATAATTTTTCCAAACATCACATAAAAATTAACAAAGTTTGTTTCTTGTCCATAATACTTATGATGTTAATCTTCTAGTTTCTTCATTTTATAATAAGTGTTGATATGACTAAACTTTTTGTTTCATAATATATGCCGTTTTAGATATATGCCATTTACAAAAGTTCCAGTTTTATTCTTATTGTTTTAATGTATTGACTAATAAAAGTTATACAGAATACATTAATACATGGTAAACCATAAAATTTAATCATTTTTAATATTAGTGAAAAATCTAGAACGAAAATTAATGTAAAACGGAGGGTATATATACTAAAGGTAAGCAATAGTGCTAATGTATCAAATTCACATTTTTATATGACTAAATCAGATATTTAACTAAAAAAAATTTTGTTTGCCACACCTCATATTTGAATTACTTTTCTTATTTGGTTAGTCTTATTCGATATATCAAACACTAATAAAAATAACTACATAAATTATTATTAATTCAAAAAGAAACAAAAATTCGCTTGTAAAAATGAATATTAATAATTCAAAAAGAAAAAAAATTTTCTTGTAAAAAATGAATATGCGTAATTCAAATATTTAAATATCAAATTTTAATTAGTTTTTGTTATATCATTTACACATAAATAAATAAAATAGACATTAAAATAGAAGTAATTTAATATTAATTATAAAATATTGTTTGCAGCTAAAATATATATATATATATATATATTAATAATGAAAAAATTATATGATCTCTAATTACTGAATGTACATATATACATAATGCCAATAAAATATATAATATGAATGCAAAGTCAAAATTTAATAATTATATATTAATTACACAAAATTATAAGAATACTATAATATTGCTAATTTCCCAACAATTTAAATATATGAAATTGTAAATATGTATACTAAAATCAAACACAAGAACTTTCATATACATTAATCAAATGTATATACTATACATAGTTTGCTCTCAAGAAGTGTCTATAGACAAAGGAAAAGTTGTAGCGGATTGAGAAAGCCATAGTCTCCCATCATATTCGGAACCAGCAAGGAGGATCCTAAGTGGATTAAGGAAGATTGTATGCTCTCACTGTTTTTTAGAGCTCTTTAGAGCACACAATCCTTGCAGTTTACTCATACGTTGAAATTGAAAAGGAATTGTGGCACAATCTCTTGGATGTGTATGCTAATACTTCTAATATAAGCAGAGTATTTGAGGTTAAGAAGGCGTTGAATGATCTCCAACAAAAGTATAAATCATTCAAAGAATTATTTGGAGATTTCAGGGCTTTATGGGCAAAACTGGAAACACTCCGTCCCCCAACCACCAGTTTGGAGGAGTGAAATGAAAGACGTGAGCAAGATCAGGTTTTTGGACTACTCCTTACACTAAATGGATCGTTCAAAGGTCTTTGCAAGTGTATAGACTAGGTCAACACCTAAACTCATCTATAAATTGAGGTCTATGTCTCATAAGTTTTTCTGTATCTCTTCATTACAATCATATTCAAGAAACAAAAACCCTTCCTCTCTTCGAAGAATTCTCTCTCAACTAATATATGGCGATGAAGATTCTCTCTTTTCTTGTAGTTCTATCCTTCTTGGCTATAACACTTCCATGAGTCATTGCTTCTGATCCAAGACCCTTCAGGACTAGTGCGTCGCTGTCGACACCCCAGCAGATGGTGGTATGTATATGATCACTTTCCTAATCATTTTTACTCTCATTTGTAAATTACTTCTCATTTCTTATATTCTCTTGCTATTTGGTTATTTTGTTCAGTTTTTGTGAATGGAAAGTTCTGCAAGGACCCAAAGCTCGCAACCGCAGATGACTTCTTTTTTTTCTGGGCTTCAAAATGCAAGACCTGTAACTAATGCAGTCCAGTAAAATGTGACGTCTGTCAATATTAACGAGATTCCGGGGTTAAACACCCTTGGAATCTCAATTGTCCGTATTGATTATGGAGTTTACGGACAGAACCCGCCTCACACCCACCCACGTGCCACCGAGATCTTGTATGCCGCATACGGAACACTTTTAGTTGGGTTTGTCAAGTCAAACCCAGACAATCGCCTCTTCACTAAAACGCTCAAAGAGGGTGATGTATTTGTGTTTCCAGAAGGACTTATCCATTCCAAGTTAACGTTGGTAAATATCCCGCAGTTGCATTCGCCGGTTTGAGTAGCCAAAACCCAGGTGTCATCACTATTGCCAACACTGTATTTGGTTCTAACCCACAGATAGACCCTAGTATTCTTGCAACTGCGTTCCAGTTGGATCCTAAGATTGTCATGGATCTGCTGGTCAAGTTTAAACCAAAAATTAATAATATCGTGGTTTCATTTACTTTTACGTTATGTACCTCCAGCTGAATAAGATTGTCATGGATCTGTTGTTGCTTTTACGTTGATCAAATTCTGAATAAATCAATGTTTTATGGTTTTAAAAATGGATAGCATCATTTTGGAAATTAACGGAAAAAGTATTTTCTTTTGTGACGGAATTTTCTTTCAAATACAATTATTTGAGTTGATCAAATAATATATTTTCCATGATTTTACGACCACCTAATTATGTTATTAAACAAGAATACGTTAGACATTTTCACAAAAGCTTATGGACCCACATCAGGTCAGCACTAGCGAGAGATTACTCTAGTAAACTTCATATACGTATGAAGATATATACATAAACCATCAACCATAATACAATCAAAGGAAACATGTAATAGAGACATTTTTCTAGAGTTAAATTAGCAAAATGGTCATGGAATAAAAATATTGGCTCACATGAGTTTTGACTTCTGAATTTGACAATTTACCTTTTAAACATATAGAGAATTTCGCTTCTTCTTGTTCCTTTTTTCTTCCTGACGTTCTCTCTCTCTCTCTCTCTCTCTCTTCCCTCCCTCTCTCTTTCCTCCATCTCAATTCCAATCTCTTTTCCCTCCCAATCTTTCTCTCTTTCCCTCCATATCTCCCTTCTCCTTCTCAATCTCATTAATTATCTTTTACCCCCTAACCTCGATTTCACCATCTTCTTCTTTAACATCTACTCCACCTTGTTCTCTTATCTCTATGTCACCTCGATATGGTCCTTGTCGCCGATATCTCTCTCTCTTTCCCCTCCTGATTCTCTATTTTCCCTCTGTCTTCCCTTTTTCATTTTTTTTTCTCTCTTCCTCCTTCGCCTTGACGAATCTGAGAATCCTTAGCAAGATCGCTTTCAATCCTTTAGACTGCTGGATCTAAAAATTTCTTCTTTTTGGATCTAGCTCCCTTCCTCTCACTTCTTGTTGGATCTCTCATTCTTTTTCGTCTCAAACAGTGAAGATATGAGGAAAAGGTGTATGAGAAATAACATAGTATAAAAAATAACATGACATATAAAAACACATAAAAAAATAACATAAAGCACATAAAAATTACATAGTATATGAAAGGATTATAGTGTCGTTTATAAAAATTATCATGGTCTTCGAAGCAATAACATAGTATAAAAAATAACATGACATATAATAGGCTAAATGAAAAGATGTAATGTTAACATTATAAAATATAATTACTAATATTGCTTAAGTTCTAGAATTGCTCTCTGGTTTCGAATCCACCATTAAAACTTTCTTGCTTTTCAATCTTTTCTTCAACATATTAATTTTTTCTATTACATGTTATTTTCTCCAATAAGTTTAATTTTTCCAAATCTCAAACTATTGGTTTCTATACTCTCTCTCACATGAAGGTAACTATGTCTCTTGACTGCCCTCATTTAGTCAACCGAGGTCATTTACTAACAAAAAAGTGAGCCGTTTTCATTTACCTAATACTTTACTAGAATTTGGTCATTCACCTAATTAATCCTTTTTACAATGCAACTTTTTCAACATCTTTTAGATTGTAATTTTTGGTCAACGATGTTTAGGGTGTAATCATATGCACAGAATCCAAAACGATCTAGAACCCTAGAGAACAAGTGAAGATGGTTAGGACTTAGGACTGTCTAGGATATGCTGCTTATAATTCTTTTTTTTTGGTATGAATGTTAAATTATATTCAAACCAAAAAAAAACATTTACACTTAATATTTAGATTAGAAATTTGAAAAACTGAATAATTTGAAAATTCTAAGATTTAGAATCAAACCATAGAGATAAACCTTCTTGAAACTCTCCACTTGTCTCCTCCCTTATAGATGTAAGTCAGTTCTTTATTTGCTTATCTAGCAGCTTTACTATCATGGTTGATGATGTTCAGTGATGACCATGCTTCCTTGCATTTTTCTCACTCGATATTCGATAAACAGTTGTTTGAAACATATATCACACTATGAAGACTTTTACTCTTGGTCGAACAAACTTGTTGATTGCTTGTGTAATAGACTCCCACGAATATTGATGAGGGTTACTTGTGATCAACAATGTACCTAGGAGCGCTTTCCATACATCAGCTGTATACAGACATTCAAAAAAGATGGTTTCCAGTTTCAAGATCACATCCGCATAACACACAACTTGTGTTTGATTTGTGCTCCATCTATTTAACCAGTCACCTGTTACCAAACGATTTCGAAAAGCTAACCATGTGATATACGTGATCTTTGGGGTATCATGGCTGAACCAAAAAAAAACTCCATAACGTTGAAACTTGGGATAGTTTCTTCAGATAAGGATTTGTGTGGATTTTGTGTTGAAAGTCGGCTTGTATTTGTGTTCCAAACCTCAGCCAAAAATGCTTATCCTCTGCCTCTATACCTCTGTTTTGCTGAATAAGATTAGTAATTACCTCCTCAATATCATTTAACTCCTCAGTCCGATGAACTCGTCACCTATGCGTATTCAGAACGATACAGAATTTCCCAAACCCACTTCAACACGATGGAACTCTCTCGCAATATCTCGATATGTTAGCAATTTTCTCCACATCCAAGAACTCATGGTTGCATTCTCTCTTACTGACCAAAAACTACCAGTCCTTATTAAATACTTCCATATCCAAGATAGCCAAAGAGAAGGTTTATTTGAAATTATTTGCCAAATAAGTTTCAGACAACTAACCCTATTTGTCTTGTGGAGCGATTTTCATCCTAGCCCACCCTCACTCTTTAGCTTACACAAGTCTGCCCAAACTATTCTAACCTTTTGAGAATTCAGTTCCGGACCAGACCATAGAAAAGCGGAACAGAGCTTCTCTATTTCCAAAATACAACGCTTCGGTAGTCGAAATACCAACATCCAAAATTTGTTAGGCCTGCAATGACCGATTTTATGAGCATCAAACGGCCAGCATAAGAGAGATGTCTTGCATTCTAGGAGCTTATCTTTAGCTGTATGCAGAGAAGAATCCATTTGATAAATTCTTCAGGGAAATCTAAGGTGTGGAAAATGTTTAGTAGAAAAGACCACTGAACTGAATCAAACGCCTTTGAAATATCAATCTTAATTGCACATCTAGGAGACACATTCTCTTTGTAATAATCTTTCATTAGCTCCACTACCAATAAAAAATTATCCATCAACAATCTTCCCTTAACAAACGCTGATTGGTTTTGTGCTATAAAACTCAGTAACACTGATTTTAGTCTATTAGCAAGAATCTTTGAGATGATTTTGCACATCGAGACTTGTTATTTGGCATCGAGAAAAGAATCTTGTTATTTGGCATCAAGAAAAGAACCTTCTTAGTTTCACCCTCCTGAACCAGCCCCGAGAGCAAAAAAAATTCCCCACCAAAACATCGATAGCTCATAATCTCCCTTAGCTTATCTATAGAAGAACCCTCGAAATCCTGCGGAATATGATTCAAAAAATCTGCAAAATAATTCACTGCCTCTGATTTAATACCTTCATCCTCCGTATGAATAATTCTAGCTTGATCTTTCACTTCTCTTATCGCATTCCACATTTTTCTCAACTGCGCACACTTATGAAAATAAGCATTATTTCGATCTCCTACTTTAAGCCAATGTAACTTTGATTTTTGCTTCAGGAAACCCTCCCCCAGTTCAGCTAAATGCTGCCATTTCTCAAAAGCAACACTCTTCTCCTCCATTGCCATTGAAGACGGTGCAGCTAAGGTTTCAGATTTTTTACGACAAAGCTCCTCATGCCCGAGTTGGGTCCTTTTCGATTAATCATAGAGCTTTTTCCTTCAAATTTTTTGTAAAATGGGCTTGAAAGACTTGAGCTTCTTAGACAATAGAAACAGAGACGAAGTTGAAACAAATAGCGACGACGAAGAGCTCAAGAACTTTGCTAATTCACGAAATTGTGGAAATTTTGTGAGAATGTTTACAAATTTAAGAGAACTATTTTCCCCTCTCCATTCTCCATCAAGGAAAATACAGCCCCGTGAATGATCCGACAGCCCCCCTGATTCAAACAGAATATAAGAACTAGGAAAAACAAAGTTCCGCATATCAACCTATTTTTTTGCATATCAGCCCATCTTCCCTCTTATTGCACCAGGTATAGTGTGATCCTTGGAAACCTATATCCACTAGTAAGCAAAAATTAGTCACCTCTTGAAAGTCTCTCATTCCCCTAGTGACTTAAGCTTGACTATTAGAATGATCCGCTATAGCTAAAGTTTTGTTGAAATCCCCACAAACTAGCCACAGTTTGTCTTTAAACAATGGAGACATGATGCGATTTTAAATCCTTCCATAACATCCTCCTCTCCTCAGCAAATTCGATGAATACACAAACGAGCAAAAGAACTCACCCTCAATTCCCTCCCTTTTTACAGAGAAAAATATTAACTGACTACTCTTAAAAACCAGCATGATTCTCACATTATCATTCCAAATCACCCAAATCCTTCTCAATATATGTGATTTATAGTTTGAAATATGAGAATATATTTCTCATATTTTCGTATTATTTGGTTATTTTGTAGAGGTTTTTTGAACGGATGGTTCTGCAAAGACCCAAAGTTCGCGACCGCGGATGACTTCTTTATTTCAGGGCTTGATAGGCCAAGAGCCGTAACTAATGCAGTTGGATTAAATGTGACAGCCGTGAATGCTAACCAGATTCCAAGCTTCAACACCCTTGGAATCTCACTTGTCCGTATAGTCTTAGGTGTAAACGGACAGAACCCATCTCACACCCACCCACATGCCACTTAGATCTTAGTTGTCCATCATGGAACACTTTTGGTCGGGTTTTGTCACGTCAAACCAAGACGGAAACCGTCTCTTCACCAAAACGCTTAACACCGGTGATGTATTTTTGTTTCCAGAGGGACTCATCCATTTCCATGCGAACATTGGCTATTCACCAGCGGTTGCATTCGCTGCTCTAAGCAGCCAAAACCCAGGTGTCATCACTATTGCCAACACTGTCTTTGGGTCTAACCCACCAATAACCCGAATGTCGAAGGCATTCCAGTTGAATCCTAAGGTGGACGTGGATCTTCAGGCCAAATTTTAATCATGAAATGAAAAATATTGTGTTGCAAATTTCTTTCTTCATTTTATAATTGTTATTAAATAAGGATCATGTATTATCCGTTCATTGTAATGTGATACGATGTTTGTTGTTGCCTTTACCTTCAAGTTTCTCCATGTAATAATGTTATCATATTACTATATTTCATTGAACAGATATAGAGCCGAGATAAGAAGAAAAAGAAAAAATAACTACTTGTCTTTTTTAATAGAGGGTAATTTTTCTTTTTATTTCGTTAGACAGTTGTTTTCTTAGTTCAAAAAAAATATATATCCACACCCAATCAATGGTAATATGAGTTGTCTCTTTTAATAGAGGGTAAAATTTTATTTTTATTTCATTAAATGGTTATTTTCTTACTTCAAAACATTAGGCAAGATGGTCATCTCATACATTTCCCCAAAAAAAATATTCATAACTAAGATGCGTGGAGAATTAGGCTGGAATGACGTGGGCGAACCAAATACGTTTGGCCGCTGCTCAAGCTGGGACTCATCATCGATAGAATTAAATTTCTGTTGAATATGTAAAAATTTTCCTTAATAACGATAGAGACCTTATCTATTCCAATATTCAACATTGATTTAGACCCAGATATGAGTTGATACAGTCGTGGCTTGTAACTTAAGGATCAACCGAATCAAAGCAACAAAATTCACCTTTGACATTAGTTCAAGTCAACTCAACAGTACGTGCAATCGAAAAATCACACCATCAGGTCTGAAGTCAAGACAAGTTGAGAAAAACAGAATCATTAAAATAAATACAAGCGGTTTTAAACTTCAAATGCATCATTAATTAAAATCATTTCACAAATTTATATGGTTTTCTTTTCTGTGACATAGAAATATTACCACCATAAACACGGGGTGTTCAGACGTGAAAGAACACGATTAAACATTTTTTAACCATTTCAAACTTCTAGTTCAGTCATTGTCTCTCTTCTGGATTTTCAAAGGTATGTACACTTAATTTACGTACATATAAATTTATAAGTATATAATACTAGGTTAATTTATGCGCAATGCACGATTGCTTTTAAATTCTTTGATTGATTCGTTTTACAATTGAGTTTGAAAATGACTTAATTTTTTTCCCGATAATTGTTATTTTAATGGTAAAATAGTTTTTTCCATCAAAATGCTTTATTAATTAGCAACAACGTAATCTCGGTTTACATACGAAGCTAAAAGATTGAACATGAGTTATACAGTCCAGTGTTCGCTGGAGAAGAGATATTTCTTAGCGAATTGATCAGCATATAAGTTCTTTTCCCTTGGTCGACGACTAAACTTTATCATCTCAAAATGGGCTTGCCATATATAAATTGTTTTGAAGGTAATGCTGAAGTTGTAGGTTATTCACATATTTAATGATATTAATATTATCACCTTCAAATTCTACTATTCGGAAACATAATCTCCATGTTTTTTGTAATATTGAGAATAATGTCCCACATCCGAAGTTGGAAAGGGATCCCGAGTAATATATAAAAAATATGGGTCAATCTACTCATAACCAATTGGTTTTGAATTGGAAGCCCATAATCTAACATGGTATCAGAGTAGGCGATTGTTGTGGATTGAAGTTAATGTTTAATTAAAATCAGATTAAGAGATCAGACAAAGATGATCCAGATGATAACGTGAAGCAATGTGTGGTTTGATTCCACATGATTTTTGGAGATGGTGATTAAAAAAAGGAAAAAAAAATAAGAACCCATATTAATTAAAGCTGAACACTCCGCCTCTTCAATTGTATGACGTCCTTGAAAATTTTCCATTGCATGCACAGTTAAGAAAAATACCATTGCTATTTCGAATTATCCATCCTAGTTTAGAAGAACTATTTCCTTCATGGTGAGATGCGTCAAAATTATATTTCACTGAGCCGATGTTGGTTTTTTCCAATGCACACCCTTCTAATCGGTAGCACTTTCCTGTGTGTACTCTCTCCAATCTCGTCATGACTATCAAGCCATTCTTTAGAATCTTAAATGGCTTTATTCAGAGTATTTGTTGATATATTGGCTTTGCTATTAAACACCATATTGTGTCGACTTTTCCATAATCTCCATGATCTAAAAGGGGAGGTAACATGTATATTTCTCCAGATTTTTATCATTACATATATGAAGACAATAACGTATTATGTCTTCGGTAGGTGTAAGTGTATCACAAAGTAAGGTAGAAGGTATACTTGAAGCTCTCCAAACTGCTCCTGCATGTATACATGAAAAGAAAACATGATTAGATGTTAGGTATTCCACTATACAACGGTTGCAGTATTCATTGGCTTTGATATTATGGTGTCGTAAATTCTCCGATGTTGCTATCGCTCATGGTGAGACTCACCAAAGGAAATGTCATTGCTTAGGGGCAATGTCTAAGATTCCAAGTTCCATTTGCTATATTCGGATGTCTAGCTAATGGTGCATGAGGTTCTTCCTCATCACTAGCAGCTTTGGAGGCCAGTCAATATCTAGATTTTACCATATATCTACCATCTCTCGTGTGACTCCATAGAATCAAATCATTGATGAACTGATCATGTAAATATATTATTGTAATGATGTGATATTCAGATTGATCAACTAGTTGAAGTATTCCAATGATGATTGCTCTCATCAATGATTTCCATCACCTTACTATTTGGATCCGTTGTGGGTAGTAAGGTAGGCGCTCTTGGTCACCGACTCTCATCTTCTTCTTGCTTCTTCCTCTGAGGCAACGTTCTTGAGATAGAGAAATTACATTTTCACTCTCTTTGATCTCCATGCCCAGGAAGTAGTTGAGCAAACCTAAGTCTGACATCTCAAACTCATTCTTCATGGACTTCTTAAATTCTTCCACCATATTGTCATCATCAACAGTCCCTATGAGATCGTCCACATAGATACACACTACTAGTAGATTTCTATGATTCTCTTTTATATAAAGTGCATGATCATTATCGCTTCTCTTGAAATTTTCTAGTTGAAAAAACTCATATATCATGATGTATCATGCTCTAGGGGCTTGTTTTAAGCCGTATAGAGCTTTGTGCAAGCGTAGAACATAATCTTCTTTCCATTCTTCTTCATAACCATGGGGTTGTTCAACATAGATTCTTCTTCAAGCTTCTCATTTAAAAATTCTGACTTGATATCAAGTTGAAATAGTTTCCACCTTCTTTGAGCAGCCACTGCAAGTAACAGACTGATGGTTTCATGTTTTGACACAAGAGAAAAGGTTTCAAGGTAATCTACACCATATTGTTGTGTAACTCCTTTTACAACAAGCCTTGCCTTGTGTCTCAAAAAATTTATTTTAGCATCGGTCTTCAACCTATAAAACCATTTGACTCCAACTACATTTTTGTTGTGTGGCCGCTCTACCAATTCCCATGTGTGATTTTTCTCTATCATTTGTATCTCTTCTTCCATAGGATATATCCACTCAGTGTGTTTGGTGGCTTCTTAAATAATACAGGCTCGTAAACACTTGTATAACACTCTTTACATACAATATAATATTCATTGTTAGCATAGGGAGTATTGAGAAGAATATCATTTAGTGAGCCAGGTTTTTTATTTGGATGACTGGTGTCTCCACCAGGGTTGTATAGGGTTGTATAGAGTTATGTTTGAATGTTGCGTCTGTGCAACTTCATCATCACTAGACCCATAATCATTATCTCCAAGACCTTATTCTGAACATCTACCTTTGTTGAGATGTCATATTGTCTTTATTACTTTGTTGTGTCTCAAGTCCCACTTGCTTCCCTCTTCAAATATAACATTTCTAGAAATTTCTAGCTTGTCTACTTCTATTAGATAAGCCATGTATCCCTTTGTTTGTGAGCTATATCCAATAAATATTTTCTTTCTAGACTTTTTATCCCATGATCTTTTTCTTTTCATCTAGTATTTGCACATAACACATACATCTGAACACCCTCATGTGGTTTATTTGATATTTAGTTTCATTCCAGACTTCATATGGCATCTTGCTTTTGAGAACCCTTGTAGGAGTTCTGTTATGGATATATGATGCAGCGTACATTGCTTCAACCCAAAATTTCATTAGTAAGTCTTTGGCTTATCAAGCTTATGTTTCTTCTCTCTAACACTCCATTTTGTTGTGGTGAATATGCTTCTGTGAGTTGTCTTTTAATCCCACTTTCTTCTAGAAGTTTGGTGAATTCTACAAACAAGTACTCAGTTCCTCTGTCGGTGCTAAGTTTCTTGATTTTGAAGCCTAATTGATTTTCAACGAGATTTTTGAATCTCTTGAAGGTTGCAAGAACATCTGACTTGGCCTTTAAGAAGTATATCCACACCATTCTTGTAGCATCATCAATAAAGGTAAATATATACATGCTTCCACTCATTGAGGTGTCTGCATTGGTCTGCATACATCATTATGTATGAGCTCTAGCTTCTGTGTTGCTCGGTATATGATTCCTTTGGAAAAGAGTCTTGATTGTGCTTGTTCAGATACAACTTTTATATGCTTCTTTTTTTTTATTGAGAAATTTGGTAACCCAATTACCATTTTCTTTGACTGCATCATCTACAGGTTGGAGTATGCAGTGTGCCCCAGATGTTTATGCAATAACTCTGCAACTTCTTCTTTAGCAACCATTAGAATCTCTTCATTAGGTGTCCATTTGATGTGAAAGTTTTTGTTTATTATTGGTACTTCTCCTATTTTTCTTCCAGCTTTGTCTAGTATGATGCAACTTTTCTTCTTGAAACTGATTTGATATCCATTTGAAATCATCTAAGGTACACTCAGAAGATTTTTGCCAAGTTTTGGTTCCAGAAAAACACCTTATGATTCTCTTACCTTTCTTGGTCATAACTTCAATGTCTCCCTTCCCTTTAGACATTACCATAAGCTTGTGTGGGATTTGGTGAAGATCTTCTCATTTGGTGTCATGTGATTTGTTCAACCACTATGGATAAGCCATATGTTTTCTTCATTTTCTTCCTGGTCTTCTTGTCTTACCACGAACATGTGATTTTATTCTTCACCTTGCTTTTGACTTTCTCTTCTTGTAGAACTTCTCTTCTTTATTCCGATTTCCTTTAGTTTGGTGTCCTCTCTGTCCACCCCTTCATTTCTTTGGGTCATTGTCTTGGTGTCTCTGACCTCAGCCATATCTTTTTTTTTGTCATGGCCTTGGTGCCTCTGACCTCGGCCTTTCTCTCTTCTCTTGATTGACTTTCTTGATTCACCAGCTTCTTAGTTTTGTTTGCACCGGCTCCAGGAATCAATGGGAGCTCTGATATCATGTTTTCATTAGTGGAATTTGGTGTAAAAAAGCATTGAGTCACTCTAAAATTTTCTGTTTTTGTGCGTGCTAGAAGAGAATTGATCTTAAACATCATTTCATCATTTTTCTTACATTCTCAACAATGACACAAAACATACTTAAGTAGAAAGTAGACTAACTACCCTCTAACCACTACTTAACAACTCCCATTAGACTTCATTCACTCTAGATCATAACATGTTGTTGCAGGTCACCTTACATACTTTACTCATAACCTTAACTACTACATTGTTTTGTCATGTGTTACAATTCAAGTTAGTTTATTCATTTGTTTTAAGAAATATAAATCTTATGTGTTTTCTTACAAATTATTCAACTGTAAGAATAAGAGGTTGTGTAGCAACAAGAGAGAGGATTCTGGTTTGCGGGAGGCAGTAAAAAATCTTCTGTGAAATTGGCTTCCTCTCTCATTCTTAACTTCTGTGAAATTTGAAAACTTTGAGATTGGAAGTATTGATTTTGAAGATATGGGTATTTTTGTTGTTGTTTTCAAGTTGATTTATTTGAGAGTTATGTCAATCCAAACACTTCCATAACTAGGAATTGTCCATGCCTCAATTGCTTCCTCCAGAGTTTCATGGATATGGTAATGTCCTTCACCTTATTCTTCGTCTTCAAATCATGGGATCCTTTGTAGTGAATTAGCAAGAAATGATACTTGTATTCAACTTCCTGAAAATTAGCAATGATACTTGTTTAATGTTTAATTACTCTCGTATTGTAAATTTGGGAGATAGTTACGGTTTTGTTGAAACTTTTGTTATACCTTTTTTTTTGTAGTATACTTTTTTATTTAATAGAGGGGGAATGCAGCCAATACCTTCAACAGTTGAGACTGTTTTAGTGATGAATTCAACAACTGCACTTGATGACTCTTTGTCTAATGTGTATCATTCTCCTTCAAGACCATTGCCTTACAATGCTGATCCTAGATACTTTCATTTTGCGAAAGGCTCAAGCCATTCAGGTGAAGAATCATAACCATTAAGAGGTGATACTGAAATGAGTTATGAAGCTTTAAGTGGTGGTGGAACCAAATGGAGTAAGTCTGATTGTGAAGATGGTTTGAAAGAAGCATATTCAAAAGGTTCATCCACCATTGAAAAGTCAAAAACATTGCACGGGATAGAACATTGTTATGGAGAATCGGTTGAGTAGGATATTTGTCCAACCTGCCTTGATGGTAAAACTACAAAAATTAGTTTAATTGCTATATTGTTCTCATTTGAATCCATTTTAAATGCATTATTTTTTGCTTATTTGTTTTGCAATGTGCAGATTACACTCCAGAGAATCCAAAGATAATAACCAAATGTTCTCACCATTTTCATCTTAGTTGTATTTATGAATGGATGGAGAGAAGTGAAACTTTCCCCTTCTGTGGAAAGGTAACTCGTCGCTTTCTACTAAATTTTAAACTTTTGGATTTGGTCAAATGTTCCATCAATCTCCTTCATAGATGTCAAAGTGCATTTATAAGTATTGTAATATATTGAATACATGAATGGACTAGCCCATTTCTCATACCTTGGTCATAGAAGAGAAACATGAGATAAGTTACTTTGGAGATAAGGCATCATTATCCTTTTTTTTTTCTTTTTCAATCTAATATTTTAGGTGATGGCAGTTGATGAAATTTGTTATCATTGTTATATAAATACTTTCTTAAATAAGAACAAGGAGTTGAGTCTTGCTCAATAAAATAAACAGAGAGAAAAATGTACATAAAACTTCTTGTTTTATGTGAATATTGAGATGCTTTTAACAATAAATATGAGAATTTGTGATGTCTTTTAATTTTATAGACTCATATATATGTATATATATATATATATATATTTATCTTCAGGAAGATCGCTGGAATGAAAAAAAGTTTGAATCTTTCCATAATAAGCATAAATAAATAAATAATAATGGCGGAAGCCAATGTCCCGGGGTCCCGGGGACTCATTCTGATTGAAACTAGGGGTGGATCTTTACAAACTCCAAAATATCGATTTTTGGGAAGACAAAAAATGTGATTGCCTAGCGCGAGTCTTATTGAAAAGGCCCCTTACATCCGTCTCCTTTCAGTCGAGTCACTTCGTACCTTTCCTTACTCCTCAATATAGTCTATGAGAACGTTTTTCTGACCAACTCTCATGGCTTTAGGAGGGTTTTTTCCTAAGCTAGCTCATATTTTGTATTTATGAAATCAGAGCAAGACGAAGAAGAAGAAGAATGTTGTGTATATTTAACTTCTCTAAATCAGTAAAAAAACTATTATTGACCAAATCTGTATTAAATATTACACCAAATTATTGAGAACAGTTGATAATATGTTTTTACTCGTTTCAATTATCCTATCATATTATAGCACTTAAGGTTATCGAACCACAAGGAAACAAGAACAACACACTAGGAATGCAAATCCCAAATCAATCTAAGCAATAAAGAGTTGAAAGTAAACGAAAGCAGGAAATGACTAAAATGGTTTTGAAATCAAGTAGAGGAAAATCAAACTCTCGAGATAAGGTAATTCACTAGGATGATCACTTGTCAACTAATAGATCTTAATACAACTTAACAAAGCTAATCCTTCGGTTTAAGGTCACTAGTATTAACTAATCCACTTCTATCACACTAATCTTTTTTTTAATCACATAATTATCAATAACTTTTGTTAGCGATCAAGTAATCATTGAGCATTAATTACAAGCATAAATAACCACTAAACATCCTAATCAACTATTCACATAATCTAGGTATCTAAAGCACTAAGTATATTGGTTCAAACATTTTATCAAACACCTTGTGGGCATGAAAATGTCTAATATCTAAATCAACATAATCCATGACAATCCAAAATTAATAACACACACTAAGAAAGGATTCATAACATTTCATACCTAAGATCCACTAATCAACCCCTAATCACCCGAGATCTATCATTTCCAAGAACATAGTGTCATCATTGATCACTTGGTCACTAGCCACTTCATATTTCTTCAAAATACTCATTAGCGCCTTGCAACTCTTTCCGTCCATGTTACAAAATAACATAGTGACAACAGCAAATTAGAGGTAGTTTACTCTTGTGCTATGCCGAGCAACTCTCAATCCCGGTAATGAACCATCATCTTGGGCTTTCCGGTATAGTTCTTAAAGTACTTTTGTACACAAGATGAATAAGTACGGTGACAATTGCCTCAGTCCATGAGAAGGTGTTACTTGACCTTGGGGTGATCCATTCACTAGAAAGGAGTAGGTAACCATCCTTAAATATTCTAAAATCCACTCAACTCAAACCAGTGAAAAACCAAGTCTTCTAAGCACCGCCTCTAAGAATCCCCATTCTATCTGGTTGTATGCCTTACTCATATCCATTTTCACCGCCATAACTTCCTTTTTGCTCGCCTTAGATAACCAAAGATAATGTAAAGTCTCGCGACTAATCAAGATATTGTCTGAGATAGCTCTTCCCAGCACAAATGCGGATTGGTTTCAGATATGATGCTTGGGAGGATTGGTTAAAGTCTCTTGGTTAGGATTTTTGCTACAATTTTGTAGTAATACATTGCAAGGAGCAATCGGTTGATAGTCAGAGACTTTTTAAGGACCCGTAACCTTAGCGATAAGGCGGATATGTGTAGCATTACTCCCAGCTGGAAAACGTTTATTGCTAAAAAACGCTTTGTATTTTTCTTACAACATCCTTTCCAATTGAATCCCAATATGATCTAAAGCAACCCGCGGAGAAACCACCGGGTCCCGGGGCCTTTGATGGGTGAATAGAAAAAAATGCAGCTCTGATTTTCCTCTTCTTCCGGAATTTTGGTTAATCGCTCATTCATCTCCTCTGTTATAATTGGGCTGAGAGATTCTTGGACTACCGTGTATTGCGCGTTAATTCTCCCCGTGAAGATATTCGCAAAGTATGCTTCAATGGTCTTTACAATCTGAATTTCCTCATCCTGAGGTACTCCTGTGGCGGTTTCTGTGATGGTAAACCTGTTCATGGCTCTTCGGTCTCGCGTGACCGCATGGAAGTAACCCGTGTTTGATCCCCACTTTGTAGCCACAACATCTTACTCCGCTGCTTCCAAAAACCCTCTTCATCTTTGTAGGCTTTATCTAGGAGGTTTGTTAGTGAGCCTATCAGCGAAATGTCCTGAGGGTCTGAGGAGAGATCCTTCTCCAATGCCGATCTTGTCTCCTCAGTCAAAACCGCGCTGTTTTGATTTTCTCTTTTGTCCAGTCTATATGGCTCTCCGATAACAATTCAGTTTTGAAGCTATCGAGGCTTCACCTTCCTCATTCCAAATGTTCTGGATAAGCTCACTTATTTCCTGATTCTCCCTTAATATGTTATCAAATCGGAACCAACCCTGCTTTTTGGTTCAAGCTTTATCTAGGTAGGTAATGAGTGGTCGGTGATCCGAGCCTTCAAATCGAAGGTAGTGAGCTTGGCCAGAGGGGGACATTTCAAACCAGCTGTTGTTGGCCATGGAGCGATCTAATCTGGCCCTAAAAAAGTGAGTATACCTCATACCCAGCCAAGACAAGGGATTACCCGAATGTCGAATATCGAAAAGTCCATTGCGGGATAGAAAGGTTCGAAAATCTGAGAAAGAACCTTCACTATGGGGTGGACCTCCTTTCTTCTCCTCATTTCCAATGATTTCATTAAAGTCTCCCATTAGAAAACATAATCATCACCAATTTGTCTGACCGAAATCTTGTCTAGTACTTCTTTTCGCTTGCTTCTAGTTGGATGGCCGTACACGAAGGTGATGTTTGCCGGCTTTCCTTTTATCACAGCTTTGGCTTCGATGAATTTTGGTGAAGATGATATTATCTGTAACTCGACATCATTTTTCCATAACAGTACTAACCCACCACTTTGTCCTTCAGGAGGGACCGTGAAGTGATTACAAGTAGATTTGAACGATTATGTAGTATATATAACAACACCACGACCAGAGCTTGTGGTTTATTGATTTGTAATACTGTCTTCCTTATATCACTTTCTAATTTCAAGTGTGGTCGAATCTCTTTGTGCGAATTCTTGGCCAAAATATTGACGTCACCGCATGTTAGGCATATTTTAGGCTGAGAGTAGTAGCAGTTTAATAAGCCGATGCTAAATGTATGAAACGAGCAGAACTAGTGTAATTTATCTAGGACACATTAAAAATAAAAATAAAGCTATTCATTCAAAAATGCAGTTTAATAGGTGCATTATCTTGGTCGCCATAAAAATTCATTGGTCTTTTTCACTTGTTGGAATAATTTTCTCTCTTATAAAACGTAAAAACAAATTCAATGTACGAAAAGTAATGTTAATACTTAAGTATCAAATTACGCGTAAAAACATCATTTAGCTGGTAAATATCCCAGTCTTGTGAATTGAAGCCTCATTTGCAAGCTTGTAGTGTGTTACTGAACAGTTTAGTGAAAGAGAGATTGACTGATACAGTGTGGAAGATTTTTAAGAAGATGGTTAAGTTAGGTGTTGTGCCTAACATTCATTTGTATAATGTATTTGTTCATGCTTGTTCTAAATCCGGCGATCCTGAGAAAGTCAAGAAATTGTTGAGCGAATGGAAGAGAAAAGGTGTGCTTCCCTGATCTTTTTACCTATAACACGTTGATCTCGGTGTATTGTAAAAAGGGTATGCATTACGAGGCTTTATCCGTGCAAGATAGGATAGAGAGAAGTGGGGTTGCTCCTGATATTGTCACTTATAACTCACTCATACATGGATTTTGTAGAGAAGGTAGAATGAGGGAAGCGACAAGGCTATTTCGGGAGATTAAAGGTGTTGTTACATCAAACCATGTTACTTATACTACTTTGATTGATGGATATTGTAGAATGAATGATATTGATGAAGCTTTGAGGTTATGCGAGGTAGTGGAGAAAAGAGGGTTCTCTCCTGGAGTTGTGGCTTATAACTTGATTCTGCGTAAGCTATGTGAAGCTGGAAGAATAAGAGAAGCTAATCGGCTTTTGACTGAGATGAGTGGAAAAAAGATAGAACTTTGCAATACTTTGATCAACGCATATAGCAAAACCGGAGATATGAAATCTGCAGTGAAGGTAAAGAGGAAGATGATTGAATCAGGGCTAAAACTGGACATGTATTCACACAAAACATTGATTCACGGGTTTTGTAAAGTGCTGGAACTGGACAGTGCAAAGGAGGAACTGTTATCTATGCTAGAGAAAGGCTTATCTCCAGGATGTTTGGACCTATTCTTGGCTTTTGGATGGATTCTAGAACCAGCACAAACAAGATAAAATCACAAAACTCCCAGAGGAGTTTGAAAAGAGAGGTCTTTTCCCTGATGTTGCTCGATACAGAGGATTAATAAGAAGGATTTGTAAGTTAGAACAGGTGAATTACGCCAAAGTGTTGTTTGAATCAATGGAAAAGAAGGGTTTAATGGGAGATAGCGTTATTATATACACGAGCATGGCGTATGGATATTGGAGAACAGGGAAAGTAAGTGAAGCTTCTTCTTTGTTTGATATAATGTATAATCCACTGTTGATGGTAATCTTGAAACTGTAGAAATCTCTTAGTGCCTCTTATGCTGGTGATAACGATGTTTTGAGATTCTTTTGGAGTCATGTAGGTGATAGATGTCTTATATGTACGGGAAATGAACAGAAGTTAGGTCTTGTGAAGTGAGTACCATATGAGTTCTACTTATCATTATCAATTTTGAAATGGTTAAGAGTTTTGAGTTTCTTGTGTTCTCTAACTTTAATGAAGAATCAAAAAATTTCTCATTTTATGCTTTTCAGAGAGTTTGAGTTTCCTTTGTTGAGCAATGTCGTTTAGTGAGGTGGCAAGGTTGGGCAAGCTCAACTTAGATAAAGATCATTGATTAAATTTAAACTTTTTTTATTAAAAAAAATTATCTAAATAATAGTACTCAAATAACACTAGTGATTAAGACGACTAAAAATCCATTAATCCAAACAATAGAGCTAAAATTCCTAACTAGGAACCCATCAATTTAAACTAGATTCAAACTTTTAAGTCCTAAAAAGATGCATCCCTTGTAATAATAATGCTAAATTAATCAAATCAAACAAGAACTAAAATTAAAGAAGAGATCACAGTCATTAGAACGAGTCAGTTGAGCTAAAAATATCCAAAACATCGAGTCAAACGACGAAATTAACCACATTGATATTCCAACACTTACCTGACACGTGCCAGGAAATGAAAGCTTCATGAGTGCTTTATAAATTACGGAACCTTTGGACGAAATTATCAACTCAATTTGATCTTATAATCACACTTTGACTCAAAGAACTTATCTTTCTGTTAACTAAAGCTCAAAAATGTCAAGCAACCAGAACATAAGCTTCCAAGCCGGCCAGGCCAAAGGCCAAACCCAGGTAATCCTAAGTTATTCCAACTACAATATTGTTACAAGGGCTGACCCAAAATTATTAGGGTTAAAAAGTTTTCTGGTTTTATGAAACAAATAATATTTTAAAAGTTGGTGTGTAAAAGACGAAACTGTAATTAGCAAATCCCCAATATCTCTTATAAACACTTGTAATCGTTGGTGGTACATACTATTAGTCTAATTTTAAAATTTTGAATATTTTATTTCAAAATCTAAATTACTTAGTTAAACGAAAAAATTGTTCGATCTTTTTTATCATTTAGACCTTTAACTGTATAGCTCTCTCGCTCAATCATATTAGTTGATCCTGATTATTACATCTTTAATATATAGAAAACTAACATTTACAATTTATTTCGGACAATCATTAACCAAACTTTAGTTGATCATTATATAGTTTTCTTTACTTAAATGGTTGATGGTGTTCAGGACAGTCTACCACTATGGTTGTGTGCTCGCAATGTCGTTGCAAAATAATTGTAAATTTTTGTGCAGATTTAAGGGACCATAAAAGATCATCGCAAGTAGTGTTTTTTGTTGTTGTAATAGTATATATATATATATATAATTTATTGGTTGATGGTGTTTAGGAGAAGGCTAGCTCTGTGATGGACAAGGCAAGCAATGCTGCTCAATCTGCCAAGGAGTCTCTCCAGGAAGTTCGTAAAATCCAGAAATTTTTCATGATTAAATCAAATTCCACCTAAATAAATTATTAAATCAGAATTCTTATAACAACTTGGGATTAAATTGTGTTCACGTGTAGACGGGCCAGCAGATTAAGGAGAAGGCACACGGAGCTTCCGAATCAGTGAAGAATGCGACTGGCTTGAACAAATGAAGACAATATCATATGATTAATGATGCTATTTTTTTCCGAATAAGACATTATTTCATTTTCTGAACCTAAAGATTTTGCTTAACGGTTTGATTATTCAGACTGTATGTTTTTATTTATTTATTTTGTATTACTACTTTTATTGTATTTTGCGAGCTGAATTGAAATAATGTTTGTGCTTTGTTGACAACATTGGAGTATTAAAATCACGAGAGAGAGAAATACTATATTGCTAGGGGTTTTGGTGAGTAAAGATGATCCTATTGCCCTCCATTTATATTCATTCATCATTATTGCGTCTTTAATCCTCAGTGAATTCGTTGATTCGGCCGTTTTGATAAGTTCATCCGACCAAAGTGACCATTTCGATGGAAACTCTGCCGTACATTCTTGAGAACAGCTCAGGTGAAATGTAACCTATAGTTTCTATTGTGTCTATCAATGACACAATACTTTCTCTTTTCCCACAGAGCTTCGCAAGGCCAAAGTCAGAGACTTTAGGACAAAGGTTTCCATTTAACAGAATATTCTGAGGTTTAATGTCGAAATGCACAATTCTTGTTTTGCAGCTATAATGCAAGTATTCGATTCCCCGAGCAACGCCTAACGTGATTTTTTTTTTTAATAATATATAAAATTATATTCAAGAAAAAAACCTTTTACAAAAGAAATGTTTTATGGAACCCTATAAATAGAAATGATCCTAAAGCTCAGAATTGGTGGAGAGCCGGTATGAATGCCTCGTTAAAACCCAACAATTAGAAAATCCGAGTGGAAAAAAACTAGAAGTTGGAAAAAAGAGTACATCCAAAACCGGCGAAAGAGCTGAAGAAAATACAATGGAATACAAAGGATAAAAGAGCCCACAACACATTAGATTCTTGTGTTAAACCAAACTTGAAGACCCAGCGGCATGATTCCTTTGCGCGGCATGATTCCTTTGCGCTGCAAGGATGATAATCGATTCCTGACAGCCTTGTCCATTTCCCGAAGTAGACAGTCCGTAGAAGATGGAGGCTCTCCATGACGTCGCGAGTTTCTTTCCCTCCATATGAAATACACCGCCACTTGGAACGCATATTTAACCAAGAAGTCCTGCGTTCGTGTCACTCCTGAAACTGAAAGTGTGAGTAAAATAGTGGTGAAGTGAGGAGTATACATGTGTTGTAGGAGGCCGGATGCAAGGCGGAACCATAAGCCGGTGGTGAATGGGTAGTCGAAAAATAAGTGATCCCTAGTTTCCATCAGGAATTGACAAAAGACACAATCATGAACCATGTTTGAAGTCCAGAGAATCATTCTATCGGCCGTTGATAGGCGATTGAGAGCTGCCAACCAAACCATGAAAGAGTACTTCGGAGTGGCTTGGGAGAACCAAACTCCTTTGGTCCATGGTAGAGCCGGTTGCGCTTGTCTAAGTTGGCTCCACGTTTCTGTGGATGAGAAAGAATTCTTGAATCTGTCCTCTTTCCCTCTCCATAGTGCTATGTCGGGGCCTTCGTAGTGAAAATCTTTAAGTTTCTGAATTTCCTCCTCAATCTGAGTGAGGATAGGGCTGCGATGTCTTCTTCGTCGGTGACATGAAAAGACTTCCCCTAGAGTGTTCGAGACATGAATCCCCAAATCAATGCAGCCTCGTTCTCCTAGGATCTCGAAAAGCCTACCAAGAGAACACCAGTTATCAAACCAAAACGAAGTATTTGAACCACTCCTTACCTCGACTTTGTGGAATGGCTTTGCAAGGTCACGATATTTGAGAAGTTTTTACCACATCCACAAACCAGCTTGTGTTCTTGTATTAGTGGACCAGAATGATCCTTTGCGAATCAGATTCTTTTGTATCCAATTGACCCAAAGAGAAGACCGCGCTGAAACTAGGCGCCAAATCAACTTGTAGCATGATACCGTGTTTGCAATGTACCTATGGTAAAAGGAAAGCTTGAAAGAGTGTCTCTAGTTCCTGCGGAAATTCTTGTAACAAACAGAGATGTCTTCTCCAGACTAATAGTAAGTCCAGAATATCGAGCAAAGTCATCAAAAACATCAATGATACCTTGGATAGACCGCGATCGTCCATCTGAAAAAACTATTATGTCATCCGCAAAACAAAGATGGGTGAGGCTGAGAGTTCTGCAACCGGGATGGAACCCAAATTTACCCTCCCTCGCTGCCTTGTCCAACATTAAAGATAGTATATTCATATAGTGTTGTAACATCTTGAGTCAATGATTTTTTTCTAGAGATTAACTGATCGAGAGAACCATTCTCCAAAAACTCATACATAGTTGCTCTTTTAGATCTTTCATAGCAGAAACCAAGCAGAGAAACAATGTTTACATGAGAGGTCTGGTTCATGCTGGCGACTTCATAGATGAAATCTTCACCATTTTCATTTGAATCCTTCAAGACCTTTACTGCAACCTTACGACCAGTGTAAAAGTTTCCTCCATAGACAGTTCCAAATCCTCCTTCCCCAACTGCGTGAGAAAATGACTGTGATTTTCTTCAGTTCTGCGTAAGTGTATTGTTTCAGTAGTACCTTGAACATGACCACACTATTTTCTTTCCTTTTCTTCTTCGTCTTCCTCTGGACATCTAGGTTGCACTGAAACGGGTACGGGGTCAGGGAACGGAGACGGAAAACGGTAACTTTAAAATTTAGAGAAACGGGTACCGTATGGGTACAACAATAATGATATAAGATAAATACCCATAATTTAAGATATAAAAAATATCATACATAAGTCTTAATACTTAAAAACACTTAGTTTTATATATCTTAACAAAAACATCAAAAACAAACTAATCAACGAGTTTATCATTTTCAAAATCCGGATAATTAGTCCTGATTAAAATTTGCAATTAACTCTATCAAAATCAATCTTACACGACACGACGTAATTAAGACGGATCTCATACCTTCTTTCATCTTCTTCCTCCTTTATTCTATAAAATTTTTTCCCTTTATTAAAAAAGCCAACCTTTTTTAATTTCACTAATCCAACAAAAAAAAAAGAAATGAGAGTCACTCTCTCTTTCTCGAACCATAGCTCTTCGTGGGTTTCCCAATAGGTTATGCATAAGTATTATTACCGATACTTTTACCGAAACGTTGCGACAGTGTTTTGTACCCATACCGTTCTATTAGATGTCGTCTCTGTTATCTCAAAACGTCATAGGGACGTTTCGACGGTGTCTCCATGATATCCCCGTACTCATGCCGTACGCGGAACGGGTTCTTTATCCATATTGAAGTACCCATGTAACATAGTGGACATATCGAAAAAATGAGGACAACAATGAAAGTCGCCAGCCCAATTGCAGATCCAACTGATATGAGGATTATCACCAGAATATGTGACTTACCTCGTGACATTAGTTGATAAGGTTTGGCAAGACCACCGTTAGAGGACTTACTTTTTCTGTGTAAACCGTCAGAGTCATTCAGCTTAACAATCTCTACACCATTCAGAATAGTGTCGTAAATAGTATCCTTCAAAGGATACAAGTCAAGTCGAAGATCAGGTCTCTGGCTAGTTCCATAGTCGTCGACATATATATTGAAATCTAGATACATTGGATTCCCAGAACCACCGCTCATTACTGAATCACGTCCATCTCAAACTTGGCAATCTGATTTCCTACCAAGATGGAGAAGACACGGTCGTTGATTTTTTTCATTACCATATCAGTGTCACAGAAATGAAGCCTCACGAGGTAATTAAACCCGGCATCGAGTGGGAATAGCCACGTCAGGTTTAGCTCAGGGTGATCGGTCCCCATATGACGAGACGTGAGGTACACATCTTCCGGTGCAACATACGCCGGGGTTTTATCCGTGTAGTTAATCTTCACATCATGTGCTTTCAACTCGATTCCCGAATTTTCTCTGAGTAGAAACAGATCATCAAAAAGCCCCTGTCGGAACATTCCTGAATCGTCGACGTCATTGACCATTTGTCCACCTACGTTAATCCTGTGAACAGTCTCCAAAGCCGTCGAATCGTCTATCTCCATGTCAAAGTTGCTACCAACGTTTGTTATCACGTTGTCAAATCCTCCCTTTGTGTAAAACCGGTCAGGCATGGAGACAATCTCAACTCCGTTAACGAAAGCTAACGAATTCCGAGACGGCGTGAAGGTGAGATTAAGAGTTTGGTGTACCGGAACAATAAACTCTTTGATTAGAGTTTTTGACTCCGGTTTAGAATCCTTTACCATTGAATCTGCGCTGATATTACCCATAAGAATGAGACCGTTGATGCTAACAGAAAAGAAGGAATTGACAGCGTTGATATCAGAATCGTAACGGGTCGGGTCAAAGTATAACCGGAGGAATTTGCAGCCAGGACAGACTAGAAAACTGTTAGTGAACTCTGATCGGAATATTTGAGCCGTCATGTAGGGCACTTGAAGAACACCTGATTCTGGGTATAATGCATGTGAAGAGAACCCCTGAAGAACCTTCTGAAGCTCCGGGGTCCAAGTTCGGCCGCGGGTGTCGGTGGCGTTGGAGGTAGTACCGCAGTTGATGAGAAAAACATCGTCTGGATTGTATGTCGCCGTTACTCCTCCACTGGTGACGGAAACGAGAATATAGAAAAGAGAGAAAACGTAACAGGTCATTGGATTGTAAGAAAATTAGAGAGGACGTAGAAGAAGATAAGAGATGAGTGTATAATTGAAGTTGAAGCCATGGGTGGTGAGTGAGTCTATGGGTCAACCAACAATCATTGACTGATAAAACAAAAGAGATAATGTTTCGAAGAAATTTCTGACAAAAAAACAGAAAAAAAAACAAACACCGTTTACTCACTAACGTAAAGACTCTGTCAAATCTGTAAACCAATAAGAAAAAGGGAGAATTAATAAAGGGGAGTTGGATAACTATCCTATATTTATTAAGAATTTTAAAAACTCTATCTAATTTTAAATGGTTTGATACTTTTTTTACAATATAAATGACCAAATTATCCTTATTTATTTAACTACAAAAATAAAATTAATTAATTTTAAATAATATAGTTAACACTTAATATATTTTCAATAATATAAGAAAAAATCTTAATTAATTTAAATTTGTTTAAAAATTAATTATTTTGTTATGAAAAATTAATTTCTAAAACAAATCATAGTTAAATTTTAATTAGTTGATTTTTTTTTAATATTTTTTGTAGACTTATTTATTTATGATATACTTATATAATTTTATGTTGACTTATAAGTTGATTTATTGAATTTTTCACTTATATTTTATTTATGTTGATATATTAATAAAAATGATTTATTGAATTATCGACTTATTTATTTATTTTTATCAACTTATTTTTTTGTCCATCAACTTCTTAAACTTGATTAGTTTACAAAGTTGTCATATTTAATCCATTGATTTATTGTTTTTATTTGTCGATTTATATTTTTTTCTCATACACATATTTATTCTTAGTAAATTTTGATTATTTTATGTTAACTTATTAATAAAACTGATTTATTGAATTTTATAACAGTCGGTTTATACTTGATCGGTTGATTTATTTACATAGTCGACATATTTAAACTATTAACTTATTATTTTTGTTCATTGATTTATATTTTCTCTCATAAATTTATTTATTTTTGGTAGATTTATATAATTTTATGTTGAATTATTAATAAACATGATTTATCGAACTATCGATTTATATTATATTTATATCGACTTAATTCTTTTCACTATCGACTTATTTTATAAAAGTTAACATATATTTTGATTGGTTAATTTATTTACATAGTCAACTTGACTGTTGACTTGTATTTTATGTTCATCAACTTATGTTTTTCATAGGTTATTTATTTTCAATATACGTAATTTAAAATTAACAAAAAATAATTATAATGTTAAAAACTAATTTTATTTAAAATCTTAACTAAATTTAAAATTCAGAATATTATTTTATCTTAGATTTGTATTAATTAAGAAATTAACTAAGTTGACTAAGTAAAAAAATCTAAAATATAATTTTCTATTATATAATTTTAATTCATTAATTAAAAATAATTTTATTATTTAATTTCAATTTATAATTTTTTTGATGGATTATTTATATTTTATATAATTTATTAAGATTAACCAAATCTTAAAATTTCTTTAATTTTAATTATATTTCGGGATTAATTTTCAAAAATTAAGTATGATGTTTGGATTAATCATTACTATTTTTTTTAAAGTTATCTAAATCTAATAAGAATATTCTCTAAATCTTGACTAAATCAAATCTTATTTTTTTTATTTGACGGTAAATAAACGTATAAAATCTTCAAATGATTTTATGATTATATAATTGAAATTTATAATTATTTTGTTAAAAAATATCTAGACTAAATAAAAATAATTATTTTACTAAACAAAATAACTATCTTAATTAAAAGAACCATACATTTATTATCGTGCATAACAACTATTTAATTTTGGTATTATTAATTCATAATTAATTTAAAATATAACTATCATATGTAACTAAATAACATAATAATAGTTACTAAATATTAATTAAATTAAAAAATATATATATATATATATATATCATCTAAAACCTCAACTAAATCCAAAAAATATAAAAAAATTATTCTATTTTGAAATTAGAATTAATTATTTTAAAATATTTATAAACATTAAATAATCAAAATATTTAATTTTTTGTTTTTAGTTATTAACTAAGGAAATTTTTTTAACATAAAAGGTATATTACCAATCTTGTAAATTATAGTGTAGTTTGCAAAAGTTTAACAAAATTTAAGGTAGCCCAGAAAATTACATCATTAATAAATAGGCCAATTTTATAGAAAAATTATTAAAAAAACCAAATTTTATAAAAGTAAAAACTAGTCCTTTATGAATGAAATGTCTAAATATTCTTTGGGAAACCTTAATTTTTTAACTTTGATGTCTTTGGTTGGATCAGGTAGGTATAATTTTTCACATGAATAAAAATTTGTATCAATCTATTACATATTCTCAATCTTTATTTGCGTTTTTTTTCGAGATAATATAATTTAATCATGCGCTTGATACATGTAACACATAGTAATTCATATATCTTGTACAAAATTTTGATAGAATTAACATAAACGCACAAATCGATTATTAAGAAAATTGTATCACAAACACAAAGGATCTAAACTTGGTAAGCAAAGAGAGAAAGAATCTCCTAAGTGTTCAAGAAAGAATAAACACTTTTTGGACAAAACCTCCCAAGGCAACTTGGCATCAAAATACTGTTCAAAAGTTTCACTTTTTGGTAAAACTATATATGATAAACAACCTCCATAAATTTGAGAAGAAAAAAATCTGGTGGAAGGGAGAAGATCAGATTTCAAGATCAACGAGGCAATGAGTATGGTTAGTGATTCAATGGTCCCGGTTAACCACGGGTTAGAGAACTTAAACTCTTCGGTTCTCTCTAAAACTTGTGCGTGGGCGATAATGCTGGGGCTCATTGCGGTTTCATTGATTGCTATGGCTTGTGCTTGCTGTAACAAGGAAAATGCTTCGAATTTATTTGATGAAGAGCAAAAGAAACTAGGAAAGAAGCAAGTGTTGAAGCCACTAGATATGGAACCAAAGATTGTTGTTATAATGGCTGGTAATGAAAATCCTACCTTCTTTGCTAAGCCAACCAAGATCAATGCGTGACCAAAATTGTCTTAAAGTATCCAAAATCTATAGATTATTATTATTATTATTATTATTATTATTATTATTATTATTATTATTATTATTATTATTATTATTATTATTATTATTATTATTATTATTATTATTATTATTATTATTATTATTATTATTATTATTATTATTATTATTATTATTATTATTATTATTATTATTATTATTAATTGAGAAATAATTGAGAAATAGATTTGAGGGTTATGAGCTCTATGGAACTATCGTTGGAAAGGGCAATTATAATTTTGCTTCTGAGTGTGAGAAAATAAAGCTTTTTGAATATTCTCTTACGATCTCGTACATGGGCACACCATCCGGCAAACATTGTCCCAATGCAGTCATCAATCCTGCAGGCACAAGTTCTTCAGCTGTAGCTTTAAGAAAAATGCTCATGTCTTTTGTGAACTGGACCTTGTAAGCTTAGGTAACTTCTTCTATCAAATTATTACACTGAATGTAGTTTTTGTTCCAAGCTGGAGATTTCTTGTCACATACGTGTTCGGGAACTTTGGAAAGCCAGTGAGGAAGTGTATCCAATGTGGATGCTCTTTCTTGGTAACACTCGGCCATAGAAAGAGCCTGGAACTCCGAGCAAGAAATATTCTCGGAGAAAGGAGGTTGAGTTCTAAAGAGTGTGTTGAAATCATTGTTGATTGATCGTTGAAATAAACTTGGAACTCGAGAGGCACAAGACTATTTTCTTGGCTTTCTTTTAAGAGTTTACGTTTCACAGCATCAATGATATTTTGAACAGCATGAAACGTGTTAGGGCCAATTGAACAACCAAAATCTGCAATTGTAAAAGTACTAAGATCGGGATTTAGATTCAAGAGATCGAGTTTTTCTAAAATGTATTGCACTGTCTTTTCTTCAATCCCATTTACGGCTGCTTTCTGTATCACAAAAGTATATGTTAATTATGACGTGTGCTAGATCCTAGATATAGATTTGGATCACATATACCACTTGATATGTTACAAAATAATCATAATTGCATTCATATATCTATGTATAAAATATAGATGAAAATTACATTACATACTTGATATGAAGAATTATGGATGTAACTATGTTGATCGTCACCGCCGCTCATCGGATACGATTGAGAAGATGTTGTCATGACTCTGTGCGTGTGGATGTCTACAAGCTTTATTCTCTTAAATATTGGCAGTATTAGTTTCAATAGATATATAACCAAGGAGATCGAAGAAAATTGCATATTTAAACAAGGTTGGAACATGTTAGCACTCGATAATAAGATAATTAACATGCGCTGGGCGAGGGAAAAAATATGTAGTTTAAGTGGTTCTTATAATTCTAAAAAGATACTTGCATTTACAAAAGTTGACCAAATAAATAGAGTTGTCAAGCATATCTACAAAACGTGCTGACATTTATGATACCAGATAAAAAAGATATGTATCATTATTAGTTCATAAAATATTTTTCAGTAACAATTATTTAGATAATAGGGATAATAGCAGGAAATGTAAGAGTCAAAATTAAGAATACTACCAAAAATTCGACGGATATTTCGACAGATTCTTCAATCGTTGAAGATTTATGACGACAATCTAACGGAGTTCTGATAGAACAGATCCGTCAGAAATTTTCGACAGACTTAATTCTGTTGGATTTTTAAAAAATATAGTTTTATATGTCCATATGCAACATATTTAACACATGTCATATAATATTCATCTGAACTTTCTGACGGATTTATGATGGATATAGAATTTAGGAATTGAATTTAATTTTAAGCATTATTCAAAAACTTTAAAGACAAAATAATCATTTTAAAAAGTTATAAACCATGATTACAATTTTTCAAATGTTTTAGAGTTAAGTGTTAGATATCAAATCTTATATTTTCTGACCTATGTATGAAACATGTTATGAAAATAGTTGTTTAATATTGAAGAAGATGATTCAAACATAATTTATCATACAAATGAATAAGATATATAAATCTATTTATATATAAATCTATTTATAGTTAAACGGATCGATTCCGGTACCAAAATTCTGTATTTCCGACGGATATAGAGATACACGTGGCTCCCTCGTTGTTTGACTGACTAATTGAACAACATGCATATTTCACAGTTCGTCGAAATTTCTGACAGATCGTGAAAATTACCCCGCGATATCATCTTTTTGTCTCCCGCGGTTACCAAACTTTCACTGTCCGTCGGAAATCGGTCAGAAATTTCTGACAGATTTTTGACAAACAATGAAACTTAAGGTGCGAATATTGCCGATAATTGCTAAAGACCACATTTAATTTTTTTTTAAAACCGACGAGTACATGCTATAAATATCTATGTTCATCTTCTTTGAGAGTTCAAGCGAAAACACCAAAAAAGTCTCCAAAAACTCTCTCTCAATTTCTTAAATCTCTCAAATCTCTAACTCTGTCAAATCTTCACCCAAATGGTGAATCTCCCACCCAACATGTAAGTTTCTAACATTTTCAAGTAGATTTATAGATTAAAAAGTTAGATTTTTGGATTTAGGAAATTGTAAGATTTAGAGATTTAAATTTAATATTTAGGATTTGGAAGTTAGATTATATCATTGGGTTGTTAGATTTAGATTTGCATTAATTAGATTTAGGTATTTGATGGTTAGATTTAGTTTATTGATTTATTGATTTTTTAAAAAAATTTAGAAATTTAATATTTTGATTTCATTTTATTAAAAATGTTTGATTTGATAAAATAATGATTATTGTTTGCATTCTATTATTAATTTTATAAGTAATTTGATATGATTATTTTTTGTTTTCATTTTATAAATTTCTTTGAATTTTAAAATCATTTGGTAATTACATTTTTATTTGTATTTTTTGCTACTTTTGTTTGTTTTTTATTTTATCAAGGATTACGGTAATTATGATTTTTTAGGAGGAGGTCGTCGTGCGAGGCGAGAAGGGAGCAAACTCAATCCACTCATATCCCAAAAACTGTGCCGACTACAAACCTGACTCAAGAGCCTACTCAAATGTCCGTGGATGACTTTACAATTTCTATTTTTTGGACATTTTTCTTTTATTTATACTTTTGAATATTTTTTGGTTTCTTTTGTATTTGAATTTTTTTAAATTTAATTTCTATTTTCAATTTTCATTTTAATCGTATTTAATCAAATTTAAAATGTAAATATAATAAATAAATAAAATCCGTCGGAAAAAATTTATTGAAAATCCATCAGAAACACGTTCATTGAAATATCGTTGGAAATCCATTTCCTATGGATTTTCGACGGATTTGACCGTCTGTTTTCCGATGTTTTCTTATAGTGTAAGATAAATTATCGAGAATAAAATTTAAGAACCATTTTAAATTTTGAAATACAATTGAGAACAACAAAGCAATAATATAAAGAGAATTGCATAATGAACTTAATAAAATAATATTAGGGTTCAAATATCTTTTCAAATAAAATAAACTCAAAGATTCGTCTCCCTAAAAATTTCGAAGATCTAAACAAATTAAAAGAGAACAATATAAATATTGAGAGACTTGATGAGAAATCACCACTAAATATACTCTAATAAGTTGGTTCAATTTAATAGAAACAATGGTCACGTGCAATTTCACGAGATTTATGATCATCAAATCATGTGGTTTTTTCTTATCCATATTCTAATTTTTATTGGTTCAATTATCAAAATATGGCATCTTTGAAATCATTAGAATCTTTCAAATATTAAATATTTTTTAAAATTTATTTAAATTTGTTCTTAACCATATTCTAATTTTGATTGGTTCAACTACCAAAGTATGACATCTTTGGAATCATTAGAATCTTTTAAATATTAAATATTTTTCAAAAAGTTATTTAAAATAATTATCAGCACTAAATTTTTGTAATCTTTCTTTTATCACCAAAAATTTCTTTGATTTTAAAAATATATATTTTTGATAAATTATAATCAAGTTTTCGTGAAAGTATTTTAGGACATTAATAATTCAAAAATAGTTTTTTTTTACTTTTTAAAGGAACAACATATTTTCAAATTTGTAAACAAAAATAGGATTTTTTCCTCTATTTTAAAACAGAGGAATTTACTATTCAAAAATCATGCTAGAGATGGTTAATTAGTGAGCCAATAAGTTAATAATGCTAATCAAAATAAATCATCAAAAATATAAGACCATGAATGGATGCTTGATTTTTTACAAGTTTTAAAGTAGTTTTTATATATGTAAATATTTTTCTAATTTAGTTTCTATTTTAATGTTTTAAAGTAGTTTCACAAGTTTCAAAATTTTTAAAATTTAGTTTCGTAAATGGTAGGGAATCTAGTTTAGCCAAGTTTAAAAAAATCCAAGTTTTATATTTCATTTGACTTTTAATTTATTTATTTATTTATTTTTATTTTTTTAAATTTATAGCAAAAGCCAAAATCTATAAACCAATTTAAAATCTACTGACAAGCAATGCAGAAACCAAGGAAACAAATAAAGAAGTAAACCATGACCTAAGCAGTGAAATCAGAGAAGCAAAGAAACAAGAAATGAAGTAATCAGAGAAATCAACGAAGCAAAGAAGCAAACAATCACTAAGCAGAGGAATTAAAGAAGCAAATAAAAAATAATACCTATTGAAGCAAATAAAGAAGAAACTGAACAACTTAATTAGCACGTAAGGAATCAATCAAGGAAAGAAGAAAGCGACGAAGTGAGCAAACGAAGGAAAAAAATAAACAAATAAAGTTTTTATAAAAAAAACAAAACAAAGAATTCTTTTTATCAAAAAAAACAAAACAAATTAAGCATGTATTCAAAGAAGTTATGAACAAAGAAAATAATCAGAGAAGCATATGTGTATGTATGTATGCAGGGATATATGTATGTATGCAGGCATGGATATATGTATGTATGCATACAATATGTTCAGTATACAAAAGATCAACCAAGATCACTTCACTTCCTTTCCGTCAATAGCTAAATCCGAACGTAATACCTATGCAGAATTTTTTTGGTTTATGAGTTCGTCACATTGGTTATGAAATCTGATACTGCATAACAAATAACAAAAGAGACGATAAATTCAAATTAAAAGAGAAAAAATTAAAGACTACTATAAAATATACAGTCAGTTTTACCTCAAACTTCTTAGGAATAGATCCTCTCATGACAAGATCATGAGTTGGAAGTGGGAATTGAAGAAAGCATCTGAAACAAAAAGATACAAATTCAGAACATCATCCATACATAGTCTCATGTAATACCGAGCAAAGAGATAACATATAAGAGCCATCAATCCTATCCGAGTCTGGTAATTCATTTGAACCTAAGTATGTCTACCACGTTCTCCATCAAGACGTATTTTGGCTTCAGAAAACTCCACAATGTTCATATAAACAAGAAGCAAGCTGCTTGTTTTTCTCATCTTCTAGAGGCTTCTCTTTGTTCTTTAAGCGGTTGAAACCGCTGATTCCTTGGCAAGGAGGTCCTCCACAAAAAACATCAACACCTCATCTAAATTATTAAGGCATAAGTGTCAATAACGTCCACATTGTAGCAGAAACATACCGATAAGATTCAGGAAGTAAAACTCTTATATTTCACTGATAAAATGAGGACTTCTCGAACCACTGTAACGTTATACCATAATCCTCAATTATTCTGTTACTTATTCAATTCTACCCCTTCAGCAACTAACTGACACAAAACAATATAATTTGATGAGTTGGCAAAAAAACCTTTACCAAGAAACTTTGCTAGTTCTGAACAACAAAACACATACACTAACCAATTTAAGTACGTTATCTATACATGAGACTCATAAAGCTTATCACATTCAAGAAGAAATTTGCATTCAAGAAGAAATTTGCATTCAAGAAAGCAAAAAAAAAATCAAGTATATGTATAAAATATACATACTGGTAATGGAAGGATGCTAGATTCATAACCCTCCTCAACAAACTCCTTGATTTTTTCTCTGCAATTTCTGTTCACAGATTAGAGACTTTAACAACTCATTGACATATTTAATTTTAATGCAAGCATTCTTTATGTTATGCTCACCTGAGTCCTTCAATAGGCTCCCAAGTATCATCCAAATCCTCTTCACCCATCCACCGTACCTATTATATCAAAACACCTGAGAAGATTGTGGCCATAACATATAATGTGAAATTTCTACAAACAGAGCAACAATACCTGAAAGAAGAATTAAACTTAAGAAACTGATGAAACTTTAGAGGTTGTCTGCAAAAAATTTTGATCCGCAAACAAGCGTATATATTATGTGCTTCTGATTTGAGAAAACATCAAAATGAAGGCTTCAGTCTTTTCTATTGAATTCCCTTCCACAAATTGATTTCTTTCTCCAATCATTGACTTTTTCTGTAACTTCAGCTGTCTTGTTTTCAGAACTACATGCTGGGTGCTTTTAGCTACAAGTTCCAAAAGAAGCATATAAACGAAGGGTTCATCGGTTTCAATGTGGATATAACCTAGTTTAACATCAAGAGGACCCATCAATATTGAGTTTACGAAAAACGAATAGTCCTATGTCTAAGAGATTGTTTTGAGACGAATAAAGTGACAACTTACAAAGTGGTTTACATAGGCGTAGTGTTTGTTACTAAAAGATGCAAGTTCTGTTAGCAATTTCCACTGTCTTGCACTATTAAACTCATAATCATTTGTTAGTTTAGTTCAACTGACCTCATTATATATATAGAGATTAAGACAAGCTTAAACTGTAATACCTTCCTTATTTGATTGGGTATATAATGACTGTAAACAAGTGGTCACCACAACCAGGACCAGATCATCATCGGGTGGAGATGAAATAGTTTATCCGCGACTGTTTTCACCTAAAATATAAGATTAATCAAAAGATACATTATCAGTTATGAGTTTGCTACGTCTCAAATAGAAAACGTCAAGGTTACTGAATAAATTGGTAGACAAAAGGTTCATGCAATTCCACGAACGTCTTCAACAAGAAAATATAAATACGAATCTTCTTGGATGACTAATGGAAAAATAAACCATACAAAACGGAGATACCATAACAGAAAGAAGTATTTTACAACAGTTTCTACCTATGCTGAATACCGGAGAATTTTGACTTTTATGCTTTTCTTAATGTCATCCTTCTATCGAAATTTTCAGAAACGATCTCACCATCAAGTCATAAACACCACCTACAATGAAAAAGAGCACACATATAAAACATTAATAGATTAAGAGATGACTATGCCTTCAAAACTGAACTTTCACACTTAAAAACCTACAAAAAAAGAAAAGCAACTGTTAGGACGTGTGAAAATAAGCCAAATAGTGCTTGCTTAGTTTTCATAAATAATTTAGGATCATATTCACATTTAGGAGCTTGTTTTTTTCCCCTCAAGCTTCAATGTATCTAGATTATTAAGATCAAATTCTTTCTCATTTCCAAATATAGCCTTAGTTCTAAAGTGACTTCTTACCTAAAACGCATCAGAAATAAATTAAAGTTTGATCATTTTTTGAGTTTTCAAGTTATGAAGAGGATGAAAAACATTCCTAAAATCAAGCAACTGAAAGTAGACACAAAACAAAAAAGCGGACATAGAGACAAATTTAGATAAATACCTGGAAAAAATGAGGAATTCAACTCAAGAAGCTTGAAGATGGAACTCTAGAGGTTGTCTCTTTTTCGGATGGACCTGAAAACAACAGCATTCATTATGTGATTCTGATTTAAGAACATATCAAAAGATTACAATTTACAATGTAATTTCAAAACCATTGTAATCAAGCTCCCATTTGTTTTCTATTGAATTTTCCACAAATAGGTTTTTTGCCTTTCTATGTAACATTATGTCCCTTTTTTTTAGAGCTATGGACTGTGGTGTTTTAAGCTGCAAATCCTACAAAAACATACAAATAAGAGATTTCACCAATGTATTTCAAGGATATAAAATAGTTTAACACTAAGTGAAGGTTTATACACATGACTCGCTGGGCGTTAATAGTCTTGCCATTGCTCCTTCTAGACCTACAGAGAAAGAGAGAGAGAGATAACACATACCAAACTAGTGAAAGGATGGGTCAAAATCAGCGGTTAGGGCTTAGTCTCGGTTCCAATCTCAAACCTTATGCAATTTCCTTGCAGGTTTTTTTTCCCACAGTTTCCCAACAGTCATTGTCTTCTTTCTTTTTCTCCTAAAAATGGAATTAAATCCCATCATTTTAGATCCTTAACATTGCTAAAGTAAAGTAGCATTAGGTTTTATTCTTCTTTTTATGATAACCAAAGTTAATGTAAGAGTAAATGAAGTTAAATCTCACCGAGAAGCCTTGTTGCTCGGTTACTTTAGCTGCATAGCTATTCTATTCTTTGTCCTCCTGCGTGGGAAAATCAAAAGTGCATAATTTTAAAACCAAAGATTTATACCTTGATAGAAACCCTTGTGATCGATGTGGGACCTTGGATAACAAAGTAGGGATAGGGCGCCTAATTGCCTTTTGCTCTCCGTAAAAAAAAGGTGGCTGATTTTAGGTGTGGTTCTTTTTTGGCTATACATACATTTTCACAAAAACATTTCTTGATTCTGAGTGAAAACATTACCAAAAATGAATTAGCGAATAATGAATTCTGAGTATCGCCTTGTTACCTTGATTTTAATAATATGAAAACTTACAAGTGGAATGCAGAGGTTTATTGTCGGTTCCTAGCCACCTTGTTTTTCCAACAATCCTCGCTCCGTGGCGCTGTTTACAAGTTTCAGAAAATGAATGATCAACCTTTTTCTGGTTTAGTTCGATTGTATATGTTCAAGACAAGTTTCAATAGTTAAACCTTGTTTGATTGGGTATGATAACTTGAACTGTAAAAAATGGACATTGCACATCATTGAGTGGAGTTTCTGCTTCTGCATTTTAACCTTTCATCCAACTGTTTTCGGAAGACATATGAGCGCTTTAAGCAGAGTACTTTTCGAGTGACTGATATGAATACCATAATTACCTTGAGAACCGTATCCAACTATAGCAGCTTTATGCAATTACACGTTACAACTATCTTGAGAGCACCTTGAAAACACGTAATGAGATTTTGCTCAGAAAATTAAAACTAGTTCTCAGTGAAGCATACCTACATCTCTTGATGCAAGATCCTTGGATTTAGGAGCATATCGTTCCATAAGGATACCACCTTCACCTCGAGATCCTGCAATTGTATAATAGTGCAAACACCAAAGGTGTAATTGTGACAAAACACATTAAAGGTTATATTGCAAGAAAATTCAAGTATGCAAGAACAAGATGCTAACCTTCAGTTATAAGACATCCGGCCCCATATATACCAGTTGGATGGAATTGAACAAACACCAAGTCCTGCATACATTTATGAGACAATAAAATTATTAGCATACAAATGATAGAAAAACACATCATACCCCAGTTAAAAAAAGAACGAAGCCGGTGGGAAACCAGGAGTAGAAGACCAGCCTAAGAAACCATGGCATTAACATCTCCTGTGAATATATGTGCTGAGGTTGCAGAGAAGTATGCTCTGCCATACCCCTGGAAAAACATCAGACATCAGGTGAGTATACTTTCACTATTGGAGAAATTTGTATCATATGAAAACTAGCATGGATACCAAAAATCAGAATCATATTGGTATCTAAATAAGAAATCCGAAAGATGGTATAACAAAGAAAATAAATATTTTCTTAATACGCACATGTTCATTTTAAAGAAATTTTCAGAAATGACCTCACCACCAACACCATAGTTTGGACATATTAACACCTAAAATGAGAAAGAAAACATTAATAAATTTAACTTGGAAATACAAATCTCAGTTGCTAACATAAATAAAGATGTGAAAAGGTACCCAAAAAGCTGTTGAATATGTATGTGGCAAAATCCTTCGAGATGACCCACAATCATCACCACATTTTGGACATATAAACACCTAAGTTGAGAAATAAAAAAACATATAGGAAATGATTAATAACTTCAGCTTAGATATGCAAATGATGCTGTAAAAAATTATTAGAGATATAGAACGGATATGCATGTAGCCAGATCCTTCTAGATGACTTAGATCTTTCTTGTAGCATGTAAAAATATTTGTTACCTTCCTCTCCAGAGTCCTGAAACAGTTTGATAAATTGGTTAAAAAATACCCTAACGTATAGCAAATAGATTTGAAGTTGTACTCAAGAAAACCAAATTACTTTTGAGAAAGAACATGCACTGATTTTATACACTCTGCAATCTTCATTGAGTGGTATGTGAAAGTGTTAATGCAAGTATACCTGAGAAGCAAAAAATCAGTGATATGTTAAAATCCATTTGTGTGGGTTACAACAGAAGAAGAAATTACAAACTTATAAGTAAAATTAATTTATCAAACACTAATTTGTTCACATATACTCATAAAACTCGTAAATAAATGTACTAAATTGCAAGGAGAGGATACCTTTTTATGGTCACAATCATCTGACAATATCTGATGTTCATGATCATGATGACTACTGGGAATCCGATGACATCACCAGTAACGTGAAGCCTAAAGCTGCTACAACAACGGAGAACTGAGTCGTAAAGAGGATTCTTGATGCAGAATGATCTAGTCCATCAGCTGTGGAGTGGAATATAGAAAACAAAGGATAAAGAGAATACGAAACAAACTGGACATCGAATTTGCCAACAGTCTTGAGGCAAAGTTGCCAAACTCTCAAACTGAACGTGAAAAAAACAAGACACAAGAGGAATGCATCTTTTAAGTCAATTTACCTGATTTGGCAAAGAGATAGAAAATTAGAATCCACCCTCTTAATGCCTTCACATACGGCTATACGAGAAATGATGGAGTGGTGCCTACAGGTACAACCATGTGTAAGGGAACAAGGAAGACTGAAAGTAGACTTAAAACATAAAAATGGACAAAGAGAATGTAACTCTTAAAATCCAGCGACTGAAAGTAAACTCAGAAAATAAAAATGGACAAAGAGAATGTAACTTAAAAGCATTTTTTTAAAAAACAGAAGATTAAGTAGAAGAAACAACTGAAGACAAATAACTGCATACATAATGTGATTCTGATTTAAGAACATATCAAAAGACAAAACCATTGTAAATCAAGCTCCCGGTTATTTTCTATTTAATTACCTTTCCACAAATAGGTTTCTTGCTTTCATTTTTGGCCTCTCTACGTAACATTATGTCACTTTTTCAGAGCTATGGACTGCTGCAAATCCTACAGAAACATACAAATGAGGGATTTCATCAATGTATTTCTGGATATCAGATAGTTTAACTTTTGCAAAGATTTATACAAATGACTCGCTAGGCGTTTATAGTCTTGCCATTGCTCCTTCTGTACCTACAGAGAGAGAGAGATAACACATACTTTGTGGAAGGACGGGTCAAAATCAGTGGTTAGGGATCAGTCTGCGTTCCAATCTCAAACCTTGTGCGATTTCCTTGTAGGTTTCTTTTTTCCCATAGTTTCCCAGACGTCATTGTCTTCTTTCTTGTTCATGGAATTAAATGCCAGCTAAGTAAAGTAGCATTATGTTTGATTCTTATTTATAAGATTATCAAAGTTAATATAAGAGTAAATGAAGTTAAATCTCACCAAGAAACCTTGTGGCTCGGTTACTTTAGCCACATATAACTATTATTTTCTTTGTCCTCCTGTGTGGTAAAGTCAAAATGCTGAACATTATAGGCTTGCTTTGCAGTTTAAGAGCCTGATTTATTGTAAACGAAATAAATACGAAAGACCAAGTTTATCAATCTAGAAGCATTGTAGAATAAAATAAAGTAGTTAAAGACTGTTGTCATGTTATCAATGTCACTGAAACTCAAATGTCTTGATGATCCCAAACCTCATGTGAATGTCTTGTGGACATCCTTCTCCTCCCATTAATTCTCCTATGCGAGAAACGAAAAACGTGACATTAGATGCATCTTCGTGATCTTTTTTGTGATCTTGAAACAGTTGCGAGCTATTTTTATATAAGACTATCTAACAGTAATGCAAAGTATACATTCAATTACAATTATTTTAAATTCAACTGACTATATAAAGCTTCTACTAGTCGTGCGTTTCAGCTAAATCTATCGAAACCCAAAGAATTCACAGTGAAAACATTACAAAAAATTAATCAACGAACAATCATGTGTATTAAAGATTGCCTTGTTACCTTGATTTTAGTAATATGACAACTTACAAGAGGTAGGTATGCAGAGGTTTAGCCACCTTTTCTTTCCAACAATCCTCGCTCTCTGGCACTATTTACAAGAGGTATGATAAGCTTTTTTCTGGTTTAGTTCGACTGTATATTGTTCAAAAAAAGTTCAAATAGTAAAACCTTATTTGATACGACAGTCCATTTAGTTTTTGGTTCACATCATCGAATGGAGACTCGAGTTTTGGCATTTTGGTGTTTCCTTCAACTGTTTTCACTTAAAACTGTTAGATTAATCGAAAGATGCATGATCAGTTCTGACAGATTTAAGTAGAGTACTTTTCGAGTGACCGATATAAATAACATAATTACCTTGAACCATACCCACCTATAGCAGCTTTATGCAATTACACGTACAACTATCTTGGGAGCACTATTAGACCTATATACCAAATTAGAATAAATATATTGTGCTTATCTAAACTCAATTGACTATATAAAGCTTCTACTTATCTGTGTTTCACACCCAAAGATTTATACCTTGATAGATTCTGAGTGAAAACATTACGAAAAATGAATTAACAAACAATCATGTGAATTAAAGATTTCCTTGCTACCTTGATTTTAATAATATGACAACTTAGAAATGGTATGCAGAGGTTCAGTGCGGGTTCCTAGCCACCTTTTTTCCAGCAATCCATTCTTGCTATCTGGCATTGTTTACAAGTTCCACAAAATGAATGATAAACCTTTTTCTGCATGATAAAGTCAAAATGCTAAATATTTAAGTCTTGCTTTGCAGGTCAAGGGCCTGATTTCTTGTAAATGAAATAAATATGAAGCACCAAGTTTATATATCTAGAAGCATTGTGGGATCGAAAAAACTAGTCAAAGACTGTTTTGTCAAGTTAGCAATGTCACTGAAACTCAAATGCGTTATTTAAATGTTGAAATGTCATGAGGATTCCAAACCTTATGTAAATGTCTTGTGGACATCCTTTCTCCCTTTTTCTCCCATTGATCCTCCTATGCAAAAAAAAATATGTGACGTTAGATATTCGTGTTCTTGAAAGAGTTGAAACCTATTTTTATCAAAGACTATCTAACAGTAATGCAAAATAGAATAAAGTATGTGTTTTAGATGTATCTATCGAAACCCAAAGATGATATATTCTAAGTGAAAACATTACGAAAAATGAATTAGTGAACATCATGTGTATTAAAGATTGCCTTGCTACATTGATTTTAATAACGAGAACTTACAAGTGGTATGCAGAGGTTTAGTGCGGCTTCTTTTTTTTCCAGCAATCCATCCTCGCTCTCTGGCACTGTTTACAAGTTCCACAAAATGAATGATAAACCTTTTTCTGGGTTAGTTCCACTGGCCTCTATGTATATTGGTCAAAACAAGTTTAAATAGTATAACCTTATTTGATTAGGTAACTTTGACTGTAAAAAATGGTCATTGCGGATAAGACAGTCCATTCAGCTATAGTGCACATCATCGAGTAGAGTTGCTGCTTCTGCATTTTAGTGTTTTCTTCCAACTATTTTCACTTAAATCTGTTAGATGAATCTTTCCCAACTATAAATCTAACAAAAACTGTTAGATCAGTTCTGAGCGCTTTAAGTAAATAACATAATTACCTTGACAACTATCTTGAAGAGCACTATGGGACCTATGTACCAAAAATCAGAATCGTAAGATTGGTATCTAGTATCTAAATAAGAAAGCCGAAAGATGCTATAACAAAAAAAATGATTTTCTTAATACACGCATGTTCATTTTCAAGAAATTTTCAGAAATGACCTCACCATCACCTAATAAACACCTAAAATGAGAAAAATACATTAATAAATTAATCTGGATATAGAAATCTCACAATGCTAAAAAGGTAACCAAAAAGCTATTTACGAGAGAAATATGTTTGTAGTAATATCCTTCGAGATAACCCACCATCCTTCGAGATAACCCACCATCATCACCATATTTTGAAAAGATGAGAAAGAACAAACATATAGGAAATGATTAATAACTTCAGCTTGGATATGCAAATGACGTTGTAACAAAGTATTAGAAACACTATTTACGATATATGTATGTGGCTAGATCCTTCTAGATGACTTAGATCTGTCTTGCAGCATGTCAAAACCTTCCTCTCTAGAGTCCTGAAACAGTTTGAGAAATTGGTTAACAAATACCCTAAGATGTACTCAAGCAATCAAAATTACTTTTGAGAAAGAACATGCCCTGATTTTATATACTTAATGTATACACTCTGCACTTAGTGGTATGTGAAAGTGTTGATGCAATATACCTGAGAAGCAAAAAAACAATGCTATGTGAAAATCCATTTGTGTGGGTTACGACAAAAGAAGAAATTACAAACTGATAAGTAAAAATGATTTTATCAAACACTAATCTGTTTCCACATATACTCATAAAACTCAAAATAAACTATTAAATAACAACGAGAGCATACCTTTTTATGGTCACAATCATCTGAGCATGAAGACTACTGTGAAATGAACTAACTGCTGGAATCCAATGACGACACCCATAACCTAAAATGCACATTCCTTGGATATTTATTTAACATAAATAAACTTAAAAACCTTAGTTTAGTTTTTGTTTGATTGCTCTGAGTGGATATTTATTCAAAGCGTGTTAAGACGGTAATACCTTTTCTGATGTAGTATAGTCATGAATGTAAATTGGAAAGACAAATATTCAGTTTTGGTACAATGTCTTTGAGGAAGTGAGTTAGTTAAGAGTAAGTGAGTAAGAAAGTAAATAAGTTAAACAAGTCCACTAGGTAAGGAAGTTAAGTAAGCAATCTAAACATGTAAGCGAAAAAGCAAGTAATCAAGGAAGAAAGAAGGAATCAAAAGGTAGCAAGCAAGAAAGTAACCAACAATCAAGGACGCAAGTTTAGAAACCAGACAACTCAATAAAGAATCAAGGAAGAAAAGAAGAAAGCAAACAAGCACAAAATGAAGCAAACACACACGCATGGATAATGGAACCAAGGAAGTAAGCAATCAAGCATGCATGGAATCAAGGAAGAAAGTAAGGAATCAAGCAAGAAAGTATACAACGAATCAAGGAAGCAAGTAAGGAAGCACACAACTAAGCAAAGAATCAAACAAGCACACACGCATGCAACCAAGGAAGGAAGCAAGCACACACACATGGAACCAAAGAAGTAAGAAAGCAAGCACGCATGGAACCAAGGAAAAAAGCAAGCATGCATGGAACCAAGGAAAAAAACAAGCAAACACACACGCATGGAACCAAGGAAGTAAGCAAGCAAGCACACACGCATGAAACCAAGGAAGTAAGCAAGCAAGGAAGCACAAACACATGGAAATAAGGAAGAAAGAAATGAATAAAAAACAAACTGAGGAACAAGTAATTAAGAAAGCAAAGAAACAAGGAAGCAAGAGAAAGGAAGTTAGTAAGGAATCAAATAAGCAAACAAGAAAAATACAGACAAAGATTGAAGAAGGCAAGTAAAAAATCAAATGGGAATCTATACAAGTAAGAAAGTATGCAAGTATGTATGAATTTATGCATCTATCCATTGTATGTATGTGCCTTCTTTACGTGATTGAGAAGAACCCACATAACATTCTTTGATTTATGAGATATGTCACATTAGGCTATGAAACCTGATTACTACAGAAGAAAAGCAAAATCAAAAGACCAGGCATAAGAAGAGGATTTAATAAAACATACCTTGGGGAAAAAGTAAAAGGCAAGAAGTAATGACTTGAAAATTTTTTGTAGCCCTGTAACGCTTTGTGATCAACTACGAACCCAAAATCCCAGAAGACACAGACTAGCAAATATGTGAACAAATAATGATATTTGAATTTTGGAGTCGAATGGGTCACATTCGGCGACAAATAAGAAAGATATTGTACCTTTTGCATCTGAGGATTATTCATAGAAGCAAGAGTAACGGAGATTTAGGGTTTATCCCCAAAAATTCAGAAGATGCGTCCATAGAAGCGAGAGTTAACAAAAAAATTAGGGTCTAAATTCAAGCCGCTAAATGAAAATTAGACAAATTTAATCAAGTTCTCGCTATATTTATGTAATGACGACTAAAGAAACGGACAAAAAATACCTAATCGATGAACCATTTTGGCAGTAAAATATAAACCCAGATGAAGAACAATACAAGCGATTCAAAATTCTAGAGAACAGTCGCGACAGAAGCAAAATTACAAAGAGAAATCACACAAAATTTTAGAGAAAGTAGAAATAATCTTGAATATTCTTCAACGAAATCACTAAGAAAAAAAACTACATAAAGAAAATTTGGATTCAAATTTACTGTTCATGGAGCCAGAGAAGAAGAAGACCCGAGTCCCGAGCGATCTTCGAACGGCTATATTTTTTTTCTTCGACTTTATAGTGTGACTCAATTTTATTATGTTAAATTGAATCTAAAATTTTCAAATTTGTTTGAAACGAAAGAAAAAGCGCAATACGAGAAGGCCTATTTCAAGAATAAAAGTCCAATAAGGTGATTGGTGTTATGACTAATATTTTACCACTTCAACAAACATTTTTCTTCCAAGAAGACATACATCAATACTTCAACAATTTTAAATTTAATATGGTTACTAAATTAGTTTTCAAATTAAATAATCGTAAACTGTAGTATTTTTTACTTATACAATATAAAACATAGGTTATATCATTAACCCCCCTTGTTAGTTTATGGTATTTTAGGGTAATAATATTTTATTACTAACTTATAACTCTTTTATCTTATATCAATCTTAATATTTTATCTTTATTTAATATAATGCACTCATTTAATAATTATGAAATCTTAATTATTTAATTTTATATATATTCCTAAAATATATAACCTAAAATATATAATTTTAACTTTCAGTATGACTTCTGGTCAAGTAAATTTTATTAACTTTCATTTTGGTTTTGTTTGTTGTATTTGTTAAATATATGATTGAAACTGTTTCTTCATTTCTTCATCCTTTCTAACTCAATTTTCAGTCCTACTAAGTATATTTAAAAAAACATTTCCTGAATGTTAAATATTATATTAATTGCCATTAAAATGAGAAACAAACAAAAAATCTTAATGGTAAAAGGTTTTAACAACTAACACTACAATCCTTACAGTCAAACAAACTCTATCTAATATTATCTTGTTATCTATTTAACCAAACAAGCCACTAAATTTAGTTACATTACTATTTTAATATATTTCTTTATTTTAAGTATCTATTTATTATGTTGACCAAAAACATCTATTTATTATTTCTTTTTATACGAGATCAAAATTAATTTTAAATAATTTTTTTTAAGATATGACCTATATATATATTGGTTATTAATAAGCGATTATAGTAGATTTTTCCCAAGTTCAAAATTATTTCATTAGAAATTTAATCATTATCTTTGGTATCTTTCCGAATTGTTACATAGATATTAATAATATTTCACTTACAACAAAAACATTTTAAATAATAACAATAAAATTTGAAAATTTTACTTCCTTGCAAAAAATATAGTTTTATTGTAAAAAAGCTAAATTTGGAACTTTTATGTTTTTGAATGTACATGTTTTATTCTAAATGACAAGGACCAACTTGATAAATTTGATAGACGTAATGATGAAGGTATGTTCTTGGATTACTTTATAAATAGTGTTATTATATAGAATATATATATATAGAATATATAACAAGAAAACCAAAATGATTGAGCTGTCAGTTAATGTGGTGTTCGATAAATATACCTACACACCAGAAGTTGTAACTCCAAGGCTGGATGGAGAAAAACAAGAAAAAAATTGTAGGAACAATTTTCAGAATGTTTCCACAGTAGATGAAGTTCTGCAAGTGACATTGTTCAAATACACAGAAATCATTCGGCAGAAGATGTCATTGGGAGCCAAAATAAGCGAGTTACAAGAGAGATACATAGCTTTTGAAGGAGTAATACGCTCGGTGAAGGTGGATTTGGTGCGGTTTACAAGGTAAGAAGGTCTCTGTTTTTCCATGTTTTCTATGTTGCTATAGGTTACGAAAATAACTGGCGAGGTTTGTTTCATCCAATGGTGTGTAGGGGAAGTTCTCTAATGGAACTGAAGTAGCTGTGAAGCGACTGTCGGAAAATTCGAGACAAGGCACAAGAGAGTTCAGGAACGAGGCTATTCTTGTGTCAAAACTTCAACATAGGAATCTGGTTAGGCTTCTTGGATTCTGTTTAGAACGAGAGGAAAAGATTCTGATCTATGGGTTTGTCCCCAACAAAAGCCTTGACTATTTCCTATTTGGTATGGTTCCCTTCATTAGTTTTTCTTATTCAAAGGATCATTCTTCAGCTTTAAACTGATTGATTGTGCATGGAGATGTGCAGACCCTGAAAAACAAAGTCAACTAGATTGGACCCGGCGATACAAGATCATTGGAGGGATTGCTAGAGGGATTCTATATCTTCATCAGGATTCACGGCTCAAAATCATACATCAGGACCTCAAAGCCAGTAACATTCTCTTAGATGCGGATATGAACTCAAAATTTGCAGATTTTGGATAGGCTACTATTTTTGGAATGGAGCAAATTCAAGGAAACACAAACAGAATTGCTGGAACCTAGTAAGTGTTGCTCATAGTAGCTGAAAAGAAACTGAAGTTCACTGACCCTTTTTCTATTGCATATTAACCCGAGTTGTATGCTTTGCAGCGCTTACATGTCTCCTGAGTATGCAATGCATGGTCAATACTCCATGAAATCTGACATTTATAGCTTTGGAGTCTTAGTTCTTGAGATTATAAGCGGCAAGAAAAACAGCGGCTGTCTACCAGATGGATGAAACTAGTACTGGCTGAAACTTAGTCACTTATGTGAGCATAAAGTCCCTCAGCTTTAACAATTTAACTTCTTTAAACATATGACCAAGGTTCTTGATTGTTCATTGTGTTAGGCTTGGAGGCTTTGGAGGAACGGGTCACCATTAGAGCTGGTGGATCCGACCTTTGGAATGAATTATCAGAGTAATGAAGTCACTAGATGCATCCATATCGCACTCTTAAGTGTTCAAGAAAATCCAGAAGACCGTCCAATTTATCAAGTATCATCTTGATGCTCACTAGTAACACAATTACTCTACCAGTGCCTCGCCTACCGGGGTTTTTCCCACGAAGCAAGCAAGAAATGGACCAGGTATCCGAGGGATCAGATTCGAGTCAGTCTACAAGCAAGTCTTTTCCTCATCATATCTAAAAATTTGAAGCACATAAAGATGGTCAGACGTATTTGATTTTATTGTTTCTCCATGGACATAAGAAACATTGTAAGTTTCTCTGTAATTTTATGTTGTGAACTGTGAAATGTAACTGTTAGTTCTGTAGGAATAGTTTTCAATGGATGGAAAAAAAAAAATAGTTTTCAATGGTCAGTTTTGTAAAAAAATGGGTTTTGGTGTGAAGTTTTTTACCAGAACCTGCAACTTAAGACAATATTAACATGTTTTACTCTCTTCAAGCTGAAGCAGATTATCTGATTGATCCTTCAGTAAAATTTAATTGGAAACTTAATTTAGAGAGAAAAAAATCACTGTTATGTCTTTAAGGAGAAACGTGTAAATGGTATACATCTCATACAATGACGTGGTTACAATTACAATACAAACGAAACAGTTTTTTTAATTATTTTCAACACTAATAGATTCAGGAATCAGGCATGAAGGTAAATATTCATCTTCAACGAGGATATAAATCTGTGATCGATGCATCGTCAACAGACCCTATAAGCGACTTGGTCGTTGAAAATTGTTCTGTATCAAGCGGGTCTTTTCTAAGTCTACTCTGAAAGAAAAGACCGGGTTGCCGTGGCACGGGTAAAGTCACAGTGTTACTAGTGAGCATCAAAACAATGGTTGACATCGTCGGACGCTCTGCAGGATCTTCTTGAACACATAAAAGACCGATATGGACACATCGAATAACTTCACTCCTTTGGCAATTATCTACAATAACTGGATCCACGAGTTCTAATGGTGTCCCGTTACTCCAAAGCCTCCAAGCCTAGAATAATTAATCAATCAATCAACACTTGCAACTATGTTCAGGTAAATATGGAACTTGACTGGCTGAAAACTTACATATGAGACCAAGTCATGTGCGCCGTCTGTTTGGTAGAAGCTGCTATTCTTCTTGCCGCTTATAATCTCAAGAAGTAACACTCCGAAGCTATAGACATCAGATTTCGTTGAGTATTGACCATGCATTGCATACTCGGGAGACATGTAACCACTGAAACCCACAACAAAACTTTAGTATGTTGGTAAAATAATGTTCAAAAAATATCTACTTATAAGAAGTTAAGTGGAAGACTTACTAGGTCCCAACTATCCTGCTTGTGTTCTGCTCGGTTTGGTCCAATCCAAAGATCCTAGCCATTCCAAAATCTGCAATTTTAGGTTTCATATTCGCATCCAAGAGAATGTTACTCGCCTTGAGGTCACGGTGTATGATAGTAAGCCGTGAATCTTGATGAAGATACAGAATCCCTCGAGCAACTCCACCAATAATCTTGTATCGTCGAGTCCAATCTAGCTGACCTTGCTTTGCAGGGTCTGTGCACATCCATAAATTACAGTTAGATCTAAATATTTGCAACCCAAGTGTCAAGAATCATTGAAACGAAGCATTAAATGCAACTGACCAAAGAGGAAGTAATCAAGGCTTTGGTTGGGCACATACTCGTAGACTAGTGCCCTTTCTTCTCCGTCTAGACAAAAACCGAGAAGTCTAACCAGATTTCTATGCTGTAACTTTGCAACAAGAACAACCTCGGTCTTGAACTCTGTTTCACCTTGTCCTGATGACTTGGATAGTCTCTTCACCGCAACTTCAGTCCCATCCGATAATGTACCCTGTTGTTTTCATCAGCATCATCCCATTATCGGCATATGTGTTGGCACGTGTTTTAAAAGAAAAAAACACAGCTCAAGGAAGTTAAGGAACTATAATTACCTTGTAAACCGCACCAAATCCACCTTGACCAATCTTATTACTCTCTGCAAAATCATTAGTTGCAGTTTGAATTGTTCTATAATCGAGCTGCAGTGAGTCTGCAGTTGTGATATCATCTCCTGGTGCACAATGAATCAAAAATCAATCTAAGCATTGACATTAATCAAAAATCAAACTCAATTAAAGACTGTTAATAACTTGAAATTTTTACCATCAAAAGCAGATGCTGTGAGATAAGTCTTCTTTGCTCTCTTTGCAAGGAAACAATAACCAGCTATGAAAAGCATAACAGCCACTATAATAGGCACAACAATGGCTACCACTAACACAGTTGAATTGCCACCTTTACCTGCTTTCCAAACGTCATTTTTCTTAAGATCAGACTATGGCAGACGAATAACAATCGAAAATTCTGTCAAACGAACGAAACTTTCTATTTCCGTATTGATAATTTCGAGAACTCAGGGCAAAAGATAAGAGGAAGAAGACAGATCAGATAATGGCAGACACATAGCAATCGAAATTGTGTTGAAAAGACGACACTTTCTATATTGGTAATGTTAATTTGGAGAAATTACGGCTCCTTAAGCATGAAAAACAGAGACAGAAGCAGAGCTCTGACCAGGTGGCGGAGGAGCTGACACTGGAGGAATCGAAACCGGAGGTGGTGGTGGTATTACACTGGCGGATTCGTTGTAAAACGCGTAAAGCTCGTATCTTGAACTACAACTCGGCACAATTAGTCTTCCCCCAATTCTGTCAGTGGGTAATTGATTGATGATCTGTTGCAGACAGCTTAAGCAGTTTTGACTGGTCAGATCAGGGGTACACTGAACCAGTCCGTACACACTTTGAAACGCAGTAAAATCGGCTTTTCTTGCATCGAATTTTCGAGAACTCCTCGATGCCTCGGTTGCAGCTTGGTTCATCGTGGACAACACCAAATCTCTGAACCCTATTTGATTCGATGTTACATTCTGGGTGTTAAACAAGATGATTCCTCCATCGGTGTTAAGGGTCGAGAGAATATTCCGGTTAGAGTATCTGAGCATACACTGATCGTAATAGAGTGTGACCTCTCCCTGATTCGGACACCGAGTTAAGGTTTCGTTGACGGAAAAGTCGACGCAGCTACGGCAAATTTCCGGCGAGACGTCTCCACGGCAGAGGAAAAGTCCGGTGACCCTGTCGGGAGCTTGCCCGGCGGTGGCGTTCTGGAATCCGGTTGAGTAGGAAGCGTTGCGGGAAGAGAGTGAAGACAAAAGGGTTCTAAGATTAGTGAAGTAAGTACTGTTTCTGGAGAAAGTTGTCGTGTTCGGACAGCTGTGGAATATGTAAGTGGGATCTTGAGCAGAAGCTCTGAAACTAGTGAGAAAGGAAAAAAGGAAAAGGAAGATGAAAGAGGCGCAAGAAGACATAATTGGGCTTGCTCAATTTGTGATTCTCATGAAGAAGCTTTGGGAGACTCCGATATATGAAATAAAATTTTATTTCCTGTTCTCTACGTCACTGCTATAGGTAGCGTGATACATGGGATAGTTTTGTGACATGAAACAACGAAAAGTCAATGTCAAAGTAAACGCGTCTTGTATATTGAATTTTCCTATCCTGTTGTGTTCAGCTAGTAATCCATTACTAATTTTTTAATAGATGATATAGAAAATGGGAATTGGCAAATACTTGCGAAAGTGAATTACATAACAATAAGAAATTAAGATGAAAACTTGAGATTTTATATCACAATTGAATAAATATATATATATATATATAGATATATATAATTTATAAATTATCAAAATAGCCAAAATTTATACCTTTAACCCCAAATTTTAGCTTTAAACCACAAATTGTAAACTAGCCAACAAAAAAAGATGAAAACAAAAATTCTAAATTCTAGGGTCTTAACTCTAAAAGTCAAAACCAAAATAGTCAAGATTGATTTGTAGAGAAATAGACTATTGGTAGTTGGAATTTAAAGGAGACAGTAAATGTAGCAGTTGGCATGATTTCAAAAGATCTTAATTGTAGTAAATTTTTGGAAAATATGACGGAATATAGTAGTAGACTTTCGTTCAGAGAATGTCGTATACTTTTCTCCTTAGTAGAATTATTGAAATTTGGAATCACGCAAAGAAACGTTCGGGGTTCCAAAATTGTCGCCACTTGGAAGAAAGCTCACATCGGATTGGGTTCGAACACTTTGAATTTTTATTTTTTTTAACGCTTTGTAATATTGGTTCTTCTCAACATCGGCTGATCGACAAAACTCTATTTTGGTATGGTTTTTCAGACCGATATGGACAAGTTCTTGGGTGATTGGTAGTTTTGTATCACTATGTTAAAAAGTATATGGTTAGTAATTTAGTATGGCTAATAATTACAAAACGATAAAAATTAGTGATATTAAAATTGATATGACCAATTTATTTGTAAATCGTTATTTAATATCGCTTAGTCCTTTTCTTTTTTTAACTATTTTGTTATTTTTCATAATTTTCGGGAGGATTTCAATACTTGAAAATTAACCAGAAATTTTTTCACAAAAAAAAAGTAAAACTTGAAAATTATTTTATGTTTGATACGTCTCATGGCCAAATCCAAACGGTAAAGGCAGCGACACTGCCCCGCAAGACTTGCATAGTATATGAGATCTCCACTGTGACTTCTCCGTGAGAAGACTCAGCTTTGTTAATCTGTGACGTATACTTTAGGGTTTTACAATCACCAGATCCTCTTGGATCGATTGCTGTAATATATGTTCCGCTACACATGATAGCGTCTTACTCTTGATTTTGCTGATAAATTTTTTTTCCAGAACGATCAAAATCTCAAACTGCAATTTTTGAAAACAAAAAAAAATACTGAAAAAGAGAAAAAAAATAGTAAGTAAAACAAGTTTTATCCAATAAAAAAATAATTTTCGTCCACCGGAAAACATAAACCAATTTCTAATCGTATACAGCACTCATCAAAATACATATTTAGATACTAACAAACATATAATCTATTTTATTTTACAAATTATAACATACATGATAACACTATTATCAACATTCATATATCATCTGAATTCATCTTTGACCATCGACCATCCACTGTATATATTGTTTGTCTGAAATTTTTTAATACTTTTAGTTAACTTGCATACGAAATAATTTTTTATATGCCATATATTATAACTTTTTTCCGAAATAATTTTTTATATCTTCGTGTTCACCGCGTATATTTTCTCAAGTACGTATTAACAACTCAAAGTTTTGATACCAGTTTGTTATGATGGATGTAACAAAAATATATAGAAGTGGATAACAAATCACATATTATGTGTGCTTCAACAATGTTACCTAAAATACATCGAGAAAAAAAGAAGAAGAACGATATCATTACTGGAAGTAGATTGTTCAGAATAAAATGGAAGTTAGGGAGTAAAAGAAAATAACATTATAAAAAAACACTCAGAAATATATAAAAATATTCGTTAAAAATTTGTTGAAAACAATATTTTTTAAAGATTTTCGACAAATAGTGTCGTCTGGTCTAAAACTCAGAAACAGAAACTGTGTTGGAAATCCGTCCAAAACTAGTATCGATAGATTTCTAACGCTATACCAAAACAGTGATAACTGAGGTATTTCTGACAGATATATTACCGACGGATTTCTAATTGAAATTTTATTTTATTTTATTTTTGAAAATTAATTTTAAAACTCAATAAAATTAAAAATTAAATTATTCAAAATGCAAACAAAATCATAGCAAAATAAATAAATATTGTTTTAAAACAATAAAAAAACAAATTAATGAAATAAACTAATTTTTGTAGCAGGGGTGGGTACGGGCCATGAATGATTCTATCCGAGCTTACATTACTCTCATTCGCTCTTTTCTTGCTTTTTCGTTCATTTTCTATGTTTGAATCTTATTCTTCAAAGTTTTAATTTCGGTAGTCTTGTGTGCGAGTTCCGCCCTAAGATCCGGATTCTCCGAATACCGTGAAGAAGTAGGAGATGGACAATCTTCAGGAAGGTCAAAAATGTGACATTTGTTCTTCGGAGTATCCTGCAAAATAAATTTAAAATTAAAATTGTATAAATAAAAAATAGAATTCGATAATAAGTTAATGAAAATCATAAACTTTACTTACTTCACAAACAAATTCGTTCAACTTTCGATAGAAACTTTGGTGCAGAGAGGAGTTCCATCAACGATCGGTTGAGATAGCAGAAACTCATCTCCAAGCTACCTCCCGTTGTCGACGATCTCCCAAGCAGCCACATCTTCTATTTGACTGGTCTTTCTACTGGTGTGTGAATCTGCTAGCAACCTAAGATTTGTGGGTTGGACACCATTTATTTGAAACTGTAAAATAAAAGATTGATAAAAAATATGACTCAATAAAAAAAATTCTAAAAAAAAAAACTTACAAGTTGTTTTGCCGAAGTTGCTTTGCTTGTTGCTCCTAAATTATACGTTGCAATCTCATTCCCTTTGTGATTGCTCCTCCGGTTGGTAGAGTGGGTTAGCTTGCAATGGTTTTCTCTTGCTTCCAATAAGCAATGAACATATTCCATAGGTCCGGGTTTGCAATCATCTGCCTTGGAACATTATTCAGTTTCCATTTATTCTTTCACTCGTTCAGCTTCCTATAGTACATTTTCGCAACCTTAGCATCAAACTCGTCTAACCGTAATCGTGATGTGGCTATCTCAAGTGAATTCTTGTTACAAAAATAAAATTTATATTAAAATAAATTATATAAATTAAAAGTAAAATAAACAATACAAAAAACTTAACGCAAATTATCGAAACTACATGTTTTGATCATCCATAGTGTAAGTCCCATATGGACGATGTATCAATCTGTTTAGCATCCGGTTAATAGATTTCGTTATCCCATTATGGGAATACTGAAATGTACAACACAAAATTATTCATAAGATTTGATTAGTTCAAATAGTAATTATAAAATTTAACAAATATAAAAATGATATATAACACTTACCACATAGTTCTTCCGACACAATCCGGATAAAGTGAAGTCAAGTGTTCTACTCCCGCTTGAGAAACGAAGTCTTCAATGCTCATTTGCGTTGGCGCTGAAATCGCTACTGTCCGCGATTAGATCTCCGGAATATTAGTGGAGTGGATTTAAGTACCACCACTCGCCTATCGCGAACGACCTGCCCTAGAAGAAGAATTATACAAACCATAATTTCTGAAAGAAAGTAAAAGTAAAATTAAAATTAAATTTGTAATAAAATTTCACACAACAAAAATATGAATTAAAAATAAAAATTCAAATCAAAAAAATCAATTTAAACATATGAAAAACAATTCAAAAATCTAAAAAATATATAAATTTCTAAAATTGTGCTACTATAAACCTCTCTAAATTTAGAAAAAGTTAAAATTTTCCAAAAAATTAAAACTGACAAAAATTCTAAAATTCTAAAAATCCAAAAAATTTTAAAGCTAATACAATTTTCAATTATCCATTCAAAAAAATAACATTCCAAATAAATATCCAAAATCTAACAATCCAAATCCTAAATATAACTAGCTAAATCGTAAATCTAACTAACAAAATCCTAGATATAACAATCCAAATACTAATTCTAACAATCCAATCCTAAACTCTATATTCCAATTCCCTAAATCTTACAATATAACTCATAAACCCTATAAATCTAATTTAAAAGATTACGAACATACATGTTTGAAAGATTTTGAGCCATGAGGAGATAGGTTGAATAAAAATCGAAGATCTTGAAAGAATTGAGAAGTTTTGAGGTTTTTTCAATTTTTTGTGAATGAACTCGCGAAAAAGTGATATATAAAACAGAATTTTCAACGAATATATTCGTCGGATATCTAAAATAATTAATAAGGCATGGTTTCGGCAAAACTCAGGAAGGTTCCCGCCTAAAATGTTTGACGGATACGCAAAATTTTAGGCAACGTGGGAGTCAAAAAGAATTTACAGGGTAAAATTTCAAAAATCAATTTCTGACGATTTGTGAAATTTGCATGTCTTCTCACCGGTCATTTAAATATTAAAATCTAAAACAAGTTTCCCCAAATCTGTTAGAAATTTTCGACGGATTTTTGAAGGTTGTGTGGTTTCAGGGTTATTTACGATTCGTTGCATTTGAGATAGGTTTCTAGTATGATATCTTAATGATTATAAAGTTTGATTATTAACAAATGTCTTTGTTTTTTTTATCAAATATACAAAACTAACAAATTTCATTATCTATGGTTATACTCTTTCTTAGGTATATAAGTTTCTTTATTGAACACTTACGTCTTAACCATAACATATCTTGTAAACATCTTTTTTACCTTCTGTAACAGTATATTTTTCACATGTCTAATAGAATAAGTGTTACAATTGTGTTTTAAGTATATTGTGTGAAACGTTTTGAAAGTAGACTATAAAACCTCAAATTTGTCAGAAATTTCTAATGAATTTCCGACGGATTTGGCGTTTTTGGTGTTTATTTTTTTAGAATTTCCATATTTTGTACATTCATCTCTATATAAATGTAATCATCACTTTCATATTCTTAATTATATATATATTTTTTTATAGTTTAATTTTCATATATATATCATAAATTCGAAGCGATTTGTGAACTTTTCAAATAAATGTGGTAATATTTTGGAAAAATACATATATAAAATTACAACTCATATTATTTTAATTAACTACTCTGAATGTGATGATGATACTTAAGAAGAAATTGATTTTGAATTCTCATAAAATTCTCTATGTTCTTCTTCTAAGTCTAAATGCACTCTATCACGCCGATTTGTATGAAATCAACCACAAGATCGATATAAAAAAAATGCTCAACTGGATTCATTGGAACAATTCTGGTTGGCTGCAAACATCTGTGTTCAGGAACTTCATAACTTCTTCCTCTTGGATTAATTGCAGTTACTGTGATCCAAGGGTCTAACCGCCGTGTAACTTGAGGGTAACGGATGTACTAAACCCAAAACAAATAAAGATAATTGGATAAGTACGCTCAATTGAAGATATAAGTAATAAACATACATATATTTTTAATAATATATATTAATTCAGCCAAACCTGATCTGCTTGTGATGTTAGGATGAATGTGTCATAAATAGTTTCTATCTTGAATGTATAGACGTCACGCTAAATTGGTCCACTTGAACACCACGTCCAACTAATGGATCATACCAATCACATATACCAAACTTCAACCTCTCCGTTAATGGTAATTACCACATGCATTTAAATAGAACTGAAACTCTGACACTAGTTTCTTGATACTGCGATTTACGATAGAATTAACATCTTTTGCAGTTTTTATCTTCTCTCCAATCTATCATACACTTTTCAATGCACATATGTATCATCTGATACGACAAACCAAGACCTACAGCTACAAGTTTGTGTACCTCATAGTATGATGCTGGTGAAAGATTATCTTTCCGTAAAATATATTTCACAAAATCTGCTATCGTATCAACACATTCCTCCGCTAAATTGTAGTTTGTCCTAATGATCATCATTCTACTGGCAGATGATAACGGTGAATGACCTTCTCTATAACCGCTATATAGTGGCTGCTTAGTTGCGTCTAACATATCAAAAAAACCTTTGTGCTTCTAACTTTGGTTCTTTAACCCTATTTGTATCTTCACCGGCCGATTGCATATTATTTCTAAACGCATCATTCACTATCTCAACGGTACCTATACCTACATCTATTTCTGTTCTATCTCCTAAACTACCTGCAATATATGGTTCATTAGTACTACTATAATCATAATTTTTTTCTCCATGTAGATACCAAATCTTGTAACCGGCGTAAACTCATTGCTATATATTTGATTTCAAACTATCTCTACCTTAATATTATGGGAATTCTGACAAATTGAACATGAACATTTCAACTTACCACTTTTTCACTCCCGGTTGATTTCCAACCACTTCCATGAACTTGCATATACCTCGTGCATATTCGTCATTCAATAAGTTCGAACTCCAAATCCATTATTTCTTCGTCTATCCATGATCGAAAATAACATATGTTTCAAATTTATTGGTGTTTGTAATGTATTATGTTGTGATTGTGTGGAAGAGCGTAGATATTTTGAAAATAACATATGTTTCACCATCAGATATAACCATAGAAAATTCCATCGATTTTGTAGGTAGTTTCTTGTAGTGTAAATATAACCTTAAAACTTTACATTGTCTCGACTTGCAAATTCAGACCCAAATAAAAAACATCGGCTGAAACTGCAGTCTATATAGGAATGATTCTACATGACGAGACTACCTTGCTACTGTAAACAATTTTTGATCGATAACATGTGGAACATACAACATGTTGAACTTTAGAAATGATCGATTACAGGAAATTTGATTGTATAGAAGATTGACGTTGATCAAAGTCAAGCAACCGATTTATCATTTTATTATGTGTTTAAATTGTAACGTAAAATATATTTTCAAGCGTAATTTATAATTTATAGTTTAGGATTAGTAAGCTAAATCGATGGAAAATAATCTTTAAAAACATTATTAACTTAAGATACTATGGCTATGATTTAACCATTACTCGGCCACCATCAATTTTTTTAATTCTTCTTCTGCCACCATTAAAATTAGCATGGATAAACCATGGCTAAATGACCATGGACTAAAATAGATACCATTTAGCCATTACAAGGCCATGTCTTAAGTAAGGCCATTGACAACAACCACAACAAATGCCCACACTATATCTTCGAAATGGCCACTATTTTAAAATGGTCATGGCCATCTAGTCAAAAATTCTTTAAATTGTGTAGTTCTTAAAATAAGTTTTTATTAAAAAAGAGAAAAAATTGATATGTAACAAACATAAAACATTGTGTTTTAAATCGAGAATAAGTTTGATATGTAACAAAATTTGATATATGGTTGAACATTTGAATATGAGAAACTTTTTTTTGAACATGTATATCTGAAACTGATGTCGTACGTATCTTTAAACCGAACAAGCCTTCAACGTTTAACGCAATAATCTTTAGAACTTGTTTTTTGAACGTTTTTTGTTTCAATTTACATTCATGGTACCAGTGGTGGATCTGGAGATGATTTTGACATGGGGCACAACATTATATAATTAAAGAAATTTTGTTGATTTTTATACATAATAAAAGTTTTATATTAGCTAAAAAAGAGAGTATGAGGCACATGCCCCACCTCCCAAAGGCTTAGATCCGCCACTGCATGGTACTGCTTCTCCGTGTAATGCAATTACTAACCATAACAAAAATTTACGCGTTGTAAGCTATAAACAAAAGGGACAACCAATCACCGTGCGACAGCGAAACAAAGGAAAAAAAGAAAGCAAACATACTTGTCTCAACTACAGAGGCTACTTTAGTACACACGCCCAGAAACCCATACATAGACTGAGATTGTGATGAATATTTATCTAATAATCAAAGCGAAACAAAAAAAAAAAAAAAGAAGGATCGATGATTGTGAGAGATGGGAACAAACTGTTATTATTTTGACTTACAAAAGGACAAAAAACTTGGTCATTTGTTCATGTCTTGACTGATAAAGTGGTGTGTGTTGTTCATTTGTTTTTCCAACTTTTGAGGTGGTTTGGGAAAGCTGTCTCTATTACTTTCTTCGACTGTTTCAGTCACATGTGTCTCTTTCAATCTTCCACTTACGTTACGTTCTATGATTTTATTGGTTGTTCTAAAATTTCTTGGCCCGTAAGTTTCTCGCCACACGAATTACGAGAAAAGCTGTTTGTTTTCTTGACTGAAAAGTGTATCCTTACGTAAGATTGTTTGTTTGTCTTTCCTGTAATCTGAGATCGATGTAAAGTATAAAAACTAGAGAGTAATTTTGATCTTATAGAGTAATTAGATCCAAACTATTATGTAAGATTCTCTTAATTGACCCAAACTATTAATTAGATCGGATCACGTGCTTAGTTAAAGCCTCTTCGATAGCTATATGGTTATTTTGTAAGGTTTAAGGAGGAAGATTTATTAAAGGAAGTTTAACTTGCCACCAAAGCCCTTTAGATTGTATTAAATCAATGCATGAACAAGAAGTCGAAGTATTGGAATAATCAAGTGATTCTTTAAATTTAAAAACCTGCTAAAAGTTGATGATTTATCAAATTTAAATTTCAAAAAAAAAGATTTATCAAATTCGTTAGTTTTCGACGAATATTAAATTATACTACTATATAAACAATTTATCAATAAAAAAACTCCTCAAATTTTTAAACCTAACAACTTATTTTTATCAAAAGAAAACATTTACTTTTCTGTAAGATAAATCTTGCAAAACAGTACTCACTATTCAGTCCATGCATTACCAATACAAGTTACCAAAATACTATTTTATGTGATTTTTTGAGTTTAAATTTTTATTTCATATATTAAAAAATAGTGTTAATTATTTCTAATATTTTAAACAGTTTATTTCAAATTTTTAGTATTTTTATAGATAGAAAATAATGTTAACTAGAAATAGATTACAAAATAGTATAAAACTATATTTTATAGCTTAAAAAAATACTACAAATTTTATCTTCATAGATTCAAAAATAGTGTTCATTATCTCTAATTTACCACAAAAAAATTACATTTTAATTACAACACATATTTTACCATAAGAAAAATATAAAACAAAAAAATTTTGTTCGCTTAGATCTATAAAACTTTTGGCACGGCGATGTAGTTACAACCATAGTCATTTTAAACAATATTTCTTTATTAACTAAAAACATTAACGTCAATTACAGAAAGAAATCAACCAATTTCTTTTTGACGCTTGCGTTGTAAAAATATTTATCTAAAAATATATTTTATATTACAAAAATATGATACTTTATTTTAAACGAATCTAAACACAATTGCAAAATATTGATGCAATCGAAGCTTAGAACGGCGTTGGTTCCTTCTTTTCACATGCGTATATGACTAATTTACTAATATATGAGACATATCACTAAATACATACTATAGCGACTTAAATCATCTATACAATGTCGTCTCTGAAACAAGAGAAAGGGTTTTGATTTTGAAGCCGCATATCACTAACCATTTGCTTAAGCTCAGAGGTTTCCTCTTTGAGCTGAGCATTCTCTTCAATCACCTTTTCATGAGACTCTAAGACCCGGTTAAGCTTGTTCAGCAACTGATGATTCTGATTCCTAAGCCACATCACCTGTGACGAAAGCTCACCCATCTGTCTCTGCTTCCTCATACGCGATCTCCTAGCTGATGCTCTGTTTGATACCTTCTTCCTCTGCTTCCTCTCATTGATTATATCCTTCTGATTCTCTTCTGCTTCATCTGAGGTCGAGTTGTTGCTGCCCAAACTCATAAACTGTGGTGTGTTCACACCACTTTGGAAGCTGTAGAATGGGTTTGGGGGTTTTCCGTTGACGCCATATGTAGGGAAACGGGAAAGGTAGGAAGGTGGGCAACCGTGGAGGCTGAAAATGTTGGTTGACGGTTGCATTATTGACGGAGACTTGGGAAGTAAGGTAGGGTTTTTTTTTCTTAGGTGACGAGAGAAAAGGGAGATAGGAGGATTAAGGCACTGTGATGAATCTTTGGTGTGTGAAGAGAATAAGTGTACTTCATATAGACTAGTAGAGAACAAAGTGGACCCCGGTTTCTTCAATTGGGTCAAACAAATATAAAAGCATCTAACAATCATGCAGCTAGAACGTGCATATTTATATAAGGATTAAAACCAAAAAGAAAAAAATTTGTATAAGGAAAAGTGTAAATAAAATACGAATTAGCTTTTATTTATCACCTAAAAAATGAGCGAGCTACTTAAATGAAATCATGAAGAACTTAAATTTTTTTATAACTTGTCAAAAATAGTTCATGTGGATAAGTTGATTTAGAAAAAATCGTTTTTGTTTTTATAAATTAAGAGTTGATTGAGTTCTTTCAACGTCAAATTTAACATTGATGCTTACTCTAATCACCATATCAATAATCTTATGCATGCTAAGATAATAAAAGATCTATTGATTCAATTACATTATCTACTGAGAATTTATTTGATGTAATGGATTCATACAAAAATCCGCGTTGGCTCTCTTTCTACTAACAGAGTTCATCTAAAGAAATTAATCACTATATACACCTTTAAAACGGCTTTAAGATTTATTTTTGTTTTGAACTTTTTGAAGAACTTTGTGGTATGAATCGTATGATTATGGAACTTCTATTTAAGCTAAAGCAATGATATTAATTGTTATGCAAGTTTTTAAATTTTTGTTTGAAGTAGTTGATCATAACTAGTAAGTAATAACATGAAAGTTTCAAAGTATTAACAATAAAAAAATAGAAGTATATATCAACATCACAATATATTGTTAATATCCATTTGATGCAGTTTATGGTCAGCAACCTCCAATTAATCTCTCGTATTTTTCTGGAGAAAGTAAAGTGGCTGTTGTTGTTAGATCACTGCAAGATAAAGAGAATATATTGTTGATTCTAAAATTTCACTTGCTAAGAGCTCAGCATAGGATGTAATAGTTTGCAGAACAACACAGAACATGAATTTTTTTTGAATTGGGGGATTATGTATATGTGAAGGTGTAGCCTTTAGGCAACATTCAATGGTCATGTGATCCAATCAAAATCATTGATTGGACCATATAAAATCATTGATAAATGTAGTGTTATACCTTACAAACTGGAATTACCTTCAGCCTCATGGATTCATCCGATATTTCACATTTCTCAGCTGAAGGTATAGGTAAGTAATGTCCACACATCTACTCAGTTACCAACAGTGCTAGACGTGCTAAAAAGGAACCTAAAAAAATCCTTGAAAGGAAGATGGTGTAGAGGCAGGGTAGGGTTGCTACTATGGTACTTGTTAAGTGGACATATGAAGTAATAGAAGAAGGTATGTGGGAGTATCTATTTGATATTTAGAACCAATACCCATCATTTGAACCTTGAGGACAAGTTTCTCCGGGGAGGAAGATTTGTTACAAGAAAATATAATGAAGCAAAAGAAGAGAATTTGAGTGTTAAAAGTGAAGTAGAGGTAAAGACTCTAGTAGTAACAGAAGGATTCAAAGAAGGAGGGAAGATGGATGATGGACATGTGTACGAAGGAGATAATGACAGACTGAGAGTTTGTTATATGCGTTGTTTAAAGCGTAGAGAAGAAGCGAGGAAGATCATTCATGTCAATTTATGATTTCTTTTGTAATATTCGTCTTCTTCACTCATGTTATACTCTTAATACGATTTATGGATCATTTCTCATCGTTTTTGGTTATTTCTCAATCGTAATTGGAACAACTGGGGTGAGTATCGAATTGTTGTTTTAGTTAACATCGATTTGATATTATGTTGTTTGGATTGTGAGTTTTTCGTTATCATTGTGTTGATGGCTTTCTTGACCGATGCTTCAATTGAGTTCTTGCTTAGGTTTAGTAGAATTGGGAAACAAAGATCTTATGGTGGAGTAATGGATGATTCTTTTGGGAAACTTGGAAGGATTATGTTGCAAGTTTCTGTTTTTTGTTAGCAACATTGGTGTGCTTGAAATAATGAAATGGAATCCACCATGATGGTATGCTTGAAGGAAGGTTTCGGAAAAAATGGTGGAACAAGAGAACTTTTGTTCTTCTCATTACTACTATCTCTGTGTTTGCTCCATTGACAAGCTTCAAACGGATTGGTTAGCATATATTGGCTTCTCTGTAATAATTGACTGTGTTGAAGATGTTGATAAGCTTAGATTGTAATGGATAGTAGAGTGAGTCTAATGGCTTATGTTTCTATGCAGATTCTTTGAGATTCATATCTGCCATATCACTTGCTTTAGCGATTGTTTTTCTTGTCATTACTGCTGGAATTTCTGGGATCGTCATAACTGAGCGACAAACCGGGGCAAGACTAAAGCCATTTTCATGATTGTGCTTGCGGTTCTCCAATGGAATCGCCATTTACAGTGACGCTTACGCCTTATTCAAGAAGAACAAAACAACATTTCCAAAATGAAAACCAGTGATTTTGTTTTTTTCTTTTACTCACTTCATGTGAAACCAAATATGTCTTTAGATGACTTTTAACGGTATGAGAATAGTTGTAGTATCTCTGTATATAGAGTGAGATCAGATTTTTTTACTTCTTTGCTTTTACATTGAACAAATGTAAAAAGTGAGAATTACCTTGTAAAAACTTGAAAAATGAAAGATGTTCCTTTACACCATCTGTTTAACAACTAAATTAATTTGTTGGAAGAGTTTCATTTTCGTAAATTTTGGCAAACTGGGTGTATATTATTACATACGTTGATGGATTTGTTGGGAATATAAACACTTGTCCCATAAAACAAAATCCAAAGTAAAATATTGTTACAAATGTTATTGGGAATGCTAAGAATACAATAAAGAGTAACAAATGTGTACTAGAAGTCATCACACAACCTCCAAAACACAGAGTAATAAAGAGAGAAGTGTCTCGAATCCAGTAGATCACGTTTCTCAGCGAAATAGAAGTTTGGCTATGGATCGGACTTTGTATGAAGGCTAAAAATAGATGAAGAAAGCGTTGATTTTTATAAGTTGACTATCTCTATCTCTCTGTTCTTTATTCAGTTGAGAAGGGAAGCATTTGTTAGATGAGTTGACCATAATGCTAATTTAATAAGAGAATTTTATTTATTTTAATTCCAACGTTTCTCTCTGACCGGGAAAAGACAATTTTCATTATTTGTTTTAAATTTATATTAGAAGGGAAATTAATCAGAAGTCATCGGATTTGTATCGGCCGGGGATAAATCTAAATTTGTCAGCGAATGGTATGTAACAAGCATCACACAGATTGATAAGTAGAGAGTGATTTCTTGATATTCAAACCCTAACCCTAGATTGTTTGCGTAAGGATTTCTCCTCGAGAACGATGAGGAAAGAGGAGATTCCAGATCAACAGTGTTCATGGTTCAACACGCATGGACAACTCATTTGTTGTTTTACCTCGTGGAGCATTTGATCAGCCTGATTTAAATCATTCTACATAAGCAATGGAAGAATCGTTTGTAGTCGAGTATAAGTCTGAGTCAGCTTCTGATTCAGGTGGTTCTCACAATCCGTCCCTTGAAGTGAGCCAAAACGGTACATTACATTCAAATAACTCTGGCTTTAATGCGACGATTCATGTTTTGACGCGTGCTTTAGATATTTCCAGAACTCAGACACAGGTATGATTCTGTAACGTTTTGGTTCTTGGTTGAATCTGCTGGGTATATATTGGAGTCATGGACCTGATAATATGTTTTACTTTCCCCCTTTATTCTTTTGAGTTCTTAGGTTGAACAACCATTGTGCATGAGGGTACTGTCTGATAAACTTGAAAAAGAAGTCGAGGATGTGACGAGGGACGTGGAAGCATACAAAGCATGCGTTCAGCGGATAGAAGGAGAGACACAAGATATTCTTAGTGAAGCTGATTTTCTCAAGGAAAAAAAGAAGGTAATTTTCAGATTTCAATATATTATTTGACTATATGATGAATTGCATATAATGCTAAGTGATAAAGTCGTTTTGCAACGAATCAATTATCATATCTTGCGCAGCATTCTAGGTAGCGAACCACAACTACAACTAACATCGTATGACTATGAGAATGCTAATTTAATCTAAAGCAATCAATTGTTTTGGTCAATGAGAAAGCAGACAAGATGAATAAAGCGTTCCTCATCAATCAAAAACCGGTTAACTATGTGGGAAAATTTGAAGAATGTCAACAAGGATATCAAGAGATGTGTATTTGTGTTGAGGAAAATGAAGATGTTCAAGACAAAGTTAACTATGTGGGCAACCAAGGCGGATTCCAAAAAAAGACTTTCAGCCAAAATTATAGAAACGACCCTAATATGTCTTACTAGCATCATCATCGTGTTAACACAAAATAACAAAATTAGTTTTTGGTTAAATATGATTCATGGTGAATAGATGAAAGATTCAAGAAGAAAAGAAGATTTGATAACTTAAAAAGATGAAAATCATATAATTTTCTTGAGATAATCCTTTTAGGTGGCTAAATAATCCCTAAAACATAACATAAACATCTCTCATTAGGTTTTTACTATTTATAGTAAATTCAAATTGAAAAACCGGATTAACCCGCTATAAACCGGATTAACCCGGCGGTTAACTAAAGAAAACACTCCCATCGGTATGCAACAAACCGGTGCACTTCATCGGCCTACATGATCCCGCTGCAGCAACCCGGTGCACTCCATCGACCTATATGATCTCGCTGCAGCAACCCGGTGCATTCCATCGGCCTACACTATCCTGCTGCAACAACTCGGTGCACTCCATCGGCCTGCAACAACCCGGTGCACTCCATCGACCTACACGATCCCACTGTCACGACCCGTCAACTCTTTCAGAAATCTTATCAAACCTCCACGACGACACAAAACTGCTACATGATATTGATGGCCTCCACCGGGCGGCATTATCCCATTACATGATGTCGCCAGTTCTTCAGTAACTCATCAAATGCTCCTCTTTTGGTTTCTTTCTCTCCATTTGATCTTTTGTTATCCACTTCACTTTAATCCTACAAAACAAGGATGCACACGCAAAGTATGCAAAATATGCAACTAAAATCCTATATATGCTATGCAAATGAGACAAACAATATGAAAATGCAACCAAATTGATGATAAAAGCTCAATATATTACTAAGTAACAAGTTTTGTTGTTGCTTCCTGTTCTACTTAGATTGAGGAAGAAGAAAGAAAACGTGTTGCAGCTATAGAAGAAATAGAGAAACAAAATGCTGAGGTAAACCATCATCTGAGTCAACGGGAAATCGCTTTAACGAACTCGAAGATCGGTGAAGCTCTCTCATTGTTCCTCTATTGGCAAAAGATACTTTTATAATGCTCTTTCTTATTTTCTCACATGTTTTTATAACATTTCTGGTTTCCTTTGTTATAGGTATTGGCAAGAGTTCAATAGTTTTCAATTTCAACTGATAGCCATCAGGTGCGTTTGCAGGTGACACTATTAGGTTACTCCCTCGTTTTTCAGTAAATGATACTTGCATTCTTTTTCTTCACAAATTCTTGATAATAGTTCTCTCATTGTGGTATCAGTATTAGTAGCACTTGATTAAGTTTAAGTATTCAATGTTGTATCTGTAAAGAGTCTAGGCTTTTATCAGCATAACACTTGTTTCTTAGATCTAGTGTAAAAGATATGTCTTTGTTAACAAGAAGAGAGAGATGCAATCGTGGCAAAGATTGAAGTTTCACAAGCACATTTAGAGTTACTAAATTAAACAAATGTTCTGATTGATGCCTTCCCCATACGGTGTGATGGAGATTTTGGTACAATTAACAATTTTCGACTTGGAAGACTGCCAAACTTAAAGGTAGAAGCTTTGCAAGTTTCCTTGAATGTTTATAATTAACCTCTTCATGCTCATATAAAGTCTAAACTTAGGTCACATGAAATATTATTAGATTGAGTGGGATGAGATCAATGCTGTATTAGATTGAGTGGGATGAGTACGATAGAGCCATGAAACTGTATTTGATGTGTCTAAAAGAATTTGCTGATTTCGCAAACTCAAAGGAAAAAGAGAACAATATTCCACCAGAGAAATGGCTCAAACTTCCATTCAAGCAAGTCCCCACTCTCCTAAAAACCAAAATCGTTGTCGACGCTTATCATTTTTTTTTGTTAATGGGTGCAATCCAAAACCTTGCAAGATTCTCATATTAAATAATTTTGCAGTATAGAAAATGACAAAATGGAGACATATTCAATAACAAAGAGCTTCAACAACAACAAGCAAGAGAGTTGGACCAAAGCATTAAAGTATACTCTCTGCAACCTCAAATGGGCTCTCCACTGGTTCGTTGGAAACACAAATAGATGTTGTATCACCAGCTGGTTCCTTGTACGCCAAGCGAGGTCCTGATTCTAATAAGCCGTCAAGTAAAAACCTAAGAAACATGTGAGAAATTGAAATCATATCAGCGACTTATGTGAATAGTTTAAGCATTTATGTCATAACATCGGCTTTCCAAATCCGTAACACCTCAACCAAGCGACCAATTCACGACGATGTTGAGCTTGTTGAAGTTTAATCAAATCAGTTCGTATAACTTATAGTTTCGTATAAACCTATAGTTCCGTATAAACCTATAGTTCGTATAAACTATGTTTCGTATAAATTAGTTTATGTCTTGATTCATTTGTAAGGGAATGAATAAAGGAAGTTATGTTTCCTTATTCATATTCATTGCACTTGAAGATAATCTGTATCTTCAATCGTGCCTCTTGATGTTGTATAAATACTCGATGAGATCAATGAAGAAATAATGTTGTGTTTTGTTAAAATCAATCGCAAGTATACACTCTGTTTTTACTCTGTTTTTGTAACATGGTATCGGAGCTATTCGATTGAAAGAAAAAAAAAAAAAAACACAGAAAACCGACGAAGAAGAAAAAGAGAGAAATCGCTGAGTGTTTGATCAAAAAATTCAAACCAAAATCATGCAAGGCCTAACCAATCTCGTCCCTATGTTCGATGGGGATAAATATGAGTTTTGGAGTATTAAGATGACAACAATTCTAAGATCAAAGAAGCTTTGGTCTGTTGTTGATCAAGGAATAATGCCACCGGCGGCGAATGGAGATGAAACAGAGGCGGAAACGATTGTTAGAACAAGACAAGAAGAAGAAGTGATTGTTAATGATGCCACGGCATTACAAATACTTCAAATGGCGGTTACAGATCATATTTTCTCAAGGATAGCTTCAGCGACAACGTCTAAGGAAGCGTGGGATCTTTTGAAGGAAGAGTATCAAGGATCGGATAGAGTAAGATTGGTTAAACTCCAATCGCTGAGAAGAGAATACGAAAATTTGAGAATGTATGAAAGAGAAACTCTCAAAGTATTCATAGATAAGGTAATTGATTTGGAAAATCAATTAACCTATCATGGCGAGAAGAAGACAAGTTATCAAATCGTTCAAAAGATTTTGATTTCCTTGCCAGCCAAGTATGATAGTATTGTGAGTGTTTTAGAACAAACAAAAGATCTAAGCACAACATCAATGACCGAACTCATCAGCATATTGAAGGCGCATGAGGCGAGATTAAACGCAAGAGAAGACACACTAAGTGAGGGGGCGTTTAATATTCAAGCGAGGAGGAAGAACTTTGGCGCAAAGCAAGGAAACAAAAATGAACCGAAGAAGAAGATGTGGTGCGATTATTGCAAGAAAAATAATCACACCGAAGATAGGTGTTTTAAGAAGTCGAAGAACAATGATCAAGTCAAGTATCAAAAGGGTAACAAGGTGTGTTACAATTGTGGCAAGGCTGGCCACTTCGCAAACGTATGTCGCTCCAAGAGAAAAGAGAGAGCACATGCGATTCAAGAGGATGAGATTGACGAGGAAGAGGATCATATGTTATTTACGGCAAATGAGGAAACACATTCGGCGATGAGCGATAATGTATGGTTGGTCGATAGTGGATGCACCAACCATATGACAAAGGAGGAGCGATATTTTTCTCGACTTGATAAAAATATCAAGATACCAATACGAATTGGTAATGGTGAAGTCATAATGACTGCTGGAAAGGGTGATATAATGGTGATCACCAAAGATGGAAGAAGAGACATAAGGGATGTGTTCTTAGTTCCAGAGTTGGAGAAAAATCTCCTAAGTGTTCCGCAAATGATAACAAGTGGTTATCAAGTGATGTTTGAGAACAAGAATTGCATTATCAAAAATGCAAAAGGAAAAGAAGTGATGAAGATTCCTATGACTTGCAAGAGTTTTAGAATCAAACTAAAACCAGTTCTAGATGAGGCGATGAGTGCTAATAGTCAAGAAGTGGAGGTATGGCACAAGAGACTTGGCCATGTGGGTAGCAAGCGGCTACAAGAAATCCAAGAGAAGGATTTGGTACTTGGTGTACCAAAATTCAAAGTATACAAGACTATATGCGAGTCTTGTAATCTCGGTAAACAAGCAAGGAAAGGTTTTCAAAAAGAATCTCTAACCTATACGAAGGAGAAGCTAGAGATTGTACACACGGATGTGTGTGGACCAATGCAAAACGAGTCATTGGAAGGAAGTCGATATTTCCTTTTGTTTTTAGATGACTACACTCATATGTGTTGGATGTATTTTATCAAAAACAAATCGGAAACGTTTGTAAAGTTCAAGAAGTTCAAGGCATTGGTGGAAAATGAATCACAATGCAATATCAAGGTATTAAGGTCTGATGGAGGAGGAGAATACATTTCACAAGAGTTTAAAAGTTTTTGTGAAGATAAAGGGATTGCAAGACAAGTCACTCTTCCCTACTCTCCTCAACAAAACGGGATGGCTGAAAGAAAAAATAGAACCATCATTGAAATGGCGAGAACCATGCTAGTGGAGAAGGATCTTCCACTTAAGTTTTGGCCAGAGGCGGTGAATACAGCGGTTTACCTCCAAAATCGCTTACCAACCAAGGCGATAAAGGATGAGATGACACCAATGGAGAAGTGGTGTGGACACAAACCAAATGTGTCTCATTTTAAGATTTTTGGGAGTTTATGCTTTGTGCACATCCCAAGCGAAAAGAGAAGGAAGCTAGATGCAAAATCCAACTGAGGGATTTTTATTGGTTATAGCAACCAAACCAAGGAATATCGAGTGTTTATGCTAGAAGAAGAAAAGATTCAAGTTTCTCGAGATGTGATTTTCGAAGAAAATAAGAAATGGAATTGGCAAAAGAAAGAAGAGTTTGGAAAAGAAGCCTTGATACCAATCGGTTATCAAGAAGAATAACCAAAAAATATTCAAGACCAAGAAATTCAAGGAGAAGAAGAGATTCAACAAGAAAATCAAGAAGATACGAGTCCCATGTCTTCAAGCGCTCAAACGAATTTAAATGAAAGAAGAAGAGGAGTTCTAGATGCCTTGCCTAGGCGTTTCAAGTCAGTGAATGAGATCATAAAATCAACACCACGGGTTGATATTGAAGAAATGGCTCAAATAATCGAGTCATGTCTCTTAGCGCAAGAAGAACCTCAACGATACGAAGAAGCTTGCGATATTAAGGAATGGCGAGATGCAATGGATGAGGAGATAAGTATGATCGAGAAAAACAAGACTTGGAAATTGGTGGATAAACCAAATGGGAAAAACATCATAAGCGTGAAATGGATTTATCGAATCAAAACCGATTCAAACGATAAACCATTGAAGTATAAGGCGAGGCTTGTGGCAAGGGGTTTTTCTCAAGAGTATGGCATGGATTATGAAGAAACTTTTGCTCCGGTTTCACGCCATGATACCATAAAGGCGTTGATCGCATACTCAGCTCAAATGCAATGGAAGTTATATCAAATGGATGTAAAGTCGGCTTTTCTAAATGGTGATCTCGCGGAAGAAACGTATATTGAGCAACCTCCAGGCTATGTTTCACGTGGACAGGAGGAGAAAGTTTTAAGGCTTTACAAAGCCTTATATGGGTTGAAGCAAGCTCTAAGGGCGTGGTATGAGAGGATAGATGGTTATTTTATCGGAAACGGGTTTAAGCGAAGTGCATGTGATGCGGCACTTTATATTATGAATCAAGACGACGACATCTTGATTATCAGCTTGTACGTGGATGATATGATCATTACAGGGAATAATGATCAGCTAATATACTCATTTAAAGAGAGTATGAAGAAGGATTTTGATATGACCGATCTAGGTCTATTAAGTTACTTCCTTGGGATGGAAGTAACTCAAGAAGAAGATCGAATAATTCTCTCCCAAGAGAAATATTCAAAGCGACTTGTGGAGAAGTTCGGAATGGGCAATAGCAAGGATGTCAATAAACCTTTGACACCAAGAAAGAAAGAAACAAGAGAAGACAAGCCTTACGCAAACCCAACAAGGTATAGAAGCATCGTTGGCGGCTTGTTGTATTTGTGTGCGTCTCGAGCGGATATAATGTTTGCAAGCTCATACCTTTCACGCTACATGTCCTCACCAACTGAAGAACATTACCAAGAAGCTAAGCGTGTGATAAGATATGTGAAGAGCACTTCAAATTACGGCTTGTATTTTGAAAGTGTAGAAAAACCGAGACTTGTCGGATTTTCGGATAGTGATTGGGGAGGATGTCCCGAAGACAAGAAGAGCACCACGGGTTATGTTTTCAGCATGGGATCGGCCATGTTTTGTTGGCAATCGGCCAAGCAACAAACCGTTGCACAGTCAACTGCTGAGGCGGAATACATGGCCTTATGCGCAGCCACAAATCAATCCATATGGCTGCAGCGTTTGATGAGGGAGTTTGGTATGAAGAATGAAAAAGTTCTTATCAAGTGTGAGAACAAATCAGCAATAGCCATTGGACACAACCCTGTCCAACACAAGAGAACGAAGCACATAGAGATCAAGTATCATTTCGTTCGGGAAGCTTTGAGCAAAGGAATCATTCAAGTCGAACATTGCTCAAGTGAAGATCAACTAGCCGATGTGTTAACCAAGCCACTAAGCGCTGGAAAGTTTGAAGAACTTCGAAGAAAGCTTGGAATCATGAAGAGGATTTGATTAAAGGAGGAGTGTTGAAGTTTAATCAAATCAGTTCGTATAACTTATAGTTTCGTATAAACCTATAGTTCGTATAAACTATGTTTCGTATAAATTAGTTTATGTCTTGATTCATTGTAAGGGAATGAATAAAGGAAGTTATGTTTCCTTATTCATATTCATTGCACTTGAAGATAATCTGTATCTTCAATCGTGCCTCTTGATGTTGTATAAATACTCGATGAGATCAATGAAGAAATAATGTTGTGTTTTGTTAAAATCAATCGCAAGTATACACTCTGTTTTTACTCTGTTTTTGTAACAGAGCTTGGGGAGAGTAGGAAACTCCCGACCAGGTCAAATAGATGTTGTATGTTCCATCTGTTTGTCGGAATACGCAACCGAAGAGAGCTTAGCGGAATGTGAACACTGTTTCCATACCGAATGCATAGATGCGTGGCTCAGGTTGCATAGTTCGTGCCCGGTTAGTTGGAGCAATCCCTCTGCGGCACGTGAAGGGTGCAGCTAACTTGGTATGCATGAATTGATTGATATTTGGGCTCTCAGATTAAATTGTTTTGGTTGTTTTGAATAGTCTTGTAGTTGTAACGTTTGTATATAAATTGGATCTCTTGGATTCTCGAAAAGGAAGATATTTCGACCATTCTCCAAAATGTTTTATTAGCATAACCGATTATCACATGGATTTATTGATGTTGGTTTGGTTCGGTACACAAGTCGATGAGGTTTATTCACAAGCATGGTTTTCAGATGCGTGAAGGCAACTCTCGTTAGAATTGCTCTAACATCCCTAGTTTCTTCCGGTTCGAACCCCTCATGGAATAGCGTCAGAGCCGTTGGAAGGAACTCAATACATAGAATTGATCGACGGAGTCGATGATCATCATGAAGGATGCATACGCTTAAAGTTCCAGATTTGATATTATGGTTGGCATTTTACGTAGTTCTGCTTTGCTTTCTACGTTTAGGTCTTCAGGAAACCTTCAAGTTCCTGTAAAGGAAAATGAATAGGATCGATTAGTTTGAATTGTTACCGAGCGATGTGAACGTTATATCGATGAGGTACGATAGATTGAGGAAGACGTCAGCGCAAGTTATGTTATTACTAGGCGATGCTACGGCAACCTCAGGTTCCTGCGGCTGTGGCATGCGGCTAAACGATGTTCGTTTGGCAACCGTAGCCTCCTGCGATTAAATGTTGCGTCAGGCGGTGCATCTGCTACTGTTGCGTTTGGTACTGTTGCGGTTATGGCTAATTTCTGTTCGTTTGTCTAATGCAGGATCTTGCGGCTGCCGCTGCGACCAAACGCGCGGCTGTTAAACAAACAAGAATTGCAGCGTCTGGCCGCACGTCGCAAGCCGCAAGCCGCAGCCGCCTACGACTGTCAAACGAACATGGCATGCGTCACAAGGTGAAAGCCTTGATGCACTTTAGACGTTTAATGGGGATGAATTGGCTTCATTTTACTCTTCATTTACTATATTCCATTGTGGATTTGCGCTATCCCTTTCAATTTATATTGGCTTGATTTTCACTGCCCTCTGGAGTCAAGACTTCTTTAGAAGATTGCCAACTAACGAAGAAATGCTTTGCACATTCAATGTGAAAATGTAGAGTTGCTGTTTAACTACTATTAATTTGTTATAAAGGTCTCTCTATCATCAAACTCTGTGTAAATCCTTCTTTATTGATCTGCAAAACCGATTACAAGACTAATTGGATATTCTAAGTTACACTCTCAGAATTACAAATAATAAGAAAGACATGTAAAAGGATTCTCACTCTCGATTCTCTTATTTATGCTAGCTTATTCATAACACAACAAACTCTCCATTTACTTCAGCGACTTCACTTCTCTTCAACCAGCGCACCCTTCACGTCATCCCCTGTTATTGCAGTCTCTTTCTTCTTTTATAGTAAACTTGTGTGAACTTGTCAGTTTCAATTTCGTAAATTTTGGTTAAGTTGGTAGACTTGTAATTGAACTTGTGTGTACAAACGTTAATGGATTTGTTGGGAATATAAGAAACACTTATCTCATAAAACAAAATCCAAAGTAAAATACTGTTACAATGTCTTGAATGTTAAAAAGTACAACAAAAAGTAACAAGTGTGTATTAGAAGTCATCAGACAACCTCCAAAAACAGAGTTATGAAGAAAGAGCCTCCATACAAAGAGGCTAAAGAAGAAGAAAGACTAAGAGATATGAAGAAAGTGTTGACTTTTATGAGTTGACTATCTCCATCGCTCTCTGTTCTTTGTTCAATTGCTGGAATCAGCCTGAGAAGGGAAACATGGTCTCCACACAGTTTCTTTTCCAATATCCATCAATGCTATTCCTTGTCTTGTCAATTTCTCTCTAATCTGATCACTTTTCTCGAAATCTTTGTTCTTCCGCGCCATTATCCTTTCTTCTATTAACTGCAAAATATCTTCTTCTCCTAATCCTGCTCTTGTTAGTGTTTTTTGTTTCATTTCTTTCAAAAGCTCAGCATAGCTCAGAGTACTGAGTAAACCAAGTACATCAAGCACTTCCCTTGCTGCTTTCTCGATCTCAACGAGTGACACAAGCATTGACATTCGCTGCTTCTTCTGCATTTTCTGAAAGTTTGGAAAAAAACAGACAACTTTGGTATGTATATTTGTGTAATGAAAGAGGCACAAATAAAGAAGACAAAAATAGAAACCTTGAGCTTGCTGAGTGAAGCGTTGATGAACTTCAATGCATCTTGGTAAGCACCCGTAAGTATATGGGCGGTATTCAAATCGTCTAACATCTTTGCTTCAAACTCACTTTTCAGCTTGTTAATGATGTCTTGGGCTTCAGCAGTTTGTTCGGTTTTGCCACCTTCAGACGTTAATGCTTCTTGATATGGTGACAAACCTTCAACAAGATCTTGTAAAGTCTGAGAAACAAAGATCAGAGGTTATAATCAGTACTGAATAAAAATTATGACTTTGTCTCACATATCTATGTTCCAATATAAAACATTGAAATGAAGAGAGGCTAATCAACTTGTTGAATAATTTGAAAACAAATCTGAAGCAATGCACCTGATAAACATAAAATAAAGCTTCTGATGAACTCTCTAGCTGCGATTCCGAGAAACTCAGAGGGGAACGGTACTGTGCACTCATCAAGAAGTGCCTCAGAGCCAATGGATGGTAGTTAGCTGTAATCTACACAGATTGAAACAAACAAAAAAATGAAAACCTGTCAACAATTTTGCATTTAGTTACGGGAACACACCCAAAGAAAAATTCAATTATATACTAGCAACCAATAAAAAACATACCTCTCTAATCGTTTTAAAGTTTTTCTTCGATTTTGCCATCTTCTCGTTATTGATAGTGACATGCCCATTATGCAACCAGTAATTGACACCACCATCCTCACATGCAGCACATGTCTGAGCGATCTCATTTTCATGATGCGGGAATTTAAGATCTGCACCACCTCCATGAATGTCAAACTTCGAAGACAGATAATGAGCACTCATTGCACTGCACTCTATGTGCCATCCTGGTCTTCCTGGACCCCAAGGGCTCTTCCAACTTGGCTCCTCAGGTTTTGCAGCCTGCATTAAATTCATGTTTAAACCACACTTCATCATAAACGACAACACTCAATTTGTTGACTCAGAGATGAAAATTAAAAAGATTTAGATTCTCAAACCTTCCATAATGCAAAATCAGCAGGGTTGCGCTTTCTTGAATCAACAGCAACACGCTCACCAGCTCTTGTATGTTCCAACATTTGCCCAGATAATTTACCATAATTCGGTGATTTGTCAACAGAAAAGAACACATCACCTTCAACTACATACCCACAATCTTTCTTAATGATCTGTAACAGGCAAGTGAATCATACAAATTACTGATAACTCCAACTTCATGTTGTATCACATCTTTCAACTAACAGCATTTAACGAGACCAAATAAGAAAAAAGAAGAAGAATGTGAGATCTCTTATCAAGCTAACATACCGTTTCAATCATCTCTATTATGTGGTCCATATGGTCACTAACACGAGGCTGGTGGGTGGGAAGGAGACACTGAAGAGCACCCATATCTACCAAATATTCCTCGCAAAACTCATTACTCAACTCTAACGGGTCCACTCCACGTTCATTAGCACGCTTGATTATCTGCAGAGATCCAAAATTCAGTTTGACAAAAAATTACATGAACCTAAACATAAGAAACGGAAAAAAAAGAAGAGAAGAGTAGATTTCATCTAGTTAGACCAACATTCACTACAAACCACTAGCAAATCCAAATTCCATAAATTGCTTAAAACCGAATAAAAATAAGAAAATTCTTGTTAAATTCAGAATGTTCAATGCAGTTGTAAGTTAAGCTTTAAAAAAATTCACACCTTGTCATCGACATCTGTGAAATTGCGGACAAAATTAACTTCATAACCCAAATGCTTCAAGTATCTGCATAAGTACCAATACAAGTAACGATAATGAAAGCCAAATCCAAGAACATTCCTTGATCCAAGTATCAAACTAGAGAAGAAGCCAAACCAATATGCAAAAATACAAATACGATTATCTTGCGGACATATGAAATTGGGTTTAAAAACTGCATATCCCCAAATTTAACCTCATCAATCTCACAGATTCCATTAAACAAAACCCTAATGCAAAAAAATTTATAGAGAAGAAGAGAGAGACCTGTAAAGAACATCAAAGGAAACGGCGGCGCGAGCATGTCCAATATGGCTGAAATCGTAAGCGGTGATACCACAGACATACAATCCGATTTTTCCGGGATTGATTGGAATCAACACTTCTTTTTGTTGAGTCATCGTATTGTAGAGCTTCAACTCCATCTTCTCCACCTCCATCTCTGTTATCTATTGAATACGAAACCCTCAGAGATTTCAAAGTTTTTTCCTTTTTTTTTCTGAAAAGCGGAAGCGAAGAAATCGAGAGCTGAATCAATTGCTCAATTGTCCCTATATTTTAAAACGGACTTAACTCGAATAAAATAAAATCTTTGATCCGCTGTGGTAATGGGCCGGCCCATTTGATATATTTTTCCGTTTAGTTTATAACCTCACTATAAAGCCCAAAATGGCAAAGAGTAAACGGCCACACTCGATTATGGAACCGAACCCGGACCCGAATTCGAACCCGACTTACACTTGCCGCCTCGTTGATCTCTCTTCTTTGCCAGAGTTTCTGAATCCTCCAATCTGCAACCATGACTACATCGGCGATGGATCCTCCTCCACCGCCAAACCCTAACCGTGATCCAGACCCTGAACCAAACACCACATCAATTTTACATGACGAAGAATCCTCGGCTCCAGCGGAAATCTCAACAATGAATCATCCACCTCCCAGAAATCCTAACCTACCTAATCTCGAGACAACGGAAGTAGTAGAACCCGAGCTAATTGAACAATCCAAGGATGATTCCATCGCTGTAGACGCGAATAAGCCACCTCGTGCTCGAGCCATGAAGTAGAATCCTGTCCCATACACTATTCCAGAGTGGAGTGGCCCTCCGTGTCACCAATTTCAGCTTGAATTCCTCAAAGAAGGCGCCATTGTTGACCAATTAAAAACGTGTCTGTAAGCTCTTATGAATCTATTTTCTTCTAAAATTTAGCAATTTTGATTTGTAATGTGTAATTTCTCTTTGCAGACATGAGAAAGGAGCTTACTTGTTTGGACGTGATAGTATCTGTGATTTTTCTCTTGAGCATCCTTCAATTTCCCGGTTTCATGCAGGTGATATTACTTAATGCTCTGAATTAAAGAGTCTTAATACTATTAATTTGGATTAAGCTGTTTCTAATTGTTTTATAATGATTTTTTTCCAGTTATTCAGTACAAGAGAAGTGGAGTTGCATATTTATCTGATCTTGGCAGTACTCATGGAACGTTGATTTACAAGAAGGTGGTTTTTTTACTTGTTGATTCGAGATGTTCTGTCTTTTTGATCAAGGTTTTGATAGACTGACCTTATGGTATTGTTCGACCAGTGTGTTGTGATTATTGCTGGTGGATAAAAGGATTTTTGTTGATTTGCATGTTGGTGATAATAAATTCGCTTTGGCTTGTGAGTTAATCTTTCTGTTAAGCTCATGATGATTACCTTGTCAGTTTTTTTCTTTGATTTTTCTGAGCTTTTTCTTTGATTTCTTATGTAGTTCGTCTCGACTGTACATTTTCCAAGAACCCCCGGAGTTAATGCCACCTGTAAGATAAACATTTTACTTTATGCAATTTGGTTTTTGGTCTAGGATACTTTTTGGCTGTGGTTGTTGGGTTGATCTTTCATATGAGTTCCCATGGGTGTTCTTGAAGCTCCATGCATTTCTGAGTATCAAGAAAGGATATTTTTTTATACAGCTTATCATGTAGATCCTCAAAGTCTATTAACACTTAATTCAGTTGAACTATTCTGTCTAAATGAATTCATATGTACATATTCATGCACACTGCCTATCAATGTGTGTCCTTGCTATCTATAGTTCTTCCTCTCAGTCTAGGATTTCCTACCAATGCTGCTATTAGAGAAGTATAACTAAAGAATTTTGAAGATATTCTGTTACTTTCGTCGTCTGTTGACTTTTTCTTATCGTCTAGCCTTAGTTATTGTTGTCCCTTTGATTTGCTTTTGGTATTGATTTTTAGGAGAAAGACTTGCAATAGTCAGAGAAGCAAATATGAGACTAAAAATGTCGGAACGAGAAGCTTCACTTCGGCGAGCAAGACAGCAAGCATCCATGGCTGATGGTGTTTCATGGGGCATGGGGGAAGATGCTATTGAAGAAGAAGAGGTAATCATAACTTTTATCTCTGTTACTGTTGTGGACTCAAGTGTATCAGGTTCCAGGATTTTTGAAATAAATCTTTCTGATTAACCTTATTTCTTCTATTATTTGGACATGAAGGAAGATGTTGAGGAAATTACATGGCAAACATATAGCGGAGAACTCACTCCTAAGCAAGAAAAAACTAAGGAGAAAGTACTGAAACGGTTGGAGAAGGTGAGTTTTTCTCATTCCCAATGTTTTTCTTTCGATGCAAATATATATTATTTTTTTCATCTTTTCGATGCAAATATAAAACCATATACTTCTCTGATGCTTTACCTAAGTCTGTAGATTCGTCTTTTTTTCCTCCTCCTATGTTTCACCCTTCAGTATCTCATTACAATTTATTGATTGTTCCAACTTTTGTTCATTCATAAATATTAATTATAGATATTCTTTTTAATTTCTAGACTACTCCCACTTTACTTTATATTTACATGTTTACTTCTGTGTAGATTGGGCATATGAAGAAGGAAATAGGAGCAATTCGAGCCAAAGACATTTTCTCTGGGTGGATTGACACAAGGTCAACAAACACAGATCGCCAGGAATGAGCAGAGAACAGCCGTGGTAACCTTTATGTTAATCTGAAGTGTCCTTCTGAAAATATTTTATTTTGGTTGCAAAACTCTGTCTGGCCTTCAGTCTCTTAGTCTCTTTTGTACATATATCTGATTAGACTTTCCATTTCTATAAAATGTATAATAGCTTCTGGAAGAGCTTGAGAACTTGGAGGAGACACTGAATGACAGCATCCGAGAAAGTTTGGGTGCGAAGACAGGGAGAAAACCCCACGGCAAGAAGAAAGGAACAGTAGAAGATGAGGAAGACTTGTCCAGGTAATCTTTTTTGTGTCTTGGCTTTTCGTCTCTAAGGCATCTTATAGTATGCTTACCTGTGTTTCAGTCAAAGACTGCTTCAAGTGTTCGATCTCCATATTTGCATCTTCATGCAAAAATATAGCTTGTGCCGGTTGTGTTTTGATTCTCATTGGGATTGTGCTATGTTCTTTTCAGTGATGAAGATGACTTCTATGACCGGACAAAGAAAAAACCATCAACACAGAAAGGTAGTGAAGGCCAGACTGTAGAAACTGTTGATTCTCTTCTTAATAAGAGAGACAATGTCTTGAAAGAAATAGAAGAAAAGAATGAACAGCTTTCAGCGGAGAAGAATAAGATGGAGACAGAGAATGTCACAGATGTTGCAACAGGAGACTCCCTTGATGCATACATGACTGGGCTTTCTACTACACTTGGTAAATTACTCTTTTTTTTTTTTTTTGTGTCTTACTAATTTACATTTGTGCTTTAGTTCACTTTTAGGAAAAACTTGTGAATAATCTGACGGACTACTCCTTTTATTTGTGTCAGTGCAAGATAAAACCGCCTAGATACAACAAGAGTTGTCTATTCTTCAGTCAGAACTAAGTAGGATCTTGTACCTTCTAAAGATAGCTGACCCAACTGGAGAAGAGGTTAAGAAAAGGGAGTTAAAGTCGCAAGAACCAAAAAATGAAGATATCTGAAAAACCTCCTGCAGAAAAGAAGAACAACTTACCTCTAAAACCAGCTGATCCTGTTGAGGATAAGGAGAACGAAGTTAGCAAAGATTAAATGGACTCAGATAATAAGCCTGAACTTGAAAAGAAAGAAAGTAAAACAGATGAAGAGAAGAAGACCACTGTGTTTGTTCCATCAAAACCCCAATGGCTCGGTTCCTCTGCAAACAAAGCCACAATGGAAGAGAAAAAACCAGAGATTGTAGCAGCTGCTACTGATAGCAGTAGCACAGATGATGTTGATGGATTTGTTGACTATAAAGATAGGAAAAAGGTTCTAACCAGCACGGGAATCGAAGGTGCAGCAGGATTGATAATAAGAAAACGGAAGCAAGAAGACAAGAACGAAGAAGATGATGAGAAGTCAAAGGAAAAGCAAGCAGGTCATGGCACAAGACGCAGTTGCTCTCTTATTAAAACATTCTGTAGGGCATCACGTAAACGAAGAAGACTGAAGAAATCAGTAAAAAAGGAAGAAAATAAGCGAGGAAGTGGCCATAGTAGAAAGAAGAAGAAGAAGAAGGCTAAAAAAGTTGTTGGTCCTGATAAACCAGAATATCTGGATGAAACCACAGATTATGATTCATGGGTACCTCCTGAAGGTAAAGTAAAACAATGTTTGGGAAATTACGGTTTGCATTTCTGAATCAAATCCAGTTTTATGGCGAATGAATGAGTAATGTATAACTTGAAAAATGTGCAGGACAATCTGGTGATGGACGAACGTCTCTGAATGACCGTTTGGGATATTGATCGGCGATTGAGTCCCAAGAGCAAACCATTGGATTAACGGAAGGTCGAAGTGGCTTAAACATCTATCAAGTTTGCATCGTTGGTTTGGTGATTTCGGTCACACAGTGCTTCATATTGTAAAATGTAAAAATTCACACTCTAAACCCAGAGCATTCCTGATTATTATTTTTTAACGGAAAGTTTTACTTGTGAGTTAAATATCTCATAAATTTTTTTATATTAAGGTGGGCCCATAAATAATGCTTACCTCCGACTCTTTGTCCCTCTGAAAAGTCAAAAGGGAATAAGCCTTTGCCATTTTGTCCATTCATAGAGCTTATCCCAACACAGACTTTTTCTCACGACCTTATCTCATGGCTTCTTCTCGAACTTGGAGATACAGCGTCTTCCCGAGCTGTCATGGACAAGATATACGTAAGACTTTTCTCCCTCATTTACGTAAACAGTTTAACTTGAATGGGATTACGATGTTTGATGATCAAGGAATTGAGAGAAGCCAAACCATAGTCCTTGCTCTCCTACGAGTGATTAGAGAATCGAGGACCTCAATCGTGGTTCTCTCTAAGAACTATGCTTCCTCGAGCTGGTGCTTGAATGAATTGGTGGAGATCATGAAGTGCAAGAACATAGTGATGACAATCTTCTACCAAGTTGATTCATCCGATGTACGAAACAGACCGGAGATTTTGGGAAAGTTTTCCAAAAAAATTGTGCCGGTAAAACAAACGAGGAGAAGTAGAGATGGATCCAAGCTTTAATCTATGTGGGCAACATAGCTGGAGAACACTTGCTAAACTGGTTTGTTTGTTTGTTTTCAATCGATTAATTTGGGGCTTTCTGTTGAGTTACCCTTAGTTTATTATGCCTATTTGATATTTTGTTTTCTCGCTTGTTAGGGAAAATGAAGCGGTCATGATTGAAAAGATAGCCAAAAATAGGAATATATGGCTCTGCAGGAATTGGTAAGACTACCATTGCTAGAGCTTTACAAAGCCAACTCTCTAGCAATTTTCAGCTAAGTTGTTTTATGGAGAATGTTAGGTGAAGTCTAAATCTTGGGCTTGACAACTATGGTGTGAAGTTGCATTTAGAAGAACAACTTCTTTCAAAGATTCTGAACCAACAGGGTTATAAGGATACATCATTTATGCGCAATAAGAGAGGTTTCACGACCAAAAGGTGCTTATCATTCTTGATGATGTGAATGATCTTGAACAATGTACGCTTTGGCTAACCAGACAACGTGGTTTAATCCTAGAAATAGGATTATCATGACAACAGAAGACAAATAACTTTTGCAGCAACATGGTATCAACAGTATTTACCATGTGAATTTTCCATCTAGAGAAGAAGCTCTTGAGATCTTTCGCATAAATGCTTTTAGACAAAGATCGCTACTTGATGGGCTTAGAGAGGTTGCAGAAAGAGTAACACAGCTTTGTGGTAATCTTCCACTGGGTCTCCGTGTCATAGGTTCATCTTTACGAGGGGGAAAATGAGGATGAGTGGGAATTTGTAATGACAGATTAGAAACTAGTCTCGATCAAAATATCGAAGCAGTACTTAGAGTCGGATATGATAGCTTACATGAGAAAGAGCAAGCTTTATTTCTACGCATTTCAGTATTCTTCAACAGTAAAGACCGTTATCTTGTGATCGCCATGCTCACAGACAGTAACTTGGATGTCAGACATGGGTTGAAAACCTTGCCAATAAATCTCTCATACATATATCTACAAATGAGGAAATAATGATGCATAGGTTACTACGACAAGTGGGTAGATAAGCCATTCAAAGACAAGAACCTTGGAAATGCCACATCTTAATAGATGCTGATGAGATATGCGATGTCCTTGAAAATGATACAGTAAGTCCTCCACGATCTAAACCAAATCATATGGTCAAGACTAACAGATCTTATATATTGTACTAACAAATTTCTTACATTTGGATGATTTTTCAGGGTATTAAAACTGTTTCAGGGATATCATTTAATATAAGCGGAATTGGGAAAGTGTCTTTAAGCGAGGGAGCTTTTAAAAGAATGTGTCATCCTCAATTACTCAGTGTCTTTGAGACAGGATATGTTGGAAATAATAGAGTGAACATACCGGAGAACATGGAGTTTCCACCTCGTTTAAGGTTACTACATTGGATTGCAAATCGGAATATCTTGTTGAACTTGATATGCAGTATAGCCTGCTCGGGAAGCTATGGGAAGGAACTCAGGTTAGTTACAATAACTTTCTACGAATCTGATGGAAAACAAGACATCTAATATCAGAGATTACTAATAGAATTCGTTTCGAGAACCTTACTTTAATTATCGTATATATATTTTTCTCTGTTCTGATGTTCCTCTACCATTTGGTTTACATCCAGCCCCTTACAAAGCTCAAGAAGATGTCTATGTCAAGTTCATGGTATTTGAAGGAACTTCCGGATCTTTCAATTTGAGTGATTGCAAGAATTTGGTAGAGTTATCTGCATAAACTAAAGTATTTGGATATGATGGGATTCAGAAAGCTACAAGTTGTCCCACTTCACATCAACTTGAGATCTCTTGAATTAGTCAACATGTATGGATACTCACAACTAAGAAGCTTTCTAGATATTTCAACAAACATCACTTCACTCACTTATTATGTTTCTAGTATTTTTTTTTTTGTTCTGTACTGTTTCTCCAAGAATTAGCTTATGTTTTCCAATGTGCCGAGAATATAGCAGCTTTTGATAATGTGTGACTTGTGTGTTTCATATAGAGCTGTAATTTTTACCCTTATGTCTGTGTGAATATATATGCATGGATGGTTTGGCAACTGAAGTTTAATTTTGACCTTTGAAACAGAAATAAACTCGGGTACTGAGCTGAAGTACAGGTGATAAACAGCTTCTATACAATTTTCATCATGCAGAGCTAGTAACTTAACTCTACCAAAGGCTATCATGACTTGTGTGCTCCCTCTCTTTTAATCATTGTTATCATTGTTACTTTTATACTGCACTTTTATCATTGTTAATGGTGTTCCATATCTGTTTGGCTCTTGGTATTGCATTTATCTTGAGAATATTGGATTAGGTTTATTGTGAAAATGTGTTATTTTGTGTTTTTCGCTTAGCAAGTTTATTCGTTTTATTGGGATATTAAATTGGAGGGGTTTAAACATCTGTCAAAGTTTGTATCTTTCTTCTTGGGGTTTCTTGGTCACATACTGTTAATCCATACCTTAAAACACTCGAGCTTCCCTGAGTGTAATTTACAAGAAAAAACGCTAAGCTTCATAGGTTAGAGACCTCTTCTCTACAAAAAGAACATTCAATTTTAGAGGATTCAGATTCATGAAAATGAATGACCTGTTAGTGTTACTCTAGTTCTCTTCGATGTGTTTGATTATTTTCTAGTTAAATGTTGATGATGCAAGTGGACGATGTTTTGTAAATTAACAACACTTGCAAAATATTAAAATATTAGATTTTAGTTTTTGTGAAAAACTTGAACGGTAATTTGAAGTAGATTTTAGTTTTTTTTCTTGGTTAGAATATATTTGCAAAATAAAAAAGAAAATATATATAATATAAAAGGAAAATTTATTAGGAGTTCTAGCAAAACTTTTGTCCATCTATACTTTTTTTTTTTAAATCGTATTTATTTAAAAAATTTTTTTGTTATGTTGTATATATGTTAAAATTGAAAAGTGAGAAGCTTTCAAAACAGTAGAATTAATCAGAAGAAGAAGAAGCAAAAGAAACATTCACATTTTCATCTCATTCTCAGAGAATCAGGATCAACTATTGTTGTTGGGTATTTTCTCAGTTCTTAGTGTTGTTCAATGCTGTGCATTACATTAAATCTAAAGTATTTGTTGGGGTTTTACTTTAAGTTGCTTGGATCTGATGTAAGAGGTGCACTTGTTTTAGCTCACAAAGATCTCCAAATGAGCTTTCAAAGTTGGAATTTTTCTTACTTGTTGATTTTGGATCTTGATCAATCGAATCAATAATGCATTTGGAAGCCCAAATTAGCGGATGTCTTTCTTACATGTAGCTTTCTTGTTCATTCATGCATTGTCTTACCATTCAAGAGTTAAAGTTGAATTCTTAGGTTAGGCAAAGCTTTCCTGATTGTTAAAGCTTTGTGTTAGGATGTGGTATGCAGGTACTGGTTCAGGACTTTCTATTATCCAAGTATTAGGATGTTAGGTTTTGGGTTTAAGCTCGAAGAACAGAAGAGTCTCGTCGATACAAGTTGATTACCTGATCCACATTCATGACATCAAGCTTTGGCCTCCTTAGATCACTTCGCTCTGTTGTAATTCAATGGCACAAACTTTGTTCAACAGCAGTAACAGTACCAGAGACATGGTTGAGCTTGATATATATACACTTTAAACATAAGCAAATCTGTAGTCTTATTTGGAAATATGAACTACTTTACATACATGGAAAATTCTTGCTCTGTATTATAGACTCATTACAAGCTTGAGTGTATCATCCTCATCACTTGGGATCTCTTGCAAAACTTTGAATTACAGATTTTGCAAAAAGGAAAAACAGACTGATAAAAAATCGAAAGAGAAAGATCAAAATTTATAAAGCAAAGCTCAGCCGATTTAACTCTAGAGTTTGCGATATGACTGTGTTGTTCATCATCACACATTCAGCTCCTGTGAAGTTGCCAAATTCACCTACTTCAGATGCAAAGCTGCCAACAAGCCCTTCCATAACTAGATACAACAAAGACATTGATCATTAACCAGAAAAGTACCTCCTCTGCATACACACCGAGACTCTCCCTCCGGGCTTTGATTGCAACAACTAGCATAGATTATAGGTGTCAAAATGGGTGGACTGTCTATAGTCCCGCCCATGTCTAATACATAATGGATGGGATATGGACAATTCCATTTACAGAACGGGTTAAGGTGATTTTGGACTTTGGACATTGGACGGATAGTGGATTTTGAAATTCTAGGTCAAAATCGAATTTCTCCTAGTTGGAAATTGCGATTTCCACCAATTTTGACCAGGTGTTGATGGATTTGGTTGTTAATGGTCAAAATGAATGTAGACGGCCTATTTTGATACTTCTAACATAGAGTTGAGGATATCTTGTCGAGACAGAGCTGTTTCATTTAGAGTGTTTCGGTTAACCTGATGCTTCTAAGAGCATTTCAGATTCACAACGAGGTCAATCTGACCGATTTGATCAAGAGTTTCCTACAAAACATTCATAACAACGTGAGGAAGCACTAAAACATTATACTATTTTGGTCATTTTCAGGCAAAAGCGTATAATTGAGTTGAGGATCTCTATTAAATGTTTGGATCAGTCTGTAAAAAGAGCTTCGTAGATTCTTTCTTATAAAAAACTCACAGCTTGAATACTGAGTGCGGGGAATCCCATCAAGAATGAAACTTGAAATGATCCGTTCGAAATGGGCTTTTGAGTCTTTTCAGATCTTTTAAAGTTTATTTTCTTTTGTTTAGCCCTTATTTTTTATTTTTTATTTTTTCCTTCTTCACAAACATAGATTATATACAGAATCAATATCTCGCTCGCCGGAGTTTCATCTCACCTCACCACACAGTGTCATCTCCGTTGTCGATTTATTCATACTTCATCGAACTATGAACTCTCCTGATCTCGACGAACAATTAGAAGCTGATGTATACAGTAACTTACCTTCTAGAAATGATTCATCAACAGGTTCGTATTTGGGATTTATCAGCTCTTTGTTCCTTCCATTTTAAGTAAATAAATCTCCGTTGTTCTTGTTACCTATTTCAATTTCAGGTAGGACAAATCGAAGCTCGTGTAGATCCAAACATTCAGAGACAGAGCAACGAAGAAGAAGCAAAATCAATGAAAGGTGATCATGTGTTTAAAAATTGTATTTTTCTTCAGTTTTTCTAAATATGGTAATAGTTACTAGAAATTTGCTTCTTCTTTTTTGCGAATCTTGGTTGATACAGATTTCAGAGTTTAATGGATATTATACCTCAGAATGATCAGAAACGAGATAAAGCTTCTTTCTTATTAGAGGTAGAAGAAGATGTAATTTTGATTAGAAAGTGTGTGTTTTGTAGTTATAGATGTTTTATCAATTTTTTTGGTTTTATTTGTCTCTCAGGTTATAGAGTATATTCAGTTTTTACAAGAAAAAGTTCAGATGTATGAAGGATCTCACCAAATGTGGTATCAAGCCCCAACCAAATTGATTCCATGGGTAATTCACTTGAGATTTTTTCTATATGGATTATTTTCGGTTTGATAAGATTTCATCTTTGATCTTTTCTGACAACTGTTTCATGTAACTTTGATGCAGAGAAATAATCATGGGTCTGTTGTGGAGGTCAGTGATTATCCTCAAGTTGTTAAAAGCTTTCCGAGCAATGATAAAGTTGCTGCTTCTTCTGGATTGGTCTCGGATATGCAAAATTCTGTGGATCCTGTTATCGATTCTTCAGTTAGTACCAAGATTCTTGAACAGAGTCCTATTTCAGCAGTTTCATCTTATATACCTACCGAGCCTTTGCTGCAATTTGTTCAACATGACTTTTGGCAACCAAAACCAAGCTCTGGATCAGTTAATGGCATTGGCAATACAAATGAATTGTTAAACTCGGACGAAAAAACTTCATCCACTGTCTGCTCACAAAGGTAAGACATATGTAGATGAAAAAACCTTATTTGTTCCGTAATTAATTCATTTTTGCAAGGAAGTTTGGGTTAGTTTATAGTTTCTTAGGGATGTACAGTCATTTCCTGCCTGTGTAAAAGATCTGGCTCTCTTTAAAGAGTGGCTTACCTTTTGTGGATACTAAGAGAGAATGATATGATACAAGGTTCCAATGATGCCTCAGCTATTTACATATTCTTCTGTTTTGTCTTGGCTATGAAGTTCGGTAGGATAGAGTTATAGAGTGGAGTGATATAAATGCTGTGAATTTATGAAGTCCTAGAGAAATAGGTTTGGCCTAACAATAATCCAAAGTCTCTCTTTGGAATAGTGCTTTTCTCACCTAGATAGGTAGCGATGCTATTGGGGCAAACTGAAGATTCTAAATGCTACTGTACTTGGAACAGACAATTGGATAAAATTCAGAATCCAGAATTCAGATGGAGTTATATGATTGAATCTCATACTGGTTTTTGTTTGAGTTTTGAACAGGGTACTACACACTCTAACTGAAACACTTAAGTCATCGGGTGTCAACATGTCAGAGACCATGATATCTGTGCAGTTAAGCCTTCGGAAAAGACCAGATGGCGAGTCCTCTGCCACTGCTTTTCCTTCTGAGGTATGCTTGTAACATATTTCCATTTCCACTACTCTGCAAGTGATTCTTATAAATTTATGCCCGTTAATCTTAACTTGTGTTTTTGATGCATTTTTTTCTATTTCGTTAGGATAATTGTAATAGCATCGTGGATGAAACTAGAAGCTTCTAAAGAGATTTTAGATCATTCCCAGAAAAGGATATGTCGATAAAAGATCTTGGTCTTTTTACTTTCTACTTTATGACCACTGTTCGATCATTTTGTTATATTCAGTGAGTCGGGTTCAATTCTTTCCGGGGTATCAGATGGTTTAGATTGGTGTATATAGTTGGTTTTCGCTACTTCTATCGAGCTGCAACCATTCTCATAATATATGCAAGTCTAAGTAGAAAAGAAGAGATTTATCAAGTTTCACAAATCCATAGTGAGAGATTGCTCTATTTAAATGAGAGATGTCGCAAGTCTCATCATAGATATATAACTTCTTGTCCTTTTCCTCGTAACAATGTTTGTAGTCAAACTAGTACTACACATTATTTCTGGGAAAATTATTTTGTGCTTGTTGACATGTCTGTATTATGTAGTGAGTTTGATAGAAGGGAGTCCATGTTATTCTCGACTCTTAAGTTTGATTTGACCCGTAGTATCTAGATCTATAGATTCAAGAACAGATGCACTATTCTGTAGAAGTTGAAAACTCATCTTTATTCTTTACCCTTATGTAAACATGATTAACATATACAACAATCTCTCAACTAAATGTTTTGGTAATGAAGATGACATAATACAACATAATACGACTTGATAATATAAAACAGAACATAACATTAGCTTCTTCAATAAGTTTTTTTGTTCTTTTCTGTCTCGTGAAATACTTGGGTTGTTTATGATTTTTTTGAAAATTTATTTATGATTTTCTCACCTAATTGAAAATACTTAGCAATTGTTTTTGCTCTAAATTTGTAGATAATAATTGCTATTAACTTGCTGTTTTCTAAACAAATTTTGATTTCGCAGCTTGACGTCAAGAACATGCACATGTACAGTAGAGCAATTTATAATTTTTTTTTTAAATATATTTTACTGGAATTAACTATAAGTAATTTAAAAAATGTAAAAAGACATTGTTTATTTAAGACAATTTGGTAGATTGTTTTCTATTAAATCACGAGTATGGCTGATGACAAATAGTGGGGGCGACAACTATTAAGTCGGTGGTGTATTCAAAGAGTATATGACAAAGTGTGAAATTCAAATATAGGATACAAACATGATTTGAAGATTTTCTTCAACAACTAATCTAACATATTTCCAGGGATAATACAAGCATTTATGGCTAATTTAAAGATTGTCCGAGTTAAGACCAACATAATCCAATCACGAGAGTTTAATGTTTGAGAATATTCCTCAGAAGCTTCAGCAATCGTTATTTTGTACACAACAACAAACAAGTAGTTGGCAACACAAAAGACTTATCTCTCAACATTCACATTCAAAGATTGAAGCTAAATTAACAAAAGGCTTATAAAATAAGCCACTTTTGCAGAACACCGCTGATCCAATGAATGCAACACAAACAAACCTCGTGCTATCATATACCTAATAAAACCCACAAACACACAAATGACTGAAACACGATTTTTTTCTGCAATGATGTAAAAAATGAAACCTGAGAAACTATAACGATGCACACAACAAGAAACGGTTATTCATAGAGAAGAAGAGTTACCATTATCTTTACAAATCACACCTCGATTGAGCTTTTCCACTTTGCAAACATTGTTGTCACCAGTGTGGTATAATACGGGTTTCTTCCGCCACAGAGTAGAGAACTGAGAGCAGTTCTTTTTTACGTTCGTAATGATCCTTTATCGTAAAAGGCAAGAAGCTGTTTGACATGGTTTTGCCAAGCTGCAACACTTTGACCATCTACTGTGACCCAATCCACAACTGCTGCTGCAGGCTGTTCCCACCATTCCTCAAGCTGCATTGGATATACAAACAAAAATTGTTATCCAGTTTCCTATAGGAAAGGCTGTGAAAACGTTTAAATTTTTTGCAAAGCTATTTTCAAAGTAAAACCTGAACTTTAAAGGAGACTATGGAAAATGTAAGTTTAAAAAGCAGCAAAAGGAAGAACGATTCTAAATCCGAAAAACATATAAACACTTTTAAGTAGCTTTTTATGTTTCTCTTTTTGTGGTTCAGACAAAGCCATACTTTGGGAGTGATATGACTTAAGAACGTCCACATGAAGATTCATTAAGATGGTCACCACAAGTAGCATATTAATCATAGCAAATAAGAATTACACTTAAGTAGTTCCGTACCAAACCCCTGACGTATTTGCATTGCTCGAAGGAAGCTTGTGCTTTCTCGACTGCAGTCCTAAGTTCAGGCAACCATCTCTCCGATATCGTATTCTCTTGTTCAGAAGCTAGATCTAGGCAGTAATTTGTTGTTCTGCATACAAGATACATAGTCAGTAAAGTGAAAGTTACATAAGATAGCGTGGGGCAATAAATAAGATAATGGTGAGCCATGTATACCAGCGTACGGTGGAATACGCCTTACCTTTCATAATTTTGTTGGGCACGGAAAGCATGATCTAACAGAGAATGGCCACTTTCAACTAGATCCTGTCGTATATGGACCATATCGATTGCCTTTGCTAAGTCTTCTAAAACACATGCTTCAGAACCACGAACCCTTGAGCAGAACTCAAGAGACTCTAAAACTGAGGCCAAACTGGCATCTGAACCCTCCAGACCTATTTAAGAAGCAAGAATATTGATTATAAGAAAATCCTACTATGGAACTACTAAGAATAATTTTGACCTATAAAGAGTTCTAAGTATTTCATATAAAGGTGATTCAGTTTCTATGGTTGAAAACCACGGCATATCCAAAGCGTGGTAATAATATGCAACTAGTGGCCATCATTAAACCTTTTGGCTATTCTAGCATATCTCAATCTATGTAGTAGGTACATGAGCCAATAGTTCTAAGAAAAAGTTCAAGAGGTAATGAGCAATAGTTTTATTAGGAAACTCCTTGAAACTTGGAAATCAAGATTACCTATGGTTCAATGCACACGAACATTTCCAGAGGAACAAACTAGAAACCATCGGCTTATACCATCAGCTTGTGAAAAAGAGAAAAATAAAATCTCACCTGCAGGATATTGAAGGGCAGCAGATATGCGACATATAGATGGAATTGCTGATGGATCTCTTGCACCAGCTCTTGCAGTTAATAGAGCAGCAGTCTTTTCTGCATACGCAACAGCTTCAGGTCCCGTCGATCCATTAGCTCCCATAGACTCCAGAAGTCCCTGGTTAAGAAGATGTACATATAAATGAACAGAATCGAGGCATCTAAATGCAAGTTTGCTAATTTGAAAGAACATGAAGTCTTCTAATTGCACATTCCATTACACCTATGATACCAGCAAAAATGTTGCTTGAACCATAAAGTTCCAAAATTCTTCTATACTACATGAATATATGATTTACAGACAAAAAGAACCTTGACCATATACATAACTTTTCTATATTCAACTTCTCTTATTTTGTATTATTCAACAAAAATCAGTCTTCAACTATGAGTGAAATGTATCTTACAAAATACATGAAATACATTTGTATCACGCAGAAATGGATAGATAAAAGACAATAGAATGTCCCCTGACAAGTTACACACCTGGGGTGTAGCTGGAAGCATATAGAAAGAGTTATCAGGACTTTGAAAGAAAGCAGACACTTCTTTCTCAATGAAATCTTTTGCGCTGTTTGAAATGTCCACAACAACTTCACTAGCTGGAATTACAGTGGCTGCTGCATATTCCCTAGCAGCTAGTGGTTGCTGATTCCAGAATGCAACGGCATCCTATATATAAAAAGGTCATAATGCAGGGTATTGCCCACGGTAATTATCTCTTAATCAATTCAATGAAAGAATCAGTTGGGATATTACCATGTTGGCCTTGAGAAGAGTTGTATATATGGTTTCAAGTTCGGATCTGCGAGCGTCAAATTCCTCAATTTTCTTCCATTTCTTTTTCAAGGAATCTTCGGCTTCTTTTCGCTCTGCACATAATTTATTCAGCCGTTGAATTTCAGATAACAATGTGCTTAAGCTAGCCCTCAAACCAGCAGCTTCTCTTTCCTTTCCCCATACATCCAACTGCAAAGGAAAAATAGCTTGTTCAAGCAAGTATATCAGCATGTACATAAAACATACAATGTACACATTCATGATAACTAAGAATCAGTAATGCAGTGCCTGCTGCATAACAAATATAAGAGTGTTTTGATTGTAAGACATGTACAACCCAATTATTCTTTTTAGATTCAAGTGAAAAGAAATAATTAAGAAACCAAGGGAATAAGGGATCTACCTCAAACTGCCTAAGATTGCTACCACTCTGTGTTGGGCCTCCAGTAAACGAATTTGAAGCTGCATCAGCACTTCCATGCAAACGGTTAATAAATTTGTGGCCCAAATTACGAGCTTCAGCAGCTTTGTTTAGTGCATCTTCAGTAGCCAAAAATTGTTGAACATGCGCTTTCTGGAAAAAGTAGCATGGGTGAAAGGTAAGATAAACAAACTCTAAACATATGGCCACACAATGCAACACATACACATACAGCATTAGAAGACCATACTGAATATATCTGTCTGAATTAAATATTGCTTGATTTGAAGCATAAATCTCCTTTCTCTATGTGTTCGAATTAACAAGAAGAAACCAGGAAAACTAGACAAAGAAAGCAACCTGCCGTTCAAGGAGCTGGTTGTTAGATCCTTGGAAATGAGTATATGTGCCTATCTTCCCATTACCATTAAACTGATAACTCAAAGGCGAGCTCACATCAGAAGAAGAATTTTCTGTTACCCGGTTGTTCTCATACTTATACCTGTAAACAGATTGACATCCAAATGCTTATGTTAGCCTAAAGCAACCCTGGAAAAAGAACTTAAGAGAGCGGAGATGACTCATTCGGTGAAAACTGAAAACTGATACGAAGATAGAGATACAATAATCATTGATCAAACATATTTTAAAGGAAGTCCAGGAACAGCTTATGTAGACCAGATCACAGATTTGAATAGAAGCTAGCTTGCAACGAACTAATATAAGTACCAATTTTTGCAATATGAGTTTCATAATCTTCCACTTGAGTGTCAAGAAAATTAGCAAAAATAGGATGCAAGGTGCACTTGAGTGAACCACATCCTGCAGAAGAAGTGCACAATATCAGAAAGTGGCATAAGGAAAGTCAGGAGACACCTTAGCATTTCAGCATCTGCTCTGACATCAATCTTCTCCATCTCTCTAGATATCAGGGTCTTAATGCGTAAAGTGTATGCAGCAATAGCTTGAAGCAGTAGAGGAGGACCCCTCAGGGAATTTACTATATCAGTTTTCATCTCATTAGATATTTCTCCATCATATTCAAAACCCAGCTTGGCTGTTTCCAGCTCAGGATGTGAACAAATTCCATTTCCTTCGTATGCAGGGAAAGAATGACGTATTCTTTTTATCATGCGTGATGCAAGAAAATCACAAACTTTCCTGATATCTCGTTCTCGGGTTGTTTCCATGAGGATGACATCATCTGCAGACTTAATTCCTTTGACAGTGGAATAAACAGCTTCCTTCCCACTGTTAGAACTGAGGCTGCTTATTATTTCACTCGACGAATTGACAGACCGTTGTGCATCACTTGCTTGATTAACGTAGACTTGTAGCCTTTTGTGATATTCTGCAAATATTCTTGTTGCTTCATCACATTGTTGATCATAAGCTTCTAACAATGCTTGTTTGTGTCTGATATAAGGAAAAAAAACTCATAAATCATTTTGGAAGATCTACTGTACATAACAGAAACCAAGATTGCCATTATTGTAGGTACGGAGTCGATGCATTTCAACAGAGTAATATGCTATGGATAAAGCTTCACGAAAGGGGCTGATAGAACATCAATATCACCAAGCGTGGATACAAAATTAAGAATGGTTAATGTGGCATATCCATGAAACCAAAGCAACAAACTAGCCTGACGGAATCCCATACATTCCATTCTAACGGTATATCGATATCATTAGAAAATCGATGCATAACCAAAAAAGAAAACTTCAGGGCTATATATATATATATGGCTGCTTAAATCACAGAGAAGGAATTCGAAATACCACCAAAACTCTGACCAGCTAATCATGGTACACATAAAAACTTTAGTCACAACGGTTGTGTTGAGGACATAACACTAAAGATAATAAAGTATAAAAACAAAATTAGAAAGCATTAAATGAACTTTAGCGGACTGGTGCAGGTATTTTCTATTCTATCCTCTTACAAGTTAGAAGCAAAGTATTCCAATATTAATATTCAGATCAAACCTGTAATTTGCTCTTTCGTCAAGCATCCTTTTCCGTTCTGCTTCTTCTCTAGAGACCTCCAACATTTTAGCCTTCAAATCTTTTCTTTGCCTCCTCACCATGTTCCTCAATCTCTCAACCTCCTTTGCAGCTAACTCCCTTTCCTGCAATGCACTGTCTCTACCCTCTGCATAACTCGAACTCTCCCCAGTCACTATCTTTTCCTTCCGCCTTCCTTTGCCCTTACTCTCTTCCTTCCCAGGATTTAGAGAACTAGCATTGCTGCTCCCTCCATGAACCGTAATATTCCGCCTAATTCTCTCCACTGTCTTCTCCGATTTCACTCGGTTTATCAAAAAATTCCAAATAGGTAGCATGTTCCCTCTGCAAATCTTCCTTATAGCATCAATAGAAGGAACATGGGATTTGCTTGATCCACTATACGGACCTAATTGCCTGTACCCCATTTCCTTCTGTAACCATTCTAATATTGCCTCCGGTGTCGGAGCTGAGCTCGATAAACTCTGCATTCCTCTACAACTACAATATCTAACCAATCCCTCAAATCTTCAGGAAACTTCCGAACTTTTCAACTCATACTTTGAGAATCAGAACAGAAACGTCGAGAAATACATAGATTAAATCGAGCGAAAAGAGAAGTACATAGACGCGTTTAACCTAATCAATTCGACGAAATGGAGCAATTATCGAGTGATTTGATAATCAAATGAAGAAAGCGACAGGAGAATGAAGTAGACGAACAGATCTGGAATCCCGAAGAATAATCTCGTCGGTTCCGGTGACGGAGAAATGAATTTGGAAAGAGATATTTCAAAATTAGAGGTCCCGCTTGTTGCTTGGATTTGCAATTTGAAGGAAACAACTCGAATTTTTCTGCAAGTGTTCGACTGTTGAAATGTGAAACTCACGCGTGCTCCTAGATTTGAAAATTTTAACCGGGTCAGGCTCGGGTATTAGGTTTATCCAGGTAGGATTCGGGTATTAAGTGTAACCGGGTCGAACTGGTAATACAAAAAAATATAGAGATCAAAATTAGAATAACATAACTTATAATCAAAACATTAGGGTCAAATTGAATTTTATATAAAACTAATGACGGTTTTCGAATCTTTAATGTTTTCCTGGTTAAATTTCTTGATTAAAAAACCCAAGTTCAATTCAAGTGTGAAAACTCAAATAAACCAGGTAATACAAAATCATTATGGGTCAAATTTTGAATAGCTTAAACTGGTTATCAAAACATTTAGGGTCAAAATTGAATTTATATAAAATTAAAGGGACAGTTCCCGAAACTTTAATGCTTTCCTGGTTAAATTTCTCGATCAAAAACCCAGGATCAAGTTGCTTCTTGTTTTGTTAGGGTTTTGTTTCACACTCTCAAATCGGAATTTTCAAAACTATGACGACGGAGCTAGTAACGCCGGGAGATATAATCGGGAATGCAACTGAGCTTAAAGCTGGAAAAGGAGCTTACGTCAACGACTCAACCATCTACGCTTCCCTCACAGGAACTCGTCGAATTGTTTCTTCTCTTCCCGAATCACTTGACCAGGTTTCGTCTTTATTCCAAGTTTTTCAATTGATTGGTTCGTCTGTTACATTTGATAAATCTGGATAAACCTCTGAGAAATCATTGGATTGTTATAGTTTCTATTTGTAATTGTGAATTCGGATGTGTATTTCTTTTGACCTAATCTCCTGTTTCTTTGTAATTATATGGCAATGCAAATAAATATATTATTCATAGCTTCTTGTTTTGGTGATTAACTTATTGGATCATAACAATGGCAAAGCAGAGAGCTATTGTGGAAGTTACAGGTCACAAGGCACATGGTCTTATTCCAGAGCCTGGTTCTGTTGTCATAGGAAGGGTGAGTCATTGGATTTTATTGATGCCTATACTAAAAAAACAAAGTAGTTTGATCCTTATTCTGTGTTATAGGTGACTAAAGTTATGGCCCGTATGGTGTCTGTTGATATCCTCTGTGTTGGCTCAAAGGCCGTTTGCGAAAAGTTCGCTGGCATAATCAGGTGAAAATTCTCGGTTTATTTCAAAGTTTAGTTCTTTTCTTTTTGATGTTTTCATCTAACTTGTGTTTGCTCTTTCAAAGGCAACAAGATGTTAGAGCGACAGAGATTGATAAAGTTGACATGCATTTGTCTTTCCATGCTGGTGACATTGTTAGAGCTATGGTTGTATCCTTTGCGCGCCCAGGATTGTGTCTAATAGTATTTTTAGTATTTTTTACAGTTTAGCTTTGGGTTTAGGATCTGGCCAGTGTTTAACATAACTTACAGAGGAAATACATTTCTAAGATTTGGTATATTATGCCATCCATTTTCTCCTTTTTCACTCACACATCTTCTATATTTTAATTCAAATGTAGATAAGTTGTAGTCTATATAATAGTATATGATGTTTTGAGGGATAACATCTGAAGGTGCCTTAACTTTGGACTCTTAAAGCTGTCTCTTGGTGATGCACGGGCTTACTATTTATCAACTGCTAAGAATGAACTTGGTGTGGTCTCAGCAGAAAGTGCTGCAGGTAACATTTTTTTTCCTTTATCAATAGTGTAATACATTTCCAAACTTGTAGTTCTCATTATGGAATTATGAGTGAGTATCAACCATTTCGTTATGGAATTGTAGTATGTTAATATGTAGATGCATTTGTTTCTTTTGGATACATTATGAAGTGTATTTCCTTCTGAGTAATCTAAAAGTTTCCATGGTCTGGTGATTTTGCAGGGGAAACAATGGTTCCGATAAGTTGGACAGAGATGCAGTGTCCCTTGTCGGGCCAAACCGAGCAGAGAAAAGTTGCCAAGGTGGGTAGTTGAATTCAAGACGATATACTTGGCTTCTCTCACATAATGAGGTGTGGTGGTCTCTGAAACACGAAAGACATTTCAGATTATTACAATTTTGGGCTCTTTTGACATCCGGTAACTTAAAAACTCGGTTATTTGGCGTAGAGATAAGCTTAGAGCAACTTGCCCTTATTCCTACATCAAGTTGTATTCAGGGTACTATTAATTAGTATACTTGCAAGTTCTTAACTCAAAAAGTCAAAAGCCTTTTGTTGTTCGAGACTATTTCAAATATCCACAGCGTAAAGACTTTTTTTTTGTTTGTTTATGTTTTCTTTTACAGAAAAAGAAAACATTTGATATAGAATTTGAACACAAATCCGTAACTTCAACTACATGAAACGGTAAGTTTAACTCGGAAGTTGGAACAGCTTGAAATAAATTTGATCGTCGCAATTTCTTGGTCACTGCTGCAAACTTATGAAAGGGCTTAAGAGAGAATGGAGTTTTGAGTTTCTTGGAACACCCCTACGCCAGAGTGTATGCTTCAGTGATTGGTATTTAAAAAGTATGGGTCAAAATTAGAAATTATCAAAACATTTAGGGTAAAAAAATTAAATATACGTAAAATTAAAGGACGATCTCCGAAACTTTCTGTTTTCTAGGTTAAATTTCGAATTTCGACCAAAACCTATGGATCAAAAAGGTAGAAGAAGACAAAGACAAGATAGGGAGAGAAAGGATCGCTATTATTCCGGGAAAATCATATTTCACTTTTTCGCCGGAAAAGTTTTCCACCAACCTGAAAATCTTCAATTAAGAATTAGTCAACAAATTAATACCGGAAAATTCCAGGCTTTCCTCAATAGATTTTTCTCTCTTGCTTCTGGATTTTCTCAGGTTTCTCTATCACAATTCACAAAGGTGATCATCCATTCCTCTGTTAATTTATTTTATTTTAAATTTGATGATTAAAGAATTTGGATACCATTAATTACTGATCGATAAGCTTTATGATCCCTTATTTTGGTTTCATCGGATTGATGATGCTTATCTGAAAGGTTGATGCTTTTGCTCGGACATGACAGAAAAAATCTTCTTCTTTTTTTTAAACTACAGAATTCTAACTTTTTTATATTTTTGGAATCATTGCGTTGCATTGTTTTAGTTATTCATTTGGTTTTAGAAATGTAATTTTTATCTGTTTCTCTTACAGGTGATTCAACTGTGAGAACAAGAGCTTTTGTACCAAGAAGAGAGAGGATTCTGTTTTCCGTGAGGCAGTGAAAAATCTTCTGTGAAATTGGCTTCCTCTCTCATTCTAACTTAAGCTTCTGTGAAATTTGAAAACTTTGAGGTTGGAAGTTTTGATTTTGAAGATATGGGTGCCTTCTGTTGTTGTTTTCAAGTTGATCTCTTTGAGAGTTATGTCAATGCAAACACTTCCTTGACTAGGAACTGTCCATGCCTCAATTGCTTCCTCCAGAGTTTCATGGATATGGTAATGTCTTCACCTTCATCTTCGAATTATTTTAGCAAGCATCAAAACCTAATATCTTCTTATGCTTGTTGAAACATTTTCTTGTTTAGGTGTCAATTACAAGTTTACATATTTGTTTCAGTCTCATATTGCAAATTTAGGAGATACGAGTTATGGTTTTGTTTAAATTTATGTTATACCTTCACCGTCGAGAAACGAAAGAAGGCTTCGTCTTCGAATCATGTACTCCTTTGTATTCGAATATCTTCTTATGCTTGTTGAAGCATTTTCTTGATTGGGTGTCAATTACAAGTATATATCTTTGTTTGGGTCTCATATTGCAAATTGAGGAGATTAGAGTTACGGTTTTGTTTAAATTTAAGTTATACCTTCGTCTTCAAATCATGTACTCCTTTGTATTTGAACATCTTCTTACGCTTGTTGAGGCATTTTCTTGATTGGGTATCAATTACAAGTGTAAATCTTTGTTTGAGTCTCATATTGCGAATTTGGGAGACACGAGTTACGGTTTTGTTGAATCTTATGTTATACCTCTTTTGTAGTATACTTCGTTATTTAATAGAGGGGGAATGCAACAAATACCTTCAACAGTCGAGACTTTTTCAGTGATGAATTCAACAACTGAACTAGATGACTCTTTGTCTAATGTGTATCATTCTCCTCCGAGACCGTTGCCTTACGATGCTGATCCTAGATACTTTCGTTTTGCGAAAGGGTCAAGCCATTCAGGTGAAGAATCAGAACCATTAAAAGGTGATACTGAAATGAGTTCTGAAGCTTTGGATAGTGGTGGAACCAAATGGAGTGAGTCTGATTGTGAAGATGGTTCGAAAGAAGTGTATTCAAAAGGTTCACCAACTATTGAAAAGTCGAAAACAATGCCCGGGATAGAAAGTTATTATGCAGAATCGGATGACGAGGATATCTGTCCAACCTGCCTTGATGGTAAAGCTAAAAAAACTAGTTTGATTGCTATATTATTTTCATTTGAATATATTTTTATATGGATTATCGCAATGTGCAGATTACACTCCAGCGAATCCAAAGATAATGACCAAATGTTCTCACCATTTTCATCTTAGCTGTATTTATGAATGGATGGAGAGAAGTGAAACTTGTCCCGTCTGTGGAATGGTAACTCGTCGCTTTCTACTAAATGTTAATCTCGGATTTGGTTGAATGTTCCATCAATCTCCTTCATAGATATTAAAATGCATCAATCTGTATTAGAATTTGTTATCTCTATTTTAAGCATTTGAATTTAACATAAATGAATGGACCGGTCATAGGAAGATAAGTTACTTTGGAGACAATTCATCCTTACCCTTTTTTTCAATCTAATTTTTCAGGTGATGGCATTTGATGAAACTTGTTAGCATTGTTATATAAGGACCTGCTCAAAGAACAACAAGGAGTTGAGTCATGCTCAATAAAATAAACAGAGAGAAATGTACATAAAACTTCTGTGAATATCCAGATGCCTTTAACAGTAAATATGAGAATTTGTGATGTTTCTTAATTTTGTAGACTCATATACAGACATTTATCTTCAAGAAGATTACTGGAATGGAAAAAGTTTGAATCTTTCAACAATTTTTGTGTCTAGAACATGATTTCTTTTAGACCCTATTAACAGATAGTCTTTTGTATTTCTGAAATCAGAGCAAAAAGAAGAAGAATGCTGTGTACATTTTAAATCAACCGTTGGACTAACCCATCAAAGACCAAATCTTAATGAATTATTACACCTAAGTTCTTGAAAAAGTCAGAATTCAAAACTCATACAACAGAAACAAATCATCTCTATGCACATAATAAAACTTCAACAATCATTTTTTGTGTGTTTTAAGCTGAGGCCGCTTCAAATGCACTCTGGAATGTCTCGGGAGGTTGTGCACCACTCAGTTTCTGATACGTGTAGAAAACAGAAATGGATTTTTATAGATAAATGGAACTGGATTTATAAAGAAACCTGATGAATTTGATAATGGAGCTCCTCCCACTCCCCCTTAAGACTCACCACAAATTAATCGATAATCCTCTCTAACTCTCTTCGATAATATATATAGACATAGATTAGACAGATAGCCTAAACAAACCATTGCTACTTTCACAATAACCATTGGTTAATTTGCAACCTTAGTAAATAAACCATTTAACCCTCCAATTCCCTGCTTCTGTCAATACCCGCTGTCCAAAATTCACCTTGTCCTCAAGGTGAGATCAGAAAATGACTTTGTGTCTGCTATCAACTCTTTGTTGTAGTACGACCTTGTGTGCTCTTTCAACAGGGATTTAAACTTCAACTTTGTGATGTTAAAGTGTTAATGATATTGCTTTTCTCTTCCTATGGGGATAACAGTAACCCTCATGAAGTTCTTTTCATGGTAATTTATGGGAATCTTCCAAGGCTGCATTTCAAGTATCCTACAACCCAGAAGACCAATGCTTTGGCATACAAAGTCTCATTGCTAACTGAATCCAACAAACTGTTGCAGTAAGTTGGTGTTCCAGCGCAAGAACAAATCACCAGGTTAAACTTCCAATCTCTGGACTGATTTTCAGAAATATGCACAGCAAACAGACAAACGTTTTTGAACGTTTTCATCTTCCATCCTTTGTTGTTCTTCCTTGATTTCATATGCTTCTTTTCTCTGGTCTTTCTTCTAGAAACATGGTCAACAAGAGCTCTCATTTTGGGAAAAGTAAAGAGCCATACTACCTCCTCCTTCTTGTGCTTGTGGCTGATCTCGTGTCTCTTCCCGCTATTCCAAAACATCTTATTTTTGGCTGTTCCGACTCCTGCAATTATCCTATCAATGATCACTTGCTGAATCTGGCTGTCTCATTCTGCTAAAAACACACATCACTCTTTATCTCCTTCATTTCTGCCCTTTTCTTCTTCTTAGGTAACATTAACGGCCATGTTTTGTCAGCCACTTGCTAAGCCCTAATGTTTCTCATGTGACCAAAGCATGTTAGCCTCTGTGATTATCTCACTGTCCAAGTTTTGTGACCTTTGAAGTTGTTTTACTTCAGAATTTGAAGTAGTTTCTCTAGTTACAAGACTCATGCTTTGTATTTAAAGCTAGTGAACTTGTTGTAAAATCTCTTCTTTTTCCTCCTCAGTTGGTTACTATTAGATAGAATATTCTCTCATAACTGTTTTACGGTAAATAGATTTTAAATAGATTTAGTAGCTCCTCAGATCATGGGAATGAGTTTGTAAATCCTCTTTATATTGAAGTAATGAACAGACGAATCCTCATGGAGATTCATAACATCTTTCATGGAGAGAACTGTTTCATACTCACTGCCTCAGTTTCGATGTTCTCGGCCACATCGACGACACCCTTCTCCCTGCTAATGATGATGATATTGCCTGGAAGAAGCATGATGGTATCATCAAGTTGTGGCTCTACGGAACGTTGTCAACTAAAATGTTTCAGTGTTCTTTTATCACATGATCAACATCTCGTCAAATCTGGTTGCGCATTGAAAACCAGTTCCGAAACAACAAAGATGCTCGTGCCTTACGTCTGGATAACGAGCTTCACACAAAAGAAATTGGTGAAATGAAAGTCGCCGACTACTGCAGTTCAATGAAGAAACTCGCTGACTCACTCAGCAATGTTGATGCTCCGGTTCAAGATTGAACTCTGGTTATGTACATCCTAAATGGCTTAAATGCAAAATTCGACAACATAATCAATGTAATCAAACATCGACAACCACTTCCAAGTTTCGATAATGCCACTTCCATGCTACTTGATGAAGAAGATCGTCTAAGAAAGGCCATAAAACTGAATCCCACACACACTGATCACTCGTCCTCCTCCACAGTTCCAGCTGTTTCTGAGGTTAATACTCTCAACAAATCATCAATCAACAGTCTCGGGGTAGGGGCAGAGGACAGTCATATCCAATATGGAATGCTCCGTTTTGGCCACCACCCTACCCAATGTGGCAACAACAGTGGGGCTACCCTCCTAACGCAATGCCTCCGAGTGATCAAGGACATGGAGTTATGGGACCCAGACCCTCATTCACTTCGTACAATAACACTAATCAGCACCTTGGAAACAACAAGTACGAAACACCAACTGACTTCGCTCAGATATTTAATATTTTATCACTCCAAGATCCGGCCGACGCTCAGTGGTATATGGACTCCGGGGAAACATCTCATCTAACCTCAGGCGCAGGTATGAACTTCCAACAAATTTTTAATTCAAGTATCAGAAAATCTGTTGTTGTTGGCAACGGAAGTAGCATTCCGATTGCTGCTTCTGGCACCATTGAGTTCTCTCTAAACCTCACCCCTTATATCTTCAAAACACTCTTGTCACACCCGATATTATTAAAAACCTTGTCTCGGTTCGTCGATTTACACGTTATAATACATGTTCCATTGAGTTTGACCCATTTGGTTTTTCTATAAAGGATCTTCACACCAAGAAGACTCTTCTTCGCAGTGACAGTATGAGAGATCTTTATCCAGTCTTTCCTCCTTTCAATAAGAGCCAAGCTCAAGTTTCAGCTTTCATTTCTCAGTCTTCTGACGTCTGGCATCAATGACTTGCTCATCCAAACAATAACACATTGAAGTCTTTGATTTCATCTTTGCATTTTCAATGTAATAAAAAGAAATTTCCAATAACTTGTAATGCTTGTCAACTCGGAAAGCATGTCAAGCTTCCTTTCTATTCATCAATAAACACAGTTTCTTCTCCCTTTGAAATTATTCATTCTGATTTGTGGATCTCACTGGTCCCAAGTATTTCAGGAATACGTTACTATGTTCTATTTCTCGATCAATTTTCTCATTTTTTGTGGGTGTATCCTTTAAGACGAAAGAGTAAAGTATTCTCAAAATTCACTAAATTTCAAACCTTTGTCAAGACTCAATTCAAAACCAACATTCAATCTCTTCAATGTGATAATGGGGGTGAGTACAATAACTCCCAATTTCATGAGTTCTTTGCGACAAACGGTATTCAATTTCATTTTTCATGTCCACATATCTCAACAAAATGCTAGATCGGAGCGTATGATTCGAACCATCAACAATTCGGTTCGAACTCTTCTGATTCACGCCCATTTACCAACCTATTTTGGGTAGAAGCGCTCCATAGTGTTGTTCATATACTCAACCTTCTACCCTCTTCTTCCATTGACAACAAAATACCTTTCTCGGTTCTGTTCAACAAGGCACCATCGTACTCACACCTTCGGGTTTTTGGCTGCCTCTGTTATTCCCACACAAACACCAAGAACAAACTCGAGCCTCGTTCAGCTCCTTCCATTTTTCTTGGTAATCCACTTCTTCACAGGGGATATCGGTGTTTCATTATCAAGACACGTCAAATTGTAATTTCACGTCATGTTACATTTGATGAATCTACATTCCCCTATCAAATCAAAAACTCACAAACAGCCACATCCTATGATTTTCTCCAGCCTGAAACAGAGCCTTTCCCACTACAAAAACAGATTTTCATCTCGTCTTCACTACCTTCTCCTCCGCCGTCTCCACCTCCGGTCGAGCTTTCGGCACCAACTCCACCTTCGGTTATACCTCAAAAAAACCGTATTGTCACTAGATCTCAACAAGGTATTCGAAAACAAAAACAAATCCTTTCTCTAAATATTGACTCTGTTTCGACAATTCCTAAACGATTTTGTCAAGCTCTTTTGGATCAAAACTGGAATCTATCAATGACAGGTGAATACAATGCTTTGATTAAAAATAGCACTTGGAATCTAGTGCCTAAACCTGCAGGTAAGAATGTCGTCAATGCAATCTGGCTACAAACATAAATACAAGGCAGATGGTTCCTTAGCTCGTTACAAATCCAGGTTAGTGGCTAACGGCAAAACGCAGGAATATGTTGACTTTGATGAGACGTTCCATCCTGTGGTGAAACTAGCAACCATACGAGCTGTTCTTAACTTTTTTGTTGAACGACAATGGCCGATTAATCAGCTAGATGTTCAGAATGCCTTTTTACATGGAACTCTCGTAGAAACCGTATATATGCATCAGCCTCCATGGTTTGTAAACAAAGAGCATCCAGACCATGTTTTCCTTTTAAACAAAGCTATTTACGGTTGGAAACAGGAACCTCGGGCCTGGAATGCACGATTTGCAACATATATAAAAAATTCTGGGTTTTCTTCAAAGTAAGTGTGATGCATCTCTGTTTGTCTATTGACAGGACTCGGAAATGGCCTACTTGCTGCTGTATGTCGATGACATTGTACTCACAGCCTCGTCTTCTTCAGTGTTGTAGTGAGTAATTTTTTCCTTAAAGCAAGACTTTTCGATGATAGACTTAAGCAACATCAGTTTCTTTCTCGGCAAATCAGCTGAATACAATGATAATGATCTGATTTTGTGTCAGGAAAAATATGCAACAGACATTCTCGTTAGAGAAAATATGCAAGAATGTAAGCCATGTTCTATACCTGTTGATCTTAAGTCAAAGCTAGAGGAAACAGTTGGTCCAAAAGTTCAAAATCCAACACTTTATCGAAGCTTAGCTGGATCGTTGCAATATTTGACCTTTACAAGACCAGATATCTACTATGTTGTACAACAGGTCTGCCTCTTCATGCATGATCCACAGGAAAGTCACCTTCAGGCACTCCGACGCATCATTCGCTATGTTCAAGGGACAAAAAAACACGGTCTGCAAATCGCAAAGTCACCATCGGTTCAACTCACACGGTCTGCTCTGATGTAGAGTAGGCTGGCTGTCCGTCTACGCGAAGATCGAGCTATGGCTACTGTGTTTATCTAGGAGATACACTCATCTCTTGGTCTTCGAAATGTCAGGCTACAATCTTTAGATCAAGTGCATAAGCAGAGTACAAAGTTGTTGCTAATGTTGTTTCCGAAATTTGCTGGCTACGCAATCTCTTACTTGAGTTGCATTGTCCTCTCAAGAGTGCTACCATTTTTTTTGCGACAATATAAGTGCAGTGTACCTCTCAACAAACCCAATTCAGCATCAACAAACCAAACATGTTGAAATCGATATTCATTTTGTTCGTGAAAAAGTAGCAAAAGGCGAAGTACGTGTCTTTCACATCCCGGCGTCGCATCAATATGCTGACATCTTCACAAAAGGACAACCTTCCTCTCTTTTCAACCAGTTTAAATCCAGTTTTGGCGTCATCACTTGACCGACACTTTGACTGCGGGAGGGTATTAGATAGAATATTCTCTCAGAACTGTTTTACGGTAAATAGATTTCAAATAGATTTAATAGTTCCTGAGATCATGGGAATGAGTTTGTAAATCTTCTTTATATTGAAGTAATGAACAGATGACTCCTCACGGAAATTCATAACATCTTTCAATTACTAGAGCCTCTGTTTATCTTCTTCTGCCTTTGAAACGACTTCTTCTTCTTCCTTTTTTATTGTCAAACACTTGGTGGGTGTTTCGAGACATTGTGACACATGTGGTTAGCTTACCAAATTGGTTTTCCAATCCGTTGTGGATAAATTTATTCTTTTCTGTCGGGTTGAGATATGAAATTTTCAACGCTCAAATAATTTTTCAGAAGAAATTGAGGCTATTTCTCTAAGATGATTTACAATCGATGTGTTTTCGGTTTATGTAAAAAGTATATTATATCCTCAAAAAACATTGGCTATCTTATCTTTATAAAATTCTAAGTATCCGTTTTAGATTTTTATAATTTTGTTGATATAGTCGTGTCTGATCATGTAAATAAATTTTATTTTTCAACATTTAAAATCTCAACAATTGCACATATTGTATTGACCTTTGTTCGAGTCTATTTTTATTTTATAAATGACAAGCTGAGGAAAGAATCATTCAAAAAATTAAACCATATATGTATAATTAATTTGTGGAACTATAGATATGATCGCCAACACTTGACATTTTCAAACTTCAAGTGCATCATATTTCATTGATATTTTACTTTTTAATGTTCACTTTATTTATTTTTCAATTAAAATATTATCACACCATTGAACACCGTCTGTGGAGGGAACACAATTAGACAATTTTTAACCATTTTAAGAATTAAGTTGATCATTCATACGGACTAGTTCAACACCTAAACTTATCTATAAATTGAGATCTATGTCTCATAAGTTTCTCATCGCTCCATTAAAACCTCATTCAAGAAACAAAAACCCTACATCTCCTCAAAGAATTGCTTCAACTCGTATACAGCAATGAAGAGTCTCTCATTTCTTGCAATTCTATCTCTCTTGGCTATAACACTTTCATTAACCAATGCTTCGGACCCAAGCCCTCTTCAGGACTTCTGCGTCGCCGTCAACACCTCAGCAAATGCCGGTATGTATATTAGTCACTTCCTAATCATTGTTAAGTACACTTTTTACTTTGATTATTATGAGAAAGCATTAAATTCTTACACTTTTTTTCTTTGATTACTATGTTCAGTGTTTGTCAACGGAAAGTTTTGCAAAGACCCAAAGCTTGTGACCGCGGATGACTTCTATTTCCCACAGCTCAAAGAAGGAACACCTAATCAAAAAACTGGGTCTATCGTGACACCAGTCAATGTTGACAACCTTCCAGGGTTAAACACCCTTGGAATCTCACTTGTCCGTATTGATTATGCAGTTAACGGACAGAACCCACCTCACACCCACCCACGTGCCACTGAGATCTTGTACGTCGCAGAAGGAACCCTTTTAGTTGGGTTTGTCACGTCAAACCCAGGCAATCGCTTCTTCCAAAAAACGCTATACCCAGGAGATATATTTGTGTTTCCAGAGGGACTTATCCATTTCCAAGCAAACGTTGGCTATTCAAAAGCGGTTGCATTCGCTGGTCTGAGTAGCCAAAACCCAGGTGTCATCACTATTGCCAACACCGTGTTTGGTTCTGACCCACAGATAAACCCAAGTATTCTTGCAACTGCGTTCCAGTTGGACCCTAAGGTTGTCGTGGATCTACAGGTTAAGTTCAAAAAACCATAATAATATTGTGCTTTCATTTGCTTTTTATTTTATTTACCTACGCCTGAATAAAGATCTTGTATTATGCGTTCTTAGTATCATGACATGATATGTCTGTCGGTGCTTTTTCCTTGATCAAATTCTAAATAAATCAATGTTTTATGTTTATTTTTCTTAATTTTGGAAAGTTACGGAAAATTTATACATGTTTAATTTGTGACGGAGTTCTCTTTCACAAAACAATTATTTAAGTCCATCAGATTATAAAAGTTTTATGAATTTACGACGACCACATCATGATGTTAGTAAACGACGAGACTAGAGACTTTTTCACAAAAATATGAACCAACATTCGGCCAGCACTATCGAGAGATTAACTCCAATAAATTCATGATATGAAGATAGTTATATATAAAACATCAACAAACTACTAATCCCTAAATCTTTAAATCCTCAAATTTGAAAAGTATGACGATCCTCGAGTTTCTGTCATGCTATCCGATGGAGACCACAAAATTTCTAATGGAATTACACCAAAATTTTGCTATTGCATTAGTTAACTTGAAAAGAAAGTAGAAAATGACATTCGATAGAGTCAGATTAATTGACATAATCAGAACTTTTCTTTTTAAAATAAAATGTAAAATTTATTCAAAAGTTTTTTTTACATCAAATGCATCGAATTTTTATGAACATATTTGAAAAAAAATTGTTATCTAGTTGCAAACCACATCTCTATTCTTTTGTGATATCGTACGTCATTCCATAACAGAAATATTCGATAGTTTGTTATAAATTTATTTATCTATGAATTTGACTAGTTGATTATGGTGAGAAGCTCTTTCTTTGTGTCTTCTACCATTTCTATCGTATATATTGATATTTGAAAAACGTATCTTCATGTCTTCTACCATTTCTACCTACCATATCTCGCCTTGCATCCTGGGCCTGAATGTGAACACTCTATGCTGTCTCTGCTCTGTCTTCCACGAGAACAGAGACCATCTTTTGCTTAGATGCGACTATAGTGACTTGATCTAGCAAGCAGTGCTTCACAAACTAGGCCTCTCACCTCACTCTTTCACACTTGGGACTCTCTGATTGCCTGGACAGAGATTGGTATTCGCTCATCTCCGTCTTTTCTAGTAATGTTTCTCACTCCGTTGTGTACAACATTTGGAAGGAACATAACAAGAGGATTCATCTTCAACAAGCTTCACCTGTGTAGAATTAGGTTATCCAAACTTGCTTGCTTTATTCTTATGCACATACCTCTTATTTATACAAAGACTCAGCCTCAAAGATTATGGACTATTTCCAAAACTTTAGACTAAAGATATAAACAAGTTTCTATTCTATAGATTTACAATACTTATCGGAATAGGAGCATTAACATTATCACAATAACCTGCTTCGATCGTTGTCAAGACCATTGATAAGCAGATCCAAAACAGAATCAATGCCGAAAGGACCCGGAAGAAATTCAGAAATCTTATGGCATCTTGGCTTCAAAGGGAATAGCTCCCGTTGTTAGCCTCTCTAATTCTAATTGTGGTCCCTTGTTATTTATTTATTTTTTGGCAATGACACAAATTAACTTTAGATGGTTATTATTTGTAAAGCTAAACCAGTTCATTTTTCTTTTAATGATATTTACATTGATATAAAAAACAGAAAATTTATTAATTGTGAACCAAAAGAAACTCATCTAGAAATTTTAATTTAGACAAAAATATGCCAAAGTGAAGTCAATGTTTGACCAACAGAAAATGGGCATCGCTAATTCCTCTAGAAGTTTCATCTCAAAAACTTGAAAATTCATACTTGAAAGTGCATATGAAAAATATCTCACATCAAAAATGTGATAGGATTTTGAGTATATATAACTTACTTAAGAGTGTCAGTTGTTTTTTGAACTGGAAAGTCCATGAAGCTTAATCTAGATAACCATCTTAAAAGGCTTGAAATATGTATTTATTATCGTATGTTAAAACGTGATCTCTTTTTTATAACTATAAGATGCACCGAAACAGAATAAAAAGAACAAGAAGTTTCGAAGAAAATCACAATGATAATAAGTGGAGAATTCTTGGCTGGGTTGTTATGGGTGAGACACATATATTTGGCTAGTGTACGACGCTGGATTTACGACCGATGGGTTAATCAGAGCCGGTCTGAGGACATTACTATGAAACATTTGCATGATCCCTAATATTTTTGCTCAAATTTGGAGTTTACTATTTTAAATTTTTTAAAGTTTTTTTAACAAAATATCAAATATATGATTAAAAATGAGACAATAGCATAAAAATATATAAATTTTTATGAAATATAAAATTAAACTAGTAAAAAATTTATATATCAAAGAAATATAAAATACACTTTATCATTAGTTTATTTGTTTGAAAAAAAATTCATATCAAAAAGTTGTATTGTTATATTATATATATATATATATATCGTGTACGGAGCTCCAAAAATTTCAACCGACTCTGGTTTATATTTATGTGAAAAAGTAAATTATCTTCCAAAACACTAGCTATCTTATCATTATAATATATACATTGGTTTGACATAGTCTAGTCTTATCATCTAAAGAAACAATCAAACAAAACCAACAAAATGTAAACATTTTAAGAAACCCCAACACATTCACATTGACCGTTTGTTCGAGTCAGTGAACTAAATGACAAATTGAGGGAAGAATCATTCAAAAAATTAAACCCTTAACGTATAATTTGTTGAACTTTATTATATGATCGCCGAACCTTGCCATTTCAAACTTCAAGTGCATCATGTTTCTTTGGAGAATAGTTTTTTTAAGGCGAATTTTCTAATTCTTTGGAATTGAAATATTACCGCCATAAACATATTGTGTTAAGAAAATGCAATTTAGATACTTTTACAATTTCAAACACCAAGTTTATCATATAATTTCTTGGATTTGCAAGTGTATATATGGACTAGTTCAACACCTACACTCATCTATAAATTGAGGTCTATGTCTCCTAAGGTTTTTGCATCTCTTCATTACAACCATATTCAAGAAACAAAAACCATTCCTCTCTTCTAAGAATTGCTTCAACTAAATATGGCAATGAAAAGTCTCTCATTACTTGTAGTTCTATCTCTCTTGGCTATAACACTTCCATTAGCCATTGCTTCTGATCCAAGCCCACTTCAAGACTTCTGCGTCGCTGTCAACACCCCAGCGGATGGTGGTATGTACATGATGACTTCCTAATCAAGTTAATCTCATTTGTAAATTACTTCTCATTTCTTATATTCTCTTATTATTTGTTTATTTTTGTTCAGTTTTTGTGAACGGAAAGTTCTGCAAAGATCCAAAGCTCACGACCGCGGATGACTTCTTCTTCTCAGGACTTCACAATGCAAGACCCGTAACTAATGCAATCCAGTCAAATGTGACAGCCGTTAATGTTAACAACCTTCCAGGGTTAAACACCCTTGGAATCTCACTTGTCCGTATTGATTATGGAGTTTACGGACAGAACCCGCCTCACACCCACCCACGTGCCACTGAGATCTTGTATGTCGCGGAGGGAACGCTTCTAGTTGGGTTTGTCACGTCAAACCCAGACAATCGCCTCTTCACTAAAACGCTCAACATGGGTGATGTATTTGTGTTTCCAGAGGGACTTGTCCATTTCCAAGTGAACGTTGGTAAATATCCTGCGGTTGCATTCGCTGGTCTGAGCAGCCAAAACCCAGGTGTCATCACTATTGCCAACACTGTGTTTGGTTCTAACCCACAGATAGACCCAAGTATTCTTGCAACTGCGTTCCAGTTGGATCCTAAGATTGTCATGGATCTGCAGGTCAAGTTTAAACCAAAAAATTAATAATATCGTGGTTTCAGTTACTTTTACTCTATGTACCTCCTGCTGAATAAGGATCTTGTATTATCCACGTTAATTTTATCATGACATGATGTCTGTTGTTGCTTTTAAGGATCAAATTCTAAATAAATCAATGTTTTATGGTTTTAAAAATGGATAGCGTCATTTTGGAAATTCACGGAAAAATATTCTCTTTTGTGACGGATTTTTCTTTCACATACAATTATTTAAGTACATCAAATAGTTTTCTTTTCCATGAATTTACGATCACATTATTATGTTATTTAACAAGACCTAAGACTTTTTCACAAAAAACTTATGGACCCACATCGGGTCAGCACTAGCGAGAGATTACTCCATTTAAACTTATAATACGTATGAAGATAGTTATATATAAACCATCAACAAAATAAAAAGCCCCGAAATCCTTGAATCACTAAGTTTGAAAAGTATGAAAATCATGTTTTTTAGAAGCGAATATGTATTAGTGACATTTTTCTTGAGTTAAATTAGCAAAATGACCGTGAAGTAAATAATACCAACTCACAATGGTTTTGGCTGTTGAAATTGACAATTTTACCCTTTAAACACAGAGAATTTCACTTCTTCTTTTTCTTGATGTTGGCTCTCTCTCTCTCTTCCCTCCCTCTCAATATTACCACTGGTTCTCTTTCACTCCCAGTTTCATTGATTCTCTTATACTCCCTTACCTCGATTTAACCGTCTTTTTCTTTAACGTCTTCTCCACCTTGTTCTTGAAAGAAAGCTTAAAAGCTTTAGAAGATGAAAGATAAGAACTTTATTGATTCATTTCTCTCTGTATTTCGTCATTACAAAGTTTATGCTTTTATAAGCTTTTCATAAAACTATGGATAAGATTGACAGCTCGATTCCTTAATGCCGTTGGCGATTGCTTTTGCTTTATTACACGTTTTGATTTTGCAATGCATCGAACATGTTCTCTGTCTTGATTCAGAATCTCGTACCTTCGTTTGCCAGCTTGAATTTTGTTTTGTTTTTATCTTCTTTTGCAGGTTTACGTTGAAGATGAAGTTGCAGCAGATCCTCTGTTTGGAGCAGAGTCTTTGGTTCTAAAGCTTGAAATGAAGACTTGTTTTGAAGTAGAGTCTTCGATACTGAAGCTTGAAGTGAAGACTTGTTTTGAGCTAGAGACTTTGCTATCCAGATTGTCTTCAATGGCTTCCTCTGTTTCTCTGCATATGCTGCTGCCTTGATACTCCCCCTCAAACTTTACTTTGGTGGAGAGTCAACGCCAAGTTTGAATCTTAAGTTGCAGAAAGGAGAGGTTGGAAGTGATTTGGTAAAAATGTCTGCGATTTGATGATATCGAAGGATGTGTTTGACTATCAAAGTTCCCAGAGCAACCTTTTCCCTGACATAATGATGATCAGTATCAAAATATTTTGTTCTGGCATGGAAGGCTGGATTTGCAGTAAGGTACATTGCGGATAAATTGTCACAGTATAGTATGAGTTGTCATTGAGAGGTATACCAACGTCTCTCATAACTGAACCTATCCATTTTAACTCTCAAGCAACTTCAGACAAGCTTATGTATTCTGCTTCAGTTGAGCTCTACGAGATGGTAGGCTGCTTCTTGGAAGACCAGGGGATCAAGTTGTTGCCGAGATAGGTGCAAAAGCCTCCAGTAGATTTCCTTGTAATTTTACATCCAAAGTCACTATCACTGTATGCACTCAATGTATAGTTTGTATTTTGATTGAAGTTGATTCCCATTGCAACAGTTCCTTTGATGTATCTAAGAATCCTTTTTAGAAGCTTGAAATCAGAAACTGATGGAGCATGCATCTTTTGACATACGTATTTAACTGAAAATTGTATGTCTGGTCTAGTAAGCGTGAGGTATTGGAATTTACCTGCAAGGCTTCTGAAGTAAGTTGGCTCAGCAAATAGATCTTGTTCTTTCTTTTCATCAGTGTCTTTGTCAAGCTACAGCGGTAAAGGAGTTAATATAGGCAGACAATCATTCATTGCAGCAACAACAAGCAGATCCTCTGCATACTTTTCATGAGATAAAAACATTCCATCAGCATGTCTTTGAGCTTGTATTCTCAAGAAGTAATGAAACTCTCCCATATCCTTCATTCTAAACTGTTTATTCAATTCTTCAAACAAGTTTGTCATTACCATCGATTCATTACCTGTAATGGTCATGTCGTCTACATAGAGAAGTAGAAGAATGGTGTCCTTATTTTGATTGTAAACGAATAAGGATGAATCGGAGAGACTGCATGTAAAACCAAATTCCAACAAGAAGTTACTAAATTTATCAAACTATGCTCTTGGGGACTGTTTTAAACCATATATAGACTTGTGCAACATGCAGACATGATCTGGGCTTCCTTCATTGATAAATCCAGCAGGTTGTTTCATGAAAACAGTTTCAGTGAGGTCACCTTGTAGAAAAGCGTTTCGCACATCCATTTGTTTAACTTTCCATTACATAGTTATAACAATATGGAGAACCACTCTAACTGTAGGAAACCTGACTACATGACTATAAGTCTCAAGATAGTCAATTCCTTCTTCTTGGTTGTAGCCTTGAGCCACAAGTCTTGCTCTTAGTTTATCCAGACTCCCATCATCATTTAACTTCACCCTGAAAACCCACTTACTGCCGAGAACATTCATATCTGGAAATGCTGGTACTAGAGACTAAGTTTTGGTCTCATAACAGTTTCTTAAGTCTTCTTCCATTGCCTCTTTCCATTGTGAATCTTTCAGAGCTTCAGAGACAGTCTTCGGCTGAGTGTATGAATCTTTAACAGTTAATAATGTGTACCTTGGATTAGGCTTAGTTATTCCTGTTTTAGACCTGGTGATCATTGGATGAAGACTTGTTGCAGAATCTTGATTTCTTTCAGGTGAAGAAGCAGAACTAGTATCAGGTGATGAGGAGAGAAATCGGTTGCCTATAGGATCAAGATCTAAGCTTGCCGTACACCCATGAATTTCTTCCTCATTAGAGATATGTTCTGCTTCTTCTCTGGTTTTTTGAGTATCATTTGATGAGATTTCTGCTTCATTGTTGTTTCTATTTTCAATTGTGTCTGTAAGTTGAAAGCTTGATGAAACTCTATTTAAATGAAGTGGAGGAATAACTGAAGAAGTCACTAGAGGCATGAAGCTAGAAAGAGGAGTTCTATTAGTTTCATTTTGCAAATTTACAGAAGTTGGTGATATGCGCTTTTCCCAAGCTTCTAGTAACACACTGCGTTTTTGACTGAGAGGCTGCTTGTAAATATTTCCAAAAGGCAAGTCTTCTTCATCAAACAATACGTGTCTGCTTATGTATACACAACTTTTTGGTGGGTAAAGACATCAGTAACCCTTGTATTTCTCATTATAACCTAGCATAACACATTTGAGCAACTTGGGATCAAATTTGTTACTTGCATAGGCCCTGAGAGATGGATAACAAGTGCAACCAAAGGTTCTAAGAGCAGAGTAGTCTGGAGCTTTTCGATTTAAAACTTCATAAGGACTCTGATTGTTGGCAGTAATAGATGATGGGAGAAATTTAATCAAGAAGCTAGCTGTAAAGAAGGCTTCTACCCAATATTTGTGAGGAACTTTGCTTTGATAAACCATTGACAGTCCCAACTCGGTAATGTGCATATGTTTACATTCGGCAAGTCCATTTTGTTGTGGAGTGTATGTACATGAGATAAACTGCCTTATACTAGAGTCTTGAAGATGTTGAGTGAATCTTTTATTTGTGAATTTACTTCCTCCATCACACTGCAAGATTCCTATCTTGGATTCAAACTGAGCTTCAACTAGTTTTTGAAACGAGATGAAGATAGAGTATAAGTCTGACTTATGCTTTAACAGATAGAACCAACAATATCTTGAGTAGTTATCAATAAGAATAGCATAATTTTGAAAACCTTGAATAGACATTATTGGAGAAGGACCTAGAGATCACAGTGTATCCTTTCTAAGGGCCTTGAAGCAGAAAAATTAGATGCAGAAAAAGGAAGACAACTACTCTTGCCTAACTGACACACTTCACACAGGTTGTGAGCAAGTTTATTGATACTTATTAACTTATTTTGAGAAATCAGCAACAGAAGCTTGTCATTAGGGTGTCCAAGTCTTCTATGCCACACTTCAAAGCTGGCTAAAGTTTGTCGATTTGAGAAGAAAGCTTGAAACTTGTGATCCTCCAGTATGTATAATCCTTTATTGTTTCTTCCCATTGTCAGCAACTTCTTTGTATCCTTGTCCTTAATACGAACCCCATTAGCATCAAACTTAACGGTACAGGGATAATCTGTTGTGAGTTTTGAAATTGAGAGAAGGGATTTTGCAATATCAGGACACACTAATACTTCATTTAGAGGAAGATTACATGATGTTGAAGGTAAGCTAGCTGATCCAACGTGAGTAATCGGTAAGAAATTCCCATCTCCAATAAGCACTGTGTCTGTCCCATGATAAGGTTGAGAGTGATTTAATCTTTGAGTTGTGTTAGTGATGTGAGCTGTAGCTCCAAAATCCGGATACCACTCATTTCTTGCCGCTTCAGTAACATCTGTTATATGCAGAGCAGTTAGAGCAGATGGAATGTCTTCAGTCTGATAGTTGTTGTTAAATCGATGCCAACATTTGAGAGCATGATGTCCTATCTTTTCGCAGATTTGACAAGTGGGTCTATTGTCACTTTTCATATGAAGCTTGAGATCCAAAAGATGAGGAAATTTGCTGGTGGAATCCTCTTCCTCTGATTGAAAATGATCATCTAGCTCTGTTACTAAAGCGACCATATAAACCTCTTCTTCCTTGATTGGTGTATCCATAAGAGGACCCAGTCCTAGCAGCATTAAATGAAAGATGAGGGGATACTGTAAGACCGGTTTCATACCCCATTAGTTTATTGTCATAGTTTGTAAGTCTTGGAACAACATCTTCAAAGGAAGGTCATGGTTTTGATAGGTTCGTATTCCCGACCAAGACCATGTAAAGCTGCGAATATCTTCATCTTCTCCAGGACTGAACTACCAATAGACGAACGCTGGTCACTGATATCCTTGATTTCCTTCAGATAAACAACCATAGTTTTGTCATTCTTAGAAACGGTCTGTAGTTTTCTCTGAAGTTCAAAAAGTCTTGAAGAAGACACTTTGTTAAAATGATTCGCCAAAGAACACCACACATCTCTTGCCGTAGGAGCATCCACAACCACGCTTATAATATCTTTAGAAAACGAGCCAAGAAGCCAGGATTTGACGATTTGGTCAGCTCTAACCCATAAAGAAAATTCTGGATTTGCAGTGTCTTCAAGCCTTCCGTCGATGGTAGGAACTGGTAACCTTTGTTTTGGTCTTGGAGTACCACCATTGATGAAGCCTAAGAGACCTTGTCCGGAGAGAAACGTCTCAAACTGGGATTTCCATAAGATATAGTTCTTCTCATTGAGTTTTATTGTAACACAGTTTGTAATATTTAATAAAAGTTGAGAATAAGATTCAAGAGCCATGGCTCTGATACTATGAAAGAAAGCTTAAAAGCTTTAGAAGATGAAAGATAAGAACTTTATTGATTCATTTCTCTCTGTATTTCGTCATTACAAAGTTTATGCTTTTATAAGCTTTTCATAAAACTATGGATAAGATTGACAGCTCGATTCCTTAATGCCGTTGGCGATTGCTTTTGCTTTATTACACGTTTTGATTTTGCAATGCATCGAACCATCGTGTTGTGGATCCGGAAATCTATTTTTGATGTAATAGATCAAAAATAAGATGGTAAGAGATCATCGGAGAGAGTTCCCGATTAATTTCCATCAATCCGGCAGTGGAGACGCACTGAATCAGATGGGTTCTTTTTCAACATATCCATCTCTTCTGAGTTTTAAAATTCCTTCTCCAACTTTCCAATTCCTTCTTCACCGTCACCGTCAACGAATTCACTCTCTTGTAAAACTTCAGCACCGATTTAACGGCAAAGGCTTCTATACCGGAATCAAAATCTCTAATCAAAGAGTTTATCGTTCGAGCAGACCGGGCTCTATATCTCACCTTCATGCCATCTCAGGATTCGTTAGCTTTTGTTAACGGAGTCGAAATTGTCTCCATGCCTGACCGGTTTTACTCAAAAGGAGGATTTGATGACGAGATCACAAAAGAAGATGTCGCCAACGGGATAGACAATTCAACTGCTTTCGAGACCGTTCACCGGATAAACGTAGGAGGACACATGGCCAGCGAAGTAGGTGATTCGGGAATGTTCCGAAGGTGGCTTCCCGATGATGACTTCCGACTTAGTATAAATTCAGGTATCACTCTAACCATGCCAGATGAAAAGATCAACTACACGGAGAAAAGTCCAGCGTACGATTGCTCCGGAAGATGTGTACAAGCACGTCTCGCTCAATGGGGACAATGCTAGGCTAAATCTGAATTTCAACCTGACATGGTTACTTACCGTCGACGCTTGGTTTAACTACCTCGTGAGGCTTCATTTCTGTGAAACTCTTCCCGAAGTGAACAAACTGAACCAACGCGTCTTCTCAATCTTCATCGGACATCAGATGGTTAAGAAAAAGATGAATTTAATTCTTTTGAGCGGTGGTTATCAGATTCCTGTATATCTAGATTTCAATGTATATGTTAGTTCTGAAAGTGGGCCGAGACCTGATCTACGACTTGACTTGTATCCTTTGGCGGATTATGACGCTATTCTGAATGGTGTAGAGATTCTCAAACAGAATAATCATGGGGGTAGTCTTGCCGGACCTAATCCAAATCCTCCAGTATCAACGGGTTTAGTAAAGCCACCAAAAAAAGTCAAGTCACATGTTTGGTGATAATTCTCATAGTCACTGGTTCCGCAATAGGGCTAGCAATTTTCGTTGCTGTCAACATGCTGTCCGTTCGTCAGATGAAGAGGAAGAATAAGAAGGATAATAAGGTCGTCATGTTCAAGGTATTGCTGAAACATTACACTTATACAGAATTGAAAAAAATTACGAAGTCATTTTCACACACCGTCGGGAAAGAAGGATTTGAAACTGTCTATGAAGGAAATCTTTGTAATGTTCGTACAGTTGCAGTAAAGGTCTTGAAGAACTTGAATGGAAATAGTGAAGATTTTATCAACGAAGTCTCCAGCAGGAGCCAAACCTCTCAGGTAAACATTATTTCTCTGTTTGGATTCTGCAATGAAGGGTCTAAAAGAGGGATTATGTATGAGTGTTTGGAGAATGGTTCTCTCGATCAGTTCATCTCTAGGAACAAGTCGTTGACTCAAGATGTTACAACACTATATGGAATCGTGTTAGGCATTGCACGGGGAATCGAATACCTACATTATGGCTGCAAAACAAGAATTGTACATTTCAACATTAAACCTCAAAATATTCTGCAAGATGGAAATCTCTGTCCTAAAGTCTCTGACTTTGGCCTTGCTAAGCTCTGTGAAAATAGAGAAAGCACTTTGTCATTGGTAGACACAAGAGGAACTATAGGTTACCTTGCACCTGAGGTGGTTTCAAACATGTACGGCCGAGTCTCCCATAATTCAGATTTGTATAGCTATGGAATGTTGGTCCTCGAGATGACTGGAGCAAAAACAAAGAAATAGTAGAAACTACTGCATCCAATGCTAGTACAGCTTACTTTCCAGATTAGATCTATAAGGATCTCGAGAGTGGAGAACTAACATGGATACATGGTGATGAATTATCCATAAAGGAAAAAGAGATTGCTAAGAGGATGATCTTGGTTGCTCTCTGGTGTATTCAACCATGCCCATCAGATCTTCCACCAATGAACAAAGTCGTTGAGATGATGGAAGGAAGTTTGGATGCTCTTGAAGTTACCCCTAAGCCTTCTATGCACATTTCTACCGAACATTTTGCCGAATCTTCTTCGCTTTCTCATGACTGAGAAACGGAATAAAAAATGGAACTGTTGATTGTGCAAATACCTAGGGTGAAAGTTTTTTTTCGATTGGGTAAAAATAATTGTAAATAATCGGAAGATTGTAAAATAAAAATTGTGATTCATAGATAATAAAAATAATTCTAAAAGCTATAACTAAAGAATAAAACTATAATTCTAAACAATACATTTAGAACAAAACTTAAAAACTCTAAAACGTAGATTTAACTACAAGTGAGTCCGTCCAACGGCACAAAGATTCAACCTCGATTCTTGAACAGCGTACTCCTAAGATTAGAAATCTATGCTTTACCCTAAACACGTGATGCAAGATAGAGGGAGTGGCTTCACAAGCAGGCAGTCACTTCTCACTTAATGAAGAGGAGATTGTCGAATATATAGATCTAATACGATGGCGAGAACTTCTCTCATGTGAGATCGAATTGAGGGGTTGTGATGGCGGTTTGAAGTGCACTACAGAGGTGTGATTGAAATTTGATACAACACGAATACTAAGCCTTGAAAAATCACTCAACAAGCTGAAACAAAGAACCCTAATCTCTCAATAACACTCGAGGAGAAAGACGCTTCCATACCTGAGTCAAAATCTCCGATTAAAGAATTTATCATTCCGGGTAACCATACGCTGAATCTCACGTTCAAGCCATCTCTGAATTCGTTAGCTTTCATTAACGGCCTCGAGATTGTCTCCATGCCTGACCCTTTTTACTCAAAGGGAGGATTTGACAACGTGATAACAAACCTTGGTAGCGACGTTGACTTCCAAATAAATAATTTGTAGGGAGTTAAAGTTGATTTTGGATCAACTTTAATTATTGGACCAAATCTAAAACATGATTCAAATTTTATATATTTTTTAGAATATTAACACATCCACCTCCTTAAAAAGTTTTAAAATCATCCACACACCTCTCCACCTCATTAAAAATAAAAATCTAGATATTTACATAGAATTATCTAGATAATTTATAATAAAATGATCTAGATATTAGAGAAGAATCATCTAAATTTAAAATTAAAATATTTGAGATATTTTGTAATGTGGAGACTATAAATACCTTTTCCCCCTTTTCATTTGTAACCAAGTTAAGAAGTAAGTAATAAGAAAAAGTTAGAGAAAAATCAAAGTCTTTCATTTCCTAAATTTATTTTTAAATATTTAAACACTTTTCCATCATCTTCTTCTACAAGATTTTTTATTTCCAACAAAGTGGTATCAAAGCTAGAAGATCTCACAAAGATGGTGAGTAATGGCTTTCCCTTCCAAGTCCCGATGCTCACAAAGAGAAAATACGACAATTAGAGTCTACCAATGATGGCTATCCTAGGAGCCACATGATGTGTGGGACATAAATGAGAAAGGTTCTGTTGTACTGGAGAATGAAGATAGTATATCTCAAGCTCAAAAAGATAGTTTGAGGGACTTAATGAAGAGAGACAAGAAGCCTCTATGTCTAATCTATCAAGGATTAGATGAAGACACGTTTGAGAAGGTCGTGGAAGCTATGTCGGCCAAAGAAGCATGGGAGAACGTTCAAACATCCTACAAGGGTGTCAATCAAGTCAAGAAGTACGCCTTTAAAACTCTAAGAGGAGAATTTGAAGCATTGCAAATGAAGGAAGGTGAACTCGTCTCCGATTATTTCTCAATAGTTTTAACAGTTACGAATAACCTAAAGGAAATGGAGAGAAGTTAGATGATGTAAGAATCATGTAGAATGTTCTTAGATTATTGGATCCAAAATTTGAGTATATTTTCACTGTCATCGAAGAGACAAAATATTTGAAGGGTATAACAATGGAGCAACTTCTTGGATCATTACAAGCTTATGAAGAATAGAAAAAGAAAAAGGAAGATATCACCGAACAAGTACTCAAGATGCGGATTAATCATATTAATGAAGGAAACGACCAAGATTATCAAAAAAGAGGTGGTGGTCAAGTACGAGGACAAGGTCGCGGATATGGAAATGGGTGAGGTTGGACGCCTTATAAAAATAACACTAACCAAAGAGGATAAAGCTTATCAAGAGGTCGTGGGAGAGAATTCCAAAATCAAAGTATATTAAATCAAATGTTAAGTGCTACAATTGTGGGAAGTTTGGACATTATGCTTCTGAATGTAAAGCTCCCAACAACAAAAGAGACAAGGAGAAGGCCAACTACGTTGAAGAAAAAATCCAAGAAGAAGACATGTTATTACTGGGTTAAAAGAAGGATGAACGAGAAGATACTCATAAGTGGTACCTTGATAGTGGTGCAAATAATCACATATGCGGGAGAAAAACTTGTTTGTGGACCTTGATGAATCAGTGAGAGGAGACATGGCTTAAGGAGATGAATCAAAGATGTAAGTTAAAGTTAAAGGAAATATTCTCATCCGATTAAATAATGGGGATCATCAATTATTTCCAACGTTTACTATATTCCAACCATGTAGACCAACATCTTGAGATGCGTACAACTCTTAGAGAAAAGTTATGATATTCGAAAAAAGGATAATAACCATTCTATAAGAGACCAAGAAAATAACCTCATCACGAAGGTACCGATGTCAAAAAATATAATATTTGTCCTTAACATTCAAAATGCCATCGCACGATATCTCAAGATGTGCTATAAAGAGGAGTCTTAGATTTGGCATCTTCGACATGGGCATCTCAATTTTGGAGCATTAGTGTTGCTTTCGAAGAAAGAACTGGTGAGAGGATTATCTTGCATCAACCATCCAAATCAAGTTTGTGAAGGGTGTTTACTTGGAAAACAATTCAAAATGAGTTTTCCAAAGGTTTCAAGCACAAGAGCTCAAAAGCTGTTGGAGCTTATACACACGGATGTGTGTGGTCCAATCAAGCGTAGATCACTCGGTAAAAGCAACTACTTCTTTCTCTTTATTAATGATTTTTCAAGAAAAACATGAGTTTATTTTTTGAAAGAAAAATCAGAAGTATTTGAAAACTTCAAAAAGTTTAAAGCCCATGTTGAGAAGGAAAGTGGCATTGTGATCAAAGCCTTGAGATATGATCGCGGAGGAGAGTTTACATCCAAGGAATTTCAGAAGTATTGTGAAGAAAACAGCATTCAAAGACAATTAACGGTGCCAAGAACCCCTCAGCAAAATGGAGTAGCAGAAAAGAAAAATAGAACAAGTTTTGAGATGGCGAGGAGCATGCTAAAAAGTAAGAAACTACCAAAGGAGTTATGGGCAGAATCAGTCGCCTGTGCGGTTTATCTATTAAATCAATCTCCAACAAAAAGTGTCTCGGAAAAAACTCCACAAGATGCTTGGAGCGGAAGAAAACCCGGTGTTTCTCACTTAAGAGTCTTTGGAAGCATTACTAATATTCATGTACCAGACGAGAAGCGAAGCTAGCTAGATGAAAAAAGTGAGAAGTACATCTTTATTGGTTATGACATTAACTCCAAATTCTACAAGCTTTACAATCCGAACACGAAGAAGCCAATTATAAGTTGAAATATCATCTTTGATGAAGAAGGAGAATGGGATTGGAGATCAAATGATGAATATTATAACTTCTTTCCAAATCTTGAAGAAGATGATCTCGAGCAACCAAGAGAGGAGCCTACTACACCACCAACTTCACCAACAAGTTTTCAAAGAGAAGAAATTTCAAACGAAAGAACTCCACGTTTTAGAAGTCTACAAGAACTTTACAAGATAACCGAAAATCAAGAAAATCTTACTTTATTTTGCCTATTTTTGGAGTGTGAGCCCATGGACTTCCAAGAAGCTATGAAAAAAAAAGACATGGAGAAATGCAATGGATGATGAAATCAAGGTGATAGCAAAAAAACAATACATAGGAGTTAGCTTCACTTCAAAATGGGCACAAGGCGATCGGTGTGAAGTGGATGTACAAAGCAAAGAAACATTCTAAAGGAGAAATAGAGAGACACAAGGAAAGATTGGTGGCAAAAGGCTATAATCAAAGATCCAGAATTGACTATGACCAGGTATTCGCTCCCGTTGCTCGTCTAGAAACAGTTAGACTAATCATTTCATTGGTGGCTCAAAATAAGTGGAAGATACATCAAATGGATGTCAAGTCAGCCTTCTTAAATGGAGAACTTGAAGAAAAAGTTTACATCGAGAAACCACAAGGCTACATAATCAAGGGAGAAGAAAACAAAGTCTTAAGGATGAAGAGGGCACTTTATGGGTTAAAACAAGCCCCAAGAGCTTAGAATACTCGAATTGACAAGTACTTCAAGGAGAAATATTTCATCAAGTCTCCATATGAGCATGCAGTACATAGAAAAATTCAAAATGGCGATATATTTATTACATGTTTGTATGTAGATGACTTGATATTCATAGGTAGCAATCCAAACATGTTCAAGGAGTTCAAGAAAGAGATGACAAAGGAGTTCGAGATGACGGATACTGGATTGATGTCTTACTACCTTGGAATTGAAGTGAAACAAGAAGATAATGGAATCTTCATTACTCAAGAAAGCTATGCTAAGGAGGTACTTAAGAAGTTAAAGATGGATGACTCAAATTCAGTTAGCACGCCGATGGAATTTGGAATCAAGTTGTCAAAGAATGAGGAAGGAGAAAAAGTGGATCCAACACTCTTTAAAAGCTTGGTTGAACGTTATCTAACGTGCACAAAGCCCGATATCTTATATGCGGTTGGAGTTGTTAGTCGTTACATAGAGCATCCAACAACAACTCATTTCAAGGTGGAAAAGAGGATTATTCGCTATATCAAAGGTACCATGGACTTTGGCTTGTACTATTCTATCTATAACGATTACAAGCTTGTTGGATATAGCGATAGTGACTGGGGTGGAGACGTAGATAACCGAAAGAGAACAAGTGGATTTGTGTTCTACATTGGAGATACATCGTTCACATGGATGTCGAAGAAGCAATCGATTGTTACCTTATCTACTTGTGAAGCGGAGTATGTAGCAGCTACTTCATGTGTTTGCAATGTTATTTGGTTACAGAACTTGTTAAAAGAGTTAAGCTTGCCACAAGAGAACCCAACAAAGATTTTTATGGATAACAAGTTAGCAATAACATTGGTGAATAACTCAGTCTTCCATGATCGAAGTAAGCATATTGACACACATTATAACTACATTAGGGAGTGTGTTAACAAGAAGGAAGTGCAATTAGAGTATGTGAAGACAAATGATCAAGTAGCCGATATTTCACAAGCCTCTTAAACGTGAAGATTTTATCAAGATGAAGAGTTTGTTTGGAGTAGCAAAATCAAGTTTAAAAGGGGGTGTTGGAAGTTAAACTTGATTTTGGATCAAATTTAATTGTTGGACCAAATCCAAAACATGATTCAAGTTCTAAAATTTTCTCTAGAAATATCAACAACACTTCCTTAATAAGTTCTAGAATCATCCACACACTTTTTCAGCTCTTTAAAGATAAAAATTTAGATATTTAAATAAAATTATCTTGATAATTTATAATAAAATAATCTAAATATTAGAGAATAATTATATAAATTTTAGGATTAAAATATTTAAGATATTCTGTGGAGGCTATAAATACCTCCTAGGAATGTTTCGGCGGTGGCTCTCCCATGGTGGATCCGCTCTCGGTGAAATTTTGGGAACAATTGTGACCGTACCAGGTGTAAAGATCAACTACACGGAGAAAACTCCGGCCAACGTTTCGCCCAAAGATGTGTACGCCACGTCTCGCATAATGGGAAAATGGGTAACTCTTATACAAACTTGAATTTCAACTTGACGTGGCTCTGCACAGTCGACGCCGGGTTTAACTACCTTGTGAGGCATCATTTCTTTGAGACTCTTCTGGAAGTGAACGACACAAACCAACGCGTCTTCTCTCCATCTTTATAAAAAATCAGAAGGCTCTGCCTGACATGGACGTGTTTCGGTTGAGCGGTGGTTCTAGAATTCCAATGTATCTAGATTTCAGTGAATATATTGGTTCCCAAAATGGGTCGAGACCTGATCACCGACTTGATTTGTATCCTTTGGCGGATGTTATTCCAAAGTATTATGATGCTATTCTAAATGGTGTAGAGATTCTCAAACTAAATAATCCTGACGATAAACTGGCCGGACCTAATCCAGATATTCCAGTATCAATGGATTTAGCACCAAACAGTGGAATGCTCCAAGTCACATGTTCTGGCGATGATTCTCATAGTCGCTGGTTCTGCAATTGGGCTGGCAACTTGCAATGTTGCCATCATGTTGTCTATAAGTCAGATGACGAGAATGTTGCCATCATGTTGTCTATACGTCAGATGAAGAGGAAGAATACAAAGGAAAATAATAGTGTCATGTCCAAAGTATTGCTGAAACATTACAGTAATACAGAATTGAAGAAAATCAGTCATTTTCACACACCATTGGAAAAGGAGGTAACATTTGTAATGGTCGTAAGGTTGCAGTAAAGGTCTTGAAGGATTTGAATGGAAATGGTGAAGATTTCATCAACGAAGTCGCCAGCATGAGCCAAACCTCTCATGTAAACATTGTTTCTCTGCTTTGTTTCTGCATTTCGATTTAGAATGTTTGACATTTTTGTCTAGTCCCGTTTGCTCTCAATTTTATTAATCTAAGTTGACCATTTGGATTGAGAAAGTTGTACCCCTTTACGCCAGAATCATAATAATACATACAATGTGATGTAATTCGTGTTTACCTAATAAAAGGTTGCATTTTGTTTGAATTTATGTGTTTGGCTCGGTATTGTTAGCATTTAACATCTTATCAGCTCTTTGGAACATCATAACGAATCAGGGTTTAGACATTGTTTTGTTAAGTTGATCGATTCTGTGTAGCTAAGTAACATCATAACAATCAGAGTTTAGACATGCCTCTGTAGCTAAGTAACATCATAACGAATCATAGTTAGACCTGTTTGTGTATTTAGGTATCAATTCTCTTAAAGTCTTTTACTGTTCCATTATTTAATTTCAGTCATTACTCGCTTGTTTTCTGGTACTTGAATAATCTTTGATGACTATTAAATCCAGTTCTGTTTTTGCCAAGATTCATTTTTGTCTAAACCATTTTAATCTTTGTATACGCTGAGCTGTATCAGGTGATTTACGAGAATTTGCTTCAAGTATTATGATTACAGTGAGGCTTTTACTGTAGTTAAGACTGAAAAAAATCCATAGTTGATGCAGTTTTATAGCTATCACGCAGCTTTGTTGTTTCTTTGTGCTCTTTTGTCAAATTTCTCTGGAACCTAGTATTGTTTGTGTCTCATAGACTTGGCCCTTGTTTTAGGTTGTTTGGTAGACTTCGTTGAAGGTTGAGGTGTGTAATTATGGTCTCAGTTTATTGCAACAAGAATGGAAATTTCCAGGAGATGATGATGCTAGTGATTTGACTTATGTTGTTTCAGTAGTCTGCCTACTTTACGTGTCCTTTAATTTTGACATATGATTCCTGAATTTGGCGTCACCAAGAGTTTGTGAAAACTTTCAGTTTAATATTTTATATTGTGAATATTTTAAATGCTTGATGAATATATGCTTATATATTTGTAGATTTTGAAGAAGAATAAGAGATAAACAAAAAATATGGCTATTGATGTAAGTAATTTGTGGGTTATTTATTTGTTGATCTTATGATTAATTTTATGAATTGTATTTTATAATTAGATCGATGAGAAATATCGGTATTTTTTTCATTTTTATGTGGATAAGAAAAAGAAAAGAAACAAAACAAACTTTGGAATGAATCAAACACGGAAAGAATTCACTATAAAGAAATTTAAAGAGAGATTTGGGAAAAGAATCCTCAATGGAAAAAGTTCAAGAACAAGTATGATATTAGTAGAAAATCATAAACCAAATTCAAGAGGTTAACTGACAATAGAACCGGATTTGAATATGATAATATGGGAATATCCAAAGTATGGTTTGACTAAGCGGATCAACTTGTGTAACACCGATGATAACACTACACAACTTCATACGTGATTTACATCGGAAAGATTCTGATTTTGTACGTTGGTAAAACACAGAAGAATATCATGTTTATGGTGATGAAGAAGAAGACGAAGAAGAAGAAGAAGAAGTTGATGATGATCATGTTGGACATATTCCATATGAGTTGATCGATGATAGAGCGATGAAAGGTTTGTGTGACACAATCACAAAAGAATATGGTAGAATATGTCGATTACTTTATTAGATATTTAATTTGGTTTCCTATTATACTTAATTTTAATTTATGATTTGTTTTATTATTTTTGTTTTGTTATGTTTTATGATTTGGTGTATTACTTTTTTTTACTTAAATTTATATTATTTTTTTATTATTTTTGTTTTAATTTTTGCTTATGATTTATCACAAGAATTATTATCTTATAATTATATTTAATTAAATAAAATTATTACTATGATTGTTAACTAAACAAAAAAAAATTATAATGTATATATTATTATATTTAAACTATATAGTTTATTAAAAATGAAAAAAATATAAAACTTAAATTTTAAATTAATAAAAATCGACCGCAGCCCACGTGCAAAGAAACATAGCCTATCTCTATATATAAACAACGTTAAACCCCATTTATTTTGTATTGTTTTTTGTTTAGTTCGATTTGAAACCGAATCAAATCTAATCAAATCAAACTTGTCGAATAAAATTTATAGTTTAGTTGAATTGGTCAAAATAAAATAATTGGTTGGACAAGTAATATGAATAAATAACAAAATTAGTTGAAGTGTCAGTGTCACTTTCTTCAACTCTCTCTCTTAACCGCAAAAAGAGAAAAGAAAGAAAAAAACTAATGGGGTGTAGTCAGCCCATGTTCAAAACTTGCACACCTCTCAACCTTTTCTTCCACGTGGGTACTCGATTTCAATTAAAAATCAATCAAATAATGCAAATGCTTATGCAATTTAATTAAAGAACTTATTTTTTAATCAAAAACACACACACATAATCACCTATAATTAGTTACTTATTTCTTTGATGATAATCGACAATTTTCCAGAGGAAGAGTTTACTGTTTGCTACCAATGGCGTTAAACGTGATCAAGATCGTTGGAATCAGTCCTGCTACAAACTCATCTAATGACACAGTCAACTCCTTCAATCTTCCTCTAAACTTCCTTGACTTACGCTGGATAAAATTCAATCCCATTCAACGAGTCTTTTTCTACAAACTCACCGAGTCAACAAGCGAGTCATTCTACTCTCTGATCCTCCCGAAACTTGAGCTCTCTCTCTCCCTTGTCCTCCGTCATTACCTCCCGCTCGCCGGCCGCCTCACGTGGGAGCCACAAGATCCAAAGCCATGTGTCATCGTCTCAAAACATGATACAGTCTCGCTTACTGTCGCAGAGACTGACGCTGACTTCTTCATTGTATCCGGCAATGGACCACGTCCGGCGATCGAGTTAAATCTCCTGGTGCCCGAGTTAACAATCTCCGATGACTCGGCGTCCCTGTTTTCTTTGCAAATCACGTTATTTCCGAACCAAGGATTCTGCATCGGCTTCACAACTCACCATGCTTTCCTCGATGGCAAGTCTTCAGCAATCTTTATAAAATCATGGGCTCATATTTGTAGATTACAAGAACGTAACGAATCCATAAATTTTCCTCTTTTACCGGATCATCTAACTCCAAGTTTTGATCGTACGGTCATTAATCTTCCACGTGAACTTGAGTCAAAGATTATGGAACTGTTCTTGTATCTCTCTAAGGACAGTGACGACTTTAAAAGTCTGAAGCTACCTCCCATCAGTGAGATGAGTTCAGATGTCGTCCGTGCCACGGTTGAGTTAACCGCGGAGAACATAGAAAAACTTCGGGAGCGAGTCAAGAACGAATCAGCTCGCTCTCCACTCGACCTTCATTTGTCAAGATTTGTTATAGCGTACGCTTATGCACGGACGTGCATGGTGAAAGCGCGTGGAGGCAACGGGAATAGACCCGTGCTACTTCAGTATGGAGCAAACTTTAGACAACGGTTAGGCCCACAATTTCCAGCCGAATACTTTGGGAACTGCGTGATTTCGATAGGTTGGGTTGAATACGAAGCGAGAGTGTTTTTGGAACAAGATGGTTTTATTAAAGCAGTCGAGATTATAAGCGATTCAGTGAAAGGTTTAGATTCACGAGGATTAGAGTCACTTTGTGAAGACTGCTTGGAGGGAACGAAGAACTTGAAACCGGGTACACAGTTCGGATCGGTTGTAGGGTCAGCTCGATTAAGGATGTACGAAGCAGATTTTGGGTGGGGCAGACCAACTAAAACCACGGTTTTATTTAGCGACAAAATCTTTATCTCGGAGAGAAGGGATGAGCCAGGTGGTGTGGAGATGGGAGTATGCTTGCAGAAGATTGAGATGAACATGTTTCTTTCTTTATTTAATAATGGCCTAAGCGATTAGCCTTTAAAATCATTACTCTGGATTGGCGTTGTTCTTTTTAGTCTCGTACGACACCTTCTGGTGACCAATAATTACACGTGTATTGATGGTTTGTTTCTCTTTCCTGTCACTGATTTTCTTTATTTACATGTTGCTGCAATTTTTGTTCATTGTATTTGCTGTCGCCGGGGTCGCTGAATTTTTCAGCGATTGAATAAACAAACAGTGCCGTTTCTTTTCTTCGTTTTTTCATGAGGTGCTGTCGCTGGGTCAAAACTAAACAGAAAAACTAGTGACTATGTTTTGGTTGCCTAAGGTGGTGTGCGATCATCAAAAGAACAAGGCTATGTCATGCGTTCGAAGTTTATATCAACACATATATTATCCTTTTTTTTCTTTATATAAAAAATCTTATATCAAGAATAAAAGAAACTATTCTAATTACAGTAGACTTTCTAATCCATATAAACTGTACTCACGTACTCCCTCTGTTTCATATTAAGTATTGTTAGTTTTTTCACACATATTAAAAAAATAATTAATTTTTTTGTTTTATTCCTAATTAATATTCTTTATAATTATTTTATTGGTTAATACATTAAAATAATAGAGATAAAACTGAACGTTTTAATATAGGGCTCATTTTCTAATTTTTTTAAAATTTCTAATCGTTAATTCTTTTATTCAAATAGATATGTAAACATTCTCACAGCAGTTTTTGTAAAATTTTAATTCTTTGTTGTTGTCAAATTTTGCTTTAATATACTATGATTTTAATTTACTTTTACTAACAAATTGATGCTATTTATGTTTTTATTTTTTTATTTCGTGGCTTGCGTTTCCAAATTTTATTTATCCAAATTTGATATAAATATTAATTTCATTAAGTTGATAAGGAATTCATGGTTTCTAAGTGATTTACAAAATCTGCTTAGCCGGCTTGGATACTAGTTTGCCAATATATATATATATATATATATATATATATATATATATATATATAAGACAATTAGCACATTACCAAAATTTTAGAGAATAATTAATAGAATACCAATGACTTTTCAATCTTTGCAAGACCGGGGAAAGATAAAAAAAATTAACGCAATGCTGTTCTGTTGTCGGATTTTCAGTTTTATTTTGTTTGCATGTGCATATCTAGGTCCTTTCCGTCCCAAGAAATCCTGCAAAGGTCCCAAGGAACACCAAGAATCATACCTTGCTAGCTCTCCATCTCCAACCGTACAACGGTACAAGTGATGAATTGCTTTGCAAGAGCCATAAGGTTAAGAAGATCATTCCAAAGCCAAGGATAACTTGGAATCAGCAGTCCACAAATTTCCCCTTTTCAACATGTTTATGACTTTAGATGTAATTTAGTAGCAAATGGATGCATTTCTACGAAAGTTAATATTTCCTAAACTATGGCTTGTTTTCGCAAACCTTATTTGATATGAGTAGTTTTATATTTTGTAACAACTTTTAAAGACCCGATTATGAAAAGTGACATCACAAAGACCTGATTTACTAAAATTGACTAATTTTATTCATATTTTTAACAACATAAATTATGAGGGTTTGAACTTAAGTGGTAATACAGCAACGACGTAACACAACCCAAATGATCATCTCAATTGAGTAGTTTTCGCTTCTCTCAGACAGCAAAGAAAAAATGATAGCAAAAAGGGGAAAGAAAGAAAAAATACAAAAAAGAGGAACAAAATAAAACATGAAGTACTGCATGAAATTTTTTGAATACCTAGAACTATAATAACCCTGTAAGTTTGCACAAATGAGTCGTCTTATGCATTTCTTGTGTAAATGTTTCTAATATACAAGATAATTAGGTTATAACTTGTATGAACAATACGAAACCATTCTAGTTACAATCCTAATCCAAACAAACTGTACTAAATAGTAAAATGGTTTTTTTTTTCGACAAACAAACAATTTCATTAACAATAAATCAGGATTACAAATTCAATATACAACAAATTTTGGAAAAACAAACTATTATATAAGCAAATGAAGACGATAATAACATAAGAAGTGATTTTGACGATACTTCTCGAAGTAAAAGCATATTCACTAATAGTAGATTACACTTGTTATTATCTTTCTCAGTATTCAATCTTCTTCTAATGAAATTTGTGTATTTGGCTAGCAACTCTTGGCTAAAATTGATAATTATACAAAATATTATAAAACTCAATGTTTCCGTATAATTTTATTTTTTTACAATTAGATATCAATGCTTCCGTATCCAAGATTTTCTTACAGGGTTTGGTTTTGATATTGTCCTCCCGTCATATTCATCTCTAGTCTTTCGTTTTCTCCAAAATGTGGTTCATATAATGGTTGTTTGCAAAGTAAAGCTGTCAGGATTTAACAAATCGTAAGACCAAAACATGTGATCTAATGATATTTTCCCAACATAAGGAAAAGACCGGTGACTGACATAATAGCACCATCGAAAAACTCTTGGAAAAATCCGATGATGATTCCAAGGAAAAACCATCCATCATCAAGCGAAAAAACCTCCTTGTTGGAGAGGAAAAAAGACACCCTTTCAATTTTTTTGAGAAGAAAGTAAAGGGTGACAATAGAGAAAAAATGTTTCAAGAAAAATTACAATATCCCTTCAAAATGATTTGCCTCGTGTGAAGACAATTATATCATCCAAAATCATCATAGTACGGATAACAATCATCGATAATTCTAAATGACATTTATTAATCTATATCGTCTTTTTAAATCCAAAATTTCCAGAACTCTAACAAGTACTTCCAAACTTGTACAAAGAGTTTTGTATTAGACATCGATGCCATCAGTCTCTAAATACTAACATGAAGATATCGATCATGAAATTTGGAAAAATCTACCGGAGAAATCACGATTTGGTCAAACAGACAAAACACACTAAATAGTAATATAGTTAATTTGATAATTTTGTTAATTATCTAGACGTTAGGTCTTATTAAATATGTAAGAAACTCTCACGACAATTAATGTAAAATTAAAAATTTTCTTTAGTAGACTATGATTTTTGTGCAATTTAGTAACAAATTGATTCTACTTCTATGTTATATTATTTTATTTGATTCTTGTGTTTCCTCAACTTTTTTATCCTTCTAAATGCTACAACTATTAATGACTTCATTAAATATCCAAGAAAAGATTTTTACCCTGAGACTAAAAAATGTAAGGATCAAATATAGGAAAAGTATACTTAATATCAAATATCAAATTAGGTGAACAACACATGTTTTATTCCATTAAGCATACACCTTTAATTCGTGCAGAACTTTGGCGAATAGACGATTGTTGTCTTGATTGGATTAGACAAACCCGACATATAACGTTCCTTCGATAAGGACAAGGATCTCAGTGGCACGAGGGTGCGTGTGAGGTTGGTTTTGTCCATATGGCGCATAGTCTATGCGGACCAAGGATATTCCCATAGTGTTTAGCCCTGGAATCTGATCGACATTGACCGTTGTCACGTTTGATTTGACTTCATTATCAGTATTTCCTGCTTTGTTGAGGCCTGAGTAGAAGAAATCTTCTGCCTGCGCTTCCTTCGGATCCTTACCGAACTTACCATTCACAAAAACTGCAAGTAGAAATATTGATTTGAAAAGCATAAGTTACAACTTCGAATTATATCATGAAGTAGAATAGTAATTAGTAGAGAGTTAAAGAAACCGAGTTTTATACGACCACCATTTTTGCGGTTATTAATGGCTATACAGAATTCTTGGGGTGGACTTGGATCATAAGCTTTAGCGAAGGAAATGACCAAAGCCGATATGGTAATCAGGATGAGAGACTTGGAAACAGAGCCGGCCCTGAACACAAGTCCATCAAGCATGTGCTTGGGGCCGTGAGATTTATAACGTTTTTGGGGGTGAACTTGTTTAGAAGTTTCATTAGTTCAGTTGGTTAATTGGGTTTGACTTTGGTGTTCTCCTAAGTCGAGATCTTGAGTTCGGAAAATGGTTTTTTTTTTGGTCGGTTTTAAGTGTTTGTGGTTTTGCCTTTTAACAATAATAGTTAAAATTAATAGGAAAAAAACTAGAAATCGACAAAGACATGATTTTCTTCTACTACGGTGGCTAACAATTAAATTTCTTCTACGCATGTATTACATGTGTTAATCTCTTCAATGAATTGGCCTTGTATTTGGGCCTCTATTTGGGCTTCATTTTAATTTTGTGGGGTTGTATAGTCCGGTTCACGTGTACTACTTTCCCTTTTGGGCTTTTAAATGAAATGGTTGCTCATTGGGGCTTTGGTCGACGAAAAAAAAATGAAACCCCCCAACTAGAAACTCTTATCATCTCTTCAGGAGCTTCGTTGTATCTCGAATTCTCGATTGGACACCGTTTAATGTTATAACCGATGCCAATTTTCTTTTTCGTTTTGTTGGTTCACTTGGTTTTAAGGTGCAGAGCAGAGCTTGCAATGTAAAAGTTAATTGTTGTCACATAAATTGATATGCAAAAAACATTAGGATTGTAAAGAAATAGTAAAGCGATAACAGAGAGAAAGAGAGTATTGCTTGGTCAATTGTCACTGTTAATGAAAAGACAAATAATATAGGGGGAACAAGAAGTCAAGAACTACCATGCTTTTGATTTGTTTAATGATTTGTTTTAACTTTACAATTCTTGCTTTCAGGAAGATGCATCCCAAATGAATAAAAAGCGAGGAACCTGGTGCATAAAAAAGAAGAAAAAAATAGAGACGAACAACTCATAAAGTCTTTAACCAATTCAATGTTGAGGTATGTCAAAAAATTCTGAAACTCCTAAAATTGATGAGGTTAATAGGAATAAAGATGGGATTGAGATTGATACTGAGAATGAGAATGAGATTGAGATTGAGATTGAGAATGAGAAAGAGATTGAGAATCAAAATGAGATTGGGATTGAAAATGGTAATGAGAGTGAAACTGAGATTGAGAATAGAAATACAGATGGGAATGAGAATGGCAAGGAGAAACCCAAGGATGTCAACGACAAGGAGTATCAAACATGTGAGGATATCAATGACCCTGGATTGGAAAAAATGATAGTAAAATCTGAGATTTTTTTGTTGCGAAATGCCCAACGACAAGGTTACTGCTTGATTACTGATTTCCTAGAGATAAGATTGGTAGATGTTTTTCTCATTCGTCATACACAAGGGAAATAGTGAATAAAGAGATGCAAGATAAGTTGTGGCTGGTTTACTCAAAAATAGAGAATAAAATCTTTTGTTTCTACTGTAAACTATTTACACCAGACAAAAATAGTAATCAATTGGCAGTTACAAAATTCAATGATTGGAGAAATGCTTCAAAAATGTTTAGGGAACATGAAAAGAGTCATAAATATATTATATGCATGACTGATTGGATGGAGCTAGAGGTGAGATTGCAAAGGAGGCTAACTATTGATAAGTATGTTCAAGAAGAAATTAACAAAGAGAAAAGACACTGGAGAGATGTTTTGTTGAGGATAATTGCAATGGTAAAAGGTTTTGCTAAGTATAATATAGCATTTCGTGGAGGAAAATAAAAGATTAGTGAAGAAAGTAATGGAAACTTTTTGGGAATTGTTGAGATGATTGCAGATTTTGATCTTGTGATGATTGAACATGTTAGAAATATGAAACACATTATCATATCTTAGTCACAAAATCCAAAATGAATTGATAGAAATGCTTGGGAATGAAATCAAACATATGATCATAAAGAAGATTCAACGTGCTAAGTATTTTTCTGTGATCCTTGATTGTACTCTCGGTATCAGGTATAGAGAACATATGTCTCTAGTAATTCGATGTGTAGATATTTCTGAGGCTTTGCCAAAGATTGAAGAATTTTTCTTGACATTCTTAGTAGTCAAAAACAAAACTGGAGAAGGACTTTTTGACATCCTTCAAGATGTATTAGTTGATCTTGCTTTGAGTATTAATGACATTAGAAGGTAAGGTTATGATAATGGATCAAACATGAAAGGAAAGAATAAAGGAGTTCAAAAGAGGTTGCTTGAAATTAATTCAAAGGCATCTTATACACCATGTGGATGTCATAGTTTGAATCTAGCCCTTTCAGTTATAGTTTCTTCATCGCCAATAGGATTTGCATTTTTGGAATTGTTCAATGTATTTATTGTTTGTTTGCCTCATCAACAAATCATTGTGAAGTTTTCAGAGACATCATGAATGGTTTTACAGTCAAACCATTATCACAAACTCGTTGGGAGAGTCGCGTTAATAGTATCAATGCAATACGATATCAAGCTCCACAGATTCGAGAGGCTTTGTTTTATTTGGCTTATCACAGTGATAATCCAAAAACCAGAAGTGGTGCTGAGTCTCTTGCAATGAGTGACATCCATGGAATTGGAAGTTTTGAGTTTTTATTTGGAATGATCATTTGGTATGAAATTTTGTTTGTTATTAACAAAGTAAGTAAGACTTTGCAGTCAGAAGATATGGATATTGATATTGCTATTACGCTACTACGAGGACTTATTTCTTTTTTTAGAAATTACAGAGAAACAGGTTTTGCATAAGCAAAGCGAAGCTGAAAAAATTGCCATAAATATGGAGATTAGTCATGTATTCTCTGTGAAGCCAAAATGAGTTAGTAAAAGAAAGCGATATCACGATGGAGAGCTTGAGAATTATGGAGAAAACATGATATTAACGGCTGAAGAAAACTTCATGATTAATTATTTCATCAAAATTGTGGATCAAGATTTGGTTTCTCTTGAGACAAGATTTGATCAACTTACAAGTTATGAGAAGACTTTTGGGTTTTTGTTAGACTTGAAGAAACTTAAATCAGCAAAAGATGATATCTTGTAGGATTCTTGTGCCAACCTTAAAGTTTTTCTAAAGTATGATGTCCATTCATATTTTGATGGTAATGATTTATTTATGGAACTAAAGCTTCTAAGAACAGTTTTACAGAAAGATATCAAGAAGGTTGTTGAGATATTGAAGTTTTTGAAAAAAAATAGAAAATTGTTATCCAAATACATAGATTGTATGTCGTATAATATTGACGATTCCAGTTTCACTTGCCACTGCAAAAAAAAAGTTTTTCAAAATTGAAACTCATAAAGTCATATCTACGGTCGACCATGTCACAAGAAAGACTTAATGGACTGTCGACATTGTCAATTGAAAGGGATATGGTTAAAAACCTTGAATATACAAGTTTGATTGATGAGTTTGCAAGTAGAAATGCAAGAAGAGTCATATTTCAGAATTCAAAAAGATTGCATTGATCTCTATTTTTGTTCTTTTACATTGTTTAACACTAGTACTTCTTGAAGTTATTTTCTTTCTTTTATGTGTAAGGGGCCAACTTTTTTTCCCGGTTTTTTGTTATCAAAAATTCAGGGCCGGCACTCCTGGGAAAACATCATTTTCAGACAAAATGTTCTACTAATGCTTTTTCAAGATTTTTTGTATGTGTTTTGGTTGTGAATTATGAAGCATTTGAGCTCAATATTTATAAAAATAGAGCTTGTGTCATATTTGACGTGGTCCAAAGTTATTTTATACAGTTTTCTTTCGCATGTTTCAAAGTGGCAGTTAACTTAATCTATCTTTAATTTTTTTTGGTCAACAGCTTTTCATTTCATACTAAATGCTTAAAACAGAGTTTATCAACGAGTAAATAGCTTATTTTGCAATCGAATCAGCCAACATATTGGCAGTTCGTGAAATGTAAATGATAGAGATGCAGGAAAATTGAGCTATAAGTTCACTGATATCTTGTAGAAGGTAATGGAGGTCATTGTGATGCTCTTTGGATTTTAGAAGCTTCATCATGATATGGGAGTTTGAGAACAGATTGAGATTCAATCTATTCAGATCTAGCGATGACTGTAATGTTGCTGCAATGGCCTTGGCCTCTGCTGCAACCGCCGACGGAGTGTGCCTGATAGCCTCGGAGAAGCTTTCCATTTCTGTCGATCGCGAGGTTGGGATGTGCCATCCAATACCTCCATTACCTGTTTTAGAGTCCCAGGCAGCATCCACAAATACTCTATAATTCCTTTCATTCAGTGCAGTGCATTAGACTCTCAGTAGTGATAGCGAGGAATGATGAATCAGTGCCTGAGCCTCCTGCCAGGCTTTTGCTTCTCTAAGTTCTTTGGAGATCTTTTCAGAAACAGAGAAGACTCTGTTATGGAAGACTATATGATGCCTCGCTATCCAAAGATTCCAACATAACCAAGGGTACAGTTCTCCCTTATCCAAACCTGACGACGGTAGGTTTTGTTTCCTTTTCACTATTTGTAGGAAGGTAGCGAAAGAGTTAATATACTGAGAATGTAGTCCATTGATCTGAGCTTCCTGCCATACAGATGTTGCAAAATCACACTCAAGCAGTAGGTGATCTATTGTCTCTCTCTGACCGCATCTTTTGAAGCTGACTACATCTCTTAAACCCCTTGATGCTAGCTGTGCTCCCACTGATAGGGCACCAGACTTTGCTTTCCAGATAAAGGATTCGATCTTTGGTGAGACCTTCAACCCCCAAAAACGAATCCAGCTGAAACTTTCAATCGTTTCTGTTGTTTCCTCTGTTGCAAGCAATCCATAGCCTGACTTTGTTGAATATTGGCATGTTTTAACCGGATGCCAGATTCTTTTATCTTCATCTTTGAGCTTTCTCATGCCAAGCAGCTTAATTTTCTCCTCATACTTGGGCAGGACTTCTATTATGATCTCCCAATTCCATGTTTTTGTGCTCGGTCTAATGAGGTCTGCTACCATCAGTTCTTGGTGCTCCTCTTTAGGTGGCTCTATTAAGCGAGTAAGTTGAAGTGTTGATATCCAGGGGTCTCTCCAAACAATTATGTTTTAGCCATTTCCAGTCGTCCATCCCATTCCTTTGTGAAGGACTCTTCGACCCACCAACAGTCCGCTCTAGTCGTGAGATGGATCTGATGTTTTTGAGCATTCCATAAATGAGGTTTTATGACAATATTTTCCTAGGAGCTCTCTAGCAAAGAGAGATTTTGGTTGAGTTAGAACCCTCCAAATTAACTTCACTAAGAGGGCTTCATTGAAGTTTTGAACATCCTTGAAACCTAAGCCTCCTACATTCTTGGAGAGGGTAAGTTTTGACCAAGATACCCAACATAATTTCTTCTTTTTATGGTTTGTTATCCCACCAAAATCTAGTCAAAACCGATTGGAGTCTCTGACACAAAAAAATCAGTAATTAAAAGCAAGACATCTCATAGGACGGTATAGCCGATAAAACCTATTTAATCATAATTTTTCTTACAAGCGGAAGAAAAGAATCTAGTAAACTATCCATAGGATTTTTGTAGTACCCGCACTACTGATGCAAAAATGTCTTTCTTCTTTTTACCAAAGTTTTTGGGCAATCCAAGATATTTATCTGTCCCACCTTCTTTTGTGATGCCTAGATCCCTCTTAACCCTTTCCTTCAAGGGTGAGGCGTTTTAAATGAGTAAGTTATGGAAGACTTGTCATAGTTAATCACTTGGCCACTAATCGCTTCATACTTCTTCAAAATACTCATTAGCGCCTTGCAGCTCTTTTCGTCCATGTTACAAAAGAACATAGCGTCGTTGGCAAAGAGGATGTTGTTTACTTTTGGGCTATTCCGAGAAACTCTCAATCCCGGTAGTGAACCATCATCTTTGGCTTTCCAGCATAGTCCCGAAAGTACTTATGTACACAAGATGAATAAGTCTACGAGAAGGCGTTACTTGACCTTGGGGAGATCCATTCACTAGAAAGAAGTAGATAACCGTCTTTACATATTCTAGAATCCACTCAACTCAAACCGGTGCAAAACCAAGTCTTCTAAGCACCGCCTCTAAAAATTATCATTCTATCCGGTCATATGCCTTACTCATTTCCATTTTCACTGTTATAGCTCCCCTTTTGCTCGCCTTAGATAACCGGAGATAATGTAAAATCTCGTGACTAATCAAGATATTGTCTGAGATAGCTCTTCCCGGCACAAATGCGGATTGGTTTCGGATATGATGCTTAGGAGGATTGGTTGAAGTTTCTTGGTTATGATTTTTGCTACAATTTTGTAGTATACATTGCAAAGAGCAATCGGTCGATAGTCAGAGACTTTTCGAGGACCCGTAACCTTAAGGATAAAGTGGATATGTGTAGCATTACTCCCAACTGGAAAATGTTTATTGCTAAAAAATATTTTTACTTCTCTTACAACATCCTTTCCAATTGAATCCCAATATGATCTAAAGCAACCTGCGGAGAAACCATCAGATCCTGGGGCCTTTGATGGATGAATAGAAAACAATTCAACTCTGATTTTCTCTTCTTTCGAGATTGTTGTTAATCCCTCATTCATCTCCTCTGTTATAATTGGCTGAGAGCTTCTTGGACTAGCGTGTATTCCACGTTAAGTCCCGCCGTGAAGGTATTAGCAAAGTATGCTTCAATGGTCTTTACAATCTGAATTTCCTCATCCTGAGGTATTCATGTGGCAGTTTCTATGACGGTAAACCTGTTCATGGCTCTTCGGTCTCGCGTGACTGCATGGAAGTAACCCATGTTTTGATCCCTGCTTTGTAGCCACAACATCTGACTCTGTTGCTTCCAAAAACCCTGTTCATCTTTGTTGGCTTTATCTAGGAGGTTTGTTAGTGAAGCTATCAGCGAAATGTCCAGAGGATCTAGGAAGAGAGCCTTCTCCATTGCCGATCTTGTCTCCTCAGTCAAAACCGCACTGTTTTGATTTTTCTCTTTTGTCTAGTCTATTATGGCTCTCTCCCGCAACAATTCAGTTTTGAAGCTATCGAGGCTTCTTCCTCCTCATTCCAAATGTTCTGGATAAGCACACTTATTTACTCATTCACCCTTTAATCTGTTATCAAAGCGGAACCAGCCCCTTTTTGGTTCGAGCTCCATCTAGATAGGTAATGAGTGGTCGGTGATCCGAGCCTTCAAATCGAAGGTAGTGAGCTCGGCTAGAGGGAAAATTTCAAACCAGCTGTTGTTGGCCATGGAGCAATCTAATCTACCCCTAACAAAGTGAGTATACCTCATACCACGCAAGACAAGGGATTACCCGAATGTCGAATATCAAAAAGTCCATTACGGGATAGAAAGGTTCGAAAATCTGAGAAAGAACCTTCACTACGGGGAGGACCTCCTTTCTTCTCCTCATTTTCAATGATGTCATTGAAGTCTCCCGAAAACATGGAGTATCATCACCAAGTTGTCTGACCGAAATCTTGCTTCTAGTTGGATGGCCGTACACGAAGGTGATGTTTGCTGGCTTTCCTTTTATCAGAGCTTTGGCTTCAATGAAGTTTGGTGAAGATGATATTATCTGTAACTCGACATCATTTTTCCATAACAGTACCAACCCACCACTTTGTCCTTCAGGAGGGACCGTGAAGCGATTAAAAGTGGATTTGAACGACTATATATATAGTATATATAACAACACCACGACCAGAGCTTGTGGTTTATTAATTGTAATATTGTTTTCCTTGTATCACCTTCTAATTTCAAGAGTGGTCGAATCTCTGAGTGCGAGTTCTTGGCCAAAATATTGACGTCACCGCATGTTAGGCATATTTTACGCTGAGAGTAGTAGCAGTTTAATAGCCGATGCTAATTGTATGAAACGAGCAGAACTAGTATAGTTTGCTAGGACACAGTAAAAATAAAATAAAAAGCTATTCATTCAAAAACGCAGTTTAATAGGTGCATTATCTTGGTCGCCATAAAAATTCATTGGTCTTTTTCACTTGATGGAATAATTTTGTCTTTATAAAACGTAAAAACTAATTCAATGTAGGAAAAGTAATGTTAATACTTAAATATCAAATTACGCGTAAAAATATCATTTAGCTGGTAAATATCCTAGTCTTGAACACCTGCCACAAGGACAAAAAAAGTAATGACAAAATTTCCAACATGTATGTGCGATCGGTCTCATAAAAATCAACCATTTCAAGTTGTGTGTATCTTTTTCCCAAGAAGACACGTTTTATGAAACTCATGGTTCTTTCGACCAAAAAAAATTAAAAAAAATTCAAACTCATGGTTCCATCAAAATGATACTTTGATTGCGTCCATTTCGTATTAGTCGCATGATTCACTTGGGTTTTGGCTTTGTTTTAAGAGATTGAAGTTTGTTTGTTATAAATTGATTAGAGTTAAGTGAACTTTATCAATGGTGAAAGATTTTTCTTACAGTTTTTCCTTCATAAATATTAATTGTTTTCGGAAAACGTTTTTAACTTGTTTATGATTTTAGATGTGATTTAGTAGCAAATTGATGCATTTATATGAAAGTTAATATTTCTGTTTTATGACTTGTTTTCGAGAACCTTATCTGATCTGAGTAGTTTTATCCTTTTTAACAATTTTTAAAAACCTAATTAGGTATCCATGAAATGCGACATCATAAAGACCTGATTTATTAAAATTGACAAGCTTTTTTATCGTTGTAATTTTATTGATATTTTTTAACAATATAAATTATGTGTGTTTGAGCCTAAGTGGCAATATAGCGATGATACTAACACAAACCTACTGGTCATCTTTATAATTTTGTACAATTGAGTAGTTTTCATTTCTCTCGGATAACGCATCCTCTCCAATTTGAGATCTAGCTTACTTTGGAAAAGAGGAACAAAATACATACGATCAACGCCAAGGACACTTTTTAGAGCAATTTATTGCAACTTTTGAGACACAATTTTTGCGAGAAGAGATAGGACGAAATTCACCGATTTATTGCATAGTTGTTAAGATGTATGAATATATGATACATTCGTTCTGTATCATATATCCTTAACAACTCTTTAAGACTTGATTAAGTATCTATCAACTAATTGTGCTGACAATAAGAAAATGTTAAAGAGTATAATCAATATAAGGAAAGTAACGTTCATAGTAAAATATCAAATTAGGTGAACCGCGTCACTTTTATTTTATCAGGCATATACTTTTCATAGTATTACATTATTATTTATCTGTTAAAATGAGAAACACTCTTAAAAGTCATAGACTCAATTCTTGGGTGCAAACTTGGCCTCAAGGTCTTTAACGACATTTGCATCTAACTGAAACGCCTGAGCCAGAATCTCTGGATTAATCGGAGGCGTTCCAAACACAGTGTTTGCGATTGTGATGACACCCGCGTTCTGACTACTCAATCCCACAAAAGCAACCACGGGAGGCTTCCCGATAAGAACAAGGATCTCAGTTGAACGAGGGTGCGTGTGAGGCGGGTTTTGGCCATATGGTGCATAGTCTATATATGAGAACCAAGGATATTCCTTGAATCTTATTGACATTGACTGTTGTCACGTTGGATTTGACATCGTTATCGGTGTTTCCAGCCTGGTTGAGGCCTGACTAGAAGAAATCTTCTGCCTTTGCTTGCTTCGGATCCTTACAGAACTTACCGTTTACAAAAACTGCAAGAAGACAATTGTATATTAATCATAATAAAGGAGAATAGTAAGTAGAGAACTACAGAAACATAGTTTTTTCTTTTCGTACCACCATTATTTATTGGGTCTAAATTATTATAAATTTTGGGCTTATAAATATTTGAAAATGTGAATAAGAAATTAATTATGGAATGGATTGGATTTTGGGCCAAGTGTTTAAAATATGTCTATTTGAGTGTAAGTGAGTAAGTGGGATTTATAAAATATCCCACATAGTTTGGCCGAACTTTTTCACTCTAATATAAATGACTATAAGATGATACAAATGTTCAAATTGGCTAAGACTTATGGTGCATATGAGAGAGGATGGATCGGACCACACGCGCGCACCACCATCGCCGCCGCCAGGCCAGGCACGGGCTCTGGGTCTTTGGGTCTGTCTCATGGTCGAGTGGCCAATTTCTTTTTGGGACAATTTTTTATGAAAATAAATTGTCTAATTATCCTCTTAATATATTTTTGAATTGTCATAATAGATGCATAACAAAAATCAAAACTGATTGCGCCATGTTAGTGACACAAATCGTAACTCTGTACGTGTTAATACCATCCAATCATAATGCAGAATCTTACCTTCAATTTCATGCGTTTAAACTCATTCCGAACTCGCCTATATAAGGGACTCGTCTCATTTGGAGAATTCACTCATTCGAAACACAAACATCTTTCTCTTAGATCATTCATTCTCTCGCTAAACGTTTCTCCATTCCTTCGGAAAATAGTACGTCTAGAGTATATCGTAGTTATCTACGTTTGCAGATTCCACACCAAGTGTAGCGTTGTGATCTCGCATCGGTTGTATCCTGGGATTCGAAAAGGTATGTGGATCTGTCTCACTAATGGGAGCTTTATTGAGTTAAGGACAGAGATCATATCTCGCCTCCAATTCTAATCGGTTTTATACGGGTTTTTACAAATAGTATTATTGTTCAAATCGTTCTTCTTTATATTCTTATACGATTTATCTTCGCATTTCTTAATTCCGGTTTTTTGGTCCTACAAGCTTAACTCAATAAATCCGCTTCTAGCATATAGCTATAATCGGATTGAGATTTACGAAATTATAAAATGATTTTACTCGGTTTTAGTTTTTATCTAGAAACGTGGTTATTTTGGAAACACGATTTCAAACGTTTGTGTAAACGCTTTCATAAGTGAGTTTACAAAACGATATAACACATCAAAAACGGTTTCGGCAAACGCTTTTAAGAGATTTTGAGAAACGTTTGTGTTAAGAAACGGGTTCGGGTGCAAATAAATTTGTAATATTTCTGAAACATTTTATAAAATCATTCTAAATTATTGCACTAACTAATAGTGTTTATAATTTAAAAAAACGAAAACATAAAATTAGCTGATTTGTAAATAAATTGTATTTATTCAACGATTCAAGCATCTCACTTTGTTTTTTCCATGGATTGTCAACAGATGTCGACCCAGACTGAGCATGTTGCAATCAACAAGGAAAATGAAGTTGTTCAAATAACCACTGTGAGTGCTGGCTTTTTGTGGAAAAAATTGATGGGAATGAGTTCAAAACTTAGCAACAAAAGATGTTGTTCTATTTGACCACCCTCAAGTTTGACAAGTTCCTTAAGAAGGACAAGTCGGTAGCTCCTCCTAGAGCCGAAAATATCCACACCATGGTGAGCATTGATGCCTGGACGCATTCAGACTTCTTGTGTCGGGGTTGGATCTTAAGCCGCCTCGTTGACTCGTTGTATGCTGTATACAACAATGAGAAAAAATTCCCGACAGCTAAGGAGTTGTGGAATGCTTTGGAGAAGAAGTACAAGTCTTATGATGCGGGAACTCAGAAATTTGCTGTGGCAAAATTTCTGGATTTCAAGATGGTGAACTCGAAGCCTATCATGGCACAAGTGGATCAGCTTCAATTTCTATGCAATGAGATAGCATCCGAAGGTATGAAAATTTGTGAGCCTTTTACGGTTAATTGCTTTATTGAGAAACTTCCTCCAAGTTGGGTGGAATACAAAAATTATCTCAAGCACAAGCGAAAGGCGATGTCTCTTCAAGACTTGATCACTAGGCTTCAAATTGAAGCTAGAATCGCCATACAACCGGGCTCACCAATCGTGAGGAGCAAGATTCTTACTAAGTTTATCTTGCTCAAATGACTAAGGTCAAAGGCAAGGGTAAGGTCGGGCATAAGATTTTCCCAAAAAATCTGAAACCTTCGGGATCCACAAACTTTAAGAAGCACAATAGGGCTGAGAAGAATTTCATCGGGAAGTGTAACTATTGTGGTAAGATAGACCACAAGGCTCAAACTTGTCATAGCAAGGCAAAGGCTAAAAAGTCTACTCATCAAGCTTTCTTGATTTCCGAAGATCTATGTGCGGTAATCACCGAAGATATTCCGGAAGTCAATGCGGTTGAGACCAATCCAAGGGAGTAGTTCTATGACACCGGTTCAACCATTCACATTTTTGTGATAAAGAGTTGTTTAGCACTTATCAAAAGAGTCATGAAGACGAAAGGGTGAAGATGGCCAACACCAAAGTGTCCAAGATTTTAGGACGTGCCAAGGTTGTGCTAAAGATGACTTCGGGACATGAGATCACTCTCAACAATGTGAAACATGTTCTCGACATAAGCAAGAATCTGATTCCTGGCACACTCATGAGCAAGAACGGATTTGGTGTTAACTTTGAATCCGTTCAACTAGTGATTAAGAAGAATGGGGTGTACTTGGGTAAGGGTTATGTTAAGGGTGGACTGGTCAAGATGAATGTAATGACAGTCTTACCAAAGAAAAATGTAACCAATGTTGTTTCCGTTAATGAAAATGCTCAAGTTGCTTATTTGGTCGAGTCTTTTACTATTTGGCATGAACGATTAGGACATGTGAATTATAAATTTTTGGAAATACTGATGAATTTAAGTCTAATTCCTAAATGCAAGTCGATTAAAGATAAATGTCAAGTTTGTGTACAAGCAAAACTTACAAAACGACCATCCCCTAAACGAGAAAAAACGACGGAATCTCTTGGTCTGATACACAGATTTATGTGATTTAAAGTATCTACTAACTCGAGGAGGAAAGAAATATTTTGTGACATTTATAGATGATTGCACAAAATATTGTTGTATTTATTTATTACAAAGCAAAAACGAAGCTTTGGATAAATTTAAAGAATATAAGCTTGAAGCCGAAAATCAATTTGAGAAAACTATTAAAATAGTTCAAAGTGATCGAGGTGGAGAATATGAAGGACCATTTGATGCATTTTGTAAAGAAAATGGAATTATACATCAAACAACCGCTCCTTATTCACCTTCATCTAACGGAGTTGCTGAAAGGAAAAATCGCACTCTTAAAGAAATGATGAATGCTATGTTGCAGGAATCTGGGATAGCTTAGAACATGTGGGGGAAAGCTTTGCTTACCTCGAATTATATCCTCAACAACATTCCGCACAAAGTGACGGGAAAAACTCCATATGAAGTATGGAAATGCATTATTCCTTCATACAAATACATGAAAGTGTGGGGTGTTTAGCAAAAGTAGTTGTACCACCTCCGAAACAAGTCACGGTTGGACCAAAAAACGTTGATTGTATTTTCATTGATTATGCACACAATAGTAGTGCTTATCTATTTTTGGTTCATAAATCAGATATTTCGGACATTCACATTAATACGGTGATGGAATCCCGGAATGCAGAATTCTTTGAAAATATTTTTCTGTCAAAAGATAGAGAATATCTAAAGCGGACACAGGATCAAAGAGATGTAAGTTCCTCTCAGAATGAGGCGAGCTCTTCTGATACTTCATTTAATGAGCTGGAAGAAGTTGAAGATGAACCTAGACGGAGCAAAAGAGCTCGAAAGGAAAAAAAACCTTTGGTGATGATTTCGTAATTTTTTTTTCTATTAGAAAATGAACCAAGAACTTACACTGAGGCTATGTCTACGGCAGACGCACCTTCGTGGAAGAAAGCCATAAATAGTGAAATTGACTCCATTATGCAACACTATACATGGGAGATGGCTGATTTATCGGAAGGTTTTAAAGCCCTCGGGTGTAAATGGATTTTCACAACCAAATTGAAAACTGATGGTACGATAGAAAAGTACAAGGCTAGACTCGTGGTGCAAGGATTCCGACAAAAGGAAGGTCTGGATTTCTTTGACACCTATTCTCCGGTAACAAGAATAACTTCAATTAGAATGCTAATTAGCATTGCTGCTTTACGAGATTTGGAAATCCATCAGATGAATGTAAAAACTGCTTTTCTAAATGGAGATTTAGAGGAAGAAATTTACATTAAACAACCTTAAGGGTTTGTTGTACCTGGACAAGAACACAAAGTCTGTAGACTTGTGAAGTCTTTGTATGGATTTAAACAAGCTCCGAAACAATGGCATGAAAAGTTTGACAATGTAATGATGTCCAACGGTTTTTGCATAAATGAATGTGATAAATGCATATATGTTAAAATTACTACAACTAGGTATATCATTCTATGTTTATCCGTAGATGACATGCTTATTATTGGGAGTAATAAAAATATCATCAGTCAAACAAAAACTATGTTATCTTGACAGTTTGATATGAAAGATATGGGATTAGAAGATGTGATTCTAGGAGTTAAAATCACTATACACTCTTAACGGAATCATTTTATCCCAAGAACATTATGCTGACAAGATACTTGATAGATTTAAACTCTACTCAAATGGGACTGCAAAAATACATGTTGACGCTTAACTTCATTTGACTAAAAATCAAGGTGAAGCAGTATAACAAGTGGAATATGCACTAGTTATCGGAAGTCTGATGTACTTAACAAATTGTACTCGACCCGATATAACGCACGCCGTCAATGTATTAAGTCGCTATACAAGTAATCCAGCACACACACACTGGAAAGCTATAACTAGAGTATTGAATTACTTGCGGTTTACGAAAAGTTATGGGTTGCACTATGGTAAAGAACCGGCAGTTTTGGAAGGATATACTGATGCAAACTAGATATCTGACTCCAAGAACTCAAAATCCACTAGTGGATATGTCTTTACAATAGGTGGTGTCGCTGTGTCGTGGAAATCTTCCAAACAAACTCTGCTAGCCAAATCGACCATGGAATCTGAGTTCATTGCTTTAGACAAAGCCGCAGAGGAGGCGGAATGGCTTCAGAATTTTTTGAAAGATATCCCTATGTGGGAGAAACCAGTGCCGGCAATACGTTTGCTTTGTGATAGTCAATATGCTATCTTACGGGCACTGAATACTCAGTATAATGGCAAGTCTCGTCGTATATGAAGACGACATAAGACCATTAGACATTTGATCTCAAGTGGTGTAGTCACGTTGGATTATATCAAATCAGCTGATAATTTAGCAGATCTTTTTACAAAAGGTCTTACTCGAGATCAAGTATTAAAATCATCTAGAGGAATGGGTTTACAGCCTATGAACTAAAAGATGACGTTTGATGGACACCCAACCTCAATGACTGGAGATCCCAAGAATGAGGTTCAAAGGGACAACTATATTAAACGGAATATGCTGAAAGCACTATGAGACGAATGTCTCTACCCGATTTCTACGATGATTAGACAGTGCTAGTTTTCTGAGGTTAAGCGTTGAGATTTTAATGATTTCATACTTTCATTCCTATGAAAGTACAAAATAATGCTTTCAACAAGACGAAAAAGCTAATGGGAAATAACCTATGTGAGTGTGAAATGGGGCCGTTTCTAGGAGAATGAACGATAAAGGCTATATTCTCCAAGTTCACTCATGAATCCAGGCATGTTCAAGGCCAAAATGAACACAACAAGAGAACGTAGTTCTACGAGAAACCTAAATGGGTTATGCCTATTGTCTAAGTTTACATAAAACTTCGGGTGGTTCAAGACATCATGTTCACCTCCTGGCCGAGTAAACAGATATTAACAATAATTGGTTAAAAGCTGCAAAAACGCTACCACATCAGACACAGTTAGTTTTCGCATATACTCTGGAGACTTCTTTTTTAGCTTTTTCTATCCAAAGAGTCTTTCAAATCATCCCTGTGTAGAGTCATTTCTATTCATGTGGGGGGGGGGAGAGATTGTTGGGTCTAAATTATTATAAGCTTTGGGCTTATAAATATTTGAGAATGTGAATAAGAAATTAATTATGGAATGGATTAGATTTTGGACCAAGTATCAAAATAGATCCATTTGAGTGTAAGTGAGTAAGTGGGATTTATAAAATGACCCACATAGTTTGGCCGAACTTTTTCACTCTAGTATAAATGACTAGAAAGTGATACAAGGGTTCAAATTGGCTAAGACTTATGGTGCATATGAGAGAGGATGGATCAGACCACACGCGCGCACCACCACCGCCGCCGCCAGGCCATGCTCAGGCACGGGCACGGGCGTGGGCATGGGCTTGGGTTTGGGCTTGTGCTCGGGGCTTGGGGCTCGGGGCTTGGGGCTCGGGTCTTTGGGTCTTTGGGTCTTTGGGAATGTCTCGTGGTCGAGTGGCCAATTTCTTTTTGGGACAATTTTTTATGAAAATAAATTGTCTAATTATCCTCTTAATATATTTTTGATTTGTCATAATGTATGAGATTAAATCCGAGATTTGATTATTCATAACAAAAATCAAAATTGATTATGCCATGCTAACAACACAAATCGTAACTCTGTACGTGTTAATGTCATGCAATCATAACGCATAATCTTACATTCAATTGCATGCGTTTAAACTCACTCCGAACTCGCCTATATAAGGGACTCATCTCATTTGGAGAATTCACTCATTCGAAACACAAACATCTCTCTCTTAGATCCTTCACTCTCTCGCTAAACGTTTCTCCATTCCTTCGGAAAACGGTACATCTAGAGTATATCGTAGTTATCTACGTTCGCAGATTTTACACCGAGTGTAGCGTTGTGGTCTCGCATCGGTTGTATTATGGGACTCGAAAAGGTATGTGGATCTGTCTCACTAACGGGAGCTTTATTGAGTTAAGGACAGAGATCATATCTCGCTTCCGATTCTAATCGGTTTTATACGGGTTTTTACAAATCGTTTTATTGTTCAAATCGTTCTTCTTTATATTCTTATACGATTTATCTTCGCCACTTCTTAATTCTGGTTTTTCGGTTCTACATTATTGAGGTTACCAACGGCCAGATAGAAGTCTTGGAGTAGACTTGGATCATAAGCATTGGCAAAGGAAATGACCAATGCCAAGTGATAACAGGGAAGAGAGATTGAGAAACCTTCATTTTGAGACAGTAAGTTATGCTAATACGTTTTTAAGGTTTGCTATATGTGTGTCTTATACTTATGAAGCATGTGTGCTTACTATATATAGGGGAAAAGCGTATGGCATGTTTGACGTTGTCCAAATTTATTCTATGCGTTTGTATTTAACATGTTAATTCTACGTGGTAGTTAGAATGTTTAACAAGTCTGTCGTTAATCTGTTTTTTCATTTGATAAGAATCGTTTGGATAGATAAACAAAGGTTATTGCGGCTTATTAGCTATATGAAAGATATTTGACCTATTTTTGGATAATTTCCCTAATAAATTGTAAGACTACAATCAATAAAGAATATGTAAAGTTAGAGCGAAAATATCAAACTACGTGAAAAACTCTGAATTAGTTAATGAATAATCCTATTTTTATTTTAAAAAAAACAGCGTAAAACTGAAGGTCATATTCGTTGGAAATTCATCAAAAATGGTTCTTTCAGACGGATAAGTTCGTCTGTTCTAAACGGTCGGAACAGAAGTAATCGTCGAAATTCTGTCGGTATTTTTGTCGGATTCCGACGAGACTAATCCGATGGCTTTCCGACGGATTTTCGACGAACGAATTTCTAACGGACTTTTTTCTGACGGATTTTGGAATGACTTTTTCGACGAATTTCCGACAAAAATATTAAAAAAAAATTTTAATAATTTTAAATATAAATAAAATTCAAATTAATCTGAAATTAATATGAAAATTAAAATTAAAATTTCAGAAAATAAAATTATCTAAAGAAAAATAAAAACAATTTAATAAAAATTTATAATAATTAAAAAAATAACAAAATTCAATCTAAAAATTTTAAATCAATTTATCAAAAATTTTAAAAATAAAAATATTCAATCTAACAATTTAAAAATAATAATAAATTACAAAATAATCAACTAATTTAAAAACAATATAAAACATTCTAATAATTAAAAAAAACATTATAAAAATACTAAAATCTAATAACTTTCCAAATAAAAAATCTATCAATTTCAACATTCCTAAAAATACTTTTAAATATAAAAATCTAAATCCAAAATCTAACAAATATAACCCTAAATCTAAATTCCAAATCTCCAAATCTACATTTAAATTCCTAAATCTAAAAATCTAACTTAAAGTTCATAAAAACAAAAAACTTACATGTTTGATTGGTTTGGATCCGTTAGAATGTTTGGATATTGAGTTTCAAAGATTGTTGTGATGATTTGAGAGGATTTGGTGATTTTGAATTTTTTTTACGATTTTTCGAATGGTTTCGCAAGGAAGACGACATATTTATAAAACAGAATTTTCGACGGACAAGACCGTCGGAAATACTTAAAATAATTCATTTAACGCCTAAATTTTCATGATTTCTAACGGATTTGTAAAAATTTAAGATACGTGGGATATGAAAATTTAATTTCCGGGTAAAATTTCGTAAATCATCGGAAATTTCTGACGGATTCGTAAAATTTTAATGTCTAGTCATTGGTCAGTCAAAACTTAAAACCGAACATGTGTATCCCCAAATCCGTCAGAAATCCGTTGGAAATTTCCGACGGTTTTAAGGATTAGAGGTTTTTTTCTATCCATTTCACTTGGAATATGTTTGTAACATTCTATATTAATCATTTCAATGATAAAATACTAATATATCTTGTTTGTATGACAAATATACAAAAAAAAATTAAGTTGTTATATGTATACATATTCCATTAAGTATATGTATCATTATCTAACATGTAATCTTAATCATGCTAAATTTTTAATATTTCTAATATAACTTGTTTAAATGTTTATTTTATCACACATGTTTTAAAATAAGTATTACAATTGTGTATATTACATATATATTGATATACTTATATGAAAATGAATCAAAACCCCAAACCCGTCAAAAATCTGTCGGATATACCTATTAATTCCATCGGAAATTTATCATTTGAAGTTTTCTATTCTTTCAAGTACTTACCACCGATGGATTGATATGAAATTTGGACAAAAGATATCTCTATGAGTTAAATTTCATTTGAAATTTTTTAAAATCGATCCAACGGTGCAATCAAAAGTTATGCTGATTTTTGTGAAGACAATATAATAGTATACCAATTCTGTCGGAAATTTGTTGTTTGAAGTTTGCTATTATTTCAACCACTTAAAACCGATGGATTGAATGAATTTTTGATACAAGATATATTTTTGAGTTAGCTTTCATTTGAAAGTGGTTTGAAGTCGATTTAACGGTGCAATCGAAAGTTATGCTAATTTTTGTTAAGACAGTCCAAAGGTATACCAATTTCCAACGGATTTCCGACGGACTAAGGTTTTTTTTATAAATTTTAATTTATTTATAAATTTAGTTATATATATAATTTATATATACATGTATATATAAATTTTCGACGGATTTATGTGTTTCCGTCGGAAAACCGTCGGTAATGTCCGACGAATTCATAAACCGTTGAAAATCCATCGGAAGTTCATCGAAAATACATCAATATTTTCAACGAATTGAATGTCTGTCGAAAATTCCATCCGTTTTGCAGTAGTTTTTTTGTAGTGTTTTGAACTACTTCATAACATTTGCGACCAATAATCCGTGACCAAATTTCTAACATTTGCGAAGATGTCATAAAAATTAGGGTAATACCATTTTATGGTAATAGATAATAAGTTTATTAGTTGTGTCACATAGATACTATTGAGTCAATATGTATACCATATTATGACCATTGTATTCCTATATTAAGAAAGGTGCAATAACAAATAGGTTACTTTGATAATAACTATGTATTTAACTAAAATACTGTTTACATTACAATTTATTTGTATCTTGATAAAAAAGTTATTATCAAAATAATAAAAAAATTTACTATTTAATATTTTTATATTTCAATAAAAAAAAGATATAACAAAAAAGTATGTGTCAAATATTCTATGATGGTATCATGCTAAATGAAAAGTTAAACGTGAATCGAATTTTGTATCTGGCTAATGTTTTATATTACATATTATTAAAAGTTTTATCGTGTTAAAAAATAAAAAATATATTAATCACTTTCATTAAGACGATGTACAAAAAAACTTTAAAACAATATTCATGTTTTATATAGTATAAGAATTTATTTAAAATGATACAAGAAATCTTATCATATTTTGATAATATTATCTATATACAATAATATATATCATGCTACAAAAATAAATAATCATTTCAAAATGTTATTAATTCTCGCCGGATATCTCACTGGAATTATTGTCGGAATTCATCATTTTTCGACGTCAGAACTAGAATATATATCATTTTAATAAAAATAATTAACCGTTTAAAACTAAAGCTGATCCCAAATTTTTAAAACCTTCCAAATTTTTAGTCGTTAAAAGATCAGTTACCCAATAACAGTGTATTAAGGGCATTTTAATCAGAAAAATATTGGAAGTGAAAGAACTAATTAGTGGGAAACCATTATCATATTATTATTTTTTTCATTATCTATTACCATATAACTCATTAATCCTAGAAATTAACCATTTCAATTTGTCTGTATCTTCCTTACTAGACACGGTTCATAAATCTCATGCTTCCATCAAGATGAGATGATACTTTGATTATGTACATCGAGTTCGTATCTGTCGCATGATTTACTTGTTTTTTGTCTTTGTTTTAAAAGATCCAAAACCATGGATTAGAGTTATCGAGGTGAAGTTTTCAACGGTGAAAGCTTTTCCTTACTGTTTTTCTTTCTAGAAAACAAAAAATAATATATTATAATTTTAAATGTCAACATTAGTGCAAAAACTGATGCATTTCTACGAGAGTTTCTTTATGTAATATTTCTATTTTATGACTTTTATTGTTAGTCTATTCCTTTGAGTAATTTTTACATCCTTGTCACAACTCTTAAAAACGGAATTAGGTAGCCACGGAAATTGAAATTTTGGGCTTTCGGGTATTGGTTTGGATTCATATCAGTTTGAATTCAGATCAGTTATTTCGAGTTTTGGGTATTTCGGATGTAAAAGTTTATGCAGTAATTAGATATTTTAAAATTTTTGTTTAGGTTTGATTTTCTTTTTCAGTTGATATTTGAAAGGAGAACCGGCGTAGAACAAAAAGTATTTGGATTCGCTTCGGTTAGTTTTTATCCAAACTACCCCAACAACTCGAAAATATATGGAATACAAGAGAAAACTAAAATATTGATTCAATTTTAATAAAATTTGATAAATGTTAGCAAATATAATTAAAAACTTTTGGATATATCGGTTATTTTGGTGTAAAAATAATTAATATTTTTCGTTCTAATTTTAATTTTGGATATTTGGGTTTTTTAAAAAAATTTCAAGTCTGAATATTACTACTATTGTGGATATAAATTTTTATGTTTGATATCCATTCCATTTTTGGTTTAGTTTAGATTCGATTTTGATTTTTTGAGTATCGGAATTTATGATTTATTTGAGTATTTATGTAGATTTGATCCGGGTTCGGTGCCTTCCAAATCAGATCAATCCGAATTGGTTATTCGAGTTTGGGTATTTTGCACAGCCACTAACATTACTAAAATGTAAAATTAAATCTATTTTCACATAGGAAAAGTACAGTTGAATTTTAGAATATAGAAATTACGTGAACATCACCATTTTTCTTTTTCCTTTATTAAACGTAACATTTTCTTAGTCGTACATTATTAGTCAAGTGTTGCAATGATAGACACTCTTAACGACTTAGAATCAGTTCATATGGACCCAAACGTGGCCTGAAGTTCTCTGACAACATTTGCATCCAGCTGGAACGCCCTGGCCAGAACCCTTGGATCAATCGGAGGGTTTGATCCAAACACAGCGTTTGCGATTGTGATGACACCAGGGTTCTGACTACTCAATCCCGCAAAAGCAATTGCTGGGATTTTCCCGATATTTACCTGAAAATGGATCATTCCTATAGGGAACACAAAAACATCACCGGGCGTAGTACTTTGGCGAATAAACGGTTATTGTCTTGATTGGAAGAGACAAAACCGACGTATAATGTTCCTTTGACGACAACAAGGATCTCTGAGCCACGAGGGTGCGTGTGAGGCGGATTTTGGCCTCAGTGTGGCGCATAGTCTATGCGGACCAATGGTATTCCCATGGTGTTTAGCCCCGGGATCTGATCAACATTAACAGTGGTCACATTGGAGCCAACTTGATTATTGGTGTTCCCGAGAACATTAAGGCCGGAGAAGAAAAAATCGTTTGGGTTTACTCGCCTCGGGTCTTTACAGAACCTTCCTTTAACAAAAACTGCATGCAGAAATGTATTTTAGAAGATTGTATATTATTACAACAACATCAAGGTTAATCGTAAGGAGAAAGTAGAGAAATTAATAAATAGACCAAGTGGGTTTCTTTTCGTACCGCCATGTAGGTCATCAATGGCGACACAGAAATCTTGGAGTGGACTTGGATCATAAGCATTGGTAAAGGAAATGACCAAAGCCAATATGACAATAGGGTGTACGAGAGACTGAGAAGCCTTCATTTTCAAACAGAATGTTATAATTATGCTAATGCTCTCTCTAAATTTGTTATACATGCATGTGTTGTTTGTGAAGCATGCGTGCTTTAATATTTATAGGACACGAGCATAAGTCATATTTGACATGGAATGCATTAACTATTTACTGAAATCACACAGTTTGGTGGACTTTTAGTTACAAGAATGCATTTAAACAAAAAACTGGTAGGTGGAATTCCTTTAGGAAGAGTGGCCAAATGTTGATTAGTAGATATGTCAAAGAATGTAAGCGATACCCAAGATATCTTAATTTATCTACTAAATGAAATCGGATTTGCATAATGATGTAAGACACGACCAAACGTGTCATAGAGGAAACTTAGGTTGCCATTGGAGTAAGCATTGATGGACTAAACTTAGGTTGCCATTGGAACACGCATTATTAGTACAAGCAAGAAAGAACCAAACAAACAAATCACTGATAAAATGGGGATTTAATTACAAACATTCATTTTTATGATTTTATATAGTACTTTAAATGACCAAAATTAGTGAGTTGTTTCTGCGAGGATTGAAAACTGTTTCAGTCAGTAAAACGAAACAATACTATTATTTTTTTGGGAAGTGGTTTTGTCCCAAATGAGTTTTTCACTTTTTCGGTTTTAACGAGACCATTATTTACTGCTTTATCCCTAAAAGTTTTAGCTTATTTCTGATTTCTAAAAAGGATTGCATATTATATAAAAATGTTTTTTCTTTGAATATAATTTTATATATTGTTAAAAAAAAAAAACAATACCATTATTTTCAAAGTTCATGCAAATAGCCTGTTGTAGATAATATATTTAAATTAAAACTTTTCTTTGGTAAAAAAATTAAAACTATTTTAGTCTCTTTTATAACTAAAGAATTAAAACTATTGGCATATATTACGGCCAAATTTACCCAAATGTTTATCAAGATTATTTGGGCTAATCCAAGAATTTTACCCACACATAGCTTTTTGTTCGTTTTAGTATCGAATTTCATTCAGAATTAGGCTGATTTAGCAACTGCTAGAGGCGGAAAAGTATTAAAACGGCACATTCAAATTTTATGAGGAATCAGTCCGTGACAATAGCCCATGAATAATAAAACCGAAATTATAAATAAAGCTCGAATATTGGGATGTAACTTCACATATACTTCTAACATACACATTAATTGAATAATTTTCTTATTAATTTTTTTAAGTATAAAGGAAAACACAAAAAATGTTACAACCATATGATTTCACATCATTTATTAAAATCTTGCAGTACTAAACATCTTATTTACATTGTGGATGCACATTGGTCTTGTAATTGACAGGATTAAAAAATAATTCAATGAAAGAATCAAGATTTGTATGTTATCAAGATTTTATATATCTTGCAGGTTAATTGATAAATCGTATTTATTGTGCTATATACACATTATCATTTTTTCTATACCTAAATTTTTAGTTGTAAATACCAATATTCATTGTATTGTATGATGTGATATTATCTAAACGGGTTTGATGTATACACCAAATTTTCAAATACAGTATGCTGACATTAAACATAAAAAATGTCAGATTTTGTTCTTTACGTTTTTGACAAAAAAAAAGATTTTTCTTTCCGTAAAATATAAGATTAAATCTACATAGGTACCGTAAAATACAGCTGTCAGTTAACAATGACATATATAATATTGTGATTTGTATTAGAGCGACAGGTAAGCCAAATATAAATTCTAATTATAGCGGATTAAGCTCTTGAAAATTTGACCGACTAAAATGGTGCATGAAAACAGATTAAGAGACTTTCACATTCTCTATATCATTGCATTTTTTTTCTGTATATGCATGGGTGCTGCCAAATTTATAAACAATATTTAATTTTTTGTTGTCGGTAAAATCGTTAAAAATCTATCGATAAAATATCCATCGAAAATACTATTTTGATGGATTTGTCACGGATTTTCAACCGTCGAAGTTTCCGACAGATTGCCAACTGATATTTTACCGACAAATTCTCGACAGGTGTTTATGGACTTCCAACAAATTTAATATTTATTTTTAATAATATTAACTTTTGTATATATTTATTATGTTTATTAATAAATATATAATTAAATTTCAAATTTCAAAATAAACTTCAAATTGAAATTTAAAATTAAATATTTTAAATCCAAAACAAAATATTAAAAATATATATATGCATAAAACATAAAACACAAAATCAGAGTTGTCGAGAACCTCGCATTTCGATCATGAAATCTGCCATCACTTTTTCTGCGCTTCCATCATAAGTTTGGTCGCTTGCATCTAAGTCTTTGTCGTTGCGTTTGTGGCAGTTAATTCTTCATATCGTTTATCATTTTCCAAAGAGACTTTTTTGATGGTGTGGATCGCATCCTTTAAATCCACAATCTCAGTGGGTCATTTCTGCAAGTAAAGCTCTAAGCTCGACTTTCTCTGAAAACCACGAAGTGGCTTGAGATGAATCGTGGTACGCCTTTGGAACCCCAAAAATATGACATTTGCTCTTTGGAGTTGCTTAGAATTAAATCAAATAAAATATAAATGTAAAAGTTATAAAACAAACTTCAAAATTTGATAAAAATAAAGATTACTTAGTTCGATAACGAATTCGTTCCATCTTTCGATAGGAATATCTTTTGAAGAGTTTACTGACGACTGAGATTCAAGATACTCTCTCCGAACGAATTCACGGTATCGACGAGCACCCGGACAACTTGATCTTGAATTTGCTTTTTCTTGTTGGTGTGAATATCCTCCACTAAGATGCGAGGAACACGCACCATCAATCTTAAACTATAAAAGAACAAAACAAGTAATAAAGTTATAAGTTAGAAATAAATTAAAAAAAATAAAAAAATCTATTAAAAACGTACCAAATGCTCTTCTCAAGATAACAAAGTCGTTGCTCCAACGTTGTGCGTCACAATTCCTCTGTGACCACGCATGCTCAGCTGGTTGCCAGAGTTTGTCTTCGAGGTTTTATCGGTTTTCGCTTGCTTCCAAATCGACAACCCATTTCAAAGCTCGTGTTTGTAAATGAAATCCATGGGCACCTCATTGTGCATCCACTTGTCCTTCCATTCGTAAAGCTTTTTCAAGTACATTCTGACCGCTTTGGATTCGAACTCCATTCTAATCCTAGAATGATGCTCCATATTCCAGTTAAACTTTTGCTGCAAAAAAAATTAAAATATATATTAATAATAAAATATAGAAATAAAAATTTAAGTCAAACTGCCTCTACTATTCCGTTAAGCATCCAATTGATTGTTTGGTTATTCCAACAATGGAATAACCAAACCTACAAAAAATATAGAAATTTAAATAATAGTAGCAAAAATAAATATATATATATATATATATAAGGAAAAAACACGATAAAAAGCTTACCAAATAGCTCTTCAAATCTGTTGCGAATGAATGTTTTGCAGTCCTTTTCTCCCGGGTTGAGATATGAAATCTTCAATGCTCATTTGCGTAGATGTTGGTTCCGTCTCCGGAATATGGCGAGACCGGTTCTGAGAACCATCTAGCCTCGCTTCACTTCTCTTTCCCGCAACTACACTCAATCCACCTCGTAGAGGATGCGAAGCGAAAAAATTATAGTGACTATAATCCATTCAAAAAAAAAAAAATAGTTCGAATATAATTAATCAAAATTCAAAAGAAAACAATTAAAACAATAAGATATTAACAAATATAAATTAATACTGAATACAATATTTTATAATTCTTTAGAAAATATAGAAAACATTCAGAATTTTCAAATCACAAATTTTAAAAATTCCAAATCGCAAATTTTAATCCCAAAAAACCTCATAAAATTCAAAAAATCCAAATAAAATTTGAAATTAATCTTATTCATAAAACAATAATCTTATAAAACTCAAATAAAATTCAAAAACTCCAAATATAATTCAAAATAAATCTTATTCATATAAACATTAATCGTATTCATGAAATTCAAATAAAATTAAAAAATCTAAATAAAATTAAAAATCTAAATAAAATTCAAAATTATTCTTATTCATAAAAACATTAGCCTTATTTATAAAATTCAAATAAATTAAAATAAAATTCAAAAAAAACAAAAAATAAAATTCAAAATTAAACTTATTTATAAAAACATTAATCTTATTCATAAAATCCAAATAAAATTCATAAAATCCAAATAAATTTTCAAAAAAATAAAAAAAACCAGATAAAATGCAAAAAATACAAAATCCAAATCAAAATCATAATTTCCTAAACCTAAATCAAAATTATAAATTTGAAATCCAAAATCTAACCATGAAAACCTAAATCTAACTTCTATAATCCTAAATCTAACCCTAAATCCATTATCCAAACTTTTATTCTCAAAATAAATATGAAAACTTACAAATTTGGTGGGTTTGATTGATCGTTATCCATTTGTGAGAGATTTGATGGAGAAATCGACGAGATGTGGACCGATATTGGAGGAGGAATTGCGAAGGGAGGCGATTTCTTGTGTTAATGGCCATTTTGTGACAATTTCCGTCGCGAGGAAGAAGATGGGGTATTAAATAAATGATGATTTTTGACGAATATATACGTCAAAATCCGTTAAAAATCTAGGGTAAATGATTTGCGCAGTCCTCAAAAACTTTAGGGAATTTAGCAATACACGCCTAAATTTTCGTTTGGCCGTCGGAAATCCGACGGATTCTACAGCCAAGCGAAAATATCGGAGCGTTATTTTACAAGAGTGCATGCGAGACACATACAATCCCTAAACCCGTTGGAATCCGTTAGAAATTTATGATGGTTTAGGAGTTTGAGCACCGATGGACTTCGTTTCACTTTGAATCAGTTTTTACTATCATTTTAAGTCTTTTATATTATATAGAAGTGATATTGATGTACACTAATATCATAAATTTTAGATTTACATTTTCAAATCATCTATGTTATAAGTGTGTTGTTAAAGTATATGTATTGTTATTAATCGATGAACTCGTAATCTAGTCAAATCCGTCAAACATCAAAAATAATGGTTTATAGTGTTAATTTGAGAACTATGTCTTTTAAATAAGTTAACATCGTGTTTAACAATAGGGAGTATCGATAATTATGGAATTTATCCTCAAAACTCCAAATTCGTCGGAAATACGTTGTAAATTTCCGATGGGGGCAGGGATTATATGTGTCCCATGTTAAACACGTGTTTAATGTGGAGTATGTTAAAAATATATATTTATATGATCTGTCGGAAATCCAACGGACTATATATTTATATATACACAGAAGATTCTGGTTGTCCAATACCAGTGGTGTAGGTATGACAAAGCTTGTCCGCCGATAACACAGAAGGAACTGGCAGTCAACCACTGGTAGTCCAGCTCTCTCATTGTTCGGCGGCCATAATCCTCCAAAATACGTTGATTTATTCTTCTGCGTTGACCCAGTTTAATCCGGTTTAAGTGAAATCTCTTCAAGAAGTTATAAAATCCAAAAAAATCCTTATAAAATCAAACCATATTCAATGAGAGTTACAACATACAAATATACACAACATTAACTACTCAGATTGTGATTATGATCCGTCTGAAAGAATTGAGTTTGTATTGTCATCAAACTCTCCACGTGATTCTTCTGAATCAAAATGCATTCTATCATCCCTGAATTGTGTAAAATCAACTGCAAGATCAACATCAAAAGAAGACTCAACTTTACCCATTTAAACATTTTCGGCTGGCTGTAAAGGATCATGTTCAGAAACTTCATATATGCTTCCTCTTGGTTTAATTGGTGTCACTGTAATCCAAAGGCCAGTCTAAATTGTGTCTCAAAAGTTAATTGATGTCACTGAGTTAATTGATCTCACTGTCGTATATATTTTCCGATGAATTTTCGATAAAAACTCAACATTCTTATGAATACTGTTTAGTCGGAGTACCATCAATTTTTCATCGGAAATTTTCAATAATTATTACATTCATCGAAAATTTCGTTGGTTTTTTATTGGTTTTCTTGTAGGTGTCGTCACTAATAATGACGATTTTGTCGTTGGATAACAAACGTGTGTAGTTAAACTAACTAATTTCCATTAGAGAGTTACTTATAATTTTTTAAAAGGCAAAAGGTTTGGTCTTCTGGTATAAGTTAGAACCAAATCTGTGTCGTCATTAATAATAACTACTTTTTTGTGGATAACAAACGTATTTAAACAAACTAACTAATCTCCATTATCGAATTGATTATAAATTAAGAAAATAAAATTGGCCTTCAGGTAGAAGTTATAACTTCTTTTGTTAAATGTCTGTAAGAAATTTTCGACAACTCCAAAGGCTGAGGTCCTAATTCGGAGCTGTTATTATAATGCATCAGAAAGTGGTTGTGCTATTTTAATCTCATCACAGGGGACCTCTTTAACTCTTCTACTTCTAGATTTCGTTATACGCATTTTGTAAATATCTTTTTAAAGTTATGATATTAACAGTTCTTTAACGTTGGCCCTTCCCCTTGGAAGTTGTCTTTGTCGGTTTGTCCTTTAGTTCGACACCTTTTGGGAAGAATGATCACTGAAAAGTATTATCTGCATTTGGTTCCGACCGGAAATTATGAATTTGAACATGAAAATTTTTGGTCAACAAAAACAAAAAGAATACGCACTATATGAGACATATTTAACTATTTTGTTTTATTTATATATGTATAAGTATTGTATATTTAGATCCGTCTCGTGCGATACTGAAAGATTTTTATATTTTGGGTACAAACTGTTGGGTCCACGACTGTCAATATTCAGAGTTCTGTACTTAGCCCACTGCCCACGTGAGACTTGCTGGCCAGTTTACAAATATATTTGACTTAGATGTGATGGAAAATTTGGAATTTAGTTATAACAACAATGAAAATATATTAATGACTTACCTGCGCAACTATGTAAGTAAAAGCATATTATATTATATTTTAATGTATTAGCTATATTAACACATATCTTTCTTGTATTTATACAAATAATATATATTTAAAAAATGGAGTATAAGACCGATTGATCTAGCCGTAGACTTTTTTTCCCTTAAACATACTTCTATTTGTTGACAAAAAAAACATACTTCTATTCATTTCAAATACTTCAAGAACATCAACGTTCTTCTCCTTATACAAATAGTCTTAAACACACAGGAGTACTACAATTTACAAAAGCACTATATATAGATAGAGACGAGGCCTCAAAACCTAAAAACATCTGCTTTTTTCATCTTTTAATAGTTTAGGGATCAACACTCAGCTTAAATACAGACATATTAGGCCATACTAAAAATGTTTAACTTTAAACATATTATGTTTTATCACTGTTTTAAGAATCCTATATAACAAAAAAAATTCATTTTTCTATGCCCAAACCGATTCAACCGAACTCAAATCAACCATGAAAATATAAAAGGAAAAAAATACATTTAATTTGATTGACCTAAGATTTTCCTTTTAAATTTGAAAACTCTTAACCAAAACTAAATCAACAACTGAAAACGAAACATGTTTGAATCAAGAATAAAATTTGAGTGATAATTGAATTTACTCCAGACAATATACTGTACAAAGCTTATAAGAATTAGTAAATATTTTCATTTGATACTTATACCTTTTAAGATATGAAATATATATTTTTAAGATATGAAGTATATATTTTGTTAACAAAAACAAAACAATAAGCTTGTTCGGGACAACTATTATTGGATCTCTTTACCTAACGATCATGTCCATCAGGAGAAGAACAAGCATACTGATGTGAGATATCACTTTCTCAGAAGTGAGAAGAGTTTTTATGTAAAGAAAGTAGGAATAATGATAACCATGCATATATTCACTAAGCCGATTCCTGAGAGCAATTTTATACATTGTTTGGACATGATGAATATCTCAAACAGTTAATCGTCCAAATGGGCTATCAGGATCCCTCTCGGAGCACCTGGTGTAAAGAGCGCATCTGGCCTTTGAGAGGTATTATGGCTCCATCAGAGTACATGTTCCTATAAAGAACATCAAAGCATCTGGCCGTAGAGGCATTCAGTTTTGATCGAAGTATCTGGTCTCAGAGGGGATATTAGGCTTATGGCCAGACATCTGGCTTGACGAAGCATTTGGCCCGGCGAGAAATCTGGCCTGATGAGACATCTATCTTGACGAAACGTATGACCTGACGAGTCAGGTGGCTTGGCTAGGCAACTGGCCCTGAAGCGGCATCTGAGGTAAAGGAGAAATCTGATATATATGTCTGTAACATATGACACTCTGATCATAGTGCATTTGGTACATCTATCTAGTACATCCGTCACTATGAAAGTGCATTACGTACATATGTATGGTGGAGAAGTCTCGTATAGTCGGTATGTTGATGGTGCATCTAATACAAATATTGGAGAATTCTAGTCAGTGTGAAAATTTATTAATTATGACCTGGATTACTTTGATCAAGACATTAGACCCAGTATTAGTTTAAAGTTAATTAGGGTTTTCTTCCCTATATAGACTCTTGTTAACTCTAGGTTCTATGTATTCTGAAACTTGTATAAAGTTATTTTTCAGGTGAATATAGTCAACAAAAATATTGGTGAGTCACTGTTAATCTATCTAACATTCGTCACAACAGGTTTGTCACTGGATTAGATTCAACTTATGTTCCTCGCTGAATTAGATTCACCTCTCTGAATGTAAAAGTAGAGGTGGCTGTCGTTACTTGTTTTTTGACAAATTAATTGATGTGAACATGTTAAACCTTGAGAATTGTTTCGTGGGAAGTTAACTAGATTCTTAGTTCCAATGTCGGCAACATTAAACCAACCTTAGTTAACACGCTTGTCTTCTCGTTTCGAAGATATTATGGACGGAGTATCAATTTCCTGGTGCATATGAGAAAAAATAATTAAATGTGATTGTTGGGATTTCACTTTTTGCGTCTTTAAGCCTTCAAAAATAGAAAGCGTGTAAGGGGTCACAGTACTTGTATGGTCATGTCGAAAGAAAATAACAAAAGAAGTAATTAAAAAAATACTGTAATTAATGAATCTGTAATAAAAACAAAAAAAAATAACACAAAAATCGAAGTTGGGTAGTTGCATTTCAGTTTAAATTCCAGTTCAAATGGTGCAAGAGTACATACATAACAATCAATTTGTTTTTAATACCAAAAAGTTTTAATCCAAAACTCGTAATTTCCCATATCCGAAATTACATATTACATAATGTAATATTACATTTGTCTCGAAAATCATTAATAACAATCTTTTCTCAATGTCAAAAATACTAATAAAAATATTAAATCAAAATTAGAGATTTTAAACACAATTTTCTTGGAGAAAAGTCAAAAGCTTCAAGAAGCCTTAAACATCACTCTAAGCAGAGAGCTCAAGAGAGAAAGACAGAGAGATGATAGATAGCATGAAAATGGTCTCTCCACCACCTCTGGCGACGAGAGTCCGGCGAGTAACGGCAAACGGAGATGGGTTTCCGGCATTTCTTCCTAAGGAGGTAGAGAACATAAGAGACCCTTTCGCTAGAGCTTTAGCTCAAAGGATTGTACGAATACCTGTTCCTCTTCAGGTTCTGAAGTCTTCTTCTCCCTCTTGCATGAGCTAAAAGACCTTATTTATTTATTTTAAATAATTTCTTGATTTCTTGAAATTTGTTGTCCTTAATTTCTTGAAATTTTGTGAAAAAAATCAAAATGTGTTGCAGATGGGAACCTATAGAGGATGTGTAATGAGTAGCTGTATCAAACCACTTGTTCAATTAAATGACAAAAGTCCCGTCGTTCTTCTCCATTGTTTCGACAGGTTTATAATTTTTATTTTTTACTGACAAGATAATTTATGAACTCACTGTGTCTGATTTATTTTTTTGGCTTCAGTTCTTGTCTAGAATGGAGACGCACTTACCCTCTACTTGAACAAGCTTGTCTTGAGACTTGGGCTGTTGATGTTCTTGGTTGGGGCTTCTCAGATCTTCGTAAGATTTACATTTAAGAAAATTAAACGCGGTTCTCGAGAAATTACTTTGTTATTTTATAACTCAGTAATTTAATGGCATTGTAGAGAAACTTCCACCGTGTGATGCAGCATCTAAGCGCCATCATCTGTTCGAGGTTAGTACTATTTTGTCGATATTACTACAATACAACAAGCGAAAAAAGACAAAAATTCTGTCATTGAATGACTGATTTAGCGACAAAATTACGGAAGAATAAATATTCGTTGTAAATTTATAGCTAAATAGTAACAAATAAATACAAAACCGTGGTTGTTGGAATCGTCTAGTAACAAATGATATAAAGTTGGTTGTTATATCCGATTTTTCCCATTGGTTAATCTTTGTTGTTTGATTTAAATTTCAGCTTTGGAAAACACATATCAAACGACCAATGATTTTAGTTGGACCAAGCTTAGGTGCAACCGTAGCAGTTGATTTCACTGCTACTTACCCTGAAGCTGTAAATTTTTTCGGTTTATCATAATCAAACTCTTTCTCAATAGCTCAAACTCTAAACCTGGTTATTTCCGCGCTTTTCAGGTTGATAAATTGGTTCTCATTAACGCCAATGCGTATTCAGAAGGAACTGGTCGACTTAAAGAGTTACCAAAATCCATTGCTTATGCTGGGGTTTGTCCGAAAACGATCTTACTTTATATTCAATATTCAAATTTTGTATTAATGTTGCTATTGTTCTTTCAGGTTAAGTTGTTGAAGTCATTCCCTCTTCGCCTTTTGGCCAACGTATTAGCCTTTTGTTCCTCACCCTTATCTGAGAACATAGATTGGACTAATGTAAGATCAAATCTCCCTTCATTTTTTCTTTTCTTTTTCATAAAGTGATCTAGATTTAGTAATGAATTTGCTTTTGTGTAGATTGGCCGGTTACACTGTCAAATGCCGTGGTGGGAGGATGCTATGGTAGATTTTATGATTAGCGGAGGCTATAACGTCGCATCACATATCAAACTCGTAATAAACATACTTTACATAGTTATTCAAATGTAACGAAAAAGTCGAATTAGCTTATAAATTTTCTGATTTTGTTTATGTGTTGGATGTAACACTCGTGCAGATCGACCATAAGACGCTCGTTGTATGCAGTGAGAACGATCAGATTGTTAGCAACCAGCTCTCAGTTGTAAGTTTCCTTTAACTGAAACATTTGAAAATTTAGTTTTAAAGTTTCTTAATGTCATCAACAAAATGCAGAAATTGTTGTGTGAGCTAGCAAATGCTGTTTTCCGGGAAGTACCAGATTCCGGTCATCTTCCACATGTTGAGAACCCTATACAAATTGTGAAACTGATATCGGATTTCGCCAGTGGAAAGCTCAATTGATTCTATGTAGTGAAAATTCTGCTTCAAGCTCATCGAGTGGTCACAGAGGAAAGAGTTGTAATATCATATATTATGCAATAAAACACAAATTGGTTAGTTTAGCCTAGGGCATGGGCTTTAATTCCGGACCGAAATTACCAAACCGGAGTTTTGTCAATTCGATTTATATTCGGTTTCCTTTCAAAAACTGATCGGAAGCTGAAATAATTTCATTCGGTCATCAATTTACATCGGTTTGGTATTCGAAAACCGATATAAACCAAAGTAAACCGATATAAACCAAAATAAACCAAAATTTTTAGGAAAATTCAGTGTTTTTATACTTTAAACCGAACCAAATTAAAATTTCGGTTCAACTTCGAGCATCACAATAAGTAAGAGATCTGAACCAAACCAAAGAAATTTAAACCAAAACAAACCAAAATTTGTGATCAGTTCAAATCGGAAATTATTATTTCAACCCGAACAATCCGGACTTTCGAACCGAACCAAACCGAATTCTCGGATTGCCCATGGCTAGTTTAGCCTGAGCCTGGGATGGATATATATATATATATATATATATATATATATCACCGCGGAGTGGGTTCGAATATGTAATATAAAGACCACATTGTTACTTGTTTGGTGGGACGAGACTTACATTATTGTATTTTAGAAGGTATAGACACGCATGGTTTGCGGGTTAGCGGATATGGGGCCCTAACTTTGGCCCAATAAAAATTATCCCTATTTGAAAAATTGGTTCTAACCTTGGTCCAAGAAAAATTGGTTTGCAGGTTTGCGGATTTTTGGATAGTCGTTTTTGTTTTACAAATTTGTGGATTTGCAAGTTTACGGGTTTTTGGGTACTCTTTTTGGTACTCAATGTGTTGTTTCTTACTTCTTTTTTTTTCTTTGCGAACTTTTTTTTTCTACAAAATAAAATAAAGATAGACCGAAGAAAAAGTATCATGCGCATTAGAGACCAATGGAGAATTTATATTGACAATTTTCATAATGGGAATGGCCTATATCTGAGCATTAAGGATTCATGGTCGGGAAATAGTGGATAAGGGATAGTACGGATAATTAGGATTTTGAAAATTATTATCCAAAAGTATATCCATTAATGTAAAGATCATGTAATAGCGGATAAGAGTAGAATAAGAAAATGATTGGGTAATTAAAATTATTATACAAATGGATAATTATTGTAATTAAAGTCATTATTTGGATAAATACTTATAAGTTTGTATTATAATAAAAAATTTTGGAAAACTGTAGATAATTTAGAGAAACTTTTAGATATTTTTTTAAATAACTTTTCAAATATCAAATAATTTTGAGTAAATTTAAGAACATATCAATAATTTAGAAAAAAAAATTAATGTTAAAATTTACCCAAACAGGTAACTGGGGTTCCACAGGTAATTACCCGATCCAAATTTTACTCATGAAAAAAAAAATTCTTCATCCAAAGGGGTATATTCTATTACTTTAATCTAAACGGATTTGATAATATTTATTGGGTATGGAAAGGGTCAGGTATCCGATCCGCAATTAATTTTAAAACTATATTGTGAAATTTTAAATTAAAAATGAAAGTTTTAAAGAGATGGATCACATGGTAGAGTTAAACAAAGGGATTAACAAGCCACAATCATCGTGACCATGAATTACATTTTTTTTCTTTTCATCACCATGAATTACATACATGATACCTATATGCATATACACATATACAAAATAAAATCATAAAGCTGGGACAAAAGACACATCACGTATATATTGATGTACCATGTACCTATTTCTTCAAAAAAAAATTCACTTTTATGTCCCCTTTCTATCTTTAGTTTTGTAGTTTAATATCCTATAGATTCTTTTGTTATTTTTCATTTCAAGTTTTGTTTTCCTTCAGTTGTTAAAATTATTTATAAAAGAAACTTAAAATTCAGTTTAAAGAGGACACAAAAAGGAATGTTGTTCTAGACTAAATTATTTAAAATTCAAACTTATTAAGCTATCAATCACTAAAAGCCTCCACCAAAAGAAAAACAAAAATTCTTAATTTTATGAGGAAACCCATACCACATCGTCCATATAAATTGACATTTTATAAGACCAATATACTATTTAAAATTTGATAATTATAAATTAGATGTGTAGTTCTTTTAGCTAGATCAAATCATACTGGTAGTTTAGATTAGATAATATCATTAATCCAAAATTTAATATACTGAAATTTAGTTTATAAAAGTTTAATTCGGTAATTTGTTAAAATCTATTGTAGAAAATTAGAAATATATAGAATCAACATAAATTGGTTGTTGTTGCTAAGAGTGTTACGGATTTTGATATCTATATCTGTTCTATCTGTTAAAAAAATATATATTATCGGATATTTGGTAAAAATAAAAATTTTGTACCGACTATAAATATTTATTTCAAAAATTTTAATATTTAGATTTGGATTTGTTTTGATTGGATATCCATTTTTTAAATTCAAATTGAAATATCTTAATAATCATATGCTAGTGTTGATAGCTAACGACAATAAACAAACAATAAAACGTGTGGGTAATGAAACTAACGCTAACGACAACGAAATGAACAGTAACTCCATATGTTGTAGAACCAAAAAAAAAATATAAAAGCATAATGGTTGAAAGTAGAAACAATAATTTCCATGGATTACATTTTCATTTCTTCTTTCGTCAAAATTAAACATTATACATCGACTACCTAAAACCATATAGATTCAAAAATACGTAATACATTAAAAAAAAGCTGGATTTTCAGAAAACAAAATCATGCATGATTAAAATATGAACATTATAAAACAAAATTATCTTCCGTTTGATCAGAGGATCCATAGATCTTAATTAGCTTTTGCAACACCACGATTTGTGTTCTAAGCCGAACGATATAATCCGCCGTTTCTTGAAACAGCTGTTCCGTCTCTCCGCTACCGGAATCTTCCTCCACGTCAGCATCTTGACGTCTCTGCTTTGCCGTCATTGACGGTGGAAGAAGACACTTAAGCGCCTCAAGCTTCTCCGAGAATTCTTCAACCCCGATATTAGAGCATTGCTTCATCGCTCTTCTGTTTCCAAGTTTCTTACTTCTTCTTCCTCCTCCTCTGGATCTTTGGTTCTTTAACATTCTCATCGCAAAGAAGAAGAAGAAGAAGAGAGGATTAGAGAATTTTTGTTCTTTCTTTTTCTTTTTTTGAAGTGGAAAATGAAGAGACTCGGGGTTTATGTACGGTTGACTATTCATTTATGACCCTGGACTTACTGTTTTATTACGATACTACCACTGGTGGTGCTCTCATTCCTTGTTTGTCGTTTTGTAGTTTGTACTTTTTTTTGGGCCCTTATGGTTTCAAATAAAATAAATATCTCGATAATATCTTACTACCACGTGCTCCTAGTCAAATATCTCTCAGGGCCATATAACATATTATCCATTTATTTACATATTTTAATTACATGGTGAAGAAGGATGTTTATGAAGTTTTTTTCGTTAAATGGATGTTTATAAAGTTTATAATCAAATGTATCATTTGACCAAATAAATGTTTTCGTATGATTTATTTGGTTATGATTTATTTGGTGGGCCCTTTGTTTCTCATGGTTGACCTTTTAATTCTCTATAATCTTTGGTTTTCTCTTTAATTTAACATTGGTGTAATAACTCATGTATTTTGCATTATATTAAATGACAAATTATCACAAGAAAATGCTCCAAAATAATATTTTGAATTTGATTATTGTTTTTATCCTGGATATATATCTGCATATTTTATTTTATTTTCTTACTAATTATTGTATACAAATATATTGTGAAAAATGGTAACAAAAATTACATTTCAAATGGACAGTCACTTCAGACAAAGATACTATAATATGGAGTAGTTGACGATAAACAAGTGTTGCATAGAGTTGGACACTCAATGGACCCAGTAATTATTGGTTTGGTTTAGATTATCTTGTTCTTGGAATAGAAATGGAATAATTTAATTTTTATTTAATATAAAGTCGAAAATTACACCGTTTCACTTTTAAAAACCTAATCAGGTCGACTAGGGTTTTTTCAAGTAAAAAATATAGTGTCGTAAAGGGTCAATACAAAATCAACAATATTCACATTGCAGGAAGAGAAAATGAAACCAATACCATAATATTTATAGCCTACTGATTTTCTACTAGTACAGAAAAGGAACAAATTCCAGATTATTTTCATTAAAATTCATATAAATTCTCTAGAAATTTATATTTCCTCTTCATCCTCATGAATTAATTCGAGAAAAAAATTTGGAGGGGTCTTTTGGTCAATAAAGCTTCGTACAGAGGTGTTTGCATGTGAAGGTGTTATGAGCTAGCAAAATCTCACTGGACAAACAAGAGGATTTTGAATAAGAATAAAACACACAAAATTAATTTGAAATATGAGAACCACAAGAAATGAACCGGAACCGGTTTGGCTAAAGGGTGAGAGATATTAAAGGGCATGTCAAGGCACATGGGAGAAGAGATAAGAAAGGAGACAGAGAAGGAAGGCATGGAACTGAACAGAGCATGTTCTGTACATTCCCTGCATGCACACAAGTTCCTTTTATGATTTTTATATAATTCTAAAAATTAAATTTTATAATTAACATGATTTTTAGATTTAATTAATTTAAAAGGGAGGGAGGTTTCTTTTTATAATTTAGATTTGGTGCACATGGTTTACTATCTAGATTTCAGGTTACTAGCATGTGTTTAGCTGTTTCTCCACGTGATTGATTAACTAATTCAACTTTTACAGAAAAAGAAAAAGTTATTATATAATAACGAGTAATGCAATGTTTATACTGTATAATATTAGTCTCGTTGTTACATAACAATAATAGTAGATGATTTAGTTGATCATTTTATAACCAAAAATCCATTGCTCAACGTGCTTATTCTTGTTAGAACATTTATATTTGATTAAGGAATAGATTAATTCGTAAATAAGATAGGATTTTAAAATTTTTTTACAAATAATGTTTACTTTATGCTATATAAAATTTTTGTATTTACTATTTCTATTACGATTAAAAAAGGTTGTTAATCCCTATAAATAGAAGTATATATAAAAAGTTATTCTATAAGAAAAGAGTATGTAGCTAGTTGTTCTACAAAACAAGAGTATGTAGCTAGTTGTTCTACAAAACAAGAGGAAATAGAGAGTTTTTCTACAAGACAAGAGAGAAAGAGATTTAGTTTTTGAGAAGTTTTCTAAATCAATAAAAAAGTTATTCTTATAATCTTTAATCGCTATAAATAGAAGTCTATGTAGAAAGTTAATCTACAAAACAAGATGATGTAGAAAGTTGTTCTACAAAACAAGATGATGTAGAGAGTTGTTCTACAAGACAAGAGAGAAAGAGATTTACTTTTTGAGAAGTTTTGTAAATCAATAAGAAAAGTTGTTCTTATAATCTTTAAGCATCTTGGATTTCTTTTGGTATCAGAGCCTTGTGATCGTCAAGAAGAACTCAAGATCTATCGTAGTTTCAATCCAAGGAGTTGATTTTCAAACTGGATAAAGGAGTTCATTCCCGAAGAAGAAGAAGATACCGAACTTCTGTTGCATTGCTTGTCACACATAATGGAGCAAGCTATAAACGTAACTACTCAGCCAAAAATCTTGGGGATTCAAAGCTCTATGCTCATTGCCACGAACTACACCATATGGGCAATGAGGATGAAGGTAACTTTGAAAATGCATCAAGTATGGAAAGCAATTGAACCATGTACGCAAGACATCATCAAGAATGATGTTGCGACAGATTTTCTTTTCCAATCTATACCGGAAAACTTGATCATGCACGTCGGAGATCAAGACATGGCAAAAGCCATGTGGGAAGCAATCAAAAGCTGTTACATGGGAGCAGATTGAGTTAGGGAAACAAGACTTCAAACACTTGTTTGGAATTTGAACATCTACCCATGAAAGAAACGGAGAACATCGATGACTTTGTAGGAAGAATATCCACTCTATCCTCAAGATCGGTAGCCTTAAGACAAATCATCGAAGAAAGCAAATCAGTGAAGAAGTTTATAAACGAGATTCATAGAAACAAGTATCTCCAACTTGTTGTCACTTTAGAACAAACTTTGGATCTAAATAATATCGGGTTTGAAGACATCGTAGGGAGATTAAAAGCCTATGAAGAACGTATAGGAGAAAGTGATCTTAGAGAAGATCAAAGTAAGCTCTTATTCTCTTCATCCTTTGCATCAAAGGGTAATTTTCAAGGAAGAGGACGAAGTAACCGTGGAAGAGGCAGAGGAAGAGGGCGGTTCAATAATCAACAAACAAACAACAATCAAGATCAAATCAAGGAGAAACCAAAGAGAGATCTGTCTAATGTTATTTGTTGACGATGTGATAAACCCGGACACTTTTCCACGTCATGTCCTGAGAAAACAAAAACAGGGCATAGAGTGAACCTTGTGGAGACTGAAGAAGCAGACGCAACTCTCTACATGCATGATATCATTTTCTTGAATGAAAAGAATGTACTACCAACGAAGTACAATGAAAAAAACGATGATCAAGTGTGTGGTACTTGGACAATGTCGCAAGTAACCACATGACAGGGCAAAAATCTTTCTTTTCCGAGCTAAACGAAAGTATTAGAGGGAAAATAAAGTTTGAGGATGAATCATGTATCGAGTATAAAGGAAAGAGCTCGATAATTTTTCAAATAAAAATCGGTGAACAAAGACTTATAAGCGACCTCTATTGGATACCAAAACCCAAGAGTAACATAATTAGTCTCAGACAAACAACAGAAGAAGGGTGTGATGTGAGATTACAGCAAAATTTTCTCACCATTCACCATCAAGAAGGAAGGTTGTTGATAAAAGTACTTCGAACCGCAAACTGAATGTACAAAATCCAGCTAAAGATTGGATCACCCGTTAACTTACTCACCAAGTTAGATGATGAGACATGGAGATGACATGCAAGATTAGGGCATGTCAACTTTGATTTGATGAGGGTAATGTCAAATAAGAAACTAACTCATGGACTACCTAGTTTTGGAGAAGAGAAAAAGATATGTGAGTGTTGCCTTGTGGGAAACAAACGCGTCTACCATTCCCGCAAGCAACAAAGATCAGATCAAGTCACAAACTAGAATTTATCCATGGAGATTTATGTGTCTTATCTCACCGTCAACCTTAGCAAGAAACAGGTACATCTTTGTTTTAATTGATGATTTTTCAAGATATATGTGGTCTATCTTGTTAAAAGAAAAATGAGATGCTTTCGAAAAATTCAAAGCATTTAAAAGCTTGGTTGAAGTTGAGAAGGGAGCAGAGGTCAAAATATTTCGAACTGATAGAGGGGGAGAGATTACTTCTATCGAATTCCAAATATTTTGTGAAGACAATGGGATCTCAAGTCAACTCACAGCTCTATATACGCCTCAACAAAACAGTGTTGTTGTGAGACTTAACCGAACCTTAATGGAGATGACTTGGAGTATGTTGAAGACAATGTAGATGCCAAACTATTTATGGAGAGAAGAACAATGAATAGACATACTAACGAAGCCTCTAGTTCGGATCAAGTTTTCGAAAATGAAAAATTTTATAGGAGTAGAAAAACTTTTTAATTCGGGCTTAGAAATTAAGGGGGAGAATGTTAGATAATTCTTATTTGATTAAATAATAAGTTAACTCCTAAACAAGATAGGATTTAGGAGAAAAGGAAAATATAAATAAGGTTTAGCTTAGACTAGATAATGTTTTATGTTTACTATTCCTATTATGATTAAGAGGTTGCTAATCCATGTGAATCGAAGTCTATGTAGAAAGTTGTTTTACAAGACAAGAATATGTAGAGAGTTGTTCTACAAAATAAAAAAGAAATAGATTTAGTGTTTGAAAAATTTTCTAAACCAATAAAAAAGTTAACTAAGCCTCTTGAATTTCACTTATACATGTTTTACATCTGTATTTGAATCAAAACTGATTTGTATTATTTGATTGCATTTTTTACGAACACATAAATATAACAAAAACAATCAGTCTCAACAAACTTATTCTTTTAAAAGTAGACAAGTTTTCTTATTTAAATAAAAAAACCCCATACTGATGAACTGTATTAGCTAGATTCATTTTTAATTTGTTTTCTTATATCTTCAACTAAAATTTCTTAACACCTTACATTATATATAGATGTGTACAATATGTGTTAATAAAGAAATGAAACGGTGAGAAAACCAAAGTTATTTGGGTATTTGTTTTGTTTGTTTGATGAAAGTGGGAGTGAGGGACAATATGATGTAGAGAAGGGACAATCTATTTAAATTACAAAGAAATATAGATGTTGACAAGACATCTTTTCGTCCCCTTTGTGTTTCCTTGCTTACTCGCCATTTTGTAATTCAAAGCAAAGTAAATAAAAATATGGGACTTGGAAGTGCCTATATTTATTTGTAAGTGTCTTGAAACACTTACACGTTGTTTTACTTTCAACCAATGAAATATGGCACAGAAAAAAAAAAGAAAAAAAAGAAAAATTATTGACCCACGTGACATAAAAAGGAAAAAAAAATCCGTATTAAGACGTTTTCGACACAAGTCGACCAAATGTATGTTTTAAGGCATAAATGAAATTTAGTTTTGGTAACAGGATGTCTTGAGGTTGAAACTTTCATGTAATGATGCAATTTCTAAATATCTATACTTAGTTAAAATTGTTAATATCAACTAATGAAACCAAACCACTAGACAATGGTTATTCCATTTTGAAACAAAATCAATTAGAAAAGACCCACCTAAGTTAATTTTAAACCAAAGCCTAAACTTGAGCTTCAAAATAGATTCAAATTGCTGTAAAACAAAATAGATTCAAATTATTGGGATCACTTTTCGAAGAGAATTCAGAGTAATTCGTTGAAATTCCAATATTGCCTACATATCTCAACTTTAATTCTTACCTTTTTTATTTTCTATTATTTTTGCACATTTTTTAGAGTTGATGATGAGCCAAAATTAGAGATGTTACGAATCCGCATATCTGATAATTTTGAGAATATCTGGATCCGTATATGTATTTGTAGTATCTATGGGTTTGCTATCCGTATTTGAAAAAAATTAATTTTAGCGGATATCCGGAAGTAAACAAAACATATATTTGGAAGTAAAAACCGGATATCCATGGATAGTCATTCCGAAAATTTTTAATATTCAGATTTAAATCTATTTTATCCGGATATCTGTTTTTTGGAGCAGATACCGGATCCGGATAATCATGCCTAGACCTAGCCAAAATATTTTTGGATAAAATAAAAATAAAACTTGTCTCAACAAATAATTGCAACTTGTACTACGTAAAAATAATTATAAATTTTGTATATTTTCCAACAAAAAAATCTCTTACATATTTTATACTTTTTTTTATTTTCAAAATAATGTTTCTCCACAATTCTTTTTAGTTATTAGATCTAAAACACTAATCCAAATGGATAAACTCAAATGTACATTATGTAAATTTCTGTGTGAAGAATTGCTGGTTTTAATAAATGGCCTAAACTGAATTACCATAATTTTTAGTGAAAAAGAAATCTCAATATTGGATATCTTTCATTTTTTTTTGGTATATAAACGACCGGTTATTGTCTAATTTTAAACGGCAATTAGATAACACACAAACCCGTTCGTTTTTAAATCCAACCTATTGTTTTACATGTAAGTCTTGTCTAGCTCTATACACCATTTTCTCCTGTATTATTAACTTCGGATAAACTCATGTTACATATGAAGAAAATACTCGGATTTCACATCAAATCATCCACTTTTTTTTCTAAAAATATATACTTTCGATGTGACATAATTTTCTTGTCCTCCCTCTCGTAACTTTCACTTTATTCCTTATGTTTTCTTAGAGAAGGAAAGAAAAAGAATATAGAGGTTTTAGTGGGGAAATAAGGTTACCCTGAGACTAAAACACAAGTCAATGAGCAGTGACTACTGATCCCACACTCTGACCTCCTTGCTCTTGTCTCCCATGCTCTCTTCGCTATTGGTCCTCTTTTCACGTTTATCAATTGGTTTTATTCGAATATATATATTCTCAAAACTTGTCTAGCTCCACAAAAAAAATCCCGACATAATCAATAATATATTAGATTTGACTTCTAAACTTAAGCAATTAATAAAATCATCTGTAAAATTAGAATGTGAGATACTAAAATTAGTTTTTGGAAAGTTAGGGTTTTTACTTTGCAAGTCAAACTATAGTGGTGACCAAACTTTTAGTGGTGCCATAAAAGATTTTTTTTGTAGTTAGAATAAATATGGTAGGATTATAAATAGTAAAAACTAAGAGTAAAATATCAGTGTGTAACAAATTAGAATGAGTCTTGTATCGACATTTGAGTTGCTGTTTTTTTATATATGTCTTGTATCGACATTTGTTCACCTTTCCGATGATGTTACTTTGTCCCAAAAGAATTATGCTTTGAATATTGTTTCTCATAGTGGCGTTTTATCAGCGAAACTACTTTTGAGAAAAGGACAATCGTTCTTTTTGTAAAGATTTCTAATCTAAGAAGCTTCAATAAATGTATGAAATAAAAATTGAAATATTTTAATAGTTTTATTAGGTGCAAGAAACAAAGAGATTGAAATTTAAATTCAGAATACCAACACTAAAGATTTTTTGATTATTCTCATACAAGGGGAAGAAGGAGAGTTGTTCTAAATGGCAACTCTCTTGATTGCAATCCAATATTCTCAAGATATATATATATATATATATGCAACTACTTAGGTTGAAATCCTAAACCACATGAATTTACATTGGACTTGTTGACTCTTTAATGAGTTTGGTCTTAAAGCTCTAATACTTTTCCGCAAACTTGGCATAGGGTGAAAACAACACGACAAGTTTGAACCTCAAATGAAGATAACTTTGGCATGAGCATGTATCGTAAACAAGATTATTGTGATGTAGGTGGATGACTCTATTCACCACGGAGAACAAAATTAGTGTGAGATATGTTTAGGCCTATACTTGGAGAGTATCGCATGACTCCCTCATAGGTAATCTTGTACTTGGAGAGTTTAGTCGACCTCCCTCAGAGGTATTGGTGACCTCTTTGTCTCACTAAAAGTCCGGGTTTCTTTCATGTTTAACTCTCCTAATATGTCTCATGAAGAAGAAGAAGTCTCTTCCCACAACTACTTGGATCCTACTTACTATCTCATCCATTAGCCAACTACAATTTGCATCTAAATTCACCCAAAACCAGCATACATCATTCTAACTTCTCAATTCTAGACCTATAAATCTAAACCATTCGTTCCTCTTTCTCAAGCTATCACAAATCAATAACTTTTGCTTTGTCTCAGGTCAGAAACATTACCATGGTCAGATGTATATGTTCCAGCAACCTAGATTACTTCTAGACGACCCAAGTTTAGTTTCAAACCCAGCTAGAATCAATGTCCAACCGCCTGAATTCTAAAAAAAAAATCTTGGATGCATCTTGATTATTCCACATAGCTCATCCTCAGCAAATCCAACTTGAAGCATTTGATCCGCTTTATCCACAACCACAAACTGAATCTCTAATAAATTCAAAGCTCATCTCTTCATCAGATCAATGACACGACCTGGAGTTCCAACCGCCACATCAACACCATAGTCAAGATGTCTCATTTGCTGTCCAATCAATGTACCTCCATAGAGACAAATAATATCCAAACTTGAAGCAGATTCCCTAAACTCCTACTCAACCTGACAAGCAAGCTCTCTTGTAGGTGCCAAAGCAAACAAAGAGGATTCTTTCCATGCCCATGTTTAGCGTTGTCAATGTCGGGAATCCCAAAAGAAAGTCTCTTTCATGTTCATGTCCTTGCACGACCAATCATATCCCGACCTTGCATCGCTGACTCAAGCATAACTTTCTGAATAGGAAGAGTTTCTCTATTCCACTACCCTTCAAAGCTTTAACAATCTCCAGAGATATTCCAACCTCAGCTATCGTAAGCCCATCACCACCACCACTGCTGCTACCAACACTCTCTGAATCTCCAATCCCTCCATCACTACCTCATACGAAGCAGCGTAATCTTGAGCTGCATATCCAGCAGGAGAAAGCATAGATGCTCTGAATTTCAACGGCACAGATTTAGCGTGAAAGTCTCTCACTTTAACACCAAACATATTCGAATTCGGGGAGAGAATGGAGCTAGATTTGACATTAATAGCTCCAAATGGAGCTAGATCAGAGATTGTGGCGGTGGCTGCAGTAAGATGGTGAAATAGAACATCATTAATGGAGGTTAACGCGGCGGGAAGAGTACACTTTGACGTACTAAGAAGAGATCGACGAAGTACTGTGCTGATCATTTTAGATTTTAGAGGGATTGAGAGATTTTGGTGATGATGAAATGTAAAAACCCCAAATTTGAGAATTAGGTTTTCTTTGAGCGGAAGCTAGAAGCTTGTGAAGGTAAAATCCAAATCAATCGCCTAAGCTCTGATACCATGTAAATAAGAAGATTCAAAATTTTATTGAGATAAATGTATGAAGTAGAAATTAAAATATCTCAATAGAGTTTTATTAGGTGTAAGAAACTAAAAAATTAAACTAAACTCAAAACACCAAGGCTAAAGATTCTTTGATTAATCTCATACAAGCGGAAGAATGAGAGTTGATCTAAATGGTAACTCTCTTGGTTACAATCCATTATTCTCAATATTAAGATATATATATATATATATATATATATGCAACTACTTAGGTTGAAATCCTAAACCACATGTGCTTACATTGGACTTGTTGACTCACTAATGGGTTTGGTCTTAAGGCTCTAATATGAGTTCTCTCTTCTTTGAGCAAAAAAAACTTCCTCGAGATTTGCCTAGTTGTTGTCTCTCTAGCGACCGGCTTCTCTTTTCGGCGTTGCAAGAGGGCTTCTAGTTTAGGTCGCTTTCTTTTCTTCTCTGTTGGGTACTCTAGATTCTGCTAGGAGTAGGGCGTAAGATCCGGCGAATTTGCAGAGGCTAGGTGATGGTCCAGATACGATGCCACACTGTCTTTCTGGGCCTGGTGAGGACATGATCTGGTGAGACGTCCACCTCGTAGTGCTTCCTCTGGATTTGCGGTCTCAGCCTTCTGTTTTGGCGGTCTTATTCTCTACGGGCGTTGTGGCGGTGGGGGTCTTTGAGGTTGATAGGCATAGAGGAGGAGAGAAATACTATTGAACTATTGGATGTTTCCTCAAGGCGAAGCTACTCGAGGACGGTGGCGGATCCGGAAGGAGTTTTCCAGTGGCGTCTCAACGACCGACCAATGTAAGGCATGGCTGGATCTCCTCCCATTTGCAGCAGTCGTTAGGCGAGCGAATCGAGTGGCCTCTCTCCAATTCTCTGGTCTTTGAGCTTCTCCTCGGCATCCCTCCCTCCGTTGCGTTTAGGGAGGATCTCAAAGACGTGATTGTGACCTTTTTTTTTGTGCAAAGACTTAGTTTTACAATCATATGATCAAAGGGATTACAAAGATTAAGGGTTTGTCGGGCATTTGGGTTTTGGATAGAATCTGATCGAGTTTGGGTCTATCGATTTTATGAATTTATTATCCAATGAAGTAATTTTGAAAATTTGGTTTGAGTTTGGTTCAAGTTTTATAGGATTCGGGTCAGTTTAGGTTTCAGTTTTAAAAACTTATGGAAATCCAAAAAATTTGGATTTCGATCGGGTTCGGATATAAAATACCCATATACCCAAAATGTAACCAAATTATTCGAAAATTCATACAATTTAACATATACAAACACATACAAAACTCACATTTAAAATTTTGGGTTTAGATTTGGATCGGGTTTTCTGGGTATGGTCCAGGTCGAGTTTTTGAATTCAGGTATTTTGCCCAGGGGTAGTATGTGTTTTCGGGTTTTTGGGTATCCTAACGGTTATCGGTTCGAATTTGGGTTTTATCCGATATCTGCGGGTATGACTACACATAACCTAATAGGATACTTTTTTAGGTTTGGGTTCGGATTTGGATCGGTTTTTTGAGTCTGGTGCTTGGGTTCATTTTTTTGCCCATGACTAGTCCCAACAAAGACTTAGTACAACAAGATTTAAAGCATTGGAAAACATTGGATATATTGATAAGATACTTCGATGGAAGATCCACAACTCAGATACCTGACCGATAAAGCATATTGCCACAAACAAGAAAATGGTGAGTCGAAACCACGTCCACAAGCAAGTCGGAAAGATGGTGAATAGTCTTAGTTGATTAAAATTTTAACTTTGAAATTGGATCCAAAACCTCAGTTCTCACCGGCATGAGACATATTACTTATTCTGCACAAGATAGTAAAACACTTAGGATGAATGAGCAATTTTTCGGCTGAAAAATCAGAGACCAAGGTGGTATACTTTTCTCCATGAAGGATGGTAGGGAATAGATTGTTCTCTGCATAAAGGAGGAAGGCTTCAACAGTATGGTCTCCATATAGGGGAGATTTGAAGACCAGAGACCCTCAAGGTCAGGTAGGAATAGAGCTGGGAAAGTGGTCAAAAACCCGCGGGTTCAGGTATGCAATATGAAGACCGCATTTTTGGAGATTTGGCATAATGGAGCTTATATTATTACGGGTTATTGGGTATAGACCCGCGGGGCTTGCGGGTTAGTTGGTATAGGGTCTTAATCTTGGCCCAATAAAAATTGGCCCTATCTGCAAAACTGGCACTAAACTTGGCCCAATAAAAACTGGTTTGCGAGTTTACGGGGTTTTGGATACTCGTTTTTGTTTTGCGGGATTTTGGATACTCGTTTTTGTTTTGCGGGATTTTGGATACTCGTTTTTGTTTTGCGGCTTTTTGGGTACTCATTTTTGGTTTGCGATCTACCTGCGGATTTTGCAGGGTTTGGCGGGACGGTCGCGGGTATACTAGTTTATACCCGCCATTTTTAGAGCGGGTTCGAGCACTTGAGTTTTCATTCAAAACCTGCAGATTGCGGGTCACGGTTACATGTTTTCCAGTGCTAGGTAGGAGTCAAGTTCGAGGTGTACAACATGGATCATAGACTTGCCAAAAGCATACCAAAATTTTCAAAAAATTAAGAGGCCAAGTATGAGATTAAACAGTTCTCACTTGAGGTATCTAGATTGAGACGATGTTTATCTATTGCAGGCGTTGAAATTATAAGAGTCAAGAGCCACAAACCGGGATAATCGTCTCCTCCATCGATGGAGCAAGCTCAGAGACGGAATATAAAGCTATTTCAACAAATATTGTTCATCGGATGAATACCGAGATGATTAACTTAGTGGGATTCTAATCCACTGAGGACTAAACCACACTACCATTGTCGATAGAAGCTTAAACATATCGCCTAAACTATTCATGTCAAGAGAGTATCGTGGCAATAGGGTTAGTGGGCTGGCAAAAGGGTTTAGCAAAAAGAGCTAGGCCTAGTTGTAGAAACAATTGGACCAACATACTTATAAATGTGCTCCGAGATCGTATGAGTTGGATTGACCATATGCCTTTGAAATCTTGGGTCAATCCCATAAGAAGATATCATCAACAAAATTATTGTCAAATCCTTCCGACGTCAGGTTATTTATCGGCTCAAGCGACGTTCCCGATCTCCACAGCATCAGCTCAACACTCGAGTGCTTTGTGATGGGGTTTGGACCAGCCCACATTAGAGAACAGAATGATGAAAGAGACGTCTGTGAACACCGGTGGGATAGTTGTTCGATGAGGATCACGAGGGTTCTAGAATCCGTAGATCTAAACAAGATTGAGAGACTAGTCTCATAGTTAACATAAGACCAGCGTTTGGATGCAAAAGACTCCTTTTTTACCGCTTCTGAAAGCTAATGCGTGAGTAGATCAAGGAGAAGAGGGCTCGCAGGAAGCTAATTCTGTTCTGTGTCACGAATCTCTGAAGTTTTAACGAAGCAAGGTAACAAAAGGGAAGGTTTGCTGAGTATGAGAATTAAAACGAAAAAGAAACAAAAAACAAAAGCTTACAAAGAAGATCGGAGAGAAGGAAAAAAATCTCGACGCCAGCAAGCCCAAACTCCACCAGCACCGGGAAGAGCGGCTACCTTGCTATTAGTGTCTGAGAGAGTTGTCTCAACATCGGGATGTTTTAATAACATCCATTTTTGTGAAACAAATTTCTTTCTCTAAAACATAAAAAAAAAATCACCTAATTTTTGTTTTTTCCGAGTTTTAAGTATATCATTGTTTTATTTTATTTCAAAGGAATTATACTTTGTATATTATTTCTGATAATGGTATTTTATTAGCAAACTCATCCATTTTTTATGAAACAAAACTATAATTTGAGAAACTCAGCTAGTGTTATTTTTCTTAATTCATAGAAAATATCATCGTTTTGTTGAGTGTCTAATTTATTTTCTTGTGACTCGGTTTAGTCTTCCATGTAATGTTCATGTACTATTTTATAGGGTATATTAAACTGAATATTTGGAGAGATTTGAGTTAAAATGACAAATCATATGTTATTGAAACATGAATTTAAAAATATCTTTTAAAATTCAGTGTTATTGGATTAATAATTTTAAAATGTACAATCAAATCCACTATTATTGAAAACATATTAAGAATTCGATTTGAAAATTTTTGGTGAGATTTTAAGAAATTTTTTAGTTAAAAATAAAAAAAAATCAAAATCTCATGGTTTTATGTGAAATTTCAAATATTTCACTAAAATTTATCTAAATCATCTCAAAAATCATTAAAACTTAAATCACTTCAAATTCTTCGTCCAATACACGCCCTTAATTTATCCATGAGTTTTGCCATGACTGGAAAGTTTAATTGTTTCTTTTAACTCTGTTGGTAAATTAAAGCTTGTTGAATGGTGTGATACTTCTATATCATTTAAAAAAAAAAAGAAAAGCGAAAGCAATACATGATTTCAAAATCTTTTTATAAAACACACACACGATTTCATCTTCTTTTCTTGCAGGAGGTGAATATTAAGTTTTTTTTTTGGAAAATTTTGATGAATATTAAGTATGGTTGTAATTTGTGAATTCAAGTGGTTAAGATGTTTGTTAATGTTGCTTGGTTTAGAAAATTTGTACACCCACGAATTTTTTTCATTAGTACGGTCAAATAAATGTTTTGCACATTGCGATGAATTTAGTTTCATAAACAATCAAAAACATATTAGCGTAGATTTTCATTTTGTTCGGGATGAAGTACATTCCGAATTAAACAATCCGACCATCTCATGTTTCTAGTACGAAACAACACATAATCATATTCAATAAAACGAGAACTATATTATAATAAATCTTCATATTCCAACTCGATGAAAATATTTCAAACTACAATTTAATTAGTTATTTAAGTGTAATATATATACGTTCTCTTTCGCTTTCTCATGTCGCTAAAATTATACCACTTGCTTTATTGATTGTTGGATTTTTCGGTTGGTTGAAATCCTTATGCAACAATAGAAAATTACCTATTACGCTGTACATGATCGTATTTTAATATGAGCAACTAGTGATATAACTTTGATTTAATATTTTTTTTCCAAATTCAAATTTTTATTTTTAATAAAGAAATTTCAGGCCGAAACTTAGACTAATCCGCATAACATAAAAATCCATATTTTATTGTCACTAAAACCATGTACGGGTGGCTAAACTGTAAGTTACAAAAAAGTTTATGAGATATCTGATGAGAATCGATCCCAGACATAAATTCAAAAGAAAACTTCATACCTCAGACGAGAAATACTAACCAACCACGGCTTGATTAAATTCAAAAATTGTTTGTTTTATATATATATATATATATATAGGTATATATTGACGTTGATGATTATTTAAAACCTAATTTTGATATAACAAATATACGTTTAATAAAAAAATGACACAAACTTTAAATAGTTTGAGATGGCTTTTGTTACCACTCCAAAACGTTGGTATTAAGAACTGCTTTGCAGATGAATGAGCATCGAAGCGGAGTCGATTATTGATATATCTATTAAAGTTGGGCTACTCCATGGGCCATTTCATAAATTGGGCTATTATTACTATTTTTTAATTTCTTATTTCATTTATTAAATCTTCAATATTCTTACTGTCTCTTTCCAGCCTACCGAATCTGATGGCTCATTTTCCCCTAATTTCCCAGGAAAATTCAATACGTAAAATTTCTTCAATTTTCATGTGAAATCGTTACTCTACATCTATCTATTTGCATCCAGGTTTCGAACCTAGATCCTATGAAAAAGGTTAGTTCACTTTCATATTGTTCATGTAGAAGCTTCAACGTTCTGATTTGTTTTTGACGATGATCATGTTCTGTTTCGGTATTTTTTTTTTGGTTTAATTAGATATTTTCCTTGGGAAGAATTGACTGAATACAATTGGATTTGAAATCTTTGTTTTGTAATTTTTCATCTGGGTAATTTTTAAAATGGATCTTAGTGAACTACGCATCATCAATTTCGTTTATTTTTTCAATTTATTTTAAATTTTGTATTTTGCATCTTAATTGTATAATTAATCGCGAAATTAAGCATTAAATATCTTTTAGGAATGAATCAAATGGTTAAGTCATATTTACTAGTTCCAGTAGCTTATATGATCATATATAAATTCCAAGTTTCAGTTGATGAAAATGCTTAATTCTTCTGAATTTTCTAAGTTTAATCAATCATTGAAAATAATTGAAATATTTTTTTTTCCTGTGTTATAATTTTGATTTCAGTAACTTATTGTAGCACTGTTGAGCAAATCATAAGATGTTATGTGAAGAAGTTTTGAAGAATGTGTTTCCATTACTAGAAGGAGAGGATCTTGCAGCTTGTATGGGTGTATGCAAACAATGGAGAGATATAGCAAGTGACGATTTTTATTGGAAATGTCAATGTGCGAAAAAATGGCCTTCGGTTTGTAAACGGCATAGACCTCCTACTGAAACATACTACAAGATGTATCAAACGTTTAGTAAGCGGCGAGTAAACCGCGCGCTCCCTCCACCGAGACTGTCATTTGAAAACTTGGAGTTCTTTATCGACATTTGGTCAGAAGATAAACCGGTATTCTCAGGGTTAATACCAGGTGTTGCGCTAGAAAGCGGAATCAAAAGCTTACCGTTAGGAATCAGTAATGTTCTTAGAACTCACCTTGCGAGACCTGATTATAAGATGGTTGTTCCTGCTGAGCCTAGATTCGTGATTCCGCTAAACCAGTCTGTTACTGTCTCTGTTCTTGTGGCGAGGAATGATTCCGATAAGGTTGCTCGGATAATCAACCGAGCTATCTTTGATTATATCGATCGTTCCTCGTACAGAGCTCTTGCCTTTGAGTATCTTGACTTGTCTCCTTATTACCCTTTTATCTCCGGTATCCGAGGATGGATCTCTTTGCTTTTCATGGATGTTGAGGATATAAACGATGGGTTACTTGATGTTTTCGGGATTCAATTGGATTTTTGTGATGTTGCTGACACTAAAGATGAGGTTTTGTGGCTTTTAGATATGTTAGATTGGAAGTGATAACAAAGCTAACACTCTCTAATATCATTAAAGTTCTCTTTCAGGTTTGTAACACTGTATACAAAACGCCTTTGCTCATATGTTAATCTTTATTTGCTCAAGTACTATTTTTTTTACTATGTAAGTTATTTTTGTTTAATACTTGTCTGATATTTAAACTTCAATTATTTAATTTTAGTTTTTGATTACTTGTTGTTTAACTAGATAAATTTATGTTTTAAGGAACATCGGAACAATGAACATTGGCTCAGTTCTCTTAACGGTTATGAGTACGGTGGACAATCTATTTCACGGTTTATTTGCTGTTTTATATTTTCTGCTTTTAATATTTCTTGGTAGATCAAAAGTGAAACCATACTAAATATCATTTTAATTTGGTTTATTTCGGTTTGATTTTTGATGTGATTTTCGGTTTGTTTTTTATAACAAAAATAACTTTAAAATTAAAATAGGTATTTATTTAAAATTGACGGAAACCATTCAAAGAGCATCAGATGATATAAGGAGTGGCTTGATGAAACAACACATGACTCATCAGAGAACCTACGAACAACATCAATGCAACAAACGAATACACGAGGATGGCAAAAACCACCTACTTCACATCATAAAAGAGAGCGCGACTCAGGTTTAAGATGGATCATAAGGGAGAATAGTCCCAAATTGTGGCATGGGACATTCCAAGAACGACATTCAATGAAGAAAGCAAAATTATCAGTGTATGGGCATACGGTTTTAAAAAATTGATTTTGAAGGTGATAAATTTAATATTATTCTTTTAATTAATGATAATATGAAAAATTAGCTAAGGAATTATTTGAAGACGATTAAACTATGGAAATCAGTGTTTGAAGATATCAAAATAGCCTATAAACCAAGACAATAAAATGTATGTGTTGATCTTTTAGCTAGGAACTCTATATATTCTGATTATTTATGATTATTGTATTGTAGCTGTCTTGATTTTATAGTACATGTTGTAATCCGTGATATTGACAAAGTCGATTAATAAAGTTTTTTTAAAAAGAAAAACAAAATATATATATATATATAGAACATATATATAATTAAGATATAATTTGATGAATTTTGGTTGATTCATTTAGTTATTTTGGTTATACAAAAAGCGTTTCGGTTATGTTTGTTTTGGATTTAAAAATAATGAAACCAAAACGGTTATAAACAAATTTCAGTTCCATATATCTGTTTTGGTTTGGTCCTAATTGGCTTTTTCGGTTGCGGTCTTGTTGCCCAAATTAATTAAGTAACAAAAAGATTATCTCATTGATTTTTAATCATGTAATACATCAGCTAACAAATTTCAAATCATTCTCCTAAAAGTTAATCTTTCCATCATAAGTCTGTCCAAATCCCCGATTTGGTGGTATCACATTAATAAAATATTTTATAATTCCATCACTAGCTGTGACCCTAAACGATAAACCCTGACCGGTCAACTTAACACCAGTGGTCCAATTCTGTCCCCAATTCTTGCTCATTGTTATCCTCCTACATTGTACGGAAAGATCGTTAAGAACTAAGGGGTTCCTTTGGTTTCAAACTTGACACCACAGGTTTTGGCACAAGGAACACGTCTGTATCTAACCGGGACAACCCCGGCTTTGTGCTTGGCGATCTTGAGGAACATTGGTAGGGAGAGATCAAAGTGTTTCTGCGGTGGGTTGCACCAAACGCCTACGGTTATGGTGTAGTTTGGTGGACAGAAGTTTATAGCTGTGATCTTGATGGATCCGGGCAAACACCATTGTGGATCGTTTGTACACATGATCTCGTAATTAACAAGCTCTGCATGTGTTCCCGTTGTTGAAATAACTCAGTGCCGCCGTGGGTAGACCATTGCCTTGTTTGAATAGATTACCGTATCCACTAGCTCCCTCTATTGAATGTATAATGAAAAAAGTGAGTCGGTAATAATTATTTAAGATAATTGTGGCATTGATTGTTTGTTAATTCTACGTCTTTCTGTTTGATTTTAATTTTTTGCTTACATGTTATCATATAGTATATTTTGGTATTCCAATTGAATTATATCTTTATTTTTTTAAAAAAATACTAGTTGGCAATTTGCATTATACATCGAAAGAAAGTTTTATGAAAAAATGATTTTAATTTAAATGTAAATAATATGTAAGTGCAGTCATAAATGCAAAGATTAACATTAAAACAATTAATGACAGCCTATACAATATTTTGAAGAAAAAAACAGTATACGTAATTTAAATTCGAAAAAAATTAGTATTTAACTTACGTTGTGTTTCTCCACCATTGATGTCACCGTAAAATGTGGCTAGTGCGTTATACTATTGGGCCATATTGGGCCTTCGTATCTCTGTACTATATCTGTACGTAACTTAGGTTAGAAGTAACACTACTTGTATATAAGGCACAGACTTCTCATTCTCTCAATAAAAAAACCTTTACCTTCTGTTAGGTTTCTTGACATGGTATCCGAGCCACATAAACCTAACTTCAAATAGGTTTATTGGTTTATCGATTTTAGTCCATGTTTCTCTTTTCTTCTCTGATTTATCTTGGAGTTATAGATCTGTTTTCCTTTCCTTCTCTTCACTTGATCTTCGCTTTTCGCTTCTCTCTCCAGTTAAAACCTTCTAAATATGTCTGGTGTTGAACATACTTCGGGGACTGATGGATCCTCACGAGTTGTTGAGAAATCCAAATCTCGTGTTGAGTATGTTCGCCGTACTATATCACCCTACGACCTAACTTCCGGGGATAATCCTGGCACTCTCATATCTCAGCCGCTACTGTGAGGTCCTAACTATGACAAATGGTCTACAAACATTCGCCTTGCACTTCAAGCTCGCAAGAAATTTGGTTTCGCTGACGGTTCAATTGGACGTCCCGAAGAAGATTTGGAGGATTACGAAGATTGGTGTGCTAACAACGCCCTTGTTGTGTCGTGGATCAAGCTCACGATTTTAGAAGCTTTACGGTCTTCTTTGTCTCATAGCGATGATGCTCATGAACTTTGGCTCCATGTTCGTCGTTGGTTTTCAGTGAAAAATGGTCAACGCGTTCAACGCCTTAAATCTGAATTAGCAAACTGTCGCCAAAAAGGGACTGCTATTGAAGCATACTATGGAAAATTAACTTAGTTATGGGCTAGTTTATCTGACTACCAACACGCCAAAACAGCTGCGGAAATACAAAAAGAATATGAGGAAGATAAACTCCACCAATTTCTTATGGGGCTCGACGAAACTACTTACGGGTCGGTCAAATCTGCATTACTATCTCGTGATCCTTTACCAAGCCTTGATGAAGCCTATAATGTCGTCACACAAGACGAAGAATCAAAGAATCTCGGCAGAATGACTGAAGAAAGAACTGATGGTGTCAGTTTCGCTGTTCAGTCATCAAGACCACAAAATCTTTCTGACAACAGAGGAGGCTCTGTTTTATGCTCTCACTGCGGCAAAACAGGGCATCTGGCCGAAAACTGTTTTCGAAAAATTGGTTATCCCGCTTGGTGGGAAGAGAAAACTCGATATAGGTCTGGTAATGGTCGTGGAATTATTGCTACTCCCTCTCATCACGCAAAGAACCGGGCTCCAGAATCTGCCAGAGCAAATCATGTTTTCGCGAGTAATGGATCTTCATCAAGCTCCAGCTCTGTTTCATCTGCCAGCGCCTTAACTCTTACTGCGTCAGATAAAACAGGAATTGTTGGCTTGAATGATGCCCAATGGAAAACGCTGGTCCAAATGCTCGAAGAACGGAAACCAGTTTCAACACCACGTCTCTCCGGTAAGTTTTTCGATGAATCTTGGATTATTGACACCGGTGCGTCAAACCATATGACAGGAAGCCTTGATTATTTGAAAAATATACATGATATGCAACCGGTTCTGATCAAACTCCCTGATGGAAGACACACAACTTCTTATACGTGTGGCCAAGTTCAATTTGGATCATCTCTTTGCCTTCAAGATGTTTATTTTGTCGATGGACTTAAGTGTCTCCTAACTAACTCGAGATAGTGGTTGTATATTTCAGATCACTGATAAAATTTGCGTTGTTCAAGACCGTATCTCGAGGATGCTGATTGGAGCGGGTGAACAATCTCATGGACTTTATTTTTTTCGAGGAGTGGATGTGGCTTCGCCAATGCAAAAAGCAGATTCGGACTCCATGGAAGCTTGGCATTGTCGTCTTGGCCATCCCTCGTCTAAAGTAATGAAGATGTTGCAGCCTTACAATTTTAGTAGTAGTTCCTTTGATTCTCAGCAGTGTGATGTTTGTATTCGAGCGAAACAAACGAAAGAATCTTTTCCTTTGAGTACGAATAAAACGATTTCTATCTTTGAATTGATACATTGTGATTTATGGGGGCCATATCGAACTCATACGCTCTGCGGTTCTCGCTACTTTCTTACCATTGTTGATGGTTATTCTCAAGCTGTCTGGATTTATCTTTTACACTCTAATCAAGAGGTTCCGACTCATCTTAAGAATTTCATCACACTTGTTGATCGCCAATTCTCCACAACCGTGAAAACAGTTAGGAGTGATAATGGGTCTGAGTTCGTATGTCCCGCGATTTCTTTGCTCAAAGTGGGATTGTCCATGAAACTTTATGTGTAGGAACACCTCAACAAAACGGACGCGTAGAACGCAAACATCGTCATATCTTAAATATGGCTCGCGCCTTGCGGTTTCAAGCATACCTTCCAATTGAATTCTAGGGTTATTGCGCACTTACAGCAGGTTATCTAATCAACCGAACCCCTACGTAGCTTCTACAAGGCAAAACGCCTTTCAAGTTAATTTATAAAAGACCAGCTCCAATGTCTCATTTACGAACATTTGGATGCCTCTGTTATATGCATAATCAAAAACACAAGGGAGACAAATTCGTCTCACGAAGCAACTCATCTATATTTATTGGTTACCCTTTTGCGAAAAAGGAATGGCGTGTTTACAATCTTGAAACAAAGGTTGTCTCTGTTTCACGGGATGTTATTTTTTGCGAAACAGATTTCCCATTCATGGCAACATTATCAGCTTCGGACTCCTCTCCTTCTCCCGGTCTCACTACCCCGGTTTTGAATTTTTCTGACAACAGTTTGTCTTCTCCTGTTTTACCTACGGAAAAATAGAGCCTACCCTTTGTTTTGATGCCTTTGGATTTATCTTCTTCCTCTGATGCTGATATTGTTTCTTCATCTGCGCCTATTCAAACTACAGATTCGATGTTGATTCCGGACTTATCCTCACCCGTCGTGGGTGACTCTCCCACGGAACAAATTACTCCGGTCGTCTCTCCCTCCTCTTTGGGCTCCAGAACAGTCACGACCTTGTCATCTCCTAAGCATGATGTTTTCTCTACAGTTCCTATTATTGATGCTCCTCCAAAAAATTTGGGCCGAGGGTTTCGCCAAAAGAAGCCTCCCACGCGCCTTGCTGACTACGTCACCACTCTTCTCTCAGAACCATTTCCGTCGATCACACCTTATCCTATCGATAATTACGTGTCAGGTTCCCAATTTTCTGCAAATTACCAAGCATACATTTTTGCACTTACTTCTGCTAAAGAACCTCAACACTACAGTGAAGCTGTCACTGACGAGAACTGGCGGTCTGCAATAAAAAATGAAGTCATCTCTCTTAAGGATAACGGTACTTGGACAATCGAAGATCTTCCACATGGTAAGAAGGCTCTCGGTTGTAAATGGGTTTTTCGGTTAAAGTTCAATGTTGATGGTACACTTGAACGCCATAAAGCTAGATTGGCGGTACTTGGAAACAATCAAACTGAGGGTGTGGATTATTCCGAGACGTTTGCTCCGGTCTCAAAGATGACCACGGTTAGAGCTTTCCTTCAACAGGCCGTCGCGATGAACTGGGAAATTAGTTAGATGGACGTACATAACGCATTTTTACATGGGGATCTCAATGAAGAAGTGTTTATGCAACTTCCTCCCGGGTTTCGTACTTCTGAGAAGAATAAGGTATGTCGCTTGCATAAATTCCTTTATGGCCTCAAACAAGCTCCTCGTTGTTGGTTCGAAAAGCTTGGGTCCGCGCTCCGTGAATATGGTTTTGAGCAAAACGTTTCTGACTATTCTATATTCACGTTCGTTAACAACACGACTCGCCTTCACATATTAGTATATGTTGATGATCTTATCATATCTGGGAGTTCTTTGGAAGTTATCAACGATTTCAAAGCTTATCTATGCAACTGCTTCCATATGAAAGATCTTGGCATTCTTCGCTATTTTTTGGGTATTGAGGTTGCTCGTGGACCAGCTGGTATCTACCTCTGTCAACGTAAGTATGCTCTCGATATAATTGCAGAAACCGGTCTTGTCGGCGTTAAACCAGTCACGGTTCCGCTTGAACAAAACCACAAGCTTGCTCTGGCTGACGGAGAATCACTATCCGATCCTCTAATGTATCGCCGCTTGGTTGGTCGCCTGATATATCTGGATAACACACGACCGGAACTCTCATATGTTATCCACATTCTCTCGCAATTCATGAATTCTCTGAAGCTTGCTCATTGGGAGGCTGCTCTTCGCGTTGTTCGCTATCTGAAAAATAATCCGGGTCAAGGTATTCATTTACGTGCTAATACTCCTCTATCTCTCTCCGCTTGGTGTGATTCAGATTATGTAGCTTGCCCAATGACTCGTCGTTCTTTAACGGATTGGTTCATTCAACTTGGTGGTTCGCCGTTATCTTGGAAGACACGCAAACATGACAGAGTTTCGAAATCATCGGCTGAAGCTGAATATTGTGCCATAGGTGATACAGTTTGTGAAATTCTTTGGCTTCGTGAGTTGCTTCCGGCCTTGGGTATTGTTTGTTCAGATCCCACTCCTCTACATTCGGACAGTCTCTCTGCAATACAACTTGTCGTCAATCTGGTTTTCCATAAAAGAACGAAACATATCGAAAAGGAATGTCATTTCATACGCGATGAACTCGTTCGAGGCACCATCACTACAAAACATGTCTCGACAAAGACTCAGCTCGCTGATATAATGACTAAAGCTTTGGGACGCCATGAATTTCAAGATTTTCTCTCCAAACTGGGCGTTCGTGACCTGCACTCTCCAGTTTGAGGGAGGGTATTGGGCCATATTGGACCTTCGTATCTCTGTACTATATCTGTACGTAACTTAGGTTAGAAGTAACCCTACTTGTATATAAAGCATAGCCTTCTCATTCTCTCAATAAAAAAACCTTTACCTCCTGTTAGGTTTCTTGACATATTCCAAATAGTGTCGAGGCCACCATTATCATCATTGACGGGTGCTTCGGCTACATCACCAATCATCGCTCCATGACCGTAACTCATGGGTACGACCCATATCGCCATTACTATCATAAAAAATTCTACATATATCATTTTTTCTAAGAGTTTCGTGATATCGTTCTTATTTAACTTTGATTGATGATAAATATTGTTGATGAATATATAAGTAGGAAATAGAACTGTTTACAATATTTTTCAATAAATTTCCAAAGGTGTTTATATTGACTAAGAGAACATCATTAGTAGGGAATTGTATCGAAATTTATATAGTCAATCTGCAACCTGATGTGAAGTGATAACATTGCCATATGTTTATTTTGAATAAAACGTTCGATGTTAATAGGTTTTTAAAAGTCATGAAATGTGGAGGGAAGTCCCATTTCTTTGGCAGCTTATTTAATGAGTTATGATGAATTAAACAGAAAATGAAATATACAATGTTAGATGGATCTGCACATAATAGACCAAATGGTATATAACAAGTTGTAAGAATATAATCAAGCTAAGATCATAAGATGCAGAATACGAATTGGTTGGTTTTGTATCCAGAATGTAAATAAAAATTAAGATTAACGATGTAAACTATAAATTAAAAATGTTAGGCATTATATAAGGTGATTCTTAGACAAGTAAGGATTGAAAATCATGATGATAAACAGGGAATTCAAATTATTAAATGTTCTAGAATAGTTAATCTACTATTGTAACATTAACTACTTTGAATAACAACTTAAGATTTTAAATATCATCTGAATTCAGGAGATTAAAAACGCATTAAAGATTAAGTTTGGTGTTCATAAAGTGCTTTATCATCGGTTGTCGTTGTGATAAAGATACATTCTTTGTTATTTCTACCATGTACACAACGTTTTTGATGAGTAAGTTCAAAATAGATAATTATGTAATAAGAAAACTCAAAGATGAAGAATCCGATAGATAATTACATATCTAACAATTCTAACCTAACAAAACATGAATTCTCGTTAAAATACTAAAACCTAATCGTCGAACTACTCATATATGATTAAAGGAAAAACAACCAAAGAGATAAAAAGATTGCATCATTGAATTGATATATAAAAACTAGGAAGAAATAGTTTCAAAAGATATAGGTCAAAACCGGAGGAATCGTTTTAATCTATTATATATTAAAAGCGTAAATTTGTTTGAATAAACTTTTAATTACATGGCATGCAATTATAAAATAGTTAAAATCATGAATTAAGAACACATATAATTATCTTTTGAACTAATTGATAGATTCTTGAATTTATTTCCATTTTAATTCTCTTTTTGTTTTGAAACTAGATTCACCAAATATTTTCTTCTTCATTCTTTGTAAAAAATATTTTTCAATCATACTAAATTATTTATTAAAAACATTTAGTGTTTTTCAATGTTCGTTTTACTATTAGAAAACTTTTCTAAAGAATATCATTTGATAATTCAACCTTGAAATAATGTGTAAAATGTCAACAATATATATATATATATATATAATGTGTAATCATTGAATATAGGTTTATTAAACTTGAATTATGCTACAGAACTATAATTATTTTCAAATTATTCTTAAATATTATTATTAGTAAACCAAAAGTTCTAAAACCTAGAAACTTTGAGTCTTAACCAAACCAAAATCAAGATTGAAATTACCAATCTTCAACGATCAATATTTTTTTTATAGTTTATTTAATACTTAAAATGATTGTAAGTCTGCCCGTAGCACGGGACAACATCTAATTAAGTAACGTAAAGAGTATCTCATTTATTTTTAATCATTGCACCAAATACATCTGAGTTAATTTTAATCCACCGCTAACAAGTTTCAAATCATTCTCCTAAAAGTTAATCCTTCCATCAAAAGTTTGTTTAAATCCCCAATTCTTTGGAATCACATTAATAAAATCCTTTGTAACCCCATCACTCGTTGTAACCCTGAACGATAAACCCTGACCGGTCAAGACAACACCGGTGGTCCAATTCTGTCCCCAATTCTTTGTCATTGTTATCCACCCGGTTTTCTTTCCCTTAACCTGCATGTACTTAATATCTCCGGCTCCTCCTACATTGTACGGCATGATCATTAAGAAATAAGGGTTTCCTTGGGTTTCAAACTTGACACCACCGATTTTGGCACAACGAACACGTCTGTATCTAACAGGGACAACCCCGGCTCTGTACTTGGCGATCTTGAGGAACATTGGTAGGGAAAGATCAAAATGTTTCTGTGGTGGGTTGCACCAAATGTCTTCGGTTTTGGTGTAGTTTGGTGGACAGAAGTTTGTAGCTGTGATCTTGATAGATCCGGGCAAACACCATTGTGGATCATTTGCACACATGATCTCGAAACAAGCTCCGCACGTGTACCCGTGGTTGAAGAGCGCCGTACTCAATGCTGCTGTAGCTAGACCGTAGCCTTGTCTGAATAGATTACCGTATCCACAAGCTCCCTCTATTGAATATACAGTATAATGAAAATAGTGAGTTGATAATAATTATGTAAGATAATTGTGGCTTTGATTGTTTGTTTACGTCATGTTATTGTATAGTAATTTTTTGGTATTATACAAATGAATTATATCTTTTTGTATTTTTAAAAAAATCTCTTTGGTCAACTGTAAATGCAAACAAAAAAAAAAATTACCATAAAAAAAGGGTCGTACGTATCCTATACAATACTTTGAAACAATTTCAATGATTACATTAGAAAAAAAATTAGTATTTAACTTACGTTGTGTTTCTCCACCATGGATGTCACCGTAAAATGTGGCTCGTGCATTATACCAAGTAGTGTCGAGTCCACCGTTATCATTATTAACGGGTGCTTCGGCTACATCACCAATCACCGCTCCATGACCGTAACTCATGGCCGGTACAACCCATATCGCCATTACTATCATAAAAAATTCTACATATATCATTTTTTCTAAGAGTTTCATGATGATTATCTCTCTTTAATAATTGTTTTTCTTAGTTAACTTTGAATGATGATGAATATGCTGGGAACCATATGGGTGTACGGGTATATATATAAGTAGAGATATATAACTGGTTGCTAAAAAATTTAAATATATTTTCAAATATGCATATATTGACTAAGTGAATATAATTAGTAGGGAATTGTATTGAATTTTATGTAGTCAGTCTGCATCCTGATGAGAAATGATAACATTGCCATATGTTTATTTTGAATAAAATTGTTCGATGTTAATAGGTTTTAAAAAGTCATGAAATGTGAAGGAAAGTCTAATTTCTTTGACTGCTAATTTAATGAGGGTTTTTCATGAATTAAAAAATATGAAATATCCAATTTAAAATGGAAACTGATATATTGCGTTTTTTTTTCATTATAAGCAAGGTTTTTAAAGTGTTTTAAAGTTTTTTTAAGTTGAAATATGTTTATATGAATACTAATGTATAGGTGCAATGAATTAGAGTAAAAGAGCAAGAATTAATTGTTTTTGGACTTCAGATCGATCGATCTAAACATACATCGATCGACACAATACAAAGAGGAAAGCCGTGATATTTTGGATCGACTAGACAATTCAGATTGATCATTCCAAGTCTAAATCAATTAATCCGTCATACCGTAAGATTTCAGATTGATCCATCCACACCTAGATCGATCGATCCTGATTTAAACCGACAACTGGTTCATTAACACAGAAAAAAAAATTTCGGAGTTTTCCTATGTTGGCTATGTTTTGCCTTATTCTTCGACCATGGATGTGATTTAACCTATATATTCTATTTTCCAGCCATTTTTAGGCACCGTTTTATTTTTCTATTCAGAACTATATTTCTGAGAGGATTTTTGAACTCTTTTGGATTTCTATTATCATGAGTTCTTTGTTATTTCTTTACATCAGTGTCTGATTAGTTTCCTAGTTAGGTTTAAAGTTTTCAAGAAAATCTATGAATAGTTGAACTATGCATAGATAGGGAATTATCTTATTATATTTTCATATATTATTGATCTCATTTCTGAAACTTGATTAGCTACCTAGTTTCTGATCTTAGGTTGTTTAATGCATCAAAAGTGTTTGTTTAAAAGCATGAAAAACATTAAATGAGCGGATTGTCCTTAGCCAACGAAATTTGATGTTAAGGCGACTGTGAACAATTCAAAGATGATCGCTAATGCTTGTTTAGAATTCTAAGTTAAAACAACAGTTTAGAATCTTAGGTTGGTAGATAAAGTGATTGATACCACGACAGTGGATTGATTCTACATTCATGTTTGAGTTTAAGATTGAGTCTATCTATTCCCTAAATAATTGTCTGATTAATGAACTTCAAATTCTTGCGAATCATCCTTGACCTAGCGCTTTGTTTAATTAATTTTTACGTCATTTTAATTGATGTTTTCATTTCATTACAACCAACAACCATATTATTGTCTTACCTTAATTTCATTCTCAAAAAATCGTAGTGTAATCTTGGTTTCTGTGGATTCAATCCCATCTATGTTACTGTGATTGTTTGTGCACTTGTAGTCTTGTATTTAGGTTAAAACCTCTATGTATCAAGTTTTTGACACCGTTGCCGGAGACCAATTGCGTTACTTTTGTATCTAAAATTGAAATTTAGTCTAAAATTTACTAATAAAGTTCTATCTATCTCTCTTGTGTGTTTCATATATATGTAGAGAAGAAGTGAATGTTCTTATAGAATTTAATAATAAAGTTCTATCTATCTCTCTTGTGTGTTTCAGATATATGTAGAGAAGAAGTGAATGTTCTGATAATCTCCTTAAACTCACCAACTAAAAGCTTACGAGTGCAGAACAAACTAACAACAAAACTAAAAAGACAAAGTCGAAACTAGCCATTATAAGCAATAATTTTGACAACTAAACACTTGTTGAAGACAAAGTCGAAACTAGCCATTATAAGCGATAATTTCGACAACTAAACACTTGTTGAAGCTCATGCTACTACAACTGCAGAACTTCAGAATGCACAACAAAAACTGCATCGTTTGCTACAACAGGAGCAACAACGTGCTATAGAGATTTAGATACACTATACTTCCTACCCGAACAGAACTAGTATTTGTCTATCAAAAATTGCGAATCAAGACAATGAGATCATAAACCATTTTCATTGGTAATAACGAAAACAAAAAGAAAAAAAGAACTAAAAAGCTATTCATTCCTAATCCGTCATCTCATAAAGTCCAACGAGATTTATAATTTTATGTGCTAGATGTATTGTGAAGGATTAAATAAATGGTCAACATTAATTTGTGAGATTTAATTATCAAGAAGAAACATTCAATAAAATAAACATTCTCTCATTTTGTCTTTCGCTTAGATGGAGTCGATCCACCACACCAGCTAGTGAAGTAATGAATTAGGATATGTAAATTTAGAAGGCATTTTTTAGTCAAAACTTTTTTAAGCCTTTTATGTAGGAAAAATATCATTAACCCTTTTTAAAAAGTCAAGATTTGTAGGAGCCATATTCATAGTGCACGGTAAGAAAGATGGTAAACATATAAGTCGGATCAATTAGCAAAAAGCGGTCTCGTATCTTCTAAAAGTTTCGAATGTTATTAAATAATCCTGTTTGCAATCTTTGTTTAAGATGAGTGTATTTATGAACAAGTATTTCATAAAAGGATTTTATGTATGTTTAAAAAGGATTTTGAGTAAATTTTAAAAAATATTCATTAAACCAATAGCACAAGAATTTACATAGAATATAGGAGGAATACGTAAACCAATAACCCTCAATTCTTAACTAATTGCAATCTTTGGCTAACAAAACTCAAATCATTTTACTAAAAGTTCATCTTTTCATCAAAAGACTGTCCAGTGCATTTCCAATCCGGCGTTGTCACGTCAATAAAATCTTTGGTACCTCCATCACTTGTTGTGAGCCTAAACGATAGACATTGTCCGGACAACTTAACACCAGTGCTCCAAATCTTTCCCCAATTCTTCTTCATCGCTATCCCCTGGGTATTCGTTCCCTTAATCAAACTTGATATCTCCGGTTTTCACATAAGGACCACGTCTAAACTTAACCGGGATAACTGTACTTGGCGATTTTGAGGAACATTGGTTGCGAGAGATCAAAGTGTTTTTGTGGTGGGTTGCACCAACATTCTTTGGGCTTGCTGTAATCTGGTGGACAGAAGTTTGTAGCTGTGATCCTGATGATTCCGGGCAAACACCATTGCGGAGCACCTGTGCACTTGATCTCGTAACAAGCACCACACCTTGAGCCATTGTTGAATAGCGCAGTGCTTAGTGCTGCTGCTTCTAAACCATAGCCTTGTTTGTTTAGATCACCGTATCCACAAGCTCCCTATATCAAAAATTTAAATGACAAAAACATGAATACGTATTAATTATTTTTTAATAATTTGGCTTCTGTTTATTTGTTTGCATATATGCGTTTACTTTCGCGTTTTCATATTTCTTTTCTCATCTGATAATATATATTGGTTGAGTTGCTTTTAAGACAAATTACAGACACCAAAATATCTAGAAAGCGCAAAGACCAACTAAATTAGTCAGGAGATAAAGCGTAAAAATAACATAAGGAGACTAGGAAAAAAAACCAAGGCACATGCTAAAATGAGAATAAGTAATCCACAACCCTCCAACTTTCCAAGTTTTCATGTTATAATATGTTTTTTTCCAATAATTTTTAAAAAATATTTTGGTTAATTGTGAATGCATAAGCAAAACTCAAATAAAAAGAGAAACTATGGCGCTTGCGTTTTTATTTTACAAAAATATTTATAAAAAGCTTTATTTTGAAAATGTAACAAAAAAGGGTAAATACAAAAATATTTATAAAAAGCTTTATTTTGAAAATGTAACAAAAAAATGTAGCCTAACCAACAGTATTAATCTGGATTGAGGTCAAAGATTGAGTATCAGTTACTACGTCTTCATGTTGGCTATTGTATACGTCTAAAAAACTTAATATTTTACAGGTCTCGAGATTATTGAATTATATTATATATATTTAACTTACGATGAGTTTTTCCACCCTTTATGTGGCACGCCCATCCTCCCAAGCACCATGACTATAAGTCATGGGCACGATCAATATCACCATTACAATCATCAAAACTTCTGCAAAGATAATTCTTTTTGAGAGTTCCATGATTTATCTCTTTTATATTATATTTTCTTAATTTTATTGATGATTAATATTGATGAGAATGAAGTTATTTATAGTGAGGTCGAGAAGTTATGGGCCTCCGATGATTTCGAGTTACCATTAGAATTCTACGATGTTGCTGACACAAAGGAAGATGTTTTGTGGCTTCTGCGCATGCTTTGACTCTCCAAAATCTCATTGAAGCTTTACCGTCGAGTCTATAACTTTGTATACCCAACGTCTCTGGTCCACATAATTTATTTATAACATATTATTTTGTTTAATTCTAGTTTGAGTTTTTTTTCGCTAAACAGAACGTCTTATACAAATTATTTTGCATTAATTTAAGTTCGAAACTTGATTTTTTTATTAATTGAAAATTATGTTTTAATCAGACATAGAAATTATGGTTTCTCCTTATTTCAAACTTGACAGCACTGTCTTCTTTTTCTTTTTAATTTAATCTGGAAGTTTGGAATTGATGCTCGTACATCTTCAAATCGTGTCTCCTTAGATGTAAGTTTTTGGCTTATCTGAGTTTAACCATTAATTCAATCCACATTGGTGACACCACTTATTTCGCACAAAAAAAACTGTTAACTTCTTAGAGTCGTGCTACTCTCACTAGCGACACGTTATTTAAAAAATAGCCAGTAACTCATTAAATTAAGGTTGAAGACACCGGCCACTTCATAAAAAGGCTTGGTTTGGTGTCTCTAATGTTATTTCCCGCATCGTCGAAATCAGCATATTAGAGTCGCATCGACAGAGATAAAGCAATGGTGAAAGAAAGATAAAGACATTTTTTTGTCATTGGTCACTGTTGTTGACGCAGCGTCTTTACGCCAAATAAGGCTAAAGAAGGTGGGAAAAGTTACAAGAAACATATCAAGACAATGATAAAGTAAAACTTGTGAGGTTGGATTCTCTGAACAAAGAGTTTGAAGATTGAAGATAAGAGAAGGAGAAAAGATTCAGCATTATATAGATAAAATACAAAAAGTAGAATCAATTGAATTTACTAGGAAAAGAGAAGAGAGTTCACCAGGTTATCAAGAAGATATTAAACTTAATGTCAAAGACTAATGATGGATTAGCAACTTTAGTGCAAGAAAGAAAAGATTTGAAGAAGATTATTGTTACACATTTCGTCGAATCATTAATCTCATATAAAACAAAATACTTTTCATATGATGAACCGATCAAAAGAGCATACTATACAAAATTCAAAAGAACAAAATTTTCCCAGAAATCAAATCAACAATAAAGAAATAACAAGTGGTGCAATACATGCAAAAAAGGAAAATCACAATAAAGAATATTGCTATTTCATAAAAGGAAACTCACCATGGTTGAAATTCATGCATCGTCGAAATCAGCATATTAGAGTCGATAAAAAAGAGGTGAAAGAAAGATAAGTCAACTTTTGGTCGTTGGTCGCGGTTGTTGTTGCCCAACGTCTTTACACCTAATAAGGCTAAACAAGTTTGTATTTATGTTGGAATAGATTCGGCTTCTGTACAAGAAAAAAAATATCAAAAATAAATGAAAATCAAGGAAAAATAAATAAAACAAGCAAAGAGGAAATCAAGGTACAATGAAAATTAAATAAAAAAATCAAGCAACAAAGAGGAATAAACAAAAATGAAATCATGAAGAAAAGATATATTAAACAAGAAAATATAAACTATTAAAATTGCAATTAGCAATTTACTATTTTTGTTTTAACCACACAGAAAATTGAAAACAAAGAGAATAACAAAGAGAGTAAGAGATTTAATAAAAAAAAAGAGAAGCTTAAAGAAGAAATCATTCACAAATATCCAACAACGTAACCAAGATAACCATTGTACATGGTGATCGTAAGGAACATTGGTTGGGATAAGTCGAAATGAACGGAAGGATTTCTAAGATCTGATGTTACTTGATGTGTTATAGAACCCACAGATTGATATTAGAGCTGGAGTCAATGTTGACTCTTTGAATCCAAGGTGAAAGTGGATAAGATAGTGTTGGGATGAAAGGACTATTGTTGGTCTAAAAGACAACATGAACTTATAGACAATGCTTGGTGGAGTTGTCATGTGTGCCACATATTTACAGCATTCGGGATACATTGATACTATTGGTGATGATTATCTTATTGTTGGCGCTTGTTAAAGTTTGAATGTTTGACAGTAGAAATTATGAGCAAGATCATGACGAGGAAGGAAACAATATGTGGCAGGGACATTAATTTGATTTCATGATTACATAAATTTTCACGAAGTTACGTGAGACTGTGAGGAATATCTCGACCTTTAGTGTGGTATATCAATGATATCATTGGTTTGTGTTCTCCGAAGAGCCCATGAGCAATGTAACCGACTTGATTGTTGTCAATGTATTTTCCAAAATATATATTCCTAGGGACCAAATGGTATTATGGTTTTGCTATTTCCATCAAAAACATCTTTTTAGATATGGATGTTTTAATCGGGTATATAAATAAATAAAAACTTATCTGCGGAACAACTCAAATCTAAATATCACTTACGAAATAACTATGTAGCATGCTTTTTTAGATAATTAACGTTTTATTGGGAAGGAAAATTCAAAAGAACTTCCAGGCAATTGGTGAAAGGTAAATCAAGTGAGATGGAAAGAGATAAATCAAAACAATTTATCCTTTATCGTGAATTATAAAAAATAACATGACATATATATGCAAATAATAGTGTTTTACTTCAAAATTAACATGTACACAAAAATAATAATGTGTGTTTTTAAACAATAACATGTTAAATTAAACAACAGAACGACAACAATGCAGGGCCGGCTCATGAGCGAGGACGAGCGGTGCGACGGTCCGGAGTCCAATTTCGTGTTTTCTGTGTCTTAATAATTAAGGAGTCATATATATATATATATATATATATATATATTTGTATTATAACTAAAAAAGTAAAATATAATAAAAATTAGATGGAAAAAGGTCCAAAAAATATTTTAAATGTATATATTTTAATTTCACTACAAAATGTACAAAATATTATTCATGAAACTTTTAAAGGAAAAAAATAATTAAAAACTCTTTTTGTCATCTGGGATATTATTAGATGTTTTTAAACCCAATCTTATACAACATCAAACTCATATAAAACCGGCGAAAACATTGATATCCTCGGATACATAAAGGAGACAAACTCCAATTGATAGGGAAACAAAAGGATACTTAATTCTAATAAATCAGCTTCAAAGAAGAAAAATAGATCTAAGTACTAAATCTGAGTAAACAAACCAGATACCCGCCACCCACTAATCTTTCCAAAGAACCTGTGAACGTCGACTAAAACCAATGAGATCTGAAATGCAACTGAGCCAAAATCAAACCAGCAAACTGCATTGTAGTCAAACATTAGACAAGCTGCATGAACGAAAGCAGGAACAGACTAGACTGAATATCAGAAGCCATTATCATCACGTCAAGCTAACCAGACGTATACACGCAGACCCTCGTCGACCCAAATTCATCCACATATAGACATCAAACGGATAACCTCCTCGCAAGAGAAGAACTGAAGGACGAACCCACTACAATGCCTAGAACCACACTCCAATATCCAACGGAAGCTTAGAAAAAGGCTAGTAGATGACTTTGCAACGAATTAGCAAATGGTGAACAACAAGAGGAACCTATCCCATATCGCACCAACAAACAAGCAGCAAGATCCAATAGAGAAGAACCGCATAAATCCACATTCAAAGACCAGGAACAGAGCATTGAGGGCTTGCGCAAACAAACACACCACAAAAAACTTTGAGCAAGCCAATTCCAACGATTCAAGCCTCACAAACACTAACACAACTACCAGGAACTACACTAAGCAAACCGAATAAAAAAGAGCCATCGATAAAGGCAGAGGCCGAACGTCACTTCAAATTCATGAAGGGCTAGCGAGAGGGAGAACCCGAAATCAAAGACGAGCTTCCGCCGAAACCATAACTCTCAAAATCGGTGATAAACTACCCAGATAGAATCAATTGCTCAATTTTTTTATCCATGAAAATTTAATTTCAATTGACCCTTCCGTCAATATCGGCCAAATCGGGTTATATAGTTCTAATTGTAAGTGATACCAAAAAATACACGGTAATTCAGATGATTTTAACATTCGTCGTGCGCGCCGTGCGACAAAGGTTCGAATCTGCTATTTGTGGTACAACTAATTTTTTAATTAATACAACTATCTAAGTATTTATACTTGTAATTGTAAATAATATAAAAAAATATGATACATCATATAGTAACGACATTACACTGAGGTGAAAAATTTGAATATTATCTTGTATAACTAGGTTTTATTTGATATAATTATATTTTAATTTATTTTTTTAAATGACAAGGATAAAATGGTTTTCACACAAACACCACATTGATAAAGACCGATGGGCTTACAACAATCTTAGGAACGAAATAGAAACTTTAATACACTTTTCCCTCACAGATCCGGCGACGACGCGCCTTCACCGGAGAGGAAAAGAAAACGCAATCCTCTTTAAATTAATTAAAAACTTCTAAAAAATAAATTTTAAGGGTGCAAAAATAAATATAAAAATAGTTGTGATTGAGGAGAGAGAACGTAGCTATAGAACTATGGTTATTTTCTTAAACTTTTTATTTGGTATGTAGTCATTTTTTGCCATTAACCTATAAAAAAAAAGTTATTGGAGTCAAGTTTGACCCAAGAAAAAAAAATGGAGTAAGGTAGGAACGTCAGCTAGACGATGTGAGAGAACGTGGGCAAATCTGGAGGGACATTATCATCATTTCATCAATCATTTCAACATATTCTCCGTTTTACCCTTTACGTTTTTAACCGAAACCTCCTATAACTGAAGCATTTCATCTTCTTCTTCCTCGTCGTTCTTTCTCCTCTCTCAAGAAAACAACTTCTTCACTGCTAATCATCAGAGGTAATGTAACGCCGATCTCTCTCTTTCTCTCTCGATCTCTACGATTTTCGAGTTTCATTCGCGAAACTGTTATTGATTCTTAACTGATCTCTTTATCTGATATAGGTCGGTTCTTTCTACGTTTGATTTTTCTATTAAGGATTCTCAAAATGTATATAGATCCTTTGTTAATCGTGCTCATAATCGAAATCAAGCTTGATTGTGGTTAGATCCGTGCGATTTTCGATTTTTTCTTTTTGTTGTTATTGAGTTCAGATCCAATCGTGAGTGATCTCTTGCTTGCACATCAAGTGTTCGACGTTATGCTTAGTGTATGTAGTCCAGATCTGAGTCCTCAATGTCGATCTGTATTGATCTTTGTTCCTGATTTTTATTGAATTGAAAGAAAATTTGCTTTTAATTCGATTTTTTTGGTTTGTAGATTGTGTTTTAAGAAAAAATGGTGAAGATCTGTTGTATTGGAGCTGGATATGTAGGTGGACCAACAATGGCAGTGATTGCATTGAAATGTCCAGAGATTGAAGTAGCAGTTGTTGATATCTCTGTTCCTAGGATCAATGCTTGGAACAGTGATCAGCTTCCGATTTACGAGCCAGGTCTTGAAGATATTGTTAAGCAATGTAGAGGCAAGAACCTTTTCTTCAGTACTGATGTGGAGAAACATGTTAGAGAAGCTGATATTGTGTTTGTCTCTGTTAACACACCGACGAAAACGACTGGTCTTGGAGCTGGTAAAGCTGCAGATCTTACTTATTGGGAGAGTGCTGCTCGTATGATCGCGGATGTATCGGTTTCTGATAAGATTGTTGTTGAGAAATCGACTGTACCTGTGAAAACAGCTGAAGCTATTGAGAAGATTTTGATGCATAACAGTAAAGGAATCAAGTTTCAGATTCTTTCGAATCCCGAGTTTCTTGCTGAAGGAACTGCAATTGCTGATCTTTTTAACCCTGACCGTGTTCTTATCGGAGGGCGAGAAACACCAGAAGGATTCAAAGCTGTTCAGACTCTTAAGGAGGTTTATGCTAATTGGGTTCCTGAAGACCAAATTATCACAACAAATCTCTGGTCCGCCGAGCTTTCTAAGCTAGCTGCAAACGCTTTCTTGGCTCAGAGGATTTCGTCAGTCAATGCGATGTCTGCTCTGTGTGAATCCACGGGTGCTGATGTCACTCAAGTGTCTTACGCTGTTGGTACTGATTCAAGAATTGGTCCCAAATTCTTGAACGCTAGTGTTGGATTCGGCGGTTCTTGTTTCCAAAAGGACATTCTGAATCTTGTCTACATCTGTCAATGCAACGGTCTTCCAGAAGTTGCGGAATACTGGAAACAAGTGATCAAGATCAATGATTACCAAAAGAACCGGTTTGTGAACAGAATCGTCTCCTCTATGTTCAACACTGTCTCCAACAAGAAGGTTGCAGTCCTCGGATTCGCATTCAAGAAAGACACAGGCGACACAAGGGAAACACCAGCCATTGATGTGTGCAAAGGTTTGTTAGGAGACAAAGCACAGATTAGCATCTACGATCCTCAAGTCACAGAGGAACAGATTCAGAGAGACCTTTCGATGAAAAAGTTCGATTGGGACCATCCGCTTCACTTACAGCCAATGAGTCCAACCACAGTGAAACAAGTGAGTGTGACTTGGGATGCATATGAAGCCACAAAAGACGCACACGCTGTTTGCATTTTGACTGAGTGGGATGAGTTCAAGTCGTTAGATTACCAGAAGATCTTCGACAATATGCAGAAACCGGCTTTTATCTTCGACGGAAGAAACATTATGAATGTTGACAAGTTAAGAGAGATTGGTTTCATTGTTTACTCCATTGGTAAGCCACTTGATGCTTGGCTTAAGGACATGCCTGCCTTTATCTAATTAGAAAGGTAAAAAATTCTGGTCGATGCTTGTTTCTTCCTTTATTGTTTGTGCTTTTGCTTCATTTTCATATAACATAGTCTCAAGATTTAACTGTGAAGTCTTGAAGAGTTGTTTTTTTTTTTTACATTTTACAGTGTGTTTCTTCTTATGTAAGCTCTCTTAATTGTCTGTTTCAGTTTCACATTTTGTCAAGAGACGATTTGTATTCGATGCGGTTGCATCATTTTTATTGTTTTCTTAGGAAAGCAATAAAGTTTAGTTTTTAATTCAAAATCGAATGAATTAAACTTTTTTTTGTCAAAGTAGGATTATCCCAATTACTACAGATTTTAGATTCCAATTTCTTGTAATTTGAGCAATAATTTGGTTTAGACTAACGCTTTTTTTTGCTGTTAAAAGTCACCAAAAGTTTGTTTAAGGTTTTTGGTGTATAATCTCTCGAGATCGGATCTGAAATCACTAACTTATTGAGTTAACCAAACTAAAGTATAATTAACCAATTTTCATGGATCCGTACGAATAAGAATAACGTGGGAGAACATGCGAGTCCGTGCAGGTCGCCGAGTAGTTGCCTGCACGAAACTATTGTAAGTTTCAAGTTTGGAACTCATAATTCGGTTTGGTTTGGTCCAATTTCGGTTATTTTTGGTTTTTTCATGATTTTCAAAAGAGCATAATCTACCATTAGAGAATAAATGTTTCTTCAAGTATATTCTCAAAATAACAATAGATATTCTATCTTGAATTGTATCATCTTCTATCTAGACTTTATCAAACCGTAAATACATTCCAACTTATTGATCGATTAAATATGTTATTGTAGTATATAATGTTATTTTGAACTATATCATCTTTCATACGGTTTTATTTCTTCTTCTTTATACACTTATTGGAATAAAGTTCCTAAAAAATTAACATTTGATTTAAAGCGCAAAAAAAAGAACATTGCAAAAATGACTAATCTCTAACCAAACAAGTATTATAGTAAAAATTTTAGAAACATAAAAAAACCTGAATGGTTTAACGGTTATAAACTAAACTGAACCAAAACCAAAAATGTTTAATAATGGTAACTGAACTGTTTTAAGTAAAACCATAAGCGAACGGTTTCTTAGCAAGATTCAAAACCAAACCGAATCACCTAATTACTGTTCGGTCTGATTCAGTTTTCTAGATAAGATTATTTTCCCATTTTTTACCAAAAGCACTTATCAAAAAAAAATTTCAAAATTTATGTCTGAATAACATAGAATTTTATTTTAATACAAATCATTCCAAATTCTTAATTCAATGCATTTCCCTAAATATTTCATTAAATCCAATGTTATTCAAAACAAAATAACTTTGAAAATCTCTTTATATTAAATTCTTATAATCTAAAAGTGGCTTAAAATTAAAATCAAATGGAAGTTGAAGTGGGAAAATTACGGATTTTTCTTATTGACGAAAAAATTATGGATTTGCATTTTGGTAGAAAAAATACATAATTAAGTTTTCGGGGGGGGGGGGGGAATTGTAAATCCGCTTTTTGTGGAAAAATTAAGGAATTCTTATTTTTGGCAAAAAATTGTAAATCATGTTTTGGGCGGAAAAATTACAAATACGCATTTTAGCGTAAAATTTGCATATTCACATTTTGGTGGAAAAATTGAGAGATTATGAAAATTGGTTAAGTTGGTTTGATTCAATTTTTTAATTATATTTTATAGTTTATGTGATTATTAATTTATGTTATTAGTAAGATCATATATTTACATAGGAGTTTTAAAAAAAACATTATCTTATTATCTTATTAAATTGTGTCAATTATACTGGTGCAACTCGGAACCAAGAAAATTTATTCATTTATAATGATTATTAATTTATCAATTATTAATTTATAGAAGTTTTAATGTAATCTTATTTTCTCTATATCTTTTCTATATACTTTACAAATTGTCTTTCACTATCACTCTCTTTCATAACAGGTGTAGAAATATCCGCAGGGATACAACAACGTATTGGACTTTGGGTTGTACCAAATCTGAAACCAAGTGGATTTATTTTTTGTCTTCTCTACGAACATGAGATATATTCTAGAAAAATAGCATCAAATCAATGCTATCATAACTGAACATGCTATCGGAGTTGTGTCCTTCATGGGCAAGCTGCAAACTAAGGTCCTCCGGGATATCCACTTTATTCAATTTTTGAGCTAATGTTTTCATTCACTCCAAATGTTGCATCAATGAGTCAAATGCAAGAAATTCTCTAGATCGGACAATTATAACTCTAATTGTGGGAGCTAAGTTGGTGTGGAGCATGGTCTGCCCTTCCAAAGAAAAGGGAGGTCGCGAGCTTCGTAGTCTCTTTGATTCTAGTCCTATGGACAACTTCAAATGGGTGGCAAGAGGTAAAGCCTTATATTGCTTCAGCTTAAAGGTCACATGTGAAGACTTGTGCACTCATCAACCAAAAGTTTCCTAGTTTAAAGTTATTAGCCAAATCTGAATGCCCCCTAAGAAAAAGCAAAAGTTCTTGCATTGGATGTACAATGGATCGGTTACCGAATAAAGCCCGACTTGCCTCTTTTGGCCTTTCTTTTTCGCCTGCTTGCTGCCTCCGCAACTCTTCGTGATCATATATGATCTGCATTAGTTGTTTCCAACAAATTAGAAAATAAAAGCTTTCACTCAAACCAAAGCAGAACTTAGAAATAAGTCTATTGGAAAAATAAGTATGATATACAAAGTCTCCTGCAACCAAAATGTTAATTCTACCAAACAACTTAATGTATTCCCTCTGTTTGATGTTTTAGCTAAAAGCACAAGATTTAAATAACTATAATTAATTCGAAATTTTGTTTAATATTTTTACTTTGAAACATAATTTAAACAATTCAACCAATAGTATAAACTACCATAGAATTTTATTGGTCAAAAAGTTAAATTTACATTGAAACTTGAGAAAAGCAAATATTTTGAAATATAAATTTTTTTCTGAAACAGAACGAGTAATAACAACTTAATTTGAATGCAGAAAAATTTGTTTGCCATAACTACTGTAATGCTACTGTAGTTAAAATAAATAAAAATAAATATATATATATTTTGAGTATATAATTAATCTGCTTTCACGGTAGACTTTAATAACCTTTCAAAATCTGCAGTTTCTTTCAGAGGTCAAGTTGATGAGTATATGATTCTCTAAAGCTCGGGAAGTGAATCAAAACCAATGTTCTTGAGTCTTGTCCACACTGCATTGCTTCAGATCAAGATAGGCTTCATAGAGAATCTTCCAGCGTGAGAGATTCTTGGTGTCGGTGGATTGAAATCACAGAATCCATACCTAACGTTGAAAAATGAAAAGAAAAATTTAACACAGAGAATGAATGAGTGAATGTATTAATCATGAATGAAAGATTCTGTTTTATCAATTCTCAAGGTTGTCTTTTTTGACAACTAATCATATTCTCTCTCGATCTCTTTATGGAAAACTTTTTGTATTTCTTTATTAATTTCTGTCCAAATTTGATGATCTGTAAGAATCTCTTTATTGGGATTGCATTTTTAAAGTCCTCCAAATCAGTAAATTTGTTTCCGTTTTTTTTTTTTTATCAAAACTTCTCATCTTCTTCTCTCTGCTTCTCCTTCACGAGTAACCATGGACACTCTCATTTCTCAGTTACAGAGACAATTTCGTGATTACACCATTTCTCTCTATCACCAGGTTTTTATTTTATTTTTTAAAGTAAAATTATCATCTGCCCTTAGAGATTTAGTATAAAGTGATTAATTTTCTGGTGAATTAAACTTAGAAATTGTGGTTTATGTTTCAAAGGTGTCTCCTTTTTGAGGGATGACTCTCTACAGTTTTTAGGGTTTTTATTGAAGATTATATATTGGAAATTGGAGCTTTTAAGAATTGGGTTTAGTGTTTGTGAAATGGCCAAATGGGTTATTGTCTCATTTTTCAAAGTTGTCTCCTATTAAGGGATGGCTCTCTCTACTGTTTGCAGGGTTCTTATTGAAGCTTGTAAACTGGAAATTGGGGCTTTTAAGGATTGGGTTTAGTGTTTGTGAAATGGGTTATTGTGTCCTTTTTCAAAGTTGTCTCTATTTTAAGGATGACTCTCTCTAGTTTCTGGGGTTCTTATTGAAGTCTGTATTTTGGAAATTGGGGGGTTTAAGAATTGGATTTAGTGTTTGTGAAATGGATTATTGTCTCCTTATTCAAAGTTGTCTCCTTTTTAGGGACGACTCTGTTTTTAGGGTTCTTATTGAAGCTTGTATATTTGGTAATTGGGGGATTTTAAGAATTGGGTTTAGTGTTTAGGAGATCGGTTTCTGAGATTCTTTGTTTTTGGTTTGTGAAGGGATATTTGGATGATCAATTCACTGAATTGAAAAAGCTGCAAGATGAATGTAGTCCTGATTTTGTATCTGAGGTTGTTTCTCTCTTCTTTGAAGACTGTGAGAAGCTTATCAGTAACATGGCAAGAGCTTTGTGAGTTTTGTTCTTACTTTTCTTTTACTAGTTATCAAGAAAAGCATATATAGTTTAATAAGTTTGTTCATATGTATATTCAGAGATCAGACCGGAAATGTAGATTTCAAGCTGGTAGGTTCTAGTGTTCATCAACTCAAAGGTAGTAGCTCAAGGTATGTTACATTGATCCGTATAATCTCTGTCTTTTGTCTAATTCTTGGATCTAGTCTCAGTGAAGAGCTCTTTCTTGTTGTTCTATATAGTGTTGGTGCCAAGAGAGTCAAAGGTCTTTGTGTTACCCTCAAGGAGTGTTGCGACTCTCAGAACTATGAAGGGTCAGCTTTTTTTTTGGATCTGAAAATTCTGCTATGTTCATTTGATTGTTGATATTAATTCGTGGAATAATCTCTGTTACAGGTGTGTGAGATGTTTGCAGCAGGTGGATATTGAGTACAAGTCATTAAAGGGAAAGCTTCAAGATTTGTTCAATGTGAGTGAAAAGCTAAGTGAATCGTGTCGGTTTTTTTCTTTTGGATTCATGAATTGATTCTTGAATTGTTTTGTTGCAGCTTGAGCAACAAATTGTCCAAGCTGGTGGTAGAATCCCTCAGGTGGATATATAAACCATGATGATTCAGTTGCATTCTTCAGGCCGTAATACTCAGATTGGTTGTTTACTGCTCAGAAAAAAACTCTTTAGAATGTGTGGAAAAGAGAGGTGATTGTTGTTGTCTGTTGATAAATCAATACTATGTATCTTTTGTTGTCATCTCTTTTGACTCTTGAATCTTGATTCTATGAATTTGCATCTAATAAGACCATATGAACAAGAGTATATATATACAAACACAATAACAATTGCCCGAAACAGAATCATCATAAGAGGCAGAAGATTGAAGGATAGCTACAAAAACCACATACAAGGTTACAGTCCAACTAATCTACCTAAGCAAGCTAATCTGAGAAAAACCGACACGCAAAAGAATAGAGCCTCTCTAAAAGAAAAAGCTATAAGACAACAATGGCAAAGCAACCCTCCCGACTGTTCCCAGAGAAAGCTGAAACCAAAGTTAAACACATCAGCAAACGTTAAAATTTTGATGACATAAAAATTATCTTCTTTGGTTAACTCAAGTCATAGCTAGCTAAAGACTCCATTTTTAATGGCAATGGAGGAGAGAACATTGAACTTTCTTTTTGAAGCTGGGACTCCTGTTACTTGGTTCATTTCTTCCCCTGTAATTGACATTTTTGACAACTTGTGCTTCCTCTTTACTGCCTTCTGAAGAAGTCTCTTCTTCATTCTTGGAGTGAGTTTCTTCTTCTTCATTTTAAATCTTCATTTTCCTTAGGCACATATTTGAGATCCTCAACCTCATTGTAACCATCTTCATTCTCATTGTTTGATCCACTTATAGAACTGTCATCTCCCCCACTTACACTTGCCTCTGGCGTATCTCCATAAACCTTATAAACATTCCCATTCTCACAGTTTTCATCACCCCGAGCTTTCCCTCCAACTCCACTTCTACTTCTACTCCTTAAATTACTTCCACCTCCATCGCCATGAGACACCATCATAATTTCCTCACCATCATCCTCTACAGTCGAAGTAGCTCATAGACATTTCTACTCTTACCAAACTTAACACTCTTAGTAACCAGTGTCTTCACTTTGTCACCTCCAACTCTAACATTTGAACTTGTAACTTTTCTGTTAGAAAATCAGATAGATCGACCCAAGATGATCTAGAAAATCTGGAAGATTGTTGATAAATATCAATATTTAGATTATAACATTTTGCATTATCATTAAATATATTAGTTAGATTTATCTTTCCATTAAATTAGGAAATTAGGTTTAACTCTACGTCTATATAAATCGTTTCGTCATGTCACATTATTCTTGTGAGAGTGTATTATAATTCTTCCCTAAACACTTTTGTGTTTTTACTCTCATCGAACTTATCATGGTATCAGAGCGGATCGATTCTTGTGGATTCATCTTATCTTCTGCAAGAAGAAAGAAAAAAAAACAGAAGGATGAAAAAAAAGAGACATGATCTTCTTTACGTTGTTAATTCAGTCAATATTGACAACGTTTGATTAAATCAATATTGGGTTATGAAAGAGCCACAAGATACCATTCGAATGATCGACTTCAAACGGTGGTGGTGATTTTGGGAATTTGCAGAGCCGTTAAACCCTAGACTGAGAAGAAAACCCTAAACCGGCGAAGAAGATAATCTGATTCAATGTTGGATAATAAAGACCACGACTACGATTCCGATGCACCGGAAGAATTCACCCAAGAGCAGGCAAATATTAAGAAAAAGAAAAGACCGAAAAAAAGAAAAAAAGAAAGACTTGTTGGAACATATAAATTTCTGTTTCATGAGCGACGATCCAGATTTGTGAAGCATGTGCAGATTGCCTTGCTTTATCAAACCGATGACCCCACGTCTGGGTATAGACACCACGAAGATGACCCTATGGCCGGGTATAAATGCCACGAAGATGATCTTATGACCGGGTATAAACATTGATGATGATCCGATGGCCGGATAGAACGCCGATACTTTGAAGATTTGTCCAATCTCACACGTGTTATCACGTATGAGCTTGCCGGGATGTTAGAAAATCAGATATATCGACCCAATAAGATCTAGAAAATCTAGAAAATTGTTGATAAATAACAATATTAAGATTAGAATATTTAGCATTATCGTTAAATATACTAGTTAGATTTATCTTTCATATTAAATTATTAAATTAGATTTAACTCTACTTCTATATAAATCGTTGTATCATATCACATTATTTTTATGAGAGTTTATTATAATCCTTCCCTAAACAATTGTAAAATGAAACTCTTCTAGCTCATCATCATGGCCATTGGAAGTAACATAGATAGTTCCCATCTGTTTCTTCAATTTCTAAGTGCCCATCAACATCACTCTAACATTGTGTTTCTTGTTTCTGTTGTTGATTTTGGAGATAAAAAGCAATGACACGAAGGAGAAAATCTACATTTGGCGGCGAAGGTTGTTGGTTACAGCAAGGACTGGAATTTGTACAGTAACAGGGTGATGACGTGGCGTAGTAAGTGGGTTTTAGAGGAATGCTTTCACGGTGGTTGTGGTGGAGATGGCGGTGAGATGCCATCGATTCTGCTGAGGAAGGAGTCTGAGAGAAAGAGAGTAAAAGAGGACTTTTAACAGTTCTTATTGTTTTTGTGATTATTAACTATTGCAGCGGTAAATCCCTCACAAAGTTATCAATAAAAACTTATTTCGGTGTAGTTTACCACTTATCCATTTTTTTCCTTTTGTCACTAATCGGATAAAACCAATTGGTGGTTAATGATATAGTTGATAGCGGTTGCACTAGTGGTGGTGGTATTAGTCTTGGTCAGACCGAAGTAATGGTTCAAAATACAGACTAAAAACTGTTCATTTTGAGAATGTGGTCTGGTTAGAAGAAGATGGGTTGGTTCTTGTGGATGCTTCATCTTCAAAGTCTCATGCAAAAGAAATGTGGAAACACGTTTAAATGATTCAATAATTAATGATGTAATTTGTTTTGTTCTTGTCTCTCTGTAAAAGTGGAGTTTTTTTTGGAAATAGTATAGAAGGTTTTGTTTTCTGTAGATTCTATGCTATTTTGGCGTTGTAAAAGTTTTAACGCGATTTTTGTGAAATTGTGTTTTAGATAAAAATTATGGGTTATGATTGATTAGAATACAGAGTAATCGTAAGCTTACCCAAGGTCTTGACAATCTACATGTGGGCTTATCAACGATTTCGGTTAGAACAAAATTTTAACTCGAGATTAATTCAAATTTAAATTTCTCGAAAATTTAAAATTTGAATTTCGCACGCGCCGTGCCGTGTTGAGCCGAGCCGAGCCGAGCTCGAGCTCGAGCTCCAGTTTGGATTTGGGTTTGGGCTTGGGTCTTAGATCTTAGATCTTGGGTCTTGGGTCTTGGGTCTTGGTGAATGTAGGTTTTTGGACAAAAATAATTTCGTCAAAGATATTATTTTTGGGTCAAATTTTGGACCTAATTGGTCCACATTTTTGTTGACTAAAAGTCAACATTTTACCAAGATATTTTTGCATACGAAATTTGAATTAATCTCGAGTTAAAATTTCGTTCTAACCGAGTCAATCAAATCCCGGATTTTTCGCCACAAATCGCCACACGAGTGAGTGCGCGAAACCGCCGACTTCCTCCTATAATTTTTCATCGCCTCCCTTCTTCGAGTTTCATCGTTTTCAAAGAAAAAACTCTCTCGCAAAATTCACAAAACCTTCCAGCAAAAAACCTCTCGTCTTTCTCGTTTTCAATACGTAAGTGTCTCGAAAGTATAGCGTTCGTATACTCCGTATTTCGAGCGTAGCGAATACGGTTTCCTAGTTGTTGTATCTTAGGATTCTTGATCGTTGAAAACCGTCACACTACGGATGATTATAAGAATTAAAGAAAGAGATCAAATCTCGCCTCCATGTTTTTCCGGTTTCAAAAATGTTTTATCAACTCGTTTCTTTCCGTAATTCTAAGTTTCATTCGCAGTTTTCACAATCCGAATTTTCGCGTCCTACACAGTGTTGGTGTCATCGATGAAGTTGTTGAATCTCATGCCCTTCAAGTAACGCACAGACCGCTCCACATCCAGTAATTCAGAGGCGTGAATTTGGTTATACTCTGACATGTTGACGGAGAGAAGCGTGGTCTATGGATCCTGAGCATTGAAAACAGAGGTATGTTCTGTAGTTGAGTAAGACCTAATGAAAGAGAAATAGAGAACGGGAAAAAACAGAGAGAAAGATGAAGATTAATTATTTGATTTGTTTTTAATTTTTTGGTATTTAATTGGTTTATTAGAATTTTAGATTAGTGGAATTTATTTTGATTTTGATGTTTCGTTGCTATGAAATTTATGTTAGATTATTTTTGAATTTAAGTTCTTTTATTATTAAACAAATACATTTGTAATAGTTTATTTGTTTGTCATATTTCTTTTTTGAGAATTTTCGTGTACAAGCAAGTGTTAGAGCTTACAAGGATCATCAGAACATAAGAAAAAAACCTTTTAGGTAATATGAAAGATATGAAGATACATTTCTTGAGATCCCCACTTGGAAGAGAGTTATATTACATGCTCTGGTCTCAAACTTGAGGAAATGTATATGGGCCTACGTCCATAATCTCTGAGTCAATAAATATTATTATCATAACAATCACACCAGACAAAAGAATTAGTTATCAAAATCAATATAATAAAAAAAATTTGGCTGGAAGAAAAATAAAAAACTTGAACAACACAAATTATCACACTAGCCAGAACAAAAACCAACTAAAAATATATGCTAATTATCCAAATTATCACATTAGCATGAAAAATATCTATCAAAATTATTATAATAGGTATAAGAAATAGCTATAAAAATCCATAAAGGAAACATATTTGATGGGGATAGAAAGATAGAACTTGGAGAACTTGTTAACACAAATCATATATGCTCATTATTTGAAAGATAGAACTTGGAGGACTTGTTGACACAAATTATATGCTCATTATTTGAATCATTACACAAGAAATGAGAAGTAAGTTATAGTAATTACCTTTTCAATTACGAATTTTGGATATACAATTACTTTTGTTTGCTATGACCAAAAAAAATGTTTGTTTGTTTGTAAAATTCCAAAATGAAATGGAAGAGTACAATTGGTAAAAATAAAAAATATATACAGTATTAAAATCGAAATCTCTTATACTATGATTTTTGCAATTTTCATAATTTAAGGGCTATTCTGTAAAATTTAAATAGTTTGGTCATTGTTATACATTTTTTCCTAAATAAAAAACAACCTTTTTAAATAAAGAAGACAAAAGGTCATGCAGTTCTCACGTTGAATTACAATCCGGCACGCAAATCCGTCAACTTTGTCGCTTCTTTACAAACGCGAGCCAAATTGATTCTTCAAGTAACGTTTTTAATGAGTGAGCTTTTGCGCAGAGCCAAACACGCACTTAGCGTCAAGCAGTACCAATCTCTCTTGAATCACTATGCAGCTACTCAGTCAATTTCCAAAACCAAGGCTTTACACTGCCACGTCATCACCGGCGGTCGAATTTCCGACCACATTCTCTCAACTCTCTCCGTCACTTATGCTTTATGTGGGCACATCACTTATGCACGGAAGCTGTTCGAGGAAATGCCTCAAAGCTCTTTACTTTCATATAACATTGTTATCAGAATGTACGTGCGTGATGGGTTGTATCAAGATGCTATTAACATGTTCATTAGGATGGTTAGTGAAGGAACTCAGTGTTGTCCAGATGGTTATACATACCCTTTTGTTGCCAAAGCTGCTGGAGAATTGAAATCGATAAAATTGGGTTTGGTTATTCATGGGAGGATCTTGAGAAGCTTTTTTGGTACGGATAAGTATGTGCAGAACGCGTTGTTGGCTATGTATATGAACTTTGGGAGGATAGAAATGGCGAGAAAGGTGTTTGATGTAATGAATAACAGAGATGTGATTTCATGGAACACGATGATTAGTGGGTATTATAGAAATGGATATATGAATGATGCTTTGATGATGTTTGATTGGATGGTAAATGAAGGTGTTGATCCTGATCATGCTACAGTTGTTTCCATGTTACCTGTTTGTGGTCACTTGAAGGATTTGGAAATGGGAAGAAAGGTTCATAAATTGGTGGAAGAGAAGCGGTTAGGGGATAAAATTGAGGTGAAGAACGCTTTGGTGAACATGTACTTGAAATGTGGTCGTATGGACGAGGCGAGATTTGTCTTTGACAGGATTGAACAGAGGGATGTGATTACATGGACTTGTATGATTAATGGATATACGGAAGATGGGGATGTGAAAAACGCTTTAGAGTTGTGTAGATTGATGCAGTTTGAAGGTGTAAGACCTAATGCTGTGACTATAGCCTCTCTTGTTTCGGCATGTGGTGATGCTTTGATGCTGAATGATGGTAAATGTTTACATGGTTGGGCGGTAAGGCAAAAGGTTTATTCTGATATCATCATTGAAACATCTTTGATCAGCATGTATGCTAAATGCAATCGCGTAGATCTCTGCTTTAAAGTCTTTTCGGGGGCTTCGAAAAACCATACTGGCCCTTGGAGTGCAATTATTGCTGGTTGTGTACATAATGAACTTATGAGGGACGCATTGGATCTGTTCAAATGTATGCGATGGGAAGATGTAGATTCTAACATTGCTACACTAAACAGTCTCCTTCCAGCATATGCAGCTTTGGCAGATTTGCGCCAAGCAATGAATATCCATTGCTACTTAACCAAAACAGGGTTTATGTCAAGCCTCGATGCAGTTACAGGGCTTGTTCATGTTTACTCAAAGTGTGGAAATTTAGAATCCGCCCACAAGATATTTGATGGAATCCAGAAGAAACATAAGAGCAAAGATGTAGTTCTATGGGGTGCACTAATTTCTGGCTATGGGATGCACGGAGATGGTCATAACGCGTTGCTAGTTTTCATGGAAATGGTTTGGTCTGGTGTGACGCCAAATGAAATCACATTTACTTCTGCCTTAAACGCTTGCAGTCATTCCGGTTTGGTTGAAGAAGGCTTGACATTATTCAGGTTTATGCTTGAACATTATAAGACGGTAGCTCGATCAAACCATTACACTTGCATTGTTGATCTTCTTGGCAGAGCAGGTCGGTTAGACGAAGCTTACAATCTCATTACAACAATTCCATTTGAACTGAGCTCAACCGTTTGGGGTGCTTTACTTGCTGCTTGTGTCACACACGAGAACGTACAGCTTGGAGAAATGGCAGCAAACAAACTGTTTGAGCTTGAGCCAGAGAACACAGGCAATTATGTGTTGCTGGCGAATATCTATGCAGCTTTAGGACGATGGAAAGATATGGAGAAAGTGAGAAACAAGTTGGAGGATATTGGATTGAGAAAGCAACCGGGTCATAGCACAATCGAAATTCAGAAGTAATTTTTAGGTTTTTTTTTGGGTAAAAAGATCATAAATTACCAGAAATAAATGCGTCTATTACAATTTGCAAGTGTTGTTCATATACATATACATGCACAGAATCAACAAATTGATTTGTCGATGCACACCAATGGTAGATTGAGAATCTGAAATCTGAAATCTGAAATCGTCAACTCTCTTCAAAGAACCTTGCACAACTTTAGCTTATGATACACTTCACACCAACTATGTCCAAAGTTTCAGATACCAATGATTCCCAAAGTCTAGCAACAACCATTCATCAGAACATAGAAACAGAGAGATTACATCATAACTATAAACCAGAGCTTCAAGCATTTTCTTCAAAGGAGAACGCAAGGTCGAAAGATTTATAGTCACTGAAACTCGGTAGCCCCATCAGAATCAGACAATGGTAAAAGTGTACAAACTCCAAGCATATGTCCATTGAGGCAAACATAATACTCAATGCTATCTTCATAAGCCCCCAATCTACAGCTAGCACTTTGTGGTATCATTTTCGCCTGAAGCATACTCCACAGCTTCGCTTTGCAATACGGACAAACTTCTGTGGGATGAAACGATGTCCCTTTCTTAATAAGCAACTTCCTCACCTTCGACATTGAAAAAGATTTGAAAATCCCGCGGAAGAATCCCAAATCACCATCTTCTCCTTGATCCAAATGTTCACAAGGATCAGAAACATAGAGAATATCATCATTTCGACATTGTGGAGGAAGGAAGCTCCTTCCCGATGTTCTAGAGAAACGGGTTCTGTGAACAAAATGACCGGGAATCTGAACATCGTTGAAGAGTCCACCTTTACTCGAACCTGAGCAGTAAATCAAAAGCTTTCCAAGTGCTCTCCAACTCCCATCAACACTATGGCTACCACTAGATTGAAGGTCACACATCATCTTAGGTGCTCTGGTTCTACAGAACTCTTTCCATAGCAACCGCTTCGCGAGATCATCAAACCATTTACAGACGCAAGATAAAGTCGCGATTACATTAGGGTTCCAGTTAAGATGCTGAACCATAAGAAACAAAACTTCTTCGCTTATATGTCCTTTAGTACAATGACAAGTCGCCGAGTGAATGCAGCGGTATTGTTTTGCTATTATCATCTTCTCAACCTAACAAAACAAGCAAATCCAAAAAAAAACAGTCTTTAGGTAAAATTAATATCATACAGTAGAACCACACAAGTTGCAAATTTCATTGAATAAATGCATTAAGTAAAACAAAGGCACTTTTAACTAATTGTTAAGCTGACCAAATCATGAGCTCGTATGATTGATTATATAAACTATACCCAAATCAAAGATGCAACCTTTATATAATCAACTTGAGATATCAAATTCATTCTCAGGTCAACCTATATAAGTAAATATTGGACCTTTAAAGATTCCCACAAAGCAAAAACAAATTACCAAGATCTATCTATACATTTCTACAATGAGAATTGCGAAAAATCTTAATGGGAAAAGAATCTCACCTTGATTTACACCAATCTTATCTTATCTGAAGAACCAAGAGCTTAAAAATGCGAACTTTTGAGTAGAATTGAGAAGTAAAGAACAGTGATTTAGGGTTTTGCTCTAGCGAGACCACATAATTTCAACAAAAGAGAAGAAGAAGAAGAAAAGTAAAAGGTCAACATTTCAAGTAATACAGCTATTTCCAACAATACCCAGAAAGGAATTTTTGATGATGAACGCATGCAAGTTGCAAAGAATCGAGAAGAAGCAAATCTGCTTGTTTCCTTAATTTTTTTTTTTTTTTGGTTTCTGATTGTTTTATGTAATTTGTCTGTGACTCTGGGTTGTGTTCAGGCGCAGTACGGTGTACGGTATGCCTAAACGATTTGATTGGATGGAGCTGATCTTCCTTCAAGAAGATTTGGTGATAACAGGCATCCGTTATGTTGACCGTTAACAGTAACGGCACGTTTGATAATTACGTTTGGACGAGGATTTGAAGATTTTTTATAATTGCGTGATTAGTTAATGGACAGTTAATTTAAGTTCATCTACTTTTTCTGTCTCCATTAGAGCGAAATTTCGATGAAAAGTGGGAAAAACTGTTTGAACAGTAAAAACAAAATTATGAAAATATCTTCCGAAGCTGACAAAATAAAGAGTCGGTTTCATTACTAAAGCAAGGTCGAGTGATTATACGACACGTGGAATATTGTCAATGTCGTCACTTTGCGTGGCTTAGGAATAGTGGTCGGTCCCGCTAGCGGAAAAAGAACGTCCGTTAGTTTTGATGGCTTTAACTATTTTTCGAGTTTTTTTTTAATAATGGATTTCTATCAAATAATTTGGGAATTTTGTTCGTTCCTTGTAAAAGAAGCGCTTATTTCTACGTTGTTTAGGTGCTTGATGGGCTTTTAGAGGCCGATTAAAGAAAATGATGGGCTTTTACTGTAGCTATTACAAATTGATTGGCCTACGTGGCTTCTTTTCTATTTGGTTTAAATGACAGGGCAATTCTAGGACGTCAATTAATTAGTTCATAAACCAGTAAGGACCGGCGCTATTCAAAATCAGAAAATACGGTTTACTATCCGGTTTGTGCAAAAAGAAAACCTGTAGAAGTGCTTCTTCTCTTAAGTCTCAACTTAAAGACAAAAACCAACAGCAAATGTATGAAAACAGACCAGAATTTTTCTATAACCGAACCATAAACCGGAAACATACAATGAAAACAAACAAACCGGTCTCGAATAACCAAAACCAAACACAAATCCCAATCCATCAAGTATTATTCACAAAGCACATATTAATGTTTGGCCGAGACAAATCATTTAACTTTGTATGAACTATGAAGCATCAATCTTCTTGAAGTTCAGAAAATCGAAACGATTCAGACCGGCTCAATCCAGATTACCAGTTTCTGCAGACCAACACAAAACCAAACCCAAATCAACTACTCCTAAGAAATCAAAGATTCAATGTTAGTTTTGCTCATGCCCAATGCACATACCAGATTTAACATGTGGTTTAAGATTCTTGAAGAGAAATGACGGTTTCGAAAGCACCAACCAAAGCTTTAACTTTGCTTTTTCTAGCTGCTTCAAGTTTACTCGCTGTTTCTTCAATGACATTGTTGAACAGTCCCTGTGCATCTTTCTCCTGAACATCTTGATGCCTCAACACAACTTTTTCACCATTTTCATCAACTTCTTCTTCTCTGATATCTTCCCTCTTCTTAAAGCTTTTTCTTACTTGTGCATCTTCTGCTTTGTCTTCCCCGAGACCTCTTCCTTTTCTAAACTTGAGCTTCCTTGCACTCTCACCCACAGTATCAGCATCCAAAACTTTTCCTCTTCTGAAACGTAATTTCCTAGCAGCTTCATCTGCAGAATCACCCTCCTTTCTTGCCGCTCTTGGTTTCTTCTCTCCATTGGACATTTCAATCTCTTCTTCTGCGCTCTCAGCTTCGTTGCTTCCTGAAATGTATTCATAGTCCTCTGCCTCTGAAACAGTACACTCATCATCTTTTTGAGTTGATTGAGTTGGTGGAAGAGGAGGAAGAGGTTCAACAAAGCTCTGCTGATTCTGATCATTTTCAGAGATGGCTTTGCTTGTTGTTTCCATTTCCACCACGTGCAATGTTTTCTCCTCAACTGGATAACCATCTAACTGCTTATTAGATTCATCAGTGTGATTCACATGTCTTAATTTCTGATTTAGTCGAGAAGAAGAGGAAGAGGCAGCCTTTAAGCTCTGACTCTTCCGCAAGCTTGCTGATAATCTTGGAGAAAGTGAAGCTCTTGGAGTCACCGGAACCTTCTTTGAAACAACTCTAGAGGAGACTGTAGCCTTCTTTATCTTTGTATCTTCGTCTTTTCCTCCATTTGTTTTCCGCATTTTGGGTTTCAGAACTGGTGAAGCAACTTTCTCACGGTTCACTTTAGGTTTCGATGTTGCTAGTGCTGAATAAGATTTCGTTAACACTTTAGGCTTCAGGGCACCAACATGTCCTGATGCACAAGATCCAGAATCTGGTGAAGGTTTAAGTTTCGAACTTACTGTCACTTTCTTCACCATCTGCTTCACAGGAGTTTCATCACCAGATGGTAGTATCAATACCACTGGCTTCTTTATCCCACTAGAGACGCCATTCACTTGATACTTCACAACCTCTCTTTTAATTACCTCAGAAGAATCATCACTAACCGTTTTCTTCTCCGTTACCTTCTTCTTCATTCTAGAAATACCCAGCTTCAAAGCTTCATTCAAATCATCATCAAGAGCTTTCTTGAAGATCTTTTTAGTAGTCGAACGCCATGGTTTCTCCAGAGTTATCTGTCTCTTCCCATACTTGCACAAATCATGGCACGAACCAGTTGATGCTCGAAGGTAACGAGGAATCTCTTTCTCTTTAGACTTCGAAGCCAATGCCTTCCCCGTAGAGTCTCCTCCCGGCTTATAACCGTCTTCCTTATTCATTATTTCAAGCGTTTCAAACGTTTTCACAGCGTCTTCATCCATCAAGTAGCACGAAAAAGAGACAACAACCTGTTCATAATTTCAAACATAGACACCATATTTAACCATAATAACTACTTTCATATATATAAAAACAAGAAAAAGGATTAATTTTGCGTTTATAGACAGCCCAAAAACAGATCAATGAAGAGATTAAACACAACCTAACAGAAACTTACAAAAATAAATACTCAAACTTGAGCCATAAAACATCGACTAAAAATAGGAAATTTCATAAGACAACGAGATGCCAAAAATTAAACCTTGTTTTTTCTGTAACCTATAAAAACCTTTTAGCACTAAAAAAGCAAAGAACATACCTACCTAAAGATTTTAAAATTTAGTTAAGCAAGCTTGGATCTTGGTTATCAAAAAGAACAAATCTGATCAGCAAAAGCACCAAGAAGAACTCAGAGAGAATAAGCTTGAAGGATTATTCGAAAATTTAAGAAAACAGTGTCATGAATGCGACGTAGCTAGAAGGATTCTCTAATATAATATAATAAAATGAATAATCAATAAAGCACAAAACCTCATTTTGAAGCATTCGTTTTTTCTGAGAAACATCAACAACCAAATAAGCATAAGATCCAAATTTTACGTTTCCATTGAAAATGCAAAATGCTAAAAAAACAGATTCGAAGGAAACCCATTTTCTCACTTTTGATCGAATCCAAATCCCAAAAATTAATGAAACCTCAAATCGTAAGAAACTATTCACATTACCGATTAAAATGGCTTACACGAACAGAAGAATCATTTTGATCTGACATTTCAACCAAAATAATTTCACCTAATTTAATAAGTGATTCAAATAGAAAAAAAAAACAAAAAGCAAAATACTTTTCCAAAGACAATGACTTTACCAATGGCAAAAATCAGAAACAGCTACAGAAATTACTTACCCTTTTCTTCTGGGTCTGTGTTTTCGAGATCGTGCAAGCAACTCAATAAGAAGAGTTTTTTTTTTATGTCTCTCCGATTTTTTGGGGCTTCTTTTACGATGACGGTGGTGGTGTGGGCTTTTCTTCTTCAATTTCACTTTCCGCGTTCGTCGCAGAACCAAAGCGTATTTTAATATTTTTGCACCTCTCTTAGATTTTAAAGAGAGAAAAAGCTTGTGGGGTCTTACGGAGTCAACTTTTTTATCACATGGTTCGGTTTAGCTCCAATTTTGAATACTTAACCGAAATAGAACGACCGGTTGAGATACAACTGGATCCAAACCGGAGTTGAGTAATTAGAGTTTTAATTAAATTTGACCATCTTTATGCATTTGTACATGTTATTGGATTGACTATAAATAGTCATTCTTTCAAATTACTGTGAATTATAAAGAGATTCTCTTTTTCCAAATGTTAGTTTTATTCAATTTAAAATACTGTTTATGGATTGTCATTTGAAAGAAATTTATTGGAATTTCAATGTCAAACAATGTAAAGAGCTAAATTTAAACTTTTTTACCAGTCATTTTGATAGAATTCATCAAAATCTCATAAAACGTCTATAATACTTTATATTCAACCACTTGTGAATTCATTGACATTCTTTCAAATGTAAGGTATATGGGAATAATCAGAAGAATAAAAACTATAGTTAGGAAACTAAACAATTTTGCTTTTCTTTTAAGATTGATTTATGTTTTTCCGGGATTATGGAAAGACATCGAGTTGAAAACTATTTTCTAAAGTTTTCGATGCTGTTCGAGAGGACTTTGTCTAACCAAATAATGTAATGTAAACTTTTAATCGTTAGAAGATCCAGATTTTATGAAGTTTATATTCAAATTCTCTAGTTTAGAGTTTGGATTTTACACTATTTTGTTAACTAAAACAATGAAATTCTATATATGTTTTTTTGATAAAAAAAATTTCTATAAAAATGAAATTCTATATTAATATGATATCACTTTTGTGGTATCTTTTTATAACTCATTTCAAAATGATAAACTTATCTTTAAAACTTGAAAGCTAAAGTAAATGGTAAACCAAACACAACCCAAACTCACTTTTCATTTGATTTCTCTCATTTGAATTAGCCATTCCGAGTTTCGTTACATTTTCATTGGAGAAATAAAATATTGGAATGAGAAAGTTAGTTTGATAACAATATATTTAATAATGGTTAATGAGTGGTCGGTTTCTAAATTAATATTGTCCGCAGCCTCAAGCAATCTTTTACCTTTTTCAAAGTTTTTTTCAAAGTTTTACCGCAGATCTAAAGCATCATGACTTGATAAAACTAGTTTTATCAATTAGTTTGTTCATTCCTCTCTTCCTCTCTTTTTTCTTTTGGTCAAATCCTCTTTTCTTCTTGGAATGTAGATAGACCAAAAGAGGGAACGAAGAGATAAGAATAGGAATTATAGTACTATTGGCTCTCTTAATTCTTTGATTGTTGACCAAATTTTTTTTTTTCTTCCTTTGATCTCTCCGAGTTTAGGATTCCTGTAGTTTGTCAATGAAATTGTGTGCTCCGGCAACGAAACCGAATGATATGTAATATAATTTTCTCTTAACATATATCAAAGCCAAAATACTAACAAATTTGAATAGAAAACAAATACAAATACTAATACAAACATGAATTAACTTTGACGACCACTATGACCATCACACTCAAACCAATTATCTTATTTTTGAATATCACTTTGACTTTGAGTACCACCTGAGTACCACTTTGAGTAGCATTTTGAGTACCATTTTGAACACCACTCCCAAACCACCTATCCTACCCTCGAGTATCACTCTCACAAGCACTTTGACCTTGAATACCAACTTCACAATCATTTTGACCTTCAGTATTGTCTTCACCACCAGTTTAACCTCCTTCCGACTTTTTTTTTGTTCTTCACCATGATTGTGAGACCAATGTTATTCATTTTCTCTTAAAACGAATAAAAATAACATTACTACGTTTCAGTGATACTAGTTTATACCAATTTGTACCATTTTCATTTTGCAATAGTTGTACCAATTTGCACCAGGTTGTACCATTTGCAATAGTAATACCATTTTTACCATTTTGCACCAGTTTATACTATTTGCAATAGTAATACCAATTTGCACCAGTTGTACTACATCACAAAACTGGGTATATTCGGACCAAAAATACTAATATGCATATGATTCATTGTAAATCAACCACTAAAATCTATTAATTACTAACCCAATGTCCTAATAGACTCACAACATAAGGTTTCTAACCCATTGTGCATACAATAAGCTCTAAATTTTCAAATCTATTGAAATCTCAATTTAAAACATTTATCCCAAATTACAATCTAGAACTTGGCTTTACTACCTAATATATTCACAAAGACGTCCAATTAGATGAAAACACAAGATACTGTAATCATTTACTTCAATTTTGGAGTTTCAAACTTCGAGCTCTCTTTGAATACTAGAAATCGACGAAAGAGAGAGAATAATGGGTTTTGAATGCTAGATTCTATTGGTTAATGATTTTTCTTTTCTTTTCATTTTTGTTTTATTTAAAATTTTATTTTTTCTTTAGTAAGGGCAAAATGGATTTCACACATTGTGTTTTTTAATGGGTAGGTGAGATTAGAGGGGTGTAGATGAGAAAAGGAGAAATTGTCAATTGAGATTTAAGCTCCCCTCCAAATATGATCTAATTTTGCATGTGTCAATGGACTGGTGTGTGACAGTATGAAGGTAAAAAATCATGTGGTGTTAACATTTGAATAAAACGACAAGTAGTTATTCAAAGGAAAGACAAACAAAAAACAACTTGTAGTTTATGAACGAATATTATAGGACCGCATTAACCAGTTATTTACTAAAATGACACCGTATTTTGAATTTTTTTGTTTTTTAAAATGCTTTTGCCAAAAGCTTGAACTAAACCAATTTTTTTTATATATTTTACAAATTCTACATGATTTTGATAAAATAACATTACCAAAAAAAATTCTAATTTTATGCCTTTGTCAAAATTTTGTAATTTACCAAAATTGTTTTTCTTCTTCTCGAGGTAGATAGCCAATGAAAAAGTCATATTCTAATTAATGTGTGGTTGGAAAAAAATTATTTAATCCTAAAGGAAAAAAATTTATTTACGTATACAAAAATTATTATTAAATAGTATTATAGTTTTCTTCATTCTTGTAACGCAATGTTTATATGCTAGAAAAGAAAGTTGAAAGCTTTTGAGTAATGAAGAATCAAAGTGATGTTTTTTCTTATAAACCCTTTTTACATTCCCGCCAAAACACACTATTTCCGCCCCTCAATGTTGGTGTTCTGGAAGAAGCATTATAAAAAAACTTCTTTCATCCTTGAATGAATGCCACTAAATTGAAAACTTTATCCGAAATGACCTTTCATATTTTTGATACATTGTAAGATGGAAAAGTTATATTCATATATAAGAAAGTTGTAACAATATTTTTTATAACAATGTCTTGAATCTAATTATCAATGAATGTAGCATCCACATTCTTAAGTGTTACTTGATCTTATCTCCTTTCTACATGAGAGTGTACTAAATGTTTTATACTAATGATTTATTGTGCAGACGCCCTAAACTTAATCACAATTTCAATCACCAGGAGATAAGACAGAAAACCAACTTGACTGTGACTTTCATCAAAACGTTTGTCAAACTCTTCTTTACTCTTTTTATATTCATTCACCTTCTATAACTTCCTCGACAAAAAATGAATCTAGAACGTCAAATAAGCAGAGAACTCTTCTATTTTCATATTCATTTTCTGTAGGTCTGTTTTCACAAACCACAAGTTTTTTTCCATACATATCAAATTAAAAATTCCACACAAACAAAGAATGAATTTGAAATCAAGGCATGAAAAATTGGAAAAAATATCAATGCCGTAAAACATTTACCGTGATCATGATGTTTGTGGAATCCGTATTTTTATCAGTTGACCTTATTAACGAATAATCAATGAGTAAATACCTTGTGCAATTTATAAAAACTCCATAAAAATAACACTTGACTTTCTATCATGATTGAATGAATAACAATAATCAATGAGTATACCTTGTGCAATTCACAAAAACTGAACATATGACTTCATATGTTAAGAAAACTTTGTTGTGAAATATATAAGAAAAGTTAATTTAAACTATGAATGTCATTTTAAGAAACTTTTTGATTTGACTCTATAAGGAAAAACCGGAGTTAAGAAACTGGACTTCTCGATATATAAATATATACTTATTTTAAATTTACTAGGTTCTAGATAACTGTAAATGCTTCGTTTATCCACGTTAGTTTTTAACAAGTGTCATATGTTTGCATTCAATCTTTCTTTTTGACATTTTTGAAAAATTTGAGGATCTTAAGTTTGGGAACATTCAATCTTAAGATGACCATTATAAAATATTAGTATTAATACTTAAATAACGTAGTACTTTACTGAAGTCGGTTTTTTTTTCTTCTTCTGAAGGTATTTATTTTAACAAAATCATGTAGACTTAAACGAGACAAAATTCATTTATAAAACCAAAAAAAAAAATCATGTTGAAATAGTAAACACCAAAGCAATAGATATATATATACTTTTCTTCATACTTTTTAATTCAATATCTCCATGTTAGAAAAAGAAAGCTAAAGCTTAAAAATTGAAGAATCAAAATGATCATTCTTCTTATATACCTTTTTACATTCCCGCCAAAACTAACCGCTACACGTTGAAAGAGAAATAAGAGGACAAGAGAGCCCCAAATTTAAAGCTAAATTTCAGGACCTCCAAAAATGGAATTTGCATCGTTGTTCATCGTTTTCTACAATGACCCTTTTTTTTTTTACTGTATTCATGTAAAATAAAACCCATTTTCTCCAAAAAAAGGTTGAAGTTTCTCGTATTCCTTTCACCTCACCAACGTCTTCTTCTTTCTCGGGTTCCCAATTTCCTCAATTTGGGAACCTGAAAAATCTCTTTCTCAACTTCATGAACTCCTCAGGTACAAACCCTTTTGATCATATCCCTTGTCTTGCAACATACGGTTCGTAAACCTAACGATATGTTTCTTTCTTTTCCTTCAGAATGGGTCTCAAGCTCTCAAGAGGGCCATTAAAAGACAAAACAACTCTGGAACTTACGAAGGTTCACATTCTGACTTGCCTTACCACAAGTTCTTACCTACGTAGCTTGGTATCCAAGAAACGAAGACGATTAATTATCGGTGGGTATGATCTCGATATGTCTTACATCTCTGACAAATTGTTGGCTATGTCTTTTCCCGCTGAACGAATGAGAGCGGTTTATAGAAACCCTCTTTGGCAAGTCAAGTCCGTGCTTGATATGCGACATCCTGATCACTACAAGGTCAATAACACAAAATGATCAATTAAAACATGAAAATCAACAAATTAAGCAATCTTGTTTAACATTCTCTCTTGAACTTTGGTCAGGTCTATAATCTATGTATAGAAGAATCTTATGATCCAGATAACTTTTATGGCCGCGTCGAAAGATTTCCATTTGATGACAACCATGTCCCATCTCTTAAAATGATCCAACTTTTCTGTGAAAGTGTTCATTCTTGGATCTCACTAGATCCCAAGAACATTGCGGTTGTCCATTGCATGGTATTAAATTAAAACCGAGATCCGGTTTCTTCTACATTGTTGCATTATCAGATTCTAATGTAGTTTGTGCAGGCAGGAAAAGGAAGAACAGGGCTAATGGTATCGGCGTACCTTGTTTATGGTGGAATGTCAGCTGAAGAAGCTCTTCAGATGTATGCAAGCAGAAGAACCACAAACAATAATGGAGTAAGTCCTTAATATACATACGAAGAGAGAGCTAATTCATACGCCAATCTTTAACTTCTTGATTGATTCCTTGACAGGTCTCGATACCAAGCCAACGACGTTATGTGAGATACTGGTCAGATTTACTTTCATTTCGTAAAACCGGACCTCCAGAGGTTAAATTACCTCAAGAACATAGCAGAGAGTTGCTGAGAATTAGACTTTATGATACAGCCAATGTTGATTCAGTCTTCTTTGTGGTCTCAGAACTTCAGGAGGTAATGAGATATACATTTTGATGCATCGCAGACTTTTTTTCTGCTTGATATATACTCTTTGACACAATACATACTCTGTTTTTAATGTTAGGTTCCAAATGAGATGTATCGACCATCTGTAGAACTTGCAAGAGGTTGTTGCAGACAATTCAAGAAAGGGTATTGTAGAAGCTCGAGTCCACGGTATTATATATATCATGTAAACTGTGATTCAGAAGAAGACGAGGTAGTAAAAGATGGAGAAGAGCCACGTCTTGTTGTTCAAATGGATACAGAGAGTTCCATTATCGACGAGAAAACATGTCTTGATTTCTACTTTGACAAACCTGTGAGAGTAAGTCACAAAAAAAATCATCAGACAAATGGTTTTGATAAGATGTTTGATAAGCATATGGTTTCTTGGACAGGTGAGTGGTGACATCCGCATCACATTCTACCAGAAAATGATTGGAAGTCGCCTTTTTTATACTTGCTTCAACACAGCTTTTATAACCAATGGTTTGCTTCAGGTAAAATTCTCCAAATCTCTCAACTCAAGCCATTGTTATTCTCTCTTAGAATGCTTATCTATGCCATTTTTGTTCTTACAGTTTTCCTTAAGAGAGCTAGATAAAGTTGGTGGTAACGGAAGATCGATATCCGGTCCTGATTTTAGCTTGGAGTTACTCTTTGGTCCAGCTAGTTCCAAACTCGGAAAGCTTGTTTCCCGCGATGACCTTTCTCTTTCTTGAGGACTCATTTTCAGCTCTTCTGAGATCAAATCTTTAAAACTCATAGGATACAACACTTAATGAGTCTTTTAACACTTCTGTTTCATCAGATCAGCCACAAAAGAGTTGTGAATAGCTCAGCTGATACCTGCAAACACTTCAATGGCTGAAAACAGTGTTTCCATGTACAAATGCTGGGAGAATGAGAGATCGAGCTCTAAACAGTAGCGGCAAACGAACCACTTTCTCAACAATGTTTCCTTTTTTTTTGTAGCAGGGACTGCAATTTTGGTAAATGACACACAGTTATGTTATCTTTGGGATTCTCTTACCATCCATTTTTTCACAAGGGTGGTCTGTTTCCAGTTTAAGAACCAGATACTCTGTTTTGAGTACACATCTACATACCAAAACTCAAAGGAAACAGTTCTGTCATTATCGGAAAAACAAGTTACCATCGAACTTTCTTCATTGTGTCTGTGAAGCTTAAACATGAGCTAATAAGAAGGAGAAACATAACTTAAAACAGAATAGAAAAAGCATGAGAAGATATCTCTTTTTATTCTTGAATCTTGTTCTTTGAAATCACCTCAAAGGATATGCCATTCTCTTCAAGTCGCTGTTGGATATCTGTTGAACCAAATACAATACCGGGTGTGTAGACTCCTCCTTTAACTAGGCTTTCACGTTGGCCCAAGACTATCAAACCACATTGAACAAGGGCTATTGGGGTAGTTATATACCCAATCTCAGGTCCTGATATTCTTGTAATAATTTCCATGTCAGGCTTTGTGTTTCCTTGTGAAGCTAGACTCTCTTCGCTGTACCCACGACCTATGAACCACATCTTAAACGTAGCGCTTTCAACCTCTTCTTCACTCGGACCCTTCTTCTGGAACACACCAGCGCTAAAAACTGAAGGGAATTTCAAAAGAAGCCATCTTCCGAAGGAGAACTTGGAAAGTAGACCAAGAGACACTCCAAGTGTAATATACTGGAATATCCCAAAGAGAGATTTGGATGTTATCTTTACACCGAAATGAGCTGGCTTGATCGTTGCCCAGTATGCTTCTCTCTGCTGTATCTGATCAGGACTCTCGTTAAGCCCAGGAAGTCCATGCGGTTTCTCTGTTAGAGTCGTGAGGGTTCTACGAACAACTACTGCATCAGCAGAAGGTAGCTTTAAAGCCCAAAGACCAATCTTCTTCTGGTTTTCAAGCATTGGTCCTTTAGCTGAAGGACCATGAATCTGCAAATACATTCAATATTAGCCAAAGCCTAGTTACAAAGAATGTACGAAATAGATAATTTAGTAGACGCTAATTATCAATTCAAAAACCCAATCAAACCTATCTCAATCTCAAGTAGAATTTGTTTCAATGTCACATTATGTTATATGCATACTTACCGATGGTCTTGGCCTTCTTGGTCTTGAACGTCTCAGTTCTTTAAGTTTATCTGCATTGGCTACACCTAAAACTGCAGACTCATAAGTCCCAAAGTTTCCAGCAATCTTTTTGTCAGACTCCAATCTGAGGTATGCTTCGATCTGGTTAGGAACCGATGGAGGTTCCCATTGTCTGGAGTTAAAGAGAAGACCCATTTCAGCAGGAATTGAATCAAAACCACATGCAGAAACGATTAAAGCGCCAGTCTCTTCAGCTCTTTCGTGGTATCTAGCTTCCATTCTCTCCATGAACTCAGGTTCACCACTGATATCCAAATAATCACACCTGTTTTAAAAAAAACAAACCTTAACAAAGATTGCAATTTTTTCATCAAGCTAACAACTTTAATCATTCCTTAAATCTAATCAGAGATCAAACTTAACAAAAAGAACCATGTAGCAAGCAAATGAAACTTAACAAGATTACACATTTTTATCAAGAATTCAATAACAAACAAAACTTAACAAGATTACACATTTTTTTTATCAAGAGTTCAATAACAAATAAAACTTAACAAGATTACACATTTTTCATCAGGAGTTCAATAACAGACAAAACTTAACAAGACTACTCTTTTTTCATCAAGAGTTCAATAACAAATAAAACTTAACAAGATTACACATTTTACATCAAGAATTAATGGATTTTCTAACATCGTCAAGCTACAAACTTGAACCATTCTTTAAATTTCAGTATTTTCTCTTCAATAAACTGAAACAAGATCAACTTTTTAGTCTTTGTGATCAAATTGTTTAACTATCACTGAAGCAAAGCCCAGAACTTCAAAAATGCATCAAATTTTCCATTTTTATAGTTCACCTTGTGACTAAACGCATAGTGAAAACAGAGGAAAGGACGATTTTACCCTGAATCGGCACATGCAGAGACGACGGGATCGCCATGGATACGAAAAGGTCCAACACAATTGAGGATGAGTTTTGTTTGGCTACAGAGACGGCGTAGTGAGTCCGGATCAGATGTATCAGCAGTGAGGATAGCGACAGAGGATGGAGGCGAGTTCGGGTGAGCAGACCATTGGAGAGATTGGGTTAACCGGGTCAGGTTACGACCCGCTAAAGCTAGAGACTTTAACGGCGAAGACGGTGTTTTGAAGAACTTGAGAGCTTCTCGGACGACGTATTTACCGGTAAATCCTGATGCTCCGAGTATGACGATATCGTAAATCGGGTCGGGTTTTAGAGTTGGGTCCATCGTGATCTGATTTGGAGATTGAGAAACGTTTGATTTCGAGAGAGTTATTTGTGAGAGAAGATTCTTACACGTCATTTTCGAATAATAATCAATTATTCTTAGAGCCTCTAAAATTTTTTTTTTTAATAGTTTTTTTTTTAAATTTTATTACTATTATTAATATTATATTATTAAATAAATAATGAATCATTAATATTACGATATTGCAAAAAATTTTATGAGACGGTTTGTAAAGTCTTTTCTCATTGAAATTCTTTCAGCTAAATATCTCATAACTTTTATTTTTTCTATTTTTTCTATTAAATGAAACTCATAACGGTCTTAGTTCTTACTTAAAAAATATTTAAAAAATAATGTGTAGTTAGTGGTAACTTTTGGTACATCAAAAACAAAGAAATCACGAATCTATTGTTGATTCTACTGTACATCAAAATCTACTGATTATCAAAAAGAAAAATTATTTTTGATTCTACAAATCTATTGTTGTACTTGCAAGTTACAACGATATGGAGTCAAAGAACATAGTTTCACGCTGATTCTACTGATATTACACGCTGTCTTAATATGTAGAAATAGAAAAGGAAACGACATGCGGTGCAACTACGGCAGTGGATACTGACAACCAAATTCTCTTTCACTTAGAAGTTCCAAGCGTCTGTTTTCCCTCCATAGTTGTGTTTTGTTGGTTTTCCTCCTAGCAAGAATATCAACAGTTGAGATTATGTTTCTTTTAGTTCTTTTTGGTTATGACTCACTTATCTAAGGTTTGATGGTGTAGATCTGATTTAGTAACTGGAATACTAGTGAATTTAGGATTTTTTAGGACCGAACAAGAGAAATCTATAATACAAGAAAACACCACAAGCAGACTAGTGTAAGAGCCTAGAAATGAGCAGTCTCAAATGACCTTACGTTCACTAGTATTCCGGTTACTAAATCAGATCTCTACCATCTAAACCTTAGATAAATAAGTCAAGAACACATATGCAAAATTTCAGCTAAAACCGAGAAGAATTTACTGTTAGATTTCCCAAACACTCAAAACAAATGTTGTAGAAAAATTGTCAATTTCAAGGCATGAACAACCACAATAAATCTCATCTCTCTCAAACCAACTATTGAAACACAATCTCCATCGTTCATATTAGACCATTGAGTCACGAAGCTAGCCAAAAAACATCAGCCATATCAGAGATAGTTTGGGTGTCTAAACGTTGTATAGAACAAAAACTAACAAATATGTTTTTTCTCCTTTACTTGTCTTCAACGCCTTTGGATTTTGTTTATAGGCCCTAACGACGTCGTTTAGACACGTTTATGCGTGCATTTACCAAATCTACAACCATCGTCAAGTGTTACACCAACATTTTAATTAATAAAGCCTACTATTTTTCATAAACAAATAAAAAATATAAGTCTAAATCGGATCAGAAACAAACTTTAAATATATTTTCTTCTTCTAAATCGGAGATTTCATCTCTAAACCGGAGATTTTGTCTCATTCTTTGACTATTTATCCTATTAATTAGATCTCCGACTCTTGATTTAGGGTTTTAGAGAAGAAGAAAATATGAAATCTCCGGTTTAGAAGAAGAAGATATATTTAAAATTTGTTTCCGGTCTTCTCTGGTTTACACATGTATTTTTTTATTTGTTTCTAAAAAATAATAGGCTTTATTAATTAAAATGTTAGTGTAATATTTGACGATGGTTGTGGATCTGGTAAATGCACATATTAAACGAGTTCGAGCCTTGGTGGTAACACATTTTAAAACAAAAATTCTCTCACAAAACACAAACGACGTTGTTTAAACCATCTCACTAAATATATGTCATCTGAGTCAGCATCGTTAATGGTTGACTATCATCCGTTAACGATGATTATAAATTTGGCACTATATATTTACTTCGGATGTGAAATTTGAATGTCACGAATGTTGGATATGTATAAACATTATTTAATTGTTTATGTATGAAAATACATTTTCAGGAAATTTCGGATTGAAAAATACCATTTACCCGCTTTTCGAGGGAACCTTTGTTGCTAGAATTCTGTTATTTCAAACTAGTCCCTCAAGATTTTAAGGTTTAGAGAAAGAAGCACTGAGAAAAAACTTTAACAGTTGTAAGTCAACTCAAACATCAAACAAAAGACCATCTTTCTCACATCGTAGCGACTTCTTCGTTTTCCTTGTACAATTTGATTAAGATCGAGTTCTGCTTTGATGGGTGATTGAAAAGATTGATCCTCGTTAACATAAAATTGATCTTATTCAAACCCAAGCTCTGATTTTTAAGCTTCGTTTCGATCTTTAAATTCTGAATCCGGTAAGACCTTTGCTAGTTTACTGCCAATTTTGATTCCTTAATTGACAGGCTCCGTTGGTGAAATCAATTTTTTTTGGGTTTAGCTTTAGTTATTTGGTTGAGTGTTTCGATGACTCAATCTTTGCAAATGTAAAAGTTGTTTGTTATATTATACATATTTAGAACTGGAAAAGTTTGCTCATGTAAATTTTGTTTTTTGTTAGATTAAATTTAGAATGGAACTGTGTTTCTATGTTTTGTATAGCTTGTGGTGTGTTACTAAGCGTTCTGGTCTATTCAGTGGCTCCCTTCAGTTTAGATTAACTTTGCTTCTTTGCGGTTTAGTACACTTCTGGTGGTAATTTCATTCTTTCTTTCAATTCAAAAAAAAAAACATATTCATTCTTTCTTAGTAAAAAGACACTGAAATTCACTAGTTGAGATCAGTTTTTTACTTAATTCTTCTTGGTTATGAATTTAATATGTAGGTGGCATCAACGGTTCTATTGTGCATGAATTTGAGAAACCTGAAAACACAGGTTTGAAGAAATCTTTTATTGATGAAGACCAGCGATTTTTCATTGGAATCGTTTGGTGCTTGCTTTCTTCTGTCTCTTCCAGAAGATGTAATTGCTGTTATCGCTCGTTTTGTTTCTCCAAGAGACGTTTGTAATCTAAGTTTATGCTGCAAAAGTCTCTGTGACCTTTTGGATTCTGAGAGGATTTGGCTTGTGCAGTGTGAAGTAGTAAAAGGTTCTTCCTTTGTCTGAAATAGTACAATGGCGAATTGGGATCTCTTCACAAATGTAATAGTTAAATGAAAGAAACCATACATAGACAAAATAATTTCACAAATGTAGGACTTTTTTTTTCGTTTTTTGGCAATTTTTTTAACATATTTTAGTAAATACACACGTTACAAGCATGTTGAGTGTTAAAATGATGTCACAACACAACATTCAACTGTAAGAAATTAAATCTCAAAAACAAGACAAGGCATGGGAGAGCTTAAAATCTGTTGCGGAGTGTTCCATTTCCAACATTGATGTGTTTCCAATGATTCTATTTACTCCGAGGAAGACATAGAGGTCGATGACTTGTCAAACACGTTAAAGTAGGACCTTTTCATATAAGTAAAATTCTTAGTTGGAGGCAGAGGGGTCACACAAGAACCTAAACCTTTCTTCAATATCTCTTCAAGGTTTAGTCTTTGCAATGTAATCACATCTTTAGTTTCTTGCCAAACGAATGCAAGAAGATCATTAGAGATCACGTAAAGGGATCCAGGTTTTGAACTGGGATAACGGAATCCATAACCGTCTACGATACCCTCTCCTTTGTAAGAATGCTCAAAATCTCTTCCATCTGCATCAAAAGGAAAGGGCTCAAAAGAAGGCATGTCAGTATTTACAACAAACATTGCGGATCCATTGGGACGATCCGCACAGCCATTGCCTTCGAGTATTTTCATCCCGATAAGAACTATCTTTCTATACTCTTCAGATTCTCCATAAGTGAGCATCAGTAAGAAGAGAGCCTTGCCGGGTTCATCTTCAGCACAATTCCCAGGTGGCCAGCCAAAAGCTCCTCCCCACAAACCGGCATACTCTTGATTATCGATAGGGTTCTTCATTGGTAGTTTATAAAGGGCAAATTGGTTTACGGGCATGATTGGCCACTCTTGGTAAGAAGACATCTCAGTGTAGGAAGCATTGAGACTAAGACCGAACGTTTCACCAGAGCTAAGAAAGCTTTGACGATTCATATGTCTAATCTCACTTCTTGAAGGCGGCTTGCTCTTTGAAGAACTAGACTTCCCAAGAATATGCTTGATGCCATTTCTGACAAAACTGTTAAAGTTTTTCTTTGGTGTGACCTCTCTCTGATCCTCTATTTCGTCCATTTCATCAATGTCATCACTGAGATTCTCCCACATCTCGATTATGTCTACCTGCAAAGGATTGTAACACAACTGCTCATCTTCCTCCAAGTTCATGTGCTTCCAGTTGCCACCAAACTTGTGCATTTTAAGAACCATGGTTCTGCGTTCCAACAAGATCGCTTCATCATCTTTCCTGGTGGGAAATAACCTTCCATTTAATGGTTCACTCACATGTAGACCCACATGGCTTGTCACTAAACCGAGTAAGTTTTTTCTATCGCTAAAATCGAGCTTCCGAAATGGAACCCCTCCCTCGTGTTCCCCATGTGGCTTACAAACCTTTCTCGAGGCTTCTATCTCAATCTCATTGCAGGAATTCTTCTCTTGCCTCGGCTCAACCTCGAGTAGAAGGACATTGCAAGTCTTGTCAATGCCCATAACGAAACCAGGGTACAAGCAACTGCCTTCTCTGTCTCTTCCATGGAGGACAAACACGGTAGAGCCATCGAAACCACATATTATCTCAAACACAGGTGACCACATAACTTGACCCTCTTGAATCCACAAAGGACCAACCTTTTGTGGAATGATCCGACACCCAACAACAGACAATAAACCAGGCATTACATAAACGACATTCCCAAGTTCAGGATTTTGGTGAACCCAAATCCCAACCAGAGGCTTCACCACCTCCACAAGAAACCGACAAAGCGCCTTGTAAGAAGAGATCCCGACTCGCCATTGGACTATTTCAACCAAAGGAAGAACCTTTACTTCTTCACATTGCACAAGCCATGTCTTCTCGGAATCCACAACGGCACAGAGACTTTTGGAGCACAAGATTAGATTGCAAATGTCGCTTGGAGAAAGAAAACGAGAGATAACAACAAATACATCTTCTGGAAGAGACATAAGCGAGCAAACTCCAAATGATTCCGTGTTCATCACGTATTACCAAGTTCGCAACAAAACCACCAAAACTAAACCTACACAAAATTATTCACAAACAAGCTTTCAATGCGAATAATTGAGGGATTTGATGATATTCAGAAATCAAATTTTGTAGTAAACTGGAAACGCGGGCTTACCAGATTCAGACTTTAAAAACAAAAGTGCACCTTGGAACTCTCGTTTAGGTTTGAATCAGATAGCTTTTACACACAAGAATCGAACTTTTCAATCACCCATCAAAAATAGAAACGAAGATATGGAATTTTCAAGAGGATCATAAAGCAGAGCTCGATCAGCTTCAGGTTTTAGAAGGAAAAAGCCAAGAAGGGGAATTTTTCAACATAAGAAGAGAGGTAAAAGCCAACTATGTGAGGAAAATACGAAATCTTCCGTAAGCTTTTAGTTGAGGAGAAGCATAATTGTTTAAAATTTAGGATAGTGGGTTTTTCTTATAGTATTTTTTTGATTAGCTGTTTCAAAATTACGATAGTGGGTTTTTGTCAACTGTTTTAAAATTGAATTGGATGTTGAATGGGTTTTATCATCGGTCATGGTTTTTGATGGGTCTAATTTTTTTATTTAATAAATAATTCTCTAATATTTTTTTTATAACTACTAGTCTAATAGAGTGAATTGGCCAGAAGAAATATCTAAATATTTGTTAGTGAATAAGACCATCTCAACGCATATATTTATGAAATATCAACCACTTAATTTTAAATGTAAAATAAATAAAAAATGGCAAAAAATTTTGATATGTATTAGTGGGAGGAATGTAAAAATGGCAAAAATGTAAAATACATATCATCTCTTCTCTCTTTTCTTTAATGCAACCATTTCTCCATTTTCAATGCAACCATCTCTACCTTTTCTATTTTTTTTTATATTATTTTAATGATATTCTAACCAAATTCTTGGTTGAAGATGCTCTAATTCTTAGTTGAGGATGCTCTAATTCTTGGTCAATTTCTGTTGAATAAATTAATTCCTACAATTTATTGAAATGTGATGAGAGTTAGATATTGGAAATTTTTTAAAAATATTGTATATGACTCACATAGAATTAATCTTGGCATGACATAAACTTATATACAAGTAGAGAATTATGAACATTCAACATAATTTCATAAACTAAATAATTACATATCATGGTAACAATGTCAACAAATATATATATATGATATCTGCTCCTCAAACTCAAGGAGATAGATGAAGAAAACGCGGAAGCACGACTTGAGATTAATCAAGCCTCAACAACTCTGCGCTCTTCTCTTAGAGAATGCATACAAATGCGATCGTGACTTACGTCAGCTTCCACCACAATCATAAGCAATATGAGAATACATGTGTATATATATATATATATATGTATTAGAACTACGCAAATGATGATAGTTATATTATATTAATAAGATTCAGTTACAGCTCATCATAAAAAAAAGTAAACTGTAATCTCTTTAAGCCCAGCATATAAGCTCTTGTAGAAAAATTGTTTATCCCAACCAGCTCCTACCAAAGTTGCTCGTTCAGGATCGGTTTGCAGCATAATAAACCGGTAACTGTGAGAAATTATTGCTACCACTAACCAAATTTATCACTAAACCAAGCCAAGGTATGCGTTCCGATTTATATATCCAACGAACCTGAACATTGGATAGAGAAGAGTCCCATAAAGCCTCTCTACTCCATAATATTCTCTATAGATAATAGAAAACCCAGAAAGATTCATTACACAATAATGCTAACGAGAACAAACTTCAGAGCCCACTACAAAGAGAAAACAACAATTTCTTGAATCTAGAGAAGAAACAACAACTATTTAGCATCTCATTTATCATCAGAAAATTGTAATAAATCTATAAGAGAAACAAAAACACAAAGGCCTAAAACTTTTCATCATCTATCATAAAGAAAGTGTAAGCACTGAAAGGAAAACTAAGATGAGAAAGAAGGAAAAAGTATGAGAAGAGGCATCAGTTTCTGGTTCAACGGTATCTAAGGAGGCTTTCTGCCACACTCAGGAAGACTACTCTGGTCCAGCAGCAGAGTTCTACGATCATTTTGTCCTGGTGACAGTGTTTGTGGTAACATCAACGATGGATAATCGATAATTTCTCCAGTAAATTTAGTCATAGAGATGGAAGAGACATGCAAATGTTCTGCAAGGCACAACAACTAAGAGACCATCTCTTGGAAGTCACAGAAAAAATCGCTTAGATAATCATTTGACATGTATTTGGATGTGATATAATCAAGTGTGTGTTCTCAAATGGATCTTTCTAATAAAGGTTCAGAAATTTTTTGCTTTCTATGGTTGAATAAGAAAGCTAACAGTCAATGAAGTCTTGGTTTAGCATTCTTTGGATCTCAGAAAAGGACCAAAAACTAACAGTAAAGAGTATATGGGAAACTAACCGTCAATATATATATATATATGTGTTGAACCAAGGTGCTGACGGTAAAGAAAGCAATGGAGAACGAGAACCAGAAGTGGTTTGCGCTCGTCCATGGGCTCTGCCACGGCGCATGGAGTTGGTACAAGGTGAAAACGCAGCTAGAAGGCTGCAGGCCACTGTGTCACTACAGTGGATTTGGCTGCATCGGGTATAAACATGACCAGATTGGAAGAGATTCAGACTCTGAAGGATTACAGCAAACTGTTGCTTGGGTTTCTGAATCTGAGATTCAGATTCTTGTTGCTTACATCTTTCCTTGTAAGATTGCTGCTATTGTCTTCTTGACAGCTTTCATGCCTGATACAAGAAACCCGCCTGCTTATGTTTACGAAAAGGTACATAAAAACGATAATTCTCTTGCACTGTGTGATCACTTCCAAGTGATTTAGATATCTACCTGAAATCTACAGCTGATCAGAAGCGTTCCACAAGAGGAATGGTTGGACACTGTGTTTGGGATCTATGGGAAACCTAATCGTCCTCTAGAGTTTGCTCTTTTTGGACCAAAATTTCTTGCCAAGTATTTGTATCAGCTCTCCCCGGTCCAAACCTGATAAAACCCAAATGGGATTGCTTGTAAACTCAGTCAATCTTTTATTGATTGCTGTTGTGAGGGTAAGGATCTTGAATTGGCGAAAATGTTGGTGAGGGTTAACCCTATGGTTACAAACAATCTGGCAGGAACAAGAAGCTTCAGTGAGGAAGGTTACAGATCTGTTACACGTTTATATATCGTATGCGGAGAGGACATTTCAGTACCCGAGGATTACCAGCGTTGGATGATCGAGAACTTTCCGGTAAAAGAAGTTATGGAGATCAGAGATGCAGATCATATGGCAATGTTCTCCAAGCCTCAAGAACTCTATGCTCTTCTCTTGAATATGCCTAAATAAACCTGAGAGCATCACTGCAAATAAGTAACGAACTTTAGCTCCCACCACAATCATAAGCCATTAGAGATGTATACAAACTTTGATTGTAAGCTCCTATCAATGTAACAGATCATCACAACCATAACCAATTTCACAGAGAAATTTCAAATCGAAGATGAAAACAAACAGAACAATGTGGCTTTGTATCAAACTCAAACCCTTCACTGTTGTTTCTCACTTAGATTCAAGAAAAGTCAAAACTTTTCATCAACTTTCTTCTACCATTAGACAACTTTAAGCACTGAAGCAAACAAATACTAAGAATTTAGGCTAACTTAGAAGAACAAACTAAACATACTCAATCTCAAGCAGGTGCTTTTGAGAATCCTCGTTAAGATCAGCCAATCTGGTAACTTTAACTAACCAAGTTTCCGGCGTCTGTATCGTTCAACTGCTCTACTTACTGCTGTTACAAGTTACGACTGCGACGCAAATTAAGGTGATGGGTTTCCGTTGCCGGCGATGACGAGACATCCCCGAAACAGGGAAAGAGGGAAAGAGGCGAAAACGACACGGGGTGCAACTTCTAAAATCGTTTTTTTCCCAACGATTCACCGAAACAGCGTGTTGTCCTAGTCTTTAGAACAGAAACGTCACGGTGTGTTAAAATGATGATACTTTTTCCTGAAACGGCGTGTTGTCCTATAGGGTTTTGATTCTCCGATATTGACGCTTATCTTTGGATTTTGTCGCTGGCGTTTGAAATTTCGTATTCTAGGGTTTATCTTCTCTTCTTGTTAGGTTTCGTTCTTGAATCTACATACATTGTCGCTAATCTTTGATGTTCTGTACAAAAATGTTTCATTCGCTTTTTATGGTTCTGAAGAGGAATTGGCTATGTTGCATGAATATTTCAATATGGATTAAGAAACTGTCCCGGGTACCATATGGGTACGGGAACACCACGGAGATACCGTCAAAACGTCTCTACAATCTCTCGAGACAACAGAGACGACATCCAATAGAACGGTATGGGTACGAGAACACAGTCGCAACGTTTCGGTAAATGCTTCGATAATAATACCTTTGCGTAACTTACTCGGAATCCCATGGAGTACTAAGATTCTAAACACATATACGCTGATTTCTCTTTTTTTTTTGGGTTACTGAGATTAAAAAAATTAGTTTTTTGGTGGAGATAAATTCGATTCGATGGAAGAAGTTGAATTTTTGGAGTTTGCGAACCTTCATTAGATGACCTAGATTTTAAAAATGACTTATTCGTTGATTAGTTTGTTGTTGAAGTTTTTGTTAACATATTAAATTAAGTGTTTTTAAGTACTATGTGTGATATTTTTTATATTTTAAATTATGAATATTTTTTATATATTATTATTATTGTACGATACGGTACCCGTCTCTCTAAATTTTAAATTTATCGTTTCCCTTCCCCGTTCCCGTCCCTGTTCCCGTCCTGTTCCCGTCCCCGTTTCCCGATCTCGTTCCCATTTGAGTGCAACCTAGGGAATTGGTTGTGTGCTTAAGTTGAAATGCGATCTATTCACAGGATAACATGTTTATTGTCCTTGCTTATGGTTCTTAGTGAGTCTTGATTATGATTGGGTGATGTTATAGAAAATAAATGAATCTGTCTTGTTAATTCATTGAAGATTGTAGTATTATTACCTGTTTTAATCTGTTTAATGTCATGTTTTGTAGACGCATTATGTGTTGCTTTTGTGTTCTTTCAAAGAGCAATTGCAACAACACGTACGTCTTCATGCGATGGAAGTTGTGATGGCTTGTTGGGAGATTTAGCAGTCTCTTCAAAGCTTAACAGGTAAGGATGAAAAATCTCATGAGTTGTTTCTAGGAATGTTGTGTTATTACTACATTGACAAAGACAAGCTCTTAGATCAATGTAGAAGCTATCTTTTTTGGTGAAAAGGGTTACAAGGAGAAAATAGTAGACATAAGGGAGGAGAAACTAAGGAAGAGAAGAGCTGGGAAATTACCCTACTTTGAGTTCTCTATCTATCTCTCACTCACTCATCTCAAAAACTCTTTCTATTCATTCAAAGATATAAAAATATGAAAGAAGAGGGCTAAAGAGGTGAAAGGAGGTCTGGAGATTGTTGTTCTTGGCATCTTAGTGACTGTGAATCCTGATAAGGTAATGAATCATGTTTGTCACATTATGTGTCTTTTATGCTAACAACCAAGACGTGGCTGCTTTAAAATTCGAGAGGAAGATGGCGAAATATTTATCAATCTTTTGGTAAGTCTTTCATTCTCGTTCTTGAGAATAATATGTCAACTAGTAGTACTTATTTGTTCCATTTGAATGAGTTTTCTTGTATTGTCTATACTTATTCTCATATATAGTTTCTTTGAAATATAAAAGAAATTTTTATGAATTCATTTGTAACAAATGTCATCACATTTATGTTTCAGAGTGTAAATAGAAAAATATTCAGACAAAAATTATGATCGGTTTCGGACACATAATATAGAAAAAGTAACATATCAGTATTTACTATTTGATCTTAATTTTCGGAAATTATCAGTGGTATAGAAAAATATTCAGACAAATAATATAGATCTGTTTTGGACACGCCGGATGATAAAAATAACATATAGGTATACACGACTTGATCTTAATTTTAAGAGAATTACCAATGGCTTAGAAAATTATTCAGTCAAATACTATTGATCGGTTTTGGACATGTCGGATGGAAAAAGTAACATATCAGTACCCACAGTTTGACCATAACTTTTGGAAATTACCAACGGCTTGGAAAAATATTCAGACAAATACTATGGATCGTTTTTAAACATGTTGGATAGAATAATTAATATATTAGTACTTACGACTTGATCCTAATTTTCAAAAATTACTAACAATTTAGAAAACTATTCAGACAAAGACTATAGATCGGTTTTGGACATATTGGAGGGGAAAAAGTAAATTAGCAGCTTAAAAGTTGATTTACCACGATATGCTTAGAAATATCATCAGACAAATAATATGGTTGTCCTTGGACATGTTGGACGAAACAAGTAAAAAAGGTCTTCAGACATAAACTGTTGGTTGGTTTTGTATATTGGACGAAAAAATAACCAACACATCTTAAAAGTCATTAAACTACCTACGACTTAGAAAAAGACATGTTAGACAAAAAATGACCAACGGCTGAGAAATATATTCTAACAAAGACTATGAGTCGGTTTTATACATGTTGGACAAAAAAGTAACCATCGACTTAAAAATCACTATACTACCAACAACTTATAAAAATATTCAGACAAAGATTATGAGGTGATTTTGTATACGTTGGACGGAAAAAGTAAATCAACGATTGAAAAGTAGCTTGACTACCGTCGGCTTAGAAAAAAATACCAGATAAAAAAATATGGATCAGCTTTGGACATATTAGACGAACAATAAAAAAAATCTTTATACAAAAATTGTGAGTCGGTTTTGGATATATTAGATGGAAAAATAACCAACAGCTTAAAAGTGGTTTTAATACTATTGGTTTAGAATTTTTTTTGACAAAGACTATGGGTTAGCTTTGGACATATTGGACGGAAAAAGTAATTATCGGCTTAAAAGTTATTATACTAGCAACTATTTTTAAAAATATTCGGATAAAAACTATGAGTCGATTTTGAATATGTTAGACTAACAACTTAAAACGACAAAACGTCTTGTAAGAAGTGATTCCAATTCACCATTGGACTATTTCAAAGGCAAAACCTTTACTACTTCACATTGTGCAAGCCAGATCTTCTCTGAATCCACAAGTTTACATAGACTTTTTCAGCATAAGCTTAGATTACAAATATCTCTCGGAGAAAGAAAACGAGAGATAACAGCAAACACATCTTCTGGAAGAGACAAAAGCGAGCAATCATCAAATGATTCCGTGTTCATCACGTATTACAAGTTCAGTTTCGTAACAAAACCACCAAATCTAAACCTACACAAAATGATTCACAAACAAGCTTGTGCAAAGGTAATTATTGAGGGGTTTGATCATTTGATGATATTAAGAAATCAAATTTGGCAGTAAACTCAAAACGGGCTTACCAGATTCACACTTTGAAAATAGGAACGCACAAGAATCAAACTTTTCAATCACCCATCAAAAATGGATATGGAGCTTATTATAGAATCACAAAGCAGAGCTCGATCAGCGTCAAAATATAGAAGAAAAATGAAGAATTTATCATCCTAAGAAGAAAGGTAAAATCAAACTATGTGAGGAAATAGGAAATCTTCGTTAAGGTTGTTTTAAAATGATGATAGTGGATTTTGTTGTGTTTTAATAATTGTTTTAAAATTGAACTAGATGTTGAACGGGTCATTTATCATTTGTCATGTTTTTGACAAATCTAAAATATATTGTTTTTAATAAATAGTTATTTAAAAAAAGAATTAATAACTACTACACAATTAATTAATCTAGAGTGAATTGACCAAGAAAAGAAGTATCTAAATTCATAGTTGTTCATTGTGAATGCGGTGGAACTTGAAATGGAATCATTTATGTAGCAGACTTTTTCTTTTTGTTGGTAAAATTGTCTGTTGTAGCATCATGTTTTAAGAAATTATGTGCACAACTAACAAACTTTCACTACATCTTATGAGGAAAGTTCGAGTTCACATTTTCGATAATTTCGAATAATTTTGAATAATTTAAGTAATTCTTAAATTTTTCATAAATTTAAAATATTTTAATAACTCGGATTGACCCGGCCCGAAATGTAGATGTCAAATACTTGGTGTAGAGAGGCCCAACTATCTACATTCATTAGCCCAATTCGTGGCCCATCTCAGAGCTTCCGCCTTCAGCTTCAGCTTTTGCAAACCTCCCCCTTCGATCATCTCTCTCGATGCTGCACCGATCTCCATCCACGTTATACCTCACAGAGCCAATTGCAGCAAGGATCCACGTTTGATGTGTTTCCTGTGATTCACGAGAGTAAGGATCTGATCTCAATTGAGTTTGGAGGCAAAATTCTCTCTCTATCGGCATCGGCTCAAGCCTTTACCATTGTTATCTCTTCCATTGAGAGCTTCTTCTCCGTTCACCATTTCTCCATTACAATTGTCCCTATTCTCTTTCAAATAGTAGAAGCTTGGAAACTTTTGGATCTCTCCGATCTCGATCTCTTCTGCAAAGTCCGCCATTTTTGTAGTAGCTCTATTGTTCCTGTCGTGATCTGTTGTCAGGTACACTGAAATTTTCTTGATTCACTTCCTCATATGCTTCGTAACTGTGATTAGCTCTCTAGTTTCGTGTTTTGTACTGATTTGTTAGATCTGAATTGTCAACTTGTTTCGAAGCATGAAAGTTTTTACCTATTTGCAGCTCTGAATGCTTCGTGTGCGTTTTGGTGTTTGAGTTAAGAAGCTGGGACGAGTATGGGGTATCAAAATCAGCCTTCGGGAAGTAACTCGTTCCATGGAGAATTCAAGAGTTGTCACTCCAAACCATCCAAGGGTGCTGTGGCTTCCATGATCAATTCTGAGATTGGTGCAGTTTTGGCTGTGATGAGGAGAAATGTACGGTGGGGTGTTCGTTATATTGCAGATGATGATCAGTTAGAGCATTCTCTTATCCATTCTTTGAAAGAATTGCGTAAGCAGATATTTTCATGGCAAATCAATTGGCAAAATGTTGACCCAAGATTGTATATACAGCCCTTTTTGGATGTTATATTATCTGATGAAACTGGAGCTCCAATAACTGGCGTTGCTTTGTCATCTGTCTACAAGATCTTGACCCTTGATATTTTTACCCTTGATACTGTCAATGTGGGAGAGGCAATGCATATCATAGTTGATGCTGTTAAACGCTGCCGTTTTGAGGTAACTGATCCAGCCTCAGAGGAAGTGGTTTTGATGAAGATACTTCAAGTTCTATTGGCTTGCATAAAGAGTAAGGCCTCTAATGGTTTGAGTAATCAAGACATTTGCACCATCGTCAACACTTGTTTGAGTGTTGTTCAGCAATCAAACTCCAAAAGTGAATTGTTGCAGCGTATAGCGCGCCATACAATGCATGAGTTGATTAGATGTATCTTCTGTCAACTTCCTTTTATCAGCCCATTGGCTAATGAAAGTGAATTACAAGTCGGCGATAAGGTAAATCAAATTAATCTTTCATGCCAGCATTTTTATGTTTGTTCTACTTGTTTATCCCCTATAGATAGAAGATTTAACATGTATAGAACTGTATCGTGTTATGATTTATCTGCTAAGCATGTCGTTTGATAGAAGATTACTCATCTGAAAACTTATGCAGATGACTAAGTTTGTTTATGACCATAAGATTTCTCAAGACTGTTTGTTGTTCACGAATTTCTAACGCTATTCTTTCTTGTCTAGGTGGGGACAGTGGACTGGGATCAAAATTCTGGAGAAAACAAAGTTGAAAATGGGAATATTGCTAGCTTATCTGATGATACTCTCGTCACTGACAAAGATCCTCCAAGTTCTGAGATGGTTATTCCAGAAACAGAACTTAAAAATGATGAAAAGAAAACTGAGGTCAGCGATGAGTTGAATGTTACTGCAAATGGTGAAAATGCAATGATGGCAGCGCCTTTTGGTATTCCATGCATGGTAGAGATTTTTCGTTTCTTGTGTACCCTGTTGAATGTTGGAGATATTAGTGAAGTCAATTCCAGATCCAACCCTATAGCGTTTGACGAAGATGTTCCTCTTTTCGCGCTGGGTTTAATTAATTCTGCAATAGAACTTGGAGGGTCTTCTTTCCGTGAGCACCCAAAGCTGTTGACTTTGATTCAGGATGAGTTATTCTGTAACTTGATGCAGTTTGGTGTGTCCATGAGCCCTCTGATTCTTTCTACAGTTTGCAACATCGTTCTTAATCTCTACCTGAATCTCCGTGCTGAGCTTAAGGTACAGCTTGAAGCTTTCTTTTCATGCGTACTCCTGAGGATTGCACAGAGCAAACATGGCTCTTCTTATCAGCAACAGGAGGTTGCTATGGAGGCTCTGGTTGATCTTTGCAGGCAACATACTTTCATGGCTGAAGTGTTTGCAAATTTCGATTGTGATATAACGTGCAGTAATGTATTTGAAGATGTTTCAAACCTGCTATCAAAGAGTTCCTTCCCAGTTAATGGGCCTTTATCTGCTATGCATATACTTGCATTGGATGGGTTAATTTCTATGGTTCAGGGAATGGCTGAGAGAGTGGGTGAGGAATTACCAGCTTTTGATGTTCCTACACATGAAGAAGGATATGAAGAATTCTGGACAGTGAGATGTGAGAATTATGGAGATCCTAATTTTTGGGTTCCTTTTGTCCGAAAGGCAAAGCATATAAAGAAAAAGCTGATGCTTGGCGCTGATCATTTTAACCGTGATCCTAAAAAAGGCCTGCAGTATCTCCAAGGGATGCACTTGTTGCCTGAGGAACTTGATCCAAAGAGCGTGGCATGTTTCTTCAGATATACATGTGGGTTAGATAAGAATCTTATAGGAGATTTCCTGGGAAATCATGACCAGTTCTGTGTTCAGGTGCTTCATGAGTTTGCCAAAACGTTTGACTTCCAGAACATGAATCTTGATAACGCCCTGCGTCTCTTCGTGGGTACTTTTAGATTGCCTGGTGAGTCACAGAAGATACAGAGGGTACTTGAGGCATTTTCTGAGAGATACTATGAGCAGTCACCACAGATACTGATTGATAAAGATGCTGCCCTCTTGTTATCTTACTCGATTATCTTGCTGAACACAGATCACCACAACACTCAGGTCAAGAAAAAGATGACTGAAGAAGATTTCATCCGTAACAACAGGTGCATAAATGGAGGCGCAGACCTTCCTAGAGAGTACTTATCTGAGCTATATCATTCAATCTGCGACAGTGAGATTCAGATGAACCCAGATCAGGGAACCGTCTTCCAAATGATGACAGCCAGTCAGTGGATTAGTGTGATTTACAAATCCAAAAAAACCAGTCCCTATATCCTATGTGACACTGCATCCCATCTGGACCATGACATGTTTTATATCGTGTCTGGTCCCACTATTGCAGCTACATCAGTGGTTTTTGAGCAAGCAGAGCAAGAAGATGTTTTACAGAGATGTGTTGATGGGTTATTGGCCATTGCAAAACTTTCAGCTTATTATCATTTGAATAGTGTTTTGGATGATCTGGTCATCTCTCTCTGCAAATTCACACCCTTCTTCGCCCCATTATCTGCCGATGAAGCTGTTCTTGCTCTAGGAGAAGATGCCAGAGCAAGAATGGCTACTGAAGCTGTTTTCTTGATTGCAAATAAATATGGTGACTATATCAGTTCTGGCTGGAAAAATATACTGGAATGTGTTTTGATCCTCCAGAAACTCCAGATTTTACCAGCTCATATTGCTAGTGATGCAGCGGATGACCCGGAGCCGTCAACTAGTAACTTGGAGCAAGAAAAACCTTCTGCGAGTCCCCTGTCAGTGGTATCGCAGGTACATTCCTCAGCGACCCCTCGAAAATCATCTAGTTTTATTGGTCGGTTTAGCCAGCTTCTGTCTTTTGATATGGAGGAGACAAAGCCATTACCAACATATGAAGAACTGGCAGCTTATAAGCACGCTCGTGGGATAGTGAAAGATTGTCACATTGATAGCATATTCTCAGACAGCAAGTTTCTCCAAGCTGAGTCTCTGCAGCAGCTTGTTAACTCTCTCATAAAAGCCGCTGAGAAAGATGAAGCTAGTGCGGCCTTTTGCCTGGAGCTTCTGATTGCAGTAACGTTGAACAACCGAGACAGAATTCTACTGATTTGGCAAACAGTTTATGAGCTCATCTTGGGTATAGTTCAATCAACGTCAACACCATGTACGCTTGTTGAAAAGGCTGTTTTTGGTGTCCTGAAGATTTGTCAGAGATTATTACCTTACAAGGAAAACCTAACAGATGAACTTCTGAAATCACTCCAACTAGTTCTCAAGCTTGATGCAAGAGTGGCTGATGCATATTGTGAACCCATTACACAAGAAGTTGCTCGTCTTGTAAAAGCGAATGCATTTCACGTTAGATCTCATGTTGGTTGGCGAACGATCATATCTCTGCTATCAATTACAGCTCGGCATCCAGAAGCTTCTGATACTGGATTTGAAGCCCTCCGGTTTGTAATGGCAGAAGGAGCTCACTTATTACCATCAAACTACATCCTCTGTTTGGATGCAGCTAGGCAGTTTGCTGAGTCCCGAGTTGGCGAAATCGATCGGTCCATCTCAGCAATTGATTTGATGTCAAATTCTGTGTTTTGTCTTGCAAGATGGTCTCAAGAGGCAAAAACCTCGTTTGGAGAAGATGAAGCTATGATGAAACTAAGTCAAGATATTGGAGAAATGTGGCTCAGACTAGTGAACAACCTCAAAAGAGTTTGTCTTGATCAACGCGACCAAGTTAGAAACCACGCCATATTGATGCTGCAACGAGCTATAGCCGGTGCCGATGGGATCATGTTACCACAACCTCGATGGTTCCAATGCTTTGATTCTGCAATCTTCCCATTGCTAGATGAATTGCTCGCTTTTTCGATCGAGAATTCAAGGAAGAACTTTAAGAAAACAGTTGAAGAAACGCTTGTTCTCGCCACAAAGCTCATGTCAAAAGCTTTCCTTCAAGCTCTTCAAGACATCTCGCAGCAACCATCTTTCTGCAGACTCTGGCTTGGTGTCTTGAACCGTTTGGAGACTTACATGTCAACCAAATTCAGAGGAAAACGCAGCGAGAAGATCCATGAACTCATCCCGGAACTGCTAAAGAACACGTTGCTGGTGATGAAGACGACGGGAGTTTTATTACCGGGAGATGATATCGGAAGTGACAGTTTCTGGCAACTAACGTGGCTTCACGTTAAGAAGATATCTCCTTATCTGCAATCTGAAGTTTTCCCTCAAGAGGAGCTCGATCAGTTTCAGAGACGAAACGCAAAGCCTGAGGATTCTCCGGTATTGGAAAACGAGCCCTGAGACCGGTGGTGGAATAGAGAGATAATTTGTTCTATACAGAAGAAAAGGCATATTTAAGAATATCGATTTTTTTTTTGCAGTATAGCTTTTTGGTTCAATAGAGGGGATTATAAGACTTTGGAGTTTGGAGCTGTTGGGTTTTTATGAAATGTCACGTTGATATTTTGGCTTTTTGATTGGAAATATAGTTCGAGACCGGTTTAGAAGCTGTTGAGCGATAGGACTGACAGAGAGAATGAACGGTTGAACTGAGCACGGTTTAAATAAGACGGTATTGTGGAAATGTGTTTCTTTTATACTTCATTACATTTCAAAAAATTTAATATGTTTTACTATTTTATAGTTTTTCATCAATGATTAATGTCCGTTTCAAACAATAATTATAAATTGGATTCTGTTTGCCAAATATTTTTTTTGTGAAACAGTGTTAAATGTGTGACCAAAACATGTGACTGAATGTGTACGCCAAGACGCTTTAGTGCCGTGGTTGACACTCGGTGCGTGAGATAGGCATCAGAGTGAGGAAATCGGGTTAATGGGCCGGGCCGTTGTGTCCCATAATAGCAGAAAAAAAAATGTGTACACGAGAGGTGGTTTACCAAAGAAGCAGTGTGTGTAGATGTAGCATATAATTACTCAACCGTTCGAATACATTTCCGAGATCATCCCAGAATTATTAATTTTATTATAGTCATCGTCGTCTTCCATAATTTTTCTTCACCGCGTCACCTCCGATCGATTTTCCTACTCCGACGTACCTCTTCTTCCCCGTTCGTTTCCCAGGTCTCAATCTGCCCTTATCTAATTTTCGCGTAATCCCTCTTTTTCTGATTGTGATTTTTAGTTTATAGTTTCGATATTTATATTCCAATTTTTTTTGCTTCAATCGCTTCTGCTCCGACGAACTACTTCATTTTTTTGGATCATCTTAGCTATCTTCAATCATATTTCTCCTCTTGTGATCCGTGAATTTTACTTTTCTGGCTTCTTTATTCTCTTTTTACCGCTAAACCTCGTGTTGACATGTGCTTTTTCCTGGATCGCGATCTAGTTTCGAATACACCATATGTTAGGGTTTTTGGAATTTCTTTAGATATCAATCAATCGATTATAGTTTTCTCCTCTTTTGAATCGCTGAAGAATTCCAGTAAAGTAGTATTGTTGATGGTTTTGGTCTGTTGAATTTGTTCTGTAACTTGAGCTAGTGATCATAGTTCTTTGATTCAGGTTTACTTTTGTTTTACGGAAGAATTAGGTTTGTATGTGTTTTGTTCATCTGTAGTGTATATTCATGGGGTCTCACCATTGTGTGTTTGCTGATTCTGCAGAGTTTGTAGTCGTATTCACTTGGAACAATGAGTCAGGTATTTGATGGATACGAGCGGCAATATTGCGAGATCTCTGCGAATCTTTCAAAGAAGTGTTCCTCAGTTGTTGCGCTTGATGGAGGTAAAATTGATATCTTCTAATCTTTTTTTAAGTTATGAAACTTTTTCTCCACAGCATTGCTTCCTTGAGAATTGTAGACAAATAAAAGAGTTAGATTCAAAAAAACCTGCTAGTTTAGCTCGTTAATGTACGAATTAGCGATACTTTGGTTTGTGTTTGATCCTTTAATTACTGAACCTCTTGTCTCCTTCATGTTGTTATAAGGACATAATATTTGTGCTTTATTTGGTGGTTGATTGAGAAGAGCGCTTGTGATTAGTAGTTGTCGATCATCGTTCTTGTTTTTTTTCCTTGAATTATTATGCTCTGTTGATAGCTGAGGTTGCATTGATGATATACTTTAATGATTTGCAGAACAAAAGAAGCAGAAGCTGACTGAAATCAAATCAGGGCTGGAAAATGCAGAAGCATTGGTATGTGATAGGCGTAACTCAAATGGAATATAGAAGTTTCTCTATTGTCCATTTACATTTTTGACGATACGGTTTGTCATATTTCCCCCTCCAGGTTAGGAAAATGGATCTTGAGGCAAGGAGCCTTCCACCAAATATCAAGTCTACCCTCCTTATCAAATTAAGAGAATTCAAATCTGATCTGAACAATTTCAAAACTGAAGTGAAGAGAATCACATCGGCAAACTTGAACGCTGCTGCTCGAGATGAGTTGCTAGAAGCTGGTATGGCTGACACAAAGACGGTATGTAAAGTAGTACTCCGTAGTATTTTTTAATTTAATCTCATCTCCATCTTTGCTAGTAAAACAACTTTTGATCTCTTTTTATTGATACACACTCCATTTGAGATCAGGCTTCAGCTGATCAAAGATCAAGATTGATGATGTCAACTGAGCGTTTAGGCCGAACTACTGACAGAGTCAAGGACAGTCGTAGAACAATGATGGAAACTGAAGAGATTGGTGTTTCAATCCTCCAAGACTTACACGGTCAGAGACAATCTCTCCTACGCGCCCACGAGACGGTATTTCCTCTCTGCAACTATTTCTCTTACTCTAGAATCTAGATATTAGAATTTAGAGCTCTTTCATGAAGAAGACTACATTTTCTTGATCTACTACGGTATTGGTATCAAATTTAACCAATATTTAGAACTCTATTAACAGCTTCATGGAGTAGACGATAACGTTGGAAAGAGCAAGAAGATCTTGACAGGCATGACAAGGAGGATGAACAAGAACAAATGGACCATTGGAGCCATTATCACCGCTTTGATTGCCGCCATTATCCTCATCTTGTACTTCAAACTCACCTAGTAAGCCTCTGTAACTATATACGATCATATCTCCGTCATCGAGCAACTGTTGTGTTCGTTTGTGCATCGTTGATTTATCCTTTGTGTGAAAACTTATGTCTTTGCCACCTTTTTATTCTTGATTTGACTACACCTTAAGCAAGTAAAGCTTCAATTATATAATCGAGACCTAAATTGAGATTAAACATTGAGTTTAAAAGCCTTGATTACTTGAAACAATCGAGGTTTAAATCTGGCATCGATTGTTCATATATTGAATCTAGACCTATACATGTTTAAACATTGAGATTAAGACTAGTTGTGTATTTTTCTTTCATTCTTGAATCTGCTATAATCAGCGACCAAGCTCTCAATAACCATATGCTTCATGTTATCCACCAAACTGGTCAAAATCTGTAGAAAGCCAACCAAAAACATAGATAACAATATCATGTATAAACCAAAAACATAGTTTCTTGAGTTCGCAAACGTATTTATGAAATAGTTTCTAACCGCATTAGCCACGTTTCTTCTAACGTCTTCTGGTACAAGCGCGAGAACCGAAGGAAGCACAATGCTTATGTTAGTTTCTAGTCGACCTTTGAGCCTTGTTTGCCTTCCTCGTTCAGTCTGGGTACAATGCTCCTTTGACTCCGAGTGTGAAATCAGATGGTTCCATTACTTGGTCAAGCCCTTGAAGTTCAAGGTTAAGGAAACAAGAGAGAAGCAAAAAAAAACTCTGATTCTGACTCTGATTAGTGATTACCATGTTGAGCTCGAGAACTTTAGTTGTGTGTAGAGGTACGTCCGATGGGTAATCCTGACCGTTAGATTTGCATCTAATCCGCATGACCACTACTGGTCACGCAGTTAGGAAGAGAAAATTTATTGGTAACATTTGGATTCTCCACTCTTCCTGCGCAAATAATCTCATCGGAAGTAATCAACTTTAGTAAACAAACATGAGGTTTGTATTTTGACCAAAAATGCTATTCACAATGATGGAACATTCCAATAATTGAATATGGACCTCTTTACCCCTAAGCAATAATTACACCAAAACTAAAGAGATTTTTAACATTCTTTAATTACAAAACTAAGTGGATTTCTTTGATTTTAAAAATCTATTTTTTCAATGGATTTACATAATTTTGATAAACCGAATAAACCACTTTCAACCCCATACCTTGGAGTAAAAGTAACTAAAGAGTTTTTAAAGATGACGAGTAAAACTTGAATAGTACCTCGTTAAGCCTACGGCTTTTGGGTTTATCCGGAAACATAGCTGCAAAAACCCTTGATTTGTCCCCTAAATACTCATCGAACAATGCCTGAAATATTCACCAAGAGATCCCAATATTAACACAAATACACAATCATGTGTGTGTGTGTATTATATAAACCATTATTAAGAGAGAAAAGCTAGAGACTTGAGGAGACTCGTTGAGAGCGATATCTGTAGATATTTTAGAGGAATACTTGGCGGGTTTTATGGGTAACAAGTGGCACTTCACTCTCCACCGTTTTGATCTCAGCTCAGTCGCCACCGGCCGGTGTCTTCCATGCATCGCCGGCCATGAATAAACCGTAGAGCTTAAGCTTACTGCCATTTGATCACCAAAAATTGGATCTTTGATCTTTCCAACATGTCTCTCTTTCTATCTATACTAAAGGTTTCTCTCTTTACGTTGAGATTTTTGCCAAGACTGAAAGAGATTAAATTTAAAACCGTGACGGTAGAGTTTTGGATTATGGTTATGTTTGGTCTTCTGTGTCCACGTGGCGTAATTGTAACACGTTAAATGTTGTCACCGTCTTGGAATATGTATAACTTACTCAATTCTTTCACGCATTCGTGGTCGTAGATGAGACTGACACGACAACATTTACAGTTGAAAGGATCTAAAAGCCGCGCATGCAGACAGAGAGTCCAATCTGGTTTACCCAATTTGAGCCGAAACTTTTACCAATAAAAAAACCGAAGTTCTATCCTCATTTCTATGTAGAAGTGCCCACTCGACATAAAGCAAAATCGTACCAAACTTTATATTAACCTAAATGGGAACAAAAAATTTATGCTTGAATAAACCATACCGTTAAAATTTCCACAAAATTCATGAACTTAGTTTTGAATAAAAAATTTCATGACCTTCGCGTAAACTAAACTGAAATTTAGTGCAACGAACTAAATAAATTAAAATTTGTGTTCTAAACAGAATATATTATATACAAACACACATAAACATACTAAAAATATAATCAAATATATAAACATACTCTATATATATACCAATATAAAAAATTTTGGTTTGGTTTGTGTTCAGTCGCGTAGTTCGAAATCCTCTTCCCCGAAACAAAAAAAAAAAGAAAAAAAAAACGTAAACCGATCGAACTGAAAAATAGAATGCCAAAACTCGTGTGTTTCTCACTTATATAATCTACAATTCATGTCGGATTGAGAACTATACATGGTCGAATGTTGACATTAAAACACGGGTCTACTCATTACTTCAATAATTTTCTCTCATTCTTAAACCTACTATAATCAGCGACCAAGCTCCCATTAACCTTATTCTTCATATTCTCAACTAAACCGGTCAAAACCTGTAAAAAGATTCAAATCAAAAACAGAAATCATGTAAAAGCCAAGACACATAGCGTCTTAAGTTCAAAAATACTCAGAAGAAACTTTTATGTAACAATTTCTAACCGCATTGGCCACGTTTCTCCTAACATCTTCGGATATCAATTCAAGAACCGGAGGAAGCACAAAGCTTATATTCATCTCTAGTTGACCTCTAAGCCTTGCGTGTTTTCCTCGATCCATCCTGGATACAATGCTCCTTTGACTTCCAAACTAAAATCAAGACGGATCCATTACTCAGTCAAGCCCTTGAAGCTTCCATCTCATCTAAAAACCATAATTCAAAAGTATAGACTAGGTTATAAAATGGGAATATCTGTTTTTGCCCACTCCTAGTTACAAGTTTGAAGCTTGAAGAAACAAATAAGAGACATGTGTTTGTTTGTTATTACCATGTTGAGCTCAAGAACTTTGGTTATATTCTAAAGGTACGTCTGGCTGATAATCTTGACCGTTGGATTTGCATCTTAATCTCATATCTACCACAGGCCACACCGTGAGAAAGAGGAAGTTTATTGGTAACATCTGAAATCTCCATTCTTCCTGCACAATTTCGATCAATCGAAATCATATAACCCAAATGACATTAATCTATAAATAGAACTATGCCAAAAGAAAATGACCAAAACAAAAAAAAAGGGGCATTCCGAATATTGAACTCGGGACCTCTCGCACCCGTTTTCGAAAACAATTCTTTCTTTATTCAACATTAACTCTAAATTCAGTAGTACCTCGTTGAGTCTATCACTTCTGGGTTTATCCGGAAACATTGCTTTGAATATTCTCGATTTATCCTCCAAATATTCGTCGAACAACGCCTGAAAATTTCACGAAATTCACAATTAAACCCACAAAAAAAAAGCATCGTTATACAAAATCTTATAGAGAAAGAGAAAGAGACCTGAGGAGACTCGTGGAGAGGAATATCTGTTGAGAGTCTTGATGAATACGTGGCGGGTTTTACGGATGAAAACTGGCACTTTACTCGACGGTATAATTGATCTCTGCTCCATCTTCACCGGTCGTTGGTAACTTCCGAACATCCCAGACGATAAAACCGTAGATCTTGCCGCCATTTCTCCCATCTTTATCTCTGTCTCCAAGATCAGATCATCGATCTCTTCCACATCTCACGCTCTCGAATCTTACGAGTAAAGATTCTTACTTCATCAATACTTTGTGGGAAATTTTATAAAGTTGCTACGGTAGAGATTTGGAAAATGCTAAGAGCATTTCCATTGGGGGTTTTTATGGGGTTCTTAACAGAGTTTATTAAGATTAAAATAATATAAATTATATCGGTAAACGTGTTTTAAGAAACTTTTCTTAAGAACCGGTTTTTAAATAAGAGTTTTAAGAACCGGTTCTTAAACAGAATTTCTTAAAACACGTTTACTGATACAATTTATAATTAAAATATTGGTAAAAACTATTTATGAGGTTCTTCACGGGGTTTTTAGCAATGGAGATGTATCCCTTAGCTTATCCATGTCATCAAGATTAAAAATCTGTAGGCCCCTCTATGCTTTGCTCCTTCACCCTCGCATTCGTGGATGAGAATGACACGAAAGCTGAAAGAAACTTAAAAAACCTGACACTAGCCAAAAAGGCAAAAACTCTGTCTCAGACACAAGTCTCTAAAACTCATAGTGTGTTAATTAGGGTCCCGTGTTAATTACTACACAAAATAGATAATCCTATAAATATGCAAATTCATCGGAAACTTACATATCATGTTAAACATATAAACTTGAAGAAGCCGGATCTCTATCACCATATTAATAGAGACTCCGCATCATCTAACACAAACAGTGCTCTAAGTTCTGAGCGGGAATCGAACTCGAGGTTCTACAGATCTACGTACTGAAATCTAGGTTTTTACCCTTTTACCCCACTACCACCTTTGACCTTGAGTTAAAACATATATATATATATATATATATTTCCTTCCACTACATTGCATTTATTATATTTGCTTAAATCATTATCAGGAAGCTGCAAAATTCTCCAAGACTGAATCTTTAGGTCGAATAACTCAAAATAACTGGCAGACTTGTTAGTCACGCTATCTCCCAAGACGTACGTATATTTTCTCATCAAGGAAAACCGCAGACGCATTCCTCCGAGCCACAGGGATATTAGGCGCTCTACTCCAAGTGTGACTTCGACAATCAAGGATCCAAACATAGGAAGAAGAAGACGTGTTGTAGGGTCCACCGATTACGTAGATTTCGAACCAACCACTACGGTGGAACTGTGGTACGGGAGGAGAAGGGGAAGAACATAAAGGTATCGGAACCAACAATTTCCACTTGAATTCTGCTTAAACTCAAGCTTTTCTCTCTGTTTAGTTCAAGTTTGATTAGGTTTCAAACAAAGACAAAACCAGCTCGGCCCCGGACATGGTTGATTTAGCAACTTTAGACCCACATATACGCATGTTTCGGTGGTTCCGATTCGAGACGCGTCTTGTAGATTTCCATTGAAGATAGAATAGAGTGAAATCTCTTGGAGACTAAAGAGAGTGAAGGGTAATTCCATCTAGAGACACGGGCAAGAATGTTATCTGTGATTTCGACTGGTAGTAACGAAAACGACATTATTTGAGGACGTCTTCTTCCTTTACTGCGTTCGCTTAACTTTTCTGGTGGCTAATTGCATTAGAGGCGATGGAGAGGAAAGTTGATAAATTAGGGTTGATTAAATACGATTAGGTCTTTAGAATCTTTGTTTTATAGAAGTAGAAAAATTTAATAAGTAAAGGCTTTAGTAAATATTTTTTTTAAGAGAGAAATATCTTAACACTATTAAATATTAAAATGAAATTACATTTATAAACTAATTTTTAATTTATTAAATATTACAGGAATTATCATTACTAAATAATTATAAAATTTAGACTAGGAAATGTTAGTTTTGTATTTTGAAATAACTAAAAATTTTAATTCTATACTTTTAAGAACTAGGAAGTCACTATAAACAGAAATATCGCGCAAAAAGGAAAATAGAGATTCTAAAAAGGAATAATTGAGGACGTCAAGAGTGCTTTGACATGTTGAAAAGTAACTCGGTTTTGTGTTCATCCGACAGAGAGAATCTTCATCAATCACCAACCACGATTATAACAATAACGACAGAGGGATCTGTTATTACACGTCAGAGAAGCATTCATTATCTCCACGGCAAGATTTGGGTTACTGGTAACGAACAACTTAAACTCAGCAGAGCTAGCAATGGTATTTATATTTTCTATGATATATTTGAACGCTGCATCATTGAGGACTGTGTCAAAGGGGATTTGGGCAAGTTCAAGGAACTCTAGAGAATTTGACGAATTCAGAGAAGATATCAGCTCGTCTCTGCATAGGTCACGTAGATGCAAAATCTCGTATTTTTCAGCGGCAAGGTAGAGTGATCGAGCGTGTTGCTTCACTTTTGAAGAAAGCATAGAGCCATCACTGTACACAAATTCAAGTAAAGCTTCAATCTCTTCTTCTTTCATCTCTGAGAGAGTGATGGTCTCCAGTTGCTTAGTGGAAGTCTTGAACTCGTCTGATTCAAGAATCTTTTTAAAAACCTCTGATCTTGATGCCTATTCAAATTCCAAACATATATATATATATATATATATATATATATATGTTAAATAAACGTAATTAACCAAAAAAAAGAAAGAGAAAAGCGATAAGAAGAGAGATCACCAGAATAAGTTTGTGGGCATAGATAATTGAACTTTCATCACTATTCTCTGCCTTAAGCCGCACGTCAACTTGCCATTTTTCTGCCAAGACCTTTGCAAGTCCACCAGAGAACTGATCTTTGTTGGTTTGTTTTGTCATATTTTTAACGTAACTTAAAATTTTCCATGTAAACGATGGTGGGTTATATAGAGAACACAATGGCAACTGTCAAAATAACTTTTTTTCAAGTTTAATATTTCCCAAGACTTTGGAAATGGTGGAGACACAAATATGGTACAGGGAAACTCTCCTAAGTTCTAACTCTTAATTGCCCTCTTTCTCTCTTGAAAATTGAATACGAAGTCAAACAGACTCTTGAGTAGAATACCAATCAGCGTATTTTTCAAGATAATAATTTTTTTGGGATGATTAAGTTATGGGCTTTTGTGGATGATAAAAATATACAAAACATTGCATTTGGTTATAATGGAGCAAAAAAAAACATTGTTCGCAATAATATTTAACTACCATCGAATCAATGCCAATATCACTAATGAACACTAGGACTGAAGGAATAAACCGGTATGTGTGGCATTCTTAAATATTATTCGTCAAACTCGTTAGTGAACCAATATTCGATTTTAGATATCTGCAGTGGGTACGGTTGCGGTTTGTGAGTACGCTTGCAGTTTTCAAGCGTTATTAAACAATTTATATGATTGATCTATAAAGTTATAAATATATATATGTTTCCGAAATTTTTTTGAATGGTTAACAGCAGTTGAAATAATGTTTTAACATAAAATCTATTAAAAATATTTACAATACATATATTCTATAAGAAAATCAAAATTTTTTAAATTTTAGAAATCTAATTTTAAATAAATCTTATAATAAATAATTAAAATATTTATTTTAAGAATTTTGAATTTTTATATATACAAGAAATATTTTAATCTTTATAAATATATTTTAGTTTTGATAATATATATATATAAAGTATTTAAGAATTTATTATGATACCATATGATAATAGAGAACACGAATTTTGGTTAACTTTTTTTTATTTTCTTTTTTTTTGTTTTGTAAATATTTGTTACTAGCTATAAATTTTAAAAATATAAAAAAATTTAATCACTGCAAAGGTTTAAACGCAAGCGCGGACTAAAAGTAGTTTTTGAAATCTACCGATTGCAAGCAATCCGAATCTCGTATATAGTGATTTACGTGATTCTTGTCAAACGCTAATAAGCGCAATTTCTCACAAACATGGCGTTTGCGAATGGGTGCAGAAGAACCAATCAAACAAAGAAACTGTAGAAAGAAAAGGATCTGGTACATGTAAATCATGTATTATGGGAAGACCGTTATAAATGTATTGAAACTCTAAACATAATGAGTTTCCATTGTATTGTTTCTTACTTATGAGTACAACAAATTCATGTTATTTACTTCTTGTTAGTTGTTATGAAGGAAAGACACTCAACCCTTGGAAGAGTGCGTCTGGGAGGGCTGGGCATGCCTTATTTCCTCTTCTACACATCTGAAGGTCATGATTTGCTTCTTCACCAATTCATAGATGTTATTCTAGATCAATTACAATTTCCCAGCGTCACGATATTTCTATGGAGTACTTGCAACTAAAAGTATATATGTTTACTGAAAACTGCATCAAAAGACACGCATCGAAAGAGTCATTAGATTTGTCCTGGCCATTTGGGGAATATTGTTTTACTCTCGGCTTTTAAGCGCAACGACAGAACAATTTCGGGTAAGCTTTTGAGATAAAAGATATGAATGTTAATTGGTCCTGAGTTGCTTTGTCTGGGCAGTATAATATGCAAAAATTGAGGGAAGAGGCACAAATGCAAGCCCTAGAAGCTGATCATATGATCATATGTGGAATAAAAAGTCATCTGCCTTTCATACTAACAACTCAACAGTTATCATGAGCATGTTGTTCGCTTAGGTACCGCCTCATCCCTCTCTATATATATCTTACACTTTATTTCTCCGCTTAGTTTGGCTGATTACTTTTTCTTGTTACGTGTTTTCAGGAAGCAGAGATTTCTGCTTATGTCTGATATTCCAAGGAAGCAGATGGACAAGCTAGTTGAGGGATTTGCCAGAGATTATAATCATATTGACATCCTAACAAAGAGGTAAAGTGATTGACACGTTTCCTCTTACAAAGAAATGAACCTGAAAAGCTGCTTAGGTTCGTGCCATATTAATTAATTATCTCTTGTTGGATTTCATGCTTCTACCAGTGCAGTTGTAGTCTTAACTTGACAAAATCATTTGAGAGGGCTGCTGCATGTATGGCGTGTGCCATTACCAAATAAAGGTGATAGGCAAGAAAATTTCATGTCTACGAAAGTATATGTGAAGAGGAAACTGATATTGCAATAAACTGGAATCTCAATATTTGGTAAAAAGAGGAATCAATTAAGTTAAACACGGTTTCAGGTATGAAGTTGATACAGATGCTGAAACGTTATACAAAACCATACTGATGACAGGAATCAAGCCGTGCCTAACTTTCAAAGCAGCAGAGGAGGTTATGAGCCTTGTAACAGCAAAAGGTTACATTTCATCTAATCGATTTTGTTTCTTGTTGAAAGAAGTCGCTAAAGGCTACATAAAAGGCGGTAAAAAGGTACTCTGTTTTATTACTCTTTACTAACATTGATAACTCGGTTTTGAAGGAGACCAACCCATCACACTGTGAAGTTATATACATTCTCATATTCCACATATGTTATAGTTTCTTACACACCACGCGACATTGGTCAAGTAGACTGACTCACATATGCAAACATCAAATAAGAGCCTCTTTTGTTCATTGCTCTTAATTCTTTCCCAATCTATCTATATCTCAGATATGTGTTGCAGCTCAAAATATGAAGACCTCCCAATTTTTCTTCTTCTTCTCCTCCTCCTCCTTCTTCTTCTTCATCTTCTTCTTCTTCTTTTCCTTCAGTTTGGTGATTGTTCTTTTAGTTTGCGGACTGTATCATATTTGTTCATAAATAGGCTTTTGCATGTTCTTTTCTCTTTTGGTTAAAATGGATTTGCCAGATGACTATTCTGTTCTTTGGTGATCTTGGGAATTAAGTGAATGACGATGATTCCCCACCTTCAACATGGCCAAGGTAAATGTGTATTTCTCTCCTCATTTTCGGATTTTTTGTGATGATGATGATTCATACCTTGTTTCGTATGAACATTGTAGTATTTTTTGTTCCCTGCTAAAAAGGTTAACTGTGATGTATTTGCAAACCTAACTTGTAGTACGCACAAAACATGGTTGACCTTATATCATACGGATCATCCCTACTTGAATCACAAAGAGAACTCATTCAGAGTGAATTTTGTGGTCAAAGCTTTTACAGAAAATAAGAATCTTATCTACCATGACAGGTCATCAGAGATAAGCGGACTGGTAGAACCAAGGGTTATGATATGGATTAATCCTTTATTCTTGCACCAAAGATCTTCCTATTTCCAATGAGTTTCTCAAATCCTGCGGATCTAGCTGCAGCCCTAAAAGAAATGAACGTTAAGCATCTTGTTTTAGTATCCGTTTGATCTGTTTCTTCATTTTGATATCTTATTTCACTGTTTTTGTCAAAAAAAAATAATTTGTATGAATGTAAAATATTCATGAAACTCTGCTTTACTTCATGAAAACCAAAATTTGAAACTGTAGATATTATGACAACTTGAAAGATTTAATTGCTATAGGTTTGAAACCAATAGTGAAGCCCTCCTTCATATTTCGATGACCCCTTCATTGTACTGAGCCGGTTTCGAACACTCTTATCAATCATTCTTGTGTGTTTTGAGGACGGAGTTGGTCTCTCCCCATGATGTCTCCCATCCCATTCTCTCCTATTCACTGAAACACATACCTCTAAACAAACAAGTGTAATCGTGGAGTGGATGAATCTGTGAGTAAGGGTACTAGAGTCTCCCATTTTGACGAGAATCTGTGGCGAAGAAGGCCCCAAGATAGCGCTGACTAGACTTGTTAGGAACATGATAAGAAAAGATGATTCCTTGTCTCTATTTCCTCTCCGCAAGATACACAACTTCCATTCGCATCTACATTCCATCTCACTAATCTATCCCCCGTAACTAGCCAATTATGAATAGCAATCAATGTTATGAAAGAGAACTTAGCTGTGGAGTTAGGAAACTATATACCTTTGTACCAATCACAAATTGGATTTGCTTGTCGAGTCATATGCCAAGTGTCTTGCGAAGAAACGTACCTTTGAAAGAGTCATTTTTCCTTCTCGAGAGAGAACGGTCATGTCGTGTTGGCTGAGGTTGAAGTCGGAGAGATTCAAGCTCGTCCTCAATTTGATTCAATATTTCTTCAATGCCTTAAACGTTGATGTGACGCAAGAACTTCAGCAACCAAACAATGATACAAGATCCCCAAATCAATACTACCTCGTGTGCCTAGTAGACCAAATAAATTTTCGAGAAGACACCAAAGATCATGCCAAACAGATGTTTCCATGCCAGATCACCTCCATAGTATGAAAGTTCTTTGCCTTATCCTTGTACTTCAAAATTTTCCTCCACATCCATGATCTCAAGCCACTATTCTCATGAATTGGTCATATTGAACCTTTCCGGATCAGGTTTTTGGGGACCCTAGTTAACCCACATCAAGTTCCCAGCAGAAACAATTCTCCATATAAGCTTTAGAATGCACACCGTGTTTGTTTCCGATAACAGCCTTATCCCCAGACCACTTTCCTGTTTTGGCTTACAAACTTCTTTCCAAGTAGTCTTTGTTTTGATTCTGTTTCATAATCACTGCCATTGAACATTCTGTTTTAGTCCATTTATTCCATATGAATACACAGGTAAATATGTTGGAAACCGTCCTATAAAACTAAGAAAGAGCAGCTGGAAAGAGAGGACAGACGAGGAGGATGCAGAAAGACAAAAGGCAAGTGTCTTGACTCTGATGATATATAAATTTGCGAAGGAATTTTTGTTTGATGAGTAACTAATTCTTGATTATGAACTTTAATGGTAAATGCAGCATCACAGCAATAAGAAACAAAAGACAGTGAAGAAGAGCATACTTCACTAGTGATAAAATCAATCACATTCTGAAGGCGTACATGAGAAGAAAAGCTACATGTGATATTAACCAATTAAATTAGAACTCAGATTGCCGTTTTATGAAAAAATAATAATTAAACGTGAATCTATTTCTTTGAATTATTTGGGATTTGTATAATGTAAATTAATCTTTGAACTAGAAAAAAATTAAAGATCAAGGATATTATATATAGTATGCTTAACAACATTTGTTTTTTTACCAAGAAAAACTGTTTGATTTAAAACTTAAAAGTTTTATCAAAAAAAACTTCAAATATTTGATTTTATTATCATTGTAAGTTTAGTTAATTAGTTTTCAGAAAATTCAAAAAACGATGTTATATATTTCAAATTTCTTAGTATAATGGGGGTATATTACAACAGCTCCCTTAAAAGATATTTATTAGAAGTTAGAACTATTCACGAATACGTGAATTTAGTCATAGACCATTTTATTAAACGGGTCATCAATTAAAAACTATAATTATATATGTTTAGCGAGACCTTAGTTATCCTAACGCATACATATGTAAACCATATTTGATTAGGCCATATAAATCGCTGGATTTGTAGATGGAATATATCGGTATCCCTAAAAGTTTATTAGAAAAAAGATTGCTTAATTGTGTTAACCTCTTTTGATTGATTTTAGGCTGTCGTGAGAGAGCCACTTGACTTCCTAAACACCGTACATTATGTAACAATAATTTGAGTGATATATAAAAGGGTTTTAAAGTTTGGTGTGATTAACAAAGGAAAATAGAAACAAAATTTTCTTAAGATCCAAGGATAGAGAGGAAATGGAAACTAGGGCAAATAAATGCAGAGATGCACCAACATCGTCAACTGCAACATATTAACAGAAAAAGAAAAAAGAAGTAAAGAACAACGTCAACATCTACACTCTCTCTCAACAAGACAATTTTGCGTGTCACTTTCAAATCTTAACTTAAGCTCTGAAATTCACCACTCTCTTTAATTTTTCTCCAAGGGAATCTTAAAATCTTTATAGTATACGCACGTACGTGCCACAATATAATGATATATATATATATATATATCAATTTTTTATGTTTGTTTTTTGTTGTGTATGTTCTCACTTTCTTGAAAAATGACACATATATGTACATACATTTACGTGGAAGTTATGTATATGTATGGAAAAGGTCTGTAAAGTAAAAGGCTCGCTAATAGTATTTATTCATATTTCGATTAAATTTATACACAGAAACGACTCAATTGCCTCAGTTAGATTATCTCTTTTATTTATTGTGCTAAAAGCTTTAAATTTACGAATCTGTTACACAAAAATATGAGAAAAGGAATAATTTTATTTTAGTTTTGTTGAAAAGGTATTTATATATATATTATTGGGATGCTATGTTTAGGCCCAACCGGTGGTGCTTACCTTATGAAAACGTGCTTCCACAATAAGTTCAATCGAGCACACCTTTCATATGTTTCTCCATTATTACAGCCAAGTGGTCTGAGCATATCACAAGAAAAGCATAAAGAGTTATCAAAACAAAAGGACAAGCATAAAGTTTTGAAGGATCGATTATATATAATTAAATGATGTAAATTCATTTCATATAACATAATTATTGGTGGTATAACTAAATAAAGAGTTGATATAATAACCCGAAATTCAAAAAGAGAGAGCAAATGGAACTAGCTAGGGCAAATAAATTAGGAGATGAACCAACGACGTCAACATCTACCCTGCGTGTCACTTTTGCAATATATAATACAATGCGTGTCACTTTCGAACCCTAAAAATAGTTCTGCAAATTCACATCTCTCTTAGGGAATATTCAAATCTTAATAGTAAACTTGCGTGCCACAAATAAATTATACATGTCTCGATATATATCTCAACATTTCATTTTGTTAATTTTTGTTTGGTGTTTGTTTTTACTTTCTTACAGGAATGATGGGTACGTACATTTACGTGGAATGAGTGGTACAGTTACGTTCCCTCTAATTCTTTGTTGTTAAGAGTTTCCCTGAAATTGCTTCTAAAGTTTGGTCCTTTTTAGCTATAAGAACTAATTAAGTCCTTTACGTGGTGTTTCTTAAAGGAATGATGCGTACGTACATTTACGTGGAATGAGTGGTACAGTTACGTTCCCTTTAATTCTTTCTTGTTAAGAGTTTCCCTGAAATTGCTTCTAAAGTTTGGTCCTTTTTAGCTATAAGAACTAATTAAGTCCACTTGGGGTCTGCCGCTTTGTGATTTTAGGGATCGTGGCATTGGCAAATTTGTTACCAGTACATTGATGGTTCTATCGACGAAATTGGACAGCTATATGAATTAAACTGTAAGATACTGTTTTTTTGTTTCTTATCGTTCTATGTATGTTAATGGTTGTGATTTAATACTGGATTCTTGGTTTAAACAAGAGTTTAAAGAACTATTGGGACATATTAATGTTTATGTGATATCTGGTCAATATTTTATGATTTGTAAAGCTGGTTGTTGTTCTTGAAACGATTAAGACTAAATATTGTTCATAGTAGAAATTTAAGGGTATGAATGATAATTAGGGTTTACGAAATCGGAATCTTAATTTCTGATTTTATGACGAAGTGGAGATATGTTTGTGAAGAGACAAATACCTTCCATGTTGAGTCTCATTTAGCACAACGCGAGGGCTAACTATCAATGTAAGTATATATATTAAAATTTATGAAAACAAATGTAGTTAACTTATATCTTACTTTTTTGTGTGTGAAATTTGACACAGAGTCCCGACGGTGACGTGATCGACTGCGTCAACATAGAAGAGCAATTATTTCTAAGCCATCCCCTCCTCAAAAACCATAAACTTCAGGTTTTTTTTTTCTTTTTCTAAACTTAATTTATTTATTTTCTAAGGTATTTAAAAATCCATGATTACTATCCTATACATTTTCAAAATTATTAATATTCATTTTGAAATAAATAATATAGGTGTTTCCTACTGGAATGCAAAGATTGGAGAAAGAAGTGGGAGAAACATGGCAAGTATCGCATACGACGGGAATGATATGTCCAGCGGGAACGATTCCCATACGGCGAATCTTGGATCAGAAAAAGACTTTTCATCAAAAATATCATCCAAAAGTGCATGAAGTCGTCAATTATGCCACTGCCGGACATAAAAGGTATACAACTTATATAATTTTGTAATTTTAATTGCAAATATTTTAATACATTGAGGATGGAAAAAATAGTATGCAATCGGATTTATGCAAAACCGAGGGAAGATTTATGGAACAAGAGCCACATTCAACGTTTGGGACCCGATAGTAGAAGCAAGTGGCGACTTTAGTCTAGCCCAAATTTGGCTCGCAGATGGATCATACAAAGACGCGAATTTCAACACTATTGAAGCCGGTTGGCAGGTTCGTTTTGAACATTAACGTTTTTTATTTTTTATTGTTATTATTTAAAAAATATATATTATCAAAAATGATATATGTGAACAATAATTATTTTGATTTCTGTTTTAGGTTTATCCGTCGAGATATCATGACAATCAACCCAGATTGTTTACGTATTGGGCGGTATTCTATCTCTCTGTCAATTAGATATTTCGAAATATTCATTTTATTACTATTATGTATTATAATTTTCAAAAAAGAAGATATCACATATTATTATAAAATTATAATTTTAATAGTCTATATTATTACTGATATACCATAACTTAGAGTAAAAAGTGACTAATATCATATACGTCCGGTAATGCATGTCATATCCATATTTCCGGTAAGATGTATTATTAGGCAATAATAAAAAGAGGACTGGGGACTTAGTACCTGTTACAATAGATACATTTATAAATATTTATTGACATTATAAACTTTGAGTTTATTGTTATGATAATGGTAAATTATAGTTATATGACTTGATTTTTAAATCGTACGTATTATAAAAAACACAACACAACGCATGAAAACGTATGTTAGTTTATCATTAAATTTGAAAATGAGTAATTTTTTCTATTAAAAAAAATCTAATCAATAAATGGTTATATCATAAAGTAAGATCTGACTGAATGAGATTTATATAAGAATTCCACTACAATTTTTTTGCCAATCACAATCTGACTTATAAAATCAGAATAAAACAGCATTTAATGAAAGTGGGAAAGAAACAACTAATAAAATGACAAAATTTATGCAGATGGATGTTATAGCACCGACTGCCGTGGGTTTATACATACGAGCAACACCATCGCTCTTGAAGCTGCTATTATTCGCACTTCTACATTTGGAGGCACCCAACTCGATATTACGATTCAGATTTGGAAGGTCAGGCGATTAAAATATATTTCCTGTTGTTATATATGCATGTTGTTTTCTTACGTATAATTAATGTTTTCTAACTAATAAATAAACAAATGCAGGATCAGATTTCCGGGAACTGGTGGTTGGGTTTGGGCCTCGATGTCGTCGTGCCGGTCGGGTATTGGCCGCCGGAAATATTTCCGCTTCTGTCCGATCACGCACACAAGGTTGAATGGGGCGGCGAGGTCTTCTACAGAAACATTTCGGGCTTGAACACAAAAGCGCAGATGGGTTCGGGTGAATTTGCTGAGAAAGGCTTTACTAAAGCGGCCTATTTGTGCAATATCAAAGTGGCTGAGGACAACTACACACTTCTGCCGGTTCAAGACTTTGGAGTACAAAAGATTACCCCAAGTTTTATACAGTAAACAAGTGGCAGAACAAAGAATGCGGTAACCATTTCTTTTTTGGCGGACCTGGGCCTATGCGTTCGAGAGCTGTCCCCGGAACAACAGCTTCTGTTTCTCTTGTATTTTTTTTTCTGTTTAGTTTCCTTTTAGATATGAGTGTGTTTTAGTTTCCGAGTTTGATGTTGATTCTACTATTTAAGTGTGTTTATATGTAGAAATCTTTATGAGTTTGTTTAAACACTGCACGTTTCTCATGAGACACGTGAAGTCAAAATGAAATATTTCTTCTTGAAACCCAGACGAAACATTGATTTTAAAATCTGAGAATAAAATATACTGCTTCCAGGTACGTTTTTGATGGCGTTGTCGTGTTCTGATTTCTGAATCTTGCACAAAAAGTAACACTGTCACTACACGAAAACTACCGCAATTTTGACGGAAGTTTTCGACGGATCTATTTCCGTCGGAAATTTTTGACAGAAAACTGACAGAAACCGTTGACATACCGACGTTAATGTAGCCGTTTCACAGTCCATCAGAAATTTGTTGGAAATTTCCGAACAACTGTCGGTTGTCCGTCGGAAACCCATCAGAATGAACGTTAATGTAGTCGTTAACATATATCCGTTTAGAATTTAAAGATTGTGATGGATTCCGACGCATGACGTCCCTATATAAATGTTTCAACACTTCTTCATTCATTCATACTTCTCTCTATTCATTCACATTTCTCTCCATTCTTTCACACTTCTCTATTCATTTACAATATCTTACAAAAAAAATAATTATAAAGAGATGTTGTCTTCTAATAGTTTTCGATCATGGATGGATGAACCAATGATGGATCTGGAGTAAAACATCTTGCTCGAGGTGTATGCAAGCTTATGGAATTGGCTGGAAATCAACCGGGAGCAAAAAATACTCGTAAGTTGAAATGTCCATGTTCTATTTGTATGAATTCCCATAATATTAAAATAGAGATTGTTTGGAGGCATTTGTATTACAATGGGTTTATGCTGAGTTACAAGATTTGGTATCTACACGGAGAAACAAATTATGATTATTGTAGTACTAGTGAACCATATATTGCAGATAGTTTAGAAGAACATAGAACAGAAGTAGATTTTGGTGTAGGTACTGTTAAGATGGTGAATGATGCATTTAAAGAGAATATGCAGTCGGCATCTGTAAATGGCATCTGTAAATGGAGATAGAGTTGAAGAACCAAATTTAGAAGCACAAAGATTTTTTGATATGCTAAATGCAGCGAAACAACCACTATATAGCGGTTGTAGAGAAGGTCATTCGCCGTTATCATCTGCTAGTAGAATGATGACCATTAAGACGAACTATAATTTGGCGGAAGAATGTGTTGATGGTATAGCCGATTTTGTGAAAGATATATTGGCTGAAGACAATCTTTCACCACCATCATACTACGAGGTACAGAAACTTGTAGCTTGTCTTGGTTTACCGTATCAGACAATAGATGTATGCATCGACAACTGTATGATATATTGGAGGGAATATAAAAACCGCAAAAGATGTCGATTTTGTCGTAAACCCCATTATCAAGAGAGCAGTGGAAGAGTTAAAATTCCCTTTAAACGGATATGGTATTTACCGTTAACAGGGGTTAAAGAGGTTATATCAATCTCAGCGCACAGCAGAGGCAATGAGATGACATGGAGAGCATAGGCAGGACAGAGAAATTACACATCCTTCAAACGCAGAAGCGTGGAAATATTTTCAATAAATATATCCAGATTTTGCATTCAAGTGAAGGAATGTATAACTCAGACTATGTACAAATGGTTTTAACCCATTTGGAAAGCATGGAAGACATTAATTATTGTGGTATGTAATTGTTACACCTTATAACTTGCCTCCATCTTTGTGTATGTGTAGAGAGTTTTTGTTCTTTTCTGTGCTTGTTCCCGGCCTAGAGCATCCGAAAAGATCACTTGATGTATTTCTCCATCCATTGATATATGAGTTACAAATGCTATGGAATTATGGTGTTGAAGCGTATGATGTGTCATTGCAACAGAATTTTAAGATGCGTGCGGTTCTAATGTGGACTATTAGTGACTTCCCAGCATATGGTATGTTATATGGATGGAGAACTCATGGAAGATTATCGTGTCCGTATTGCCAAGATAACACTGATTCATTTCAATTAAAGCACGGAAGAAAAACGTCTTGGTTTGATTGTCATAGAAGATTTCTACCAAGTGATCATCCTTATCGTCGCTCTAAGGAAATGTTTACAAAGGATAAACAAGTGTTTGATGGTCCACCTCCTGAGATAGACAACACAAGTATATTGGAGCATTTAAGAGATTTTGGCGCTGAGAGAACTCCAGATTGTGGTGGTAATGGGCATAAACCTATTTATGGTGCCGGTGAAAATCATAATTGGCATAAAAGAGTATTTTTGGGACTTGCCTTACTAGAAAGACCATTTATTGAGGCACAATCTTGATGTTATGCACATTGAGAAGAACTTCTTTGACAACATCATGAACACTGTGTTAAACGTCGAAGGAAAGATAAAAGATAATCTGAAGTCTAGACTAAACTTGGCATTGATTTTTTCTCAGGATGTACTTGAAGTTATACCGAATGGTAAATGTGCGATGCATGCATTCCGGTTGAACCAAGAAAAGAAAAAAACTTTTTTGATTGGATTCGTGAAGATGTTAAATTCACTAATGGATACACATCAAATATGCATAATTGCGTTGATTATGGAGAAGGAAAGTTTATTGGAATAAAGAGTCATGACTGTCATGTTGTGATGCAGCGCCTCCTTCCATTTGCATTTGCCAAAATACTTTCAGAAGATGTCCACCATGCAATTGCAGGTATATATTCATTTTTCCATAATTTTAATAATTTAAATGTTTTAATCTATTTTATTGTATTAAATGTTTAAATGAAGGAGTTGGTGATTTCTTTTGAGATTTGTGCACACGATCACTTATAGTTGATGGAATTCGCAATTTAGAAGACAATATACCAATGATCATTTGCAATCTCGAGAAGTTATTTTTCCTGTCGTTCTTTGATGTTATGGAACATCTTCCTATCCACCTCCCACAAGAAGCAGCACTAGGAGGGCTTGTTCAATACCGGTGGATGTATCTGTTTGAGCGTTATATGTTCAATCTGAAGAAAAAAGTTAAAAATTTAAGCAGAGTTGAGGGATCTATTATCGCACAGAGCATCAACGAAGAAATTTTTCACTTTGCTAAATATTACTTTCCATCAGAAGTTTGAACGAAGAGTCGACGGCCAGCTCGCCATGATGATCGAGGTGAGAGACCAATTTATGCCGTGGTTATCCCTCAATTGTTTGTCCAAGTTGGTCAGATTAGTGGAAAAGGAAAGAAACGAAAACTTACAGAGCAGGAGCATGTACACTTACATATGTATATTCTCACAAATTGTGAGGATATTATGGAATATGAAAGGTATGAAAATTGAATTTTTGACAATATAACTATTAAGATCTTGAATTTAACTATTGAATTTAACTTTCATTTGGTTTTTTACAGGATTTACATGTTCGTAGTTACTATCTGAATAAGACAGAAGAGGAACTTGAATCTCTAAAAAAGAATGATTTCGCGCCTTGGTTGCTATATTATGTAAGTTTGTTAATTTTTGACTTTGCAATTTTTTTAAACTTGTACTGAATTCTTATTAATTGTTTTAGGTTACTGAAGGAATAAACAGTGGGCAAACATTTCCATCATGGTTAGTAGAGCTCGTTAATGGTCCAAACTACATTGCGACTTCATACCTTAGGTATTGCATTAGGGAATATGCGTTTAAAGTTTACGATGAGGGAAGTTCGAGGACAACATCTGATTACGGGATTTCTGCGAGATCTGGTGATATTGTTTACTACGGCATTCTTCAACAAATATTAAAAATCGCTACCCTGGAATGTTGAACTTAAGATACATTGTATTTATGTGCGATTGGTATGATCCATTCGTTGGGCGTGGTGTTCTAGTTAACAAATTCGGTATTACATCGGTATATTCAAGACGAAGACTTGTCAAATATGATCCATTGAATCTTGCATCACAAGAAGATCATGTATGTTTTAGTTATATTGTTATGGAACATTTTTCAAGTATTAATATGATCGTCGTTCATTCAAAAGCACTTTCATCATCTGTTTTAAGTTTGCTACATTCCATATCCTCGAGTTACAAGACTGTCAGACCCTTGGATCACAGTAACATCAATTAACCCAAGAGGAAGAATTTACGGAGTTCTAGAACATGATGCTTTGCAACCAACCGAAAGTGGGCAAATGGATCCACCAGAAGCTTCATTTGAGGTCGATCTTGTTATCGACTTCATAGATATCATCATCGATATAGTGCATTCAGACTCAGAGGAATCACACGACGAATTTTTTTGAGATTCAAACTCAATTCCTTATGATGGATCTTCAGAAGAGTCTGAGTACTTTAGAATTTATATTTTGGATTTTTCATTTATATCATGTATTTTTCATTTATATTATGTATTTTTCATTTATATTTTGGATTTTTCATTTATTTTATGGTTTTTCATTTATGGATTTTATTTTAGAATTTTATGGATTTTTCATTTGTGAATTTTATTTTAGAATTTTATGGATTTATCATTTGTGGATTTTATTTTAGAATTTTATGGATTTTTTATTTATGGATTGTTCATTTATGTATTTTATTATAGAATTTTATGGATTTTTTATTTATATTATGGATTTTTCATATATATTATGAATTTTTAGGATTTTTAAAATTTATTTTAGAATTTAAATGACCATATATATAAAAATTAAAATATGAAAAAATTAATAATTTATAGTGTCCGTCGGAAATTTCCGACGGATTTAGGGTTTCATGGTTAAATTACAAAGTTTTTAACACTTGATCCATTAAAACATGATTTTTAGTTTAATACTAAAATATTTAAAACAAAATAGCCATTAAAACATCTAAAAATTCAAAATTACAAAAAAATTAGTTTATGAGCTATGTGTTAGTTAATGAATCTTATACTTTAAATTGTATATGTATGAAACTTGTTTTGAAATAATTAAATTTATCATTTTACTACTTAAGAAGATGATTTAAACATAATTCACTAGTGAAATGTGTAAATATCACATATACAAATCCATTAAATAGTAAAACAATTGAAAATATGATCAAAACCCTAAATCCGTCGGAAATCCGTAGAAAATTTCAGACGTATTTTCGACGGATATAGGTACCCTTTTGTGTGTTGATAGACCAATAGATAAGCATGCAAAATTCACTATCCGTTGAAAATCCGTCGGAAATTTCCAACGGATTTCCGACGGATTATTAATTTTTATCGTGGGAACTAACTTTTCGTCTCCCGCGGTTGCCAAATTTTCATTAATTAATTTGGTTTCAAACGGATCTATCCGTCGGAAACCTGTTATAAATATATCACCTTCTTCTTCGCGAAAATAATCCGAAAAACCGATCAAATACCTCAAAATTTGTCTCAAATCTTCAAAAAATCTTCGGATTTCTCTAAACCTCATCACATATGTCCAATCTCCCTAATAACATGTAAGTTTCTTTGATTTTCAAGTTTATTGTTTAATCATGTTAGATTTTAGGAATTAGATTGTTAGATTAGTGTGTTAGGAGATAGATTTTTGGATTTGGAATTGATTTTATGAGTTAGATTGTTAGATAAGTGTTAGGTTGTTAGATTTAAGTTTGAGATTGTAAGATTTTAAGATTTGAAATTGATTTAGGATTTATGTTTTTGATTTTGATTTAGGGTTTAGGTTGTGAGATTTTTCAATAAGGATTTAATAATTTTAATTTTATAATTGATAGAATTTTTAATAAATTATGTATTTTTCTGATTTTATTATTATTTTTAATTATTTTGATTATGAATTTTTAGGATTTTTAAGAAATTATTAAAATTTATTCACTTTTTGTAGATTTTATGTATTTTTAGGATTTTTAAAAGTTATTTGAATTTTTATAGATTATATGTATTTTATGCTTTTTAATAATTTTTAAAGTTTTTAAATTTTTATGAATTTTAATGAAATTATTAACTTTTTCTAGATTTAATGTAATTTTTTGATATCTTCTGAAATTTTCTTAAATTTATATAAATTTTTATAAATTTTTTTATAAATATAATACTATATGAATTTTATATGATTTTATAATTTTGTATTCAAAAATTTTTTGTTAAATTTTGAAACTCTTACCAAAATTATGGATTTATATTTTTTGTAAATTTATTCCATATATCAGCAAATTGGAACTATTTGTTTAATTTAATTAGTTTTTTAATTTTTTTCAGGAATTACGGTCATTACGTTGATTCACCGGGAACTCGTCGTGCGAGGCGAGGAACGAGTTCCATCCAAACCGAATCGACTCATATCCGGATACTGTACCGGAGTCTATACCGGCGATGAATCCGACTCCAGAGCCAACTAAGATGTCCGTAGAAGACTTTGCTTCTTAACCGGACCGAGATCACACCACCCGCTTTCATCCGATGAATCGTGCTAATAGAGCTACTTGGTAAGTTAACATTTATTTCATTTACATTATTTAAATTTTCTATAATTTATATATTTCTTAATATATTTTCAATATTTATTCTTTTCCGGTTTAATTTCTCCAATAATTGGATTTCGAAGGCGATCAACAACATGATTATCGGGATGTTAAAGCATCCGTATGAGAAGTTTGCGAAAATGCCTATGGAAGATCATGAGCTTTGGTTTAGGATGTTTGCGGTAAGTTTTAACATTTTTTTTATTTTACTAATTTAATATTTTATTGTGCTTTACCATTATCAATAATTCATTTTTAATAAGTTTTTATAATTTTGCAGCAATAATTTTCCTGGGACCGTGAATTTATGTTTTTGTTATGCAGGAGTTCGAGAAAAAAGTTAGAATCGTCTATTCTAGGAAGCTTAACGAGTGGAAGGCAAAATGGAGAACCGAGCAGATCCCAAAAGAGTTCGTTGGGAACACAATCCTATGGAAAGGGTTTATCGACTATTGGAACCAGAAGGAAACGGCTCGGATCTCCAAAATCCAATCTACCAACCGGATGAGCAACCAGAAGGGTAAAGGGATAGTGACCCATAACTTAGGCACTACGAGCAAAACTTCCCAAGAAGAACAACTTGTAAGTTTTTTTCATGTTTTCAATTTTAATTTTAATAATATATAACTTATCTTATGTTTTGGTATAGTTCAAACAAAATGGTATGTATCCCTCGCACCTTAAGTTGCTAGAGGATGCGCATACCAACAGCAAAACCGGTGAGATTCAAGATCCACTTGCTTGGTAAGTCGTTGAAGGAGAGGCTCCACTGGAAGTGTCCACAGAGATGTGGAACGATTTGGTCTTACAAGTAAGTTTAATTTTTGTTCTTTTTCGTATTATCAATAACTAACATATATTGTTATGTTTTTACGTTATTTGGTTTCGCAAACAACTCCGTAGACCAAAGGAAGATTTTTTGGGATTTCGCAAGATTACCATCTATCATCCCAATCAGCTAGTTCATACTGCGTTTCAGAGGAAACCGCCAAACTCAGCGGAATTAGCAGCGAAGATCGTCGAGCTTGAGTGTTTGAAGACCGACATCGTCACAATACGCGAAGAGCGAACACAAGATCAAGTGACGAGAGAACATGAGAGAGCATTCGATCTAGCGAAGAGGTGTGCTATGGAAGAACGTATGAACTCTTTCTTCGCACATTACCCTCCACCCCCAGCTCCGTAGTTTTTTATTTGAACACTTTAATGTTTTTGGATTATGAATGTTTTTTGGATTTTTAATGTTTTTCTGGATTTTTAAAATTTTAATATATTTATAAATATTATTAAAATTTAATATTTAATATTATTTAATTAAAAATAAACCAGAAATAAATAAAACGTAAAATATATTAAAAAAATTAATTTAAATTAATCCGTCAGAAATCTGTCGGAACTAAATCCGTCGGAAATTTATCGGAACCTCCATAAAAATAATTGTCGGTAATCTGTCGGATATCCGTCGGGATATGTTCTGACGGACATTCATACAAAATCATATCTATAGGAAATTTCTGATGGATTGTTGATTTCCGACACGCTATGAAAACATTCCGACGGATATGGCCGTCGGTTTTGCGATGTTTTCTTGTAGTGTATAAGAATCGCTATTCCTCACCAACTCTGAAGAGCCACTAATGGGATATTCACTATGATGGATAATAGGAATCAAGGATAGTTAAGTTTTTACAGTTCGAGTGAGCTTAGGTTCGAATTCTCCCTAGTATTCTATTTGTTTCCTCTGGAGAGTATTCTTTTGCCTTTATAAACAAACATTTATTTTTGTTAGCTTTCGTTTCCAAGAAAAAGAAGATGATAAGATACATTATAGATTTCTTGAAAGAAGTTTGATGTGAAAATAACTTGCACATGTACAGGGAGATACAGAGTGGGGAAAGAGACTAAGCTCATCATTTTCCTCGTATAACTCTTGATTAATAAAAGCTCAGATATTTGACTGCATCCTCTTCTATCATTTCCCAGGATAACAACAATGTGGACAATACCAAGTCAGAATCCATCATTTATATATGTTCATGGAGGATCTAACTCAATTTATAAACAAGGAAACTTCTTTAGACACCATAACTCAACAATTTGACAAACTTTAAACTTATGACAAAAGAGAAACAAATATGGTGTTTTGAACATGAGGTGCTTTTTTTAATCTCATAAATCTACTTATAAGCATAATTCTAACGTAAAGCAACAAAATGTTTGTACGATCTTAAAAAGCATAGATGAATGAGCAGAAGAACTCTTCTATTATGGAGCGATTTGAGAAATCATTATGACTGTCTAATATTTATAACAAGTTTTGGATTCTTTTTGAAAATTTTAATTAGACTTTGGGTATAACAGAGCATTCAAGAGTCAAGATAAGTCCTACAATTACATTGGACATGCGAGATTTTCAGATTTTGGTAAACTATTGTTTTTTCTTAGATATTGCTTATCATGGTCCGCTCTATACTTGGTGTAATTAGAGGAAAAATGATATGATCATGAAAAAATTGGACAGAGTCATGGTCAATGACAGATGGATTCAGGCATTTCCGCAATCGTATAACATTTTTGAAGCTGGCGGCTGCTCGGATCATCTTTGAAGCATAATAGAATTAAATGTGTTTGTAGGACGTGTTCCTAGACAGAAACCTTTCAAATTTGTAAATGTGGTTGCAGAGTTGGAGGATTTCATTAGGAAATCACTGGAAAGAAACAAAGGCTATATTCAAGTCTACTTCTTCTTTGTTTCATTTTTCAAAGAAGTTAAAGGCATTGAAACCGTCGATCATGAGTTTGACAAAGAATAAACATATAAATTTGGTAAAGAAGGTTAGGGAAACTTATACAAATCTTTGTCAGAATTAGGAGACGAATTTAAAATCACCATCTCCTCAGTTAATGGAAGAAGAGAATGCAACTTTGAGTAGATGGACCGAGTGGCTGGCCTAGAGGAAAAGTTTCTAAAAAAGAAGTCAAAGCTCCATTCTTAGCAAGTGGGTGGTAAAAGTAATAAAACTTTTCATAGTCTAGTTGCTACAAGGGAAGCAAAGAATTTAATTCGAGAAATATAGTGCATGGATGGAAGGGTTGTGTCGCTAGAAGAGGAGATAAAAGAAGATGTATAAACTTTTTTCAAGGATTTTTTTCAGATAATACTGCAAGATTATGCAGGCATCTCAGTGGCTGAATTGGAGAATTTGTTACCATTTCGTTGCTCGGAGGAGGATAGGGTGTAGCTAACAACTACGGTCTCAGGTGAAGAGATTAAGAAGGTACTATTTTCAATGCCAAATGATAAGTCCCTGGAGCTGATGGGTTTACATCAGAATTTTATAAACCAACTTGGGTATTATTGGAGATGAGTTCATTACCGCGATTCAGTCATTTTTGTGAAAGGTTTTTTACCCAAGGAAATTAATTCTACCAGCCTAGCTTTAATCCCAAAAAAAATTGAGGCGAGAGAGATGAAAGATTATCGACCGATCTCATTATGCAACATGATTTATAAAGTGATTTCAAAAATCGTTGCTAATAGGCTGAAGTTGGTGCTACCAAAATTCATTGCGGGAAATCAGTTGGTGTTCATAAATGACATATTACTAATTGAGAATTTGTTGTTAGCAACAAAGTTAGCCAAGGACTACCACAAAGATACGGTCTCGGCCCGATGTGCTATCAAAATCAACATCTCAAAAGCTTTTGATTTAGTTCAATGGTCTTTCCTTATCAACACTCTTCAAGCCATGAACTTTCCAATGTAGTTTATACACTGGATCTCACTATGTATCACTATGACTGCGTTTTTGGTTCAAGTAAGTGGCGAGCTTGTGGGTTTTTTTCAGGAGTGCAAGAGGATTACGACAAGATTGTTCTCTCTCACCGTATCTTTTTGTTATAAGTATGGATGTCCTTCCGAAAATACTTGATAAGACCGCAGGGGTTAGAGATTTCAGATATCATCCAAGATGCAAGAATCTCGGCTTAACTCATCTCAGTTTTGCTGAGGAAATCATGATTCTTACATATGGAAAATTTTGTTCAATCGAAGGGATTATAAAGGTTTTTGATGTTTTGGCGCAAAGATCGGCACTAAAGATTATTATGGAAAAATCTACGATGTATTTAGCTGGCATCTCCGAACGAGTTCAACAAGAAATGGACCACTTTCCATTTGCTTCTAGATAGCTCCCGGTAAGATATTTGGAGCTCCTATTGGTCACTAAACGACTAACAGCAGTAGATTATTCTCTATTGTTGGAACAGATAGGAGAAGAATTAGAACTTGGACATCTCGTTTCCTCTCATTTGATGGAAAATTGAATTTGATAAGTTTAGTTTTATGGAGTATCAAAATTTTTTGGATGGCTGCTTTCCGACTTCCAAAGTCTTGCATTCGTGAGATTGACAACATGTGTTCTTCATTTTTATCGTCGGGACCAGATTTGAACTCGAACAAAGAAAAAGTTCCATGGAAAGAGGTTTCTAAGTCTAAGCAAGAAGGAGGGCTTGGTCTTCAATCTCTAAAAGAGGCAAATGATGTCAGCTGTTTGAAATTGATATGGAAAATTGTCTCTCATAGGTCTTCTCTATGGGTAAAGTGGATAAAGACTTATTTAATCAAGCAAGATTCATTCTGGTCAATTTGAGACACAACCAGCTTGGGATCATGGATGTGGAAAAATCTTGTAAAAGTACTGAACAATAGCAAAAACCCTTTGTAAGGTCAATGTCGGAAATGGAACTCTCACATTATTTTGGTTTGATAATTGGTTTAGTTTGGGTTGTTTGATGGATGTGGTAGGCCCTCGAGGGATTATTGATATGGGAATTGTACGACATGAAACGGTAGCAGGGGCATGTCACCAACGTAGAAAAATAAGGCATAGAATAGAAGTGTTAAACAAGATAAAGATGTTTTACACTTGCAATGATGTGACTGTGGGGGAGATTCTACAGATGTTGTGCTATGGAAAGGTAAAGTAGATAAATTCCAACCAATATTCTGTTCTAAGGACACTTGAAATCATATGCGCACCACTTTAAACAAGGTAGCTTGGCACAAGAGAGTTTGGTTTTACTTATGCAACACCAAAGTACTATTTTTATACTTGGCTCGCAATTCACAATTGTCTCTCCACAAGGGATCGTATGATCAATTGGAATGTGGGATCGTCGGGGACGTGTGTCTTTTGCTCTAACTCAGAAATCTGGACAACACTTGCCAAAAACTTATTCAAATCAAAGTACACAACTGACTGGTCATCGATTATCATCTATGTATCAGATCCTAATCTTGATCGAACACAAAGCTTCCTTGTCCGCTACATTTTCAAGCCTCGATTCTCACAGTATGGAAAGAGAGGAGGAATGGGAAAAATCCAAATTCAGCAGCTACTCTAATTTGATGGATTGACAAACAAGTAAAGAATCAACTCTCGTTAATCAAAACTCTCAGCGACAAACGTTATAGAGAGGAGATGCAATTTTGGTTCGGTTCTCAAAACTAAAATCCTATAAACTCTCTTTTTCATTTTTCAGGTTTCAGTTTAAATTTTCGAAGTAAAAGCAACACCGACGTAAAAACGTTATTTTTTTAAAATATAATTTAATATTAAATTCAAAAAAAAAACAAGATGTTTGTAGCAACTCCATGAAAATCTTATATTCATAGTTGCTAATAAAAAAAACAAACAGAAATTCAATTTAATGACTAAATATGCTATATGAATCTCTAAGACACTTTGTTAGCTGCTTGGAGATCATTCTTGAGGACTTGAAGGAGCTGTCAACAGATTCTGACGGATGACTAACAAACTAATCAATATGAGAGATCTTATCAATCAAAAGATGATTGATGATTCTAGACTGATAAGTGGTCGCCTTTGGGGAATCTAAATCATTCCGTTACTTTGGTAAGCATTTGGAGTGGCCATCGATGGAGACTTCCACCAGCTAGAAGAGAAAAACAAATCGCTCCAAAGTGAAAAAGATAGGTATAAATGAGACAAATACTCCACAGGAGATCAGATGAGAACCTGAGAAATTGCGACATGGCAAGGCACAAAACATGTTTACTTGGATGTTACTGTTCTGAAGTTCTTTTGAAAGATAAAAACATGAATTAAAAATTTTTGAGTAGGAAAATAAAACAGAGCAGCTCTGTCATAGTGCAGTACCAAACCAGAGTTGGAGAAGATCATATTGGATGTGATCTCCGAGCGCTCGAACTGCAATAAACTTGTTTTGAACAGATTTATCTATTGCAGCAAAGATTCTTAATTTTTATAATCACCCGTAGTGTGATGGTTTTCAACAATTAAGAATCTCAGGATACAACCACGAAGAAACCGTAATCGCGACACTCGATAAACGGAGTATGCAAACTCAAAACTACGGTATACTCTTGAGACAACTTACGTTTAGATGAAGAGAAAGACGAGAGGGTTTTGGATGTTTCTGTGAATTTTTCGTAAGAGTTTTTTTCATATGTAAACGATGAACTCGAAGAAAGAAAGGCTGCCAAAAAAATATAGGAAAGAGATCGTGCAAAGTCACGAACTCGGTTGACCAAGATTTGGGGCAAAATAACAAGAGCAGTTTTGACTCGGTTTTATTCGAGTTTGAACTCGAGATTTATCAAATTCGGATGCAAAATTTTTTTGGGAAAACGTTGAATAAAAGTCAACGAAAATGTGGACTAATTGGATCCAAAATTTGGCCCGAAAAAAATATCTTTGACGTGGCCCACATTCACCAAGACCCAAGACCCAAGACCAAGCCTGAGCTCAAGCTCAGCACGGCACGGCGTGCGCGTGTGTGTGTGGTATTTTGCATAACCCCCTTTGTGTCTCAATAACATGTTAAACTATGTTGGAGACTCACCTATATTTATACTTGAGGAAAATTTTCTCAAATTCTAATGTGGGACAATTTCATGTTTTGTCATGAAACCACATTGGGCCTCAAATTCTTATTCACATTTTAGACCCATAACCATATGAATATGGGTCCAACAAAAGTGATATCCATTTATGTAAATTATGGGTCCAACAATCCTCCACATGAATAGGAATTACTCTAAACATATGAAGACTCGACTATTCGAGAGTATAAACGAAAATTTACTGTGTCTGAGATGGTAGCATATTTCAGCCTTGAACCACTCATTGTTAATATCTTTCGGGTTTACTGGCCAGGAGGTGAACATGATGTCTTGAACCACCATGATATTTATGTAAACCGAGACAACAGTTATAACGCAATTTATTTTCTCGTAGAACTTTGTTCTCTATTATGTTCATTTTTGGCTGTAAACTTGCCTGGTTATTCGTGAGTGCACTTAGAGAATATAGCATGAACTTCATTCTCCTAGAAACGGCCTCATTTCACACTCACTAGATGTTCCCATAAGTCTTTGTTTTAAGAAGTATCCTGTAATACTCCACATACAAAACTATGGACTTGAATAATTAAAAGCTAACGCTTATCCTTATTTATTTACAGGAAGCACTGTTTATCATCTATGGAATTGAGTAATGACATAAAAGTCTATCAACACTTGTAGATTTTGTTTGATTTAGTTATCTCTTTGAACCTACATCTTGGGATCTCTAGTCACGTAGGTAAAGTTTCCATCATACATCCTCTTTAGTTTGTAGGCAATAAACCCATTCCCTTTGATGATTTTAAAACTTGATCACAAGCCAAACCTTTAGTAAATGGATCTGCTAGGTTGTCGACTGATTTGATGTAATAGATTGTTATTACACCACTTGAGATCAAGTGTCTAATGGTTTTGTGTCGTCTTCTGATGTGACGAGATTTACCATTATAGAGATTACATCCGGGCTATGGCCGATTAGCTATCACAGTGTACACGTAATGCCGGAACTGGTTTCTCCCACAATGGAATATCTTCCAGGAAGTTCCGAAGCCATTATGCTTCTTCTGCGGCTTTGTCAAGAGCTATGAACTTAGACTTCATGGTTGATCTAGCCAACAAGGTTTGTTTGGAAGATTTCCAAGATACCGCTGCACCTCCTAAAGTAAAGACGTATCCACTCGTGGATTTCGAGTTCTTGGAATCTGAATCCAGTTTGCGTCATTGTATCCTTCCAGAATTGTCGGTTCTTTACCGTAGTGCAACCCATAACTTTTTGTATATTGTAAGTAATTTAATACTCTTGTTATGGCTTTCCAGTGTTTATGACCTGGATTACTCGTGTAGCAACTTAATACGTTTACCGCATGTGCTAAATCGGGTCTTGTGCAATTTGTTAAGTACATTAGACTTCCGATAACATGAGCAATTCCACTTGAGAAACTGCTTCACCTGAGTTCTTGGTCAAGTGAAGTGGAGAATCAACATGAGTTTTTGCAGTCCCGGTTGTGTATTTATTGAATCTATTAAGAATTTTTTCAGCATAATAAGTTTTAGACAAGGTGATTCCGTCAGAAGTTCTAGTGATCTTAATCCCTAGGATTACATCTGCGAGACCCATGTCTTTCATGTCGAACTGGCCGCTAAGCATGTTCTTAGTTTGTTGGATTATGTCTTTATTGCTACCAATAATGAGCATGTCATCCACGTATAGGCATGAAGGTGCGTCCGGAGTAGACATGGCTTCTGTGAATGTTTTTGGCTCATTCTCTGCGAGAAATGCCATTAAAAACTCGTCACCAAAAGATTTTTCCTTTCGAGCTCTTTTGCTCCGTCGAGGTTCATCTTCAACCTCTTCTAATTCATTAAATGAAGTACCTGAAGTGCTTGCCACGTTCATTGGTTCAACCTCTTCGTGAGTTTGTTTTGGATTTTGTTTATCCTTACACGGAAAAATGTTTTCAAAAAATGATACATTTCTTGATTCCATAATTGTGTTACATGAATATCCGGTATATCTGATTTATGAACCAAAAACCGGTAAGCACTGCTATTGTGTACATATCCGATAAAAATACAATCTACGGTTTTAGGTCCTATTGAAACCTTTTTGGGAGGCGGCACTACGAATTTTGCGAGGCACCCCCACACTTTCAGGTATTTGTATGAATGTACTTTACCCGTCTAGAGTTCATATGGCGTTTTGCCAGTTACTTTGTGCGGTATTTTGTTGAGGATATAATTTTTGGTAAAGAGTGCTTCCCCCCCCCACAGGTTCTGGGGTAATCCAGATTCCTACAACATTGCATTCATCATTTCTTTCAGAGTTTGGTTTTTTCGTTCCGCAACTCCGTTAGATTCTGGTGAGTAGGGAGAAGTTTTTTTGATGAAAAATGCCTTGTTCTTGACAAAATTCATTAAACGGGCCATCATATTCTCCTCCTCTATCACTTCGAACTATTTTAATAGTTTTCAGAAGTTGATTTTCGACTTCGAGTTTATATTGTCTGAATTTTTCCAAGACTTCATCTTTACTATGTAGTAAGTATACATAGCAGTATCTTGTACAATTATCTATGAAAGTTACAAAGTACTTTTTACCGCCTCTGGTTTGTATAAACTTTAAATCGTGCAAATTTGTGTGGATTAATCCAAGAGGTTTGGTTGTTCTTTCGACTTGAGGTGAAGGTGTTTTAGTGATTTTTGCTTGAACACATACTTCACATTTATCTTTAATAAATTTTCATTTTGGAATTAAGTTCAAATTAATTAATCTTTGTAAAGATTTATAATTCACATGTCCTAACCGTTAATGCCAAATATTAAAAAACTCAACTAAGTAAGCAATTAGTTTCTTATTCATTGAAATTTCAGACACAGATACATCAGAGTTCTTAAGGACTGTGATACAACACATTTTCACAAGTCCTTCCTTAACATATCCCTTACCCAGAAACACCCCATTCTTCCTAAGAATCAGTTGGTCGGACTCAAAGCTCGTGGCGAAGCCATGCTTGCTCAGTAGAGATCCTGAGATGAGATTCTTCCTCATGTCTGGCACATGCCTCACGTTGGTGAGAGTTATGGCATGTCCAGAGGTGAACTTCAACACCACTTTGTCAGTGCCTTCAATCTTGGAGACAGACTTGTTACCCATCTTCATATCGACATCAGACTTGGTCTTTTGATAAGTGTTGAACATTGTTTTGTCAAAACAGATGTGAGTAGTTGCACCCGTGTCATAAAACCACTCTTTAGTTTCTTCATCAACCACATTTGCTTCCATAACCACCGCATATAGGTCATTTTCCGTCAAATTGGCTTGGGTAAGCGTTTTAGCCCTTTTGAAGCACTCCTCGGCTTTGTGCCCCTTCTTGTGGCAATAAGAGCATTTTCCGGTGAACTTATTAAGTGTACCTTGCTTCTTGGAGCTCGTGGAGGCTTGAGGTGCAACCTTTTTAGGCGGCCCCTTGCTTGAATTAGGCACAAATTTTCTTTTGCCTTTGTTCTTGTACTCAGCTACATTAGCATTGTGAGTGAATGTCGGTTCAACCTTGCGTTTGAACGACTCATTTTGCAGCCTGGAAATGAGATTTGCCAAAGTTAAAGCCTTTTGCTTGTGGCAGAGATAATTTTTGAAATCGACCCAGCACAGAGGTAGCTTTTCCATGATGCAGTTCACTGTGAATGTTTCACAGATCTTCATGCCCTCATCAGCTATCTCTTGGATTATCAGTTGCAGCCCAATAACTTGCTCCATGATGGGCCTAGAGTCCACCATTTTGAAGTTGAGGAATTTCGCTGTAGCGAGCTTTCCCGAGCCTACATTGAAAGATTTGTACTTCTTATCCAAGGAATCCCAAATTTTCTTGGAAGTTTTGGCCTCACTATAAACGTTGTACAGCTGATCCACTAGGCGAGCTTTAATGTAGCCTATGCACAGATAGTCCCCATGGAGCCACGCATCGACACTAGCCAAAACGTGTACCTCGGTATTCCCGGGAGGCAAGATAGGTTGAATCTCAGTGAGATACCTCTCCAATTTTAGTGTAGTCAGAAAAAAATGCATCTTTTGCTGCCACAACTTGAAGTTGGAGCCATCGAATTTTTCCGGTGTCACAATAGCACTCGGAACATTCAGGATATCAGACGCGGTAAGTGGAAGACCTTTCCCGTGTAGGGTCGTCGTCTCACTTATTTGATTGCCGGCATCAGGACCTCCGTTAGTCACATCAACGATTCCGGCAGACATTTTTTTTTTCTGTTTCACAAAAGACAAATAAATGTCAAAATTGAGAAAAAATAATTAAATAGCGTTTAAAATATTTAAATCGCTAAAAATAAAAAATTAAATCGTTTATGAATTGCTATTAAGCGTTTTTCAAAATGTATTTAATTTTAAATTTATTTATTTATTTTTCCGAAAAAGAAAAAAAATAACGTTTGTTTATATTGCTAATAAATAGCATTACAAATAGTTAAAAAAAATTTCCTTTTTCCAAGAATAAATAACATTTTTAGAATTCGCAATAAAGCGTAATTCAAACGAATATTTTTTTCTATTTGGAAAGTAAATAAATAAATATTGTTTTCAAAATTTGCAATTAAGCGTAATTCTAACAATCATAATATTTATATTATTATTTTTTTTCTCAGATCACGAATATCCTATTTTGAGAATGCGTTTCGGGAAAAAAATCTCGTAAACTGTTTCGTCAAAATAAATAGTAACGTTTACGATTTATAACGTTCCGCCAAATCGTTAAAAAACAACCACAAAAGCGTTAAATTGATTTAAAATCCGAATAAAATTTTTTTTTGGGATTTCAAAATTAGATTAAAACCTAGAAATTTTTGAAAATCCACAAATCTACCGAAATAAATCGTAAATGGTTTTTGAAAACATTTTTAAAATCCATAAGAATTAGAAAATATTTTGTAAAAACCGTAAAAAAATTTCTAAATTTTTTTTTTCATTTTCGTAAAATTTTGAAGAATTGTTCGCAATTCTCAATCCGTTTTAAGCGATAAGCAGAAAGCAGATCTATAAGAATTAAGATTGTAGGACACGAAAATTTGGATTGTGAAAAATACGAATAAAAGTTAGAATTATGAAAAGAAACGAGTTGAAAAACATTTTTTAGAACCGAAAAAACGTGGATACGAGATTTGATCTCTTTTTTTAATTCTTATAATCGCCCGTAGTGTGACGGTGTTCAACGATTAAGAATCGCAGGATACAACCACGAAGAAACCGTAATCACGACACTCGATAAACGGAGTATGCAAACTCAGAACTACGGTATACTCTCGAGACAACTTACGTTTGGATGAAGAGAAATACGAGAGGGATTTTGGATGTTTCTGTGAATTTTTCGTAAGAGTTTTTTTCGTCTATAAACGATGAACTCGAAGAAAGAAAGGCTGCCAAAAAATATATAGGAAAGAGATCGTGCGAAGTCACAAACTCGGTTGACCGAGATTTGGGGCGAAAAAACCGGAGCTTTTTGACTCAGTTTTATTCGAGTTTGAACTCGAGATTTATCAAATTCGGATGCAAAATTTTTTTGGGAAAACGTTGACTAAAAGTCAACGAAAATGTGGAGTAATTGGATCTAAAATTTGGCCCAAAAAGAATATCTTTGACGTGGCCCACATTCACCAAGACCCAAGACCAAGCCCGAGCTCGGCACGTCGCGCGCACGTGTGTGGTATTTTGCATAACCCCTTTGTGTTTGCATAACATGTTAAAATATGTTGGAGACTCACCTATATTTATACTTAGAGGAAAAATTTCTCAACTTCCAATGTGGGAAAATTTCATGTTCTGTCATGGAAACCACATTGGGCCTCAAATTCTTATTCACATTTTAGATCCATAACCATATGAATATGGGTCCAACAAAAGTGATACCCATTTATGTAAATTATGGGTCCAACAGGGAACAATGGATTCCTAGTTATTTGTGAAAGCGGAACCGAGAATCCCCTGGGCAGCGTACTTCCATATCGTATTTGCAAAATTGCATTCAAAGAATATATGGTTTTGTGATTCTTCTAGAGATGAGCAGAAAATGCAAGCTGCCGAAGTGCCGTTTCTCCAGGAAGCCATACGAATCCCTGTTGAGAGTCGATTATGCATAGCTAGCCAATTATCAACAAAATATTATTAATCTTGATCATCATTTACGTTATATCTCTTCAGCATCCCAAGATATTATTAATTCCCAAATGCTATCACGCAATCAAATTGCAGTTCATCTGTATTGAAACAAAAAATGATTGCAGAGAGATGAGACTTGAATTCGTTATTTATTATACAAAATAGCAAACAGGGCACTCATTCATTTTGATATTAAGTTTATAGTTCTGATGGTGTGATAATGGCTTTGAGTTATTGAGAAGAATATGAAGTTCTTCTCTGAGTCATGAAGACTCTGCTTCAGTCAGAAGGTCTCGTTCAGTTGAAGATGAAATCAACTCGAAGCCCAAGATCAAGCTGAAGCCTTCAAAGCCCAAAAGCGAGAGTAAGCTTCACGTAGCACGCGCGTGAGCTTTTCCCAAAACAAGCATCAACACAGCTTTGGTTGGTGAAGCTCCTGTTCCGACAAAACAGGAAGTCGGACTGAGCATAAGTTTTGGACTGATCTCCTCAGACGGCTCGAGAGTACTGAGCTGCATTAATTATGGTTTTGTGTAAGGTGGTTGTATTGCATATATAACCCAAGTGATTCTAGTGGATTCCGTGACACTGAACCCGGCGAGATTAAGACTCCAAGTTTATGAGCCTGAACTCGTTAAAGCTTTGCCTGTATTGCTTTGTTTTTACCTTTAAGCTCTGCATTTTTCATAAAAACCAAAACCACAACGCGAACATATATTCATCAACGTGATACAGAGGAAAGAGAGTAAAATTACAGAGGAGAGAGAGAGAGCGTGAGGAAGAAAAAACATTTTTTCTCTAAAACTTAACAAATTGGTATCAGAGTTTATAGAAATCTCAATAATACCACCAAATTTTTAAGCCCATTACTCTGTATTTCTAATGTTAAGAACACGAACTTCTCGATAGAAATCCCAATAGATTCAAAAACAATCGTATGCTAGTTGCCGTATTTTTTTTAATATTTGGTATAGGACAGATATTAAAGATAATTTGTTTTATTTCGTTGCATTTAGTACAAATCGACATGATAACAATTTGTAATTAAGTCCAATTCTAGAAAATATAAATGCAACGTTTGAATGGCTTTAACATTAGGGATATAACAGTTTTTATTTTCTCAGTTGTTGCAACAGCATAGAATAGGATCTTTGGGAGTTCGGTTTGCACAATCTCCATGTGCAAACCCTTCTTCAATACAGTCTTCGAAGCATTCATGCGATCCATATCTTTCTGGCGTACACGGAGTAGAGCAATGGTCATATGAAAATTTGTCAATCTCTGCACCTATACACAAACCCATAAGAAAATATCAAAATATATGCAAATATGTATACTATAGACTATAGTTATATATAACATGTCCAAACAATAGTTCTTTTTTGTCGAAGGTTTTTTCAATCGATCAATACTAATTTTCATATAATAATGGAAACATAATCAAATATACCTGAGGCCAAAACAATCGGGTTGCAACACGAAACTGCTAATATGACCAGGAGAGCAAAAGGCATTAAAGTTTTAGTGATACCCATGGATGGTGATAATTTTTTTGTATAAAATCAATTGAAAAAAAAGACAGGTAATTTCTTTTGGATCTTAACAGAAAGGCTCCACTAGTCCACTTATATAATATCGCTCGTGGTCTTGAAAAAACTCACATTTAGTTAATTTTTTTTACTATTAATTGCTTTTCCATTTATGCTAGTCAAATATTCTTGACATTTATTTGTGTATTTGAACATATCATGTAAATCTAGTTATTGACTTTTTTTATTCATGTTAATTTATTTTATTTACTATTAATTGCTTTTCCATATATGCTAGTCAACCATTATTGACATTTTAGTTTCTAAAACAGAAAACGAACCTCTTACAAAAATTTCCATGTTACATAGATATATAGAAATATAACATTTTGTTTAAAAGAAATACAACAAACAAGTAAAAAAGCATGTCATCGACTATGAATACCCTTGCAATATAAACAAACTTTGCTTGATAAAATTTGGATTTTGTTCAAAAAAAACATTCACCTTGAAATTTTTTGCAAGAAAAACTCTTACCCGAAAGTTTTGCAAGTCAATCCTACAACCTGAAAAGTCATCCGCAATACTGGACCTCCACATATCGTCGACGTAGCCCTGTTAGTCGGTGTTAAAAAACTAACGGAATGCTTAAAACAGACGTCGTTTTAGGGATAAAAATCAAACAACAAGATTTCTTTTTAAATCATCAAAACATAAAGATTTTTTTGAATAAACCAAACCAAAATCAAATCAAACCAAACTGATTAACAAATTTTTGTTTTCTTTCAGCTGCGTGTGTCTCTCCTCTACTCGAACATCATTTTTGATAAAAGATATTTAAGAACAATACCATACCCAAAATCACAATAAATTTGATAGAAATCTTGAATCGAAGGAGGAGGGAGAAATTAGAATGGAATGGAAGATTTGAATGGAGATGGAACAATGTTAACCCAGAAACAAAGAACTCTAATTGTGAGATTTATAAAGAAGAATGTTAACCAAGAAACAATGAAGATATTTTTTAATTGGCATTTTTGGGCTTCTTCTTCACAAGGGAATCCTGAACCGAATAAGTTGGATTTGATTTGGTGTAAGAATCCTAAACCGAATCAGTTGAATTTGATTTGGTGTGAAGAAGAAAACTCACTTTCATGTGGCTCCAAACGATACCAAGACAAACAGATTAAGAAGCATATGATTTATTCAAAATATCAAAATCCATACAAAACAGAGCCAAAGAAACAGTTTGGAATCTAGGTTTCAGCAATCACCAAGATGGGCTTCAAACGCCAAGATTGGCTGAGATCTTCTCTCTTATGTCCAGAGATGAAGCAAGACATGTCGGGTAAAATCTCTTTACCAAGAACATCTCTTCAATTCAGATTTTTTTAGCTTGACTGTGTGCTTTTGAATTGGTAATTTAATGACAATCTTTGTTTGTTTGACATCTCAAGGCAAACCATGAGTTCCAATGTTACCCAGTCTTCAAGTATTTTGAGTCGGGCTCTGTTGATTTCGCTGAGTTTGAGCTTAATATTTTCTATTAATAGCTGCAATGTCAAGTCTTGAGTTTACTGCTGGTTCTTGATTTCTTGTAATTTTATGATCGAAACTAAGAAACATCCTTTTTTGCAATAAACCAAACACTTTTACTGCAAATGATCAAGTTGCACATTGGATTCACTAAAATTCAGTTTTTATTGAACTGATTAATACAATTGAGTTTGCTACATAAGAAACACATTACAAAAGGGGAAGAGATCTATCCAGAGAAGATTAAATACAAAAGATGATCCTCATTCCTCATTCAGATTTAGCCTTAGGTTTCTCTTGCTCTTCGGTCAGAGGTTTAAACACAACGTTGAAGAACCAAACAACGAGCAATGTAGCCTTCACAGGTCTAAGCCAATACACAAGTAAATGCTCTTTTATTATATGCTCACCGTGTGCATAAGCCCATCCCATAACTTGTAAAGATTTCACACAAAAGCAAACAATGAACATTGAAATTGGTAGAATCAAAATTGGGCATTTAAGATCGCCAAAATACAACCATATGTTCCTTAATAGAAAACAAAGATGTTATCCTCAGAAGTGATCATTCTCTTTGTGGAAGCAGACCCAACGATCCTTTCCAGCTGCAAATAGTGACTTTCTAATAACAAATTTCACTTAACATGTAAGAAACAAATCCAGATGTGAGTTCGTCAAGATCTCACTCAAAAAAAGAAAGACTTTATGAACTAAGTAGAAAGCAAAACTCAAAAAGGAATTCTCAAATCCTAGACAGAGAAAGAGATTCGTGAAGAAAAACCCAGATCGAACTTGATAAAGGTTAATAAAATGGAGAACTTGGTCACCGGAGGAAATGGAGGCATAATCGGAGGAAGGAGAGACGTTGTTGGTGGAGTCACTCATGATGAAGTAGGAACAGAAGATTCACCGAACATAACCTAATTTCGTAGAAGAAGCATCTTTGAATAATATCACAGAGAAGAGAGAGAAATGAAGGAGAATAGTCAATAGGAGAGAAACGTGAATCAAAGGGTTTTTTGAGTCAAAAGAAATGTGATGATCAGACATTGTGTAGTTTTTTGAAAGATACAAAACATCATGTAGTTTTTTTATTGTTAAAACGATGTCGTTTTGCATTTTTTGTTAGTTTTTTAACCGACTAACGTGCCTACATCGACGATATGCGGAGGTCCAGTATTGTGGGTGACTTTGCAGGTTGTAGGATTGACTTGCACAACTTTCGGGTGAAGGTTTTTCTTACAAAAAATTTCAAGGTGGATGGTTTTTTGAACAAAACCCATAAAATTTCTATATAAATTTATACCCCAAAACACAAAAACATATAAATTACAAATTCGGCATGTTTAGGTATTGCTTCTAAATGAGTCAATATCATTTTAAAATTACTAAATTAAATTTAAACATACCTTCGGAAAAAACTAAAAATTTAAACATACCTGAAGCCAAAACGTTATGGTTGGACGTCGAGACTGTAAATATTAGTACAAGAAAATAAAACCTCAAGAGCTTTTGTAATACCATAGTAACTTTTTTTTAATGAAACCTATTGATAGATAAAGATGTTCTTAATTTATAGGTTCTTAGAGAGAGGCTCTATTAATATAGATGTTTGTCTTGAGAAATTTCTTTTACTATTAATATATATATATATATATATATCTTCTATATTTGTTAGAAAACATTCAATTTTTGACAGAAAAATCATTTAACATTAATTTGAATTTTTGCTTGTTTTATTTACTTAGTATGGATTACCGTTAAACATTCAAGTGCTCCAAGTGTTGTAGTTCCTCCATTAATTTGCCATCAACACAAACATGGGATTGAAATAATTTTAACACTTGCAAATTTGCTATTTCAACAAAACTGTCACTTACAAGACTGATCTCCAGATTCAAGTAGATTAGTTTCCTCAATGTTTTCAGACCAACTGGTAACGATTTTAACCTTGTACGTGATAAATTGAGATATTTTAAGGAACTAAGTTAGAAATTTCTTCTGGTAATAAAATAAGATTCTAGTTAGCAGAAAGATCCAAGACCACAAGTTGTGGCATAAACCGGAAAAATCCAACTGAAATATCCACCAACTTGTTATTTGGGAGTAACAGGGTTGAAAGGTCGGGGCAGCTGGTACTGCATGATATCTTCCTAATCTTGGTACTCATTAAAGGCATACGTCTCATAATCTCCCAATTGATTTGCTTCGGTATCAAACATACTTGTGCACCAGATTTCACACAAGTTGTTTCTTGCTGGTTTTCCAAGTCAGACTCCATTTCAAAATGTATGTGGGAGGCAATCAAAACACGTCACATGGGAGCTGAACGTGTTAGAGAGGCACGTTTACAAACTCTAAACTCAGAGTTTAATCGGTTAATAATGAAAAACTCGGAAACAATTGATAGTTTTGCGGGCAAGTTATCCAAATTTTCTTCAAAAGTGTCGCACTGGAGTAATTATTGAAAAAAATAAAAGCTTGTGAAGAAGTTTCTCAAAAGTTTACCGCGGGATAAGTTCATTCACATCGTAGCCTCTCCTGAGAAAATGTTTGACCTCAACACAACTGGATACGAAGACATCGTAGGAATATTGAAGGCGTATGACGAACGTACTGGGGAAGATACACACAAAGAGAATCAAGAGAAACTTATGTGGGTAAACTCGAAGTCCCAAAACACACGTGGAGGTTTTGGTGGAGGACGTGTTAGAGGACGAGGAGCCAGACGTGCTCGAGGTAGAGGAAGATGAAGAGGAACCTCGGACCAAAATCAAAACCAAGAATTGGTAGCAGAGGATAAACAAAAGAAAGACTACTCTAAATTTATGTGCTATAAGTGTGATAAACTTGGTCACTTTGCAAAAGCATGTCCGGAGATGGCTCCAAGTGTAAAAATAGCTGGAAAGGGATCGATTGCATTCGTATGTAAGGCCGGAGAACAAAAGTATCTTAAGGATATTTACTATATTTCCAATCTTAGACACAATATCTTGAGTCTTGGACAAGCAATATAGAATGGGTGTGATGTTCGCATAAAAGAAGACTACTTGACGTTGTTTGATTCAAGTGGAAGAATACTGGTCCATGTAAAAAGAACTTCAAATCGTCTTTACAAGGAAAACATAAAGATAGGCGGATCGTTGTGTTTGCAAGCTCGGACAAAGTTCAAAAATATGAAGGAGCTAATTGGTGTTGAAGACCTCCATGATCCAAGTTCAAAGATTAAGGGGAAGAATGTTGGTTAATCGAAAAATTTGGAAGCCAAGGTTCTAATCGAGTTAGGATTAGGATCAATTAATAAAATATTAAACTTAGTCTTATCGAGTTTTAGGATAAGATAAGAATAGATTCTCTATAGGATTTGGTGTTAGCAAAACCTATTATTATTAGGAATTAGAATAATGTCTTCTCCCTATAAATATCATAAGTTTTGTGTACTTTGATATATCGAGAGTTATAAGGATTGTTTAGTTTTTGGTAAACTTTTTCTAAACATTAATAAGAAGAAAGTTCTTGTTAATTCATCCTTGTGACATACAAACACCAAGACATCTTCAATTCCAGAAAAATCTAACTTGACATCAATTTTTGCGTTTCTCTATCTCACTAAGAAGATGACGATGATGAATAAGAAAAGTTAGATTTTTTCTTTTACTAAAACAAAGAAATCTCGAGCTTCAACTTTATTTATATATGCATATATATATATATATATATACTAGATAGTGGTCCGCGCTATGTAGCGCGGGAGAATGTTTATTTGATAAATTTGACCTAGTTAGATGGGAAAATTCGGCGAATCGAACCACCAGACTCACATATTTGTCGGTATCGTTCAAAAGTTTCGTGAAACGTCCGCGGAGAACGATGATTGTGTGGTATTAGTATAGATGGTCAACCACCAACTTTATATCTGTAAAATAATAAAAATTAGTGGAATTCTTCATATACGAGATCGTACTATGAAAAGAAAATCATAGAAAGATTTGGAAACCGACGATGGTATAACTGTTTCGGGAAACAACATATGAATCTAAAGGACATGGTTCAACCGAGTCTAAGGCATATAGTAAATGATAAGTTGTTTAAATTCAGTTTTACTTTTTACTTGTTTATATGTATATTATTAATTTTACTTCCAAATTGATTTTAATGTTAATTTTAATATAAAAGTTAATTTTACTTTTTATTCTTATATTAAGTTTCGAAATTAATCAGATTTTTAATTTTTGTTTTTATTATAATTTTGATTGGTTAACATAATATCGTATAATATAATTTCAAATTTAACTTTTCTGATTGGATAACAATTTTTAAAATTTAATTTTATATTTTTCGTTTATATTTATTAGGAGAGAGATAAAATAAGTTTTATTTTTCAAAACTAATAACTATTTAAAATATTCTGTTTGAATTTTTTATTGAATTTTTTAAAATTAATTTAAAATTTTTGTTTATATTTATATTAATTTAAAATTATTTAAAATTTTTATGTTAATTTTAATATGAAATTTAATTTTATTTTTAATTCTTATATTAATATCAATTTCAAAATGAATCACACTTTTAATTTTTTTTTTTATTATAATTTTGATTGGTTAATATAATATCGTATAATATAATTTCAAATCTTACTTTTCTGATTGGATAACAATCGTTAAAATTTAATTTTTAAAATGATAACTAGATATCATAACAGTTTATAGAAATCTCAATAATACCACCAAATTTTTAAGCCCATTACTCTATATTTCTATTGTTAAGAACACGAACTTCTCGATAGAAATCCCAATAGATTCAAAAACAATCGTATGCTAGTTGCCGTATTTTTTTTAATATTTGGTATAGGACAGATATTAAAGATAATCTGTTTTATTTCGTTGCATTTAGTACAAATCGACATGATAACAATTTGTAATTAAGTCCAATTCTAGAAAATATAAATGCAACGTTTGAATGGCTTTAACATTAGGGATATAACAGTTTTTATTTTCTCAGTTGTTGCAACAGCATAGAATAGGATCTTTGGGAGTTCGGTTTGCACAATCTCCATGTGCAAACCCTTCTTCAATACAGTCTTCGAAGCATTCATGCGATCCATATCTTTCTGGCGTACACGGAGTAGAGCAATGGTCATATGAAAATTTGTCAATCTCTGCACCTATACACAAACCCATAAGAAAATATCAAAATATATGCAAATATGTATACTATAGACTATAGTTATATATAACATGTCCAAACAATAGTTCTTTTTTGTCGAAGGTTTTTTCAATCGATCAATACTAATTTTCATATAATAATGGAAACATAATCAAATATACCTGAGGCCAAAACAATCGGGTTGCAACACGAAACTGCTAATATGACCAGGAGAGCAAAAGGCATTAAAGTTTTAGTGATACCCATGGATGGTGATAATTTTTTTGTATAAAATCAATTGAAAAAAAAGACAGGTAATTTCTTTTGGATCTTAACAGAAAGGCTCCACTAGTCCACTTATATAATATCGCTCGTGGTCTTGAAAAAACTCACATTTAGTTAATTTTTTTTACTATTAATTGCTTCTCCATTTATGCTAGTCAAATATTCTTGACATTTATTTGTGTATTTGAACATATCATGTAAATCTACTTATTGACTTTTTTTATTCATGTTAATTTATTTTATTTACTATTAATTGCTTTTCCATATATGCTAGTCAACTATTATTGACATTTTTAATGTATTTGAACATATCGTGTAAATCTACTTGTTGACTTTTTTCTTTGGTTTGATCTACTTATTGATACATTAATATGATATAATAAAAATATTAATTGTAAATTACTTCGATGACAACGTAAATTTATGCATAGATCACAACTACTAATTTAGATAATGAATTTTATTTAAAAATCATCCATAATGAAATTTAGTGATTCTTATTAAATAGGTTAGTCCTGTGTTCACTAAAATTTATATATATAACTATTTTCAAAGTTAAGTTTGATATTTTAGAGAATTAAATAATGTGTTTTGAAATAAGTATATATATGCTGATTTATCCAAAAAAAAGAGGTATATATATATATACATATGCTGATTGTTCTTTTAGTTTTCGGATTATACCAAAGTTGTTCATAGATTGGCTTTATTTTGGATGTTCTTTGCTCTTTTGGTTGAAATGGATTCATTATACAAGTCTCTGTTCCGAATTTGCCAGATGACTATCGCCTTTTCTGTGGTGATCTTGGGAATGAAGTGAATAATAATGTTCTTTCCAAGGCATTTGCTCGATTCCCCTCCTTCAATATCGCCAAGGTTAATGTTTGATCAAGAAATGGTAAATTGTTGAATGAAAATATATATATATTTATTAAAAAAATGGTAAATTGTTTCATGGAAAATGTTTGTTCAGGATTATGATTGGTTTTATATTTTCCCGTTTGAAAAAAATGGTAACTGTTTTGAACTTATAAGAAAACTAAAATAATAGCTCTAAAAATTGAAAATCGATAAGTGGGTGTCTCATTAAACCCTGAAAACTTCATTTGGGACAAAACCAGTTTTGGAAAAAAAAATACACACCACTATCAAAAGAGTTGAGAAAAAAAAACCGAAAACATTGAATAATTGAAGCTGAGACCAACCTCTAAACACTTGAGACAAGTCAATGTTGCAACCCCCTCTTATAATTCCCCGATTTTGCAAAGTTGAAAGACGATTTTGGACTATCCTTTCCACATTGTGTACCAGCTTGGTCATGGGAGTTGGGAATTGGAGTTGGGACTTTTTCTTATTCACGTTAACAGATGGCAGCAAAAGGGTTAGACCCCTCGAAGCATTTAGGAAAAGACACCTCCATCGATGTTCCATCTGAAAAAGAAGAGGCATCAAGGCTTTCAGGCTCCGACTCTGACATTGGTATTGCTACTCATGATCCTATGCCTGGCCATTTGATACAAACCCTCGGAATCACACATTGGATTTATGCTTTTTGGTTTTAAGGTTTTGGCTTGAAAGGGACTGATGGACGAAGATAAAGATGGATACGGAGTTTTGTCGTTGAATCACAACAACACACAAAATAAACAATTTAAATCACACAAGTTATCAATAAGCAAATCACACAAAACTTAAGGAATCTCACCAAAAGTTTAAAATGACAAGAACATCAAAGAGACAATTCTAAAACAAAACTAAACGTTTTACTTAATAATTTCGAAGAAGAGAGTTTTACAATGGAAACAAAAGAGAGCTTATATAGAGCTTATAATAATTTTAAAAAATCAATTCAAATATATGTTTAAAAAATTTAATAAAAAATTTTCATTTTTAAAATGTTACAGGAAACTCCAACAAATTTTCCTAAATGGCAAAAAATGAAGTTGAATTTAAAAACATAAGCAGAGAATAAGTAAAACATAAGTAAAATATAAGCAAAACATAAATAAAACATAAAATACAAAAATTAAAATTTGGTATATTATTCAACATTATCAGAGTAAAACTCATGTGACCATGCGTAATCTCAAATTGACTCGACGTTTTTTATTTTACTATTATTTGCACTTCCATTTATACTAATAAAAAATCATTTTGGGCTAAAAATTATTGACATCTATTTGTGTATAAAATCATTCGAAAAAAATTATAGTGATTCTTATTAAATTATAGTGATTATAGTGATTATAGTGATTCTTAAAAATTTTCCTAATATGTAAAACAATGAAGATGAAGTTAGGTGGCAGATTTGGTAGGGTAGCAGAATAAAGTGTCCAAAAGGAACAATTCCGATGGGGAAGATGGTTTCTCACAAGAACAGAACTACAGATTCTGAGGTTGGGGTAGAAATCACCTTCGGACATGAGGAAGTATACATATTAAATCCTTTCTTTTTTTTATTTTTCTAAAATATTTATCTGATGTGAATCAAACCATATCATACCAAAAAATTCATCATTCCAAGTTTTTTTTTATGAGGGATTAACCATCATTCATTCATTCCGAACTTGAAATAAGTTTTTTATTTGAACAGTATAAAAAGTTTTAACACTAAATTATTCGAATCAAACTCTGATTTTGTTCAACCAACCAAATTAACCAAAACTCCTTTAAAATTAATACTATTGATTAAATGTATAGGGAAAAAACACTCTTTAGATATACAAAAGTATATAATGTTAACTGAAACTTAATTAATATATTTTATTTTATCATAATATTTTTCGAAATCCAAACCGAAATAAAATTTGATTTTATTTGAAAATCTAATTTCCCAAAACCAAAATATCCGAATCTAACAATAACTTTTGTAATTTTTTTCCGGAATATAGTATGCTATATGATTTATGACCATCACATCAAACATTTATGGAACAAAGGCCACGATGAGTATGTGGCACCCGAAGGTATACAGTCTAGGCCAAATTTGGGTCGTTTTAGGTTCATATAAGAACAGTGACATAAACACCTAAAAAGTTTTAAAAATTTAGATCAACCTAAAAAGTTTGTTAAAATCAAAACTTGTTAATTAATATATACTAGTAGATATTGAGTTATGAACTAATGAGCTCATAAAAAGAAGGAAATTCATCACTATTCTGCTATTCGATCTTAATTAAAGGTACGTTTTATAAGAGATGTAAAACCAAAAAAGAATACGTATCATCATAAATAGTGTTTTAACAAAAAAAGATCAGAAATACTTTTTTTTATTTCTATGCATTTATTACAAGACTGGAATCGCTAATTATTTAGAAGGAATTGAGTTTGTACTACTTTTGACAAGGAATCCCTACATAAAGCTTCGCAGTGGTCATATGATATTTTTTCCATTTCTGCACCTACACAAACCCACATATTATATTATATTATATTTGTGTATAGATAATTAAAAATATATAGTAAAACATCATACCTATATTTAAAAAAATATTTGAAATAACACATATCCAACATATAAGTATTAAGTAGTTTAATTAAAAATAAAAGATCATAACCATCAAAGTCAAATATTTAAATTATTATCTTCTTTCGCATTATTAAAATATTTTAGTTTTGTCTTTAATAATTATGAGATATTTTATAAATTATTATCCAACACATAAGTATTAAGTAGTTTAATTAAAGATAAAAGATCATAACCATCAAATTCAAATATTTAAATTATTATCTTCTTTCGCATTATTAAAATATGTTAATTTTATTTTTAGTATTATGAGATATTTTATAACTTTAAATTAACTAAGAGTTTTTAAAAATATTTTTAAAATAATAAATCTAATATATATTCAATGTGTTGAGCTGTTGCAATCAGTCTTTTTTTCTCTTCCTGGTAGCAGAATGAATAGGAGATTTTCAAATTATTTATTTATTAAGTTTCTAAATTAAAAAAAATTTATATTATGTTTCTAAAACAGAAATTGACGTTTCTATAGTGTTTTCAAATTGTGATGGTTTAAAAACACGTTGCAAGAGTTTGCACCGCGTTTCCAAAAATTTTAGTTTCTGAAACAGAAAACAAACCTCGTACAAAAATTTCCATGTTACATAGATATATAGAAATATAACATTTTGTTTAAAGGAAATACAACAAACAAGTAAAAAAGCATGTCATCGACTATGAATACCCTTACAATATCAACAAACTTTGCTTGATAAAATTTCTATATAAAGTTATACCCCGAAACACAAAAACATATAAATTACAAATTCGGCATGTTTAGGTATTGCTTCTAAATGAGTCAATATCATTTTAAAATTACTAAATTAAATTTAAACATACCTTCGGAAAAAACTAAAAATTTAAACATACCTGAAGCCAAAACGTTATGGTTGGACGTCGAGACTGTAAATATTAGTACAAGAAAATAAAACCTCAAGAGCTTTTGTAATACCATAGTAACTTTTTTTTTATGAAACCTATTGATAGATAAAGATGTTTTTAATTTATACGTTCTTAGAGAGAGGCTCTATTAATATAGATGTTGGTCTTGAGAAATTTCTTTTACTATTAATATATATATATATATATATATCTTCTATATTTGTTAGAAAACATTCAATTTTTGACAGAAAAATCATTTGACATTAATTTGAATTTTTGCTTGTTTTATTTACTTAGTATGGATTACCGTTAAACATTCAAGTGCTCCAAGTGTTGTAGTTCCTCCATTAATTTGCCATCAAAACAAACATGGGATTGAAATAATTTTAACACTTGCAAATTTGCTATTTCAACAAAACTGTCACTTACAAGACTGATCTCCAGATTCAAGTAGATTAGTTTCCTCAATGTTTTCAGACCAACTGGTAACGATTTTAACCTTGTACGTGATAAATTGAGATATTTTAAGGAACTAAGTTAGAAATTTCTTCTGGTAATAAAATAAGATTCTAGTTAGCAGAAAGATCCAAGACCACAAGTTGTGGCATAAACCGGAAAAATCCAACTGAAATATCCACCAACTTGTTATTTGGGAGTAACAGGGTTGAAAGGTCGGGGCAGCTGGTACTGCATGATATCTTCCTAATCTTGGTACTCATTAAAGGCATACGTCTCATAATCTCCCAATTGATTTGCTTCGGTATCAAACATACTTGTGCACCAGATTTCACACAAGTTGTTTCTTGCTGGTTTTCCAAGTCAGACTCTATCCAAAGATCCATTTCACGTTTATCATCATGCATTTTAGCTTGGGTTTTGAATTCACAATCAATCAACAAATGTGCACGAACTAACAAGCCAATTATATCATAACCTTGGGTGGTACCTCCATCTTCATATCTATAGGCATTTATAAATCCTTTGCATATCCAGTATTTTATCAACTTCTCCTTCTCCATTTCAAAATCTTATGGAAACAAAGAATAATATAGGAAGCACAATTTGATTGCACTATCCTTTAAACTATCATAACTGAACTTCAAAATGGACAGAAGACTCATGGCCAGCCAAATTCAGAACATTAACCGCATGACGCCATTCGTGTACATCCTCTTTACATGCCATGGCTTTGCCAATGACGTTGAGTGCAAGTGGTAAGTCACAACATTTCTCAACAATCATTTTTGCAAATGTGGGAATATCCTGATGGCACTTTCATGTAAATCTCACATGAGAGACAAGAATAGCTTCAATGAAGGAGTCAAACGAAAACTAACATCATTTACAACCTAAATTCTATTTATTCTAAAAACTATAGAAAAATCAAACTCCATTTAACTCATCTTTTTGGTTAATCGAATATCTTGGAAGCCAAAGTTCTAATCGAGTTAGGATTAGGATCAATTAATAAAATATTAAACTTAGCTTTATTGAGTTTTAGGATAAGATAAGAATATATTCTCTATAGGATTTGGTGTTAGCAAAACCTATTATTATTAGGAATTAGAATAAAGTCTTCTCCCTATAAATATCATAAGCTTTTGTGTGCTTTGATATATCGAAAGTCATAAGGATTGTTTAGTTTTTGGTGAAGTTTTTCTAAACATTAATAAGAAGAGAGTTCTTGTTAATTCATCCTTGTGACAGAGATTGGTATCAGAGATTGGTATCAGAGATTGACGTGATCGATCGCAACTCAAGTTGGAGGCATGATCAAAACTTGACGTGAAGGTCAAGAAACCTTATCTCGACGAGAAGGTCAACATGGAGGAACGGAAGACGATCACCACTGCATCTAAGGGAAAGGATTCAACTCCTTCATCGGTTCAATTCCCTATACTGAACACCACAAACTACACCATTTGGGCCATGAGAATGAAGGTGGATTTAAAGGTTCTTAAAGTGTGGGAGATCATAGATCCATGGAATCCAGATGTTGACTAGAACGATATAGCGACGAACCTTCTTTTCCAATCCATACCCGAGACCTTGATCTTACAAATAGGAGAGCAAGACACGGAAAAAGGTATGTGGGAGGCAATCAAAACACGTCACATGGGAGCTGAACGTGTTAGAGAGGCACGTTTACAAAATATAAACTCAGAGTTTAATCGGTTAATGATGAAAAACACGGATACAATTGATAGCTTTGCGGGCAAGTTATCCAAATTTTCTTCAAAAGTGTCGCTCTAGGAGTACTTATTGAAAAAAGAAAAGCTTGTGAAGAAGTTTCTCAAAAGTCTACCACGGGATAAGTTCATTCACACCGTAGCCTCTCCTGAGCATATGTTTGACCTCAATTCAACTGGATACGAAGACATCATAGGAATATTGAAGGCGTATGAGGAACGTATTGGGGAAGATACACACAAAGAGAATCAAGAGAAACTTATGTGGGCAAACTCGAAGTCCCAAAACACACGTGGAGGTTTTGGCGGAGGATGTGTTAGAGGACGAGGAGGCGGACGTGCTAGACGTAGAGGAAGATGAAGAGGAACCTCGGACCAAAATCAAAACAAAGAATTGGTAGCAGAGGATAAACAAAAGAAAAACTACTCTAAAGTTATGTGCTATAGGTGTGATAAATTTTGTCACTTTGCAAAAACATGTGCCGAAAGGCCCTAAAGACAACAAGAAGCAAACTTAGATGAGACGCAAGTGGCGGATGAAGCATTATACTTACATGAAGTTGTGCTTCTAAACGAGGAAAAGGTGATGCCATAGAGATACGATGCCGAGACTGGAGAGAAAAGTACTTGGTACCTAGACAAAGGCGCTAGTAACCATATGACCGGTAACAAATCTTTCTTTTCGGTTCTAGATGATGAGATCATTGGAAGCGTGAGGTTTGGAGATGGCTCCAAGTGTAAAAATAGCTGGAAAGGGATCGATTGCTTTCGTATGTAAGGCCGGAGAACAAAAGTATCTTAAGGATATTTACTATATTTCCAATCTTAGACACAATATCTTGAGTCTTGGACAAGCAATATAGAATGGGTGTGAGGTTCGCATGAAAGAAGACTACTTGACGTTGTTTGATCCAAGTGGAAGAATACTGGTCCATGTAAAAAGAACTTCAAATCGTCTTTACAAGGAAAACATAAAGATAGGCGGATCGTTGTGTTTGCAAACTCGGACAAAGTTCAAAAAGATGAGGGAGCTAATTGGTGTTGAAGACCTCCATGATCCAAGTTCAAAGATTAAGGGGAAGAATGTTGGTTAATCGAAAAATTTGGAAGCCAAGGTTCTAATCGAGTTAGGATTAGGATCAATTAATAAAATATTAAACTTAGTCTTATCGAATTTTAGGATAAGATAAGAATAGATTCTCTATAGGATTTGGTGTTAGCAAAACCTATTATTATTAGGAATTAGAATAATGTCTTCTCCCTATAAATATCATAAGTTTTTGTGTGTTTTGATATTTCGAGAGTTATAAGGATTGTTTAGTTTTTGGTAAACTTTTTCTAAACATTAATAAGAAGAAAGTTCTTGTTAATTCATCCATATGACATAGAAACACCAAGACATCTTCAATTCCAGAAAAATCTAACTTGACATCAATTTTTTCGTTTCTCTATCTCACTACGAAGATGACGATGATGAATAAGAAAAGTTAGATTTTTTCTTTTACTAAAACAAAGAAATCTCGAGCTTCAACTTTATTTGTATATGCATATATATATATATATATTAGATAGTGGTCCGCGCTATGTAGCGTGGGAGAATGTTTATTTGATAAATTTGACCTAGTTAGATGGGAAAATCCGGCGAATCGAACCACCAGACTCACATATTTGTCAGTATCGTTCAAAAGTTTCGTGAAACGTCCGCGGAGAACGATGATTGTGTAGTATTAGTATAGATGGTCAACCACCAACTTTATATCTGTAAAATAATAAAAATTAGTGGAATTCTTCATGTAAGAGGTCGTACTATGAAAAGAAAATAATAGGAAGATTTGGAAACGACGATGGTATAACGGTTTCTGAAGAAACAACCGATGAATCTAAAAGATATGGTTCAACCGAGTCTAAGGCATATAGGGAAGATGAATCCAAATGATAAGTTGTTTAAATTCAGTTTTACATTTAACTTGTTTATATGAATATTATTAATTTTACTTTCAAATTGATTTTAATGTTAAGTTTAATATGAAAGTTAATTTTATTTTTTATTCTTATAATAATATCAGTTTCGAAATGAATCAAACTTTTAATTTTTTTTGTTTTTATTATAATTTTGATTGGTTAACATAATATCGTATAATATAATTTCAAATCTTAATTTTCTGATTGGATAATAATTTTTAAAATTTAATTTTATATTTTTCGTTTATATTTATTAGGAGAGAAAGAAAATAAGTTTTATTTTTCGAAACTAATAATTATTTAAAATATTCTGTTTGAATTTTTTTAATGAATTTAAAAAAAAAAATTAATTTTCGTTTATATTTATATTAATTTTAAATTATTTAAAGATGTTTATGTTAATTTTAATATAAAAGTTAATTTTATTTTTAATTCTTATATTAATATCAATTTTAAAATGAATCACACTTTTAATTTTTTTTAATTATAATTTTAATTGGTTAATATAATATCGTATAATATAATTTCAAATCTTACTTTTTTGATTGGATAACAATTGTTAAAATTTAATTTTATATTTTTTGTTTATATTTATTAGGAGAGAGAGAAAATAAGTTTAATTTTTTTGAAACTAATAATTATTTAAAAGATTATGTTTGGAGTTTTTTATTGAATTTTTTAAAATTAATTTAAATTTTTGTTTATATTTATTAGGAGAGAAAAAATAAGTTTTATTTTTTAGAAACTAATAATTATTTTTAAAAATATGTTTGAATTTTTTATTGGATTTTGGTTGCATAAATTTTTTGATTTTTTTTTTTCTAGAGATTGATTTGTATGGTTATAAATATATAAAAATACAATAACAATAAATATAATATAATACGTAATAGGTGGTTAAATTGCATTTATAATTGAGTAAATAATATATAGTAGATATATAATGTTTGCAATTATAACAAAAATGTTGTCGCTCAATTGCTAACGAGTCCGCATCTTGTGCAAGAGGTCATGATTTGATTTTTGGATTGTTAATATTTGATCTCAATTTAAAAAAACAATTACAGTTATTTAGTTCACGTGTCATTCCAGTTAGCATCCGCTAATGGTGCACCAAGGACATATGTGTATTTATTATGAACACAATCAAATTGCTTTACCAATTAAGATATAGCCACGTGGCAAGGCTAACCCAAATGATGATAACAGCAGGCCATCATTATTGGGCTTTGGCGCTCGGTTTATATTGAGTTCTTTTGTTATTTAAAATTACCTTGTCCAAACACTTAAGCTTGGGCTGAGCTTATTTCTCCTGCTTTATTGAAACTCTTTTTCAAAAAAATAACAAAAAAAATATGGTTTCCGGTTCGTTCAGTCGGCAATCGGTACAATCAAATTGCTTTACCAATTAAATGTAGCCACGTGGCACAGCTTAACCCAAATCGTAGTGGTCGCCATGTAAACAGCAGAATAATAGGGCCCCACATAATTAGAAAAGGGTCCACAATAATCATTCGAACGCAGCGTTTCATAATTTTCATCTCCTTTCTCCTCAGCATATAAATTCCTCTTTCATCATTTTGATCAGATCCACCCAAAAAAAAGTGAGAAAGTCAACACAGAGAAAGCTTCTAAACGATGCCGTACTACACAAACGACGAGAATGACGTCGATGATTTCGATGAGTTTGATCCAACGCCGTACAGTGGTGGTTACGATATCACCGTGATCTACGGCCGTCCGATTCCACCTTCCGATGAGACTTGTTACCCTCTTTCATCGGCCGCCGATGATGATTTTGAATACGAGACTCCTGAATTTTCTCAGATCCATGAGCCTTCTGCTTACGGAGATGAAGCTCTTAACACCGAGTACAGTAGCTATTCCCGACCCAAGCCTCGACCCGCATTTCGACCCGATTCAGGTGGAGGTGGACATGTTCAAGGTGAGAGACCTAATCCTGGTTATGGATCTGAATCCGGTTATGGTCGTAAACCGGAATCTGAGTATGGATCCGGTTATGGTGGTCAGACGGAGGTGGAATATGGTAGGAGACCTGAACAGAGTTATGGATCTGGATATGGTGGTAGAACTGAGAATGAATCGGAGTATGGATCTGGTGGAAGAACTGAGGTTGAGTATGGTCGGAGACCTGAATCAGGACTTGGATCCGGTTATGGTGGAAGATCGGAGACTGAGACCGGTTATGGATCCGGTTATGAAAAGAAACCAAGCTTCGGTGAAGAAGAGAGGAGTGAGTATGAACGTAAGCCTAGTTATGGAAGGTCTGAGGAACAAGAGGAAGGTTACAGAAGGCCTAACTATGGAAGATCTGAAGATCAGGAGGAAGGTTACAGGAACCCTAGCTATGGAAGGTCTGAGGAAGAAGTGGAAGGTTATAGGAAACCTAGCTATGGAAGATCTGAGAATCAGGAGGAAGGTTATAGGAACCCTAGCTATGGAAGATCAGAGGAACAGGTGGAGAGTTACATTAGGCCTAGCTATGGAAGGTCTGAGGAAGAGGAGGAAGGAAGTTACAGGAAGCCTAGCTATGGTCGTCGCAATGATGATGATGATGATGATGATGGTGAGCAGCGTAGGAACCGTTCTGGTGATGATGAGGAAGGGAGCTATGGCCGTAAAAAATATGTAAGTTGAACAAAATTAACATTTCGTTTGGTGAATTTTGGATAGTGTGCATCTTAGATTATGTGGAAAACATGTTTGATTTATACATTGTTGATCATAGTGTAGTGTTATCTCCATTGAACTAAAGTTTATACCTTTATGGTGATTTCTTTTTATTTATGATCTATCCATCTATGAACATCCATTAAGAAGAACCCTGTTTTAAAGTCTATGTTTTGAATACATGTCAACAATTATATCTCTGAAATGGATTTGCTTGAGTTTGCTTGAATCAGAAGTTAGTTCTAGGATCCCATTTGAGTTCCCAAGTTCAGTATTTGATTGTAATTTGACTCAAAATTTTGTTGAGTATTACAGATGATATAGTATTTGCTTAATCCAAATCATCTGTGTTTAAAAATTTGCAGGGTGGCAATGACTCTGATGAAGATGAGGAGAAGAAGCAGCACCGTTACAAGCATCACCACCAGAGGCGTCGTGATGAAGACGATGATTAAACCGTCTCAATGCTAAGAGAGTGTAATGAGAAAGTGCGTTTCCTTAGCTTCTAATATCTTATATTAAATAAAGAGCTAACTCACATATCTTTCTACTTAATATCTTCAACGTTGGTGTTGTGTTTGTTTGAAATCTCTATCATTACTACAGAGTCTTCAGTTTGTGTTGGTTCTTAATAAGACCTTGAAGTGGTATTGGGTCACCATGTAACTGTTGCTACTCTGTTTCATTATCTATGAATTGTTTTTGTGTTATGATATACTTTTATCTCCTTTGATGAAATGTTGGTTTTGTGACAAAATTTAAAAGGATCTCGGATTTGCATTCTAACCTTTTCAAAATTTCAAGTAACAAAATTAAACACTATTATTTCCACCAAATCAAACAGAAAAAAATGTAATACAAATATAAGCAACCCACTTTTGGGTTTCTCTCATTTCTTTTTATTCTACTAGATTAAATATTAACGAAAAATAAATTCACACTCTAAATAAATCAAACTCACAAACAAGTTAGCCATAAAACTTACTAACCATCACCAGTTAACAGCAGAGCATACCCTACGAATTTCTCCATTTACACCAGTCTTCACACCAATATTGCTCATCTGAACCATCGACCTCGCAAACTGAACATTGAAGTTGCCTCTAGAAGCATGAACTCTTGCACTATGGATCCCGTGGCTGGACTAGTCCAAAGAACATGATCGGGTTGTAGAATTCCTCTGCCACGGCTGAGATTGTTGAAGAAAGATGTGTCAAAAGTCTCCACTTCCGGCGTCAAGATCTACGCGCCTTGATGCGTCACCATTTGGGGACAAAGTTGTTCAAGCTGTGATACGAATGTTTGGTCCATGGTTGGATCGGCTGTGTTTCCGGTCGTGTGTCCTCCTATTTAAATCATATATTCATATTCAATTTGATTATAATTATATAATAAAACCGAAAAAAGGAAAAACCCAACTGAAACTTAATTTTCTTGAAAATCAAGAGATGATGGTTATTTATTTAGTTTTTTTTCTTTCTACTAATTTTTTTTTTTTAATAATTAGGAGATTCATAGTTCGTGGAACAGAGCTTAGGCCATATTAAATTAACTCTTTTTTAGAGAAAAACTTTTCCTAACACGAATTAAACTTGTGACCTTCGATCCACAAAATGTTACCACTAATGCAACTGCACGTTGGTTTTTTCTACTAATTTCTAATTAGATTATTACAACACATCGATATATTTTTTTCAACAATCAATATTCAATTTATTACATTATATGGTTATCGATATTCAAATCCAAATCTAAGTACGAGTGAGAAGATGAGCCCTGTAGTGGGTGCACAACCCTAATTACTAAAATGAAGCAGAATGTAAACATATCTTTTTTAACGTCTTCTAAACATATATATTCTAATCTTTAAACAGTGATCTATGTGAAATATAATTTATGTTTGTGTTAACAGGAAGAATATTAGGCCAAAACTCCGACTAATCCTTCGAAATCCATAGAAATTCGAGTTTGCTTGCCCATTAAAAATGTCTATAGGGGTGGCCAAAAATTATTGAAATTTGCACTTGATATATGTGAATCTTGAATTTTGTAAAATTACTGACCAACTAGGGCGACGAGATCGCGAGTGTTGAGGCCGAAAGCGGCGAATTTCCTTTGGTGATTGGCGACGGAGTCACTTGGAGAGGGAAGGTTGTTAACGTTCGTTGCCAAGGAAACTCGTCCATCTCTACGCCCTGTTGGGACTTGCCAGCTTTGTCTTTTGTCTACATGCCATATAAACGTTAATTACTCTCCATCTGTTTCGTTTTCTTAAAAATGATTTGAGTAAATGAACTAAGATGAAAATTTTGAATAATTTATCTTTATATTTTTTTCATAAATCCTTTTGACCAGAATTATTTTTGATATTATATATTTATATATAATTAAGTAATATTTGTTGTCAACTTAATATGTAATTAAGTAATATAGTCTTAAATGTTGCATAGAAAATAAGAATTAAAAAATACAATATGAAACAATAGTAGAACGATAAAAGCCTAAAATGTTTATGCAAGAAACAACAAAACGGAGGGAGTATTTCGTAGATCGATGTTTGATTAAAATATCTTTTGTTTCAAATATCATTTTTCAAATGCCAAAATTGGTTATATCATGAACTAAATATTTTCTTTTAATATTAACAAAAAAACGTGCTTTCTTTTAAATGCATTTACAACTTTTAGTATTTTAAACCTACTAACAAACGGGGAAAACATATCATCATTGTAAAATTACTTTGAGAAAAGAAATGAGCCACTTTTTGATATTTTCTTAATTTATAAGTAAAGGCAAACGCGAAAGTTGGCATTTAAAACAATCGAAAATTTGAGACGATATAGTTTTTCCCTAGCTATATGCATAAATATTTGTATTAGTATACTCATGAGAGCTATAGAATCACGAGCCGCTAAGGCTAAAATATCAGCACAAGAGACAACACCAGGACATGCCACCTCGAGTTGCTTCTTGGCATCGTCAATGACCTCAAAACCACGAAGGTTAAAGTTTGCACCAGCGGTTCTTTCAAAGTTATGTCCTGATAAAAGCAATGAACCATCACAACCCTGGACAAAGCAATCATGGAAATGCATTCTCAGTAACCCAGGTGAAATCTTAGGATCTAAACCGAAATGAGATGTCACAGTGGTCCGAATAATAGTCTCAGCATTGGGGCACGTGGTTGAGTAGAAACCTATTAGAGCCTTAAGACCCAAAAGCATTAGAGAGTCAACAAGTTCAACGTAAGTACATATGGTTTAAGGTTTCAACCTAGATATATATATATATATATATATTATGATATTGAGAACATTGGATTGTATCTTTGGAGTTGTTGATTGTGCAACTCTTTTCTCCATCTTTTTTGAAATATCAATCAAACAATATATAATTTTTGGTGTTCTAAACTTAATCTTCTCATTTTCTTTATTTCCCTTTCTTGATTTGCTATCATAATAATGCTCATTTGGGCTTGTATCTATTCTTGGTTTAGAAATATCTACAAACCCAACCCTCGTACCTTGACCATTAACTGCGATGAGACAGCTAAGAAAGACTATGAACGAGCATAATGATTGGACCAAACCCATATTGTTTTTCTTCTGTTGTTTTGTGTTTTGAAAAGATCCCAAGTGTGTTGTATATTGAGTAAATAGAGTTTGTTTAGGGACGTAATGCTACAATGAACTTAATTGAAAATTTTAATTCTCAAATAACCTTACTTATTCTACATAATCTTCTTTTATTTCTAAACCCAATATACCCTCAAATATAATATTAATAAACTCAAACATCTATTAAAATATTAATAAAGCAATAAAATATATTTTTGTTTTTAAATATTATAAAAAATAGGAGATAGAAAGTGGTTGGGATGTTGGATCTTTTAATACTGGGATCCACATTTTTTAATTATTTAACCTTCCTATGAGGTGGTAGTTGACCCTTTTTCTTATTTTTTCTCTATTTCTTCTTTGCAAACATTCACCATTTTTGTGACTTTTGTACCTGCGATTTTTATCATTTTTTTGCGCGGATCTAGATGTTCCTACGCTCCATCTTCTTTCTTTACGAGGTATTAATCTTGATTTTTATTATTTGGGGATTAAGTGGGTTGATGATTTTGACTAAAGATTTTGATAAACAAAGAGCATATGTATATATTAAACTTGAATGTGTACTATAACAGAGTTTATCATTAAATTGTAAAGATTATAATTGTTAATTCAGAGTGAAATCGTGGGTAGAGGTTTTTGACTCAAGATTTGGATAAACGAAAAGTATATGTAGATAGTTAAGTTGAGTGTGAAGGCTAATATGGTTTATAGCTTTTGATTTGTTTTTTTTTCACCAATATGGTTTATAGTTAAAATTCAAGGATTATAATAGTAAAATAAAAGTGAAATAGGGAAAGAAAAGTTAGGAAGTACAGAGGTACAACTGGGTATAAGTAGGTATAATTGGGTATAATTAGGTATAACTGGGTATAAGTAGGTATAACTGGGTACAATTAGGTATAACTGGGTACAATTAGGTATAATTGGGTATAATTAGGTATAACTGGGTATAAGTAGGTATAACTGGGCCTAATTATTTTTTTTGCAGACGAAAGTGACTGTGAAATGGGAAGCATGATTGTTTATTTTGATTATGGAGGATGTTATGTGGATGATGGAGATGAGATACAATGGAATTGGAAAGAAGCTCAATTGTATACTTTAGTTATAAAGGGATCTATAGAGGAGGTGACTTATACGGTGTTGGTTGATAGAATCTACAAGAAGATTATGGTAGATAAATCAACAATGAAACTAAGGTTAAGTTATAGTCCATCGGTAGCAGGTCCTCAGCGGCCATCATATATCGTAGATGATGATGATGTGTTAGGATATCTTCTGAGTGTTAACAAAGATCAGTGTAGATGCGTGTTGCATGTGGAGGTCATTGACAGTGTTGAAGAAAACCAGAGTGTGGGGAAAGTATCAAGAATGTATTGTGAAAGTAATGATTATACATCACGCAAAGAGCTTGCAAGTGATGGTAGGGGAAAATGTGGACCGGTAGAAGATGGTGTAAATGAGGGGATTGACGATGATGGTCTAAATGAGGGGATTGGCGATGCTGTCGACATTGAAGATGGTGTAAATGCGAGGGTAGCATATGATGATCTTAACCTTATAGAAGTTATACAACCGGAAGATATTGTTGAAAACATTGAATGGGAAGATGGGATTGGGTTGACGATAGGTCAAGAATTTCGAAGTAAACAAGATTTCCAAGAGTTAGTCGAGAACGCAATGCATCAGAATTGTTTTGAGAGCAACTACATTGTATGTCTTAAAATGTTGTGAAGAAAATTGTAAATGGTCAGTACGAGTTGCAAAGTCAAAGACTTCGTCTTACTTCTTAGTTAGAACTTACAATAAAGTCCATATATGCTCACGCGCAAGCTCTAGTACAAGCAGACAAAAAAGAAGAGTTTCACCAAGGTTAGTTGCATCAATTTTGCGTGATGATTACCCCGGAGTGTTTGAGATGCCAACTCCAAAAAATATCATGGGTCTTGTTCAAGGAAGAGTTGGGGTTGAGGTCTCATATGTCACAGCTTGGAGAGGGAAACAAAAGACGGCTAGTGATGTACGTGGTAGTCCGGAAGAAAGTTTTTTTATGTTGCCATCGTACTTACACATGCTCGAGAGGGTTCATCCGGACACGATGACACGGCTAGAAGTAGATGATCATAATCGGTTTAAGTACCTATTTTTTGCCCTAGGAGCTTGCATTGAGGGTTTTGCGGCCATGAGGAAAGTGATCATTATAGACGGGACACACCTAAAAACAACCCATGGAGGAGTGCTTGTTGTTGCTTCAGCTCAAGACCCTGAACGTCACCATTATCCCATTGCTTTTGGTATCGTTGATGGGGAGAAAGATGATAGTTGGAGATGGTTTCTAGAAACATTGAAAACAACAATCCCGAATGATGAAGAACTTGTGATTGTATCTGATAGACATCAAAGTATTATCAAGATAGTGGGTGAGGTCTACCCGAAGGCGAAGCATGGGTATTGTATTTATCATTTGTCATGCAATGTGAAAGGACGTGTCAACTGTTCTCAGAAATCTGATGCTGCCGAGAAATTTAGAGAAATCGCAAAGGTGTACACAGAAAGCGAGTTCATGCCCATGTATACAGATTTTAGATCTCGGTGGCCTGTTGCAGCTGTGTATCTAGATGAAAGTGTCGATGAGACCAGATGGGCAAGATGTCTTTTTCCTGGTGAAAGGTACAACATCGACACAACTAATTGCGTGGAATATTTAAACAATGTTTTTAAAAAAGCGAGGAGTTATTCTTTGTTGCCCATGGTTGATGTGATAATTTCAAAAATTGCCGAATGGTTTAACAAACATAGGCAGAGTGCTGCGAATGTCCTAATGTGGCAGAAACTTGTTCCGAGTGTTGAAAGGGAACTTCACAAGAGAGTTGCAAAAGCCAAGATGTTAACGGTTATCGAGCTAAACAGCTTCCACCTTGAGTATAACGTGTTTGGGCGTGATGGTAAGACCTATTTGGTTAATTTAAGGAACGGCACTTGCTCATGCATGTACTTTGATATAGATAGATACCCATGTGTGCATGCTATTGCCGCTAACAGTCTGTATGAGAGACAAACAATAATTGATTCACAGGTGCATCTATTGGCTTCAAAATATTTTTTAGTTGAGATGTGGTCTTTGGCATATAGTAACACGATTTATACTGTGCCGCATATGTCTGATTGGATTATCCCTGAAGAAATAGCAGCTCAACTTGTGTTCCCTCCCCCGCATAAGAAAAAGATAGGAAGGAAAAAAGTGACGAGGTTCCCTTCAGTTGGCGAATTTCGTCGGGGTCAAACTTCAAGGAATACTATGTAATTTGATTTGGGTGCAACTAGTTTTAATTCATGTACAATTTGGTATGAATTGTTTTCATTCATGTAAACTTGGTATGACTTGTTTTAATTCATGTACAACTAGGTATGACTTGTTTTAATTTAATTTGTTCTCATATGAAACATGTCCATCATCTACCATAGACTCTTATGGTCACTTTGTGGATTCTTGTTTATTTTGTAAGTAAAACAAGTAAACTGCATTTATTCTGAAAAATTTTTATATGAATATGAGGGCTCTATATACAGTTTTCAAAATTTTCTAAGTTCACCTAAATACTTTTAATTTAGTTATCGGTTTAACTAATTTTACCAATTTCGAAAAAACCATTTTTGGGTCAATTGGTCACTTAGAGCCGTCATTTTTGTTTAACTAGTCTAAAAAACAATATTTTAACAAGAATAATGGCGCTATATGAATATGACGACTCAAGTGGATATTAAAATATTAATTTAATTGGTGACTAAAGAATATATATTATATATTATTCCTTTGATTAAAGTTTGACGGCTTACTATTCTTTTTATCCTTAAAATAATATTCTTTCAACATCAGAAATATTTTTTCAACTTCCAAAATATTGATCCAACATCAGACATATTTTTTTAACATCAGTACCTGCATGAAATTTTTCAAACATCCAAAATATTTTTCAAACTTGCAAAAAAATATTTTCAAACTTCTTTCCCCTTGCCTTTGTCTTCTTTCCCCGTGCCTTTGTTAGGCTGAGCGTAAGGAGAGACCACGAACTTTGAAGGTTTTCGCACCCTCTTCCTAGCGCACATCTTAAACTTATGTCCACTTCCTGGAGTTTTGGGTATTGGTGGCATATTCACTCCATAACCACCAATATGAATGTATCCTTCCTCGTCTACCTCACCGGAATCCAAATACTCTCTTCTTGTGCGTTTCTGTGTAGGTGTAGCTCTTGTTGTATCATGTGGAATACTCTGTTCTTCTTGCCTTTCTGTTTCTCGTTCTTCTTCCCTTTCTCCATCTCCTTCTACTTGCCTTTCCCCATCTCCTTCTTCTTCCCTTTCTCCTTTTCGTTCTTCTTACTTTTCCCCATCTCCTTCTTCTTGCCTTTCTCCCTCTCATTCTTCTTACCTTTCTCCTCCTCGTTCTTCTTCCCTTTCTCCTTATTGGTCTTTTTCCCTTTCTCCTTCTCGGCCTTCAGCCGCACTTGATCCGCCTGTCTCAAAAACACCTACATAAAAATCCATAATGCAATTACCAAGAAGTCACAAAATACTGCAATTACCAATTAAAGAGAAGTCTCAAAATACTGCAATTACCAATTACCAAGAAGTCTCATAAAAATCCATATTCAAAAATCAAACCTTGTCGACATGAACTCTCATAGCATCTTCTCGCTGAGAAATGGTCAAAATCAGCAAATTGTTGATGCTCTCTAGCACTCCTTTGCTCCTCCATAAAGTCTTCAACAACTTTCAGCCTACTGCTCAAGCCTTCAATCTCTGTCGTCAGACGTGCAAACCCATCAACAATTTCCTTCTTCATCGTCTCCTCAAGCTGCTTCAATTCGTTATGGACGTTCTCAGGGTTCCTGCTCTGGGTTGGCGTCTGGACGTTCTCATGGTTCCTGGTCCGGGTTGACGTTTGGACGTTCTCAGGGTTCTTCCTCCGAGCTGGTGATTGCATGTTCTCTAGCTCTCTAGATTGGACATCTACCATGTACAAGTCCTCCCAGAAGATTTTCTTCTCCTCGACAACTAGTTTCCTGTTCCACTCATCAACTCCTGTGTCCTCTCGATCATCGTCATCCCTCAGCTCAGCATCAGCCCATTGTGCACCCATGATACTCATCATAAGATCTTGTTCACTATCCTCAGGGATCATTAGATTAAAAATATCCTGCAAGTAAACCAATTGGTATGAGAGTGTGTGTAAAAAATATCCTTACACTCAGCTAACAAATAATTAGAGAAATACCTTGGTGTCTCCAAGCTTATAGTGAATTTCTTCCAAGCGCATCCTTTTATACATCGTCTCTTTAAACTTCTCCTTGCACATCCTTGGACAAGCTTTGTCTCCGTTTTCCACGGGTTCTCTAAAGGCCATCTTCAATGCTGGTATGCACTCAAAGGCCAAAATCTACACATAAATTAAATCAAATATCAGTAAATCCTAATTAAACAAAACCAGTTGAACCTAGTTAAACCTAGGTGAACCTAGTTAAACCTACTTAAACCTAGTTAAACCTACTTAAACCTAGGTGAACCTATTTAAACCTAGGTGAACCTATTTAAACCTAGGTGAACCTATTTAAACCTAGGTGAACCTAGTTAAACCCAATTAGTTAAACTTAGGTGAACCTAGTTAAACCTACTTATACCTAGGTGAACCTAGTTAAACCTTCTTAAACCGTTTTACCATAACCTACTAAAAATGATTATTTAAAAAGATTGAGTGGTCGATTACCTCCAACGGCAATATGAATCCGGGGAATGTCCAGCTTACTTGTACCGACCCTTTGAAACGATTAAACATGTGGTCCACCTCCTTAATACAATCATCAAATGTAAAATGTCCCCAAGGGAACGTTTTACATACTTCGAGGTCATCGACCACTCGAAGAATAAAGCGCTCAATGTTGCCTCCAACCATCTTTGACCTTCCCCGTATCACCGTCGAGAGGAAGTACAACACCGCCATTTTGAGCCTATCATTTCCAGACTCCATTCCCATCAACTTCTCCAAAACATCCTTAACCTTCACCTTATCGGTTCCAAATTGCCTTTGCAGAAATTCCATGCTTCCCATCGACTCATACCCTTTTGGGTAATGAATGCAACTCAATCATGAGATTGTGCCGTGTTCCCTAATAGAATATATAATAGGAACACCATTCACAACAAACCAAACTTGCTTCTTCTTATCCGTTTGGACCGTCCTTAGAAACAACATCCACATCCCCTTTACCTTCCGATTTCTTTGCCTCTCCATGTGAAACAGATGCTTGAATTGAGGGTGCTCCCTGAACCACTCCAACTCCACTGGTTTAAGCTTATCCTCAAGCATATTCAAAATCTTGTAAGTGTCGCATCTTGTTTGCAAATGACATTGTTTTGCATATTCTTTATGCTCAATATAAAATCTATTAGGCTTCATTGCACCATCTACAACATGCTACATTCAGATCAAAAAACAAGATTTTCAAACCACTTCCTCAAATATCTACTTACAATTCCTAGTGTACCTAATAATACCCAATATTACTAAAATTTAAATTTTATTTTCCTTACCGCCTGATGAAGTTCATGGGTTTGTGATCGATGTGAGGGTTGTTCCGGTGGTGGGGACGGCTGCAGCGGCGGAGAAGGCCTAGGTGGCGGAGAAGGATGCGGTGGTGAAGAAGGTTCCGGTGGTGAGGAAGGTTCACCACCGCGGCGTCGGCGTTTCACGGCGGAGGCAGGGCTTTCTGCCATAGGGGCCCCTTTTCGAGTCCGACTCTTTCCTCCTCCTCTAGTCTTTGGTGCCATTCTCATCCTACATAGACAAAATCAATTCAACAATTCACAAAACTCAATATTTACTCACAATTTTTGAAACTCAAAGCTTACAAGTTTCAGCTTACAAGTTTCAGGGTTTCAAGGTTTCAGGATTCCGGTCAAGACTAAATCGGCGGCGGAGCAGCGGCGGCGGACGAACGATCTGATTTCTGGCAATTTGGAGGAGCAAACCCTAGCTGCGATTTTCTCTATTTTGGGATCAGATGGGATAGCGGAACTCGAAGAAAAGGATAAGAGAAGAGATTTGCGAGGATTTTTGGGTTCTGGGTAGTTGATTTGAATCTCTAAGATTTCTGGGATTTTTCTGTGTTTTTCGTAGATGTTTTTCGCGACAAAGAAAGAAGGAAGGTGGGATCCGATTTTTGTGGAAAATGGATCCGAATCGGGTGGAGAATTCACAAATTGGATGGGCAAATCAGACCTAAATCGCAAATTATAGGCCCAAATCAGACCCAACTCGCAGATCCATGGTATTTTTGTAAATAAGTTCAATTTCCTTATTTTATTTGTCTTTTTACTCTTTTAACCATTTAAATTAAATTGGAATAAAAATCAAAATTAAGAAGAAATTATTTTAAAATTGAATTTTCCAATTAAGGTCATTCCAGCAATTGATTCTTTATTTAGATACATCTAAATTAAATTGGAATGAAAATTAAAATTAAGAGAAAGTTATTTCAAAATTGAATTTTCTAATTAAGATCAGCAATTAATTCTTTGTTTAGATGAATGGGAATTGATACGAGAACGCAAGTAACTTATAGTGGGATTGAGAAGTCAAAGGGTGACGTTGAAGTCAACGAAATTGTCTACAGCGATGATGTCATGGGAACAAAACGACAACGTTGTGAGCAATTCCAAAATAAAAAAGCGCGTTTTGTAGTTGGTCATGATCAAAACGTGCTTTTTAAAGTTATATATAAGTATTACATTTTAAAATATTTATTAAACCTCATGCATCATGTATAGAACATAAACCCAATCAAACCCAAATTCCATATGTTTACGGCAACCAGAGAGGTTCATATATATACATATATATATATATATATGTATAATGAGTAGAAGAATTGGAACTTTGAGGATTGCCACAAATCAACTCTATTTTTTCAACTTTTTGATGAGATTAATATAAAAAATTTTAGTTTTGGTGTTTTTAATTTAATCTTCTTCTTTTTATTTTCTTTTGCACAATAAAATTCTTAATGAGCTATTTTGTTTCTAATATAGATTTCAATCTCAATAAGCTCATTTGAACATAAATCTATTAATCTTCTTATTTTAAAATCTCAACTTTAGGTTTCGTCAATCTCATCTCTCTTCCTCTTGTTCCTCTTTGAATCCAACCCAATCTCCAAATTCGTCTCTTTCTCAACACCATCAAGTCAGAGTCTGAAATTGGAGATTTCTTCTTCACGGGCAAAAAATTTTCTTCTTCTTCTTCAACTTTTCGTTTCTTGGCATTCGAATCTTCGTTATCTTTTTTTGCCGTTTGTTGTTTTCGTCGGAAAGGGTTATCATCGGAGAAGAGACTCGAGAAAAAAAAGAGCTTTCTCCTTCAGCAACATCACCGGAGAAGAGAGTGGAGAAGATCCCTGATTGAAATCCTGTCTCCTTGGTTTTCTTCTTCCCGATCCTCGTTCGATTTCAATGAGAAGAGAGGTCGAGAGAGATTGGCCATTATCGATTCAAAGAAATCCAGGAAAGGAGCCATTTTGCTGAAGCAAATCAATGAGAAAGCTTCAAGTGCTCATGCTTATGGTGTTAAGGACGATGGAGACTGGTGGGTCGCTAGAAAGTTTGGATTTTTTAGGGTTTGAAGATTCAGAAAAAAAAAATCAAAATTCTGGTCACGTGATGAACATGAATAGATCCATTTTCCGGTTTTGATTTTGAGTTATCTGGAGAATATCGAAGAACAGAACAGTAATCTTCATTCCAGAAATGCCTACTTTTGTTAGTGTAAGAGAAGATGATCCTCTGTTGAAGGACTTGAGAGAGAACAAGCAGAGTTTCAGGAGAAATGTGGTATCTTTGGTTACTGGGTTGAAAGAAGCGAGGAACTGTCTCTCGGAACAGGAGCGTTCGTGTTCACAAGAAGCCATGTCGAGGCACGAAGCTGAAACAAGAGTTAAAGAGAATGGAAGATAAAATGCTTAAACTTGCTTGTAGCAACACAGGCAACTGCAGAGGCAAGTGCTTTGTCGGCTGAATCAGCTCAGTCTCAGTGTAGAGTGCTTTCGAAACAATTGCAAGAGAGGACCGGTTCCTTGAAAGAGCATGAGGACCAAGTAACTAGACTTGGTGAGCAGCTAAAGAATCTACAAAAGGAGCTGCCAGCTAGAGAATCTTCACAGAAGCAGCTAAGAGATGAGGTTTTGAAAGTTGAAGGTGACATTATACGGGCAGTATCAGCTGTCAAGAAAAAAAAAGGAATTAGAAGATCAGGTGGAGAATCAAAGGATAATTGATCAGGAGCTTAAGAAGAAGGTGGAGAATCAAAAGAACAATTGTTTTCTTGTCTCCACAGCGAATTGGGATATCCGTCTACATCTTCATGTAGTGACAGCACAGAGCGTGGATCACAGAGTTAGCTTCGAGAGAGTATAGCTTCTTTCCCTTAGCCAAATCCCAAAGCAAAACCACACCACCTCGGAGCTCCAGGAGAGCAGCAGTCAGTAGCCATTGCTGAGCAAACTGAGAAATCTTTTCTTAAGCAGCCCAAGGTCTTCCTCGTGAAGCCATTGAAAGAGCTTACATTGACAGGAAATGTCCATTCACTGGAACTGTTTTGACAAGAGGTAATGCGCTTAAACCTTCTTCGTAGGCTGAACAAGAGATAATGCTGCATTGGGTTAGACTTATAGGTTTGGAATCAAGAAGTTAGGATGAAATATATTGTTTTGGTGGTTTATGATAGACTTATAGGGAAAATGAGAATGATCATTGTGGTTGTTTCAAATTCAAGAATAGCATGGGAGCACCTCTGAGAGAGTGGAAAACTCTACAAGTGTTTACCCAAATCTGAAAATTGGGAATACCTCTGAGAGAGCGATAATAACTCTACAAGTATCATTCCAAAATTGAGAAGACAAAGGTCAAACATACCTCTCAGAGAGAGTTCATAAAACTCTACAAGTATAGATCTCACATGGGATCAAATATCTCTACAATGAAGTTTGAAGTTCTACTACGTCTCCTTATAGTCTGCAAGTGCTTGATGTTGTTTTTTTTTTCTGTGCATTCAAACTTAGCCCTGGTGTTTTCACACCCGTTGCTAAGTTTGCGGGGGAGTATTAGAGCATAAGCCCAATCAAGCCCATACCTCATATGCTTAGGGTTTCAACAAGAGAGGTTCATATATATATATATATATATATTTGTGTAATGAGTAGAAGAGTTGTAATTTTGAGGGTTGCCACAAAGCAACTCTCCTTCTTCAACTTTTTGATGAGATTAATATAAAAATCTTTAGCTTTGGTATTCTTAATTTAATCTTCTTCTCTTTATTTTTATTTGCACAATAAAACTCTTAATGAGCTATTTTGTTTCTAATATAGATTTCAATCTCAATAAACTTATTTGAGCATAAATCTATTAATCTACTTATTTTAGAATCTGTTCAGTAAATACACATATAATGTTTTATTTAACATATTATACAATTCAATATGTATTATAATAATGAATTAAATAAAATAACAATTGTGATACAATATGTAATGTTGAGTTATCTATTTTTTAACGTGGTAAAATATATATAACATCGTATAAGTATGGATAACTATATACGTAACAAGTTATCTATACTCTTAACATGTTAAAATACTTATTTTGTTTTTATTTCACATGGTAACAAATATATTAGGAATTCTGTATTTAGCAACATGTTAAAACAATTATACTCGTTTGTGAATATGGGGTATAACCAGTGACTTAATTTTATGAGGCACTAATCTTAAAATATTTTTAAAAAATATTAATTTTAGTACATATTATAAAAATGGGAAATTCATTATAAAAGAGGACTGGACTAGATAAAAATTTGTCTAAATTTTTCTAAATTACCCCTATTACTAGATACACACATATTAAAAAGATTTGAAGAAGAAAATTTTTCATTTTAATCAGTTTTAAATAGAATTTTAGCTTGATAAAAATTGTTCTGAAAATTCTAGAATATGTATTGTGACGAGCTAAAATTATTAGATTACGTATTTGTTCATGGTTTGAAAATATTATATTATGTATTCTAGCAATCGTTCATGTTCTACGATTTTTAGAATGAAAATATTAGAATACTTATTCTGAAATATTTAGAATACACATTCTGATGTTTTTAGAATACTTATTCTATCAGTTATACATGATCTAGGAAATTTAGAATACGTATTCTGAGAATTTTAGAATATGTATTCTGGAAAAAATTAGAATATCCAAAAGGATAATGACTAAATTTTCAAAATAAAATTAAAAAGAAATCAAAGATAATGACTGAATCTAAAGTATTTATAATCGTAAATATTTTTAAAATAATTCCAGTTATTAAATAAAAATCATATTTAAAAATATAGCAAAGATAATGACTGAATCTTAAATATATAAAATCATAAGTATTTAAAAATAATTTAAGTTGTCAAATAAAAATCGTATTTAAAAGTAAAGTTATTAAATAATTTATGTTGTTAAATAAAAATTTTATTTATTTTAAAATTATTTTTTTGTCTTGTATATATTTTAAAATTGGAAATAATTATTTTCAAATTTTTTTTAAAAAATAATCTGATTTAATTTAATGATATTAAAATTAATGTAAAATAATTTTTATAAATGAAAAGTCTCTTTTTAAGTGAGAAGTTTTTATTTCTTTCATTTTAATAAAAAAAAATTTGGACGACAATTGAGGATTAAATATTTCAAAAAAAATTAAATCAACAATTTTTTTCAAAAAAGATTTAGATTAACACTTTTTAAAATCTTCATTTATAATGAATCTACCCTTATAAAAATTACAGAGAAAAGAAGAGCATGGAACACATGTCCTACCTCTTGAGCTTTTAAATTCGCTTCTATTTTAGATCCGCCTCTGGATATAACCGTTCGAAAATTATAACAGTAAAAAAGAAATAGAGTTACGGAGAAAACTAATCTTTTAAAAATCCATTGGTATGTGCTCTTAGTTGTAAATAGCGCGCCATGGCGCATGGTGGTCCGATGCGAGGTCGTTGTCGCAGCAAGGGTCCGAGGCAAGGTCTTGGTCATGATGCGCTCGCCACGAGTCGCCATGATGGTTACACGCATTACGAGTTACGACCGCAACGTGAGGTGTGGCGTACGGTGTTATAAATCAGTTGTACTTTGTAATTTATGTATTACGATTTGGTTAAACGATGAGTTTTGTATCAATATATTTAATTGATTAGTCATTGTATATCTATAATTATTGCATCTAATACTGAATTATAAACAAGTCAACATATAATTTAAAGTTAAAACCCTAGTTTCTCATAAAAACTTAACTTATAAATTGTGTCAGACGCCTCAAGAGCTGACTCATATTAAACTCTTGGTTCTCTTCAAATCTTCACAATCTCGTGCACCATGGAATCAACAGTGTATAAAACACGATTAAGGTTTGTTTGTTTATTTAACTAATTTTTAGATTAAATTTTTACACTGTTTGTTTGATAAACACGTTAAGGTTTGTGTCTTATACGAGTGTTTGTGTCTTACACGTTAAGGTTTGTGTTTTAGATTAAATAGTTCATGAGTGTTTGTTTATTGTTTTTGGAGTTTTTGGTTCTGCATATCATTTATTCACAATTAAGGTTTATTCACGATGAAGGTTTTTGGAGTTTTTGGTTCTGCAAACAACACCATGTCCGATCATATTCCAAACCAAGACACAATTTGTAAGTTTTTGTATACCATGTCTTACGTTGTAGCTTGTAAGTTTTTTACACTATGTCTTATACCATGTTTTTTGTGTCACACAGCAAACGAAATTGATCCGGGAAGAAAATATGGAACTTCAGAACCCAACAACAGAAATAATTGGATGTGTAAGTTTTGTGATAAAAAAAACGAGCGGAGGAATTACTCGTCACAAACAACACTTGGTTGGAGGTTTTACGAATGTCTGTAAATGTCCATCTTGTCCGGAGCATGTTAGGGAAGAAATAAGATCATGTATGATGAAAAAAACAGAACTTAAAACTTCTACTCAAGAGATGGATTGTGAGCCAAAGAACAAAGGTCATCCTCAACCTAAAAAGCCACGATACAAAGGTCCACTTAACAGGTTTGTAACTTTTGCACCTCCAGATTTGTTGAATGCTAGAAAAGATAGGAAAAGAATCTTTGGAGTTTGTGATAAAGAGCTAAGGGAGACGACTTGAAGAGGTATTGCTAGGTTTTTCTATGATGTTGGTATTGCATTCAACGCAGTTACTTATGATAGTTTTGGAGAGATGCTTGAATTAGTTGGACAATACGGTCCAAGATTAAAGCCACCAAGCATGCATGAGCTAAAAGTTTCTTTACTTAAGAAAGAAGTAGATGATGCTCATAGTCAAATAGTTGAGCACAAGAAAGAGTGGGCATCTAAAGGCTGTTCAATCATGTCTGATGGATGACATGATTCAGTTGTTCAAAAAGATTTAGTTAACTTCCTTGTAAACTCTCCAAAAGGATATGTTTTCATCAAATCTATAGATGTATCCGAAGTTGTGAAAGATGCGACATTGTTATTTCAATTGCTTGATAAGATGGTTGAGGAAGTTGGAGAAGAAAATGTTGTTCAGGTGGTCACGGACAATGCATCCAACTATGTAAAAACCGGTAAGAAATATAATTCATCTATTTCTGTTTTCATATTTATTGAATTTATTTTATTTTTAAATTTATTTATTGAATTTATTTTATTTATTAAATCTAAATATAATTCATCTATTTATGTTTTAATATTTTTATTGAATTTATTTTATTTATAAATCTATTTATAAATGTCAGGAAAACTACTAGAAGCGAAAAGAAAAAATCTTTATTTGACTCCATGTGCGGCGCATTGCATTAATCTAATGCTAGAAGATATTGGAAAAATCTCAAATGTGAAGAGCGCACTACAAAAATGTATCTTCATGAATGACTATATTTATAGTCGTGTTCCTCTTGTGAATATGATGATGAAGTTCACAAATCAAAAAAATTTGCATAGACCGGCAATTACAAGATTTGCAACACCTTTCATCACACTTGCACAGTTTCACAAGCACAAAGACAAGTTGAGGAAGATGGTTCATTCTGAAGAATGGAATAATTCAAAGTGGCCAAAGGAAGCATGAGGAAAGAAAGTAAGAACATTTATTTTGCAAGAAAGCTTTTGGAAAAATGTTTTATACGCTCTGAAGTTGACATGTCCTCTTGTACAAGTTCTTCGAATGGTTGATGGAGAGAAAAAACCTCCTATGGGATATATATATATATAAGCAGCCATGGATCGGGATAAAGAGACAATTATGAGGTCTTTCAGTTTAAGAGAAGAAAACTACAAAATGGCATTTGAGATCATTGACAAAAAATGGGAGTATCAACTTCATTGGCCTTTGCATGCAGTCAGCTACTTTTTAAATCCAGAAATCCAATATGAGCGTCCAGATGATGTAGTTTGTGAGGAAGTCTTGCAAAGTTTGTATGACTACATTGGAAGGTTGGTTCCGGATATTGAAACTCAAGACAATATATTATTTGAGTTGGATGCATTTAAAAATGCTACAGGTCTGTTTGATCATTTTATGGCAAAAAGGCAAAGAAATACAAAATCACCAGGTAATAAATCTCTAATTTGACATCTTCAAGTTGATATTAAAGAAAACTAACGATTTTTTCATTTTCATAGCAGAATGGTGGTCTTCTTATGGATCTTCAACTCCAAACCTCAAGAACTTTGCCATAAAAGTTCTGAGCCTCACTTGTAGTGCCACCGGTTGTGAGAGGAATTTGGGTGTTTTTGAACTTGTAAGTATTTTTAATTCTATTAATTATTTTAATTACATTATTTATTAAAAATATACAACTTATAAAAAAATTTCTAATAGCTTCACACCAAAAGAAGGAATAGATTAACCTAAAGTCGATTGAATGACATGGTATTTGTCAAATACAATCGTGTTCTTCTACGTCGATATAAGAGAAAAGACACCCTTGATCCTATTCTATTGGATGATATTGATGATAGTAATGAGTGGCTAACTGGGAGAATGGATGAAAACGTATCTGATAATGGATGTAGTTGGCGAAGCCGCTGGAGCCAATGATCCTTAATATGCAACTCGATTTGCAGCTACTTCAAGCAGATTTGAAAGAGAAAAAGATATTGCTAGTGGTTCTAGTGGTTCAAAAACACTTCACAAGCTATCTTCTAGTAGTATGACTTTGGTTGTTGATGATGATGAAGAGATGGAAGGAGATTTAGCTGGAGGAGAAAGCTTTGAAGATACTCTTTTGGACAACGATGATTATGAGTATGATGATACCAACTTTTAGATTTTTTATGGTTTAAAAACTATTATGTTTGTTTTTATTTTAAATTTTTCATGATGTGCAATTGTGGATTCAAGGGTTTTATGGTATTATGGTATTTTGTTTCTGTTTTCTTTTACAACAATTTAAAAGTTTAAATAGCAAAATCAAAATTCATAAAACGTTGCAACTCACTTTAACCCACATGTTCGCCATATACAATATCATCATGTTCACAACTTAAACTCTAAACACAACTAAACATATACGCTGTCATCATGTTCGCCATTTGTCGTTGATGCGGTTCGCCATTACCGCCATGGCGCATGACGAGATGCGAAGACCTCCACGCCACAGACCACCATTCGGTATTTACAACCAAGTATGTGCTGCAATTTCCCTACTAATAAAGCTTTCTCCACTTAGAAATACCTAAAAAGATCATTGTGTTACAAACACGATATATAAGTAACAGATGATAAAGATAAACTTAGAGGAAAGCTTGACCCTCCGAGTCATATACATTATTGGGCTAGGATTAAGGTGTTATATGCTTCCAAGTCATGATCTTGGTTTGGAGAGTTGTTGGGCTAGGCAGGTTGAACTTTTTGCGGCTATTATTAGACCACTTTGTCAACAAACATTTTTCGTATCGTGCGTTACGTGTCTAAGTAACTAGGTATTTTGTGAACACAATCAATTTTTTTCTTTTTAATTTGTATATTCGACCCAAACAGTTTAATCGGTTCAATGGACCATAAAATAAAGCAAACACTTGGTTCTAACCCGGTTTAGTGAGAATATGGATCAATGTATTTACGTTCGATTTGGAACATCCGATCGGACCAGTTAATGTGGAATTTGGTCGCTATTTAGTTTCGAGAAAAACCACCATTAACCGAAAAGACTCGAGAAAATTCACCATTCAAACTTACTGTATTTGAAAATATCTGAAAATTAAATAGTGATTTCTGGTATCTGCAATAAAAGCTATCCAATAGTCCAATATCGGAAAAGTGAATAGTGATTTCTGGTATCTGAACTAAAATTTTGGTTTGTATCCGGTTTTAAATACATTTACTACTCGGTCCGGTTCTGATTCTTTCTCTAACCGGAACCGGATCAATCCATAGTTGACTTAGGTAGTTACGTGGCGAATCGTGAAGGACAGAAGGATCTAAGGAACTGTTCAAAAAATGCTTTTCATATAGAATATAATTTGCAATCATGGACTCAAAGTTCTCTGATTATTCCCTCTGAATTTTACATTTTTGTGCTTTCCACTTCGGATTTTTCATCTTCTCCGATCATCTTCCTCACTATGGGTGCTTCATCTTCAACGGACAACAAAGAATCATCAGAAAAACGAGAAATCGAAAGCCTTGCTGCTTCAACCGGAGCTCTTCCTTTACTTCAACGATCATTCTCCAAACTCGCCGATTCTCAAACCAATACTGTTTCTTTTCAAACCTTCAAGGTATTGAATCCAATTTCTTAATTTGGGTAATTTTGAATTTTCTCTCAAAATTGGATATTGGGTTTTAAAAATTGGATCTTTACTTCAATTTTGTGATGAATTTCAGAAAATTTTATATCTTTCTTGTAGAAAAGTTTCAGCTTAAGCTACAATACAATTACTTCTGAAGGAGAAGACCAAAAAGTTCCAGACTCTTTTCCCAAATTGTTGGAGCATTTAGGATCATCTTTAGTAGATTTATTCTTCATACCTGAGAAAGAAGGATTGAGTTGGGTTGAGTTTGCTAAAGGTTATGTCAAATGTTGTGGAAGAATGTCAGCTTCAATGTCTTTCAACACTTTGTTGAGAGTTTATTATATGACAGCTAAAAATGCAGGCTTTTCACCAAAGCTTGCGTTTGAATCTGATGAGGCTGATTGTAAGATTAACGGGTCGATTTCGAGTATTGAATTGCTTATGTTTCTATGGATGTGCTGGGCAATGTCGTGGGATGGTCGAACTACGAAAGCCGCTGAAATGAAGAGTTGTTTGTTTCTTCCTGATATTAGTCATTTGATTCTATCAGCAGTTGTGTATTGCACTGAATCTGGAAACAATTTTGATGTTTGGGATTCTGATGTTTGTGGTTTAGAAGTTGAACTTCCTATCGGGAAGTTTCTAACGTGGGCTTTGACAACGGTTCCAAGCCTCACTGAGTGTCTTGCTCAGTTATGTAATTCAAGACTTCAAAATGTGACAAGTGTAGAGGTATTCTTTTTTACTTGCTGCTTTGCATTAAGCCGAAAAGTTGTTTCTTTACAGAGATGTGAAGTTTTGGACTGATGTATTGTAGGATGGATCTGGACCTTCAAAGTCAACTGCTGTAGATGATTCTGCGTCCAAGAACTGCGAAAACACCCTTCTAACATGTGGAAGGGCATGGGCAATTTCTTTGACGTGCAAAAGTTCAATAAACGAGGAGATTTTAAGTTCATGTTTTCCCTGCAATGGCGATGAAACCACTGAAAATCTTCTATACCGGTATCCCACATTTTACTTCTGGACAACTTGTTGACTTATCTCTCATGTGTATGTCTGTTTGTTTCTTGAACATTATGTATCTACAGTGTATTTAAGTTATGTTCATCTCTCTTTCAGCTCATACCATCACGGTAAAGGCATGAATCGACTGTGGTCCAACGTTGAAGGGTATCATGCTCCAATACTAGTGATCGTTTCTGCAAGCTGTGAAGTTGAACATGAGGGTCTTTCAAGTGAGAGGAAGTGGGTCATTGGTGCAATATTGCAGCAAGGTTTTGAGAACAGAGATACATTTTATGGAAGCTCTGGGACTTTGTTCTCCATTAGTCCCGTCTTCCACACATTCTCATCTTCTGGTACTGTACTAGTCAAAATTTTCTTCTGCACATTCACTTTTCCATTAGTCCAGTCTTTCATGCTATTGTGTTAATAATCTTCAGGCAAGGAGAAAAACTTTGCATATAGCCATCTGCATCCCTCTGGTAGAGTCTACGACGCACACCCCAAACCTGTTGGAATTGGATTCGGGGGAACACTTGGAAACGAGAGAATTTTCATTGACGAAGACTTTGCTAAAATCACAATCCGTCATCATGCAGTTGATAAAAGTTACCAACCAGGCTCTCTTTTCCCAAACCAGGTACATTCAAAATATCAAAATTTCAAGTACGTCAAGTTATAATATATGGGGAATTTTGTGCTCTTGGATCGTATATAACATCTCTTGTTATACATTATTGCTGCAGGGTTATTTACCAGTAGAGGCTTTGGTTTTAGATGTTGAAGCATGGGGATTAGGTGGTAATGCGGCTAGGGAAATTCAAGAAACATACCAGAAAAGAGAAGAGCTTTTCACTAACCAACGTCGAAAGGTAGAAATACAAAAGGAGCATAAGATCTATTATGCAATGCACAAAGTTTTCAAATTTGACACCTTTGTATTATCCGCAGATCGATTTGAAGACGTTTACGAATTGGGAAGATTCACCTGAGAAAATGATGATGGACATGATGGGTAATCCCAATGCTCCTAGAAAGGAAGAGAGGTAAATGAATGAATCACGAGACTGGTTTGATATATATTACACATACGTTTTTATAATAGAGATTATATATGCAAGAAATTCTTTTGCTGTTTATGAGCTCTTGGATTCAATGTGTAAGTTAATGTATACTATTGTTGCCAAAACTCGAATTGGCATGTTGATTTGATATTTTCCCATAAAAATTGGTTTTTATTCCCAGAGCTTCCATAGCAAAGTTGATCCATTTCCGCGGTTTCTAATCAAAAGTTCATCCATTTCCTCAGTTCCGCATAAACAAGGAAACAATACAAATCTATCTGTCTACAAAAACTGAAACCTGAAACCCTAAGCTCGAGACGCATATCGAGTTCCATACCGAGTACAATCATACATTCCCAAATAGATATTGCGTTACTTCTTGTCTTCTGCTTTTCTCGGCTGCAAAACGACCAAAACCAGACACAAAGATCAGTAAACTCAACATACAAATCTGCAAACGCAACTCAGTAATAAAATGTTTTAACGTTTTCTCCTTTATAGACTCAAATGTGCAAATCACAGACCTTAACACCAGGAGCTTCTTGGAGAAGCTCTTCATCAGGGATAATCACAGGCCATTGTTCTCCAGCTTCACGAAACATTTGCTCTGTCTCAAGATACTGACCTTTATCAAGAATCATCTTTCTAATTGACTGAGCTGAGGTTGCAGCTGCATCAAAAGCTTCTTCAACACCATTGACAAATGTGACTGTGATCTGTGGTGGTTGTTCATCTGTTCTACGTTTCACCAAAACCTGACAATTCGGATTCGATTCTTTGGCCTTCCTTGCATTGCATTGAGCTAAGAACTCAACACAAGACGCGAGTCTTGGATCTAATGTGTTGAATTCAATTTTTACTTTTGATAGAAACTTCAACATCTTCCAAAATTTATTCCTAAATCAGCCATTAACCAAAGATGAAGAATTATTAATACAGATTATCGGAGAATTTCAGAAAGTCCTAAGTTTCTACAAATTCCGTGTTAGATTCCATGAAAATCAGAGAATAATTGCAAATCTACAGAAATTTCAAAAGAAATGTAGAGATTTGAAGATGATTTTACCAAATCTGAGCATCAAAAAGAAAAAGAAAACCTAATAAGACTCCATCACGATAGAAAATGAAACATGAAACGCAGTTTTATTGACAATAAAGGTTTCGAATTTAAGCGTAATGAAGAAGTTTCTGAATTACCGGTGGACGGAAACTTCTCCGGTTTAGATCGTCCGGCGAGATTAGGGAAGTGGAGAGGAAGAGGTTGTAGGAGAAGACTGAAGAAAGGGGTTTATCCCAAGTTAAATGACGATAACACCCTTACTCTTTATTCCCCTTCGGTTCGATTTGATTTAGCCGGTTCGGCTTGGTTTGGTTTGTGATGAACCAAATGGAATCATGATCCCTAGCAGAATTGTCGATTTTCTGGTTAATTATGCTTTGCCGATTGTAACCGAACAAATTGAAGTGAAATGTTTAAACTAGAATTGAAAATCCGATAGATACTGAAATGTCTAATTTTACTGCTCCATTGAAAATGATTTCTTTGATTATTAAAAATTTTCAGCTTAATTATATACCGCGTTTTCGAACCTTGACATTTAAATTTTAAAGTTTTTGTGCTTTTATAGTTTTATTTTTAGTTTTTTAACACTAACTAATTTCTGACTTTAAATTTGTAGGTTTAATGTTGCTTTAGTATTTTGTTTGTCAAATGACAAACTCTAGGGAACCTTTGATTAAGACCAGGACCATTTCAAGTTATTTATAGACCATATGCAAAAAAAAAATTATTAAATTTTGCCATCCATATCCAGTAGAATGCAAGAAGACAATAATATTGTTCAAGAAAGCTATGAAGGCGTGGGTATGAAGTTAATTAAGTAGTATTAGTTTTTAAGTAATATTGGCGTTGAAAAAATAATTCACACGTGTTTTTATCACACATGTTCATGTTCATTTTGATATAGCTGTAAGCTTTATCCCAAAAAAAGGTCATCGATCTTAGGGTTACTTACCTAATTGTAAAGGTTATCATTTTACTAAACAAAAAATGTCCAAATTAGAAATTGGGGAAAAACATTTAGGTAGTACGAAAACAAGATGACCACCTAAACATGTTAAGTTTGACATAGCAATATAATAATGATAAAATCTTTCAAAATTTTGTTAATATAATTATAAGTTGTTACCAGAAAAAAATATATATTTACTCATAAGTCATAGTATCAACTCTTTGGTTGGTGGCCTAACACATGTCGTTTAAAGCTTCGTCATTGAGAAGAACAGGAAACAAGTTTGGTTTCTAACTACTCTAGTTTCAAATTAATAAAATAAATTTTCAATCAAATTAGTAAAGTTAAAAATTATTACTTCACCCCATAGACACCTTATCTAATTATATTAAAATGCAGTAATATATTTTAAATAAACTTATGTGTTTTGGTAATGTTGGTGTATTATAGCATCTATGTGTTCTAATACTAAAGTTTATTTGTGTATTAAATTAGCTTTAGCATTGTACATGGCAAAAGAAATTATCCTATTATTTTCTGGAAAGTATCAAATATATTAAAAATAATAATTCTACAAAGCAAGAGAAATTGACTTTTTAGCGTTTTTCTCCTTTTGACAAATATCACAAGAATCTTCATCCACAGACACGAACACATGACTAAAAGTCTACAACAGAAGTAACACATCAGAAATTCCAAACACAATCCAATTCTGCCGTACCGGCCAAACCGGATGGATCAGGACCGTCAAAAGATCTACCGGGAAATTGGGTTTCTTGACCGTCAAGCGTCAGCTTCATTAGGGAATAATTGTCTTGTAGAAAGAGAGGATCAGAGTAAAACAGAGAACCAAAACCAACTTTGTCTTCGGTTTCTTGGACGGAGAAGCAGGTCAATTGAGTTGACGAACCGGGGAATGAGTCTCGTTGAGAACAATCCATCAATGAAGGTAAACCGGCTGGTTCGATTCGGTTAATGTGTGGATGCATCGGTAAACCGGACATAGGAATTTTTGTACCATCGGCACGTTTTTGGAAAACGCGACAAATAACCCATTCGTTCTACACTCACAAAACAACCAAACAAAACACAAGTTTAAAATCAAATTTCAAGTCCACAAAAAGGTAAATATCTTTCTAGTATTATTACCTTAGCGGTTTGGGGAAGATTTTCGATAGAATATTTGCCTTCTAAACGATATTCATGCATAACCCAATTGGATTTAACTCCTTTAGGAGCTCTTCCTCTGTAGAAAACCAAAGTTTTCTTCATACCCACCAGTGATTCACCCTTGCAAATCTCTTTGTCTCTCCCTGTGGCTTTCCAATAACCGGCTTCTGTTGCCCGGTTTGTCCTTAAACCGGTTGGATATTTCCGGTCTCTTACACAAAAGAAATACCATTCTTTCTCCCCCATCTTAGCCTTCCCTGCTCCACCCAAACCAATCAGAAATCTAAAGCTTAATATACATTATAAAAAAAATAACAAGAGGAATTGAAAAAATAAGGTGTGAAACTTACATGGTAAGTCCCAAGGCTCGATCTTGTTGAGATCAACTTCACCAATGGCAGTAGCAGAGAAAAGAGTGTTGAAAACCTTTGGTTTGACGTAGTGACTTATGAGTTCTTCATCAGTAGGGTGAAATCTAAATCCTGGTGGTAGATCAATTTGTTCTTCATCTTCTACTATTTCACCGATTCTTGATGCCTCGTAATCCATTCTTTTATCCTAAGGTTTCTAAGAAACAATAAAAGTTTTGATCTTCTTGCAAGAATATTTATGTTCTTGTTGTTTGGAGATGAAGAGAAGGGTTTTTGAAGAGAGCAGAGGAAAGGGTTTGGCAACGAAGCTCGTCTCTATATAGTATATACTAGTTTTCATTTGAGAAATCAGAACAATTATTATTATATTATATTATTATTGTTAATATTGACCAATAATTGGTCAATTTTTTCTTCTTTCGAACGATTAGTTGAATTGAAATTCAAGATTTTCTACCAACTAAAAAGAAAAGAAAATCTGATATCTTACTTCTAAATATTTTTTAATGTACATAAATGGGTCTTCGCGTTTAAATCTCGTACAACCATCGAATCATATTATATATCAGAAAATGCTATTTTTAGTTTTCTTAATAGGATAAAGAAAGAAGAAGATGCGTAGATTGTTAGGCAACTTAAGATGTGTTATTTTAAAAAATATTTTTCAATTAAAAATATACCTTTCTATGTCAAGTTAATATTTCCCAGTTTCAATTTGACCAGGAACACTTCACCTGTAACTCCCTGTCCCATTTTTGTTCATGTGATAAGAACAATCTTATCACATTAAATCGTGATGTTTTTGTCCATTCTTTTGACTCGTTATCAACTAGTTAGATTTTCTTTTTTTAGTAAACTATACTTGATTTAGTAAACATTTAATAATCGAAACTACGTGATTACAGAGGTTTGGAATTATGAATTTGGTACTAATATGTAAAGTTAATATATATTGTAAATATAATAGTTTGGTCTGAATGGCTGAAGAATGACTTTTTACTAGCAAAAAGAATGACTTGTCAACATTTACTCTTGTACGGTTACGGGTCAATATTATTGGTGTTGTTGGTTAGGATAACTATAAGAAACAATAAAGAAGTTCACATGGTTAGATATAATTTGTTTTATTTGTTTAGCAAATGTTATCCATCTCGTGAAAAATAGTATGCATGCATGAACCTTGGAAAGTTTTTTTTTTTTATATATAAAGGAACTGTTCCTTTGTCTTATTCCAGTGTCTACCGTTATAAGAAATTATAATATTCATATCTAAAATGATATAATAAAGTTCATTGAAAAATTGGATAGAAAAAATGATTTCCATGTCAAGATGGGTAATGATGATGAATGATGAGGATGGTGATGATGAAATTATGTTAGACTCTGAAGACATTCTGAACAACCTACCTTCGCCATATCATCTGTGAACTATTATTTTCTTTTCATGATCGAATCACGTGTTTGTTCATACGAGGTTAGCATTTACTACTTATATAACATGTGCCCTTGTTTTTTCTTAGCTAATTTCTCCCATTTCGTTTGGTTTATAGAATTTTTTTTTCTTTTGCATAGTAACACAACTTATTGAATTGAACTCTAGTTGAAAAAATCGCACAGAAAAACTGTTAATTATTTGACTAAAGACACTTTTCATTTGGATTACATATTATTTATAGAAATTCGTAGATATAATATATATATATATATATACTGGTATTTCTAAATAATAAATGTTACAATTTTATTGGATTGTTATTGAAAGGTTATTCATTTTTCACTATCTGATTTTCTAGATTCAAAGAAAAGAAAGACATATAATTTTGACAAGTTGCCAGAAAAAAGAATAAAATTTTATAGAACAAAAAGAATATAAGACTCCGGAAGGCTAGACCCAAAAGTAGTTACTTATTTATTTATTGATCATGGCATATAATCAACATGTCTTGGAAGATTTCAAGAGCCACCTCAGGAAACCTTAATATAGCCATAGCCGTTCATGAACTTAAAAAGGAATCCATGCCTTTTGTAGCCAACATTATGGCTTCGGAAGCAAACCAGGTTACTATACAGATATTTACGATATAAGTTATTGCTTTAATATTAGTTACTTTTGGAAAATTTTGTTTACTACATAACTACACATCTCAATTAAAATATATACTTATAAATACATCACAAAAAAATAACTAATACATGATGAAACAATATATTACACAAGCAACTCTATGAAATTAGTCCGGTTCAAATCCAACAACTCTATAGAATATACTTCATTGTGAAATCGAATTCAACTCCTTACTTGGACTTGATTACCCAAATTGATTGTACTTTTGGTTAAATTTTTGTCAATTTACTTGGCCCGATATTTTTTCTTTTCGAATTCGGATCAAATTTTAATTTTCTATTAATTCCAACTAACAGAATGAACGATTTTTATGTGATATCATCACAATTAGACAGAATGAGCGATTTTTATGCGATATTGACTATGTATTTTCCATTCTTTGTGTACATGTCACTATGTGTTATATTTTTTGTGTAGTTACGAGTACATTTATCTATCTACGTCGATGTGCTATGAGATTATTAAACTGACCCGGGAGATACATGCTATAACTATGGGTAGGAAGTTTTTATTGCCATATATAATTATATAACATTTGATGTAGTTGAGTTTTTGGTATTATATATATTTTCTTAGCTATGAATTTTTTCAACAATATTCATTAATTTAAATTGGTTTAGAAATAAAAAATCAGAGATGTAATGTTGAGTCTTTGCTATAGCTATGTTTATCCACAAGTAGGACTTGGTTTTATTTCGATTTGGTCGTTGCTTTTGGGAAAAAAAAGAGAATCAATTTTTAACTTTAAAAGGACTTAGTCTCGATTCTTATAAATAGGTTTTCTGTTTTGCCACCTTTTGATTTAAATTCAACAAACCTGAGAATATAATTGGCTAACAAGCATTACAATAATTTTGTGTTACTTTCGCGTTATCATGTTCTATAAGTTTTATAGTTGATCGACGGTAATTCAGCTTGTTTATTATTTAAGCATAAGAGTGTAAAAGTGCTACCTTAAGAGTTTAAATTAAATTATTATTTTAAAATGTTAAGAGGTAAGGAAATAGGATCAATTGTAGCTTTGTGCGGAAATGTATTATCGTTCGTTTATTATAAAAGAAAACTATTTAACGAGAAAAAAAAAGTAGAATAACAAACGAACGAATACATTTCTGCATAAAGCTATATATTATATCTCCTTTTGTTTTTTGTTTTTTGAAGAATATCTCCTTTTGTTCCAATGCAAACTCAAATGGAGTTAAAAGAATAAACACTTTCGAATCATTTTTGTTTTTGTTGTCGTCGTCATCTTTTTATATTTTGTTTTATACCATACATTAAAGCATTTCTTTCAATTTAAGAAAGTGGTCATCTATTCTAGCATATTCATGAAAAACTATTGGTTAGTTTTATATTTTTATTTGTTTATTTATGATAAAGAACATACTAGTTTTATTTATACTCTTCCAATGTAAAACTGTTTTGAAATGATAGTAGATACTTGTTGAGATCATAACACAAATGACAAATAGATATGAAATGTGAAAAGGGAGTTTCTATATGAAAAAGGAACGAATCTAACTTTTGGTGAATAAATAAATCATATAACAATCATGGAAATATGTATTAGTGTATTAATCATGTGACTTGTAGACTGGATTATTAACCGACAGAGGATACTACCACAAGTATACACTTCTCAAATCATGTGACGGCCATTGGGGTTTGAGGGTATTTCGGTAAATTTAGAAGAATCGATTTACTTTGAGATATTTAGTAGTCTTGGCTACTAATGATTTACTTTAATTTTCAAGGAATCAATAAATCTAAAGCTAATAATCATTTCCTTTTGTTTGAGCAGTCCTTTCCTTTTCAGGAAATAAACAAAAATTCTATAAATATCATAGTATTTTGGTGAGCCCAAAAAGACACGTGTCACCTTGTTCTTTGAAACGGCAAGAGTTTTAATCGTATTGGCAATGCCAACCTTCTCTTGGCCCATGTCACACGTACCGCCAGTTCGACAATAGACACGTGGTTTAATATCAATCGTGAAGAGAAAAAAGTAAACATGTAACTCTATTCTTAGTTATCGTAATTAAATTGTTGAAAATAACTAATTTATGTAATTTACTTAAGTGGGATTTGAATTTTGACCATGCTTCCTGGGGCGATATAAATGTAAACGTAAAGTTATAAAACAAACTTCAAAATTTATTTTTAACGAATTCTTTTTATTTTTTGATAAAAATATTTTTGGAAAAGTCTCTTTTTTCTACCGGCTCAGATTGAAGATATTTATTTTTGAGAAATTTACAGTAATGACAAACTCTTGAATAATTTGATTTTAAATTTATTTTAGTTTTGTAAATATTTTCTACCAATCTAAGATGTGAGAGACGCACACTGTTTATATAAAACTATAAAAAACAAATAATAAAGTTATAAGATAGAAATAAATTAAAATAAATAAAAATTTATTAAAAACTTATCAATTGCTCTTTTCGAAACAACAAATTTGTCGCTCCAACGATGTATATCACAATTTATTTGCCTCCACTCCTGCTCAGCCGGTTGCCGGAATTCATTCTTTAAGATTTTATCGGTCTCGGCTTGCTTTCAATAATCGACAAACTCATTCCAAAACTCGGATTTATAAATGAACTCCAGTTATTATTCCACTCGTAAAGCTTCTTCGAGTACGTTATAACCACTTTGAATTCGAATTCTGTTCTAATCTTAGTATGATGCTTCATATCCCAATTAAATTTTTATTGCAAAAAATACAAAATTTATATTAATAATAAAATATAGAAATAGAAAGTTAAGTTTTAAAAAGTAAATATTTACCACAAATTTTCTGAACCATAACTCGCGCTTTTACAGAGACATGATCGAGAATGCCGAGTATGGATGCTTAACCATTCTGTTAAGCATTTAGTTGATTGCTTTGGTTATTCCATTGTTGGAATAACCAAACCTACAAAAAATATGGAAATTTAAATGTTAATCTTCAATGCTCATTTGCATAGACATTGTCGGTTGCGTCTCCAAAATATGGCTAGACGGATTCTGGGAATCATCAAGCCTCACTCCACTCCTCCTTGTTGTAGTTGCACTCGATCTACTTCGTAGAAAATGCAAAGTAGAAAAATGGTAGTTATCGTAACCCCTTCAAAATTAAAAAATAATCTGAATATAATTAATCAAAATTCAAAAGAAAACAATATAAAAAACTTCATATTAACAAATAATCTGATATTAAAAACAAAATTTTTAAATTCTTTTTAAAAAATTATAAAACACAAATATCTAATCCCAAAAGTCTTCATAAAATTCAAATCAAATTAAAAAATTCAAATCAAATTTAAAATTAATTTTATTCATAAAATTCAAAAAAACCAACTAAAATTCAAAATTATTCTTATTCATAAACATTAATTTTATTCATAAAATTCAAACAACATTAAAATAAAATTCAAATAATCCAAATAAAATTTAAATAAATCTTATTCATAAAAACATTAATCTTAGTCATAAAATTCAAATAAATTTAAAATAAAATCCAAATAAAATTTTAAAATTCAAATATATCATACAATTGTTGATGCACATATATATCATCTGATATCTCAAGCCAAAACCAACTTCAAACTTATGAACCTTGTAGTAAGATGCTGGTGAAAGATTATCTTCCGGGAAAATATTTTTCACAAAATCTGTTATCGCATCAACACATTCTTCCACCAAATTATATTTCGTCTTATTGGTCATCATTCTACTTGGAGATGATAAAGGCGAATGAACTTCTCTACAACCCTTATCTAGTGGTTGCTACGCTGCGTCTAACATATCAAAAAACTTTTGTGCTTCTAAATTTGGTTCTTCAATCCTATCTCCATTTATAGTGTCCGATGGTATATTCTCTCTAAATGTATTGTTCACCATCTCAACGGTACTTACACCAAAATCTACTTATGTCATATGTTCTCCTAAGGTTTTTGCAACATATGATTCACTAGTACTACCATAATCATAATTTGTTTTCCCATGTATATATCAAATCTTGTAATCCAGCATAAACTCATTCATATACAAGTGATTATAAACAAACTCTATATTAACTTTATGTGAATTCCGACAATTAGAACATAGACATTTAAATTTACGACTTTTTGTGACTGGTTGATTTACTGCCAATTCCATGAAGTCGCATATACCTCGTGCATATTTTTATTTTATTAAGTTTGACCTGGATCTATCATCTGTTTGTCCATCTAGGATCAAAAATATCCAGAAGAAGACATCTCTTTCTGATTTCAAAGAAGTTTTCGTAATGTATTGAGTTATGAATGTATGTGGGAGTGTGAAAACATATTTATAAACTTTTCGTCCATTGGAAATCCATCACAAATTTCAAAATCTCAAAAGGCTATATAAAGGTTATATTAATGTATATATTTTCTGACGGGAACTGAACAACCCGTCAGAATCCGTCGGAAACATCAAAATTTCAAACAACTATATTAACATAAATAGTTTCCGATGGATTTCTGACAGAAACTTAACACTCTGTCAGAAAATCCATCAAAAATTTCCGACGGATGTTGTTTAGTCGAAATGCCGTCTATTTTTATTGGTTTTTCTTGTAGTGCGTGTGTTAAAACTTATAAATTTAATTTGCACAAACACACAAATTTTAGAGATAAAAAGAGCATAAGAATTTTAAAGCTATATGTTTTAGATTTTTACATATTTAAAAAACACAATAATTAAATTTATCAATTTAACCTAAATGTTACTATTTTAGTATTATTATTTTTAAAAACATTACTATAGTATTAATTGGTATGGATAGAAAACATGCATATATATTTGCAAAAGAAAACCTAAACCATTTTTTTACAACAAAAATACCTTAACCCATTCATATCTATGGATTTTGCGTTATATATATTTTCATTTTGATCACTTTTCTTTCTTTTTCACATCATTTAGAGTTGTAAATATACATTTGAGTCTTGCATTCGCACGGTTTCACATTTTAGGATCATATAGTGGTTGTTACATATGTTTTGAGTATATTTCAGGTGTTTGTACAACTTGGAGGTAGGGAGAAGAGATTCGAAGAGAGCGAAGCGAACAAAAGGCAGTTTATATGGAGAAGTGCAGCTGGTAGAGGTCACCACCGCTAAGATGGGCCGCTAGGATCAACAGTAACCTTCCTAAAGATTCAGTCGTTCTTGTGACGAAGCTAGCGGTAATTCCTCAGCTACATCTGACCGCATAACCTACACAAACACGAATGTACCGCCCATAACCGCTACACATGACCGCCATGATTAACTCGAAGACATTATATCCCACGTTTGACCAAGGAGGCTTGGGTTCCTTCCACCCATGAAACTCCAATGTACCATACTCGCATTTGTATATATTTTTCTTATCTAGCTTTTTCTTTTTTCTTTGATTGTTCTTTTTCAAGTTTATTCTCACACTTGACGGTACAAAAAAAGTTTGGGGGAGAGAAAATGGTATCTACTGATGTGTTTTATTTTGATTTTAGTTATTTTTAGTCATGCATCTTCAATAGTTATGTTTTGAGAAAAATCAAAAAAAAAATTGAAAAATTTGGAAAAAAAATCTTTTAATGTTATGCATTTGCATATTGATATTACTATTCAGTCTAGGAATTAATGATAGATTATTTTGTAGAAGTTCGAATCTGGATTAAGATCGAAGTCCTTGATCAGAGTTATGTAATGTATGACTTTAACCTTGAAAAACCGGATCACATCCCAACGTAACAGACAGTGCAGTGTGTGGCGGTCGATACTGGAGGTTGTGACCGGCAAGAATGTTTTTGAATTAATCATGACAGTCATGTGTAGCGGTTGTGGCTGCTACATTCGTCTTCGTGTAGGTTCTGGCAGTCAAATGTGGCGGAGAAATAACCGCTAGTTTCATCACCAGAATGACTGAATCTTCAGAAAGGTTAGTGTTGATCCTACCAACCAATCTTGGTGGTGGCGACTACTACCAGTTGTAGTTCTCCATAAAACTTTTTTTTTTATTCGTTTTGCTCGCCTCAGAAAATTTTTCCTACCTCCGAGTCTCACAAACATTTAAAATATACTCAAAACATATCTAATATGTAAGAAAGACACTATCTGATCCTAAAATATAAAACCGTGTAAATACATATTTACAACTCTAAATAATATTTAAAAAATGAAAGAAAGTGATCAATAAATGTATATACAATGCAAAATCCATATATATCACCCATTAAGATAGTGCAAACAAACTCGCCTCAACAGGAAGCCAAGAAAACCAAAAGCATTTAGCTTTAAGAAACATGAGTTTTTTTGTATGCATCTATGTAGGGTAGAAATTAAATGTTGTAAGTTGTAAAGGATCAAGAACAAAAAGACAAATCTCCATCACCAAACATTACACAGCCTTATAAATAGCTTTAATAGATAGGCTAAGTATTTATTAAAAGTTAAAATTGAGAAATCTCTAATAGAGACAGCTCTTCCTTTGACCAATAGGCTTCGTAGTTCTGTAGTAAATGGAGAATTACCATCCGGTGAATCTACAAATGACATCTCTGACTCTCACTTGTTAGGCACGTTCAATTTATTGCAATCTTCAAACCCTAACATTGGAGTTCGTTCAATCATTCGCATGCTTGTTTCTCTCGGGATTTCAAAATTTTATATTAAAAGGCTTTTAAATTTGCGAAATTTTGTAGTTCTTCGTCAGAGAAAGCTCTGACGTAACTTTATATTTTTCTAAAAGAGAATTTGCTAAAGTAGCATCGTTTAGTAAAGTAAAAGTGGTGCAGCCCATTTAACATTGGAAAAATGTTTCTCTCCGGAGCCGGCCCCTGCCCTGAGCCCAAACTCAGAGTTTTGGTTTGAAATTTTAACCGTCAATAACCGCCGTGATTTTCAAAATAAATATATTTACAAAAACTCTTATTCTCTATAAACCTTTTTCACACGACAAACGAAAACTGTTTAATCACAAAACAGAAACACAAAACAAAACAAAAAAATGGAGAAAACAGAGGAAAGCGTCGGAATCTCTTCACTGCCTTCACACGACGGCAACTCCGCCGCAAAAACCATCACCAACCCCGTCTCGTTCACCAAAACCCGTCTCAATCTCTTCACTGCCTTCACTTCCGGCCGGAGCCGCCGCCGGAGGAGGAAGAGGTCGAAAAAGTCGCATCGTGGCGCAAGGAGTTCAAAAACGGTTTCAAAAACATCATTGCTCGTCAATTTCCTTCCGACAGGAACTCTCTTTATGTTCGAAATGGTTCTTCCGTCAATCTACTGTGACGGAGACTGTAACGGAATCAACACACTCATGATTCCCCGATGGGAAAATCTATTACGGTTTCGTTACTCCACGTGGACTCGCGGTGTTTATGAAACCTCCACCGCCGGGTTTTGGGGGCGGAGATGTGATCGGAGGCGGAGATTCCGGTGAGTGATGAGAGGTATAAGTTGAAGGTTAATGACTTTGTGCATACAGTGATGCGTTTTGGTGTTTATGGCGATTGCGTTTTCGGATCGGAGAATTACCGGATGTTTGTTTCCAGGGAAAGAAAAAGAGATGGATCAAGTTATGGAGAGTTTCCCATTAATGGTCGGAATTGTTTGTAGTGCTTTGTTTCTTGTTTTTCCGACCACTGGCTATGGTGTTGGTTGTATGACTGCTTAGGTTAATTCCATGCACTTCTGTGTTAGTATTTGGTGTGTTTAGTATCTATTATTTTGTTATTTTGCTTGTAATTTAAATCATTTGAATAACTCTAGCTGTTTTGTCAATTGTATTGTTAATTATAGTGTTGTGTTTATAGTTACTTCATTAACAAAAAGATGAAAGTTGGAAATTTGAAAGAAATGGTTAAAGTAGATAGTAATACGATGATTTAAAGAGAAAACAATGTTTATTCTACTAAATTTCCATAAGAAGAAACTAAAACAAAATTACAAAAGCAGACAGATTAGAAAAAAGTCTACATTCTAAAAGGCCAGGTCCATACTACTGGAATTGGGAAAGCTTATTGATTCGGGCTTCAACCGTAAGAGTTATTCATAGAAATGTCTGTGGTGTGACTGTTAGCACCAAACCTTATTGATCTGGTCAGGACTTAACTCCGACCTTGACTCATGTAAGTCCGTGGGTAGATCGTATGGTCAACCGTAACCTTGACTAATACAAAAGAAAATGTGATGTTTCTGGCCTACCAGGTCTATTTGTGGGCTTAACCCTATAAGGGTATGGTCGGTCTTAATGTTTCTAAACATTGCGGTGCATTCCAAAACAATTATTCATCACCTTGGGGGGCTGCTCAAAAACTTTTTTCACATACGAGACAGATTGAGGAGATGGGGACTGATAGTATACAAGATATCCAGCTACAAGTTTTTTTTTTTTTGAAATTTCAAATTTATTGATCAACAATGTAGTTATTTAGAAAAAAAAACACACAATTTAATCACAAAAAATTGCCGAATAAAAACGAAATCTGTCGATCTCACTTCAAACCATCTGCGAGACAAAGCGAACTCTCTAGCTTGTAGAGGTGCTTATATTTAAAAGAGTTGATCATGTTTTTCATCGGGTTTTGAATTCTAAATCTGATAGTGCAAAAACTCCTAATCCATACAGATCGATTATTGAATTAAAACTATATAGACCAAAGCCACAATATTTTAAATCTATATTAATATTAAAATTATGATTATATTTTAAGAAACTATTTTTAATGCCGATAAATCGAATGTGTAAGACCTATTGATAAGAACCATGGTTGATATAGTTAGAAAAGTAGTCATGTGAGATATCAGAGATTTTTCTATATAAAAAACGTTAAAGATATGTATGAAGGAAAATTGAATAACGTTTTTTAGTTCGGAAACAACGGTCAGAAAACGATAAATAATGTTCTAAAGAATCTTTATTAAGCAAGATTACGTATTTTCAGTCGTGTAAACATTATCCGGATTTAGATCCAAATTTATATTCAAAAAATAAATATTCAAAATTACGGATAATGAATTTGGATAATAAAAAAATTTCAAAACAGATATTTACGGATATCGCAATCTGCTCCAAACTAAAAGTAAAAAAATAATAATATTAGATATTTAATTTTTTATCAGATATTCATCTTTAACATTAATTTTTATATTTTATTTTATTTACTTCGGATTCGAATATTTGTGGATTCATACGGATTTAGATATAAATAGCAATATTCCAAATATTACAGATACGAATATCTGAATATCATAAATATATTCAAATATATCTCCCACTAAAATAATATATATATATATATATAATTAAATATGTCCAAACAACTTATTATATATTGGAGTTTGAGGTCGTCTGAAATAAAAATTATTGCACTTTTTCAAATAAAAGGTATCATATTCTTATCCACACTGTTGTACTTTTTCAAATCGACATGGCGTTCATTAGTCACCACAACTTCTCACATAGACTTCTTACAGCCATGTATCTCAAATATGTTCAAGATTTTATGACAAGAAAAGGGAAAGTAACTGAAGATCCATTAAATACTTTCGTCGCTAGAAAAATATTATAGTATATGAATTTAGATAATAGTGAAATAACCAAGATGCTAGGTTTAATATAAGATAAATGTGAACACATAAATCTCAAAATTAATTTGATTAAAAAAATTTTAAATAAAAAATATAATATATGCACAAATTTAGCAAACCAAATTAAACAATATAATTTAAGAACCTACAAAATCTATATAAAACAAGATAAAAGCAATATATGGCCCTCTTTGTTGCGTGTTGTTGGTGTGTTTAAACAGTTAGTGATAGCGACCAACAATAAGTGAAAACGATTAATGGACAACTAAACTTGTTTGTTTTTAAAGTTAAATAAGGAAAATTAAAATCCTTAGGCAAACAAACTCAGGGACAAATTTTCAAAATTTATGAGAGGATTGAATTTCGTATTAGAGATGTTCATCAAGAACTTCGTGATTGATGGATTCCGGGTGAGCAAGAGTAGACAGTTCAAGTGTTAGGATGCTAATTTAACTCGATTTCACCAAGTTTTTTTTACTTGAATTCTTTTTTTTTTTGGTTTCTGTTCATGAGTGTGTGTTCTTTAAACACGAGTATAGTTAAGATAACCAAAATGTGAAATACGTAGAAGAACAACGACAATTTAAGCAAAAATTCTACAATTAATTGTATTGATTTTGTCATTTTAACAAATTATGAGAGTTATGGGTTCCTTGTACAACTAACATAAAAAAATTAGTCGAAAAATGATCTCACGCCAAAGTCAAACCTCATGACCATATTTTGTGTAATTGGATTAGATCATTAGAGTAGTAGGATTTTAAGTGATCAATTGTAGTATAATGTCACGAGAATGTTCTTGTGCACTCCATTGACTTATGATTGATATCGATTTGATCACAAGAACATGCTTAGTGCAACTAAGGTAGACATACTCATTTGTTGGTTCCGTGTAGTTCGGACGATAATTCGCTCAATAAATTAAAATCGATAAAGCGATGAATCACTTATTCGCAAAACGTTTTTAGCATAAAGTGTGACCGAAAGGCCGCATATTTCATAAATATTTTCTTACAGATTTCGACAAAGTGATATTTATAAGCTACATTTAAATTGACAACCTAAAAATCACATCCAAAACGAACATCTACCAAAAATACATGAAACAATTTTTTAAAATAATAGTCTTAATTAACCACCGAAGCTTCATAGAGAGGCCTGCGGAGGATCTACCACCTCCTTCAAACCCCACATGTACCTTATCGCTCATATTGATCAGTGTCTTATCCAATATTCACAACACTCAACGGATCTAAGAGAGGAAACATAGATTAAATGTATAACAAAAATGGAGAAAAAGTAAAAGTAAAAAAAGTGCTGACCAGATTGAAAAGAAAAAGAAAAAGGGAAGCCAAAAAGAGAAAAAGAGAAAACTTTTTATTTTTAAGTCCACAAAAACAAACTTGTGGCTAAAAATCGTCACATGTGATGACGTGGCATTCTGGGCGAATCAAAAGGTTGTACAATTCGCAAGATCACATCAAAAACTGTAATCTTTTTCTTTCTTTTTCACAAAGACAAAAAGGATTGAAATTATAAAAAAAATAAACAAATCGAGAACAAAACAAGGAGAAAACTCAGACAACCACCGAAAACAAGACAGTAGTTTCCTCTCTCTCTCGCTTTAAAATAGAAATTGAAGCTTTTTTCTCTGTCTTCTCAAAAGTTTCCGCTTTTTTCTCGTTGGAGAAGAAGAAGAAGAAAAACATGTCTGATCCGGCTATTAAGCTGTTTGGGAAGACGATTCCTTTACCTGAGCTTGGTGGTGATTCTTGTTCAAGCTATACCGGAGTTTTAACCGAAGAATATCAAGACAAGAATCATGTTCGGTTATCAGATTCGTATACCGGAGATGAAGAAGAGATGGGTGATTCCGGTTTAGGAAGCGAAGGAGGCGGCGGTGGAGAGAACGAAAGTGAAAAAAAGGTAAGATTTTTAGATTTGATGATCGATTTTGAAGATTACCCATGATTTATTACGTGGAAATGACCGATGTGTTGAAGTTAGATTGGTCAAAATCATAGTTTTTTTTCCGGTATATTTATGTTGAACTAGGCTTTTAGGGGTTCGAAGTTGTAAATCTGGGTTATTAAATGAGGTTTTTACTTGCAAGTGATTTGAGATCTTTATTAGTACCATTCCGTTTTGATTCAATTTCGAAGCTTTTATGTCTTTCGTTTTTATAAACTTGTCGACGTTGAATTGCTCTTAATAACTTTTTTAGGGTTTATTTTGTTCTCAGGGAAATTAAACAGAGCTGAAAAAACTCACTAGATTAACAAATTAGCATTTTTAGCTTTTCTGGTTCTGTTGATTCCAGATGCTTTAAACTTGATCAAGTCTTTGATCTCTGAAAACACTATTAATTTAGTTTCATTGTATCGATATATTGTGTGATGTTTCTCTGCTGCTCTTAGCTAAGATCTTCGTCTGTTTCTTATGTTTACTACTGTTAATTAGTTTGATGTTATCTCAGGAAATTCACGAAGAAAAAGATAATGAGTGCCGAGAAGAGCACGGAGAAGAGTCATTGAGGAATGAATCTAATGATGTTGCTACAACATCGGGTATAACCGAAACAACAAAGGCTACAAAGACGAATGAAGAGTCATCACAGAACGAAACGGGCGGTACTGCATGTTCTCAAGAGGGGAAGCTAAAGAAACCCGATAAGATTCTACCGTGTCCGCGATGTAACAGCATGGAAACCAAGTTCTGTTACTATAACAACTACAATGTTAACCAACCTCGCCATTTCTGTAAGAAATGTCAGAGATATTGGACAGCTGGTGGAACGATGAGGAATGTTCCAGTTGGTGCAGGGAGACGCAAGAACAAGAATCCGGCTTCTCATTATAATCGTCATGTTGTAACATCTGCGGAAGTTATGCAGAAGGCAACAAGAACCGATCTTCAACATCCTAATGGTGCAAATCTTCTTACTTTTGGATCTGATTCAGTTCTCTGTGAATCAATGGCTTCTGGATTGCATCTTGCTGAGAAATCAGTGTTGAAGACACAGACTGTATTGCAAGAACCCAATGAAGGCTTGAAGATTACGGTTCCTTTAAACCCGTCAAACAAAGAGGCTGGAACAATCAGCCCATTACCAGAAGTTCCTTGCTTTCCAGGTCCACCAACTTGGCCATACGCTTGGAATGGAGTTTCATGGATGGTTTTACCGTTTTACCCACCGCCCGCTTACTGGAGCTGTCCTGGAGTTTCACCAGGGACTTGGAACAGCTTCACCTGGATGCCACAACCCAATTCACCATCTGGTTCCAGTCCAAACTCTCCAACACTAGGTAAACATTCGCGTGACGAGAACGCTGTTGAAGCAGAAACCGCATTTGAAGAAACCGAGTCACTTGGTAGAGAGAAAAGCAAACCTGAGAGATGCCTATGGGTTCCCAAGACGCTTAGGATCGACGATCCAGAGGAAGCTGCTAAAAGTTCAATATGGGAAACATTAGGAATAAAAAAGGAAGAAAAAGCGGATACTTTTGGAGCTTTCAGATCATCAATCAAAGAAAAAAGCAGTCTTTCTGAGGATAAACTTCCGGGAAGAAGACCGGAGTTGCAAGCGAATCCCGCTGCTCTTTCTAGGTCAGCAAACTTCCATGAGAGTTCATGAAATTAAGAAGCTGATTTGATTGTTTTGTGTTCAATCTTGTATTCCAAGAAAAGTAGGTGAGTCCTTTTGTACATATAGCTATATATATGATATATATACACATGTATGTGTATATATAATGATTGTCATAGCGAGGGAGAAGTAGTTTCTGGGTTGCAGAGTGAAAAGTTTCTTGTACCATAAAATGGATAACTCCAAATTGTAGTTAAATAAATCTTGCAGGATATAATAACCACAAACAGGTTTATATGAATGTTGACTTGTTTTCTAATTAAGACGTTTTTTTCCAAAGTCTTTTGATATCTGTATACATGTGAGTGACGTTATAGAATTCTCAGAATCATGCTTTATAAATAGTCTACACTTAATCATTTCGTAATACCATAAACTACAATATTGACTCGAGTTTTTTTGTTTGTTATATATGGGCCAAGAGGATATGATTTAGATACAATTTGGTCAGTATTACTATTCTTGATGTTATTCGAAGTTTTGTTTAAAGTGTATTAGTTTGACTAAAATAATTATTCCATCCATATCAGTTTTAGTGATATTTTTCTAACTCAAAATAAGTGTCACAAATATTTTCTTTTTCTTTTAGTCATCGAATATAAATTAAAATGGTTTAAAATACAAACAGGAAATATATAATTTACATAAGTAATATTATGGTGATAAAATTTAGTACTCCGTGATACCTTATCTACTTTAAAATTTAAAATTAGATGAAATAAAAAAGACACAAAAGAAAAATAACAAACCTTTGATTCCAACAAATTATTCTACACATGTCGAAAAGTAGTCTAATCTATTAGTGTAGATATTATTTTCACCAAATCGGAGCAGTCTACTGCAAAAACTAATTTTGTTCTCTGTTATGCGATCATGCATATCATAGCCATAATAGAGAGACTATTGCGTAAATTTGTGGTCCCATTATTGGTCTCTCTGCGTCATTTTTAAAACAAAATCAACCTAAACCTAAAAAGATGTATGTCTTTTTCCAAATGGCATCTATATTAAACCAATACTCTGTGAAATCTAAGACCATCGATGAGGATATAAGAACATCTTTCATCCATAAGAAACTTTTATGGTTTCTTATCGATATTTTTATTATAAACTGTATCGGAAGACGTGTTTTAAGAAACTTTTGTTAAGAACCAGTTCTTAAGACTCTTAATTAAAAACCGGTTCTTAAGAAGAGTTTCTTAAAACACATTTACCGATGCAGTTTATATTTTTTTAATCTTAAGAACCCCTATTAAGAAACTTCTAAGAGCCTCCAATGGAGGTGGTCTAACACCATGATTTTCACAACCTTATCCTTAATATGAGTTAACTTTCACGATAGAACTTCACTTTCTGCTAATTTCAAATTTTCATGGAGTCTCTATCCAAATTTTTATAGATCTTGTCATTTCTAACTTTTTATATATATACCATAAAAAACTTCTCATCTTGGTGAATAGCAGTAATTCTCCAAAAAATATAATCCAAATTTATGAAAACCGATATTCCAGGATGGAGTCTCATTCTTGAAGATATCTTAGATAATGTCCATGTTTGTAATGCGTGAGAACATAAATTAAAAAAACATGATTTCTCGTGTCTTCATCCGCTTCACACTAATTTATCACAATTTAATCCTCTATTCTTAAAGTTTAAATTGACGATACAGAATTCGCTATACCTTTGTATATGAAATGTTGAACTTTTGGAAAACACTTTAACTTCCATATATGTGCTAGAAGTGGTCGAAGACCTAACTTGTTTTTTTTTTTAATTACCAAGAGGTTGGGTCGAATCATGTAATCTTTCCAGACCCGAAACTACATAATGTAATATTAGTGTTGTCCTAACTGTCACTCAATCTTATGACCTCTAAGCTTTGCATAGGATAATTTTCCAATTGAACTAACGATACTTGATCAAGAATTTTAAAATTATGAATTAGGATAGAATTTCAAAAGCCACTTGTTTATTCAAAGACTATATTTTATATACTTTGTTTCTTAACTTTTTTAAAAAAGTGTCCAAACGATAAAATTAGTGAATAAATTATTTTTGAGAACCAATATAGTATCCACTTTTTGGCAGGAACCAAGAGATTATCTCTAAGACTAACCAAAAGAAAAATGTTTAGCAAATGACTCATATCTTGGTCTTCGACCTCCTTAACCACTACGAACGTCCCCGATCAGTGTAATGGAACACTTAATGGATTGACAGAGTCAGCTATAGAGAAGATAAATCTCATATTGACCAAAACAACCAATGAAAAAACATTCTGATTTGAATAAAATAAGAAATAGTGTGTACTAAAATAATGAAGATGCCGGGAAAATAAAAATAAAAATAAAAATAAAAATGAAGTTGGCAAGAAAATGCCAAAAGAAAAAAAACGCCACTACCTTGTTTGTTGACTTCCAATTTCCAGGAAATTTACTAAGGAAATTAGTTGCAACTGTGACATTAATTCTTGCTTTGCCTTTTCATGCCCCAATAAGTAAGAGCGTAAATTAGTCATCATTTAAGTGATTTCCAATGCTTGGTCAAGCAAGTCACGGATCATGGTGAGAGAATAATCAGAACTTTTTTTTTTGTGAAGAGAAAACAATTAGTTAATTGTGGAAAGGGAATTTTTAATTCCTTTGATTTTTCTTAGTCTATTACGTGTGTCTTATAATTTTCTTTTTGCGGATACCTTTTGATTTTTATTCTTTTACTTTATTTAATAAAAAATATTCACTAATGAGATATTCACAAAATGCATCATTCATGCCTCGACATAATTTATCATCTAAATTTTTTTAAGCGAAAATCGTATTTTAAATTCATTTATTCTGGAATTTCCTAAAATTGATGAAACATTAAAAAAAAGAAATTTTTTTTTTATCATTTTATAATTTTTAAAAAATACATTTAGTCAAATCAAGTGGTTAACGATCCATCTCTACCGTATTACTATCAAAATTTGATTTTACTATATCGAATATCTTTGCAAAATAAAATTTTGGCTATAGATTAAATTTTGTCGATCCAAATAATATAAAAACAATATATTCTATATTTTTGATTATTTTAAGTTTTACTCGTTTAGTTTATAGACTATTATCTTTCATAAATTGAAATCATTTTATAATATACTACCAAGGATGGACAAACAAAATTTGGGTTGGGGACTGGGAGGAGAGAGGATATGGTTGGTAAAACATCACAATAATCAATCATAACCATTGTTTACATGTTTTTTAAGTTCTAGTAATAGACTAATAGTATATAGTTATTAAAACTAAATTAATAAAATATAGTGAATTGACTAAACTTTCCCTTCAAATAAGTACAAAAAACAACTCCCATCAATGGTGCAGAAGAAATTTCCTCTTAATTTAATTTAATTTAATTTTCTTACACTAAAAGTCTCTTTGTAAGTTTCCCATTTCCCTTTCCTTCTTTCTTGGTCTCTTCTTCCAACTGCAACTTCCTCTCTTTTGCCTCTACACCAAAACTGTGTCCACATAGACTTATTCATCAACTATATATACACTTAGCCATAGAACAAACAATCTCCACCATCTCCTCAGAAACATTTATTTCTTTGTGATTCATTCATTAGCTTAAAGTTTTAGTTTTCAAATAAAACATCTTAACATAAGTTATGACTGCTAACCACTTATATTGTCTTATAACTATGGAGAAGAAGAGTTCATCATTGTGTGAATGCAAACACTCTTCTTCTTCTTCTTCTTCTTCTCTTCCTTTGTTTGGTCTGATTGAAATCTTCCTCATCGGTTTTTTCAGATGGGTTTCTTTTGCTCAGATCTTTTTCTCTAGATTTTGGCCTCTTCTTCAATGTGTTTCCGAGAAGAAGAGCAAAGATCTTGAGTTCCAAAGTTCGATCAAACATGAAGAATATGATGATGGTCTATACAAAGAAGATGCAGAGCTGGTGATGAAAAGCTTAGGACTTTGCACAGGCCAAGAAAGCGAGGGACTTCAAAAACGTTACAGTTCCGAGGAGCTTTCCAATCTGTTTGAAGAGAAAGAGCCAAGCTTGGAAGAAGTAAAGCAAGCTTTTGATGTTTTTGATGAAAACAGAGATGGGTTTATTGATCCAATAGATTTGCAGAGAGTTTTGTCAATCCTTGGCTTAAAGCAAGGATCTAACCTTGAGAATTGCAAGAGAATGATCAGATCATTCGATGGAAATAAAGACGGAAGAATCGATTTCCATGGATTTGTGAAATTCATGGAAAACAACTTCTGTTGAAATCGTAGTTTCTTAAAGTAACAATCTTTCAACTTCTGCACTTCCTTTTTTTTCTTCTTGCTTTGGTTCTTGCTTTTTTAGATAGTGTCTCTTAATATGGTTATCTCATCACCTTCTTGTAAAAACTTACTAAACTTTCACATCAAAAGCTTCTTTAAAATCGCAAAACCAATGAGATCGGTAATAATTATCACAGACATGAATAATCTGTCAAAACGTATTATAAAGAGACACTATTTACACCTATAAATTGATGACTTGAGATCTCGAAAAAATGAACTGCAAAGCTCGCGAGGCTGCAATAGAGGCAGGAGCTATCCCTCACACTGATTCAAATTTCGTTTTATATCTTCACCAGTAATCACAACAAGAACACTGACCATCTCGGAAATGATGGAACCGAATGGAATCTCTGATAACAATTAATCGGTTTGAGAGCTTCGAGATAAGCTTCATTGCAGAGTGACAATCATCACATATCCTCACATTTTTAGTCACGTACAATGGTGAGTTCTCAGGAGTTTTCAGCAGACCATATGCTACAGCTAGCTTCTCGCTATGATAAGAAAGGTTATCTTCTCTCTGTTCATCATTTACATCATGGAAAACTCCAGCAACATCAGGTAAATAACCTAATGGCCTAATCTTCGACAAAACTTCCTTTACCTTTCCATAAATCAGCGCAATCTCAGGGTGTTGATTTTCCTCTGCAAGAAACACATGGGTTTGATTACGTATGCCTATCCAGCTTACTCCATGCTCTTTCTTAACCCCTCTTTTATTCATCAAAGAACGGACTTTTGCCACGCCCTCCCACTCGCTTGACTTGGCATGAATATTGGATAGCAATACGTAAATTCCTGAATCGTTTGGATACCTCTCAATAGCATATTCTGCTACCTTCTTTCCTAAACTGTAATTACGGCGAACATAACAAGCATTAAGCAAAGCTCTCCACGCAATAACATCCCATTCAATTGGAGCTGTTCTCAAGAAACTTTCAGCCTCCTTGAACAAGCCAGCCTTGCTCAAAAGTCCAACAATGCATGTATAATGCTGTAGATCAGGCTGAACATTAAATTGCTTACGGTTGGGAACCTCTCCTGCAATCATCATTTTCTCAAAGGCTTCAAGCGCTTCCCTCCCTAATCCATGATATGAGAATCCACATATCATTATGTTCCAAGTAATTATGTCCCTAAAATTCATGCCTGAGAATGCTTTTCTTGCATCCTCAATGCTACTACTTTTGGCGTACATGTTAATCAATGCATTGCCCACCATCACATGGTTCCTATACCCAATTTTAAAACACGCCCATGGAGAAGATCGCCCTGCTTTAGAAGGGATAGCTCTTGAATTGAATTCAAAGCAATAGAAAATGTGTACTCATTAGGGGGAATATCTTTACTTTCCATCTTTGCAAACAGATCCAGAGTCTCCTCGAAAGACTTATCCTGGAAGTAAGCATCGATGATCGTTGTATTTAAGACAATGTTTTGAGTGTGTGTACTGTCGAAAACTCTCTGCGCATAAAGGACTTTACCACAGTTTTGCCATACATATTAATGAGAGCACCAGTTGCCTCAACATCAGAGTTTAAACCAACCCTTACCATTCGACTGTGAATCTGCCGAGCCAAATTCAAATCTCTGAGATTGGAACAAAGCCGTAAAGAAGACATATACGTGATGTAGTCCCACACCAAATCTCTTTTAGTCATCCTTCTCAAAACATCAACCCCTTCTTTTAAAGCACCATACTCTAAGTATCCACTAAGAGCTGAACTAAAAACAGGAAGATCATCCAAAATTCGAATAGCCTCTTCAGTGCCCGAACACAAAGAATACATGTAGATAAGAGTATTTAGTACAAACTCATGAGACATCAAACCAAATTTAAGAAAGCATCCATGAAACTGCTTACCTTCTTCAATTCTCCTAGAGCTTGAAGAAGATTTGAAAATCACAGTAGCTACGAACTCGTTAGGTTGCGAATCCACCAGAAAAAAAACATACTTTTGAATAGCTCTAAAACTTCAAAATCAAACCCGGAATTTTGATAACCTTCATCATCGAACACCAAGAAACCTCATTTCTCTCAGGCATTATATCGAACAACCTGTGTGTACGAACAATCTCTCCACATTTCACATAAAAATTAATCAGAGAATTGGTTTGGAATATGTCTTGAGCTCGAGATGATTGGTTTTCAACGTTCAGATGAGAGTGAATCGATTCGCCAATCCTTAGATAACTTGAATCAGCACAGACTTTCAAAAGCTCGTTAAGGCGATGAATATAGAGAAGTGGTTTGTTTGGTTTGGGTGATAAAGACGCGAGCTTGTTCCAATTTAACAGTCGTTGTTTCACAGACAAGGCTGACATGGCGCCAAAATTTGCTTCTTTGTCACCAAAGTAACCAAAGATTGACCTATTTTATTATATAAACGTATATAATATTTTTTTGGTTTAAGAGAAGTGATAGAATTTTCACTGTGAAATATTAAAATTTGTGGGTAAGGAAAGTTAAAGAAAGTAAGTAATAAACGGTGCATTTATGCGTTCTTTTCACCAGACCTTGTCGACCTAAATAACTATGACCAATCATCATGTATTTTTCATGTTGTGTGTTTTAGAATTACTTAATATTTTTTTATTACTAAATGTTTTTTAATTACTATTTATTTCCTGTGAATATCTATCATTGGCGCGCTACTTTTTTTTTAAAAAATCTTTCAAATGTTATATATTGGGTGATTAAAAAAATTCATACATGTTATTTTGATTTTGTCAAAAAAACACTATATATAATTTCAATAAAAATAAATGAAACGGTAACACAATATTTGGTAATTTTTATTCCTGTTTATTTCATGGGAATACCGATGACTGACTGTAGTTCTTAAATATTTTAAATAGCTTTCCATACAATGCATAATCAACTATATTTTACAATATTTGACTAAATTGATATTTTATGGTAACATAAAGTCCCGTCAAAAAATGGTAAAAAGTTATTTTTAATTATTAGATTTAATTTCTAATTTTCATAGGTTTTATATTTCTCAGAATAATACATTTTTTGTTTGTCATTAAACTAATTTTGGTAATTTTAAACTAAAAATTATTTTATGGAGATATAAGTTCTTAAATATTTTAAATAGATTTTCTATACAATAAATAATCAACTATATTTTAAAAATATTTGAATAAATTTAGATATCTTATGGTCAAATAAAATTATTTTTAATTATTAAACTTAGTTATAATTGTTTAAGAAGAAGAAGAAGAAGAAGAAGATGATGGCCACAGCAAGAAGAAGTAGGGATGCAACATAACAAATCCTGTATTGTATTTTTTTTTAGCTAGATCTTGGATGTGTTTCGTGTTCTTAGTAGTTTTCGTGTTCTTAGTAGTTTCGTATTATCTTTCTTTTGTTCTGAAAATGATGCAACTTAATTTTGGTAATATCGTAAGTTTAACTTAATTTTGGTAATATCGTAAGTTTAACTTAATTTTGGTAATATCGTAAGTTTATTATCCTCAATTTAGGCTTTACGGTATTGTTTATGCGATTATGTTTCTGTGTCACTTTACTGGTAACGCTATCACATGACATCAAGTACTAAGAATTTTTTTTCTATTTCTTTTATTTAGAATTATTTAAATTAATCTACAAAAAGTTGAGACAAACTTTTTATCCGCAACAAAATTTATTCAAAAGTAAATAAAAAATTTAATATATTAATTTCAATTCTTATGTAGAACATAAAAATGAATATTGATCCTATAGAATATAAACTAAAATACATTATAACTATTTAAATATAATTAAAATGATAGTGAAAAATATAATTGAACGTGTGAAAAAAGATGATGAAAATGTAAGATAAATTAAAGTTTCATATTAAATTTTTTTTTATTTTGTTGTTTTTAGAAATTCGATTTGAATTCTTTATGTTCTAGTAATTTTTAAAATAGTTAAATTCAAATTAAACTTTTTATGATAAATTTAAATTAGTTAATTTGGTATATAAAATTAATAGTTGAATATATGTCACATTTTCATATGTTTACAAATGAATCAATAGAGAGTTTCCTTCCACCATTATATTTAAAATATGAAACATCTTTAAAGAATACTCTAAAATAGAAGGAATATAGTGCATGAAATTATGAAAAAAAATAAACCCCATTGAAGAGCTATTAATGTTATGATCCATGGTCATTTAATAATTAACATTCGTCGGCTGTATAGTCGAATTGGAGAGTTTAAAAAATAAATAGTCGAAGTGGAGAGGTAATCAATCGTTTAAATCTTTTTGCTGCTGTTCCATTTCCAACGTTGCCTTTTCCTTCATTTCGTTGTCCTTAAAACAATAAAATTTATAACAACGAACAAAAATATTATAACCTTTAAGTTAGATATTAAATTAGAAAAAAATCTAAAGTAAACATTTTCACAATTTTATTGTAAAAATAACTCTTTATGTTCTAATTTCACATTCTAAAAGTATGTTTTTTACAATAAAATTGTTAAAGGTCTATTTCAAAAGTTAGCCTTTAAAATTATCAATGAGACAAATTCCACAAATTTATCTCAAATTTGCATGCTTGACAATACCTTAGAAAAATTACATTATAACATATATCTAAAGGCATGTCGGCGGAAGACTTGAATTACCTGCCAAGATTATTTTATATCAATTTGAATATCATTAAAATTTAATAATACACATCATAAATTTGTTATAATTAACTTATAACATAATGAAAAAATCATTTAATTTTCTTAGAATAATATTTATTGAATTTTATTTAACTATTTTTGGTAAAATAGGACCTGGATTTATGGTATCGGATTCGTGTCGAAGAAAATATTATTATAGTAGGTTTCTTTGCCAGATTTTCATGATAACTATCATTATTGCAAAGGAAAAAGAAAAAAAAAAAGACTTAGGACTCTCATACACTAAACGTATTAACGGTCGTGAGAGAGTCAGCTCCACGTGTTTCTTGCACATGTTTGAGACTTTCATTTTATAAAGTCAAATTCTGATTATAGCAAGAACATAAAACATAGAACACAAAACATAAAAGCAAACTTATTAAAAGGAAAACAAAACAGAGAAGGAAAAACAAAAACGGTGGAAGAGACAATAATGGATAGCTCTGGTTCTCAGCTTCACAATGTCTTCGTATATGGTAGCTTTCAGGAGCCTGAAGTCCTCAACGTCATGCTTAACCGTACTCCTGAGATCGTCTCTGCAATACTCCCTGGCTTGTACATACCTCTCTCTCTTTCTCTCGATCTCGATTGATGAATCTCTTTGTATAGATCTAAGATTTGCTGGCGATAGTTCTTTTTCAGTAAGAGGTTTAGGCTTAAGGGACGTTTGTATCCATGCGTTGTGCCGTCTGAGAGTGGAGAAGTACATGGAAAGGTTTTGATTTTTGATCATTCTTTGTGACTTTATTTTTGTGGGTTTTGTGTAGCAATTGTAATTAAGAATTTTAGGGTTTTGATCGGAGTTGTATTGAAAATTTTGGTGCAGGTAATAATGGGATTAACGGCTGATGAACTTGAGAATGTAGATGCGGTTGAGGAAAATGAATATGAGAGAGTAACAGTTGGAGTTGTACGAGATGTAAGTTTCAAAACTATCATTTCTGTAGTTTTGTTTTAAAAACACACACACAATTTTGATGGTCTTGATGTGATTAGAAGTTTCTGATGTAATAGAAACAATCCTAATCCTTTTGTTTTTTTGGTTTTTGGCATTTGCAGGACAATTCTGAGAAGATGCCAGTGAAAACATATATTTGGATCAACAAGAGTGATCCTGATATTGGTGGAGAATGGGATTTCGAGGTTTGATGATTAGGATTGTTTTTATTATGAATGATCAAAATGGTCATTTAATGGTTTGAATCACATGTTTTGGATTGTTGTTTTTGTTAGGAATGGAAACGATTGCACAAGAAGAGTTTCATAGAGTCATTCAAAGAAATCATGGAGTGGAAGAAGAATCCTCAGGGCAAAGGAAGAGATGATTTCAACCATGTCCTAAAAGAAAATTCCGAGAATGTTCCATCGCCTTGAATGGATATGTGTTAAGTATGTTATATATATCACCTTTCTTTTTAAATTCTGAATTTAATAAAACTTAAGAGAGTGTAGGAATTGTGGACTTGCGTGATTGTAAGGTTTGAGTTATTATGTGGACTTTATTATTGTGTTATAAGTCTTTCAGAGATTTTGGAGCGTCAATTTGAATTAAGTGTGTACTTGGTTTTGGCTTTTCTTTTTGTCAACGAATTAAGTCCGTCAATAACTTTTTACTTTTCTATTGTAAAAAAAAAAGACAATATTCAAAACAAATAAATAAGTTGAAAATACAATAATTCAACCAATGAGTAACGGATGACAATAGAACAGTAATAGTTAGAAAACACTATAAAATGACACGTACAAATTAAAAAATGATCCAATATAAATATGACTGGAAAGACAACTATAATTTACTGCATACCACATATTTTCCTTTTGTTGCTAAGAATTTGTGATGTGTCTACAACCACAAAAAAAATTAGTAGATTTTGGAGATGTGGATGATGTAGGACCGCAAAAATTCGAATATAAAACTTGCGAATAAAATAGAAAAGAGCATGGTATTGAAGACGTTGCAACAAATGTCGAAAAAGTTTGTATTTAAACGAAATACGGTGATAAAATGTTTTATAAAAACCGAAAAATTTGGAGTCCGAGATATGATATTTTTTCTTAATTTTTAAAATCATCTGCAGTGTGGCGGTTTAAAGTGACTTAGAATTGCAGGACAAAACCATGTGCTACCGTATTCGGTACATTCGAAATACGAAATTTGTGAATTTATAGTTTTACAATATATCTTGACACTTACGTTTTTTAGGAGAAAAAAAAGAGAAGATAGATAGACTTTTGGAATTTTTGATGTTCTGAATGTTAGATCAAAATGAATATAAGAGAGCTGATTTATATAGTCAAAAGACAATAAGCAGATCTCATGCATTATGGCTTGATCTTAGTCATTATTCATAATATAAATCAGGGAGTAAATTATGAGAGTGAGTCAAGGCTGAAAACCAGTCAACGTTAACTTGCTTTGAATACTGATTTAAATGTAATTTGAAATAATCAGAATAAATTTGATACATACTCAAACTTATCATGTATTTTCAGCTTTACAATCGTTACAATCGTTATAAGTTTTATAAGCATTTGTAAACCTTTATAAACTTTATAATATTTTATAAATTATTCAGTACTCACTTCGAACCTCTATTTCTTATTCAAACTGATATTAATTTTAACAAGTGAGTACACTACTTTATAGTGTTCATGGTCGAAATAATTTGTTTTAAATTGGGTTTCAATAGATGATGGTTCCGACTTTTTTCAGATTTGGCAGGAACATAAAGAGATGCATATGAAAATGAAGGAACGGAGATGCGGGTTTTTATTTTATTTTTGATCCATAATTTCCCCAACGTCCGAAACCAAACTTTAAATATTCCAATTTAAATAATAATCTTTTGTACTATATGATGATTAAACATGGGATATTTAATGGAGAAGATTGCAAGTTTTCCAAAAAATTGCAAACGTATATCCAACCTGCACCAGAATTACCATTTAAACTTCAATAGAAAAAAGTAGAAAAGATTTTCAAACATATTAGAGACTAAACATTATACCATGACAATAATTCAAACTGTTCAAAATGAACCAATTTAACTTCGTGATCTGGCATATATCCTAAACTCATTTCATGCGATTTAGCGATTTTCACCTAACAACTTTTTATTGTCCGTTGACAATCACATTCAAGGCAAGTTTGGGCTTGCAGCTTTACTTTCTGTTATATATTTAAGGGGAGAAAGGTCGATTTTGATCTGGATTTTCGCGAAAGTGCATTTTTATACCTGAACCGACTAGCAGTGCATCTAGATACCTAAACCACAATAAAATTTAAATTTCGTATCTGAATTTCTAATTTCGTGTCGAAATCAGATTTGTCGTTAACAGACGTTAACAAACCGCTTATTTTGCTGACTCGACTGCCACCTCATCTGATGAATTATCCAAAACGACGTCGTTTTGTGTTTAATAGGAATTTTTTTTTTTAAATATGTTCTTAGCGAGGCTCAAACTCATAACCTCAGGTTCATTAACGTAGACATTTACCGGTTGATCCACAGCCATTATCAAGGATTACACTAACATATTTGTTTATAGACCTACTTTTTTGGAGAGCTAAAAAAAAAACTCTCTGCCAAAATGATTGGCAAAAATTAGACAATGAAATGGAGCTATGGCATAATTTTCATCAATCGAACCACGGCATCCAACCACATAAACATAATTAATTCAGCTATGACTCTCTTTCAGGTGAACGAGAGTGAGAATATGATACAATCGTTTGGTCTACCACAACCAAATGGGCTTTTAACTTTATAGTAATCTAAAGCATTCTAGGTTTCGTTATGCTATGGGATTGAGAAATTCTCATAAGTTGATATTGCAAAATCAGAAATTCCCAAGAAGAAAGGAACTAACTTGAGGGAAGAAGATGATGCGGCAATACTTCGGCTCGAGTTTATGCGGCAATACGCCGGATCTGAGGTCGGCCGCCACGTCTCCGCTTCATCGTTCTCCGGAATTCGCGGCTTAGTCTGCTATGGCACAAGCGTCGGAGTTGCGATGTTCGCCAACAAGTTACCTGGAGTCTACGCCACCACGTGTCTCTCCGTGGAAGATGTCGTCGACGCTCGATCAATCAGTAATTGTAACGTCCTCGCAATCTCCGACATTAAATCCTCGCCGGAAACCGCCGTGGAAATCTTCGAGGCTTGGATTAAAACTCTGTTCAAATCCCCCTGTCCTGCTTCCGGATTCGAGCCTTGGAGCTCCGAAATCTCCTCCTTCCTCGATAATTCGCTCTCCGAGATGCTACAAATCGGAAAATCAACCGCCGATTCAACAACCAAACAGACAGATGAAACAACCGCTTCCTGCGTGATTTGCTGATGGGTGCCTTCTGATCGGGTCTGAATGGATCTTTGTCGGGTGCTTCACGGTACAGAGACTGGGCGATTTTGACAACTGATGACCAAGTGACTTCTAGGCTCCGTGAAGAGACTGGGCGATTTTGATCTTATCGTTCGTCATTCCAAAATCTGCATTTTTCTCTTGCCAGATATCAAATTTTTTTTTTTTTTTTAATATTTTAGTGTTTATAAATTAAAATGGTAGCGTAATAGACAAAGATGGTTGTATCTCAACTGGTTAAATGAGATTAGAAGTTCATATACGAAATTTGAATTTTATTGTGGTTTAAGTATCTGGATGCACTGTTAGTCGGTTCAAGTATAAAAACGCATTTTCGCGAAAGTCCATATCAAAATCGATCCTTCTCCCTATATTTAAGTAGCCAATAATTAAGTTAAAAAACTTTGTTAGGCTGGCGGTATAAATTCATTTTCTTCAACATCGGGTAAAGGGTTCCAACCATTTAGTAAAATTTTCTTTTTTTTTTCTTTTTTTTTAAATGCAATTATTTTTTATTTCGCACAAATTTATATATACATGTTATATACAATTGTTTCAACCCAACTATTTTTGTTGACAATGCCCAAATTTGTATCTCTAGTTTCTTTTTCTTCTCTTTTTTTTACACATAAAATCTTTTCAAATATGGACCAATATTTTAATCAAGTCCGCCATCATTTGTATATGACGATATCAGTACAAAAATTTAATTAGATAATAACTAACAAGTAGATCCAGTAGTTGTCGAAAATTGTCAAGAAAAATAAAAATAAATAAAAAAATAAGACCAAGGACTTTGATACATGACTTAGTTCTATTTTTTTGTTTTGCTAAAAGGATAATAAATGACTTAGTTCTTTTTTTTTTTTGCTAAAAGGTTATCGTGAGAGAATCGTTTCCACGTGTTTCACTGCTTTCGTTTTCCTTCGAGGTGTTCTTTTCGACGTTATAAAGTTAAAACTCTGATAAAGAAATAACATAAAAGAAAAAATTATAGAAAACAGAGAAGCAAAAAAAAAGAAAAATGAGTAGCTCCGATTCACAGCTTCACAATGTCTTCGTCTATGGTAGCTTTCAGGAGCCTGATGTCAACACTATCATGCTTGACCGTACTCCTGAGATCATCTCTGCAACACTCCCTGGCTTGTATGTACTTCTCTCAATCTCTCTCTCTCTCTCTCTCGATCTTGATCTAGATCTTGAATGATAATTGTCTCTGTCTTGATCTAAAATTTGACGGCGGTTTTGGGGTTTTTTAGTCAGAGGTTTAGGTTAAAAGGACGTTTGTACCCATGTGTAGTGCCTTCTGAGAAAGGAGAAGTTCATGGGAAGGTTTGATATTTTGATCATTTTTTTTGTGAAATTTAGCAAATTTTATTCTTGTGGGTTTTTGTGTATTGATCTTGAATAGTTAATATTTTGAGAAAGACATATTGGTGAAATGTTTTCAGGTACTAATGGGATTAAGCGATGTTGAACTTGAGAATTTAGATTGGGTTGAAGGTAAAGACTATGAAAGAGTGACCGTTGAGGTTATAAGGAATGTAAGTTTGAAGATTTTATTATTCATCTCCAAACCACAATCTAAAAAAGAAAAAAAAATTTGGTGGTCTTAATGAGATTATAAATTCTCATTTTGCATATGTAGGACAATTCAGAGAAGCTGACAGTGAAAACATATTTATGGATCAACAAGAATGATCCTGATATGGGTGGAGAATGGGATTTCGAGGTTTGATGATTTAAACTGTTTTTATTTTGTTAACTTATTATGAATGATGAGAATTGGTCCATTTGGTGTTTGATTCACATGTTTTGGGTTTTTTTTTTGTTAGGAATGGAAACGATTGCACATGAAGAAATTCATAGAGACGTTCAAAGAAGTTATGGAATTCAAGAACAATCCAGAGGGAAAGGATTTCACCAATATCCTACGCGAAGATACCGGGGATGCTCCTTCGTCGTCTTGAATGGATTTTGTGTTGAGTATGTTCTATATCTCATCTTTGTTTTCTAAATTCTGAATTAAATAAAACATAAAGATCGTCTAGGTATTGTGGAGATCCATAAAAAGAATTGCATGTCATGTTTTATTGTAAGATTTGAGTTATTGTGTGGATTGTATTACTGTGTTATAATTCTTTTAAAGATTTTAGCATCTTACTTGTGTATGTTCGGTTAATGCTAGTGTCTATGGCGTTTATTGAGAATGTATGTGTATGGATTAAGTAATTGAAGAGAGTAGATCATTGAACTAACCTTATACAAAATATGTGAGGATTTTTGTGTACCGTCTACGAGGGAATAGGTCTTTGAAGATGTGTATTGATTCCTATTTGACGCATATTTTCCTTGGTGCTATAGCTTTCACATACCGGTTGCTATTCCTAGATAGTACTCTAGATGTATGTTTAAATTCTTTTGGTTATTTTAAAAAGAATAATGTTAGTGGTTCTTAAAGTATGCAGTAAAGTAAAAGAAGCTACCGAAATGAAAATGGAGAAATTCACGTAGTTGCAGACATTAGAGATTAGTGTAGATATATACATAATTTTTTTTTTGTTTATAAGAAGAAGGCAATCACATTTTAGTTAGGTGATGACTGGAGATGATGCACAAATGGCATGGAGCCAGGCCCAGCCGAAAGAGGGTATGAGGTGATGGGCACGACTGCACTACTGAGATTCGTTTTCGTAATTCATAACTATGTATGGTTATGAATTTCTCAGTGCGATCTAGTATTACGAAAACGAATCTTTTAGTGCGATCTTGGAGATGTGAATGATGTAGGACCGCAAAAATCCAGAAAGGAAAATTGCAAATAAAATAGAGAATATCAACAGAATACGGAGATAAACATTTATAAAAACCGAAGAACGTAGAGTCGATATATGATTTTTTTTTTATCATTAAAATTGTGCGCAGTGTGGCGGTTTGAAGCGACTCAGAATCCCACGATAAAAGCATGTAAGACCGTATTCACTACACTCAAAATCCAGAATTTGCTGAGTTATAAGCTTTTAAAAGCATTACAACCGTTATAAGTCTTTATAAACCTTTATAAGATTTATAAGTTACTCGGTAGTCATTTTGAACTTCTATTTCTTATTCAAACTGACATCAATTTCGACAAGTGAGTACACAATCTTAAAATGCTCATGGTCGGAGCCATTTGTCTATGATTGGGTTCCAACATATGAGGCTTCCAAAGAATACAAATAACCTTTGGTTTTTTCCAGATTTGGGAGGAGGAGAAAGGGATGCAGATGAAAATGAAAACGGAGATGGTTTTTTTTTTTTTTCTGTTAAACTGTGGGATGGGAAGTTCAAAACTTTTTATCCATGATTTCTCCAGCATCCAAAACAAAAACTTTAAATATTCCGATTTAAAGAATAATCTTGTGTACCAAATGATGATTAAACATGGGATACTCAATGGAGAAGATTGCAAGTTTTCCTAAAAATTGCAAATGTATATCCAAGCTGCACTAGAATTACCATTTAAACTTCAATAGAAAAAGTAGAAAAGATTTTCAAAACATATTAGAGTCTAAACATATTAGAGTCTAAACATTATACAATGACAATAATTCAAACTGTTCAAAATGAACCAGTTTAACTTCGTGATTTGGCATATATCATAAACTCATTTCATACGATTTAGCGATTTTCAGCTAACAACTTTTATTGTCCATTGACAGTCACATTCAGGACCGGCCCCTTGAGCCTAAGCAAGGCAAGATTGGGCTTACGGCTTTATTTTCTATTATATATTTAAGTAGCCAATAATTAGGTTAAAAAACTTTGTTAGGCTGGCGGTATAAAAACATCTCCATTGCAGTATCTTAAGTGGGGTTCTTAAAATAAAAAAATAAAAAATTAAATGGAAAAAGTGCTTTGAAATAAGAAACAAGTCTTAATTAAAAGCTTTCAGAATCAGTTCTTAATAAAATAAGAAACTTTTTCTCCACATGTCTCTTTTTAACTGGTTCATACTTTTTATTAAATTAAAACATTATTTTTATTTTATTTTAAGAGATTCAATAGAATTTTTCACCAATGATAATGCTCTAAGTTCATTCTCTTCAACATGGTTCCAACCATTTAGTAAAACTTCTTTACTTTTTACTTTTTCTTAAATGCAATTGTTTTTTATTCCGTCCGGTTATTATTTTTGCTTGTAGCCTTCTAGGTTTCAGCGCCGCCACTGATCACATTTTAAAGAAACTAGGAAACCAACTACAATATAATTTCTTGTGTGCAATGCATGTAACAAAACTATTTTGGTGTAGTTTGTTGACTTTGGTTTTAAAAATGTGCTCCATGCAATTGAGATAAAGGAAAATATTATAATATCAAAGGAGAAATAGCTTTTGATACCAACACGACAACGGACTTGCAACTTCACATCACCAAAAAAAATTTTTGAAAGACATTAAGAGATAAAGTGTTCTACTACCAGTTAATCATCTTGTCAAACCACAGTTTAAATGGTCGATACATTTCACCATTAGACATTCACCCCGACTACCTGTTCGCTCATCTGTATTGGATCGAAAACAAATACATGCCAAAAGAATTTCTCTGTTTTCTCTTGTATCTCTGTGTAGTTTATACTATTGGTATAGCCATTTGATATCCTATAGTAGGCACTTTAGGCGATGGACCCAGAAGATACAAGTTTTTGGTAATATTCAGACAAGAAGAAGGAGCCAAAGCAAGAAATTACGATGATGAGTCCAGAGACTTCCAAATTGACAAATCCAGCTTTGCACAAATCTCAATGTGTATTTTACAAGGGAGAGTGCACACATATATATAGGGGGAGGTGAGAACGCTGACATAAGCGCTGACATAAGCGCTTACCTCAGCGATGGCATCATGTTTACATCATGATTACATCATCGCTTACATCACACTTACTTATATATTACATCATCGCTTACATCAGCGATGACATCACACTAACATCATGCTGATATCATGCTGACATAATTTATTATCATTAAGCGTACTTAATGTTTTGTCAATCAAATTAGAGGATAGATAGACAATCAATACCTACAAGATATCAAATTTCCACTGCCAAACAAAAGATCACTGCTCTCTCAAGAGCAACAATATTCTCCAAATTCAACCTCAAGTCAAGATTTTGACAACTTGGTGTTCAACCAGAAGATTCAGAGATGCACTATTACTCGGCGTTCAAAAAAATCCTAGCCGTTAAAAGAGTAATCGAGAACTTCGAGTTTTATCTAATAGAACATAAATTTCGCATTGAAATGGATATGTCTTCTTTTCCGAAGATGTTACAATTCAAGCAGAAAATGATCCCACATCAACAGTTCTTGAGATGAAGTGAATTTTTCGAAGTATGACTTTGAGACGGTATATTTAAAAGGAACAAATGCTCAATCTTCGAGATAATCTACCGCAACTATGGCAACAACAAGACTATACGCATCTACACTTCAGAGTAGTTTGTATTAGTTTGATCTTACACGCTCGAAAAAGTCTACCAGTTTACGCGAGAATTGCTTTACTTGATTCAGACATAAAGTAGCAAAAACAAAAAATTATGATGATGAGTCCAGAATTATTAAGGGTGGTTAAAAGGTTAAAAAATGAAAAAAAAGCTAAAAACCATGACTCAGTCACCAAATGATTTGAACTCATGACATGTGCATAATTTGTTGATAGGTTTAACCACCAGCCCAATTAAACTTTCCTTGTTTGGGTTTAGGACCGGCCTTCATCCGAAAAACAATATGTTACAAAAGCTTGACAATTGTTCATACAAAACTCTATTTTATTAGTAATTCTTCAGAATATTTTAAGAAAATTATATGGTTCTTAATAATTAATTTTATCATTTAAATACTTTTGTGTAATTTTTTTCTTAGAAGAAATTCATTTAAAAAGAAAAAAAAACAGAAATTCAAGTGGTAGAATTCTTTGGTATGTGAAACTTTTTTTACCTTTAACCTCACTACATCTCTAAATATAAAGCTAGAAAAAAAATCCAAAATCAAAGCCCTTATTTAATATAACAAATCTAGACCGTTGAATTTGTTTCAGCCCACATAAATCGTGGCCGTTGATCAAGAGGAGTCTAGGGTTTTGTCATAGAATTAAGATCTCGCAAATTTGTTCATTCCGCCTCTTGCCTTCTCATCACTCACCTCACAGCACAATGGTAAGCCCTAATCTTTCATCTCTCTCTCTCTGTTCTTGTTCCGCTGTAGTTTCTTCCTGCTTTCTTCTCGTATTGCTCCTCATATCAATCGGATCTCTATTTTCATTTTCATGTAGAAATCTCCTGCATTTCATTGATAATTATGGTAACGAGAATTCATAAGCTCATAGTTGTATTCAACCTCATAGATAGCTTTTTCTTCATGGGTTTTTGGCTATAATTTGCTTGAGAATTGAAAATAGGCAAATTTGTGTGTTTGTTTCTTCGATTCAAGATTAAAGTTTGAGACTTTAGCTTATTGTTCTGTTATAAATGTCATTGATGCGTTTAAATAGATGATCTTTGATCTATTGGATCTTAAGATTTTAATCTCTGTTTGATAGACTAATAAATTAGCGACCTTTGTGTTGTTAGGTGTTTGTGAAGCCCCATAAGTCGAATGCGTACTTCAAGAGGTACCAAGTTAAGTTCAGGAGAAGGAGAGGTAGTGATTGATTCTTAATTTTGATTTTGTCTTCTGCTGTCTCTTTGTCTGTTTTCTGAAAGTTTGATATTTGTGCAGATGGTAAGACTGATTACAGGGCAAGGATACGTCTTATCAATCAAGACAAGAACAAGTACAACACACCTAAGTACCGTTTTGTTGTTCGGTTTACCAACAAAGACATTGTGGCACAAATTGTGTCTGCAAGCATAGCTGGTGACATTGTTAAAGCTTCTGCTTATGCACATGAGTTACCTCATTATGGACTCACTGTTGGGCTAACAAACTATGCTGCAGGTATTGATTGAATCAGTTCTATGCTTTATATGTTTCATGAATCTGTGGTTAAGTTTTCCTAAAGACTATTGTTTTTTTTGTTATACCAGCTTACTGTACTGGCCTTCTTTTGGCTCGCCGTGTTCTGAAAATGTTGGAAATGGATGACGAGTACGAGGGCAACCTTGAGGTATGTTGTGTGTGTTTGATGTCATCTTGAATATAAAAAAAATGGTTTTTCATCTATTGATTAACAAATTTGAATCAGGCCACTGGTGAGGACTACTCTGTGGAACCAACTGAATCAAGAAGGCCTTTCCGTGCTCTTCTTGATGTTGGACTTATCAGGACCACAACGGGTAACCGTGTCTTTGGTGCTCTCAAGGTATCAAATGGTTCTTACTGTTCTAGTATGTTTCCATAACCAAACAATTTAATTGTAATCCTTTAACGCCCTTTTTGTTTTGCTTTGTGATTCAACTATAGGGTGCTTTGGATGGAGGACTTGATATCCCGCACAGTGACAAGAGATTTGCGGGTTTCAGCAAGGAAAACAAACAGCTTGATGCTGAAACCCACAGGACCTACATCTTTGGTGGCCATGTCTCAAACTACATGAAGCTTTTGTCAGAAGATGAGCCAGAGAAGTTTCAAACTCACTTCAGTGGCTACATTAAGAAAGGTGTTGAAGCTGAGAGCATGGAGGAGATATACAAGAAGGTTCATGCAGCTATCCGCGCAGACCCCAACCCTAAGAAAACCGAGAAACCTGCTCCCAAGGAACACAAGAGGTACAGATACAGAATCAATTTTGTGACTCTCTTCAATATTGTAGGCTTGTTGGTGTGTTTCTCACTGGGTTTTTGATTGATTGTGATGTAAACAAAACAGGTACAACTTGAAGAAACTGACGTACGAAGAGAGGAAGAACAAGTTGATTGAGAGAGTTAAGGCATTGAACGGAGCTGGTGGTGATGATGATGATGAGGAAGATGACGAGTAAATCATCAGTCCGGTCTTCTTTGTCTTATGACCCTAGTAGTTTTTTATTTGTGTGTTTTCAGACTAAACATTCAGTTTTTGTTTTCACATTTTAGTTGCGTTTGAGGATTTTTGTTTGAAGAGTTTATCATCGTTGATTATTCCCATCATCACTATAAGGAATTTGCATATCAATAATTCGATTTTATGCATAGTTTTGATCTATTAATAGTCAGCCTCAAAGTTTGAGTGAACCAAATTGCCTTCGAAAATAAGAAACAGAAACAGTTGCAGACAAGAAACGAAACATTCAAAGATTGGTTTCGACTTCCGTATTCATGGGCTTTCTATGTGGTTAAGCTTTAGTTCTACCTAAAAGTGTAATGAGCTTTATTCTTTTTAAAAACAAGGCCTTTTGTATATATTTTCTTTCTTATTCTTTATTAAAAAGAAAAAAATGTGGGCATGAACCTGAGTTGTTAGACCTAGATTACATGGAAATGATGTCCGAGGTCTGTTTCAGAAACGAAACGTCATCTTCCGTTTTGGAAACACGACGAAAACTTATCTTTTTTTGTTTAAATTTTTAATAAGTAAATAATTTAGAAACATAATATATATATATATATGTCATTTTTTTAATATTAAAAAAATTCAAGTAATTTGAACAATATAAAATATCTCATGCTTTTTATCCTTAATAACTAAACATAACCTATAAAACTAGAAGTTTGAACTCTGAGAAGAAGACTAAAAAAATTCTATAACTTTTATCTTTAGTTAAGATACTTAATACTTATGTATTGAATTTTTTTTGTTTTACATATTTTTTAATATGGTTTTTGGTTTTTAACTATAGATTTTTAATATATATATATATATATATATATTCACATCTTATGTTGCATGGAAAAACGGCTAACGAAAACGTAACGTGTGGAAATGTATAAACGATTTAAAAAACAAGAATTAGAAAACAGATACATGTTTGAAACATGTGTATATATATATATATATATCCATTTTCTAACTAAAAAAACTATGTTTTACGTTTCCATACGTTTCGCTTCACATATCCATTTTTGTTTATGTGCAACATAAGATACAACTAATGCAAAAAATATCAGCTATTCTAAATGTAAGTTGATATCATATCATGTATATATAGATTTTATTTTATATAAACTATATTTTTCTATTCTAGGAAGATGAATGTTTTAAGTTATTTTTGTTTTCACAAAACTAAAAACTATGTTTTCAATGTAAAATTTTATTCATACTAAATAAAATACTTTTATCAACTTAAAAAAAAGAATTACTCCCTCCATTATTGAAAGAGTGTCATTTTAACACTTAATTTTTGTTTCTCAAAAAATATTATTTGATTTTTTCAGTGCAGAATTTTAAATCAAATTAGTTTTGCCTTATTATTTAGATTATTAATTAGAGAAGGAGATTTATTTAGTGTATTAATAAAGAGTATAAAAAATTACATAATTTTTTTAATTTGTGTGAAAATATCAGAATGACATTCTTTAAAAGACAGAAGGAATATTGCTTTTATTTCTACGCGAAGTCCTCCTCTTCAGTCTAATAACATTGGAGTTCCAAGTCAACTTAATTTTTTCCGTTTCTAAGTCAAATTTCATTAATATGTATGCACTGATTATTTAATTCTTAACATATTTTATTTAATTATCTCTAAGTATATAAATTGTTTGACATGTATGCACTCTCTTAGACTATTCACACTAATCCTTCGTGTCCATTGTGATTCACGATGTAGTTATGACGTTTGAAACTCACACCATCTTATACTAGTCTATTCAACCCTACCCATTGATCAAGATCTTCAAGTCCAATCTCTCTTCTTTATTTTCTAACAACTGTCTAAAACGTTTTCCATTATATTTTGTTTATTTAACCAGTCCAATCTTTCAATCAAATCCAGTCCTCTTCTATTCACTAACAAAACCTCTTCACTAGCAAAAATACAATAGTTGCCGCAAATTCATGTCGCCTCCATTATATTTTTTTTATCTCAACAATTCCTCCTCCAAATTCTGTCATTCATGGAGCTCTTTTTCGGTAACTTACGTAATTAAATTTTGTCAAGAAAATTATTTACTAGTTTATTTAGAGGAGTTTTATAACTTAAACTCGTTGTAAGTTTTTCTTTTGTTACTTTGTAAGAAGTATTGGTTGTGAAATTGTTAATTCTGATAGATTAGATAGTAATTTCTATATAAAATTTGCTGTGGAACAAAACGTTATTCTGAATTTGCACTGAAAATTTTAAATTTACAGTATTATATGTAATATTATAATCGATTCACGGAGCATCTAAATCAAGACCCTTTTTGTCTTCCCTTTCTCTTTTTTTTGGTATGAACCTTTTTCGTTTACCATAAGAACTCAATATAAGCTCATTTAAACAAACATGACAGGGTAGAAATTAGTAAGGCTCTTAAACAAAGCTTTAGTTGTTTTCATTTATGACTTTGAAACTGCCTTGATCATGTCTTGCCTCACTCTCTCGCTAATGCCTTCTCTTGGACTTATATAGAATGTGAACTTATGCTTGACAACTCTAGATGTTGGTGTTCATACATTGTTTTCTTGTTTGCAGGTCTATAAAAAAACAGTACAGGCTGAGTTAAAATCTGGAACTTTCATAGTGTCTCGGCCAAAACAACATATACGCCATGATCTGCTCCATTTCAAACATTGTTTAGCTCTTTGTTTTTTATGTGCTTTGATTTTTATGCAGAAACCTTTTTAAACACCACAGATAAAAAAAATCCTTCAACCCGTCATGTCATGAACATTGTTATCTCTTGGAATGTGGATCCAAAAGTCTCAAGGTTTGTTTCAAATGTTTTTTACAGTTTCATAATAGGAGTTTACATAGGCAAAAATTTGTTGCTTCTTACAACTTTGTGTAAATTTTATTATCAGGTAGAATATTATTTTTACATTAAAAAGAAGAGGAAGTTTTTCTATGTTGATTTTGGCCTCCGAGACGTCTTATATATTACCGGACTTTCCATTGACAGAAACACTTATATCTTTTTTTAATTTTATACTTCATTACCGAATTTTTAAATTTGTTGATAATTATATATTCAACTGGAATACATATATGGGACATTGAGAGTGACAATGTCGTGGGTAAAATTATGGAAATTTTAAATGTAACTAAGGAAGAACATATAAGAAAATTAACAGCAAATCCGATGATATTTTCGACGGATTTTTAAATCGTTATAAATTTTTGACTGATTGTCGGATTTCCAACTGATTTTCAACTTTCCAAAATTGTGGCATAAAATTCTCGCATATTTATTAAATCGGTTGGAAATTCCGGATAAAATTTCATCGGAGTTCTAACAGATTTTTGACAAAATATATATTTTTATATTTTTTTGTTCCAAATACATATTTAATACTAGTCATTTAATGTCCGTCGGATTTTCGACAAATATATGATTTAAGGTTCCAAATTCAAAAAAAATAGATGCTAAGTCATTCAAAATACAACCCTAAAACTAATTTGATAAACATACTTCATAAACTTATAAACAAATAAATTCGATGTTTACAAAATTTTACATCATTACACTATAAATGTGTGTTAATATATAATGTAGTTTAAGGAATTATATAATGATAATCATTTGAATTTTTTGGTTTGTTCGTATTGATTAAATCCATCCTCATTTTAGTTATTTATCACCAAAATGAATGCTACAACATTGTATAAACTCAATAACATCAATCTTTACGAATTTGAAATCATAAACCCTATACTCGTTAAAAATCCATCGGACATTAAATAACACGTGTCTCGTACTAGGTTTGACTCTCCAGTGATATGACATGCAAGATTTCAATGAACATTAAAATTTTGCAAGAGTATTTTGGTTTGTGTTTGCCGCGTCAATTAATTCGTCTAAATTTTTGTGTATCCGTCGGAAATCAATCAGCAATTTCCGACGGGCATAAAATTTTAAGAAAATTTCCATAAAAATTAAGACGCGAAGATTCCCAAAATTTGCCTTATTATTTTTTGGAAAACCGATGGATTTTTGATGGCATGTCCATCGAAAATTATGTTTTAAAATATTTTTCTTCTTCGCGAAAGCAAACAAAAAAAATGGAAAACAAATTGAAAAATCTCTCTAATCGTCAAATCTTCCCAAATCTTTCGACTATCTTTGGTTTTCTTTCAAAATCATCAAGCTTCCTCATAAAATGTAAGTTTCTAGTCCTTTAAACTAGATTCATTGGGTTTTTAAGTTAGATTTTGAGAAATAGGGATTTGGAATTGAGATATAGCGATTTTGAATTGAGATTTATGGATATGAAATTGAGATTTGGGATTTGGACTCTTGGCTTAAGGATTTTGATTTGTTATTAGGATCGAAAAATTATTTATGAAAATTTGTGATAGAGATTTTTGTTTGGATTTGTTTTTTTTTAAAAATTTTGATTGTGATAATTTTTTGGGATTTTTTATGATTTTGAATGTTAGGATTTAATGATTGTATTATAATTTTGTTAAGTTGTTAGGATTTTTATGATTTCGATTTATAAAAATTGGTTTGAAGATGTTAGAGAATTTTTTGGATTTGTTTGAATTATTTTTAGAATTATTTGAATTATTTTTGGAATGTTTAAATTTTAATTTTAAATTTAATTTTTCAAATGTTTTAAATTTTAATTTTAGTTATGGGCTCAGGTTGTTCGAGTCGGAGACAGTGCCGACGACAGCGGCTTCTGCGCCTACACCGCATACGCAAATGAGCGTGGAAGATTTTGTTTCATAAGCGGGGTGAGAACATTTAAAGCAATAGAAACGCAGATGGATGAATTCATGGCACACTTTGGTCAACCACCTCATCCACCATAAACTAAAATTTCATGTTTTATTTGATTTTGAATAATTTTTATGTTTTTAATTTAGATTTTGAATAATTTTATTTTTATTTGAATAATATTTTTTATTATTATTATTTTTATTTTAGTATTCATATTAATTTTATTTTTAATTACAATTTAAATTATTATTGCATTTTTAATTTTAAATTAAATAATTAATAAATTATGTATCCGTCGAAAATCCGTCAGAAATGTTTCCGTCGGTATACACATCAACGAATTGCCAACAGATTTCCGAGGAAGTTCAAACCGACGGATTTTAGGCAGAAATACGACCGTCGGGTTCCATCGGAAATACCAACGAATTTTCGATATGGATTTTTTTTTCTGACGCTCTAGAACAAACGGTTAAACCTATCAAAAATAACAAATTTCAATGGATTAATAGAAATATTTAATTAAATAATAAAAATATTTTAAGTTATGTAAAAAGTATATTAATATGTGTGTAAAAGTTTAAAAATCTATCCATCGTTTTAACGACAAAACAAAAAGTATTATACAAATTTTATATTAAAAATATAAAATATCAATAAAAAATTTTAAAAAAATATTTATCTTTAAAAAAAAGAGTAAATGCCATATTTTTAGTAAACTTACATATAAAGATAATTATATATGTCTCGTCCATTCACCTAGCTGTAGAAAGAAAATAGTAAATGTCGCAATCCTTGTCTTAAAAAAAAAAGGTTTAACCGTTTAACTACTAACTACTCAATGCAAAATATAACCATTTACGTTGAGACTTTTTCTTTTCTTTTTTTATCGACCACACGTTGATTAGAAATACATGCTTTGATTGGTTGTCCAATTTCTCCAATTTGTATTTTGACTTAACCGTATATTACCATATTATTTTGAATAGTGCCATATTAATCTTTCAAGATAGGTTTATAGCCATTTTTCTAACTATTTGTATATCTTTTGGATCCACTAAATTTTGGAGTATAGGAAAATGTCATTGAAATTATTATTATTTTTTTTTTTTACTTCTGCCATCAGACTGCCTTTAGGTTTAAGACACTACTCACTAGCTTACATTTATTACGCTTTTCCACGCACTCTCTCTGTGGACCCCAAAATCCCGAGTTTTAAACTAAACCCACCTAACCATGGTTAAAACATCAACCCTCCCTTGATTAATAATATATCCCCAAATAATCCAACCCTTTTTATTTCAAATTTTTTTGCTCATTTATAACAATTAATTTAATTTAATTCTATTGTCCTTCTTTATATTTCTTTATTTGTTTCAGCAACAGTCGTCACAGTCATCATATCATTTATTTTCCTCCTTCCTCTAAACGCATATTTAAAACAAATACAAAAGAAAATTTAGTAAAAAAAAATTTATAATTAATAAATAAATAAATAATCTCACAAAAGCTCAAGAACCTTTTTACTTATCTCCATTTTCTTCTTCTCCATTTTCTTATTCAATCTCTGAAGCTCATACCTTAGCTTAACCCTAACTCTAAATTTTCTTCCTTTTTTTTGGTTTATAACAAAGTTTGCAAAGATTATTAATGTTTTAAAATATGATGGATATGACTCCAACAACAACAACTCAAACTCCTAAATCACCCGAACCCGAATCCGAAACTCCGACCCGGATCCAACCGGCGAAACCCATTTCCTTCAGTAACGGCATCATCAAACGCCACCACCACCACCATCCTCTCCTCTTCACTTACAAAGAATGTCTCAAAAACCATGCGGCGGCGTTAGGTGGTCACGCTCTCGACGGTTGCGGCGAATTCATGCCGTCTCCCTCGTCAATCTCCTCCGAGCCTACTTCACTCAAATGTGCAGCTTGTGGTTGTCACCGTAACTTCCACCGCCGTGATCCAGACAACGATTCCTCAATTCATCCGCCTTCTTCAACCGTCGCAGCCGGAATTGAGTACCAACCTCACCATCGTCACCATCCACCACCACCACCACAACAACAAGGTCCTCCTCTTCCACCGCCACGTAGCCCTAATTCAGCTTCTCCTCCACCAATCTCTTCCTCTTACATGCTTCTCTCCCTTTCCGGAACTAATAACAACAACTTAGCTTTCTCCGATCTAAATTTCTCTGGCGGAAACAACAATCATCACCACCACCATAATCCTCACGGATCTCGTAAACGATTCCGAACAAAATTCAGCCAATTTCAAAAAGAGAAGATGCACGAATTCGCCGAAAGAGTTGGTTGGAAGATGCAGAAACGCGACGAAGACGATGTTCGTGAATTTTGCCGTCAGATCGGAGTTGATAAAAGCGTTCTCAAAGTTTGGATGCATAACAACAAAAACACATTTAACCGCCGTGATCTACCTTTCTCCGTCGCCGGAACTGAGATCCAGAAGACTACTGACGGCGGACTAAACCATTCTCCGGTTCTTGCCGGTGAGACTAACAACAACAACAATGGACATTACGCCGGAAGAGGAGGAAGTGGTGGACATGAGCTTCATCACAGTGTTAGTAGCGGCGGTGGAGGATTTGATAGTGATAGCGGCGGAGCTAACGGCGGTAACGTTAACGAATCGTCGTCGTCGTGAAGTAAGTTCAAATCAAATAATAAGCTTAAGCTTTTAGCTTAGTGTAAGCTACTCGTATTATCTTCGTTAATAGATTTCTATTTAATATTAATTAAAATCTTTAGCTGTGGTTGTTTGTTTTTGCAATATTATTAGTTTAATTTTCATTTTCCAGTTTTTATTAAATGTTCTTAACCACGACGGTGTCTCGCTCGATGAGGAATAATACTATAACAATGCGGATTTTATCATTTGTTTCAAAAATGTCATGTGGGAATTAATTGATTTTTTAGTGCTAAATTAATTTGTAATTTTCAATAAATGAACCCAGAAATGTGATTAAGTTTACAATAAATGGTACACTTTTATGTGGCGATCTTGTTTCGGATGAAGAAACAAAAAGATAGAAAAGTAATAAACTAGTGAAACATAATTAATTACTATAGTAATCATTTGGTTATTAATCTTATCTTTGAAGTACTTTTCTGAATTTTATTTGCGCGTTGCGACCAAACTAAGATGTAGGTGTACTTTTTTTCTTAGATCTCCTTGATTTTATATATATTAAAATACAATATGTAATTTATTATTCTTTCTCAAATGATCACCCATCGTTTGTTTATTAGCATTTTGTTAACGCCAATTTCTTTTTAAATATATGTCGTTATCATGAATTCATTCCGATAACCCATTTTTGGTATATATGCTTAGTTTTAATTATTCTCATTACACAAGTACAAACACAAGCTCGATTAGTACAATTCATACTGAAGTTAGATCAAACTATTATAATATCACATCGTGACATCCAATATTCTATAACAAGATCTATTTTTTTGGCTCTCACGAACTACTAAATATATATAATTTGTACGATTTCTAAATCGGGGTTAAGGCGTGGCACTAACACTAATCATTGAGTTGATGAATAACTTAAGAATAACTTTCCATTTGGGGAAACGTAGGGATGAGTATTTGATATGTCGGCTCTCACAATAAAGAATATTAATTAATGAGATTAGGATATGGGTATCTCCATACGGGTTTGTTATAATTATTCAAGCAATTAATTAATATTTGTTGTATTTATTATTTTACACATTTTGTCAAGTCACAAATATGAAATATCTTTCCGTAGTCTTGGTGGGGACAAAACTTTACACAAGCTTAGGTTATGGCCCTAACTGCCATATATCATGTGCATCACTTATTTAGTTATTATTTTTTATTTTGTAACGTAACAATTTAGTCATCAATAAAAATTATGAAAAACAAAATTAGCCATCAAAATGATAATGTCAACTGTCAACTTGGTTCTTTGCTAAGAAAAAAATATACTCTCACCATTTTAAACTAAGTATCATTTTAACTTATTTTTTTGTTTTATATTAAATGTCGTTTTATATTTTCAATAAAAATTTTGACAAAAATTTATAGTTTTAATTTCATTTTATTAATGAATTGACAATAAAAATTTATATAATTTATTAATAAAGGATAAAGTAAAATATTTAATTAATTTTTAATAGAGGGAGTATATATTTAAAACTTAAAACAAAAAGTATGAGACTAAAAAAGAAATCACATAAAGAATTATAAATAATTTTATTACTTTTTTTTAGCATGAACTCCTACATTCTAATAACGAAAAAAACAGATCTAAAAGTTTCTTAATAATTACGTAAATTAATTTTTTACACGAAAATTATTTGATAATCATAGCTTTAGTATAAAAATTCCTAATTATCAAGTAAGTATAATGTTATCAAGGTATTACTCTTACCAAAAAATGTTACTATGAAAATTTTCTTAAAACTATATATATATATATATATTTCTAACCAAACATTAATTAGAAAATTACTCAACAATTGGTAGCTCAAATTTTTGTAAGCATCTATTCTCCAAATTGAGTTACCAATTATGGAGTGATTTTTTAATTAATGTTTAGTTAAAAAAAAGTATTTAACCAGTTGGACAGACATCGTGAACTACGTGGTTGGTTCATAAGATTACCAATATAAATATATTGATAAAAGGAATTAAGTTCACTCAATCTTACGGCATCTCCAATAGGGAGTGAATATTTAAAATGAGGGTTTGATGTGATATTGGTCCACCAACAAAATCTCAAATCCATATCTATAAATATCTCTATTATACATTATGAATCCTCAACATTAGCAATAGTTAACTAATAATAATAAAGCATTTATAAATAAATATAAAACATAAAGTAAAAAAATATTACACACATTGTTAAAAATAAAACATTACATTATATTATTTTATGAATCTTAGTTTGTGTAATATTTATGTGTTTATGTAAATTTTTTTTTCGAATTTATGTTGTGTGTTTATGTATTTTTATCATGTGTATTTATTATTGCAATTTGAATTTTAGTTTCTGTTAAATTTGACCAATGTGATATCATTGCTGAGTCGAATATTTTATTAATGTTATATGCAATATTTTAATATTAATAATTTGATTTGATTTTTAATGTATTCATTTAATTTTATTTGTCATAATTAAATTTATAAAGATATATTTAAAATTATCAAATAGGATTATTTAGAAGAAATCAAATTATAAGGATTAAAATGGAAATATGGAAAATTTTTTGAGGTTTTGAAATTGTTTCACTATTCAAAACCTCCAAAAATAAAATTTTAAAGATTTGTTGGAGTTGAAAAAACTTCAAATTCTGAGAATTTAAAAACTTGCTGGCGATGCCCTAAAAAGGTATGGTTAAACCCCTAAAAGCCCTCAGTGAAACGGTCTAAAAAAAAAGTTTCACCATAAAATTTTAAATAAAGTACGGTTCTTCTTTGTATATGATAGACATACGTAGACTTGAAAAGAAATGGTCCACCATGTTTTGTCATAAATGTCTGGATTTTCAAATTTAAATGTAATGGTGCATAACCTTTACATATCGTGATTATATAAAGCTCCAATTTCATGGAAGGCATTTATGAGAAAACTATATACAGTTAACTATGGATACGTTTTTATTATTATAGCAGAGTAACTAAAATATATAAATACGTACTTCCTCTCTATCTCATAGAAAAAGTCATTCTCACATTTTTTACACATATTAAGAAAGTTAAGTAAAAATTTCTTATATTTTTTTATTAATACACTAAACAACTTTATTTTTCTAATTAATAAACTGAAATAATAGGGAAACAATTGAGCTTTTTTAAATTTGTATTGAAAATATAAAATGATATTTTTTGTGAAACAAAAATAAAATTTTAAAACGATAATCTTTGAGAAACGGATGAAATATATAGTAAGGTTAGGAATTTCCTTTCTTGGGCACCTAATCGGAATTTACCTTACATCAAACTTTTTTTTTCAGTTTATTATCTTGAGATTCCTTGCCAAAGTTAGTTGACAATAACCTACATTGAACGATAGTGAAACCCTCAAATAAAAAATTAATAATGTATGACACCAACTAAACTAAGTAGGGTGACAAAAGAATTGTTTGGGGGCGGGGGGTTACTTAAAAAGAAATGAAATTCTCTAACACTTTTTAAAATAATGTCTTAATTCAATGGAATTGCATCCCAACTAAAACAATTAATCCCCATTTTCTTTTTAATTGTTACGGTTGTAATCTTAATTCTTACCACTGTTTTTAAATCTTATAATTGAATTGAATAAAAATATTAGATATTAGTATGTTGGTCCGGACAATATATCTTCAACTATAAATATAGGATTTCAGACTATAACTAGAGTATGAATATATATTAGATGTATCCGTGTGACTAGTTTTAAATGCTTACATATTCGTAGGCTTGTTTAGAAAAATACTCATCGCTTGGAAAATGGTCGAATAATTTATATAACAAAATAAGAACAAAAAAGAAGAAGTACATACATTTAAAACACAATAAATAAATTAATCAGAACATTTAGTGGTTAAGAATATTTAAAAAGTTTTAGAGAATTGAACTTTTCTAAATTATAAATTGATATACCTATTCAAATCCTAATTTGTAGAAAGATAGATTTTTTTTTGAAGGTACTGTAATAATAAAAATCGGGATGAAAAATAGTACGAAGGATAGAGACATAAGTGTTACAATAGAAGCCCACAATTTCTAATTGAAGGTCAGCACAAAACATAGGTTAGGTCTTTGTATTAAAATGTTTCTACGCTAAATTCAGTTTTGATTTTGCCCCAACAGCCCCACTTTAGGTCCATTTAGTGTTTCTCCCAACGTTTTGAAAAATTATTATGATTTTGGAAGAATTACAAAAGTGTTAAGGTAATTCCCTATACAAAAATGTTACGAAGTTCCATTTTCCATTTTGGACAAAAAAAAAATCAGTTAGTAAATCTGAGACTTAACAACATGACTAATTTTAAAAAGTCAACAAAAGTTAGTCAATAAACTAGAAAATCAATAAAAATTGATTGTAAATTTCATCACAAACAAAGTTAATATTCTTTTCTAACCATTCTTGAAAAAAATGAGATTTTTTTGGTGCGGGACATTGCATAACGTTACCTCAAACTGATAAAGCATCTAATAAAAGGCGTCTACATTACCAACATACAAAGTTTCTTCTTCCAACCAAGAAGAAACAAATATATTGCACCATTTGGCTTTCTATATCATACAATTAGAGTGATTGATATAAGAGCACTAATCCAGTCTTTGAACCATATCATGTGTTGCTTCTTTAAATATCTACACCTTCTTGTCCGAGAGGAAGAAAGAGAGAGGATCATGCAATTGCATTCTAGTAGTTATGATGATTCGTCGATCATTCAACTAACATTTCTTCTTTTTCTTGATTAATCATGATCACGTATGTTTCTGGAGAGTCCCATTTGAGGATATTATTTTTTGTCCCAGAACCTCATAGAATAGCATACTGCATTTCTGATCATTTTTTATGGAACCAAAAACACTATCCTTATATATTTCACACAAGACATCTCATTAGGAGAGATTAGAAAAATATATATTACTTTTACATTAAAATTTCTGATATATTATTTTCGATTTTGATCTCGTCAACAAATTCGGGTACAAAATTAATTTTGGTATTAATTTTTTCTTCTGCTAATATCTGCAAACAATCTGCAAATAATATGCAAACACTATGTTTGCGGACAGCTACGATTTTTGGCGATTGACAACATCTTTGGAAATGATTTTGTATCGTTTTGTGCAGTTTGAAATTACTCTAAATTAAAATATTATTTCCACGAGTGTTTGCGACGATGATTGGTTAAAAATAAATTATGTTTTAAAATCTTAAATAGTAATAAAAAAAAATTTAAAAATAAAAGGTTTTCAAATTTTGTTTATTTTTAATATTATTACGTGCAATTATTATATATATATATATTTTTATTATATAAATCTTAGTTGCTCTCACGAAAACTTGACATGTGTCAAAAAATTATAGTTAACAAGATTACGCCACGTGTCAGTTGATCGTTTAGATTATGACATGTGTAAAAAATTGTGTTATTTTTTGCTTTTTAATCGAAAAAACCAATTAAAAAGTAAAAAAACAATAATAAAAGGGATATTTTAATTTTTCATTTTCCTAATATATGTTAAATTTTATTATTTCAATAAAATTTAAACTTTTCTTTTCAAATTCAGATTTGTGTATTATTTAAACTCTATTAATTTAAACAAAAAATTGATTTAGTATAATGTAGCCTAATTTATTATCTGTTTAGTTAAGTGTTAAATAAATATTAGAGTAAATTAATTAGATTAATTAACACATAATTTCATATATCAAATGGTTAAATAGACACATAAGTTTTTTGTAATAATTTTATTATCATAAAATAATAAGAATTAATTAATTACATAAAATTCAATAAATTACATAATCACAATTTTCACAGAAAATTATAAAATTAGATTTTTAATGAGAAATATTTGTCATGAATGTAAAAAAACTCAAATAAATAGGGATAAAAAAAATTTGAGACGCTATATTGTGGGAAAACAAAGAAATGAGAATTCAAAAATGATGATTGTTGTCTACTTGCAATTTATAAGAGAATATAAGTTAGACATTGACACGAGAAAGATTATCAACGTTAACTCAGTGAGATAAATAGATAAACTAGTGGCAACAAGAGTGTAAAGAGATGATCTCATGTACGGAATGTTAAGAGTACTAAAATGAGATTCCACACCGATCGATAAACAGTTTTGTCTGATTTGTCAACAAGAGATACATATAATTGAAACAAAATAAGAAATTAGTTAGACACATGTATGATATTTTTGGTTTACCAAAAGAATAAACAACACCTCTATTGGACATGAAAATTGAAGGAAATATTTTTTTCATAGAGGAGAAAAGGTGTGTAAATGATCTCTTCCAAAAGAAGGAAGTCAGAATTGTTCTCTCCCAAAGGGAAGAAGTCGAAAGAGAGACGAAAATCCACTCATAATGGATTGTTTATGCGGAGCCAATTCTCATACACTAATCTGAATCCAGAGGAAGGAGCAAGGCAGTGTGGCTTATGCTGGAGAATGAAGACGATGGTGGATGAGAATCCGACAACAGAAAAGAAAGGAAACCGCGAAAACCAAACATCTTCAGGAATAGAGCCTGGGAGAGGAATAAAAATGAGAGATGGTGACATAAGGGTGCAGCTAGAGGATGTTGTCGGAAAATGTCAGAAAACAAGGAATTGTGAAAGATTTCGGCGAGTGAAGGTGCAAGAGAGAAAGGATATTCTGTTGGGAATTGAAATAAGATCTGAACAAGAGGACATCATAGGAACAACGAAGATCTTGGCAGAAGAACGTCTTGTCTAGATATGAGCAAGAGCATAACCGCATGTCACTAGATCCTTTTTTCCAGATCTCACACTAGGCTTGGACGTTCGGGTTTGGTTCAGGTCTTTCGGGTTTAGAGGTCCAATCGGGTATTTATAATTTTTGGTTCGATTTGGTTCCATATGGGCTTGAGTCAAGTTCGAGTACACTAAATATTGGAAAAAATATTTAAAATTTGGTTAAATTTGAATAAAGTTTGGTTAAATTTTCACAACTATAGTTAAGAACTTTCAAATATTTGGTTATTTTGGGTATGTTAGTTATTTCGGTCTAAAAATAATTTATATTTTTGGATTTATAATTGTTGGGTCTTTGAGTTATATCAAGTTTATATATTATTAATATTTTGAGTATTTAGGATATTCATTCGATTCTCAATTCGGTTCGGTTCGAAATTGGTTTTTCAGATAGAGGAGTCTAGGAACCATTCGGAGTTTTGTCAGTTCGGATTTGTGTTTGGTACTCTTTTTCGGGTCAAATTCGGTTCTTGGTATTTTGTCTACCCCTATCTCACATGATAATAAAAAATACAAACGATAAGATGGAACCAAAAGCTCCTAAACGTGATATAGATTTTTAATATGTTAATAATAAAATTGTAATTTAGAAAACTAAATTCATTTATTCATAGAGTAAAATAAAATTATATTAATAACTTTTTTCTTTGAAGAAACATGATTTCTAATTTTTTTTCTAAAATAATTTAAGATATATCATTAACAACAAATATTTAATTTAGTGATTTTGCCAAAATTTAATTTATTTAAAATTTAGAAATCTAGTATATATATAAACTAAAATATATTTATATTGGCCTAAAATGTATTTATATAATTATAAAATGTCACTGCGTTTCAACCGATCACACTTTTGCAAGGATTCATTTTTGGAATGTAGTTACGCATGACGGTGAATGGCATAAACCGGAAGATATGTATATGCTTATTTAAAGAAAGCTGAGATTTGGAGAATCAAAGCCCAAATCTCGTGAATCTTTGCCCACTCCCTTTACATAAAAACACAATTTTGTGTGAAAGAAAATAAAAGAAACAAAATACGAAAAGAATTAAAGGAACATGTGAACGCTATCTTGATAACATCCTTAGTTGAAAATAAACTAGAGGACCACGGAATTATAAAGTGATCTAAACCACTTTATATAACATTGTCCTATTCACAGTTTTAGTAATTTGTATTTTTGGGAATATGGTAAACCAATACTAAAACTGAAAAATATAAATTAAAACAATACAAGATTCTTAGAAGAAAATAAGTTTTTGGGGTAAAATTTTTTTCTAATCAATTCGATTTAATCTAAACTGAAAAAGTTCATTTTGATTTTAAGTTTACTATTCAGCACTTAATTTTCAACATCCGAACAATTTTGAGCAACCAAATAACATTAAAATTAAATTGAAACCGAACTTAACTTTATATGAAAATATTTCAAATTACTCATAGAAGCGAGTAAGCGACCAATAAATTGGGCAGTTTAATTTGTACGATATGAAAATACTGAGCATAGACTATGGTCAAGTTATATCTAATCAAAATTTCTAAATATTCATATACATGCATAAACAGTGAAAAGTGAAATATGTAGATTATCTAGTGGTGGGTAAACAAACGAATAAGTAATTTGTTCTAAAACCAAAATAAATAAGAACAAAATTAGGAATAAAGATTAGTCACTTTCTTGTGTGGTCCATTTGTTCTCGAACCATTTATACCTTATTTTTGTTATCTCTCGTGTATTTTTTAAATATTTTTTTAAAAAGTACTATATCTTTGATTAGCCATAAAATTAAACACGTTTTAAATATACTTTAAATATCGCATTCATCGCCCCTTCATAAAAAGAATTATATAAACCAATCGCATTTGGGTTTCTAATTACATTATTCTCTGCGTGAAGAAATTTTGTTTTTCTTAATTCTTTGTCAACGCTTTAATGAGCTCTTTCGTCAATTAATTATCGTTTATCAGATATTTAAACAATTAATTAACGCCCAAACTCTCCGTTTTATAGAAGGTAATATTTTGATACTTTTACGCATATTAAATTTTTGAGTTAAATACACTAATGTGTCTCTGTTAAACTTTCTTGGTTAAATTTTTGATTAAAGGTATATATGATATTGTTTGTGAAAATTTATATTAAAAATTCTTAAATATATTCTTTTTGTAAAGAAAACTGCAGGGAAATCATTTCTACCGAGAGAGAATTTTTTGTTTACCACAAACAAAAAACTTAAAAAAATATCTTAAATAAAACGATAATGACTATAATATAGTATTGCAATAGTAGATAACATCTTCAATGTTGTCAAGTGGTTAATTGGTTCACTAGAAAATAGGGATCTGTCGATCCCAATGATGTAAAAAAAAAGTTAAATGTTGAAGAAAAAAAAGACAACATGTTAAAAAAATATTGGAAACTCTGTGGCAACCAGTAGGCTACACTTGGAATTTGACTTTTATCCAAATGGTAATCAAAGGTTAATAAGAATAAACCGAATCGACTACAAATTTGATGCGACTGAATCAAATGGAATAAACAGAAAGGTCACTAAAATTTAAACTTTGAATTAAAAATGTACAGAATAACTCAAATACAGTAATTAAAAATAATATTAATTATTACCTTTTCAAAAATGTTTTTACTCAAAACTGGACAGAATGCAAACCAAACATGAAGTGGACTGCAAAGAAAAGGCCATTTTAAGGTTATCACTTCTCAGCTCCATCTCCGGGCTCTCATTTGGTTTGGGCAAATATAGTGACATATGAATGGGCTCGTTTATTATATGAGTGGCCAGTATTCATATTACTTCTAAACCCTTCTTTTTTGCTCGACGTTTTGGGCCATCTTTTCTGAAACTTTTAGCCCATTTAAATCGTGCGTAGTAATAATACAATGGAACGAAAACAACTCAAATATATATGTGTTTCAAGCTAGGAAAATGAAATACAAGCTCAATCGAACAAAAGAAAACTCAATATTAATCAATTAAGTATTCTCGAAACAAGTAAAAGGAAAAATTACAACGAAGGATAGGCATTTGAGCTTACCCAAAACTTAGATCGAAATCCAGCGAGGGAGAAAGAGACATGGATGAAAATTTTGTTTTCAGGAAAAGACCATCGTGTCTGAGAATTTGTTCATGTCGGCGAAGGAGAGAACTGTGGTCTGAGCTATGAGATATTTGATTTTGCTTAAGGTTTTAAAGGTATTTTAGTGTGTTTGAAAATAAGATGCAGATGCAAAACATGAATAAAAAAACGAACATGAGTATTTACACACTCTGCATGAGTATTTTCAAACTAGATAATAAATTACTGAAAAATAAATAAATTCACCGACATAACAATGACTTGTGAGCAAAAATTATTCATTTATATCTTCTCTTAAGAAATTTCATTTTTTACTTTACAGAATTTGATAACTCATCATGTTCGTTTTGTTCTCTCTTTTCTCATCTTCTTCTTCAGGTACATAATTTTAGTTTTCCATTTTTATGAATATTTATTACTATAAACTTTTTATTCGGTTGATTATGTTTCTACGCCTAAATAAAAGGAAACTCTTTTTTTTTTTTTTTACTTTTCTTTAAGTATAAACAATGCTCCAGGTGTTGAAACCGACATACCAAAGACTCAATTTTTTCCAATTTCTAAGAAGCGAATATGACCGAATTAGAAAATTTCGGAACGGTGAAGAAGAAGAAGAAGAGAAGAGTGAATCTCAGAAATTGGTTTTCGAATTCGCGTTTCAGACTGAAACTTTCGAGAGATTAAGTAGAGAAGGTTATAAATCGTTAAGTGATGATTCCGGTGAGAACCAGAGCAGCTATTTGTGTTCTTCTTCTTCTCCGGTAATTTCCACGGCGACGGAGAATATATACGAGACAGTCGGCGAAAAATCTCACTTTTATCCTCGAAAACCCAAAGGCGACGACTTTTAGGGTTGAAGATTGTTTGAAGGAAAAGAAAGAAAGAACAGAGGATTACTCTGTTTTTCTCGGAGAGAATAAAGATAAAACAGAGAATTACTCTGTTTCTTCATTCGAGAAGAAAAATATCAGATTTTTTGACAGAGAATGATTTTTTGGAATCGGATTCTGATTTTGTTGATTCAAGTCAGACATCTACAAGTAACGAAGATGTTTTTTTTTATCAGATTCAGATTTCCAGAAGCATCACTAGACCAAGGGCAAAACCGTAAAAACGACAATTCTGGTTCTGGTTCTGATTCAGATTCAGAGGAAGAAGATACTGAATTTGAAAGTTTATGGAACATCAGGATTTGATAGTGGAACCTACCTACCATTCTTATTTTCCATAATTTTACTCCTAATTATTTTCTTCCATCATTAGTTTATTTTAAATTCAAAGTAACAAATGAAAAACATATTATATGCATATAGAGGTCTTGATTATTAGATTTTGGAAATTTTAGTAGGCCAGTATTAAGTTTTTATTCTACAATTGTTTTGAGTTATCACTATTTTAATTTAAGTTTTTTTTATTTATTATTTTTTCTTATTTGGTTCCCTAACTAAAATTTGATTCTTGACCATTGTTCTTGAAGGGCTTCTTCAATCAAAGAAACCTTCAACAATAAACCTCGGCCGTTGGATCATCTTCTTCCCAGACATCGTTTTCATCAGGGTTTTTCGGTTCACATCCGGTTATGGAAACCAAAGAAATCAAAAACCGAACCAATGGTTCATTTCATAAAAGAGATTCATGGGGAATTAGAGAACCTATACGTTGGTCACATGTGTTTATCTTGGGAAATACTTCACTGGCAATACGAAAAGGCCATTGAATTACTTGAATCCGATGTGTATGGATCTCGTCGGTACAACGAAGTCGCCTGAGAGTTTCAACAATTTCAGGTTTTGCTTCAAAGGTTTCTTGAAAACGAACCGTTCGAAGAACCTAGAGTACAACATTACATCAAGAAACGTTGTGTTCTTCGTAATCTCCTTCAGGTCCCGATTATTCGAGGTAAGAACCCCTTAAACCGAAACTTACTAAATCCTTAATCCTGTTCAGGAGTTGCTAACCGGTCCTTGAAATGTTGGTTGTTTACATAATCAATCAAGCATATGATGATCTCTTACGTGTTACATATACGTTGGTTTGGTTTAAGCCGGTTAATTGAAGTAAACCGTCTTGTAACCGGTTTATATGTGTCTGTTAGTTGTTACTGATGAGAAGAATATTTGATGATGTTAACAGAAGATGGAAGCAAAGACATAATGAAAGGAATAAGAAGAGATTACGAGGGAAATGATGATGGTGCTATTAAAAGTGACCAACTTGTGGAGATTATGGAAGAAACAATTCGATTATTCTGGCGATTTGTAAGAAGTGATAAGCTTACTAGCTCGAACCAAATTACAGATAGAACCGAAGATAACTCAGAAGATTTAGAGATGTTCGCCGAGGTTAAATCACAACTTCAAAATGTAAGTTTTTCTTTCTCAAACACACAAACTTCTAACTTGTTAAAAGCGATTTACGGCTTTTTTATCGTCGTTTAATTGATGTGGTTGGTTGCAGAAGGAGAAAAGATTGAAAGATTTGTTAAAAAGTGAGATGTATCATAAGAAGATTCCAAAAGCACAAGGAAGATGATTCAACAGAAGATCAAGTGCTTCACTTCTTCTCACAAGTAGACATGAAACTTGTGACAAGGGTCTTGAATATGTCGAAATTGACTAAGGATCATTTAGTTTGGTGTCACAATAAGTTGACCAAGATTAGCTTTGTGAATAGAAGGTTACATTTAGATCCTTCCTTCTGTCTCTTCCCTTGTTGAGATTTTATATTGACTTGTACATCTTATAGTACTATGCCTACCTAAATGTATTAGGGTAATAAAATACAAATTTTGGCCTCATGTTATTGTAAGTAAAACTCATAAATTCCATCAATATTGTACTATTACATTTGGTGAATTTTAATAATTTGATGACTTATTACATTTAGACGCTAAAGGAGTCTCTTCTTCCTTCTTTTTCCAATGGCTGTCTGGCTCTTTCATACAAAATGAGAAATTCTTGATTTCCATGGAACCTATCTTCTCTCTGTGGATTCAAAGCTAATTCCAAGAGAACAATGAAACAAAATCAAACTAGGGGGTCTTTTGAGAGATGCTAAGAATCGATGAGACACCATTTACTGAACAAAAGAGAAACAATACAGGGGATAAGAAAGGCAAATGATTCTTTTACGGAGCTGATAGGTTCAGGAGACGGATAACTCTTTATTACTCAAAGATATGATAACAACGAAGAACAATTTTCTCGAGTAACCGAAAAGAAACTAGAAGAAAACCAGAAAAGTTTAGGTTTGTTTTAGAGTATCTAATGATGCAAAGACCCTTAATTTGTTCTTCCTCCTGCCTATTTATACTATTCCTTGTATCAAACATATCGGATTCTATTGGAGCACAACAAATTAGCAAGTAAAAACCGTCCAAGAAACTTATAGTTCATATCTAGAATCTCATCCACAAAGGTTTGAATTTGTTAACAGATGGATATGTTTATGGGTGTATTACCTAAATGTGTGATGCAGAAAGATGAGTGGCTATTCCACCACTAAAACATTGTTCTCCATCATTCCTTCTCCGGAAGTAGGAAACTCAGGTGAGATTTGCCATTCTCCATCCACTAAGAACTTCATCTCGTACCTTAATTTCAAGAACTTCATCTTGGAACATGATGAACTATGATGTTGAATGCAAAAAGAAAACAAAGAAGAAGAAATGGTACCGTCCAGGACGAAGGATTAATGTGGTGGAGAATTTAGTGAATGATTCTGTGTACTCCGGCGATAGATCCTCACGTTGGCTCCATCCATCGAACGATCCCATTACTTGTACACTCTTATGTGAAAATTATCAATAAAAGAGGTTAATTTGGAGGATAATATTTAACAGCTCGTACTGTAAAACATCTCAGAATGTGAATATCAGTACGCTACCTCTGCCATACCAATCCAGAAAACATGAACCTCCTTTGACTGTGCAGCCTCAACGTCTTTTATTTGTTCCTTTAACTTTTTTTGAACAGCTTTAATGGGAGAAAACAAGAAAATTAGTTAGTATACATTTCCAGGGATTTGAAGAGAACTTAAATAATAATAAAACCAAGAGGAGAAGAGAAGAACCGTCTAAACGAAAGAGAAGGTGCGATTGAATGTATTTTCCGCTGATTTTTCTAGAACCTTCTGGAATACCGAGGTTTGCTACTTCTTCCGCCAGTTTGACCAGAGCCTACACCTCCAGAGAATGATATCATGAAACATTTTGTGCTATAGAAACCTATACGTATGTGCTTGTGCATACGCAAATCTGAAGCTAGAAACTTTCAAATGTTTTATTTTTTTTGAACGAAGAAACTTTCCAATGTTATAACCAACAAAAATATGTATTTGATTGGTAGTAAATATGGTAAAAAATGGCATCTAAACCAATTCAACTTCAGGGAACGAGATGGTGAGTCGTGACACTGAAAAATTCGAAAGTAGATATAAGGACCTGAAATTCGAGCTCCATAACTGCAAGCTCACTTTTGATGTTAGTTATATCATCTTCCCGTGTTTTAAGCTGCAAAATGAGTTAAATAGTCAACAAACAAGTCAACTAACTCGTTTTCATACAATGTCTGTTATACAAAAAGATAAGAGATAAAAGTGATATAGTATTTTCTGTGCCATAAAATTCCCTTATACCTAGGAGATTTATCTCACTATAATCAATAATACAAGAAGGGAGAAGTAAATCTAAAACAAGATTGTTTTTTCTTCTTTTCAGAATGCCCATCAAACAAACTATACATCAACAAACACATAAATAAAGAACAGCAAAAGCTCCGGTCAAATAATGGAGAGTATACTAAAGTATGCAAATAACTCATCATTATCTCCCAATTTGATACAATGCCTGTTTACAAAAAAGAAATGAAGTGAACAAACACTTTTCTGTGACATGAAATTCCCTTTAAATTTGGAGATTCATCTAGTTTTTATCAAGAATACGAGAACATTAAATCTGGATAACTGTTATATTTCCAAGAAGACTCAAGATTTCTCAAATAGAATATGATATAAAGTTGCAGTTTTCTCATATCATCTTAGTGATGCACATCAAACAATGGACAGATAGAAGTACTGAAGTAAGTATATAAATATAAATGAGCACCTGGCGCTTGAGAAACCGGTTATGTTGATTAGCTTCACTCAATTTTTTAGCTAGCTTCGATCTCTCAGTATCGATGAGCAGTGACTTCAACTACAAAACCAAAGGAAGTTGAGCAATTTATACAACACAAGTTCCTTCATCAGCAGAATATATAAATATACGAGTTTAGGATAACATAAGAAGACGATAAATCTTAACCTCATCACTAGTGAGAGGTCGAGAAACAGAGTCATTGAGTGAATTTTCTGATAAAGATGATTCCTCTGTGCCAACACAAATTGCAAATCTTTTCAAGAACAAATTGTTCTTGTAATGCTTTGGGGTAGAAGCTACCAAAGGATAAGGAAGTTTCTGAAAATGTGAGATTGTGGTCAAACTACCCAAATTCCATGCTCTTAAGTTCCATGAAAGAGTGAAATTTTGCTGAAGACCATAGCTGTTTCAATAAGACCAATCACTTAAACTCTTAGTAACTTAAATCAAAACAGCAAGCAAAAAATGAAATAAATAAGAAAAAAAGATTGAAACTTTGTACCTTGAAAAACCAAATTCAATTCTGGGTACACAGCCTGCAACACAACATTCACAAATTTACAAACTTGAACTTGTTTCAATAATCAAATTCAGTTATGTTTCAAATTTTTGGCAGAGAATTATATGAAAGAGAAAGAAAGAAATTAGGGTTCTTTAATCGAATTCTAACACCATTGCAGAAACTAAAGCTTCTATGAACATATTAGTGAAAGAAAAGAAAAAAATTAAGCTTTAATTGAACAGAAATGCTTCATAGTGTAGAGAAATGGTTCGAATTTGCAGAAACAAATAAAGCGATGAGTGTTTGTTGAATAATGTGGAAAAAGAAAATTAAAGAAAAATATAATTTTACTTACCCATGATTGGATTATAATCAAATTGATTGAAATTGTCAAATTTGGTTAATCTCTTAAAATCTTCCAAATTTCCAAAATATCAAGAAGGATGTGAAGAAGCTGAAGACATTGATAAACCCTGAAGAAACAATTTTTTTATTTTATCATCTTTTTATTAATAAAAAAAAGATTGGAAAACGTGTCAAAATCTTTAAAAAACTAATTTGCAAATGTGATCCCAATATTTTTTATTTCATTGTTTTTTAGGCACAAACTTCATTTCGGAGACATTGGTTTAATTTTGATCCCAACAAATTTTTTATTATTTCACAAAACGACATCGTTTAACATCGTCTTCAACCTCACCTCCCGCTTAATAAAACCCCTAATTTTCGCCTCTCTCTCTTGAGGATTTTACAGATCTCTCTGTTCGTTCGCAACTGACATTTTCTATACATTATCGATTGAGATTGTAGGAGGATGACGACGATTGGAGGGTTGTTAATGGGAATTGGAAGATCATTCAGAAGAAAGAGAGCATCTTCACTTGATATTCTCTCCCCTAAACGAGCTCCTAGAAACTTCTACAAGGGCAAAAACTGCAAACCTACTGGCTTCCACACTCGAAAAGGTTTCACCTTTATCCTAATTTGAGAATCAATTATATTCATTTCCATCAATACTTGTTTAGTAATTGATAATTTGAATCTTGTGTTCTTAGGTGTTAATGACCAATTTGTTTTGATTTAAGATATATGTAACCTTAAGGCAGAGCTATTATCAGCCAAGTGTTTCAGATATCAGATTTTTTTTAAGTGTAAAGCTAACAACTTTAAAGCAATGTGAATGACATGGTTCTTGTTCAAGAAGAAAAGTCTCCATAAGCCTGAGGTTTCAATACGCTTTAGGTGTAAAGCTAACAACGTTAAAATATGTCCTTGTGTTCTTGGTGTTAATGAGCAAGTTTGTTTTTGATTTAAGATGTATGTAACCTAAGGCAGAGCTATATCAACTTAAGTGTTTCAGATATCAGATTCTTTAGGTGTAAGTTAGCAACTTTAAAGCAATGTCTATGAGGTTTTAATATGCTTTAGATGTAAAACTAAGCAACTTTAGAGTATGTCCTTTGTGTTCTTGGTGTTAGTGACCAAGTTGTTTAGAATTAGATATATGCCAAGTGTTTCAGATATCAGATTCTTTAGGTGTAAAGCTAACCACTTTAAGGCTACATTTGATCATTATAGAATAGTATAATACTCAGTTTTTGCATTTGTTTTTACTTTTTAGACTTCATTTTACCTTTGTGAAATGAATTTGTTGCAGGAGGATATGTTGTGCAGCCAGATAAATTGCCTAATTACATTGTCCCTGATCTCACCGGCTTTAAGGTTTGTCTTTGATTCCTCTATTATATTACTTTGCATTCTAATTGGTCATGAGAACTAAACATTAGTGAAAATATTTCCTTACAAGTCTTATTGGTCAAACGTAGCTCCTTAGGTTTGTGATCTTGTTTGTTGTATGTTTTGTGTTAGGGAACCTGAAATGAGAATGGTTACTTAATTGCATTGAGCTTGTTGTTTGATTTAGCTCTGTTGATGATGATGAATCATTTTGATTTTACAGCTGAAACCGTATGTATCTCAGTGCCCTATAGAGGTGAACAAAACAAACGAGTCAACCGAAGCTTCCAAGTGATAAAAGTCTGAAGAAATATTGGTTTGAAGTCTTCATTAGCTGAAAAGTTTGTTAAGAACTGTGTTCTGTGATCCTTAATCGTTTGGGTTATGGAGATATTTGGGTTAATAATATCAGAATAGAACGATCCTAAACTCCAAAAACGGACAAAAAAAATCCAGTTATTTTATTTCATTTCACCATTTTTCCAGTTTTTTTCATTATTTATTGGATATTCCCAAAAGTTTATGAATTTGTTTAGAAAGTGAAAAAATATACATATTAATGTCAATAATGGGATTTGAATTCATGTCCTTTTGGCCATCTTAGGCTTCGATTGGTAACTTGCATGATCGCAAAAATTTGCACCATTAGGCAAAAGGTAAAATACATTAAGCAAATACATATGCAGTAAAATATAATAATTAGTTAAAACTTCGCAAAAGTTACATTCTCGAGAGTTAAGCTTACTTCAAATGGACGAAAGTTACAGGAAGCAAGTCTTGGTTTTTGTTTTTTTTCTTGTCAGTCTCCAAGAAACCAACATTAATTATAGAAATTAATACATATTAGCAATGGCCTACATTACATTCAAAAGTGTTAATTGTTTGTGGAATACGACGTCACCGTTCTCTCCTCCATCACTTCAAAACCAGACTCCACCATTGATCTTACATTCAGAACATCATTAGTCAATTCAGCTCCGGTCAAGTTGTTAAAGTAGTTATTCTCATTGTTGCTCAGAAACAGAGCATCCCCTGTTCCGATGTTTCTGGCTGTGTTGTACTTAACTCCGAAGATCTGAGACGCGAAATAAGCAGCAGCTGAGTCTGTTAAGCTTGCGGATTCTTCTACTGGAGAAGAGGTTAGGTTTTGTCTTGTTGCAATATGGCTGATTACGTCTGATGAAGCTAAGAGAGTCGCAGTAGTGGTGTGTGATTGTGAGTTGTATTGGTTGTTAGTCTCAGGAATCATCGGATAAACCCAAGATTGTGGGATTGATCTTTGTGATGATACTGAATTTGTCTTCTTGAATATTCTGCATATCGCCCAAGCATCCTACAAAAAGGAAATCTCCGATTCAAACTTGTACTCCTTTTGTTTTACTACCAAACTTAATATTAGGTTCGATTCTTGTTTGGTAATAGTTTTCTAAAACCAAAGCCAGATAAAACAATAAAAAAATTCTGTTGCGGGTGAAACAAGTTAGGGCAAATCCAATTACTTACGTTTGAAGGAATCTCTTTACTATTGTTGTTAAGGTGTTGCTTCTTGTTATTGTAATTAAGATATGATGATGAGTGATGAGAGTCAGATTGAGAAGGGAGACGATACTCGTGCATCATCCAATCAGTTTTGACTCCTTTAGCAGCTCGACCACGATAGAACACAAGCGACTTCTTCAAACCGATGCATCGAGTCGAGTCCAATGAGTATATAGGCCGGTCTGTTCCGGTTGCTTTCCAGAATCCACCTCCGGTTACTCGATTAGGTCTCGTGCTGTTCCGATATTTCCTGTCTCTTGGACAGTAAAAGTACCATTCTTTCTCTCCCATCGTCGCAAGCTCTTTTTAAACATTGATTCAAGAAAATGCATAATCAAAATTTTGTTTCAAGATTTGGAGAAAAATTTAGAAATTAGAGTTTTGTGGCTTACTTGGGAGTTCCCATGGATCGTATTTGTAAATGTCGACTTTCTTGATGAGTTCAAAGGGAAGAGATTTGTGTAAAACCTTCCGTTTCAAGTAGAAGCTTACGAGTTCTTCATCTGTGGGATGAAACCTAAACCCTGGCAAAACGATGTCGTCCAATCTTTCTACGTTGTTACTCTCTTCATAACCCATAACTAGAACCATACTACAAAGAGAATTAATACTTTTTAGTTTAAGAAATAAAATAACTAAAAGAGGATGAAGAAACAAGGAGATTTATAGAGATATATAGAGAAGAAGGAAGAAGTTTCTTAGAGAAGAAGAAATGGGTTCATGGGGAAACGATAACTGGACCAGAAAGTGATGCGTAGATATAAGACCAATGTCTCTAGATGAAGTGGAGATCTATGCAAGAAAGATATGATGAATCTTGAATTTCGTCGTTTCTTAATATTATTATAATTTTTTTTCTTAAATTTGAAGAGAGTTTCGGACTTCAAAGTTATATTGTGGTACTTCGGCTACTAGTCGAACAATTAAAAAAAATCTACGTAAGATGTGTTACATTTAATTTTCAAAAAAAAAATGTGTTACATTATGAATATGTTTGTTGTCCATTTAGTATATACAAGACATAATTTGAACTGCAATAATGTTCAATTCCATTTTGATACGAAGAATTATTTTATTTTTCGGAATATCTAAAGTATAACTCTGGATATCGAAAAAGATTAAAGGCTGAAAGTACAGTTAACAAAAAAGTTAAAAGAAAATAAAATGATGTTCAAGCCCAGATTTATTTATAGTGTCATACATTTAAAATATAATTGTATCTTGAAACTGATAATAAGAAAATAAAAATGTCCAAGATAAGTCAAAATTGGCATTGGTAAAATCGAATGCATTGCTTAAGCTTGCTATATATGTCTCCAAGTTCGAGACATGTAAAAACATAATGTAGAAATGAAGATCTCGTGGTAAAATTTTCAAAACAAAAATAAATAAAGAAAAATCAAGATGAGATAAGTCGAAAATAAAAATCGATCCTGGGTAACCCACGCAACACAAGTTCGAAAGTTTGGTCATATAGCTTTTAACCTAAGCTTTCTATTTCTCTTTATATGTGAAACATTAAAGTTAGCATCAACCCACGTTTTGAAAATATTTATTAATGCCATGAAATTCCAAGTAAATGCATATATAGCAGTTTGATAGAACACGTTAAACAGAACAAAAATTCATACATAGTAAACAAAATATAATAGTTTGAGATTGAATACAATATACATTGTGCAATGTGCTCATTACAAATTTTTATCTATTCGTAATGTCCATATTAACGTACGTACTACATCAATTGCTATTATGTAATCTAAGAGTAAGCACACAACAGTAAACAAATATATGTAAGGGGTGACAAAGCCTCATATGTTGTTAATCTCAATGCATACAATAGCAATTGTTTGAGAAATGAAAACAAAAATCTCCTACGCATGGATGTTTAGGATATTTATAGTAAAGAAAACCAACTTTAAACCTTCATCATCTCCGGACATAAATAAATTAGACATCTCATTCTGGTTGGGCAAATAGTCTCCAATCTCTACTTAGGATCAGGCGACTCCGCTTCGAGCCGAAAAAGAAATCCGGCAAATCTCCTATGCTGCCTTATACCAACCCAAACCGCATTAAGGTCAGAGCCACCTCCTCTCCCGATCGGAGAAGAGAGGAAAACGATGACGATTTTTGTATGCGGCTAGGGCGAAATCTTTGGAAGAGAAATAGGGAAGACAAGTCTTCAGAATCTTGGCATTTTGCTTTCTGCTATAGTTATAAATAATAAAACTTGGGTGTTATGACAAGCCATATCTAGTATTCTTCACATAGTTTGTAGTTGTCTCTTTAACAAATCAAACTAAGGTAAATTAATAGGATAACAAGCCAACCACTGAGTATATACGTACGTGGATACAAAAGTTAAATTTGGTAGCCTTCGTTAAGTGTAAGTGTAAATCCCATTCACATTGTTATCGATAGTATATAGCATTAATTTTCCTAAACCACCTTAACACAAATTCGATAGTATGCCACATGAAAAATATATTTAGTCAAGTAATTAACAGTCCGGTTTATCTCTGCGATTTTTCAGTGGAGTTAGAATCGAGTAGATCGCGTTATCCTACAAAATAAAGTTGATACTGTTAATAGGGTTTATTGATTGAAATGATGTAAACAAACAAATTATGTCACATATTAGTTACATTAGGGTTGTTACGGATCCGCATTCAAAATATTTTTTTTGACGGATATCCAGATCTAGACTCCATATATTCGAATTTTTTGTTAAACGGATATGGATATATGCGAGTATCCGTTCCAAAAATTGTAATATTCGGATCTGCATCCGTTTTGTCCGAATATCTATTTTTTTGGGTACGGATACGGATCCGGATTCAGGTATCCGGCAGATCCGAATAATTATTCCCACCCCTAGTTACTATTGTGAATTTGGGCAAACAAAGAAATATAAGAAAATATAAATAAGAAGAAAAATAAGTGTAATGCATCATTCCCTTCAATTTGATATTTTCTTACATTATTTTATTCCCTTATGAAGCAAGTCAATCAATACATTCATTTCATGTTTCTTGAGCGAGAAGCCAACCTCAACACCACCATTTCCATTTCTACTCTCAGCCATTGATATCTTTCCTCTCTGATCAATCGACACAATCAAAACTTTAACCGGTTTTCCCCACCCAAAATCCAACCCGTATACTCCAAACCGGGTTGATCCAGCAACAGACACAAATTGTGATTCCACCGGAGCATTTTCATACGTTTCCAAAAGCTCCGGTATCTTCCACGCCACATTCGAATCCAATTCCTTAACCGAATCAGTTATCAATTTCGCAGCAGTCACAAATCCTTCTTCACCAAAAAACATTCCCGCCATTAACGGGATTTTCACAGCTGAGAAAACACAGTTTCCGAAATAAGTCAACGGAATCGGTGGATCTATGAGTCTTCTACAATCAACGGCGAATCTATACCCGACGGTTCGATTCGGATCATCGCCTCCGGATCTGATTAAGCATGTGAACACGTAAGAGAACGTAATTACAAACGTAGACAATCGAAGCGAAGAAGAAGAAGACTCTCTTTTCAATCGATCTCGAAGCGATTCGATATTTTCACGAGTGAGTTCGAATGTGAATCGGACGACATCGGAATCGATCTCTGGTTTAGATAAAAGCTTTAAGCTTTTGGGTTTGTCGTCATCAATGGAGTGCCAAGTGTTTAAGACTTTAGTATCGATCTCTGGTTGACCTATTATGACTGTACGGTCGTGAAACGGAATTAGATCGTCCGGTAGAGAATAATCTTGTTGTTTACATATGTGGGCCCAGGATTTAAGAAAAGTAGTAGTTGTTTTTCCATCTGAAACGGCATGGTGTGTGGTTACGCCGATGCAAAACCCTTGGTTTGGGAATAACGTGACTTGAAACGACACGGCGGAAGCTGAGTCGTCAGAAACACGTAACTCGGGGACTAACGGGTTTAACTCGGTGGAGGAGAATGGTTTGTTGCCGGATAATTGAGAGAAATCGGCGTCTGACTCGGCGACGGTGAAGTAAACGGCGTCGTTTGGAGAGTAGACGATGCTTGGTTTGGGATCAAGTGGATCCCATTTGAGTTGGCCTGCGAGTGGGAGGTAGTGCGCGAGAGTTAAGGAAAGAGAGGATTTGAGATTTGAGACGATGACTGAGTCGAAGTAAGGGCGAGTCGCCTCGGTGAGTTGGTAGAATATGACTCGTTCGACGGCTTTGTGTTTGAGCCAGAGAAGATCAAAGAAGGTGAGTGGGAGAGTGAGTGACTCGGACGAGTTAGAGGTTGAAGGTGTGATTCGTGACACCTGGATGATGTTTAGTGATGGATTCATTTTTTTTTGTGATAAGTTGATGGTAGATAATTATTTCCTCCGGGACCATATATATATATGATCGATATGTATCTAAAAATGTTAGTTTGCCAATAATTTAAATTATTTGTCTAATTCAAAATCTACAAAACAAAACAAAAATTAGTTACAAATTTAACAATAAAACTATCATATTACACTATAATTCAATAAAGCAGATGTTAAAAACAATCTCTTATATTAAACTATAATATTTATTTTACTTTTAACATTTATTTTTTGCACGTTTGCTATTCAACGGTGCAAATGTAAAGATAAGCAAATCTTGCATTTTGGTAAATTCTTGGTTTTGGATTATTTTTCGATTACAAGTACAAAAACAAAATATCATTCCTGAAATAGAAATTTAACTATAGATCGGGATTTATCTATTCAAATGATGTTAAAAAAAATTGGATTCAAATGAAACTCAAAAACATTTTTATCTTAAAAAATGTCAATTAGAAAAATTGGGCCCAAAGATATTTTGCAAATTTGCAAACAAAACATCATATTTTACCAATTATCTCTAAACAATTTGGGCCCAAAGATATTTCTTTAAATACTGAGGGTATTTAAGGTATTTCCAATAGCTCCTTCATCGTCAGCTAGCTACAAAAATCTGAAATCGATTGTTCTCATGACAGTTTGATTGGTCTCAAGAGTTTCCAGATAATAAACATTTGTAGTTTATTAGTAAGAAAGATGCAGATATTAGCCTCTTTCTCTTTGAAACCTAATCCGATCAATTCACATGAAAATGAATTTGTGGGTCGACGACAACTTCTTTCTTTCGCCTGTTCTAGAATGTCCCAAAGCGACGTCCTTTCAGAACCACCCGTTTCTTCAATCAAGTAAGCATTATTAGCTTCTTACATTTGCAAAATTGTTCCTTTTGATTTGGGTTTCTCAAAGATTAAGGCTTTTACGTTACTGAGTGTGTGATTATAAGAATGGTATTATGTCTAATTCATTGTAAATTTGCATTATTAGCTTCTTACATTGCCAATTTAGCTGAAAAATTGTTCCTTTCGAATTGAGTTCCTCAAATATTATGGCTTTTACGTTACTGAGTGTGATTTTAAGAATGTTGTTATGTCTAATTCAATGTAAATTATGCAAATTGTTTCCAAACTTGTAAGGTCTTGTACCAAAAATGTAAGCTATAGAGAAAATTGTAAGTTATGAAAAACTGGAAGAGACATTTTTATTAGTGTAAGATTTGTTGATTTATTTGGAACTTTGATGTTTATGTTAAGCTTTTGGCTGTTTGTTTTTCTGATAGGATTGTTCGAGATTGGAAGTCGAATTTACATGAGTTAGCCATGAAAAGTGTTCCTTCGACGACAAGGCGAATCTTGTTAACAAGTTTATTCATGAATTTGTGCTATAATCCTTCAAGGTACTTATCAGGTCTGCACCTTGTTCAGCTATTTTGTTCTCTTCAATTTCTGCAACAAGAAGCTTAATTCAATTAGAGCATTGCTGTTCTTAGCTAGTGATGATGATCCAAAGCTCTAATCAGAAGGAATTTTGCAATACTAAGTGTTAGATTTCACAATGTCCTTGAACTAGACTTACCAAAAAGAAACAGTAATTTTCAGAACCAAAAGCATATGGCTAATAATAGGATTTGTAGCCTTTTCATAACACTTTCAGTTCTTCTGTTTATTATAAGATAGTTTATATCGATTCATAGTGATATGATTTGATTATTTAGTACGTTCTGTGATGAACTATTACAGCCTTAGCACTTGGTGATCCATCTGTTACGTCAGTTGAAGAAGTTAGTCCACCTGTTTTCCCTGCTGGACCTCTTTTCCCTACTGAGGTTAGTTTATTTGGCGAGGGTAAATGGTAATCGAAGTTTCAGGTTTTTGATGGTTACCACACTAAGATTCATATATCTTTCTTCTGTTTCAGGGGAGAATTGTGCAACTGTTTGAGAAAAATACTTATTCAGTTGTCAATATATTTGATGTGACATTACGGCCTCAGCTCAAAATGACAGGTGTGGTTGAGGTAATGTTTCTCAATACTAAAAAAATCTCTCTTGTTTATGTTATTATCGACAGTTTGACTTGGGTTATGTCTCAAATTCAATTGTAGATACCCGAAGGAAATGGCTCTGGAGTTGTCTGGGATGGACAGGGATACATTGTTACCAATTATCACGGTAAGATGATCTGAATGAATCATGATTGAGTGAACAAGTGCTTAAAAGATGGGCTCGGATTGTAGACAAAGGATAATATTGTAAGTTTAGTTGTATCTTCTGCTGAACAGTTATTGGCAATGCTCTTTCGAGAAATCCTAATCCCGGGGATGTGGTTGGTCGTGTGAATATTCTAGCATCTGATGGGTGAGTATTTTTCTGCGGTATGAATTAATTTAGCGGTTTATAGTCTCTCTTGTTATTCTCATCTCTGCTTATTTGTGCAAATCTTGAAGGGTACAGAAGAATTTTGAAGGAAAACTTGTTGGTGCTGATCGAGCTAAGGATCTTGCTGTCTTGAAGGTATATTATTATATATGTTTGGTAATATTTGTTGACGGAATTTTAAAAGAAACAACTGGTTATATTGATGTTACCACAAAAATCAGGTAGAAGCACCTGAAACTCTCCTGAAACCGATTAAAGTTGGACAATCAAATTTTCTAAAAGTTGGGCAGCAGTGTTTAGCAATTGGAAACCCGTTTGGTTTCGATCATACCCTGACGGTTGGTGTCATCAGCGGGCTTAACCGCGACATTTTTAGTCAAACCGGAGTTACCATTGGTGGTGGAATTCAAACTGATGCAGCCATTAACCCGGGAAATAGGTACATCTATAGAATCATACAAAAGGGGTTTATATGTTTCTTGTAAAAACATTTCCCTGTGTGTGTTTAGTGGATCTTTCTTGTATTAAATATTGCAGTGGAGGTCCTCTGCTTGATTCAAAAGGGAACTTAATTGGGATCAACACGGCCATATTCACACAGACAGGTGATTCTCAATGACTCATTATCAAAAATCATGTAACAGTTCATTTTTATATTAACACTTGGCTTTAACAGGAACATCTGCGGGTGTCGGGTTTGCAATCCCATCATCAACTGTATTGAAGATTGTTCCTCAACTGATCCAATTCAGCAAAGTAAGCATGGAACAAAACCATTTTTTATTTTCCTTAATCCACCCATTTTTTGGTATTTCCTGATGTTGTTACTAAATCCAAAAATTCCAGGTCCTTCGAGCTGGTATTAACATAGAACTAGCCACAGATCCAGTAGCTAATCAACTCAATGTTCGTAATGGAGCTCTTATCCTTCAGGTATGTAAACACTTCATACTCTAAAACCTCAAAACCGTCCTTTCTTTTTTCTGAATATAATGATTGTGAATGCAGGTACCGGGAAATAGTCTAGCAGAAAAAGCAGGATTACATCCGACATCTCGGGGTTTTGCTGGCAATATAGTACTTGGAGATATCATTGTTGCAGTTGATGACAGACCTGTAAACTCACTGAGCCTCTTACATAAACAACTAAATGATTCTCAAGTTTCAGTTCTCTTTTTTTTTGGTCATTTCTTGATATGTTGTTTTGAAAGGAAGAACCTTTTTTGTTTCTCAGATATATCTGAGTTTTTGTAATTTTGTTTTTGTTGTTTGAATCAGGTGAAGAACAAAGCTGAATTGATGAAGATATTGGATGAGTATAGTGTAGGTGATAAAGTGAAACTTAAGATCAAGAGAGGAAATGAAGATTTGGAGTTGCAGATTTTCTTGGAAGAGAAGAGTTCATGACAAATTGACAACATTTGATCTCTTCCTCTTGAGTCTCTCTGTTTTACCCCTGAGAATTAGCAAAATTACAATCATTGTCTAAAGTCTCTGAATATATATGTATGTTAATGGGAAAAACATTTATATATATTTAAAATGTTTATAAAAAATTCTTCTTTTTCCAACATATATAATTTATGTTTTCATATCCAAAGACAATTGAATGATTAGTAAAATTGAACACATTAATTTAAAAGTTAAAACTAAATAATGTACACAAGATAAATGTACCATATATGAAAGAGGTTCGGAACGTGTTTTACATACATAAAATATTACATACAGAGAAAAATTTCAATACTTTTTTTTCTGACTAGAGGATAATCCTGAAACTCAATATATAATTATTTGATATGATACTTCAATTTATTATAATGGTTCAATTATAGTTTACTTCAGTTTTTTAGATTTTAATGCAGTATTTTAGACAAATTTACAGTTTTAATCCTATGATTTTAATTTATTAATAAAAATAAAATTATGTAGAGTATTCACAGAAGATATAGTAGAAATTTTAATATTCTTTAAATGATAGTATTTAATATGAAAGGGAGGAAGTACTAATTAAATGCAACTTATTATAACTAATTTCAGTGAACAAACAAAATTCTGAAATTACTTTTAGAGCTACACATCAATTAAAATTTTAGAATTACTTTCAAAGCAACCCATTAATTACTAAAATCATATAATCACTCTAAAGACGAAACATCAACTTTCTTCTACATAAGTTAAGGAAACCTCTAATACACGTTGTTGTCGCTCACTCCTTTAAAAAGTCATTTAAGATTTAGAGTTACATCCTACTTCCTCCGTTTCATAATATTTGTTGTTTTACAAATTAAATTTTGTTTTCAATGCAGATGTTTGATAAAATTTCAGATTTATTTATATTATTTTAATGTCTTAATCAATGAAATAAAACCAAATAAACGTTAATTAAGGATAAAACAGAAAATCAATAATTTTCTTAATAAGTGTTGAAAAAACCTTAAACAACATGTAATATGAAACAGTAGGAGTATTAACAAATTAACAATCCTCGTAACCACCTGTAACACTCTCATATACAGTCTCAGTTACTCTTTAATTTGTTTTCTCAATATGACCTTTAATAGTCGATATATAAGGACAATTTTGTTCCAACAGAGTGCTCCTAAATAAAATAATACACTTTGGACTAAATATATATATCCAACGTTGTGTGGAATTAATTCAATAAAAATATCTTTCGAAGACTCATTAACTAGTCGACCGGTCTTATGATTTGAGCGTTTAAAAAACATGAAAAACAACGGAAGATGTGTATGTCTATTATCCAACAACTTTTTATTTCTTCTTTTCCTATTGTGCAGACTTGTTATCTATTATGTCTGAAATTATTTTTTCCTTAAACAATTTGGAATTAGAAAGAATTTAAAGTGAATCACCTAGCGCAAAATCATGTCACACGAAGCATAATCAAAGGTGTAGGTGACAGAGACATATATATTTATCAGTATCTCTTCAACTGCCATTGTAGTGATACCCAAAAGTCTAACGTTAATAAGTAACACATTTTTACTTGTACACACTACACGATATGTCGATATGCTTTATTTGTGGTGCGATTACTGAAAACTTTTTGTCAAAGAACATGTTCATTGTTCATCCTAGTTGGATATTTCAGAGAAACGTGCTAAATCCAAAAACACAAAAAAACACTCTGCATTAAAAAATATAATAAGTATAGCAATCTTATTATGGTTGTTATATACCGACGTTATCAAATATTTATGCATTATTGAATAATTCCAATCTTCGAACATAGAATCGAAGATGCTGTTTTGACGACTTTTTCAATATTATTTTATTTACTGCGATGATATGATTGGTGCCATTAATGCATATTTTCGCACTATAGTGTTTTTGTAATTCATTGAAAAGAAAAAAAAATCTCTATTTTTTTCTAAAGGTGAATTTTTGAGTGTTTACAATAACAAGTTACTTATTCAACTACTCGTTCATTCCCGTATGATACGTCGTTTTTTACAACATTGTTGTAAAGATGTGAATTAATTGCGAAAAGAGTAGACACAAAAACATGGTGGAGCCTATGAGACCAAACATTTAGTACCCGAACCCACATGGACTAACATGTAAAATCTCCCTTTGCAATTTATTAGAATGGTCCATTTCTTAATTTAATATTGTATGCCTTATGTTTCAATTTATTTGTAATTTAATAAAAAAAATTTGTGTCAAAATAAGTGTTTTTTCACTTTTCCAGATAGAATTTAATGTAATTATTGGTAGTTTTTTACCCTTATACTATTAAGTAGTGTTTCATCTCTTTTTTTGTTGGTGAAATATTGAAATAAAAAATGGAACAAAAAGTTAAATGTATTTTCTTTGCTTCCTTAATTAATGTGTAAAATCCTTAAACTACAAATAAATTAAAACGGAGGGAGTATACTATAACAGACACCAACACGGTTATATTTATATATTCTTGTATTCACATAAATATAAATTGATAAATGCTTTCTTCAATCAAGTGCATTATTAATATAATAAGAAAATGATTTTTTCGTTAAATATTTGTGGTGCATATCTTAGAAAGATATAGAGTGTACTTATGGTTGTATGATCCACAAATTATCCTCTATGCAATTATCAGTGTTAATTTCTTGTCGGATGATACCGGTTAGAGTAAATGAAACGTTTGGAGGCGAGGCAATTCAGCGCCTACTGCCTAAATGAGTTTAAATGGTAGCTCGATAAGAGAGATCAAGAAAGAAAGTATTAGTCAGAGAAAAAAAACATGGACAGTAGTAACAAATTAATACACTGTACAAGTAAAATACTTGAGGGGAGAACGAGAGATTTCAAAAGTTTACATATTTTTTAAACTATAATAGTAATAACAACAATGGATGTTATTGGATGAATGGTATCGAGGGAAGTAATATAATGATATGATGTTCACACAGATAATTATATTCGACTGTTGCATACTTGTCGGATCTTTATTAATAATGCTATTGGTTGAACAAGATATCTAAATTTTGATCATATGGACCCGAGGGCAACATGTAGCACGAGACATGGTGGTGACACGTGACATAATCGATGTTATGAATAATATATATATACTAAACCAATAATGGACTGATCGATCTCAATCTTAAAATGTTAAATTTTATATTATTTTTTGTGTGCAATTTATTATTTTAATCATTGACAGAAGTTACATAGACAAATGAAGAAAATTAGAAGAACCAAAAATTACAGAAAAAATAAACTACAACTTCAAATAAGTGAATCAGCCACTTCAAAATAACACTCATTTAAATAAAAAATGGTATTGTTTAAGCCAAAGTGTAAATTTACTAAGAAGTTTGAAACAGTTGATATTTGATTATTACCAAAATATATTTATCGACATTTTAAATGACCGACAAAGTTAAATTCCAGGTTCTAAAACCCGGATGTCTAAGCATTTAGGCAATTGTTTTTGTGTTATGTGGTACTTTTCTGAACTATTTTGGTTTAATTCGGTTGAAATAAACGGTCTAATGAGTTAGATCTGTGTTAGATCCGAGTTGCTGATTAATCAACCGACTAATTGGTACTTTTTTAAAAAATTTTTTTTGTTTATTTATATATATATATATATGCATAATAACTTTAACATATGTATATATACAACACAATATATTTAATTTTAATATTATTAAATAATATAAGACATAAAGTAATATATAAAATATATATATTTAACATAATATATTTAGTTTTTAACAATAAATTAATATAAAAAACTAGTTTCCAATTAATCTCCGATTAATCTTTAATTTATTAAATAAATGATAGGTTCAATCTTACCGCCCCACTAACAAATTTAATAAGTTTGGTTAATATCAATCATGATATCCCTTTTAAACATTTATTTTGGCTCTTACGTTTTTAAGTAGATATCTGTTTTGTATTTACTATAAATGAGGTGAATCTATCTATGGCTTAACATTTATAAATCAGTGTTCCATATGAGTCAAATAATTTGGATTCTCTGTTTAAGAAAAATGTAATTAATTAGTTTGCAGATGTAGAATTATGATGATGCTCTCTATTTCTAATATATATATATATATATATATATATATATATATTCTTAAATCTATATATGGAGAAGTTTACAAGATTGCAGATAACCAATCAATACAAACTACACCTTGATACTGTGGCTACAAATTTGGTAAGTTGTATTTGGGAAAATTTTCTAGAGACTGAGATTAACTAGTCAGGTCATAATAAAAAAAGTAATTTGTAAATCAGATAGTTTTGATGTTTTTATTTGCCAAATGAGTAGTTTTTGTATGAGAGATGTTTTTATGTATTTTTAGGTATTTTTTGGGAATAGTATTTGAGAAATTTATAAAAATTAATCATTTCTCTTAGAGAAACAAAAGAAGAGAAAATGGAAGATAGAAGAAGAAAAAATTTTTTGACGCAGAAAAAAGAGATATGATAGTATTTTAAAAAAAAATAGGTGAGTCATGTCTTCTAAAAAAACAATAACAAAGTTGTAACTATTCAATTTTAGCAAAATAAAAATGTTCTCGAAATAGTAAAAACATTTCTTAACCAAAAACTATCTATTTAACAAATTAAAACATAAAAACTACTTTCCTTTCTAATTTTGTCTAATAAGAATTCTAATGTTATAAAAAATAAAATAAATGAAATAAAAAGTCATGTCATCACATGGTAGTTGCCTTTTCGTGACATTGCAGATGAAGGGCCACAATGTTAGATGAACATGAAACACTTATCGTAAGGCCCCCTTGACCTTCATCAATCCCATTTTTGGGAACTTTTAGTCCTCCATTTAAATATTCACATCTCCTCCAATTATTCAAACGTTTCGGTACCCATTTATTTATTCATTCTACAAATATAGGAAAATATACTGAATTTTTCAAATCACATTAAAATTTAGGAATAATACCTATTTATTTATATATTCCTTCTATAAAATTACTATCCATATTCTCATGAGTTAGGTCATGATTAAATTTGATATAAAATACTGCGGGTAATTCAAATACGTTTGAGATATTTTTCATCATTTTAGATACTTTTGGAAAATTTTCAGTAATTTAAATGATTTAAATGAGTAATTTATGTATCCTGCCCGTACCTAACATTTGTTCGTATCCATTGGAATAAACTAAACTACTTCAAATGTAGATAATTATTCTAGTGAGTATAGATATGAAATATAAAGATATAAGGCTCGAAATTTCGTGATTAAAAGGAAAAAAATGGTATCGGAGATTTGTGGTTAAAGGACATTCAAATCTATCGCTTTCTTCCCCCGTGACATCATTGTCGAGGTTTATTGCTCTTCGTGTCTCTCTTGTGGTCCTTGGCCTATTTAAATCTCTCTTATCACATTCTCAATTTCTTTATATTTAAAGTGTATTCAAACACCCCCCCTCCCCAAAAACACCTTTCTCATTATATTCTCCCCTCTATTTTCTTCTTGCTTTCGGTTTTTCTTTCTTCTTGGTGGTTTTTTTTCCATCTTAAAACCTTATCAAATCATAAAAGCTTACACCTACTTGCCGCATAGCCTATCTCATTCTCTATTTCCTAAACTATTCCTCAATATATATAAGAAGTTCAATCTAGTGAGAAAGAGCCGCCAGAGGAAGAAGCACACAACAATAATTAGGGTCATCTTCTTACCACATTGTTGAATATGTCGAACAGAAGATCAAAACAATCTTCAAGTTCTCCAAGGATCTCCGATGATCAAATGATCGACCTTGTAACTAAGCTCCGTCAGATTTTGCCGGAGATTGGCCAACGACGTCGTTCCGATAAGGTATCATACATATTGACATATATAACGACCATATAACATTATCATTTTTTACCAAAAAAAAGAAACATTATCTTTCGTGTATACGTACCTCTTTTATCCAAAAAGAAAAAAAAAACGTTTTGTAAAAAGAAGAGAGGGCATTAAAATCAAACGAAAGAAAAAGAAAAAAGAAGTCGGAACTTTTGACTCCGGGCATCAAGAAACATAACAATATTCACAACCTTTGTCTTCCATATATACTTATATACAAAACATATTTACAAAGATTTTTTAGCAAAATCATCACCTTGCATGCATCTGCATACGCATAAACATGCATGCATTGGTGCAAAAATTAGATGTATGATAATGATTTTTTTTCTTTTGTTTTGAAGGTATCAGCCTCGAAAGTGCTGCAAGAGACATGCAACTACATACGAAATTTGAACAGAGAAGTTGACAACCTCAGCGAGCGTTTGTCTCAGCTTCTTGAATCCGTCGATGAAGATAGCCCTGAAGCCGCCGTTATTAGAAGCCTACTCATGTAATCTTTTTGTTGTTTTGTTTTTGACAAGTCTACTCATGTAATATTCAATGATCGCCCTATAATAATATTATTATATATTTCTAACCTAGTCGTCTTATTACATAAACTTTAAAGATATGGGCCTGATTTGTACTCATATACGAATTTGGTCCGGCTAATTCCATAGTTAATTAAAAGTCTATAAATATGTGTGTGTAACTGCATGAGTATTGCCTTAGCAGGTAACGAATCTCACTCTCTCACATTCATTACTAAAATAATTAAATCCATGGGATTAATAAGATTTTAGTATATATAATTTTACTTTTTAAATATCAAAATTTTAAATTGTAAACATTGAACGTCAATACTCTAATACCTAAATATAAATATAATCTAAAAACATAATTTTCAAATTTAACCATAACCACAAAATCACAACAAGCATTAATTAGTTGTGTGGCAAATGACAATCCTATTTGGAACATCAAATATTACACAAAACCATAAGTCATAGTTTCAACTAAGAAAGTAAAATTGGAATCTCATATTTTTTCGGGGCCTCAGCCTTTAATGTAAGCATGATACGCTGAAAGAAGATTGAGATATACGCATGACTACTACAAGCATGTTTCACATTTATCTGACCTTTATTATTATAAGACTCGAGGCAATGAACAATATATATTTCTAGTTTGTATGTGTGAGAAAGATGGAGGTGGACTGAAAAACTAACTTTTATTTTAAGGGGTGTTTTCGTGGAGACAAAACTAAAATTTATATTTATTTTTTATGACCAACATGTTTTATGCAGATTTAAATCTGGATGATGATAACATTAACGCAGTAGTACAAACTACTATATTACAAATCATAATCCTGCAATTTATTTTAAAATATTGATTTAAATGTAAAAATAGAATAACAACATAGAAGAGATTACATTTACCATAATCTGGTTTTTGGTTCAAAGATATTATGAATTTTTGAACAGGAATTTCTTGGCAAGTAAAAATGAAAAAGAGTATATTAAAAAAAGTTATCTTTGTAAGTGCTCATAAAGATTTTCTAAACGAAAGTTTGAGGAATTTTCATAAAAGAATCTTACAAACTAGGGATGGGCAATCGGGTATCGGATATCGGGTTCGGATATTCGGGTATAGGAAGTTCATATCCAATGGAATAATTTTTCGGGTTCGGGTAAAAAGTTTCGGGTTAGGGTCGGGTTCGGGTACAAGACTTGATACCCGGAAAAAAACCCGAAAATTTCGGGTATTGATTCGGTTCGGGTTCGAGTTCGGATTTTTTGGGTTTTTCGGGTTTTTTTGGTGTTTTCGGGTCGGGTTCGGGTTGGGTTTTCGGGTTTTTCGGGTCGGGTACGGTTCGGGTACGGGTCGGGTACAGGTCGTGTTTTCGTGTTTTTGGTTTTTTTTTGGTTTTCGGGTCGGATTCTGGGGTTTTTCGGGGTTTTTTCGGATTTTTGGGTTTTTTAGATTTTTTGGTTCGCATTCGGCTCGATTTGTGTATATTATACGTAAAAAATTCTACATTTATAGGATCGAGTCCTCGAGTTAGGGTATTTTCTTATGGGTAGTTATGTATTTTCTTATGGGTAATTATGTATTTCGGGTACGCTTTCGGATTTCGGGTTTTTGGGTTCGGAACGGGTTCGGGTTTGGATTTTCGGGTTTAGAGATCTCGTACCCAATAGAATAATTTGGTCAGGTACAGAACGGGTTAGGATACATCTTATCGGTTCGGGTTCGGTTCGGGTATGCGGGTTCGGGTTTTTTGCCCAGCCCTATTACAAACATCGAGGGTCATATGTTCAGAAGAAAAAATTCGATGAGACTTTTAATTTTTTATTTTTTGATAAATTGGTATACTTTTCCTATGGTTTCCTTAAGTTGGCTGTGCGTGCAACCTCCAAATTAGGTCTATCATCTATGCATTATTTATAGTAAGTGGCTTCCATAGTATTGTCTCCTCAATTTCTATTTGATATCATATAGTTCCACATGTAATTTAAACACACGTATACGCATATTGATGTGTACATGCATCATGTACATATGTATTTAGACTGGTTCAGTCTTTGCAAGGTCTAGTACGACTGGTCAAATCCATCACTGATATCAACTGATTTTGCATTTATTATGTATTCATTTTGGTCATTTTTCCCTTCATTTCAGATCACTTGGAAGTGTAAATAGGTATTTGAGTATCTTATGTACATGATCATACATTATATGATTATATAATATAACTCTTTCACTTTGTATGTTCTTTGAATCTATTTCAAATGTATTCGAGTCTTGGAGCTTTAAAACGATGAAGAGGTTAATGGAGAAGGAAATGAAGATGACAAAGTGGATTGGAAAAATAAATCTCTAGATTCTAATGACATGGTGCCAGGAACATGGTGACTTCGTAGGCAAAGTTTTATGAGAGTTGAACAGAAATCCCGAGATTCCAATGACATATTGACATCCCTAGACTCTTTGTTGCTCACCCAAATTCAAGATCCGACCCAAATCTAAGCTGGATCGACCCGATTCACTTAGGATCCTCTATATTAGTGTTTTAAACCTAATTTCCAGTTTATGTTTTTTAGAGATTTTTCCTAACCAATTTTTGGATTTTAAGAAACTCGTTGTATGAATCTCTATAATTCAAATTATCAAATATATATTTTTCTTAAATATTTCATCTACTTATCCTATACTATCTACTTATTTTATAATCATGATTATGCAAAGACCAACATTATTGCTTTGTGTATTCATAGATATTAGTGAGTAGTCATTTTAGAGTTTTTGGAAATGGTAGATCTAAGGTGATTAGGAGTAGATTAGTGGAGTTTAAATTTGTAACAACATAGATCCTTGTTTGATAGGTGTAATTAATGCTAGATTAGCCTTGAAATACTAGTTTAAGACTTACGCAATTTCATGTCCGGAAGATGTTCGATGAAATGGTTGAACCAAAATATCAAGTGCTTTACATTTCTAGCCTATGTAAATAGTTGATTATGGTGTTTAGTGGTTGTTTAAACTTGCAATTAATGCTCAACTAATGAGAGTTATTGATTATTAGATGATTAATGAAAAGATTAATGTCATAAAAATAAATTAGTTGAGATTAGTGATCTTAGAACTAAAGATTAGTTGTGTTAAATAGATTAAATTCTACTAGTTAACAAATGATCACCCTAGTCACCTATCATTTATGAGAGTTCGGTTTTCTTTATTTGATTTCAAAAACTGATTTTAGTCTTTTCCCCCTTTATTTACATTTGAATTTCGATTTCAAACCCAAAAAGAAATGATTGCCTTAGATTAAGTTGACATCCTCTCTATCATAATGTGTTAATGCTATTTTCTCTTGTTGATCCGATCCTAAAGTGTTATGCACGATAGGTTTAATTGATAGCCTTCAAACTATCATTTTGGCGCCGCTGCCGGGGGAAATAGCAATTAGGTATTAAGATTTGGATTCAATTTGAGGTTAAGGCTTTATTTTCTTTATTTTGATACTAATTGTTTCTCTTAATTTTTTTTTGTGCTTTCAAGGTGTATGCAACAGAGAAGTTAACAAGGCGAAGTTCTTAATTTTGTTGAGGATTTGAGTTAACTTGAGAGGGAGAGAATAGAAGGGAAACGAGAAAGCGAAGAGTTAGAGAGCGTAAGGAACATTTGAGGCGTTTGGGAATGGATAACCAAAGGGAGATTCCGCCGGGATTTCGTGTTCAAGCTCCACTTGGTGGTTTGCAAGACATTGTGTTCAACAACAAGCACTGGTTAATGGACAACCAGAATTTAGGCCAATTGGTGCTTTTGATGAGCTCAACATTCATGGAACCGAGCCGGTATTCGTCCACCACCGGTGGAGAATAACAACATTGAAATAAAGGCAAGCCTTATAACCATGGTGCAAACTTCAAAGTTTCATGGATTGCCAATGGAGGGTCCTCTACATCATTTGGATCAATTTGATTGTGGAACCGTGAAGATCAATGATATCTCCGATGATGCTTTCAAACTAAGGTTTTTCCCATTCTATCTTGGTGATAAGGCACACCAATGGAAAAACATTTGCCTCACAACTCCGTCACATCTTGGGATGAATGCAAGAGAGTCTTCTTAGGAAAGTTCTTTTCTGCTTCGCGAACGGCTCGCCTTAGGAATGGGATTTACATATTTGCCAAAAAGGAGAACGAGAGATTTAGTGAAGCATGAAAAAGGTTCAAAGGCTACAACATCACTATACTTTCTTCTTTTAAAGTGGGTTGAACTTATTTTCTTGATTCATAAGCAATGTTTTTCAACCTCAAGAGTGCATTGTCTTTGTTGCTTTCCCTTCTTTTGTTGGATTTTAGTTCGAGCCTCAAGTTTGGACATCTGATAGTGAAACATCTTTGACATGTACGAGGTAACAACTCTTTCCACGGCTTGTACTAGACCATCACAATCGCGTCTCATTGTTTCACTGTAATAGCAGTCTGGGGAAGAAATAGTGGTAAACTACAATGAGCACAGAGGCATCACAGAGGCAATGAGCAAATGAATCTTTCTGTTTTTCTCTGCTACCAATCGAAATAGGCGTTGCCTTTCCTTGGGAAAACTTTCTTTAATTCAACATAAAATTAGTTGAGTAGTAGTAGAATAAATATTTAATATCACACAGAAAAATAGAGTTCAATACATAAAACAAATCCCATATGTACAAACTGGAATCCCATTTATAAATTTCGCTTTACAGCCAAAATGGAATGAGACAGAGGCAGAGAATAGCTCAAAGAGTGACTAGAAATAAGTTAAAACAAGTTTTCAATTTACATGATAAATTCCACACTACTAAATGAAATCTGACTTCATTACCGTACAACCTCTCCTTGAACATTCTCATAAACTGCAGTTTTTTCATTCCTTTGAATCTTTCATCTCTGCTCAATGTCTCTTCCATATTTCAAGTGAACAAATCATACGCTGATTTCTACAAGGATACCAAATTTACTTGTTTTTAAAACATATATAACAATGATTAAAATTGGAAACTTACAGTTTGATCAATAAGTACGTCACAGCCCTCATTAGTTGCCAACAAGAAATCACTCATTGGAGGCTTGTGTTTTAATGGTCCACGAACGATTTATTTGCCAAGTGATTGCAGCATTAAGGGTATTCTTATGACTCTCTCTTCTGACATTTCTATCAGAGACTTAGCAGATAGAACATTAAGACTACCTCCAAAATCGAACTCACTGTCCTCCAGCAAGCGTATCACATTTTCATACTCATTATTCAGAAAGCAAGCAATATGACGAAACAACGCTTTCTCGTTCCCATTTAAACTATAGTAGTTCACTAAATGATCGCAATGCTCTATTAATGTTTGCTCAGTTTCCTGGTTTAGACTATAAGGAATCCTGGCCAGTACCGTGTCTAATACAACCGCAAACAGCAATATTTTGTTTAATAACTAGTCAGAACAAACATCATCACCCATTTCTTGAATCATCTTTGCTTCAGAAGCCCTGATAGGAAGAAAGATGATGGAACATGGTGCAAATACTATGAAGAAACGAACATCAATGAAGATATACTGTAGAACTTAAAGTCAAGCAAGTAATAAATAATTCAAATAAACTTACAAGTCGTCTTGGAAATGATATCCCTGAAGTTGGTTTACTATACTTAAAGTGTCCACTGAATACTTCTCGAAGGTCTTTCCAAGGTTTAGGATCTGATTCTTGATATGAAGAGGATCCATACGATAGAAAGCACCTACTAGAAGACGCGTAATTATCTGAAAGCACTACAATAGCTATTCTTGATTCTCTTGTTTCATGTACCTCAGTGGCCAGACCTTTACTTAACCCACATATATTCCAGATTCCTTCCATGTGGCTCACAAAACTGTTGCGAACATCTTTCCTCGAGAAGCTTAGGAAGACTCATTCTTCCAGTTGTGAGAGGAAGAAGCATCTGGTAACTGATTTTTAATACCAGAGTTTGTAAAGAATATCACCTCAAGATGTTTCAGTTTCCGAATGTTTGAAGTTATATAATTTAAGTTGTGGCAACTGTTCATCGAAAGGTAATTTAGCCCAGAGATATCTTTTATCCCCAGAGGAAAACTTAGCAAGTTTGAGCATCCACTGAGATTGAGGAAATAGAGAGCTTCCAAGTCGATGTTCGTAGGAAGATCCTCCAGATTTATGCATCTTTTCATATCTAGCTTCCTCAGGCTCTTGAGATTCTGAATAGAGGGAGGAATCTTCACCAGACTCCAGCAATCTCCAAGATACAATTCCTCAAGATTGGTGGCCTTAGAAATATCTGGGAGTTCTATCAGCTTTTTTTTAGATCCCTGCAGATCCATCTTCTTGTGGTTTTTAAGCAGCTGATCATAATACAAAATGAAGGCAATGTTAACTTAAAAATATGTCGAACATGTAGCAAAGAAAGTTTGCAAGTAAACACGGTCTTCTAGCTTTTACAAATTTAGGTTTCGGCCTTCATCCATTAATCTTATTCAATTTTTTTTTTGGTTTAAAACTGAATTTGCAAAATTTGATTCCTGTCTTTCATTTATCACAAATTAACAAGTATTACTCTGTTATTCTTTGGTAGATGATAAATTATACATTAATCGGTTTAGCTTCATCGTTTACAATTTAGAATTTTTTTAAATGTATTTTATAGACGATCGATTGTATATTAATCAGTTTGAGTTCATCATTTACAATATAGTATTTAGTTTTTTTTAAATGTCTTTTAGAGATGACTGATTGTATATTAATATGTTTGAATTCCTCATTTACAATTTAGGATTTAGTTTTTTTTTTTAAATATATGTAATGGACCATCGACTGTACATTAGTCGGTTTATTTAGAGTTTAGTTTTGCATTTTAAATGTCTTTTATCGACGATCGACTGTACATTAATCGGTTTGAGTTTTAAATTTATAATTTAGGATTTAATTTTCTTTTTTAACTGTCTTTTATGAAGGACTGAATGTACATTAATCGGTTTGGGTTCATCATTTACAATTTAGGGTTTAGTTTTTTTTTTAATGTGTTTTATAGAAGACCGAGTGAACATTAATTGGTTTGAGTTTCCCATTTACCATTTAGGGTTTAGTTTTATTTTTAAAATGTTTTTGTATGGACGACTGATTGCAAATTAATCAATTTACGTTTTTCATTTACAATTTAAGGTTTAATTTTTTTTAATATTTTTTATGGACAACCGACTGTACATTAATTGGTTTGGATTCATCATTTACAATTTAGGATTTAGTGTCTTATTTATTTGAAATATTTTTTATCGACGACCGACTGTACATTAATCAGTTTGAGTTTTTTATTTATAATTTAGGGTTTAGTTTTTTTAAAAATATCTTTTATGGACAACCAAATATACATTAATTTTGGATTTCTAATTTACAATTTATAGTTTAGGTTTTTTAAAATGTTTTTTTTTATCAACGACAGAGTATACATTAATTGGTTTGAATTTCTCATTTACAGTTTAAGATTTAGTTTTATTTTTAAAATATTTTTTATGAAAGACTAAATGTAGATTAATCGGTTTATGCTTCTCATTAACAATTTATGGTTCCCCATTTACAATTTAGGATAATCTATATGATCCATAACACCTCATCTGCAAAACCCAAAGTATATTTGATAATTTCATGATTTTAAGGGGAATACAATATGGGATGAGACTATACACAACGAAGAGATTACTAACGGGGTTATGAGAAGGCGCTTAATCAAAATATGAGTGAATATCAGCCAGTTGATATGCTAACTCCATATGATATCAAAAAATATAACCAAAGAGATTTATGAATCAGCGTGAAGATCAAGACTATCAAAACTCATCAAAAGAAAAATAAAAATATGGTGAGGAAAAGCATACCTTGAAATGAGGTGTTAAAATAGGTTGTTTATGTCTATTTTGATCAGTCTAATGTTATTTACTTTGATTATAGACAAAATTCTGATCGCGTCCATTGTCTATTAACATTTGTATTCATTAACGACCAAACCCATTAACGCTTGCTTCAAATAGGTTATCCATGAGTCGACCATATACCTCAATTATATGTTGGTTTTTCCTAAGATTAAACAGTCGAAAATCGCTGAAATTTGCAAAAAATTGCTGGAAATTGTTGGAACCGCCGAAAACCACCAGTAATCGGTAAAAATCATGATTTTCGATTTGGAAAAATTCGATTTTGACTTAAACTTTAAGGGACCATGGCCGGCCATTGTCCAACTTGTTTTGTCAGTACACAAAGTTGAATATAGAGCATTTTAACCCGCTCCGTAAATAGACTTATCTATATACCATCCATTATTGGACATGAACAGGATAATACATCCATTTTGACACTTGCTTTAGAAGAAGGGTAACACCCATTTTTACACTTGCTTTAGAAGAAGGGTAACATCATCAAAGGTAAATGGATTGAATCTGAGGACATGTAAAATCTTTAATTTTTATAATCTAAAATATAAAAAATAAAAACTAGAAAGTAAAAGTAATGTTTACATCCTTGAAGTTCTCATATTATATTTTTATATTTTACTGTTTTACTTTAAAGATGTAATAACATCTTTGTAGTATATAAAAATTGAAAGAAATAGTGGAGCTTTACGGGAGCAATAACTGGGGATTGATTGCATAAGAACTTGGTGGACGAAAAGAAAAACAATGTAGAGAGAGATGGAAAGCTCGGAAGCTTTCTTGAAAGATAGTCTCAGAGTCTATTGCTCAAACTTGTGGAAGCGATTGAATACGAAGAAGACAACAAAGAATTGGAACAAGAGGAAGAAGGAAACGATCTCATCCTGATTTTCTTGTTGATTCCGAAGACAGCTCAGATTTTCTCGTTTGTTTGGGTCTGCGAAGATGATGAAGTATAAATGCAATTTAGAGAGATACTGTGAGAATAATATTTATTTATACATTTATTTTATTTTTATTTTGGGTTAAAAAAAAAGCAGATCAGTTTCCATTTTTTTGCCTAGGTATTTTTTTTTTTAAACGTTAAGGATTTGTTAGAAAATGAAATATTGACTTGAGGATATAAAAAGTCAAAGAGACTCGAGGAGAAAAGAAAAACTCTGAGTTAACAAAAAAGTTCGTAAATAAATCGGTCTAAATCAAGAATGAATGACGTGTATTGATGAGCCATCGTTATGGGCTGAAAGGGTTAAAAGCCCAATAAAGGCCCAAAATAATGTCGATACATGTCGTTCGAACCCTTATTTACACGGTCCAATAAGGATCTCTCTTGCCCAAATCCCCTCTCTCTCTCCTCGCCTTAGATCGGCTCGAATCCTCTCTCTCTCCTCGCCTGAGATCCACCTTGACGTAGGGCTTTAATTTCTCCATCGCAGGTACTTTTCTGGGAACCCCCAACTCTTGATTTAAATTTCGCCTTTTATCCTTGGATCTATTTAGAGATTGTTTGAATTTGTTGGCTTAAGCTCTGTAAAGTTGTTTTGTTCAGATCTGCTCATTCTTAATTGATTCGAGACTCATGGCCCAATTTTTAACTATGTCTTGTTCAAAATTTTTGGTCAATTTTGGATGATTAGAACTTTCTTTATTTTTTTTTAGAAAAAGGCCGACCTTTAGTTTATAAATTCTGGGATTGACCTATATTATAAAATCTGGGCTGGAGTTCTTTAATTTGCAGCCCATTTGATTTTCAACTATATTAAAAATCTGGGCTTGCGTAGGAAGAAGATGGAAACAGCTATGGAAGTATACAAAGAAACAGAAGTGAGATCAGGAGAAGAAACACAACCCATCAAGCGACGTAAGAAGAAGTCAAAAGTGTGGGAACATTTCACCATTGAAACTGTTGAACCAAATTGCAGAAGAGCTTTCTGCAAAGGATGTAATCAAAGCTTTGCTTATAGCAATGGTGCTAAAGTGGCTGGTACTAGTCATCTTAAGCGTCACATTGCTAAAGGAACATGTCCTGCACTTCCCCATCAAACTCCTGACAATGACAACAACCAACTTATGACTCCTTACACTCCCAAGACTGATACTCCGAGAAGGCGTTACCGGACTCAGAATAACACTCCTTTTGTTTCCTTTAATCAGGATAAGTGTCGCCAGGAGATTGCAAAGATGATAATTATGCATGACTATCCTCTTCACATGGTTGAGCATCCAGGGTTCATCTCTTTTGTCCAGAGTCTTCAGCCTCATTTTGATGCTGTCACCTTCAATAATGTTCAAGGAGATTGTGTGGCCACTTATCTTGTGGAAAAGCAGAATGTTTTCAAGTCTTTAGAAGAGATTCCCGGACGCTTTTGTCTAACCCTGGACTTCTGGACTTCTAAGCTAACTTTTGGGTATGTGTTTATAACTGCTCACTTCATTGATAGTGATTGGAAGATACAGAAGAAGCTTCTCAATGTTTTGATGGAACCTTATCCCGAATCTGATGAAGCTTTGAGTCTTGCTGTTACAAACTGTGTTTCTGAATGGGGTCTGGAGGGAAAGTTGTTTTCCGTTACTTTTAACCATCCGGCGAGTAACTCCGCCGTTGAAAATATCAGACCTCTGCTCTGTATCAAGAACCCCGGGATTCTAGATGGTCAGTTGGTAATAGGGAATTGCGTTTCCCGAACATTTAGTAGCCTCGCTAAAGATGTGTTGGAGAAAGGAAAAGATGTGACCAAGAAAATCAGGGACAGTGTGAAGCATGTGAAAACCTCAGAGTCTCATGAGGAGAGGTTTGTTGAGCTCAAGGAACAGCTTCAAGTTCCGAGCGATATGGTACTTTCTCTTGATGATCATACGCAATGGAACACGACATATAAGATGCTTGTGGCTGCTTCAGAATTAAAGGAAGTGTTCTCTTGCTTAGACACTGCTGATCCTGACTACAAGCAACCTCCTTCAGCTGAGGATTGGAGGCATGTGGAGTCACTTTGCACATTCCTGAAGCCTCTTTTCGAAGCAGTCTCGACTCTTGAGTCTTCTGAAAACCACCCGTCTGCTGTTACGTTCTTTCATGAAGTGTGGAAGACGCAGTCAGATCTGTCTCGTGCGATAGCTGGAGAGGATCCTTATGTTGCAGATATTGCTAAAACCATGAAAGAGAAGGTTGACAAGTACTGGAGAGACTGTAGCTTGGTTTTGGCAATGGCAGTGGTGATGGATCCTCGGTTCAAGATGAAGCTCGTAGAGTTCAGTTTCTCAAAGATATTTGGAGAAGACGCAGGGAAGAACATCAAGACTGTTGATGATGGGATCCACGAGCTATTCAGCGAATACATGGCGCTAAAACCAACATCTGAAGGGGAGAAAGCGGATGGATTGTCGGATTTTGACATGTACATAATGGAGACGATGGGGAAGAATCTGAAAACAGAGCTGGATCAGTACCTTGATGAAGCGTTGCTACCTCGTGTTCAGGAGTTTGATGTTCTTGACTGGTGGAAACAGAACAAGCTCAAGTATCCGACATTGTCGAAGATGGCTAGAGACATCCTCTCGATCCAGGTCTCAGCCGCAGCCTTTGACTATGTCTTTGATATGGAACCGAGGGAGATGGATGAGTACAAGACGTCACTGAGGCCTGAGACTGTGGAGGCTCTGATATGTGCAAAGGAATGGCTTCTTGAGAGTGATGCTTCTTCTTCATCTTCTGCAGCTGCGCAAATGTCAAATGTTATCATCAAAACTGAAGCGTAGGTGGAAGAACTTTGCTTTTCATGATCGTTTAATTGTTGTTGTTTTCTACAAGTTTATTATGTCTGTTGTAGTTAGTCTTAAACCCATCCTGTGATTTGCAATTTCTACCAATTTGTATCAGACTTCTCCAAATTCTTGTTATGTACGTTCTTAATCTTGCATTGCTTTTACTTGATATCGTGAATTTGGTATATTTACTTTGTACAGTTGATCAAAGACTTAAGCTATATATGGAGGTTTCAGTAGAAACTATGCTCCATCAATCCAAACCTTAAGTAAGAGAAGATTAGCTGATATAGCTCATGAGATTCTTATGCCAAGTCTCAGTAAATCTCTATCTCAAAGAGAGGGTTTCAAGTTAAAAGGCCAAGTTGACTTGGTCACGTGTCAGCACAAGGAGAAATGGTTGTCGTGTTCATACTTCCACTCGATTGACCGTACTATCAGAAACAGAGCATCCTCTTTGAGATCTTTCGATCCCTCATTGGCTTCTGAACTCTTACATACTGGGGACGGAATGGAACCGGACGAAAACGGCGGATTTTCCAAAATAAAAAACATGACAATCACAAAAATAAAAACTTATTTGTCCATCATACATAATCTATAAATTACTCAGGAAAATAAATAAAAACAAACTTTAATTTGTGTTTTTAGAAAATTTAAATTTTTAAACTCAACGAACCAACATATGTAAATCCTTAACATAAATCATGTAGTAATAATAAAACTAAAATAAGTTTTAAGTTTTCGATTCATATAAAACAAAATTAGCATTTTAAATGATAAAGTGTTTGATGTTTAGGAGTTTTTACCCAAATTAATATAGTGTTTGAGTTACGAGGGCCAGAGCCGATGTGTAGATGTTTTGCTATAGACAAGAGAAATGCTATATATCTTATACTTTGTCAAGAAAACATGTTATATGTTTGTAAGTGTTTAGATTTATGTTTTGATGATTATTGTATATTAAAAAATGTTATATATTTTTAATGGACGGAAATGAATTCATCACTGAGTAATTCGTTACTCACATATTTTTTCTTTTTTTATGATCATGTTGAGGATCGTAAGTAATTATGTAAATCTGTCTTACTTTTGGGGTTATTTTCAAGAATTTTTGATATTTTATTTAGTTTTTTCATTATTGGATTATGTTAAACTTTATTTAAAGTTTTATCCGGATACCTTTTGAGATGAATTTGTTTTTAGAGAATTTTAAATAAAAAAAGTTTTCATAAAAAAAATATTTACTAACAGAGATAGGTCTAGTAAAGCGAAGCTCCTTGTATCAAAGATCATGAAGATGGATGTTGCACTACGTAATACTAGTATATGTTCATTCTTAGATCAAATAGAGAAAAGGACAATTTTGAAATCGATTATTTAGTTTCTACTTCACAAAATGTTGTTAACATATATGGCTGATTAAATATTCGTTAAAAAAATTCTTCACAAGCAAGATAGTAATTGTTTTTAGTAATTTGACAAGAAAGAGTAGCCTTACAAACCATCAACATAGCTTTATAGAAAAACATCAAATTTTTACGCTGAATGTTTCAGATTCTTTATTATATTGCTTTGGGAAATTCAGACTGAAATTTGTTTCACACTTTATTTTTAAGGATATAGAAGGCTAGAACTAATAGATTGATTAATTAATCTTTTTCGTTTCACAAAAGTGTCACTTTAACACTTTTTCACATAAATTAAAAAAATCTTCAGCTATACAAATATACCCTTATTTAATATTCCACTAGTTACATATTATCGACTTAAATTCAAACAAAATTACGTTTGGATGAGGGGTAAATTAAGATTTTTGTTTAAAAGATCACATTAAAAATGTGAAATTACCTTTCTTTAAACGAAATTTCAACTCTAGAACGGATGGAATATTAAAAGGAAGATTTTTGTAAATTAAATGGAGCAGTCTAACAGTTATGAAGTAGATTAGATGTGTAAAGTGTAGGTTATGCATTTATGCTAAACAAGTGTGTTTTGGATCGGGTTTTAAGGTTACTAATTACTACCCTGTTAAAAATGGGCTAAAATTAATCGGGTATCCTAGACCCATATAAATAATAAAACCTATTCTGCATTTTGAAAAAATATGATTAAAACGGACGGGTATCCATACTGATAGAATATAATATCAGTTTATCTTATTGGATTCTGCATATCTAGTAGGTTACTTTTAAAATCTCATATACTAACTTGTTTCATACTATTAAAAACAATATTTTAAACCACATAATATATTTGAAATCAAAATAACGTTTTTTCGCTAAAATTCAAGAACACGTAAAAAATTTTCGGTTTACTTTAGGTGGAAAACATACTTTACATCTTTGCAGTTTTTGCAGAAAATGTTATTTCACGATTTTTTGTCTGAAACACAATTTCACGATTTGCATCTTTAACGAAATTTGTAGCTTTTTCAAATATAAATAATCTCGATCTCTCTTTCTTTGCATATAAGTAACTTCAAATACAAAAATATGCATATATATGCTCTTTCACGTTCAAAAAATATTTCAGTCATTCATGACTTCCTTACTTAATTCACTTCTCATGATCATAAATTATGATTCATAATGCTTGTTCCTCCCATATACTATTTTAAGTCTGCATGGCCCATGATCAACTTTTAAACTTTCATCTGCAATATCAATGCCTTTTGTTCAATTTCTTTTGACTGGTAACTCAAATAAAGGAAATTTTTTGAAATGGACCATTTGACAATTTTATTGTCAAATAAAGAATCTTAGAGTGTAAAATTAGAACATAAAGGGTTCTTATATGACAATAAATTTTCAAAGAGTATATTTTCAAGAATTTTCCCAATAAACAAATGGATTCTTACAAAATTGTATACTATCATTCTTTACTTTGATATCTAATGTTATCGAAATGATATTCAACAGTTAACATATGAAAATATTAACCAAAAATTCCTTTCATGGGTCGGTCCAAATTGATGAGCTTTAGACACTGCATCAATTTACAATATATTGTATACTATATAAATCGGTCTATCATCAAAAACTAATTATAGTTAGCCTCAAGTTCTTTAACCGATGAGGCATTTTTGCTTGTCACTGTTTTGCTTCTCCTACTTGTAGCTATCATACTTCCCTTCCTTTAATATTTGTATTCTTCTTTGATTCTCATATTTTGTTTCCATTAATATCAATCTCCTTTGCAGAATTTCTAACACTTTGAGATATCATCGTTATTTTCGGCCTTAGTCCCGCCGGCTACCTCTCGGTAACACATGGATTTGAGCCTTTTGTGAGTCTCTTTGTCTACTTTTGGTTTTTGTTTGTGTCAAAGATTTTTCTTCATTGTGCTCTCGCGTTGTTTGAGATTTTGATGAAAATCTTAATGAAGATTTCGAGTTGATTTCTTCGGTTGTCTTTGCGATTCGGGTAATTACGTGAAGCCATTTCAAGATCCCATATTTGATTTCTTTCTGTTGTTCTATAGTTAGTTTCATGGTCTCATTAATCTCTGGTTTCTTATTCCGCCCACCCGCAATTTCCTCACCAATGGATTGCAACATTTTCATGGTATTCATGGCTTCTGTTTTTTCCCGTTGTAGACTCTTATTCACCTAAGTAGACAGAAGGAAACAAAAGGTTTACTAAGCCATAACATGTAGAGTTGTGAATCGGAGTTTTCGGTTTGATTTGTTTAATTTTTCTCATAGTTTTTATATTTTACGATATGTATATTAAATGTTTGACGGACACAACAAATGCAAATTTGATCACTTACAGATCCTCCTTTAGATCTTTTTTTAACGGAACTGAGAGCTGACATTGCCTCGAAAAGGCTACCGGCCTTGGCCTTCATGTCAGATTCGTAGCCTCTCGCTCTAGAGACCGGGCACACATACTTGGAATAAGCCTTAAGTTTTTCGAAAAAGACCTTAAACTTCTCTGTCTTAGGGCATTCCTTCTCGAGGTTGACCAGGAAAGACATCACAACTTTAATGGTATAAGACTCAACATCTTTTACCGTCTTTGGATCTTGAGTCTGCGGTAAAACAGGTTTAATTTTCACGTGAGCTGATGCTACATTGAAGAAGGTTATGGTTGCAACAAGGATGGTAAAACAGAACAAAAGCTGAAATCTTGGCATTGTATAAGAAACGTAGATTGAGAATTTTGTATTACTTTTGAAGACTCTAAAGTCTCATATATAGAAATATGAAAGGACTATCAATAGAATCATACAAATAAGGGATTTATAAAAGAGAAATTGGTGGATAGTGGTAAAAAAAGAATAGTAAAGAACCTAATGGTTCTCCTCTTTTACATTTTTTTCGGAATGCACTAATTCACAACTTATATTGTTGTTAGTTCTATAATGTGTTTACACATATCATTAGGACAAATTAAAATCGATACTTTTAATATATAAAAAATGTTGAAAATTGTTGCAGTGAAGACTACAATCTATAACAAATCAATTACTTGATTAGTGTATATCATGTTGATGCTATGTTTGATAATAAACATTTATTTTCTGTATTAAGAAGTAGAATCAAATTTAAACAACCTAAAACCGACATGTCCAAAACCGTATCCGTACTCCAGACCTTACCCTTTACCGAAATCATTGAGATCCTAAACCGGAAAGAGCGGTTTGCCCCGAAAACTGCTGAATTCAAGGAAATGTTCACAATGTGCAAAGGCTACGTCGCTTACCTTGAGAGCCTCTACAAGTTTGAGAATCCAATTGTAGATGTTTTGGGAATTGCCAAGACCAGATACGCCCTAATGACCAAAGCGATTCTTGCTGCACAAGCTAGTGTTAGCGGTAAAGTCAATAAGAAAAGTTCTTTGAAGCTAAGCAAAAGCTTTGCTGATTTTACAAAAGGTTTTCTTCGGATTAAAGACACTATTGTAAATATCTCTGCCAAACATCAATACAAGGCCGATGCTAAGCTCAACGCTAGCGAATCGAAAAAGCTCGATAAAGCTATGATAAAATTCAAGAATTCGATCAATGTTTTCTTGAAAGTGGTCAACAATCTTGAAGAAGATCAAGACGGTGATAGAGTAAGAAACGTTTTCAAAAGCTTTTTCAAGAAGTTCGGTGGTTATCTCGGAGGTAAAACTCATGGAAAAGAACTATCTGAAGTTGACGCCAAGTCTTATGTTGGTGCTGATGTCAGATCTCTAAACCGGGCACAGTATAAACGATTTGCTTCGACGGAGGCATGAGTTTATGCCATTTTTTCACAACAGACGAAGAAAGCCATGAGTTCATCTTTTTATTATATTATAACAATGCGAAGGAAGAAAAAAGCCGTGCGATATTTATCTATTTATAAAAATAGTTACAACATTTCTAATTAATGAATTTCTCATCGCATATTTATCAATTGTATGAATTTCTAACTAGAAACTTGATAACAAAGGTTAAGTTAGCGCCTCGGCCAAATGGTAAGATAATAAATTTTTTTGGAGAATATATAATTCTATGTGTTATTGTCGGAAAAGTATACCAGAATCTTTTTAAAATGTTCAGAAATCCATAAAACTTATTTTATAGAAAGGATTTTGAAATATTTAGGAACCTTTCCTATAAACACGTTTGAAGTATTTATGAACTCTTCCTACTGTATATTTTTGGTATATATATGTTTTTAATCTTATTAGTGTTTTTGAGGATTCCAACCTTTTTTGTTGACTAAAAAAAAACAGGGGCCGTTGTCGTCTGTTAATTAAACGGTTAACAATGTTAGTCATCAACTTAACGAAGGTCAAATTCGATATTTGTAAAATAGTTTGGTAGTGTGACTAACAAATTTTTTGGCATTTTTTTCTAAAGTTTTGTATTTACTCTTAAAAAACAGTGCCCACCTTCCAAAATTTCCAAAGAAAATAAGTGGTAATAATACTAATAGTATTAAAATATCTAAGTTTAGTGAGAAATAAGAATCAAACCCGCCGTTGGGAAAAGAGAGCCCATAGAAATTAGAAAATATATTTTTTGCTTAGAAAAATATGGCCACTGGTTTATTAGTTTCACCCTCTCTCTCACACACAGAAATAACGAAACCAGCTTTACTCATTCAAATACACTTTTATTTTATTATTTTACAATCTCCTTCCTCGTTTTATATACCTAAACTGTTCTCTTCTTCTCCCTTAATTTTACTCTATTCATAATTACACCAACTCAATCCAAAATCGAACAGTTTTTATTTCATCTTTTTATAATTCCCTTACAGTTTTCTTCTTTTTCATTTCCTATTTTCGATAACACATATTGAAATTTCCTTAAATTTGTTGGAAATTTTATTGAATGGGAGCTGGTACAGTTGTGACTGGACGAGGGACGAAAGATCTCTCACAGCTTTCGACTAAAAAGAATCGAATTGGGAAGATTCCTATGACGAATTCGATCGTTGCCGCTTCAAATTCACGTAAGAAGATTCACCGACGGAGCAAGAAAACCGTCGTAATCAGTCCGGTTCAGAAACTGTTCAATACTTGTAAGAAAGTGTTTGCTAATGCCAAATCTGGAGTTGTCCCATCTCAAGAAAACATTGAGATGCTTCAAGCCGTTCTTGGTAATTTCCATAATCTTTTTAATGAAATGCTAATGTATTTTTATTTTGTTAATAAATTGTTAAAAACTGATTGTTAAATTTATTATTATTATTATTCCTTTTTTATTATTATTAAATGATTTTTTTGCTGAAATGTTAAATTTATTGTTATTATTTATTATTTTATCATTATTAATTATTTTGTGGTAAAAAAATTTAAAAAATTGATGAAATTTATATTAATTATTGAAAATGGCTTAATTACGGTAATTATCCATTTTTGTAGAATTTGAATTTTGTGTTATTAATGGGTCACTATAAAGTCGGAAAACATGAAATTCGCTAGTTTTTTCGAATGTTATAAATTTTAATATTGATGTGTTTCATTGTTTTTTCTCTTGGTTAGACGAAATCAAGCCGGAAGATGTTGGTGTGAGCTCTAAAATGCCGTATTTTCGATCTAAAATGACTGGACAATCTCCAGTAGTGACGTATATTCACATCTTTAATTGTCATAGATTCTCGGTACGTACCTTTAAGAATCTTGAATTGGTCTTTTCTTTTTCTTTGTTTTTTTTAATTTCCTAAATTTCTTCTTTTTTTGTTTGTTTGTGTGTTGTGTGTGTTACAAGATTGGAATTTTCTGTTTACCACCATCTGCTGTAATCCCTCTTCACAATCACCCGGAGATGACTGTATTTAGTAAGCTCTTGTTTGGTACAATGCACATCAAATCCTATGATTGGGTTGCCGATTCTCCCCGTAAGTATATATTACATTAACCATATTTGTGGTTTGTTAGGAACTTGGTATTGTTGTTTTGATAATCTTGTTATTTTTGGATCAATGTAGAGCCGAGTTCGGATACTCGTTTGGCGAAAGTTAAAGTAGATTCGGAATTTACAGCACCTTGTAACACTTCTATACTCTATCCAACGGATGGAGGGAATCTGCATTGCTTCACCGCGAAAACAGCTTGCGCAGTTCTTGATGTTCTTGGTCCTCCATACTCTGATCCCGCAGGACGACATTGTACTTACTATTTCGATTATCCGTTTGCCACTTTCTCAGGTACTGTTTTCAAAACTTTGTTTATGCTTTTTGTGTTAGAATCATAGTAGTAGGGGTGAACATAAACAAAGTCCCACAATGGAACCTAATTTTTTTATAACCTCTATGGTAGAAAATTTTGTACACCAAATAAGCTGAAATTCGCTAAATTTACATATAAATACATAAAAATATAAGAAAAAATATAACATTAAAGGGTACTTAGATCCAATGTTATTAAAAGAATTACTTGCGATAACTAGATTTAAATAAAAGTAGAATTTTGCTATCTTCTGCGTATTCTACAATATTAATATTGGTTTCATTATATTTATGTATCCAAAACCAAATCCTAAACACACCAAAAATTTCGACCTAAACTAAATAAAATTAGCTGGACCGAAAAACCAAATGTACCTACTTGTAATAGTTAATGAAGCAAAAGTGGTTGATTTGGATCTTTGGGTTTTCTTTTCTCGGATGTGCAGTTGATGGAGTCGCGGTTGCCGAAGAGGAGAAGAAAGGTTATGCGTGGTTGAAGGAGAGGGAAGAGGAGCCTGAGGAGTTCACGGTTATGACGATGATGTATAGTGACCATCAAAGAATGAATGTGAACTACAACAAATAGAAGCAAAGCAGAAGAAAAAAAAGGCTCTCTTTTTTTTTCCTTTAATGTTTTCTTGATTTCTGTTTGCTTTTGGTTGTATATTAAAAGAAGTCTTTGAAGCGAAGGATATTTCTCTAATTAGAGTAACAAGTACACTTTTGTCGGAATGTTGTACTCAGGGAAAATCTAGAATTCAGATAGCAAAGAGTAAAAACTATAACAAGTACAATCTTGTCGGAATGTAGTAGTCACTATCTAGTCAACCTTAAAAACCGTGTTAAATGTTTTATTAGATAAATAATTTTATAAGTTATGGGTAATAAAAAGGAAATGTAGCTCCTCGGGATCAATACTTCGCATCTCCAATTTGTTCCATTTTTTCCTGCTAAAGTATTTCAAATTCTAAAAAGACCACTAGGTTTTACACGCTTCACTAAAGAGTCCCATTAGTTTGACATTAAATTACCGACCCCGGCGGCGGCGGCCACAACCAACCAAAAAAAAAAACTTTTTGTCCAAATTAAATCTTTTTTTTGTCATCTCATTTATTTACTCTCTCCATTTTTTTATGGCATTTTACAATTGAATTTTTTTCCAAAAAAATGTCACTTTACGTTTTCAATATGATTTTTAAAACAAAAATTCTAATTTATCCTCTATTCAAAGTTAAAACTAATTGAATTTTACTAAATATCAATTACATAGTGACATATTAAATGAGAACAAATTTGAATAATTGCATAAATTTCTTAATTTATGTGAAAATGTCAAAACACAAAAAATATAACATAAAAAAAACCAAAGCATACAAAGCTAAAAAAACAATCCAACGAAAACCCAAACCAAACCCAAAACAATATATTCCGCTAGAAAAAATTAGATTGAATCCACGAACACTCATCACATAGAGATAGAAACCAAAAACACATGTAAAGAAGGAAAAAAACAGGGAGGACCACTAATTACGTCGGTTGTTTTTTTCACCTGAGAAGAATTTCTAATCACTGGAAATTTTTTGAATCAACGACTCAACATGCTTTGCTTCAGAGTTCCAAGATCTTTTTCTTCGAGGATCTATAATAACAAAATCTTTCCATCGAACATATCAGATTAAGACTCAGAGGCTTCCGACTTAAAAGAAACACCACTATAACCAAAAAGAGTTTGATCGATCCAAACATCCTTGAAACTTCAATTGCAAGAAATCAAACCAAAGACACCAACAAAAATTCTAATCCACAAGTAAATCAAAACTTTAAAAATAGAAACCAGATAAGTATGAAACTCGAATTAAACCTTTTAGAGAAAAGAGGTTCGGAGAATTACACTACTAAATCTAAGAGAAAGTATCATTGAATCTGACTAAAATAAATCACAAAAGACAAAATGAAAAAAAAGCCGAAGAAAAAAATAGCATAACTCGCGAAAAATGAAAAACGAGATTTTTTATGATAACTAGTCGAATATGTTTAAGGAACCATCTATGTCCAAAGATAAGCCGGCCAGCTATCAATAAAAGTCGGACGCTGTCAGATAAAAGTCAGTCATCTCCGATATGAAAGCCGAAGGATGTTGGACTATAGTTCTCTTTTGATTGCTAAACCTAAAAACCTTGGTAGCTTATTTTTTTATGTTTAGTTAAATCTTCTATATCATTTTTTTTGTGCCGTCTTAAATTAAAGAAGCAAATATGGGATAAGTTTATTGACTTTTCCAGCTAAAATAAAATGATAAATTGGCTGAAATAACTCTTTGAAAAACTAAAAAAATATCCTCAACGTTTTCAATTGTGATAACCTCAAAAACTAGCGGCTAGAACATTTTACAAACAGTAAATTCCCAGCAAAGAAACAAAAAGAAATATATAATCCCCAAAAAAAAAAATTTTAATTTCCAGTCTTATCTTCACTTTGAGGACTTACTTCTAAGAGACTTTGAGTATTTGTTGAAAAGCTTCATGTGGAATATCAACAGAACCAACTCTTTTCATCCTTTTCTTTCCTTCTTTCTGTTTCTCAAGAAGCTTCTTCTTCCGAGTTATATCTCCTCCATAACATTTTGCAAGAACATTCTTTCTCATCGCCGAGATTGTATCTCTTGCAATGATCTTTGAACCAATAGCAGCTTGTATCATAACTTCAAACATTTGTTTCTCTATGTAGCTCTTAAGCTTCTCAACTAGTTCTTTACCCACACGGTACGCTTTCTGCTTGTGAACAATGGTAGCTAACGCATCAACTGCTTGCCCGTTCAATAGAATATCAAGCTTCACCAGATCAGATGTCTGGTACTCTGCATCCTCATAGTCGAAAGAAGCGTAACCTGATGTTATGCTTTTCAATTCATCGTAAAAATCCACAACTATTTCCCTCAATGGTAATTGATACTTCAAGAAAACCCGTTGTGCGTCTATAAATGTGTATTCTAGTTGCTGACCTCTTCGATCAGCGCAGAGGTTGATAACAGCTCCTACATACTCACTTGGAAGGATGATTGTGGCAATTACTGTTGGCTCCCAAGAAGCTGTGACTCGGTATTTCGGGTTTGAAGGTAAGGAAGCTGGATTTTGTACTTCTAACTTGCTTCCGTCTGAGTATTCGAATGTGTAAGGAACAGTAGGGATTGTAGAGATTACTTGAGTACCGTATTCTTGTTCAAGCCGCTGATGAAATACATCCATGTGAAGTAAACCGAGGAAACCACATCTGAATCCCATTCCAAGAGCTGTACTTGTTTCCTTAGCAACTGAGACACTTGCATCGTTGCACGTCAGTTTCTCTAAAGCATGACTAAGTGCTTCAAAATCAGATCCATCAGCAGGATACACGCCTGAGAACACCATATGTCTCACCGGCTTGAAACCTAGACTCCACAGAATTAAACCCAAGTCAGCAGGCTTGAAATCGTACGAAATGATCTTTTCTTAAGCTCATCAAGATTCTTAATTACAAAAGGATTTTAGGAGTAACACTGGAGGAAAAATATGTACCTGGAAGAGGCTCAACCGTGGTCTTTGTTCTATAAATTGTATCTCCAATACGTGCTTCTTTCGTGGTTCGCATGCCCGTTACTATATAACCAACTTGTCCTGTAAGAAGCATTCCTGTAGAAGTAAGTTCAGGATGCATAATCCCAACATCTAACACTTCATAAGACTGACCCGTCGCAGCGAACGAGACTTTATCTCCTTTACTAAGCATTCCATCAACAACAGAAACATAGCAAATAACACCTTTGTACTCATTAAAAAAGGAATCAAACAAAAGCATCCGTAGAGGCGAGTCACTAATCCCAGGAGGAGGAGGTATCCGTTCAATAACCGCAGGAAGAACATGCTCAAGACCCAAACCTGTTTTAGCGGACACTAAAAGAACATCATCTGTACTGAGATCAAACATCGATTTCAACTGAGCTTTGACACGGTCAGGATCAGCTGTTGGTTGATCAATCTTGTTAATCACAGGTACAATAGTGAGGTTAGATTCAAAGGCTAAGTAAAAATTAGCCACTGTTTGTGCTTGAACTCCTTGAGCTGCATCAACGACTAAAAGAGCTCCTTGACAAGCTGATAAAGATCTTGAAACCTCATAGCTAAAGTCAACATGACCTGGTGTATCAATTAGGTTTAGAAGAAACCCACTTGCTTCTTCATCTTTTACTTTGTTTTCATAAAACATCGTCGCCGTCTGAGCTTTCACAGTTATTCCTCTCTCCCTCTCTACCTGAGCAAAATATGAACAGTTTTGCAACAGATTCAAAAATTAAAACTTTCTCCAAATATTGCATTATCTTATTCACACTCTCATTACCACCTAAAATCTAAAAAGTTCGTTATCAAAACTTTCCTCTGAATCTAATTTCTGAAACCGATTCAAAAATTGAAACTTTCTTCTTTGATATCATCACTATGTAATAAGTTTGTAAATTACCTGTAATTTGTCCAGATACTGAGGCTGGCCATGGCCTTTCTTGATTGTACCAGTAAGTTCCATAAGACGGTCGGCCAAAGTAGATTTTCCATGATCAATATGAGCAATGATGGAGAAATTTCGGATCTTTTCGGAAGGAAACTGGGTCAAATCAATGGTGGGTTCCCTGGAACTTTGTCTAGAATCAGAGCTGAAACCATAAGCTTGGTATAATCCGATACATATTGGATCTCGTCGATTGGATTTGCGTGAATTGAAGAACACTGTAAATGCTTGTCTTGATGATTTTATGGTTTTAGACGCTGCTCTGTACATAGAACCCATTTGGGGGTTTTGTGAGTTTCAGTGAGATTGAAGACTTTCAAGTTTCAACAACACGAGGAAGTTAGGAAACTCATATCTTCGTCAATACGACAACGTTCAGGGGATTACAATAACCAATGTTATAGTTAAGTGGTTTAACCAAACCGGATTGTCTCATATAGTCGCAATATTTGGTTAAGTCATGAAAATTTCTTAGTTTTTTTTTTAATTTTTGGGATGACGAGGAAGTTAAAGCATGTGGTCCCTAATTTCTCTGAGCTTAGTAGTCATACTAAGTTAAATTAATTTTTATTTAAAGAGTAAATTTTTCTCATCGCTAATCTGATGAAGAGTTACCACTATTTCAATTGTACATTGGTTTAGTCATGAAAATTTCTTAATTCAATCGCTGAAATAACATAGTCATTGTTATATGGACAAAATACCCGAATCTAAAAAAAAAAATTTAATTGAATCGAAATTGATGAAATATTCGAATGGATAGTAAATTTTTAGATCTAAAAAACGGAATCCAAATTGAAAAAAGAATAAATACTCAAAATATGCAAAATACAATTATATATAAAAAATATTAATTATATTTAGATTTAATATAAATTAATTACCAAAAATTATAATTACAAATTCAAAATTATCAATTATTTTATACCAAACTAACCATAATATCTAAAATAACCAAAATATTCGAAAATTTTTGGCTAGATTTGTGAAAATTTAACTATTTTAATTTTCTTCTAATATTTCGGATTACCCCATTCCAACTCAATTGCAGATGACACCAATCCAAAATTTTAAAATATCCAGAATGGATTCTAAATCCCTAAACTGAAATATCTAAAATACAAAAAAAAAAAAACTGATCCAAACTTAAACCGAAACCTAAACACCCAGGCTCCCTGTAGTGATGTGGTTAACCTTTTTTCAACGCATTCCTTTTATTTCTTAAAAATAGATCAAAAGGAAAAACATGCACTAATATTTCCGGTTATGTTAGTGGCTGCCGGCGTTTTAGGTCTTGTGGATCGAGTGTTGCTTCTTCCTGTTCTGGTTCAGAGGCTTTGCTAGATCTGGATTCTTTAGTTATACTCTTAGTCCTGCAAGTTTCCTATTTTCTCGGTTGTTTCTTTGGTTTTGTTTTGGTGTCGTTATGTTACCACTCATGGTTTGTGAGTTGTGATATCCGGTTGGGTCCTAGTTTCGCTCCTTGTCTCTACTCATAAGTTCAATTCGAGTGCTGGCCAGTTCAATAGTCCCATTTCTTACTTGCCGGTTCAAAAGTCGAGGAACATTTTTTTGAGAGGTATATTCCATTCGCAATAGGAAGATTTCTTCGCAGCTTGGTTGGGTCGTTGTAACTTCTGTTTGCCGTCATTTCAAAGGCTTCCGAGAGTTGAGTTTGTGTGTAGATTTGGTTTATGTTTTGGTCTCTGGTTATGGCTTGGTCTTTGTTCTTAGTATAGGTTTGAGGTCCTCAATGGTCTTTAGTTTATGTCTGGTTTCTTTTTAATCATTTAGCTTCACTATCGTATTGCTATGTGTCTGGGGAAATCTTGTATTCCGTCGGCTTTTGTCTTTGGCTTGTTTCCTTCACCCTTGTGTATTTCATCAAGTTTCTAATGAAAATTCAGATGACAAAAAAGAAAAATAGTTTTATCCAAAACAATTAAAGAATAAATAAACTAACGAGAACTGTTCTAGACAATTTAACCAACAAAAAATAAAACTGGTCAGACAAAGTAATGTCGTTTGGATTCCAAACAAGATAGTTTTGGCTTCATCACACCATTAGATTCTCCTCTAACATTGATGCATTCAGCAGAAGGATGATCATGACGAGACAATGATTTACGATTTTCCATTTAAATGAATCGAAACAAAATCTAATTGCAAAAACATTTTTATAGTTTCATTTGTTATAGAATACCTAAAACCAAAGAAGACAAAAAAAATGGTAACCGAAACCAATCGTAAACCGGACGTTTCCTCCTAGCTCAAATGATATTAGTGAACATATGGGCTTTAAGAAACCCATTTTAAGCCCAATAAGCTATTACGGCAAGCTACGAAACGACGTCGTATCAGTGTGTGATACGCATCACTCACGTCGGTAATCGGCATGACCGAACTGCAAGAGTATCACCAAAGGTTTAGGGTTTTAGCTTTGGTGTTTCTTCATCATCTGCTTCTTCAAGCTTCATACTTTTCTCTCTAATTCTCATTTTCGATTTCCCTAATTGAAATCAAATGCAAAGCCTCGTATACCCTTAAGTGAAAATTTATCGCCGGGCAATGTCTCAGTCACTGGTTCGAGTATTCTCAGCTCGGAAGAATCAATTCAGTCTTGGATTTTACAATAGATGTAAATTTCATCTCCAAGAGCCAATCATTGCTCCCAATTACTGCAAATTTTCATCTTTAGGTATAAATCTCATTTCTTTTCAATGACTGCTTATTTGAATCCAATTTTGACAAATTTAGATTGTTCCTTATGTCTACTTGTTTCTGCTTCAGGATTCACTTCAATAGCTAAACATGGAAGTCGTAATTTGATCCCAAATTTGAATTTTGCTCGTTTAGTTCGATTCACAAATGGATTTTGCTCAGTTTCTATAAACGGTGTATTGGACTCAAATCTCAGTTCCGATGAGTCAATTGTTGATAATGAGAATGTTACTTGTGAGAGATTTGTGGATAAGAAGCCAAAGGTTGTTTACAAGAAACCAATTGATTTTACCAAAATCGATGCGAATCTATTACCTACTGTGATGATCATTGGCCGGCCAAATGTTGGGAAGTCTGCTTTGTATAACCGGTTAGTTCCTTTGTTGCAAGCTCAAGATTAGGTTCTTAAGTTTTGAGATGAATATGTTATTCTGGAATTAGTCAATTTTCTTGTTGTTTAGATTGATTCGGAGGAGGGAGGCTCTTGTTTACAACACTCCAGATGATCATGTAACAAGGGATATAAGAGAAGGGATTGCAAAATTAGGTGATTTGAGGTTCAATGTGTTGGACTCTGCTGGTATAGAGACTGAAGTTTCTTCGGGTACTATTCTCGGTAGAACCACAGCAATGACTGCTAATATGCTTGCAAGGACTCAATTTGCAGTTCTTATTATCGATGTGAGGTGAAGTTTTTATCCCTAGTTGCTATATACTACTTTGTTGCTAGTGTTTTTGTTTCTTTAAATTTAGTGTCTTGTTCATGTTTTTGTAGGGCTGGATTGCATCCATTGGATTTAGAGGTTGGGAAATGGTTGAGAAAGCATGCTCCACAGATTAAGCCGGTAATAGTTATGAATAAATCTGAATCAATTGGCTCATCTCTTGATGAAGTTGCTTCAGAAGCCCTTGCACTAGGATTTGGTGAGCCGATTGCTATATCAGCTGAGACTGGACTTGGTATGACCACACTTTATGAAGTTCTCCAACCTCTACTAGAGGATTATATGGTCGAAATGTTAAACGGTAATAATACCCATCTAAACCTGTATCAAGAAAACCATAGCTGCTTTCTTGATTTTCTCTCTTTACTGAACCTTACAGTCTTATATTAGATATATGCAGTCAAGACAATGTTCAGAGCGATGAGAATCTCTCTGATGAAATCGACGAGTCCAAGTTGCCATTGCAGTTAGCTATTGTAGGTAAGCCTAATGTTGGGAAGTCAACTCTGCTCAATGCATTGTTGGAAGAAGAGCGTGTGTTGGTGGGTCCAGAGGCTGGTCTCACTAGAGATGCTGTGAGGGTTCAGTTCGAGTATCAGGGTAGGACTGTTTATCTGGTAAGTTTAGAAATCGGATTTTGCTAATCTCTTAGCCCCAGCTTTTGTTCTCGTTATGTTAAACAGAGAAAGCGGAACAAGCTCTCAAACTAGTTCATGTTTATGCCGGTTTTTTGTAAGGTTGATACTGCTGGTTGGTTGGAGCGAACGGAGAGAGACAAAGGACCAGCTTCTTTGAGTATCATGCAATCAAGAAAGAGTCTGATGCGGGCACATGTTATCGTATTAGTTCTTGATGCTGAAGAGGTTTGTCATATCAACGTGATTCGTGTTTTTTTGCACAATTGAAAAATGAAAAAGAAAATCAAGAGATGCTTACTGTATGGTTTGTATTTACTATCTTCAGATCATAAAAGCTAGATGTAGTATGACACATTCTGAAGTAGTTATAGCTAGACGCGCTGTAGAAGAAGGGCGTGGGCTAGTTGTTATCGTTAACAAAATGGATTGTCTAAGAGGGAAACAGAACTCTGAGATGTACAAGAAGATCAAAGAAGCTGTTCCCATTGAAGTTCAGACAGTTATTCCTCAGGTAATAATAAAAATTTGATCTTTTATCATTGTTGTTTCTTCTGTTGTCATTCTTCGAATTTCCGGCTGATGAGAAACATAATACTTTGTCGCAGATAACGGGAATACCGGTTGTGTTTATCTCTGCGTTAGAGGGAAGAGGACGTATAGAAGTAATGAAAGAAGTCACTGACACATACAAGAGATGGTGTTCAAGACTTTCTACAGGCCGTCTCAATCGCTGGTTGCGTAAGGTTTGTACTATTAATAAACGAGACCATAAGATATACGAAAACTATGACATCATGACTTGCCTAATCATATGTTCTGGGCGTCGATTTAGGTTATGAGCCGACATTCTTGGAAAGACACAGCTTCACAGCCAAAGATCAAGTTTTTTACTCAAGTGAAAGCTCGACCGCCAACTTTTGTAGCGTTTGTGAGCGGTAAAACGCAGTTATTGGAAAGCGACATAAGGTTTTTGACAAGATCATTGAAGGAAGATTTTGATTTAGGCGGGATTCCTATTCGAATCATACAGCGGGCTATGCCTCGGACATCTTCTGGTACAAGCGGTGGTGGAACCGGAAGTCGCTCTGGTGGTCGAGTGGTGCAAAGAACCACCTCGGACAAACGGACGGTCTCGGCCTAAGAACCCATTACCAGTTTCTTTTGTTGCTCTGTTCTTTAGTTGTGTCCCATTTCGTACGATCATACTTATATATATATATATATATATATATATATATCTTTTTTCGTCAATCCACAATATACTTAATTGAGTCCATTAGGTTAAAATTTTAGAATAGTATAGTTAAAAATTTGGTTTTATTTTACATTACAATAACTATGAGTATACGTCGTACATTTTTCATTAATATTTCTTGTTGAAGCCTTAAATCACGTTTCTTTATCAATATGTTTGATTTCTTCTTTTGTTTTTTGATAAAAGGGTTTTTCTTAAGTGAATAAATAAGTTTTACAGAAATTTAAATAATCAAGATTGAGCCACTTTTTTAGCAACGAACATATATAAATTGATTGACGGCCAACAATTATATTAAGGGATAAGTTATATTAATGACATTAGAAAGATTTGGAAAATCATCACTGAGAGCTTTTAATTTGCTGCCATTAAACTATGAGTATAGAGAGATCTCAGATCCTCATGTAAAACCTATTTTCTTCATTGATCTTGTTGTGAACAGCGAAGTCTATAATTCAAATATGGTCTGTTTGTGTATTATAAATAAACTAGTAAAGTTAACAACTGTATGATCTTGATAATTTAACCGATTCATGTTATTTAAAGGTTGAATTTTCAGAATGTCATTTAAATGTTTAAGTTTTTTTTGTTAATTCATAGTTAAATGAGAAACTTTCGTTGATTAAGTCATATGAGGCACTAAGCATGTTTACGGCGTTAAATTTTTCGTTAGCAATTTCGTTTAATCAAAACGACGTCATTTCTCTCTTACTTAGAAATCATCACCTTTAAAAAATTGTCGTTTAAATACTTAAGTTTTCGTTGACTTCATAATTAAATGTCTGATTTATATTGACTATATCATTTAAAACACGACGTTAAATCAATTGACGGATCATGTTTATAGAGTTAATACTTTAACATTCTTTTATCGGTTATTTCACTTTCCAATAAATATTAAAAAAAGATTTAATCGGTTATCGTCGCTTAATGCTTAAACTGATAACTAATAAAAGAATGTTAAAACTATTAAAAAAATTTTAAATAAACGATTCAATGGATGCAGATTGAATCATTTATCATCAACGCTTAAGAAATTCAATTTTTTGAAGGTTTTAGAGAATTTTATGGAAATTTTTCAGAGATTCCAGGTGGCAAAAGACGCGTTGAACTACGGATTTAAGTTTGAGAAGACTTTTTACTTCTTGAATTCATGTAATTATAGATCCTGGACTGTATTTGAACAAGTAATCTGATGTTTTTTGGGTTACGCAAAGACGAAGCATTCCAACAGCATTCAAGCTCTTCACAGGTGCTTGATCCCAACATCATTCAACCCTATTTTTGATAGGCTATAATCAGCTCTTAGCACTCCTACACTTGATTGCTCGTCTTTATGTTGCTTAGCTTTAGTTTGGAGTCGGATTTGCTAAGATTTGATTCATTTCTAGTTGGATGAAACACTGAATCATTATGCTTAGATTGATAGGAAAAAGTTTCAGACTTGATTGTTTAGTTTTGGTGTTTCTCAGATTTTTTCCATTTCTCATTAGTTGAATAACATAGATCATTACATTAGATTGCTAGGAATATTTTTCATCATATTATGAACCTTTGCTAAGATCTGCATATACTAAAAAAGTTGGTGTTGTGTGTTGCCTTTGATTGTTGGGAACACTTTATTTCAGAAAGAATCTGTCAACCATTTGTTTTTCTCACATTGTTTTTGATTTCAGATTTTCTTTAACTAACATGTGATTCTTGGAAACAGGCTCTGCTTGGATGGCGTTATCTCGGCCATTCGTCAACTATTGTATTTGGGGGTGGGATCGATGATGAGCTACTTAACCGAGGTCCCGGAATGGCTACACCTGGTGGTTGTTATTGGAAGCTATGAAAATGGGAGTGATCCTTGTGTTGTTATTGGTGACACTGATGTTATCAGGCCTGGTCCAGGCGCTAAACAGCTTGAGAATCTGGTTACTCCGCTTTTATCCACTGAGAACTTCCGACCAAAACAGTGCAAGTAATCTAAATGACATTGCAGAACATCACAGAGATTGAATCTAGCAGCCTTAATTATTTGGGATTAGATGTGATTTAGGATCTTATAATATCCCTCTTTTAGTCAAGAGTATAAATGAACAATTAGGCTGTGGCTGTGGGAAGTATTTGTCTAGTTGCTCCACATAACATGCCTTAAGGTATTGTTGTAGTTCTCACATTTTCACAGAATTATCAGATTGGAATTTTGAAATTTTAAAGTGTTCCCTTTGTGAAAATTTTGTACTCTGTTTTCAATATTCACCAAGTTGCATCTTCTTACTTTGGTTTTTTTGTTACTTATATTATTAGAAAAGGGAAATAAAAGTTACATTCAAACATTGCAAACTTAAGTGGAATCATTAGTAAAAGAAAAACATCATAAGCTAAATAGTAATCATCAACCAAATATTTTGAACCTATTGTTTTTCTTCTTGTCTTGTTGTCTCATCTGATTATAGTTTTCTTCCTCTAGAGCTTTGATTAGAAGGCTCAGTGATTCATCAACGTCGATTTGATGGTTTCTGGCCATAAGATTCTCTGCGACATCAGCTGGAGAAATCATCGTCTCCTCCAATAAAGACTTGATTTCTTTGAACAAGGGATGATGATGATCATCATCATCATCAAGATCCAAGTCATTCTTGGCAAGAATCTTGAATGCTTCATAAATGCAATACGACAATTCAATGTGCATATCCATTGTTCCTCTTCTGATCAAAGCTGGGTCAAGCTTTTCCAAGTGGTTTGTTGCGAAAACAACAATCCTTTCTTGCCCACAAGCTGACCAAATACCATCAATGAAGTTGAGAAGCCCAGAGAGTGTAACCGAGTTTTCGTCTTTACCTTCTTCTCCATTCTTTTCCCTCGAGTTGCTCTCTTTCTTGATTATGTTACTTGTGAATTCTGCAGAGCAATCTATGTCTTCAATCACAATAATGGACTTGCTAGATGTTGCGGTAAGCAGTTTTTTCAACTCCGAGTTGTTCTTTATAGCCGTGAGTTTGAGATCATAGATGTTATAGTTTAAAAGATTAGCCATACAACAAGTAACCTCTCTTTCAAGCTTTCCTAATCTTCTTGTGATACTCTTTCCCATTCGTGAAGGCGATTAGGTTATTCACAATCTCTTCTTTCTTCTCTGGATCCATGGCTAGTGTCTCAAATTCAATGTCTCCACATATTTTGGCAAAAACCCATTCAGAACTCGGGTTATTCGTGTACAACTTCGTCTGCTTGTTCTTGGCGTCAATGAATTTCCCTTCTTCAACCACATATTTTACATATGAATTGGTTATAAGACTTCTTGCGCGATTTGTGAAAAGTGAGCTTGTAATATCTATTTCTACAGTATCAACCACAATCTCCAACCAAACATTAGCTCCTTCGTATTCATCTCTAATTTTAGCTTCGTTTCATTTCAAGACCAAACCTTTACTTTCCTTCACTTGGCTTCCTCTGAGACGTTTCGATTTTTCGGTTGATTTCGTGTCAAGGTACGTCTCGAGGCTGAGAAAGCGTGGTTGAAACGGTACTCATCGCTTTCCCGGGAAGTTGACTTCGACATCAGGAGAGAAGAGATTGATGAAATGGTCGGAAACTTTTTGAGCAAAACAGAGTTGTTGGAATGAAGATAGGAGAAACTCTTTGATTGTGATCTTTAAGTGGTCAGGGAAGATTTGTTGAATTGTTCTCAAATGAAGAACAAACTTGCCATGCTTGAGCCAATACTTCCCAATGAATCACCGATCATCATCATTTTAGCACCAAAGAACAATATTTGTTACTTCTTTTTTTCTTCTTTGGTGTTTGGTGTAGTGGTATGGTTCAATTAGTTTGTCTTTCTGAGGCCATTTTCTTTTCTTGACAGGTTTTATTGCGCTACCTTCTTTGTTGTAATGCATCACATACACAGCTTTTCAATCAAATCCGGACTAGAATATTGATGGAGTTTCCATTTAGCGTCTTCTCTAGGACAAGGATTGAAAACGCGATGTTTCACTTCACCAATCATCTTGCTACGACCACCTATCCACTTGAAATCCATCGTTTCAGGAATATGATACAATCCAATGAACAACCATTGACAGTAGTCTTCCCTTGTAGAAAAGGTAATTTGGAACATATCGGCAATATGAGACTCAAAAAGTTATATATTAATATAATAACATGTTATAATAAGAGCAAAATAAAAAATAGGTAATACAATACTATACTTGATTCCCAAGGAGGGATTGTAAACAAATTTTGAGAGAGGTGAGGAACTCCGCTCTCATTTTTAGACTTTAACAAGTACACAATTTTGGTAGCAACAACCGCGAATTTAGTTGTTGAATCAAATACGGTTGCCAAGCTAAGGGGAGTTGTCTTTTTTGAATCTAAAGAAGCCATCTTGTGGCATGTGTCGTAGCAATAGACCGATGTTAATGGGATCAGTCTTCTACAGTCCCATTAGAGATAGTGGTCAGAACTGCACACTGAGCATTGGCATACATACCTGAAAGGCTATGTTGATAGATGATGTTGAGTATTAGTAAAGATAATGAGAATTAGTAAACCCGAATTCATAATCGTAAGTACGTAACTATATATATATAATTCATAATTGTCATGAGCCTCCAAAATTATGTAGAAGTCAAGTAATTTGGGTAACAAATACGGCTAGGATCATATAAGACTCTTATAATAAGGGTATCAATACAAAAAATATGTTAACATGTGTTGGTGAAATTTCTAGTCATACCCTAGATTTTTTTTCTTGAGGTGTCCCTTTCTTCAAACCCTAAACAGTTGTTAATTAAAATCCAAAACCCATCAAAATTGGAGCTTACGTGAATAAGACCGTCTTGAGTGTTTTTTAAAAAAAGTATCAATATTGATATCGGGAAATCAAACTAATTGAACAAAAGCATTGTGATTTAGAGAGAAGAGACAATCAGAGAAGTGAACCTACGAGCACCAGGTTTTGGAGTAAACAACAAAGATGGGTTGAAGATGGATCGAGCAGGGGTTCCACTAGAATCTGTAAACTTGTACTCTGATTCCAAGCGGAGCACGAGAAGAGAAGAGGATTCAGAATTTGGATTCGAGACTATTGAATGTTGGTCGGTACTAAATTAACTCGAAAGTCTTAGACAAAAAAGGTCAGGGCCTAAATCGGGTCGGGTCAGTCCTTTTAGATTAACAACCCTAATGAAGAGCAACTAACTAGTCTGATGATGTCTGCAAACGAGATTTGGGTGAAGAAGTCGAAAGAATGAAACTCTGTAACACCGACGGTAACACAAGCACACGAACACACCAACACACGAACGGAAACGATCAGCTCAAGAACACATGAACCAGAAAAATTTCCAAATAACCAAAAACATGACACCTTAATCTCCCAAAAATAAAAATCTTGTTTCTCTTCATTTATCCACACTTTTCAAAAACTCACGTCGTCTTCGTTTATAGACGTACTCTTCAAGTTTCTCTAATCACAATTGGGCTTTTAATTCACAAGGCCTTTTACATTGTTGTGATAAATGTCGAACGTGGCTCACTCTTAACTAAGAAGAAGAGAAATAGGCCCAAAGGCACCAGAAATGAGAAAAAGAGCAATGAGTTCGAGTCTGACGAGTGTGATGAGGCCGAGACTCAAGTGTTCTAATGGAAACTTTAATGTTTTTTGCTTAAATTTCGCTTAAATTTTGCTTAGATAAGTACCACCTAAAATATTTTTAATACTCAAAATTTGAATATACATTTATTAAACACAAGTTGAATAACCTTAGATATTAAAAGTTACATTTACAACTCTAACAATAACACCATATTTAATAGTTCCGACGAAAGTTTTAATGGTTTTTGCTTAAAATTCACTCAAATTTTCCTTAGAAAAACACCACCAAAATTATTTTCAATACCAAAATTTTGAATATACATTTTAGAAAACACCAGTTGAATAACCTTAAATTTTAAGTTATATACAAATACTCTAACTAATACAAATATCGGTTTTCAAACAAAGACAAATATTGAAGATTCTATGGATATCGATGGAAAAGAAATAGGGTTGGGGCTTACCTAAAAGTTCTCAAAGGCTACCGATTGATTGATCTTCTCAGCTTTAATCAATGGCACATTTGCCGGGAAGACATTTTGCTCTGTAAACTCAACCTGGGAAATGCCACCCATTTTCAGTAAGTTTTACGATTTGTTGTGATATGTTTAAGTGCAAGTTCGAACATGGTAGCTAGCTTATTTAGAAGAATATAACTATATAAGCACTCAGCACAATTTTGTAACCTTAATCCTATTATTAAATATATATTAAAATGAAAATTAACATTTAAAAAGTGGGGAATCTTTGAAATCTTTGAAATAACTTAAACTGGTATAAAACAAAAGGGTGAACAATTCAGCTAACAATTATTCTTAGTTTCGAATTAGGTGAGTCAATTAATATAAATCACCCTCCTTAAGGTATAAACGTTGGGTAATGCCTACGGTGTAATAAACATCATTACTGGTCAGTAGCAAAAATAGAATCTTCACATTGGATCCAAAATTTTACGGGTTATATCTCTAAAGTGGTAAATAACATTGGTAGATTCAGCGGTGATATTGTTGGCATGTGATTATTTTCTAAATTATACACCATATAATTATTTCAATATCCCTCGCCTCTCGGAAGCATGCGTTACATATCTCAATATTATTATTTAAACAATGTTGATAGCAAATTAATTAATTATAATGTAATATATTATAGAAAATATTATTAGTTTTTAATGTTTTTAAATAAAAGTACAATAATAATCACAAATTAATATAATTAAACAAAAACATACAAACAATATTTTAAACAATGATTAGTTTGCAAAAAAAATAACTCTTTTTATTAATTATAAACGAAAACTAAAATTAATTGTTTTTAAAAATTATTCATCAATCAAAATTAAAAAACTAAAATTTGGTATCTAACTACACCATATTATTTATTTTAAATTATTATATTTGAAAGATTTTGTTAAGGTTTAAAATTATGATTTTCTATCATCTTTGTTTGATCTTATTTTCAAATCATTTTGAATTATCATATACTACATATAGTTAATAAAAATGTAGATTTTTTTTTCATATGTTATGAATCAAATTTTTAGAAACGAAAAAATATTACTGAATCAATGAAGAAAAATGTGTATATTCAATGTCTCACATCGGTTAAACATTTGAGCAATGGTTCTGAGTAATATTATAAAAGGAACCAAAATTATTTTAAATTTGAATGATCAAAAACCTTGACTTATTTGGCATCTAATTTAAAAAATTATTCATTTAATCTGATTTTACCAAATAAAAAATATATTTTAAATAATTAGTTTCCAATATTTTAAAATTTAGCCGTTAAATATATAGTTTTCTAACTTATAAAACGTTAAGATATTATCAATTTTAGTGTCAAAAATATTTATATAGTTTTTAAAAAAATGATCAAAGAGTATATGAATTTGGTTTCGATAGATCCAATAAGATCCAAGATTTTATCATCCAAATTTAAATCATCAAGATTTTCAATTATTCTAATTTTTATAATAGATCAGGACGGGTCAAGACATGTCAAAACAGATAAAAACATGTCATATTATAATAATTAATATTGGACTCAATCAAAATGTTATAGTAGTTTTTGAATAATGTGAAAATATATACATATCATCGCTTAATTTTTATAAAAAATAATATTATAATCTAAATTATTAAATAAATTTGTTTACAAACATAAAACCGCTAATTATAGATTATTATTTTAAGTTAACACGACATAAACCATATATATATAATAATAATAAAAAATAAAATAAATAAAATGCTAAAAACATAAATTAAATCTATGATTATATAAACAAATAAAGTATCAAGTAGATATTTTTTGCTCTGCACAGTGCAAATTACTATCCAGTTAAAGAATATAATTGTTATAAGGTTGCTGCTTATTGAGCTTTATCGTCATTATTCAAACTTAAACCTCACATAATATATATATATATATATATATATATGCACAATGCAGAGGGTAAATAGTAGCAAACTATTTCCGATATATGTTTATTACTACAGATTTTTATTTAATAGTTAGAACACATTTTCTGTATGTATAGTAGATATTCTAATTCGTACACATATTATGTGGTAACATCATTTTCTTACAAAAACTATCTTTGTTGCCAACCAAACTGAGTAATTTGGGTAGAATACTAAAGAACATTTATGAAAACAATTTATTTCATTATTAAAAAAATAGTGGCTGATCTAGTAGTTGAAGTTACTAGAATGGAGATAAACAAGTAATCAACGAGATGTATAAGAAAAACACATTTTTAATGAGGAATTTACTTAAATAATCTTTTACAATATCTGTTTAATCAGATTGACTCAAGAACACATTGACACTGGAACAATCTTTATATATCCAAACTCACTCACAACTAGTCACACAAGGACTATACCAATGATCACTCACCAGGAATGTGTTGTTTGTCGCTCTGTAGGTGTTGATTGAGCCACGATGCTGCACGTGAGAGGATGACGGGCCATAGTTCTGTTTGAGGCAGTGGGGGCGAAGGGCCATAGTCATGTGATGAGGCAGTGGTGGTTACTTTGATTGTTAGGGATGATTTATGTGTGTTACATTGCATATGATATAAGATTGTTAGGCATGATTGTATGATTAGGAATGGATTGTGTGTTTATCGCTAGATTGATAGATTCTGTGATGCATGGAGATTACTTGCACTTTAGGTTAATATAGCGGGATAGCAAGATTAGATGTACGTTAGAATCGCAAAAAAGATCGTTTTCCCTGAATAAAATTTCAAACCGTTTACCCATGTCTCCTTTTCATGGATCATGATGGATATCACGAGTTATATACACAATGACTAGTTATATGTGAGGGTTTTGTGTGAAAATGACATTTTCAGTATTTCAAATTAAGCGAGTTGGTCGAGACCTATGTGACCGCAGTTCGGTTTCCGGTTTTCTTTCGGCAAATCTTGGGACTGGGACGTCACTCATACTTTCGTATAATCGACTGGTGAAAATTAAAATGGAGCTTTATATACTTTTTATGAAAATCACCATAAAGAAATGGTAGATATTTTGGCCACAAGAGCAAATGTCTATCGATCTCTAAGAACCACTAAAGGAGCTTCTTAATAATCGATAGAACCATCCGAATTATAATTGATTTTCAACACACTTTACTTGCAAAGAGTCTCTTTGCCGACGGGTAAATCCACCGAATTATGTCATGTTAATTTCTGTTGCATCAATTCACTTAGTCATAACGTCATACCAAACACAATTTTCCATAGCCTAATGAAAGAAAAACAGAACCAGATTAGGATGTACAAAAACCCGAGCTCGAGAAGAGAACGAAAAAACGGAAGACCAGTTCATCTTTTAAAGCAATTTGAACGAAAATTTAGGTTTTATTATTTTGTGCACATACCATGTAGAATTTAGAGAAGTTACAAACATATTATTGTATATATATATATATTCGTAAGATGGGTAAAGCTAATTAACTTTTACATTTTTTTCTTTAATATTATGTAAAATTATATTCAAACAAACTCATTTTTACAATAAGTGTGATATGAAAGATAAGCGAAAATAAAAAATAGGGAGGAACATGGGCATAGAAGCTAAGTAAGCTGAGATAACAATGAGTAAGAATGAGAAACGATCTATAAAGAAAGCCAGAACTGGGTATGTTCGGGGGAAAACAGCGTTGGCCAAGAGGAAGAGAGAAAATGCCACTTGGTTGAGGAAGCATTGGATATGTATGCTGGTACTGAGGTTTGGGCGTTGAGACCATGATGATGTGTGGCTAAATCCACTAGCAAAGAAGTACTGTATGACGCAAAAGCTTAGCTTGTCCATTCTGTGGAATTCATGTGGAAGTGGGCCATGTGGTGGAGGTTCGATTGGCACAAACTGGAGATACCATGGAACCCTAATAGGAAGAGACGGTTGAGAAGTTCTTTGATACAGTACTGGAATCAGTGGAATCGTGTTGCTCTGACTCAGAGGATATGGGTGAGCCGGAGGCCTAGAAAAAGGACTATTTATTTACCCTATTTTATTTTACCAAAAACAATGACGAATTGAGTCTCATACTATTATTATTATTATTATTATTATTATTATTATTATTATTATTATTATTATTATTATTATTATTATTATTATTATTATTATTATTATTATTATTATTATTATTATTATTATTATTATTATTATTATTATTATTATTATTATTATTATTATTATTATTATTATTATTATTATTATTATTATTATTATTATTATTATTATTATTATTATTATTATTATTATTATTATTATTATTATTATTATTATTATTATTATTATTATTATTATTATTATTATTATTATTATTATTATTATTATTATTATTATTATTATTATTATTATTATTATTATTATTATTATTATTATTATTATTATTATTATTATTATTATTATTATTATTATTATTATTATTATTATTATTATTATTATTATTATTATTATTATTATTATTATTATTATTATTATTATTATTATTATCATTATCATTATTATTATTATTATTATTATTATTATTATTATCTAGTTTCTCTTTTAAAATTTTCTCCAAAAACTCCATAATATTCTTACTTAAGTTGATTTGACATTTTACATTTTCCATATTAATTCTTAGTTTTTGAGAGTCCATATATTGTTTAGTATATATAAAACTAGATCGAGTCATAAATGTTTAATTGCTTATAATGATTTTCTTTATATATATAGTGCTTTTCAGCATGATTATAAAACAAAACTTATAGGACTTTAAAACATGATTATTGTTGTTTTGTAGTAATTTTTATTCGTAATTAAAAAATAATAATGAGTTAATAGGAATAAATTTTCTATTATTTGATGAGAAGATTAGTATAATTATATTTATACTTTACAAATAAAGTTCGGTGCGCTTTTATTCCACTTTTGTTCCGTGTGCGTTCGTTCAGATATTTTTATTATTTTTATTATTTTTAATTGCTCAGCAAATACAAGTACATTAAAGCCGACATAAAGAGAACATGATCTTCTTATATTCATCTTTGACAAGACATGATCTTCTTATATTCATCTTTGACAAGACATGCGAGTAGTAGTAACATTATGACTTATGAGATTACGATATGACAAAAACATACATTTCAAAACAATGTTAGCTTTCTAACTTTCCTGTTTTTTTTTCTAATTATAGTGTTTTTTTTAATTATTTGTATAATATTAACTATATGTGGATATTTGTTTGATATAATGCATATTATTTTGATATAAAAAATTTGGCTTCTATTGACTGATAGAGTATTTGAGGTTAGAGTAAGATTTATTATGATTGAAGATTTAGTTAAGTTGTATAGTAAAATTAAGTGTGTAGGAATAAAATATGATTTTACAAAGAGTTACTAATGGGTATTGACACACAAGTTTGCATGTTGTTAATCAGAATCCAAAATACTAATTTAATAAAATTTGATATATTTCTTTAACCCGCATATACGCAGATCCTAATCTAGTCTATTATATAATGTTGTTATTATTAACAGTATATAGTGTTTTAGTTACAAAATAATATCATGTTACTAAATACAGTTACAAAAAAGTGTATTCTAAACAATTGCATAATTTGTCATTATATATATATATAATACATAAAAAGTTGGATAGTACCGAATACATAACATATATAAATAATTACAATACTAAAATAACAACTCGAAGTTTACATAAAAACCGATCGGGTAATACTGATAACACGTATAATATATGTAATTTAGGCATTTTAAATAACTACCTAATTCTCACTAGACTAAATAAGGATCAAATTCATCAATGGAGTCGGATATTTCGGGTAATTATGATTTATAAGTATAGAAACAAGGTTACAAACTCAAATTAAACTTAGGTTACCATAATTTCATAATTACAATTTTGAAAAGAAAAGATTTTTAAACATTAATTCTATAACTGTTCTCACTTTTTGGGGTAAACAAACATACCTTAGTTATTTTTAGAAAAGGTATCGTAAATTTTTGAATTTGTTCATTTTGCAACTCAAAATGATTAATTATTATAATAAATGCAAACAAAAATGTAGTTTTGATATTTTCGATCCACCTCTATATGCTGTGGTCAAAAACAGTAGGCAGAAGAACTAACATTTTTCTTCAGGAATATGAGCCGTCTTGGATCAGATAATTTTGTTGTTATTATGTAATTGCTTTTTTTTTCTCTTGACCCGCGACCACTTTTATTCCGTGTGGGGTGTGCATTCGTCTTATATTCGTCAAAAAGATTCCCTGTGTTCGTTAAGATATTATAGTATTCAAATTTATTTAAAATAAAAATGATAGATAGTATGATGTTAATTCATATCAAAGAGAAAAAAATTGAGGAAAAATCTTTCTGAGTCGCCCAATCAATATATAAGAAAAGCTAACTCTTTGGCTAAGTAAGAATTGCTAACATTAGACTTTTGAATACGATGAGTCCTAGTAATTGAGCAATATGTTGCATATCCGTATCATTCAAAATTCAAATTAACAATGACCATCGTCGATACATAGGCAAACATGGTCACCCTTCTCAATTACCATCATCTATTGTCAATCACCAATGCATCCCCGCAACTACTTCCATATATCAATCTTTAATAAAAGCAGAATGATTCTGAGCAATAAACCCCATCTAAAATCTTTTTTAAATGATTAGCAAGAATCTTTAATATAAATTTTTCTTTTTAAAGATAAATTCGTTCAAATACTTTTTAATTTCGTAGCATTATTAATTGGAGCTACGAATTATAAACAAAAAAACAATAAAATTTGGGCTAATAAAGACCAAGTTAAAGCTTACATAATCATTGGATGTTTGTTTTATTTTAATCATTTTTATGTCAAAGTTTGTAAACTTTAAATTTAAAACCAATGAAAAATTAATAATTAACTTTCTTTCAACATATCACTTTAAATCCTATTTTACTTCAAAGATTTTAACATTCAAACTTTTATAATTATTTTACACTTCTGGTGCGAACTTCAGAGACTTAGTGAACTTTGGACAGCTATATCCGTTCTCCAAGAGAACAAAATAGTCGTTTGGTCCACTTGATCGTGAAAGATATTTATTTTGTACATGGACTATGCTGCTTCGTGTATCCAATTATTTTTTAAACATCTTTATTCATTAAAAAAAAAGTCAAACAATAAAGAAAATGACTTGGCAAGGGGTATATACACTTGTGCAAAATACTAAATGTTGGGATAATTTTTAGTTCTTAGATATCTGGTAATCAAAAATTGACAAATAGATCTCGAATCTATAAGAAGGTATATCGAACATACGTCTTTAACAAACAAACAAAATTGTTAAAAAAGACCGGCTACTCCACTGTGAAGTTATTTAAAATTGCCTAAAGAAAGAGATACCTAATCTCATAAAAATGACTGCAGCTTCTTTAATAATATTATTACTTTAGTTTCTTTTCAAATAGATGTTTTAGATTTTTGGTTCATAATTTTTATATGTCTGAAACCAACTTTATGGCGGATCCAGAATCGTGTTTGACTACTGTAAAATATTGCATTTTCCTTTATGTTCTGAAATCCTTTTCATAGTTTGGTGGTTATATGTATATAACTATATAAATATATGTTTAATGTCTTATTATCTAATCTTCCTTGTGTAAATTTGGCTCTCGCTTTTTTTGTTTTGGTACTTCCAATGTGACATCACATTGCTTTTATAGTTATTTTTTCTCTTTATGTACGTTAATTTTAGCTTATTAGATTCTGTCTGTTTCTTCTATCCTTTTCTCCACTCATGACTTTTTGTGTGTTTCTTCTTTACCTTTACCTTTCTATTTCCTTTTCTGTCTAAGTATTCGTTCTAACAAATTCTATTTCTTATTTAGTTGATGAATTTGAGAAACACTATATAAGGATATGAGGTTATATATTCAATATCTCCCTCAAATTAGAATAATGGAGAATAGATTAAGGTGGACTCATTAATATGAATCATCATCTCCAGGGGTGGATGTGCATCGTCGTCATGGTGTAGGACTTTTACATATGCTTCGTAATGAGGCACCACTTTTTGTCATTCTACACTATCTTATGAAATAAAATAAAAATAGAAATGCATAATATTGTCAAAGCAAGTACTGGTTTTTTCCTCTTAAATTGAATAATATTAATCAATCAACTTTATCACTTTCAGAGATTTTGATTTTTACTTAAAAGCAGTATGAATTTCATGGATATCATGACCAAAAATATTTTACTTAAACAAAAATAGAAAATATAGAACCTAATGAGTAGTGACCAGACCTTTAATGCAGACTCGTTAATACTTAAGAAGATTTAAAAATATATAATCACCGAAGTTAACTAACACAGACACTGAAATTCTTTTTTAACATTTTCTCGATTTATTTGATACAATGTAAGAGAAAATGTCAATATAAATCTCATGCATTTGCGTGCATTTTTAAGTTTGGTTTTATTTTATTTTATTAGTTTTAGTACGTGTTGGTTTACTTTTGATTGGGTTAGAATGATCACCAGTCCATATCATATCTCACATTCCATTAAGACAAACTTGGGACTACAAGGCCCAATAAAGAAAAAGTAAGAGATAAGCGAACTTCACAAATCATACGTTCATGAGTAAATGAAGAGAATCTAAGCGAACTTCACAAATCATACGTTCATGAGTAAATGAAGAGAATCTAAGCGAACTTTACAAATCATACGTTCATGAGTAAATAAAAAGCGTGCACAAAGTATAGTATTAATATTTTGCTTCCTTGGTAAGGAAATTCTAGCGTGTACAAATTACACGGCTTACAATATTAATGATTTTGACCAAAATAAATAAGTAAAAGAAAATATTAATATTAATGATTATATCAAAATAAATGAAGTACTATATAGATACTATTTTTGTAGTCTATGGTGGATTCTACTATTTCCGTTTTTGCTATGCGACTATAAATAAGTCAAACCATCTCTCGGCCAAGTGAAGAAACAAAATTACTTTTTTTTTTTAATGTAATTAGGGTAACATCAAGTATTATCCCCTGTAACGAACAAAGATGTAGACAATAATTACAATTAGAAACATAATGATAGCAAAGTAGGGAGGAAACATGGGCATAGAAGCTAAGTAAGCTGAGATAATAATTAGTAAGAATGAGAAACGATCTATAAATAAAGCCAGAACTGGGTTTCTTCGGGGGAAAACAGCGTTGGCCAAGAGGAAGAGAGAAAATGCCACTTGGTTGAGGAAGCATTGGATATGTATGCTGGTACTGAGGTTTGGGCGTTGAATCCATGATGATGTGTGGCTAAATCCACTAGCAAAGAAGTAGTGTATGACGCAAAAGCTTAGCTTGTCCATTCTATGGAATTCATGTGGAAGTGGGCCATGTGGTGGAGGTGCCATTGGCAAAAACTGGAGATACCATGGAACCCTAATAGGAAGAGACGGTTGAGAAGTTCTTTGATCGAGTAGTGGAATCAGTGGAATCGTGTTGTTCTGACTCAGAGGATATGGGTGAGCCGGAGACCGAGAAGGACTCGGGTTATATTGTTGTTCTGGTTGGATTTCGTGATCTGGAGGCAGAGGAACGCTCACCGAAAATGGAGGAATCGGGTTGCTCTGACCAGGTGGAGGAAGCAGGTTACTCTGTTGTTCTAGCTGGGCTGGTGCTGGAGACGGAGTCTCATTGCTCTGATAGAGTACTGGAGTCAATGGAATCGTGTTGCTCTGACTCAGAGGAGATGGGTGAGTTGGTGACCGGGACGGAGGTGGAGTCGTGTTGCTGTGATTTGGTGGTGTTGGATGACTCGCTCCGGGAATAAAGGCAAAGGGTTCGAGTAGGAAAAGAATGAACATAAAATTCATGTTTGAGAAAAGTTTGGGGAAGACGATATATGAGAGTGCAGGTTTGTTTTCTCTCTATTTATAGTATACTTGGGTCACGGCCCTATTTTTCAACAGTGAGCCACTTTCGTCGCATTTTCCTTCCCTTCCCCTTTCCCTTGTAGTCTTTCGTCCCCGTTTACTTTCTAACACTAAGGTCACCACCAATTTCATTAAGCTCATATTCCCATAATACACAGATGTGTTTTAGATACATTCTATTTAAAAAAATAACTATTCCCTCTATCCTATTTTATAAGTTTTTTAGCTAAACCATGCTTATTAAAATTTTTAATTTGTTTCTAAAACATATTAAGAAGTTTAATTTAGTTAAGAAAATTATTAAGAATTTTATTTTTTAAAGAAAATATTTTACATAATATAATAAATTATATTTAATTAAAGTTTGCTTATCAGTTTAGCATTTTTCAACATATTTGACAGGTGTAAATATATTATCTCACTAAAAGTTGACAGGTGTCAAAATTATAATTAACAGAATTGATAATGTGTCAGTCAATTGGTTAGATGTCAACATGTATGAAAATAATTTAATTTTCTGACATGCTAATTTCTATTTATATCTTCTATTACATACTAGATAATCATCCGTGCTCTGTAGTGCGGGAAAATATCTGATTTATTTTTGTTTTCTAGTATATATAATCATAAACTAATATTAATATGTTTTAGATTATATATATTCTTTGTTTTTATAATTTGTTTTATTAATATTATAGATGATTTGTTTTATGTTAATTATAAATTAGTAATGAATATAAAATGAATAATATGATGGATTCTTATAATTTGTTTGGAATCCGCGATGTACATTACAGTAAAATGTTTGCATAAATTTTAGTTCGTTTTTTACATCATAATAGACTAATATTAGTATTTTTTATTTTATGAAATATAATCTTATATTATATTATTTACAGATGTTTGGGGTTTATTGTAGTTATGAACTACTAAATTATGTAAATTGTTAATAACATATTGTAATCTTATAAATATTCAAATGTTATTTTAATATGTTTTAATAGTGATAGTTAATAAAATATCAAATACTTTAAAAAATCATAAACCATATAAATCAATGTACGGGTTCCGATAACCTATCAAAAAATTTTATGTTTATATCAGCCAGACCTATTATTTAATTTCAAAAATATTATCAGTTTAGTAAAAACAAATTCAAGTCAATGTATTTATTTGTATGTATATAGCTATAGAGGATCATATAAAGGAAGAAATTTACTATACAATAAGATATGTTTCGGGGTAAACCAATGTTTTTTTTGTAAGAGAAAGAAAGGTTTTGTTTTTTTAGAAATAAATAATTATTTAAAAGATCATTTTTGGAAACTATGTCATATATTATGTTTTGAATTTTTATTGTTCTTACTTTTGTATTTTGATTGGTTAAATTTTTTGAATTAATTTAAAATTTTTGTCATAATTTTGATTGGTTAATATATTAAATATAAAGCAAATAAAATGAAAAAGAAGATAATTAGCAGTACCTTCAAACATGAAATATCATCATCTGAAACATATAAAACATCATATTGAAAGTTATGGTTGAACGTGATAAGTTATGCCTGAGGAGTTGTAAAGTAATAGTTATGCAAGAACACTAATATGCTAAAATTTATAGGAGATGGAGATGAAGGGTTTAGAGGGATTGTTAATATTAAAAGATATTTTACCGTTAGTGTGGACAAAAAAAGGTTTATAAAATATAATATTAATTTTTACCTAATCATCGATCTGATTTGTTAATCTCTTTGCTTATTAATTTTAATATTTGTATCAATATTCGTTTCCTAAAATAAGGCATTTCCATAATTATTTATCTTACTAATTAAATGATTAGTTACCAATTTGTTTATAAAATATTAGTTATAGTATTTTTTTATTCGTATTAATGAAACTAATTAAATGTTAGTTACCGATTTTTATTATAGATAATTAGTTAAGGTAGAATTACACTATTTAAGAGGATTTTCATTGCTTAATAGTTAATACGATTTTGGTATTAGTGCTTGAAAACTATCCACATATGATCACATTATTTGTTAAAAAATCTAATTAATAGTTTTTTTCTAAACAGAAAATCTTCCTGTCGCGTAATATATGGAAATAGTGGAGGTTTAATAATTTTTTTAAAATGGGAAAATGATTTAATTTTAATTTTAATGATTAAAATAATTATTTAATGAAAACTAATTTTATCCTTGATCATAATTATTAGTTACGATTTTTTAGTAAGCAAAGTCTTTCCATATATTTGTACCTGTTTTTAAAATTTAAGGTTAAAATAATCTAGAAGGAAATATGTGTAAAGGGTATAGCATTTCTAGTTATTTAAAATACCATATGTTATAATTTATTGTTAGTATTATGAGTAATTGTTTTATTGCTATTATAGCTTGTTCAAATGGATAAACAAACTCAGCTCACATACTGGTTTATATGGTTCAATAATTTTTTTTTTGACAAATGATTCATCAATAGTATATGATTTTTTTAGGCTATGGATTTGATGGAATATTATTAAATTATTTTTTTCTAGAAAAAAGACATACTTTCAATATATGGGTGTATATGTTTTAAATATAGAAAAAAGATTTGAAAAAACAAATATAAAAAATCGAGAAATAATTATATTTAATACATATTTGGCATATTAACTTGATAGGATCCGTATGGTTTTTTATGTTGGTATTTGTCAAATGTGAAAATATTTTTTAACGGAGTGTCCAAGATCAGCATCAAATATATTAGGTCAGGTCAGAAAACATTTTTTAACTGGATCTATAAAATCTGTGTGCTTTCGATGTGACTCGAGTATTTGTTTGATGATTTTACCTTTTAAACTTTTTTTGTTATTAAATGTATAATTAAAAATGACATTTGAATAAGAGCACTCACAACCTTATTTGAGCATATTATATTTACTCTATTTGTATCTTAACCAAGTTACGTTTTCAACTATGATCTATCACTTGGAAAACATTTTAATCAATAAAGTCAAATTATATATATTCAACCAATAACTATGAAAATAAATTATTTTTACCAAAAAAAAAAAGAAAAAGAAAAAAACTATGAAAAGAAATTAGTGAGGTAAATGAGATTCAATTTTTTCAACCAATCATAGCAATGCGGACAAAAGCTAGAGAATGAATGAAAAATTGACTAAGAAAAAGAACAAAGAACAAATAGATATGATCAAATAAATGTCGACACTGAATACTACTATTTCATAATATAAGATGTTTTAGATAAAAAACATAAAATTTAAGAAGTTATAAAATATACTCTAGAATACAAATAGTCATAAAATAATATAAATTTACTTTTTGCATAAAAACTTAAAATTTTATAAACACCTTTTATAATAAAACAGAAAAAGCTAATACAATCATATAAAAATCTAATACATCAAAAAAATTTAACTAATCAAAATACAAAATTAAGAATAACAAAAAATCTAATACATCCAATAATTTCCCCGCGCTCTAGTAATACAATCAAAGTAGATAGTAACCCGAACTGAACTGAACTGAACTGTTTAAATTTATCTGTTTAAATTTATCCAGACCGAACTGAACAAAACAATAAAAAATTCAAGCCAATACTAACCAAAATATAATTTGATTACAAATAAAATAAATCAAAAATATAAAACTAATTAACCAATTATTCTCATTTGCTGGGTACTTTTCTTCGTAAATTGTAGTCTTAGTGGCAAGTATTACCAGTGAATGCATCCAGTAGAAATCTCACGTATGATCTACACAAACACAAAACAAACCAAATCCAAGGTTATAACAGATACCACAAATTCGAACAAACATCAACGATTATATATATATATAAATACCTGAGCGATGTTTTTATTTTTCAGAACTTTCTCTTTATCAATAACCTTAATTGCCACATTCTCTCCATTCTCAACGTTCACAACACAATACATCCACCACTGTCCGCTCCGCCATCATATAACATTAGTCAATATTAGTTACTATCAACAATAAATATCCAAAAAAACTATTATGAATATGCATAAAAAAGTTAAAAGATAAAAATATTAGAAATGAAAAACAAACGTGATGAAAGGTTGAAGATCAAACTCTCCATTCTATTTATATGGAAATATGTACTTAACGATCAAGGTAAAATTTTCAAAAATTGTTTTACAAATAACTTAATTAGCAAAGATTACGTTGATTGCTATGATTTTATTTAGAAATGTTTAAATTAATAACAAATAAATACTTTCAAATTTTTTAAAATAATATCATATATGGAGATTTAAAAGATTTAGCATATCGTAACAATTAACATATACATTTTTTATTTTCAAAAAATAAAATCGAATCCACAAAGATACTAACACCAAATCCGCAATTGATATATATATTTTATTTTCAAAAAATCTGTGTTTATAATTTAAAATATATTTTAGCACAATTAAAGGAACTAACAATAAAAATTTGAAATTAAATTTTGTGGTTGACACAAAATCTAAAATTTGAAATTAAATTTAGTGAATTAGTTTTCATCCATAATTTAATTTGAATTTATTCTATTGATATAAATTTATTTATTTTGAATAGATTTATTTACTATAAATCTAAATAGTGAATTTAAATTATGATCAAAATAGTTAATTAAATTTGACATATAAATATTTTCTACTTTAACAAAATATATAATTGTACATGAATAGAATGATAAATATTAATTTATGATAAATTAGTCTAATTTAGAAACTATTATTAAAATGTACCATATTACTTATAAAGTAAGAATATAATCAAAATATAAAATTTAATTTTATATTTTTTGTTTATTTTTATTAGGAAGGAGAGAAAATAAGTTTTATTTTTTCGAAACTAATAATTATTTAAAATATTATGTTTGGATTTTTTTAATGAATTTTTAAATTAATTTAAATTTTGCGTTTATATTTATTAGGAGAGTGACAATAAGTTTTTTTTTTTATACTAATAATTATTTAAAGATTCTGTTTGAATTTTTTGTTGGATTTTGGTTGAATAAAGTTTTTACTATTTTAACCTCCTATAGCTTGTTTAATTTAGTTTTAATTTTATAAAAATACAGTGGCATTTTATGTAATATAACACAGGAAAGCTGGTTAAACTGTTTTTAGAGTTGTTTAAATAATATAGAGTAGATTTATTATGACACTGATTGAATAATATACCTTCATTTTTAAAATTTATAATTTACAACATATGGAAAATCTTTACTGTTAATAATTATTTGTATAATATAATAATTCAAAATAATTTAAAAATAAAATTAAAAAGATGAATATGGTATAATTATATATCAAATCTTACTTTTCAATTTTAATTGGTTAAAAACTTTTACCATTAATTTTTAAATTTCGTTTATAATTTTTAGAGAGAGAACATAAGTTTAATTTTTAAACTACTAATTTTTTAAGAGATTATTTTTGGAAACTATGTCAGATATTCTGATTTGGATTTTTATTGTTCTTACTTTTGTATTTTGATTGGTTAAAATTTATTAAAATTAATTTTAAATTTTCATTATAATTTTGATTGGTAACATAATATCGAATAATTAAATCTAAAATCTTTCTTATTTTAATTTTATTGGTTAAGTTTTTTTTTAATTAATTTTAAATTTTCTTTTATATTTATTAGGAGAGAGAGAAAAGTTTTATTTTCTGAAAACTAATAATTATTTAAGAGATTATGTTTGATTTTATTGAAATTATTAGTTTTGAGAATATTTTATTCAGATTTTTATTAGATTAGTTTTACTTGTATATCTATTTACATTTATCTTGTAATGACATATTTTGTAATAAAACATGTAACTTCAGGTTAAATTTCTTTTAACATTGCTCAAATAAGTATTCAATTTAAAAAAGAAGTATTTGTTATTTTATCCAATAATATTTTAGGAATTAGATAATAGGTCTAGATGATAAATTTAATGTTAAATAATTATTTATTTAAAAATTCGTATTAATGTACGAGTTCCAGTAACCTATAAAAAAATGTATGTTTATATCGGTCATACTCGTTATCTAATTCCAAAAATATTATCAGTTTAGTAGAAATAAATTTAGTATACAATTAGATATATTTTGGCGTAACACAATGTTTTTTTTTTTGTAAGAAAAAATAGGTGTTGTTTTTTTCTTTTCTAGGTTAATAGTTATCGTTTTTCTTTGAAAACAAAAAAATCTTAAAAAGACAAAGTTAATAAATTTATATAGTGAATTTATACAAATTGGGATAACAAAACAACTAATATATTATCTGTTTTCAAGTTCTTGAGTTTATAGTAAGTGATTTTTTCATATAAACATGAAAATTAATTATTTTCTTTACTATTTTTTACTTTTCGTTGATTAACAATTTTTAAAAATTAATAGTAATTTTTTGTTTATATTTATTAGGGGAGAGAAAATAATTTTTATTTTTTAGAAAATAATAATTATTTAAGAGATTATGTTTAGATTTTTATTGAAATTATTAGTTTTGAAAATTGGTTATTTTGTTTTTAGCATTGCTTAAATTATTTTTAGATTTTTTATTGTTTTAAAATTTTTTAAAATGCAGTGGCATTTTTGTAATATTCCACATGACAATTTTATTTTTTAATTATTTTGAATTATAATATTATCTCTATACTATAATATTATTATATTATTATATTATTTTATAATGTCATTACAATTGATTAAATAATATATCTTTCTTTTTTAAAATTTAGACTTACAACATATGGAAAAAATCCTTTACTATTAGTAATTATATGTATAATATAATAATTCAAAATTATTTAAAAATAAAATGAATATTGTATACTTATATATGGTATAATTATATATCAAATCTTACTTTTCAATTTTTAACATTAATTTTTGGTTATTTTTCTTAAAAGAGAGAAAATAAGTTTTTTTTAAACTAATAATTATTTAAGAGATTATTTTTGGAAACTATGTCATATAGTCCTTTTCGGATTTTTTTATTATCCTTACTTTTGTATTTTGATAGGGTAAGTTTTTAAAAATTAATTAAAATTTTTTGTTATAATTTTGATTGTTAATATCGTAAAATATAATCTCAAATCTTACTTTTTAAATTTTAATTGGTTAACAAAAATTTTAAAACTAATTTTAAATTTTCGTTTATATTTATTAGGAGACAGAAAATAATTTTTATTTTTTTAAAACTAATAATTATTTAAAAAATTATGTTTAGATTTTATTGAAATTATTAGTTTTGAGAATATTTTGTTCTGATTTTTATTAAATTGAATTTACTTGTATATCTATCTACATTATTTTGTAATGACATATTTCGTAATATAACACGTAATTTTAGGTTAAAGTTCTTTTAACGTTACTCAAATAAATATAGGGAGATGGAGAAAGAAATTCTATTACAAATTAATAATGAGTTAATAGGAAAAAAATTTCTATTATTTGATGAGAAGATTAGTATAATTATATTTAAACTTTACAAATAAAATTCGATGCGCTTTTATTCCACTTTTGTTCCGTGTGCGTTCGTTCAGATATTTTTACTATTTTTATTATTTTTAATTGCTCAGCAAATACAAGTACATTAAAGCTACATAAAGAGAACATGGTCTTCTTATATTCATCTTTGATAAGACATGCGAGTAGTAACCGATAAAGACGTATAGTTTTAAATTAATCTTATTTCATGATAAAACCCTACTGCTTTCACAACCAATGACTCATGGTAATTGATGAAGAGACCTCAATGTGTACAAATAGTCAACTACGGCGTCCTCAACATCGACAAACCATCCTTCATCGCATTATTTAATCATTATTTAAAAGGTAGCTTTACTTAATCATTAGTTAAATTCTCTGGAATTTTGGTTGTACCGGCTTTTTTTAATTGCATTAGTTTGTAATTTTGTAAACCATCAGACTTTGGAAATACTTTTAATTGTTTAATTTTCACAAGGGAACTTATATAAGTTATAAACCCTTAGAACTTCATCCATTGTCCCTTCTCGATCGAGAAAAAAAAATCAAAATTCACCTAAATAATACAGAAACCCAAGCCACCGATGACTTTTGTAGCTTCGTGGTAACTGACTAGTAGGTCCACCTAAAATGATAAAATATCTTCTTTTCTTCTTTGTGGGCCAGCAGAAATTATTGAATTTCATGACGTTGCAAGTCGAAACTTTGGCGAAATTGCCTCACTGTAACTTTAAATGGCTCACATTTGATTTTGCATTCCAGCAATTTCACAGAAAAAACAGCTGTCACATTCTAATGTGCAATATGCAATACTGCCATCAAGCATTGGAGATCTTACCTGTTTGGTAACTTCTGCCTCAATAACTGCAAGAAACTCAAATCAGCGGCAGAAGTTCCAATGAGCGTCCAGTTTGTCGATGCACAGGGCTGTGATTCTCTTGAAACAGATGCTTTGAAACAGTTTAAAGAGACGAAATGAAGAGGTGAAAATTCCAGAGTCCATTGGAGAAGAGTCTACCCTAGACAAGCTTAAATCTATCATACTACAGTGGGCCTGAAAGTCCCATGGGTGTGTGAGACGCAACTTATTACATTGGAGTTCCCAACTGCAAGTGTGGAAATGCAACTTATGAATGTATCAATCACTGGAGACATACTATTTCGTGTTTTTGAAGATTATGAAGGATATGCTTAATACTTCTCCTTCAGTTCTGAGCAATAGATCCACATCAGGAGGTTTAGTTATGAAGAGGACGGTCGACCTATCACCTTTCGCAGCTTTCCAGATATTCCTGGCCTGAAAGACCTAAACCTAGTCAACTTAAACATCCAAAATTTGTCAGATAGGATAGGTCACTTGTAATTCCTAGAAAAGCTGGACTTCAGCGGAAATGATTTTGAGAACCTACCAAGCTTATTATTTCTCCTCTGGTTTATTATTTAATCTCTTAATCTCTTAATCTCTTAATCATGGGTTTATACTTACCAAACTCTCATTCTTCGAGCTCTAAAACTTATCTTCGTTGTAATTCTCACTCAATAGTCTCCGGATACAACACCAACTGTATCACTTGTAGAGAAGAGGAAACTCCAAATAGCATGTAGGAACAACAATACTGTGGTTAGAAACAAGGGAAGCAATCGAACTCAGTTTATGATCAAGTTGTTTAATTTCGACTCAATTCATGGAAACTTATACTTTCGCATAGCCAGAAAGAAATGGAAGCAACATAGGCCAAATTCTTATGCAATTCTCTTTAGGTATATCCCACAAACCCAATTTCTACAGATGACGAAGAGATAATTCGATCCCAGATGATTGATAACAATAGAAACCCAGAAAGCCCCCACGAACCTTAGATGATCCAGTTTCCACCATTATCGCCGATAAAGATCTGGCAGAGACTGTACCAGAGAGTTGAGCTAAGATCATAGTTGCTGCGCCGCATTAACGGAGAGCCTGGAAGGCGGTGCTTGATTTGAGACGAGGAGAGAGATGAAATTGAGAAAACGACCTTATTCACCAAAATGACCTTATTCACCATAATTCTTTCTCAATCGTCCCATCTATTTTCCTATATTCACAAAATATATCTTCGTTTTTTAAATTTAGAATTACAATATATAGAAAAAATAATAATTATGTATAATATAATAATTCAAAATACTTTAAAAATAATTTTTTTAAAAAAGATAAATATGGTATACTTATATATGGTATAATTATATATCAAATTTTACTTTTCAAGTTTAATTGGTTAACAATTTTAAACATTAATTTTTTGGTTATATTTCTTAAAAAAAAGAGAAAATAAGTTTTTTTCTAAAAATTAATAATTATTTAAGAGATTATTTTTAGAAACTATGTTATATAGTCCTTTCGGATGTTTTATTATTCTTATTTTTTTATTTTGATTGGTTATCTGTTAAAAATAAATAATTAAAAATTTTGTTATAATTTTGGTGGTTAACATAATGGTATAATATAATCTCAAATCTTATTTTTTTAATTTTAGTTGGTTAAAAAATTTTAAAAATTAATTTTAAATTTTCGTTCATATTTATTAAGAAAGAAAACATAATTTTTTTAAAAAAACTAATAATTATTTAAAATATTATGTTTAAATTTTCATTGAAATTATTAGTTTTGAGAATATTTTGTTCCGATTTTTATTAAATTAGATTTACTTATATATTTATTTACATTTATTTTGTAATGACATATTTCTTAATATAACAAATAATTTCAGATTAAAGTTCTTTTAACATTGCTCAAATAAGTATAGGCAGATGGATAAAGAAATTCTATTACAAATAAGGAAAACAACATATGTATGTTTATAATATAATTAGTTTGGTTGAAAGAAAAGGAACAACAAAAAAATTTGGATTAATCATTTTAACACTTGTCAAATCTTAAATTTTTATCTCATATTTCTTATATTATTTGGTTTTATATTTTTATTTTTGAAAGCTTCATAAAAATTAATAACCGTGTTTTCAACTATTTATTTAACCTATTTTATTTTACCAAAAACAATGACGAATTGAGTCTCATACTATTATTATTTTGTTCATCATAAGGAAGATAAACTGTAATCAATTAAACACAAACCAGTTTTCAAAGTCTTCTCCGGCTATGCTGGCCACAGTGGTCACAGCATGGCTCCAATTTCTCCACTTCTCCTCTGTTGTACCAGCACAAATTTCATTGAAAGCGATCCCAAAATTTCCAGTTTGTTTCCGCACATCAGAAGGATCTACTCCGTAGAATACAATCATTACTATTTGTCCTGCGTCTTGTCTACACTTCAAGATCTCCAACAGCTCATCCAAACACCAACTGGAAGAAGCATAGTTCTTCGAGAGCACGACGATGGAGATCCTCGATTCTCTAATCGCTTTTGTGAGAGCAGGGGCGATTACTTGGCTTCTCTCGGTCCCTTGATCATCGAACATCGTGATAGCATTGTAGTTAAACTCTTTTCGTAAATGACTGAGAAATGTTTCACGGACATGCGAACTTTATAAAGACAAAAGAAGTGGGCTCCCGTGTATATTTGAGGACTTATGGGGGTTGAAATTTTTTGCCTGCAAGTTGTCTATAAATTATAAATAAGACCCAAGCCACCGACGACTTTTGTAGCTTCGTGGTAACCGACTAGTAGGGCCACCTAAAATGATAAAATATCTTATTTTCTTCTTTGTGGGCCAGAAAGTATTGAATTACATAACGTTGCTTGTTGAAACTTTGGCGAAATTGCCTCAATCATTTTCTGTAAATTTTAAATGGCTCAAATTTGATTTTGCATTCCAGCAATTTCACAGAAAAAACAGTTGTCACATTTAACAAGTCTTACACCATCGCCATGTGTCTGTATTACCAGCTCGCATCTCAATTTACAACTAGTTATTTCACAGAAGACATTAAGGGTATTCATGAAGACAATTATCTACTGCGTTTGCAAAATAAACTTCTTCACAGTACCCTCGGTGACGATTTTATCCTGGTGGACGTGGCATATGGGCACAAGGTCATACCGTCAAGACTTGTGAACCACAAGGTTCTTCTTGTGCTTGATGGTGTGGAAAAATTGGCCCAGATCTATGCTCTGGCAAAAGAGACTAGTTGGTTTGGTCCTCGGAGCCCAATCATCATAACCACCCGAGACATATGCTTGCTCAATACTTGTACAGTAGAAACCATTTATAAAGTTAAGTGTTTGGACGATAAGGATTCCTTGCAGATGTTTAAACATATTGCTTTTGAAGGAGCTACTCCTCCTGATGGATTTGAACAACTCTCAATCCTTAGCAGCTCGGCTTGCTCACGGGCTTCCTTCTGCCCTTAAAGCCTACGCTTTATATCTCCCTCGAAACCCCAATTCACCTAAGGAATGGGAACTTGAATGTTAATTTTTGACCGAATGTTAATGTTTTTGTTATAGCAATGTGCAAATTCCAACTATTCTTTGTTGTACCTTCCTCAGCGTTTGGTGAATTTGAAGAAACTAGATGTGACGGGATCTAAAAATCTCAAACAACTTCCAATTCTTTCAAATTCCAAGAATCTTGACGAGTTGATTGTAGAACAATGTCCGAGACTAAAAGGAATTCCAGAGTCCATTGGAGAAGAGTCTACCCTAGACAAGCTTAAATCTATCATACTACGGTGGGCCTGAAAGTCCCATGGGTGTGTGAGACGCAACTTATTACATTGGAGTTCCCAACTGCAAGTGTGGAAATGCAACTTATGAATGTATCAATCACTGGAGACATACTATTTCGTGTTTTTGAAGATTATGAAGGATATGCTCAATACTTCTCCTTCAGTTCTGAGCAATAGATCCACATCAGGAGGTTCAGTTATGAAGAGGATGGTCAACCTATCACCTTTTGCAGCTTTCCAGATATTCCTGGCCTGAAAGACCTAAACCTAGTCAACTTAAACATCCAAAATTGGGTCGAATCCGCGAATCCTAAAATTAACTTTCAACAAAATTACATATCCAATCAACCATTATCCATCTATTCGTAACAAATTGGGTCAAATTCTGCGAATCCTAAAATTAACTTCCCTCAAATCGATTTCATAAGAGCATTTCATTAGAAGAAGAAGTTAACCAAGAATAGATGGACAAGAATTAACCAAGAAAAATAAGAACAAGAAGAAATTAACCAAGAAGAAGAATTAACAAATCGAGAAGAAAAAGAACAATAACAAACTGAGAAGAAAAGGAACAACAACACGAGAAGAAAAAGAACAACAACAATAAGGAATGAACCAAGAAGAAGAAGTAATAAATCGAGTAGGCGAAGAACAACAACTATTGAACAGAGACGAAAATGAACAAGAAGGGGTTGAGGTAATTTAGTATAACTATTAGGAATGAATTTGATACTTTGAATATGCGATAATAATTGGCTTGATTCGGTATAACTATGAGGAGTTTGTTCTTGGTTTCGAAAAGTAAAAGTACAACTAGGTTATAATAGGTATAACTGTTCGAAATTGGTTCTAAAAAGTATAAAACAGAAAAGTACAACTTGGTATTAATAGGTACAACTTGGATTTGATTTCAGGATACCGAGGATGAAACTCAAGTAATGTAGTCTCTGAAGATGTACTTTCAACCCACGAAATACAAGAAGTCATGTAAGATATCCTCAAGGTGTTATATACACAAGGCCGTCGAGACCGTCCTCAATCTAAAACGGCTGTCAGATAAGAAGAGGACATGGTTTGAAGATCACTCGCACATATTCCACATGCACAGGGACAAAAACCATAAGGTTATGGGCATGTGATGTTGCTACTTCGTACGGCATGTGATGTTATCCACACCAGTTTCACAATCTCCAATATCACTATTCTGCATCATGTCATGTTCTTGTTCTAATGGTTCAGCGCCTTTGTAAATAGTTACAAAACTATCACTAACTATAACACCACCATCATTAACTATATCTTCACCCCTACCACTTGAAATCTCATTACTCATAACTCTTGAACGTGGCTGCTCACACCAATGATCTTTTGAAGTCAGTTTGATGAGTTCCACATGCAAAACAGTTCTACACACCTTTTTATCACTAAAAATTAGAAAAACATGTACATCATCATTATCCAAAATAAAGGTTGGTCTCCTAAATTGCATTGACGATGAAATGTATTGTAGCTTCATCTACCATAATCTTACTTTGTATCTTATCTCTTAACATTGAATAAGTCATCTCATCGATATATGCCTTAAACAATAAATCATAGATTTGACTATAATCCTTTGAAATCCATTCGTATTCACCACCACCGTTATCTCTGATCCTTGAACAGTATCCTCCATAATCATGATGTAAGATTGTGCGACCTATGTTGTTCATTGTCCCTGAAAAATGAATAAAAATAACATTACTACATTTCAGTGATACCAGTTTATACCAATTTGTACCATTTGCATTTACAATAGTTGTACCAGTTTGTACCATTTGCTATAGTAATACCCATTTGTACCATTTGCAATAGTAATACCAATTTGCACTAGTTGTACTACATCGCGAAACTGGGTCTATTCGGATCAATACTACTAATCAACCTATGATTCATTGTAAATCAACCACTAAAATCCATTAATATCTAACATAATGTCCTAATAGACTCATAACATAAGGTTTCTAACCTAATGTGCATACAATAAGCTCTAAATTTTCAAATCTATTGAAATCCTAAACACGCATCCCAAATTACAACTTAAACTTGGTTTTATGACCTAATCTATTCACATATATGTCCAATTAGATGAAAATACAAGATATTGTAGTCATTTACCTCAATTTGGGAGCTTTTGAATGCTTGAATTTTGAAAATTGTAATCGTTGAAAAAGAGGAATAGAGAGATTCGAAGAGAGAGAAGAAGGCCTATTTCTATTGGTTGATAATTTCGCTTTCTTTTTCTTTTTTATTTTGTTAAAAAAAATTTTAGACAAAAAAACAAATTAATCTTCACATAGCATTTAAAAAAAGGCTTAGATGAGATTAAATGGGTCTAGATGAGAAAAGAATAACACATCAAAAATCATTTGAGATTTTAGCCCCACAAATATATGCAAAAAGAGAGTTTTTTTCTGATTTTAACTCAGAAATTACAACCGGTTAGTTTAAATTAACCAAAATAAACCAGCACCAAATTAACCTAAAACCAGAATCAATCTTGCGGTTGTTTGTGTTTGGCTGTTTGCATCTGACATGAAAGAGTTTTGCATTTTTTTTTCTGTAAAATATAAACAATATTTTCTTTTTTCTATTAAATTTTCTATGTTTAGAAAATAATATATAATATATACTTAATTCTTAATTTATTTTTAAATTTTCTTATTAATAATTTTTTAAAATATTTTTTATCAATCTTATATAAAATCTTTCTGACTTAAAAATAATCTTTTTGTTTCTGTTAAGAATTAGTATTTTGTATTAGGTACTAACCATTATTGTTTTACAATCTAAAAAACAAAAATCTTTCTTTTTTTATAAAATTTTCCTTTATAAGAAAAGTTATCATTATTTTTTGTCTGTAATATTTTATAATTTTATCAATATTTTTAGAAAATTATTAAACTAAAAATTTATCTTTATTTTTAATTATTTAAATCTTTTTAAAAAGCGTTAAAATCTAATCAGTTAACTAACATATCTTAAAAATCAAATCGATCAGCTGGTACATGTCAAAATCCGATTGACTGACATATGTTAAAATTTCATTGACTAATTAATATATATTTTAATCTTCTTAATTATAATATTGCACATGTTAATTATGATGAAATCTAGCAAACTTTATATAATAAGATTTTAGAAAACACGTAGGGAAAATGTGTAAAGCGTTTGAACTTAAATCATATGAATTACGACGTAGTACTAAATAGAAATAATAATTTACAAATAACCATAAAGAACGTGGATTTAAGTTTACATATTCGTTCATTCACCCTTCACCCATTAAAATCGATTCTTCATCATACTCGCTGCTCACATTGGTAATTACGTGTCCCCCTCGCTTTTCATTTAATCCATCTTCACAAGCATTTTTTTTCCATCAAAATACCAAAACTTCACAAGCATATTATTTAGTAATATTGCTTTAATTTTGGTTTTTGATTCTTCTGTTCACCTGTTTTCATCTGAAAATTTTGAATTTCACCTGTTCTTAACAAGACCATTGACAAACCATCCTACATCCAATGTTTAATTATTAAAAAAGTAACTTTACTTAATCATTAGTTAAATTCTCTGGAATTTTGGTTATACCGGTTTTTTTTTAATTGCATTAGTTTGTAATTTTGTAAACCATCTGACGTTTGAAATACTTTTAATTGTTTAATTTTCACAATGGAACTTATATAAGTTATGAACCCTTAGACTTCATCCATTGTCCCTCCTCGATCGAGAAAAAAAAAAACAAAATTCACCTAAATACAGAAATGAAAGATTGATTAATGTTTTCGACATCACAACAAAGAAAGCTAAAAATACTAACAAACCAAAAGAAAAATAGAAGCTTACCACTACGTGCTAACACCATCAACCTCCTTACTCTAATATGTTTCAACAATGTCAGAAAGAGATCAATACTTAAAATATGCCAAAAAAAAGAGGTTGTTTTTACGAGAGTGGAACTATAATCACTCATATTGATCATCAAAATGTAAAAATCCTTCACTAAAGACCACCATCAGGAAACTGGTAAATGATGACAATGTCAAAAAGTCCCATGGATCATATATGTTACCTTCTAATGTTGAAGGCAGTGAATGGTATATGGGTTTTTCAAAAGAAGCGCAGCAGTTATTTGTATACCTTCCTCTTAATGTCAAGATAGAGCAATATTATCTCAAAAAGTACAAACATATAAAATTTATTTATCTCATCCAAGACCACATATCATGATGTGATTCTCTATATCATCCATCACGTTATCAAATGACTAGCTCAGCAATACATATTATGAAAAAGACAAAACTCGAGAGAAAGGAACATGCCTAACTCATGTAAAATTAAGAACCAAAAATCAGACGATAGAAATTGATAACAAGAATTATTTAGAATGATAATAAAGATTGGTCCTATAGTCTTTTTGAAGTTAGGAAAACTTGTACATTTTGAATTATTTATTTATGTGCGTTTATGTGAGTATCTCTCTCCATCCAAAATTTAAATTAGAAAGAAAATCTAAAATTCGTATATGCTAAACATCGTCAATTCTTAAAATGTTTTTCAACAATAGTAGATTTGATTGTACATTTTAAAATCATTAATCCAATAACATTGAATTTTGATGATATTTTAAAATTCATCTTTTAATAACACATAATTTGTTATTTTAACTCAAAACTTTCAAACTGCTCAATTCAATACACTCACCTAAATTCATTTTATTTGAATAACACATCAATTTGATTGAATTTCTAAAATCTTCAACCAATAACTTGTGACTTTGAATGATTGTAAACAAAATTTTAAAGCTACCAAAACCAATAACACATAATTTTAATAGAGTTTTGAAAATTTAAGAGTGAATAACATCTTTAATAATTTTAACTCTTTAAAAATCTTCAAACCAATAAGCTTCCTTAGTCTTTGAACCCAACTTTGCATATATTTTAATGACGGCTATTGGATTCAATGATATTTTCGTTTATGTGAAAAATCCTGGCAACATTTATAATTGTGATTTATATAAACTAGAACATTATTTCTAACAATGTAATTAGAGGAAGAATCATGTCTTGGAGACCTGGGATCACCAGTATATATAGGAGGATAAGGGTTAATCTAACACGTAGCCGTTTTGAGTCGTAGTTTATGAGCAAGGGTTCTTTGCATTTTAAGCGAAAAAAGTGGGAGACGAGCTAGTACATGTAAACATCTTGAAAACTTCGGATCACTATTATAGATAAAACTTCGGATTACATGTAAATATGACTCAGATTTGGGCTATTGCCTCATGGGTCACGGCTACATCTCATAGTCTAATCTAATTGTATACTTGGACATATCTATATACTCCGATCTCTCCAGGATCCTTTGATTTTGACGACTTAAGCGGCAATCTACAACATTTGGAAAGAATGGAACAATCGTTAGAACAATAGAATATTCTTCAAACATCCTTAAAAAGTATCTCGCGAAGAGACGAGAAAAAAAAATCCCTTCTCTGATCTAACGAAGTTTTGGCTACTCATTGTCTTAAGAATCGTCTCCAATGCAAGTAGCTTTGGTTTTTATTTTTACTTTATAATTAAGAAATCAAAGATGCATAGCACAAATATGCAATTATTGTAACTACGAACTGATATGCGGAAGCCATTTATTCATTATAAATATCACAAATATTCAAATCATGTTTCTTTCAATGCTATTTCATTTTCTTCCTTCTCTTCCATTTTTATCTTCTTCTCCTCAGTCTTCTTCTTCTTAATTTCTTCCTCTTCTTTCTTCTTCTTCTCCTGTTCCTCTTTCTCCTCCTTCAACGCCTCGATCAATCGCTTCAGACAAATTTCCTTTACTTCATCTTCTGATTTCCTCAACAGATTCTCGCCCACATCAGCAGGAGTAATCTTGATTTCTTCTACCTCAAGCAACCTCTTGATCTCTTCAAACAACTTGTCATCATCATCTCCTTCCTCAGCATCCAAATAATTATTTGCCAACACTTGAAACGCTTCAAAACCGCAATACGACATCTCTATATGCTTATCCATTCTTCCTTTTCGAATCAAAGCCGGATCTAACTTATCTATGAAATTAGTAGTGAACACAGTGATCCTCTCACCACCACAAGCTGACCATAAACCATCAATGAAACTTAATAATCCTGATAATGTTACTTTACTTCCTTTATTCTCACCTTGATCTTTCTTCACTTGCTTCTCAATCGGGCTAGTCTCATCTTCATCTTCCTCCTCTTCCTTCTTCTTTCTCTGACCAGTTAGATCAAGAGAGCAATCAATATCTTCAATAACAATTATCGACTTCCCAGATGTCTCAATCAATAACCTCCTCAGCTCTGTGTTATCCTTAACTGTTGTCAATTCAAGATCATAGGTATCATAATCCAAGAAATTCGCCATCGCAGCGATCATTGTTGATTTGCCCGTTCCTGGTGGACCAAACAAGAGATACCCCCCGTTTCCAAGCTTTCCCTATCTTCTTGTAGTAATATTTTCTATTACTAAACTTGATTACATCGCTCTTGATCTCTTCTTTCTTCTTACTATCTATAGCAAGAGTATCAAATGTTGCGGAATGCTCGAAAGTGACATGGCTCCATTTCGTCTGCTTATAACCAGACCAATTCTGGCTTGGATTGTTCGAATAAAGCTTCCTCTCTCGAATTTTAACCTCCATCTTCTTCCCTTCATTCATAACATGTTCAAGATACCTCTCTGTGATTACTTGCCTATCACGTCTATGGAACTTGAGCATGTAAAATCTTGACTCGTCAGCTTTAGGGAAAAAAAGAGAAAGACCGGTTTTCGTTTTGGTGCTTCTTTGATTGCCACCAAACCTTGACCCCTTCAAATTCATCGGAGATCTCTTCGTGATCGTCCATGCTAAGGACAATAGATTTACTTCCTTTGATTGTGTTGGCCGTTAGTTTCTTGGCTCGAGAAGAAGAGTCTCTGGATCACGACATAGGCATCGCTTCGCTTCAGTCGCTGACCGCTATATTCATGGAACTTTATCTGAATATAAGGGTAGATAATACCAATGAGTCTTTGAGCTAATGGTTCGAAGTGCTCTTGGAGACGGTAAGGGAAGAATCGTTCGAAGATTGTGTATATAAACACTAAGCTTGCGAGAGCAGAGCCTGTGTTAGTCCATACTTCACCCATTTTAAACATTTTTTGGGGGGTGCTCTGTTTCGTTGCTTTAGGAAAGGGTTTTATTTTTAGGTTTTTTCAGGAAGCAAAAAAGGTTTCAAAAGATAGGTATGTGGAGTTTTTTTTTTTCCTTTTTTTTTGTCAAAGGGGTGAGCTTTTTTATCATATAGGAAATGGTGATGATAATGAAGAAGAAAGTGAATTTGATTCACCGCAACTTTTGAAATATCTAAAAAGTGTATGGATATGTATGTGCCGACAGACTAATAAAATATCTTGGGAAATTACCAAGAAAGTGTCCAATAAAATAGATTACATGACTCCTGTCGAAAATAATAAGAATAATAATAAAGAAAGTTAAATTTAAATGTTATTTTGATGCTGAATAGAGAAAGTTAAGTTGGTTATATTAATAATGGCTTATATTATAAACTTTGAACCTTCAAGTATCCATATTATATATTCACTGAAAAAAGAAAAATATAAAATTTTATTTTGTAAATAATTACATCATATGCTATTGATATTTAATACTAATCATTAAAAATTACATAAATATTAATTATACAAATAGAAAATTCGTGTAACATTTTCACTAATTAATTTATATATTCATCTGTATAAAATTCTGAATATCAATTTAGTTTTATGAATTCAACAAAAAAATTGAATTTTAAACACTTTACCATAAAACATACTATTTTTATCAAAATATGGCAAGTTCAAATATGATTAAATTCTTAAAATCAGTTACGTGTTTCCGTGAGTAAAATACATATTTAATGTTATTTTCTTATCAATTATATATTTAAGTCTAATTTCTTATTAGCTAGTAAATAATTTGTAAGAAACTTCATTAATTTACAGATTTTAATACAAAATTTTCTTTTTACAGATCAGTTCGTTCAAGTACTTTTTAGCATTATTAATTGGAGCTCACGACTGATCAACAAAAAAGGGTCGAATTAAGACAGTTTTTACTGTTTTACACTATTTACATGATTTTTTTTATCTTAAAGGAACATTTTATATTTATAGTATATATCACTAAATATTTAATAAACGTAAATAACAAACGTTAGTGTACAATGTTGGTACAGATGTTGGTGTGCATTAATATACACCTCGATTTAGAACAATGTTTACTTTGATATTACGGTACAACGATGTACGATATATTATTATACATTTCTGAGTATACAATATGTTCTGTACACATGCAAGTGTATGATATGTTCTGTACACATATAAGTGTGCAAATTTTTTTTGTATATTTATTAGTCTATGACACGTTTTATACACCTGCGAATATTCGAAATGCTTTGTACACTCATATTTTTAGTATATTCTATAAATGTACATATGTACGAAAAAATTATGTATATCTTTAAATCTACGATATGATATGTACACAACACGATATATACACCCATAAATCTCTTTACAATGATACTTTTATCATTTTCATTTTCTTTTTTACACAATACTCTATTAGTAGAATAGTAAAAACTATCTATTTAGTAAATTATAAATAATAACAGGTTATTTTCTAATTAAGTTCAAAAAACTATATATTTAGCCAATTCATCCTAAAATGACTTGGGAAGGGATATATACACTTGTGCGAAATAATAGATGTTGGGGACAACTTTCAGTTTTTAGTTTTTAGATATCTTGTAATCACAAATTGACATATAGATCTCGAATCTATAAGAAGGTATATCAAACATACATCTTTAACAAACAAAAACATATACGTGTTCCCGAGAGTAAAATACATATTTAATCTTTTTTTTTTGGTCAAAAACATATGTTATTTTCTTATCAATTATATATTTAAGTCTAATTTCTTATTAGCTAGTAAATATTTTGTAAGAAACTTCATTATTTACGAATTTTAATACACAATTTTCTTTTTACAGATCAATTCGTTCAAGTACTTTTCAATTTGGTAGCTTTACTGTTTGACACTATTTACATAATTTGCTTATCTTAAGAAACATTTTATATTTATAGTATATGTCACTAAAATATTTAATAAACATAAATAAAGACGTTAGTGTAGAGCGTCGGTATACAGATGTTGGTGCGCATTAGTGTATACTTTGATTTAGAACATTGTTTAGTTCGGTATTACGGTACAACGATATACAATACATTATTATACATTTGTGAGTGTACAATGTTTTATACACATGTAAATATACAATATGTTCTGTACACATATAAATGTATTTTTGTATATTTATTAGTGTACGACACGTTTTATACAGGTACGAGTATTCGAAATGGTTTGTACACTTATATTTTTAATATATTCTATAAGTGTACATATATACGAAAAAATTATGTATATTCTTAAATGTACGACATGATGTGGGCATGTGCCCTAATCTTTTTTTTAATTAAGGTATTTTAGTAAAATTTTATAGTATGTATTGAAATTAACAAAAAAATCCATTTATATGGGATTGTGCCCAGAGAAGAAATAACTTCTGGATCACCCCTGAATTGATCTCCCCAACTAATATTTTTCTAACTGGTTCATTCAATCTCATTTGGATTCCAACTTCTTCTCCTACCAATTGCTTACATATGTGCTTCGTCGTCATGGGGTAGGACTTTTACATATGCTTCGTGATGAGACATCACTTTTTTGTCATTCTACATCATAATAATTTTAAATGCATTATCATATAAAACCAAAAAAATAGAAATGCACAACCCAATAGGATTGTCAAAGCAAGTACTGGTTTTTCCTCCCAAATTGAAAAATCTTAGTTAATCAACTTTATTACTTTTAGCGATTATATTTTACTTAAAAGCAATATGAATGCCATGGGTCTCATGACTAAAAAATATTTTGCTTAACCAAAAAGAGAAAATTTTATTAGTTTTGTCTGCTTCTATATATAACTTAAAAACATCCGCATTGGGAGTCTCTCATATATAAAAATAATAATATATAGCTATCAGAGTCTTTACTAAAGTGGAAAATTTTCTCATTTGAGAAATTTTAAGTGACTCTCAACTTTTTTGAAAGATTTTTGTAATTAAATATTACTATACTATTTATTATTTTACTTTTTTATGAATAAAACGCTCTTGTGAAAAAGATGCTCCAATACGGATGTCAAATGAATAATGACCACAACTTTTAATGCAGACTCGTGAGAAGTCACTCGTCAATACTTAATAAGATTTAAAAATATATAATCAACGAATTAAGGTAAGTAACACAGATACTTGAATTCTGTTTTAACATTTTTTCAATTTAATCTTCAAACAAAACAAAATTACTTTTTCGATTTATTTGATACAGTATAAGAGAACATGTCAATATAAATCTCATGCATTTGCGTGCATTTTTAAATTTGGTTTTATTTTATTTTATTAATTTTAGTAGGTGTTGGTTTACTTTGGTTTGGGTTAGAACGTGTGGAAGTCAAACCGAAATGTATTTCACTTCGATGCCACGATTGATCACCGGTCCATATCATATCTCACGTTCCTTTAAGACGCACTTGGGGCTACAAGGCCCAATACAGAAAAAGTAAGAGAATCTAAGCGAACTATACAAATCATACGTCCATAAGTAAATAAAAAGCATACTTTACGATAGATTTGATGCATGTAACATCTTTTGTATCATATTTTTGTAGGTTTCTTACGTGGAACTGTGACCCCAATTTGACGGACAAAACGTGATAAGATATTCTTTGGCGGAGCAAGTGACCAAAGGAGGAGGTGTGTCGTAGGCATAACTATAATAATTGGGACAAGCTTCTTTCAACAGCATAGAGTACGTAGTTTTTTTGCACTTTTCCGGCGTTCCATACGCATTCCGGCAGCAAAATCTGTCGTTATCAAATGCTAAGCATGCACTCTTGCACGCCACCACTCGTCCCTCTCCATTCAAAACCTTGAAAACGAGAAAATAAAAACGAACCAAAACTTAAAGATTGTAAGGATTAGAATATTCACTTATATCGGGTTTATATTCATACCGACTCTAAATAGATGTGAAGTAATGAAGTAATGAAGTAATGAAGAAAAGTGTTGTTATATATTTTTTTTAGAATGAAAGAAAGAAGAAATTTGGGCATTTTAATCCGATTTTGAAGCTAAAGGTAAGTAAAATACATCAATTTGATATAATGAGTCGAATTACCTATCTACCGACTTTCAAAATGTTGTTCCTTTTGAGATTTGGGCATTTTTTAATCTGATTTTGAAGCTAAAGGTAAGAAAAATGTCACCTGTAGTTCTTCAGGACATGTGATTTTGAGATCTTTATTGCAGCCTAAGATGGTGCATTTGGATGATACGGGTTTGGAGTTCACTGCAACGGGGATATTATAACCGTCCACGAGGCTTACGTCATAGAAATTAGGTTTGGATTTATCAGCTTGTACCGCGATTTGTATAAGGGTTGCCGGAGGTTTTCCGATCAATCCATTACATTCCAAACGTCCATCACAATCACCTAAAATTCATTGTAATCCAACAATAGTCACAATTCTAGTGTTGTGTTTTAAACAATATCTTATCCCTCTCTTCAAGTCATAAACGTATGACACTGGGAATAAAACAAAACAAAAATCGCACGTAAAATCTTTTTTTTTTATCATAACTAATTAACAACATGAAGATAAAATCATTCGATCTTACAACATTTTGAACTTTATGACTTAATATGTTTAATTCTACAATTATTTCAAAAATAATTTCTTTTATAGATTATACGAAACTATTATAAGAATTACAATTACCCGTTTCGCAAGCTTGATTCCAGTTTGAAGTGAAGTCACAACCTGTTCTAGCCCAAATACGACCATTCCAACCCCAAGGAGCATCAATGCGTTTAATACCTCCGCATGGCAGGTAAAATCCACCAGAAGCTAGCACCGGATGGCCGGAGTTGGGGGCAACGGCCGGCCATATAGGAAATGAACATTTATTTTGCACATAAAATGTTACTTCATGACTTGTTACTTTTCCTATTTATAGCACCGATCGAAGTTATGAATTATGATAAGATCAAATATACTCAAAATACTATTTAAAATAAGGAAGAAAATTACCATATACTATAAAAGTACTCCATACAATGAAAAGTTGTAATAGGGAGGGAGAGTGGGATTTCATTGGAACTTTGGTTGTAACTTGAACCTTTCATATGGAATGATATCATTTAGATTACTTATAAGTGATAAGATACGTGATTCAAAAATAAAGAGACGGAAAAAAAGTAATTTGTTGTTTCGATCTTAAATTATGCTTTAAGATTGGATTGTGGGTAGAGTTAAGGTTTGATCTTTTAAGACAAGGGAAATGAGGTCGCTTCCGATGGTATTAAAGAACTTTTGACTAGTAAATGTTCCTTTTAAGAAAACCAATGAAACGATAAAAAAAGAATTATGCAGGATTTTTTTTTGCCGCTAATTGGCGATCTTCTGAAAGGAAGTAATTAATATTATGGAATTTATGCATATCCTCTATACATTATAGGAGAAGACAGAAAGAGAAACTAAAATATCAAATAATGAAGTGTAACTACAATTGAGTATTTTGAGTAGTAGTTTAGTTTCTAATTATTAATCAAATTTAATAGGCTTTTCTAATGTTTCACTTGTATTTTAGGAATGTATTCAACCAAAAATTTGGAGTGATTAATGTTAAAATGAAAAAAATTACGTTATTCAAAAATTATGAATATTATGATGATTGTTTTTACCAAAAATGTTTTCCATAATCAAGTATAATTGGTTGTAGTCTTTGTAAATAACTAATATTACATGTTGTGATTTCAGAACTGAGGATTACAGAATTTGATTTAGAATTTTCTGTTACTCAAAAAACAAAATGACTCTTAAAATCTAATGTTACCAAACTAATGATTTTAAAAATACTTTCCAATCCACAATTACTAAAAATATTTTTATCATTCATTTTGTAATGAGTTCAACACTAAATGTCCAAAATGGTATTAGTACCTTAACAAATAAAAAGAATGGTATTGGTAGGTGTGTTTTAAATTAGGTTCATGTTATAGGTAATCTGAAACTATTTATGTTCTCTCTTCTCGAACTTCACCCTTTTTCTTCATATTTAAATTTCAATTCACTATTATATTGTCATTCATGTATTCTATTTATATAAAATCTTCACCGTGACACACGATACGAGTATTATCCACTAATGGCTTCATTGGGCTTAACAGCAAATAATAATTAATAAATCACACTAGGCTATTACTATTAGCAAATCTCCGTTTTACCCTCAGCACAGAGAGTTTATCAAACCCACTGTTTCAAATTTTGAAAATCTCCTTCATAAATAAATTAAACACATTTTTGATGTTTTCTTCAACAATCTCAATGTCTTCAAAATTGTCTCTTTCTCTCTCTTTGACCACCTCGAGTCACATCACAGAACGTTGACCATCAACAACACAACACAAAACTCATAGTTTCTTTAAAGGAAACATATTTCTTCTCACTTAGCGATCTTATTCTTCAGTTATGAGTATCCAAACTCTAAATCTCGAATCTTTACATGATTGTTCCTCCTCCAATTGCAATAACACCAATGCCAGTTTCATTTCTGGATCCGAAAGCTTCAAAACCAGCAGTAATGGCTCTGAAGACGTAAGGCTCAATAACAATATCAGCTTAAGTTTCTGTAGCAGTAACAGTGTAAGCAGTGAAGCAAATCTCGAAAAGTCTCAATCTTTCGATGCAAACGAGGGTAATTTGAAAAGGGTCTTTGCTCCTTCGAAGCCGCATAAAGGAAACGATCTACGATGGGATGCGATTCAGAGTGTTAAATGTAGTAAAAACGAAGATCTGGGTTTAGGTCATTTTAGGTTGTTGAAGAAGTTAGGATGTGGAGATATTGGGAGTGTGTATTTAGCTGAGCTTAGAGAGATGGGATGTTTCTTCGCCATGAAAGTTATGGATAAAGGAATGTTAATTGGAAGGAAGAAATTGGTTAGGGCACAAACTGAAAGAGAGATTTTGGGTTTGTTAGACCATCCTTTCTTGCCAACTCTTTACTCTCATTTTGAGACTGAGAAGTTTTCTTGTCTTCTTATGGAGTTTTGTAGCGGTGGAGATCTTCATATTCTCCGGCAAAAACAGCCCGGAAAACATTTCTCCGAGCAAGCCGCCAGGTTAATTTGCTTTAGAGTTGTTTAATTTCATGTTTTTGGGTTTTGTTTGAGAGTGAATTCAAACTGAATTAGTGTAATTTGAATCTCAGTGTCTTTCACTATTCTGTGTAGGTGTAGCCGTGTAGCTTTTAGTGGATCCTCTGTTTTGTCTTTTCATGGTAATGATTTGTGTTTTGTCTGAGAGTGAAATCAAATTGGTTGGTTCTTCAATGTAGCTTTAAGAATCTGAAAAACATTGAAACTTTGATCCTCAGCTTTGTCTTTTTCTTGGTAATGTATTGGGTTTTGTGTGAGAGTGAGATCAAATTGGTTTGATTCTTTTCTGTAGCTTCAAGAATCTGAAAAACAATGAAACCTTGATCCTCTGTTTTGTCTTTTTCTTGGCAATGTTTTAGCCTTTTAGGTTTGTGTGAGACTGAAAATCAAATTGATTTCTGTAGCTTTTAAGAATTTGTAGACATTGAAAACTTTGACATTCTAATGGATCCTCTGTTTTGTCTGTTTCTTATGTTCTTGAATTTGCAGGTTTTATGCTTCTGAAGTACTTCTTGCACTAGAGTATCTTCACATGATGGGTGTAGTGTACAGAGATTTGAAGCCAGAGAATGTAATGGTGAGAGAAGATGGTCACATTATGCTATCAGATTTCGATCTTTCGTTGCAGAGTTTCGTGAGTCCTACATTGATACAATCCACTTCACAACCTTCTTGTCATATTACTTCGTACTGTATACAACCTCCTTGCATAGATCCATCCTGTAAATTACCTGTAGTCTGTATCCAACCATCATGCTTCAAGCCACGTTTCCTCAACAATAAACCAAGAAAGGCGAAAAACGAGAAAACTGGTTCAGATTCACTCCCAATGCTAATAGCTGAGCCAACGGATGCTCGGTCTATGTCATTTGTTGGTACTCATGAGTATTTAGCTCCTGAGATCATAAGAGGAGATGGTCATGGAAGTTCTGTTGATTGGTGGACTTTTGGTATATTCCTCTATGAATTGTTAACCGGGAAAACACCATTTAAAGGAAACGGAAACCGTGAAACGCTCTTCAATGTTGTTGGGCAACCGCTAAGGTTTCCCGAAGGGTCGATAAGCTTTGCAGCTAAGGATTTGATTCGAGGTTTGCTTACTAAAGATCCTAAGAAGAGATTAGGATTCAAGAAAGGTGCTACAGAGATAAAGCAACATCCTTTCTTTAATAATGTCAATTGGGCTCTAATCAGAAGCAGAACTCCACCAGAAATACCGAAACGGGTCGATCTTTCGATACTAAATGAAACCCTCAAGTCATCAGTTCAACAGCAAGACAAGCATTCAAAACAATCTGATTCATCATCAGGTCCTTATTTAGATTTTGAGTTCTTCTGATAAAACTGTTTAGTATATGTATTTATCTTCTTTATGAATTGTTTCCCCCTTTAAGGGTTGTTTGGGTTTTTCGCCTCTGTATTAAGCAACAATTTTGGATTTGCGGTTAGGTAATGGTTTGATTAATTTAATGGATCATATCCATTTATGTTCATAAAGGTTCAAACATTGCAGAAAACACAGATTTGGGAAAAGGTTTAGAAAAAAGCAATATGTAATCTTTTTCGGCTTTTGTTGCAGGAATATAAAAAGATCCATTTTTGTGGTGTAATCGAGAAAAGTGAAATAAAAAAGATGAAAACTTTTATCTTGCAGATGATATATGTTAGTCCCACATCAAAATTTTGCTTTTTCTTCCATGTTTTGGCATGCTTTCTTATAAACAAAACAAAAACACTTTTGCATGAAAGATTTTTTTTGTACACAAAACTCGACTTTTTTTAACAGTTATTCTCTGAATATTCTAAAACCTTTTCCCAGAGAATGTAAATTTCTGAAAAGAAAAACTGAAATGAGACAACACGGAAAGAAAATGACATGTATCATCTTTTAACATATAGTCGCTAATGGTGAAAGAAAAAGCTTTTACAATTTTACTTTAGATAGGCCCAAAAATGAAGTAACTCGATGCAAATTTGGATTGAATATTTGAAGAAAATATTATTCACGTTTTACGATTTCAGAAATTTTATATATAAAAAAGGATGTTCAAAGGAATAAACTGGATTGACCGATTGATAACCATCGGAAACAAACTTTTTTCTCGGCGGAAAATATGTTTTATTTACCATTATAATTTACCAAGTCTTGATACAAACAATGCTTTAACTATGATGGCAGAGAGATACAACTTGAAACGAAAACAAGTTAGGATCGATCATGTTATGACAAGATATGTGCAACTACATTGTGGCATTGATTAATAAATGAAAAAGTAGATAAATGAAAATATTTGTTTCATATTTTATTATTTTATATAATCATAAATTATTGTTAGTATTTTTGACTAAATTTATTTTATGTTTTTGCATCTTATTTATTATTATATAACGGTTGTGAGTAAAAATACTTTCTGTCATATGCCATATAACAGTATTTTAAATTATTTATAACATTGCTCAAATAATGATAGTAGATTGATATTAGTAACTAAGATTTGTCTTAATTTATGTTTGTATAATCTAATGTTTAATTTGGTAACAAACATCTATCTGTTGTTAGAGTTATAAACTACTAATATAAGTAAGTACGTAAATAACATAGTCTAATCTTGGGAATATTCCAATGTAATCTTCGTATTCCTTAACAGTGATCAAAGGGAAACAACATATATTTTGGAAGAATTTAAGTCATATCCATCAATTTCTTGTATTTACTGATTAGGGATTAGACAACAAAATCTGGAGATGAGTTTTCGGTCCAAACTCATTCAAACAAATAATTTTCTAACAATCACAATAATCGTTTTATATCGTTTGAGGGCACTTGAAATAGCTAGATTTAAAATTATTTTGTCTTCGGTGTTTGCGACGGATTAGTTAAATAACAAAAATCTACAAAAAAACCAAATTTTTGTTCTCTCCTATAAAATATTATCTAAACTAAAATATATTTATAACTATAGAAATATTTTATGTATGTAAAAAATATGCCAGAGCTCTTAAAATAAATATTTGTAATTAGTTAATTTATGTTTTATTTAAAATTTGAATTATATGTTTTTATTAGAATAATATAGTTCTTGAATTTTCTTATAACATAAACTATATATTATATGTATTTTTGTTAAGTTTTATGTTAATAGCGTTATCAACCAATCAAAAATTTTGTCACAAAAAAACTGTTTCTAACCGCTATGCATCTCCTATAAATTATTTAATAACGCTTGAAATTGTAACTGTTCATTTACATCGGTATTTATTGCGTTTAAACCATATAGAATTTGATTTAAGATATCATATTTTATATTTCAGTATGTAATGTTGTAAAATCTTCTATACTTAGTAATGATATGAATAACTATGTTCATCTTATACTCATTAATTATATACTTCTCGTGTAAATTAGAGTTCAATTAAAAATTTATAATTTAGAAACCCCATATATTTTAATTAAAAACATTGAATATATTGAAATTCAATTATACAACAAAAATCCTTATACTAAAATATGTTTGATTTGAGTTATAATTATAATTATACTTGGTTAAATAACTGATTTACTGGGGGTTTATAAAAAATCCTATGTTTCATTGGATGTCTCTTTTGGTTAATGCAATAAGACGATTAAAAAAAGGGGTATAACTTACATTTTCTTTATTGGAATCTTTCATGGAGAAATTTTGTGACGTTGATCATGATTCCTAGCACTACGATATAAGTTTGCATCAATTTTATTTATTTTATAAGAGATACGGGCCTTTAAATTTCATCATTTATTATGTTTCTCATAGATTGGGTCATGAGTAAGCAATTGCCCGATAACTTTTTTAAAAAGAACCGGATAGTGTGAGTAATAAGGATCCGATAGATAATTTAAGAGATCTGAATGTTTTCTAAAAGATGGGTTAACACTCAACCCGACCGGGTTATGTTAGTATCCGCGTGTCTTGATTTTTTGTTTGCCAATTTGTTCTTATTTCATTTTTTTCTTTCGTCATTAGATTACTTTTTCAATGGCATTTTATATAATACAAGACATGATTCTTGGTTAAAATCTTTTCAAAATTGCTCAAATAATTAATAGTATAGAGATTTCGAAGACCATGACTTGATATCCATGGCCTTGCAGAAACAAACAAACATATTCGCACAAAATTAATACTTTTAAAACTAGCAAAAACTTTAATAAAGTAACTGATAAGAATAATTCATGGATTATGTCATGATTCAATACAAAACTCGATCACGGAGACGATGATCTAGTCAAAAGCATGAAATTTCAAAAGAAGATAGCGGATCGATCGAGGAAAATCAGAATTCAGTATTTTATCAAAAAAGAAAAATCAGAATAACAAAATACATTTTATTCGGACTCGAACACCATCAAAAAGTCACCAAATAATAGATGATAATGTAATTATTCAATACAAATTACATTACGATAATGTAATTATTCAATACAAATTACATTCACAGATTTCAAGAATATGCATGGTCACTGGGATAAATTGGATTGAGGCACATGCATCAGAAACAAAAAAATGTTTATTGGGATAAAGTTAAAGTCTTCAACACTGGCAAATTCCCTAAATAGTCCGTAGATACAAAATTCGGTTGTCGATTTGAAAAAAATGTCATTCATTGCTTACGACTTCTAGTGAAAAGCATAAATGTTGAAAGGTAGAAGAAGAGCATCCGAAACACACACATTATTAAGCTCCTGAACACTGGGAAATTACCTAAATACTCTATACAGAAAATGTCATTAGTCAACACAAAATTCGATCGTTGATAATGTGATCACTGCATATAATCTAGAGTAAAAAATCATGAATGTTGAAAGGAATAAATTGGATTAAGGAATATCAGAAACAAATATGTTTATTCGCATAAAGTCTTGAACACTAGCAAATCCCTAAAATAATCAATGGAAAATGTCATTATATTGTAAATTCGGTCACAAATTCACAGTGAAAGCATAAATATTCAAAAGAACAGATTAGATGAGCAACATCAAAAACAAAATTCATTTATTCGCACCAAACTCAATTCCTAAAACTTGCAAAGTCTCTAGAAAATCATCAATCAAGAACGATAATGATCCATAGAAGCCATATATATAAATCCAGAAACCCTAATTAAGAAAAAGACATAGAAAACTAGAAACCGTAATTTATTCGCACCAAACTCAAGTTTCTTAAACTTGCAAAATCTCTAGAAAAATATCGAGAACGATAATGATCCTCGGAAATCACATAAATCCAAAAACCCTAATTAACAAAAAAACATAAAAACGAGAAGATAATGCGCAGATCGAAACATTCTACCATCATCAGAAGTTAAGATCAATCGAAGAGACTCATCATTCCACCGTCGTCTTCTGATTCCTCTTTCTCCTCTTCCTTCTTCTTAGTCTCAGCCGCTGCAGGCGCAGCGGCTGGAGCAGCGCCACCGCCACCTCCAGATGCAACCGCAACCGCAGGACCACCGGAAGATAGAGCTGACATCTTCTCTCGTCCAACAGCGATAAGCTCAATCACATCATGATCTTAATCAGAGAGAAAAACAGATCTATCTTCTCTTGGTCGATCTCTGCACCAACAGATTCGAAGATCTTCTTCAGATCAGCGACAGATGGATTCTCATTGCCGCCGATATTGGCAAGGAGGTAAGCCGCAACAACCTTCATCGTTCTCTCTCTTTTTTTTCTCTGCAAAAAAAAATCGACTACGATTAGGGTTTTCGTAAAATTTCATTATTTAAGGAGAGATTAGGGGTTTTACATGTACCAAAGAAAAAGTCACGTGGGCTACACGAAACCTTTCCAAATTTGTTAATGGGCCATGGTGTTATAAAAATAATAGCCCATGTAAATTATCAGTCTAATGGGTTAATGATGGACCTCGCACATTTACCTCATTTTATTGATTTCCTTGGTCAAAACATAACATTTTTTCAATCAACTTAGAACATATAAATATCCTTTGAGAGGGCGATTGTGCCGTCTTCCAGTGACTAATCTGTTTTGCTATGGCTTCACATATTTGTCATTGCTTAATATCATCATCGCCGGCAATTTGTTATGGGTCTGTTCGTTGGGTTTCTTTGTTGGTATTGGTTCATTGTTATGGTGGCGGTGTCTCTATCAACCACTCCCGATTCTATTTTGGTGACCATTTATGGCCACGAGACGGTGATCTCGTCACGAACCCGCATACTACCATGGGTGATTGAGTCTAGTGTTTGTCACATGTTTCTTTTTAACATCCGTATTGCTTCTCATCAAGTGATCGGATCTGAGACCACCGACTCTTCAATATGGTGGTTCGCTACTCACAAAAATCAAACTCCGGTGTTTCTCTTTTTTTCATTAACGGAAACAGATGGCTCAAGAGAGAGAGAAAATGTTCTCTACTCTTGACGGTTTCTTCTCTTTCAGCGTCAGTTCCTGGTAACCGTATATATTTTCCTTTGTGGAATTAACTTCCGGCGTCTATGTGGCCAGTCTGCCGGTGTCCCTCCCCAAAACTGCCAATAATTTTCATGGAGATTACTCTGAATTCGTTTTTAAATCCAGACTCAACCATAAGCCGAATTCACACATCTCCACTTATCTTTATTGGATTAATCTTATTCAACATGCCAAACACAAACAATTATATATCAATTTATATTTAATTACATTACATTTACATCAATTAACATATAATTACATTACATTAAAACCAAAAACAATTTTTCATTAATATATTAATTAAATGAATATATTGTTAATTTTTCAACAATCCAAATTTACTAATCTATATTTATATGTATGATAAACCAAATCCGTATATTGAAAATTTGTAATATATAAATCAATATATATATATATATATTATACTATAAATAAAACTTTCATAAAATTTAATACCAAAAAATTCTTTTGTGTTTGGAACAAACACTTACCTAATATTTCATTTAAACTTTTTAATCACAGATTTTATGTTTTAATGACACCTTCTGGATTGCCTCTAGGCTCAGGACCAGGTATTAGAGAGTCTGGACCATCAGCATTGACAGCGGAAGCGTGGACTCTTAAGTTAGCAATGGAGGATGCTCTGAAGTAGTCCAATTGCTTTAGGCTCGCAAACACTAGTTGATCTCTGTAACCTTGAGACTTGTCACAACTATTTACATGGGATCCTTCAAGACATTCTGATGGAGCAAGATATTTTGATAGTTTCAAATATCTCCTAAATATATTTTACTATATTATTTTAATATTTAGAAAATTACCTTTGATTATTTTAGAGTTTTCTAGAATTTTTAGATTTATTATAAATAACTCGTTTTTTTTTTTAATTTGTATTCAATTGTTATTGAATTTGATATTTATTAAAAGAGGTTTTGCAAAACTACCAAGAAAAGTATTTTCAAAATTAGTGGATTTTAAATTTTATCCTTAAAAGCTTCCGCTCTATCATTTGGTATCAGAGTTTTGCAATAACACATCGCAAATTCAGTTTCATCATGCGTTTTGCGATGATGTAGCGCAAGTTCAAATTCGTCATGGGTTTTGCGTGTTCATCACGTTTTTAGCTTTGATTTATTTTGTTTTTCTATTTTATTATTTATTTTGTTATGAATTAGCTCAACTCTAAACCAATAATGGATAAGATTAGTTTAACATGTTTCTTTCTTATAAATAGATGTCGCTAGGGTTATTATAAGACATCTTGAGTTTTATTTAAGTTTTTATAAAAAACCTTTTAGCGTTGAGAAGAGGATTTTCGCCCAAAACTCTAACAAGATCCAAACTCGAATTCAAGCTTCTTCTGGAGATCTTGAGGTCCTTGTTTGTTATATAGTTTTCGCTCTCTATCACATTCGTATTCTACGAAACTAATTCTCATGTATTTCTTTTTATTTTGATTCTAGCTCTGTGCAAACTGCAATGCACATGTAATTGTTAAAAGGGCTTTGTTACCCATGCACATTCCGTTTCTTTCGTTTGTGTAGTGAAAGAAAAATGTTTGACTAACAAAAAAAGGCAGTTCGGTGAAAATACTCAGAGATTTGGTCACTACGAGTTGTTTTTTTTTTTGCTTCGGCTAGAGTAGAAATTAGTTAACGAACATTAGATTGTAACTTCTGAGTTGGGTTTGCTTTGAATTGGCCCATGCTAGTTGGATTTGGCCATCTGGGCGATAACGCAAACATTAAATACAGATTTTGCGCTTGGCTACACCTCAAACACTGCCTTGATGATTTTTACATGGCTATCGCATATAAAAACCAATTTAGGAACATCTGATATAACTAACATCTTTATCATTATCAATTACACCAAATGCAATAGGGTATTGGTGATGATTAGATCATGAGTTGTTGCAAAAACTAACATACCACCATATAGAGTCTTAAGCAAAATTGCATCCACAATTATCATTTTCATCATTGCCCTAAACCCTTCAATACTAGTGTCCAAAGCAAGGAATAAGTATTTGAACCTTTTTCTGCATCCAATTCCTCACTTGTTACTATCTCATGACTGACCTTTACTAACAAGTATAGATAAAAAAAAACAACATCTTGTAGCTTTTTTCAGGACTCCTTCGCACATCATTAACATGTTATTTTTTTCCTCTTAAGACAGTAGAGTAGGAACAATGCAAACCAAGTTTCCTTGAACAATACTCATGATGTTTATAAGATTTGGGGTCTCCAATTGACTTGGATAGTCTTCATACAAAATAGATGCTATTAATCATGGTGTGCATTTCTGTTTACTATTGCTTGTAGTCTTAATAGACCGAGAGTGTGTATGTATCTTTCTATGTGCTCTGACACTGGAAAAATATGATTTCTTAATTTTTGCAACTTGTAAATAGCATTTACAACCTTGTGAAACTTGACGGTATCATAGCTTAAGTTGCTATGTGTCCGATTTAATAGTTTGGACCCCAAAATAGTTCTTATTTGTTGTTTTTGTTAACCAAATCTTGCTGCCCGTACCATCTTCTCATTCTATAACATACCAACTTTTTTCTATAGGACGAGGAAGCTCAACATATTCATGTCTAGCATCCAAACCATTATCCATATAGTTATCCATTGGCTCTTCAATAATCGGCTCATTCTCACAATCTTCATTAAAAACATTTTTATTAACAACATTTTCCATCGACTCTTCAGTAATCAACTCATTTTGTTGTTATATTGTTTCACCCTCTCTCAAAAAAGTAAGGATCCCTACATTTTCTACATCATCAACTCTGCCATTTGAAACTAGCTCCCCATAATTCACACCAAATGAACTTCCTTGCTTCGCTCTTGAAAGTTGCTCCACCTTCTGATTATTTTCCAAATCATTTAATAACTCCACATACAAAACATGTTTTAGTTTTTCTTTATCCAATGACGTTATAAAAACATATACGTCTTCGTCATCTTAAATATATAACTCTCTCCAAGATTTAGATAAATTGTAACTCAATTTCAGTTTCCCCGAGGTTTCATCAATCACAATCTTCCTGCATATCGTATATACTAACACCGAATAAGTTACAAATGACGTCTTAAACGATATACCGTATATAGAATTTCTTGAAATTCAGTCATGCTCTTCTTAATAGTGCCCTCCATAGTCGAAATATACGTTTGCGTGGCTGTTATTCTTCATCGCCTCCTAGAAATAGAATAAAATAAAACATAAATACGAATTACACAAGTTGTCACAATATCTTTCAGTTATAGTATTTGTACCATTTGTACTATTGTATTTGTCATATTATCTTTCTATTATACCATTTCACTCATTTGTATCAGAGTTCCTATTATCTCTCAATTATACAATTTGTCCTATGTATGCATATTTCCTGAACTACGATTCTAATAGGAGATTCTACTTTACCTAAGATTCAACACGATTCAATAGTTATATTCGACAAATTACCAATGCAAATCCCTAATCGTCCCATTAAACATGATTACTAACCAAATATGCATACTCAAACAAACAATTTTCATATCAAATCTCCAAATCCTCTAACAAGAACTAACAAAAATTTATCCAGTTTCAAAACTTTTCTTTGTTTTTTATTTTTATTTTATAAACTTTAAATAGAAAAACAAATTTCATAAAGGACAAAAAAAGAATCACAGTAATATTAAATTTAATGATATGCCAAATGATTATTTTTTAATTTGTGGCATTTTAGCCTTCCGCACAGTTTCTTGTGAGAATTATATTTATTTGTAGATTTATTTTATTTTTACTTTTGATTTCTATAAAAGCAGATCATTTAGATTCAGTTTCCATTTTTTTGCTTGGGCATTTAATTCAGCAAATAACCGGAAAATTAATCGGTGAGGACACGTGTGTGGGTGTGCCACCGTAATGGACAAAGGGTTAAAAAGCCCAATAAAGGCCCGAAAATAGTGTGTCTCAGATACATGTGATGTCTTCCTAACCCTTATTTACACGGTCCAATAAGGATCTGGGTGGTTCTCTCTTGCCCTAATCCTCTCTCTCTCTCTCCTCGCCTGAGATCGGCTCGATTCCTCCGTCTCCACCGCGACGTGGAGCTTTAATTTCTCCATCGCAGGTACTTTTCTGGGAACCCTAACTCTTGATTTAAATTTCGCCTTTTATTCTTGGATCTATTTGGAGATTGTTTGAATTTTTTGGCTTAAGCTCTGTAAAGTTGTTTTGTTCAGATCTACTCATTCTTAATTGATTCGAGACTCATGGCCCAATTTTTAACTATGTCTTGTTCAAAAATTTTGGTCAATTTTGGATATTTAGAACTTACTTTCTTTTTTTTTGGAAAAAGGCCGACCCTTAGTTTATAAATTCTGCGTTGACCTATATTATAAAATCTGGGCTCGAGTTCTTTAATTTGCAGCCCATTTGATTGTCAGGTATATTAAAAAATCTGGGCTTGCGTAGGAAGAAGATGGAAACAGCTATGGAAGTATACAAAGAAACAGAAGTGAGATCAGGAGAAGAAACACAACCCATCAAGCGACGTAAGAAGAAGTCAAAAGTGTGGGAACATTTCACAATTGAAACTGTTGAACCAAATTGCAGAAGAGCTTTTTGCAAAGGATGTAATCAAAGCTTTGCTTACAGCAATGGTGCTAAAGTGGCTGGTACTAGTCATCTTAAGCGTCACATTGCTAAAGGAACATGTCCTGCACTTCCCCATCAAGCTCCTGACAATGACAACAACCAACTTATGACTCCTTACACTCCCAAGACTGATACTCCGAGAAGGCGTTACCGGACTCAGAACAACACTCCTTTTGTTTCCTTTAATCAGGATAAGTGTCGCCAGGAGATTGCAAAGATGATAATTATGCATGACTATCCTCTTCACATGGTTGAGCATCCATGGTTCATCTCTTTTGTCCAGAGTCTTCAGCCTCATTTTGATGCTGTCACCTTCAATAATGTTCAAGGAGATTGTGTGGCCACTTATCTTGTGGAAAAGCAGAATGTTTTCAAGTCTTTAGAAGAGATTCCCGGACGCTTTTGTCTAACCCTCGACTTCTGGACTTCTAAGCTAACTTTTGGGTATGTGTTTATAACTGCTCACTTCATTGATAGTGATTGGAAGATACAGAAGAAGCTTTTCAATGTTTTGATGGAACCTTATCCCGAATCTGATGAAGCTTTGAGTCTTGCTGTTACAAACTGTGTTTCTGAATGGGGTCTGGAGGGAAAGTTGTTTTCCGTTACTTTTAACCATCCGGCGAGTAACTCCGCTGTTGAAAATATCAGACCTCTGCTCTGTATCAAGAACCCCGGGATTCTAGATGGTCAGTTGGTAATAGGGAATTGCGTTGCCCGAACATTTAGTAGCCTTGCTAAAGATGTGTTAGAGAAAGGAAAAGATGTGACCAAGAAAATCAGGGACAGTGTGAAGCATGTGAAAACCTCAGAGTCCCATGAGGAGAGGTTTGTTGAGCTCAAGGAACAGCTTCAAGTTCCGAGTGATAAGGTACTTTCTCTTGATGATTATACACAATGGAACACGACATATAAGATGCTTGTGGCTGCTTCAGAATTAAAGGAAGTGTTCTCTTGCTTAGACACTGCTGATCCTGACTACAAGCAACCTCCTTCAGCTGAGGATTGGAGGCATGTGGAGACACTTTGTACATTCCTGAAGCCTCTTTTCGAAGCAGTCTCGACTCTTGAGTCTTTTGAAAACCACCCTTCTGCTGTTACGTTCTTTCATGAAGTGTGGAAGACGCAGTCAGATCTTTCTCGTGCGATAGCTGGAGAGGATCCTTATGTTGCAGGTATTGCTAAAACCATGAAAGAGAAGGTTGACAAGTACTGGAGAGACTGTAGCTTGGTTTTGGCAATGGCAGTGGTGATGGATCCTCGGTTCAAGATGAAGCTCGTAGAGTTCAGTTTCTCAAAGATATTCGGAGAAGACGCTGGGAAGAACATCAAGACTGTTGATGATGGGATCCACGAGCTATTCAGCGAATACATGGCGCTAAAACCGACATCCGAAGGGGAGAAAGCGGATGGATTGTCGGATTTTGACATGTACATAATGGAGACGATGGGGAAGAATCTGAAAACAGAGCTGGATCAGTACCTTGATGAAGCGTTGCTACCTCGGGTTCAGGAGTTTGATGTTCTTGACTGGTGGAAACAGAACAAGCTCAAGTATCCGACATTGTCGAAGATGGCTAGAGACATCCTGTCGATCCAGGTCTCAGCTGCAGCCTTAGACTATGTCTTTGATATGGAACCGAGGGAGATGGACGAGTACAAGACGTCACTGAGGCCTGAGACTGTGGAGGCTCTGATATGTGCAAAGGAATGGCTTCTTGAGAGTGATGCTTCTTCTTCGTCTTCTTCTGCAGCTGCGCAAATGTCAAATGTTATCATCAAAACTGAAGCGTAGGTGGAAGAACTTTGCTTTTCATGATCGTTTAATTGTTGTTGTTTTCTACAAGTTTATTATGTCTGTTATAGTTAGTCTTAAACCCATCCTGTGATTTGCAATTTCTACCAATTTGTATCAGACTTCTCCAAATTCTTGTTAACAATTTCTTCCGTGTGATTTGTGGTTCTTAATTTTGCATTGCTTTTACATATCGTGAATTTGGTATATTTACTTTGTACAGGTGATCAAAGACTCAAGGCTTATATATGGAGGTTTCAGTAGTGGTAAGCGAGTATGATGAAGAATCGATTTTAATGGGTGAAGGGTGAATGAACGAATATGTAAACTTAAATCCACGTTCTTAATGGTTATATATATAAAAAATTCATGTTCTTTACACTTATTTTTAAAATATTTTTTTGTAAATTATTAATTTTATTTAATACTACATCGTAATTCATATGATTTAAGTTGAAACTCTTTATATTTCTTTGATATGTTTCACCATAATTTTGACATATCAAAATTATAATTAACAATAATTAACAAGAATAAGTCATGTGTTAATTAGTCAATGTAATTTTGATACGTGTCCGTCGATCAAATTTTGACATATATCAGTTAATCAATTAAATTTTGACGTTTTTAAAAATAATTTAAATAAATAAAAATAATGATGAACTTTTAGTTTATTATTTTTTAAAAATATTAATAAAATTAGAAAATATTACAGACGAAAATATAATGATATCTTTTCCTATAAAGGAAAATTTATTAAGAAAAGGAAGAATTTTGTTTTTGTAAATTACGAAACAATAATGGTTAGTACTTAGTACAAAATGCTAATTCTTAACAGAAAAAGATAATTTTTTAAAGTCAGAAATAACTTATATAAGATTGATATATTTCAAAGAATTGTTAATAAGAAATTTTAAAAATAATTACAAAATTAAGTATACATATTATTTTCTGAAAATAGAAAATTTAATAAAAAAAAAAAGAAAACGAAAAAATATTGTTTTCCTACTACAATAGGTCAATTGTATTATATTAAAGTCTATATTTTGATTACCATGATTATACAAGTCGAATGTTTTTATATAAACTCTTTTCCTCCAATTTGGATAATCAATTTTAGATTTTCTTTCTAATTTAAATTTTGGATGGGAAAAGCCCATATCAGTTAAGACATACTCACATAAACTCACATAAATAAATAATTCAGTGTAATAAGTTATCCTAACTTCAACAAGACTATAGGACTACATCTTTGTTATCATTCTATTATGCTTAAACTTGTCTTTCTTAAAACATATAATCATTTTTAGTTTTGTGAGATTTTTAAGATTTATTTTCAACCTAATTTTTTATTTTCTTTAAAGCATGATTATCATCAAAGAAACAATGGATGAGGATTTTCGAAATAATGACCAACATACATATCATAAAGAGTTTTTGTTGGTAAAGTTTATAAAAAAAAGAACCATAAAATAAAAAAATAAAAAATTCTTAGTAAAAAAAGTTTTTTAATAAAAATGAAAAAGTAATAACACATTGTCAAATCGTCAAAAGCAAAAGATTATAAATTTTCACCTCTACATAAGCATAAGTAACATTGTTCTCTCTCAACTTCAAACTCAAAATCTAATCCTAATAAGAATAAGAAAACCAATTTGATCAAAATCTGTTTTAAAAACCTAGATATGTGAGTAGTTAAAATTAATTCAAATTAAACAGGAGAAGGGACAATTAGATATATAGATACATATCACATCATTTACTTAGAAACTGATTAAAAAATCGGAGACCGAAAACCAATCTTATTTTATATTTTTAAGAATAATTTTATTTTGTTTTTTATTTGTTGATTTTTTGTTTTTATTTTACGGATTATTGAATATTTTTTATGAATTCGCATATATGCTGGTCGTTGTCTAGTTAAAACATATTCTTTACACTTATTTGTTGTATATTCTAGGGAAAAAGAAAAAACAAACCCTCACGCTTGTGAAAATTGTCTAGTAGCTAACAGGTGAACAGAATAAATGAAAATGAATCTTTATAAAATTAATGAAAAATAAAGAATCGGTGTGAATGCAGAAATCGATTTTAATGGTTTCTGTAGAAAAGAATCGAAGAATGAATTGTTTTAGTCCACATAGTCGAATTAATATAAGTATTAAGAATTAAATCGAATTTCCTTAAATTTGTAAAAGTTTCTTAAACATTTCCAAACCAAACTAAACTGAATGTAGTATTGACATGTAAACAAAAATCATTAGTTACGCTTCTCAAATAATATAAAAGGGATGTGATCGATCATTATATTCTTGAAAGCTACTCCGGCGAACAGTGGTTCATCGCAGGCAGTCACAGAGTCCTCGTCGTTTACAGTCGGAGCTGAGCCAGAGGTGGTAGCTCCAGCCTCTAATAACGAAAATTCATCCCCTCATCGACTGGATCTGGTCAGGCGGTGGTGCTAGAAGTTCAATCTCATCCAGTTTCAGCTGGTGGTGTTCCAGATTTGAAAAAAAGCTGACCTTGTTCTAGGATCAAACAACAGTGAGCCTGTTATTCAGCCATTGAATCCAGATAACATTACATCTTTCTATTGAGGGTGGTTCGTCAAACCCTGTTGAAAAGGATACAATCTTGCCGGTTGGTGCAGAGCAGGACTTAGAGGGTCCTGTCATTCCCACTAAGGCTCAAGCCGAGGACTTAGAGGGTCCCGTGGTTTCTCACTCTGATGGTGTAGTGTCGCAGAGTGCTCTAGTTGGAGTAGGAGAGGCTGGAAACTCGGCGCCTACAACTCAGAAGAGAACCTGTGCGAGCATGGTGAGACCGTCGTTACCAATGGAGAAGATTGAGACCCCATCAATTCATGCTAAAGGGGTTCGTTTCATCTTTATCCCATATGAGAACTTAGCAGCCACAAAAGAGGAGTTCAAGGATTATGTGTATGCACAGTTCCATGCACTGCCGTGTCTAACCTAATAGAGGCTTAAGGCTAATTCTAAAATTATATAATTTTTATTTTGTTTAGATGAGTTTTTATTTATAATTTCTTTTACTTATTTTTAATATTAGTATAGATTTTTTTTCTAAACATCACAAAATTTATATTGTAATTATGTTTTTCAAATAAGAATACAACTATGTAATGTTCTTCTATTATGTAATGTCATTTATTTTACATATATAGTTTAAGAAAATAAAAAAATATGGTTTTTAACATTAGAACAAAAATTAAAGGCCTAAGACCATTGCCTTTTTCAATACAAGCAAGACACGGCTCTGGTTCCATGGCCCTTCTCCAGTGCATTGCCTCCGTCACCCTGAGACTGAGCGCAAGGATAATTTTGAGGTTGCTAAGGTTCGTTAATTTGCTGGAGAACCTACCAACAAAACCTGTCTCTGGGCTAAGTGATGGGATAGAATTTCCCATTGATGTTAACTTTTCTTGGCTGCCACCAAAATGCAGCGCATGTCAAGACTAAGGGCCTCCCTTTCTCCTGGTGGAACCATCGTGAAGAAAATCCGGTGGCAAAGAAGATTGATCACGCATTGGTAAATGAATTTTGGAGTCAAAGGTTTTCTGATTCTTATGCTGAGTTCTTGGACTCAAAACAATCAGATCATGCCCCGTGTCTATTTCGACTTCCCTCTCTACACCGTTCAGCCATCAAACCCTTTATGTTCTTTCATCATATTGTTGATCATCCACAATCTGCAGAAGTTGTTGGGAATGCTTGGTCTGCAAGTAGTATACAAGTAAATAGACAGTTTAAGCTTGCCAGAGCGCTTAAGTTACTGAAACCTACCCTACGAAATCTGAACAGGTCCCATTACAGTGGTATTACTAATAGGGTAAAGGAGCAAGCTGAAAAAGTGGCCAATCTGTAGCAGATGCTTTTAACCAGACCAACTCAAGTGGTGGTAGTTGAATTCTTTCACACAGGCAGGATGCTCAAGGACTTTAATAACACCACTATTGTGTTGATCCCAAAGACAGGTGCAGCATGCGCAGTTGGAGAATATCTTCCTATAAGCTGCTGCAATCTGGTTTATATGATTACATCCAAGGTGATAGCAAATAGGCTGAAACCTCTACTTCAACATTGCATATCTCCAAATCAGTCAGCATTCCTCAAGGGCTGTGGCTTGGGGGAAAATGTGTTGTTAGCCTCGGAACTGATCAGGAAATATCAACATGCCCAAAGAGCTCAATGCTGAAAGTCGACCTACGCAAAGCAGTTGATATTGTCTCATGGGATTTTGTCCTTAAGGTGTTGGAAGCTCAAAACTTTTCCTCTATTTTCAGTACTTGGATTAAAGAATGTATCTCAATCCCAAGGTTCTTAGTCTCTATTAATGGTGAGCTTGCTGGATATTTTGAGGGTTGTAAAGGAATAAGGAAAGGTGATTCAATCTCCCCATATCTCTTCATCATGATTATGGAAGTGGACTGGAGTGGTTTGGTTCAAAGAGAATGTACCACGGTGTGCTTTCAATCTTTGGCTGGTCTTCTTGGGACGATTACCTACCAGGGACAGATAGAGAAATGCCTTTGGAATACCATCAAATCTCTTCACGCTTACTTTGAGCACCAACCAGAGGAAGACCAGCCTCTGCCTCACCGGTAATCATGAAGCTCCTCCTACAAGTGTCTACATATTTGGTGTGGAAAGAGAGGAATACGCGTATCTTCACCAATGTAGCTTCTTCAACCGCCACAATCCGAGCTTGCGTGGTGAGACCAACTACTCTCCTTTCCGGCAGAGGATTTTAGATCTCTTTCTCTCCTTCAATTTTATTTTGGTTGTATTTTTTCTCCTTTCTAGTATTTTTCTGTCTTCTTTCTGTTCCAATGTATGGGTAATTTAGTATGTAACTTGTTTCTAGTATTAATAAAGATTAACATTAAAATAAATAAAAAATAAAAAGTACGTATGGATTCTCCCTCTAATCTAAAAATTCCATACCTATTCAAGATTCTCTCTTACTGTTCCCTTTGAGCTCAGTGATGGTGGGGACTCCGGTTGAGGAGAAAGTCTTATCCGATCAACGAAAAGAAAACATAGAAACCGCCAAAAGAAATAATGAAAAGTCGTGATGTGATATGATCCGAAGAATATTTAAAATATCAAATATACACCGCTGCATATATGGAAGTAGTTGTGGGGACGCATTGGTGATTTGCCTATGTATCGACGATTGTCATTGTAACCATAATTTCAAAGTTTAATTTGAGTTTGTAACCTTGTTTCTATACTTATAAATCATAATTACCCGAAATATCCGACTCCATTAATGAATTTGACCCTTATTTAGTCTAGTGAGAATTAGGTAGTTGATTAAAATACCTAAATTACATATATTATACGTGTTACCAGTATTACCCGATCTGTTTTTATGTAAACTTCGAGTTGTTATTTTAGTATTGTAATTATTTTTATATGTTATGTATTCGGTAATATCCAACTTTTTATGTATTATATATAAATATATATAATGACAAATTATGCAATTGTTTAGAATACACTTTTTTGTAATTGTATTTAGTAACATGATATTATTTTGTAACTAAAACACTAAATAATGTTAATAATAACAACATTATATATATATATATATATATATTCTAGATTATGATCTGCGTATACGCGGGTTATAGAAATATATCAAATTTTATTGGATTAGTATTTTGGATTCTGATTAACAACCTGCAAACTTGTTTGTCAATACCCATTAGTAACTCTTTGTAAAATCAGATTTTATTCCTACACACTTAATTTTACTATACAACATAACTAAATCTTCAATCATAATAAAATCTGACTCTAACCTCAAATTTTTTATATCAAAATAATACGCATCATTTCAAACAAATATACACATATAGTTAATATTATACAGATAATTAAAAACAAAATGAAAAAACACTATAAGTAGAAAAAAAACAGGAAAATTAGAAAGCTAACATTGTTTTGAAATGTATGTTTTTGACATATCGTAATCTCATAAGTAGTAATGTTACTGTATGTTACATTAATACTAAGTGCATCCAACTTTATTTAGTAAAGTATAAATATAAATATACTAATCTTCTCATCAAGTAATACAAAATTTATTCCCATTAACTCATTATTATTTTTTAGTTACGAATAAAAGTTACTACAAAACAAACATTAATCATGTTTTCTGTCCAATAAAGTCCTATAATTATTATTTTAAATCATGCTGAAAAACACTAAAAATATAAAGAAAATCATTATAAGCAATTAAACAGTTATGACTTGATCTAGTTTTATATATACTAAACAATATACCGACTCTCAGAAAATAATAATTAATATGGAAAATGTAAAATGTAAAATAAAGTAAGAATATCATGGAATTTTTGGAGAAAATTTTAAAACAAAAACTAAATAATAATAATAATAAAATAAGAGTATGAGACTCAATTCGTCATTGTTTTTGGTAAAATAAAATAGGGTAAGTAAATAGTTGAAAACACAGTTATTAATTTTTATGAAGCTTTCAAAAAAATATATATAAAAAACCAAATAATATAAGAAATATGAGATAAAAATTTAATATTTGACACGTATTAAAATGATCAATCCTATTTTTTTGTTGTTTTCTGTTTTCCTATTCCTTTAACCAAACTTATTATATTATAAACATACATATGTTGTTTTTCCTATTTGTAACATAATTTCTTTATCCATATGTATTATAAGAAATAAATAGAAATTAGCATTTCAGAAAATTAAATTATTTTTACACGTGTTGACATCTAACTAATTAACTGACACATGTTTCAATCCTGTTAATTATAATTTTGACAAGTCGACTTCTGGTGAGATAATATATTACATTGAGTTAGAAAAAATATGTTGAAAATGCTAAACTGATAAGCAAAATTTAATTAAATATAATTTATAATAATATATATAGTATTATGTAAAATATTTTCTTAAAAAAATTAAAATTCTTAATATTTTTCTTAAACAAATTAAAATTCTTAATAATTTTTCTAACTAAATTAAACTTCTTAACATTTTTTAGAAAAAAATTAAAATTTTTAATAAGCATGGTTTAGGTAAAATTTTTATAAAATAGGATAGAGGGAATAGTTATTTTTAAATAGAATATACCTAAAACACATCTAATTTTGTGTGTATTATGGGAATATGAGCTTAATGAAATTGGCGGTGGCTCTTTCCTCATTTTCCTTGTATTTATTTGCTTAATCTTGCTTCGAAGCTCCTTCTTGTATCCGCTGGATCTTCCCTTCGAAACTCGTTTTGGTCTTAATCCTAATCCTAGTTTCCTTCCTCATTTTCCTTGTATTTATTTGCTTTGGTTTTTTCCTTTTCCCCGGCAATATTTTGGTCCATTTCCATCGTGTATTATTGTTCTGATCCCCTTTCCGGGCTGTTTTTAATATTAATATCTTGGTTTAAGAGAAAAAAAAATTGGTGGTAGGTAGTAGAAGGAAAAAAGGGTGGCGAAGAAATACTTGAGGAGATGGACGACAAGGGGATTCAAAATATTTGAGGAGAGATAATGTTTGTTTTTGTTTTTTTCCTCTAATTATTTTGAATTTAATTATTTGATTGCATATTAATTATTTTTTTAAAAAAATTTCATATCAAAATTCATAATTTTTTATACTCTATAAATAGACACTAGTTTCATTTGATTTGGACACATAATTTTTTATTTATTTTATCAAATGGATCCCACTACTAACCTTTTTCACACCTAAAATTCTACTAATTACTCTTTCAACTATCTAAATTCCAACGATTACCAATTTCAAAATCAATCTTCCAACCAACCCTACATCAGACTAAAATGTTTTTTTTTTAAATTGTAATATAAAATTTTTATGCTTTGTATGTATAATATTATAATAATTATGAATGTTTTAATAAAAATTAACTGTATTTTAATAAAATTATATGTTTTAATAAAAATATGGGGTATGGTGTTGAATTTTATTAAACAATTCATAAATACTTTATTGAAAACATGGAACTACAATTTGAGCCAAACAAAAACACAACTGTGAGCTCCTTTCCTCCTTGACAAAGCAAACCATGAAAATCTTGTAGAAAATACTTACAAGATTCCGTCGTTAAAGATCAACATTAAATATTTCTGCTATGTCTGTAATGGCACCAATTCTTTTCTCCTTTACGCATATAATAAAATAAAAATGATTGATTAAGAAACTTTATGGTAAAGGTACTTAGCCGTTTAGTCAAAATAATACACCACAACATAGCACATACATGTAATGGTCCCAAGTTATAGCATTAATGTAATGGGCCCAAGTGATGCATTGATGTATTGGTACATTTTGACAGTTAGAAAATCTAAAGGACGCAAATGTCCCTAAATATGTGCCAAAGTCAAAATAGGGCCTTTATAAATATATGTACCTAAATATGTCATACCTAAACAAAGGTTTTATTAAAACAGAGAAAAAACAAACCTGCACTCTCCTATACTGTCGTCCCCAAACTTTTATCAAACATGAATTTTCTGTTCATTCTTTTCGTACTCAAAGCCTTTGCCTTTATTCCCGGAGCGAGTCATTCAACACCACCAAATCAGAGCAACACGACTCCACTATTTCCTGTGAGGGATGCCCAGTTGCTGGGCCACTCTTAAGTTACCCAATCAGAGCAATCAGACTCTGTCTCCGGCTCACCCAGCACAGCTAGAACAACAGAGTAACCTGCTTCCTCCACCAGATCAGAGCAACCCGATTCCTCCCTTTCCGGTGAGGGTTCCTCTGTCTCCAGATCACAAAATCCAACCAGAACGACAACGTAACCCGACTCCTCTGTCTCCGTCTCGGTATCCGAATTACTCACCTCCACCGGGTCAGAGCAACCCGACTCCTCCATTTCCGGTGAGGGTTCCTCTGTCTCCAGATCACGAAATCCAACCAGAACGACAACGTAACTCAAGTCTTTTGTCTCGGTCACCAACTCACCCATATCCCGTGAGTCAAAGCGACACGATTCCATTGACTCCAGTACTCTATCAGAGAACTTCTCAATCGTCTCTTCCTATTAGGGTTCCATGGGATCCTCAGTTGCTGGGCCCCTCAACTTTACCCAATCAGAGCAATGAGACTCCGTCTCCAGCACCAGCCCAGCTAGAACAACAGAGTCACCTGCTTCCTCCACTGGGTCAGAGCAACCCGATTCCTCCATTTCCGGTGAGGGTTCCTCTGCCTCCAGATCACGAAATCCAACCAGAACAACAATATAACCCGAGTCCTTTGTCTCGGTCTCCGGCTCACCCATCTCCTCTGAGTCAGAGCAAGACGATTCCACTGATTCCAGTACTGTATCAAAGAACTTCTCAACCGTCTCTTCCTATTAGGGTTCCTTGGTATCTCCAGTTTGTGCCAATCGAACCTCCACCACATGGTCCACTTCCACATGAATTCCACAGAATGGACAATCTAAGCTTATGCGTCCTAAACTATTTCTTTGCTAGCGGATTTAGCTACACTTCATCGTGGTCTCAATGCCCAAACCTCAGTACCAGCATACATATCCAATGCTTCCTCAACCAGGTGGCATTTTCTCTCTTCCTCTTGGCCAACGCTGTTTTCCCCCGAACATACCCAGTTCTGGCTTTCGTTATATATCGTTTCTCATTCTTACTCATTGTTATCTCAGCTTACTTAGCTTCTATGCCCATGTTTCCTCCCTATTTTGCTATCATTATGTTCCTAATTGTAGTTATTATCTATATATTTGTTCGTTATAGAGGATGACACCTACTTGATGTTACCCTAATTGTACAAAAATATTGTAATGTTGTTTCTTCTTCTATTTCTTTATTTGGCTGAATAATACGGTTTGACTTGCAACACGTGCTACAAAGTATATCACACACACAAACAAAAAAAGACGGGAGTAATATAAGAGCTCATCAGAGGAGGAGTTCTAAAAATTTATAATGACAAAACAATATATATATATATATATATATATATATATTAGAAGGGTTCTTAAAAGAGGAAATAGGAGTTCTAGGACCATCTCCAATGGTTAAGAAACTCAAATGAGTTTCTTACAAATATTATAACAATGTTTTTAATGAAATATAATTGTATGATTTAATTTTAAATTTTAAAAGAAAATATAACCAATCATATCAAAACAAGTGTAATATGGGGTTCTTATGGAGTTTCTAAAGTTTATTGTTTAAGAAACTCTTCTTATTCTCTCTCTTCATTTAATCGTAAGAACCCTTCTAAGAAACCCATTAAGAGCAAATATTGGAGGTGCTCTAAAAGTTCTCATTTGAGAACCTCTCTCTCTATTTTAAGAACCTCTTTTCAATATTTTTACTTTTTTGTAGTTTAAGAACCCATTCTCTATAACCTCCAATGGATGTGGTCTAAACCACCTTGTTTGACTAGCCTCGCAAGTCTATTATAAGAACTTATCCTCGAGAAATAGTTACAAAATATGATCTTTATAGTACTTCATTTGTTTTTATCCATATACAAAAACGTGGTCTTAGTGGCCGGTTACTCGCCGGATAAACTCTTGATGGTGGGAAACTGCCGCGATTTCACCTTTCTCGGCCAACTAATGGGAAACGTCATAAAAATTCGTTTTTGAGTTTGAAGTATGAGTTTTTGTTATAAATCTAAGATATTATGGTAGAAATTACAAGAATAATAAATTTAAATTGAAGAAAAGGTGAAAACAGAACAACGGCGGAATTAGGTTCTTGAGATCGCAGATCTACGGAAGATGATAAGGGTGTTTTCATCATTTTCTATTTTTTAAAAATAAAATAAATAAAATGGAGCAAAAATGCATCAAAAATGGTCAATTTGGGATTAGAGGGTAAATCTAGCATGTGAGAAACCACTGGAGCATAAGATTGAAATGCCACAAATTGAAAAAAATATAATCTAGCATACTACTGAATAATCTGAATGTCATTTTGTATGTGTGATTCTTTTTTTGTCTTTAAAAAAATTTGTTTCTCTATTTAATTTTTATAAAACAAAATTGCTCGTCGGCTCGTCCGTCCTCTCGTCTTTGTCGCCTTCCCAAACCAGAGCTCGTCAGCTCGCCGTCCATCTTGACGGTCGTCGTCCTTTCTCTAGACATTGCTGGAACAGAGTGAGTTTTTGTTAGAGGATTTGAGGATTTCATAAATTTGCAGATTTTATACGAAAATTGCTTATTTGGATATGCACATTTGGTTAGTAATCATGTTTATAAAGACGATTACGTATTTGCATTGGTAATTTGTCGAATGTATATGTTGAATCGTATTGAATCTTAGGTAAACTAAAATCTCCGATTAGAATCGTAGTTCAGAAAATCTGCAGACATAGGACAAATGATACAAATGATATAATTGAGAAATAATAGGACAATTGGTTCAAATGGTATAACTGAGAGATAATAGGAAAACTGGTACAAATGAGACCAATGGTATATTATCGAGAGATAATATGACAAATAATACAAATGGAACAAATTGTACAAATAGTATAATTGAGAGATACTGTGACAACTTGTGTAATTCGTAATTGTGTTTTATTTTATTCTATTTCCAGGAGGCGATGAAGAATAATAGGCACACAAACGTACATTTCGTCTATGCAAGGTACTATTCAGAAGAGCATAACTGAATTTTAAGAAATTTAATATACGGTATATTGTTTCAGACCTCATCTTTGGAGGAGATAACTTATTCGGTGTTAGAGTATAAGATCTGCATAAAGATTGCGATTAATGAAACCTCAGAGAAGCTGAAATTGAATTACAATCTATCTAAATCTTGGAGAGAGTCATGTATTGTAGATGACGATGCCACATATGTTTTTATAATGTCATTGGATAAAGAGGGATTTATACATGTTTTGTATGTGGAGTTATTCAATGATTTGGAAAATAATCAGAAGCTGAAGCAACTTTTAAGTTCATTTGATGTAAATTATGGGGAGCTAGTTTCAAATAACAGAGTTGATGATGTATAAAATGCATGAATCCTTATAAATACTTAAAAATATGGCAAAAACAAGAGGTTGATTTTACGAAAGTGGAACTATAATCACTCATATTGATCATCAAAATGTAAAAATCCTTCACTAAAGACCACCATCAGGAAACTGGTAAAATGATGACAATGTCAAAAAGTCCCATGGATCATATATGTTACCTTCTAATGTTGAAGGCAGTGAATGGGATATGGGTTTTTCAAAAGAAGCTCAGCAGTTATTTGTATACCATCCTCTTAATGTCAAGAGAGAGCAATATTATCTCAAAAAGTACCAAACATATAAAATTTATCCATCTCATCCAAGACCACGTATCATGATGTGATTCTCTTTATCATCCATCACGTTATCAAATTACTAGCTCAACAATACATATTATGAAAAAGACAAAACTCGAGAGAGAGGAACATGACTAACTCATGTAAAAGCAATGCAAAATTAAGAACCACAAATCACAAGGTAGAAATTGTTAACAAGAATTTGGAGAAGTCTGATACAAATTGGTAGAAATTGCAAATCACAGGATGTGTTTAAGACTAACTACAAAAGACATATATAAACTTGTAGAAAACAACAACAATTAAACGATCATGAAAAGCAAAGTTCTTCCACCTACGCTTCAGTTTTGATGATAACATTTGACATTTGCGCAGCTGCAGAAGAAGACGAAGAAGAAGCATCACTCTCAAGAAGCCATTCCTTTGCACATATCAGAGCCTCCACAGTCTCAGGCCTCAGTGACGTCTTGTACTCATCCATCTCCCTCGGTTCCATATCAAAGACATAGTCTAAGGCTGCAGCTGAGACCTGGATCGAGAGGATGTCTCTAGCCATCTTCGACAATATCGGATACTTGAGCTTGTTCTGTTTCCACCAGTCAAGAACATCAAACTCCTGAACACGAGGTAGCAACGCTTCATCAAGGTACTGATCCAGCTCTGTTTTCAGATTCTTCCCCATTGTCTCCATTATGTACATGTCAAAATCCGACAATCCATCCGCTTTCTCCCCCTCAGATGTCGGTTTTAGCGCCATGTATTCGCTGAATAGCTCGTGGATCCCATCATCAACAGTCTTGATGTTCTTCCCAGCGTCTTCTCCGAATATCTTTGAGAAACTGAACTCTACGAGTTTCATCTTGAACCGAGGATCCATCACCACTGCCATTGCCAAAACCAAGCTACAGTCTCTCCAGTACTTGTCAACCTTCTCTTTCATCGTTTTAGCAATACCTGCAACATAAGGATCCTCTCCAGCTATCGCACGAGACAGATCTGACTGCGTCTTCCACACTTCATGAAAGAACGTAACAGCAGAAGGGTGGTTTTCAGAAGACTCAAGAGTCGAGACTGCTTCGAAAAGAGGCTTCAGGAATGTGCAAAGTGTCTCCACATGCCTCCAATCCTCAGCTGAAGGAGGTTGCTTGTAGTCAGGATCAGCAGTGTCTAAGCAAGAGAACACTTCCTTTAATTCTGAAGCAGCCACAAGCATCTTATATGTCGTGTTCCATTGTGTATAATCATCAAGAGAAAGTACCGTATCACTCGGAACTTGAAGCTGTTCCTTGAGCTCAACAAACCTCTCCTCATGGGACTCAGAGGTTTTCACATGCTTCACACTGTCCCTGATTTTCTTGGTCACATCTTTTCCTTTCTCTAACACATCTTTAGCAAGGCTACTAAATGTTCGGGCAACGCAAATCCCTATTACCAACTGACCATCTAGAATCCCGGGGTTCTTGATACAGAGCAGAGGTCTGATATTTTCAATGGCGGAGTTACTCGCCAGATGGTTAAAAGTAACGGAAAACAACTTCCCCTCCAGACACCATTCAGAAACACAGTTTGTAACAGCAAGACTCAAAGCTTCATCAGATTCGGGATAGGGTTCCATCAAAACATTGAGAAGTTTCTTCTGTATCTTCCAATCACTATCAATGAAGTGAGCAGTTATAAACACATACCCAAAAGTTAGCTTAGAAGTCCAGAAGTCCAGGGTTAGACAAAAGCGTCCGGGAATCTCTTCTAAAGACTTGAAAACATTCTGCTTTTCCACAAGATAAGTGGCCACACAATCTCCTTGAACATTATTGAAGGTGACAGCATCAAAATGAGGCTGAAGACTCTGGACAAAAGAGATGAACCATGGATGCTCAACCATGTGAAGAGTATAGTCATGCATAATTATCATCTTTGCAATCTCCTGGCGACACTTGTCCTGATTAAACGCAACAAAAGGAGAATTGTTCTGAGTCCGGTAACGCCTTCTCGGAGTATCAGTCTTGGGAGTGTAAGGAGTCAGCAGTTGGTTGTTGTCATTGTCAGGAGTTTGATGGGGAAGTGCAGGACATGTTCCTTTAGCAATGTGACGCTTAAGATGACTAGTACCAGCCACTTTAGCACCATTGCTATAAGCAAAGCTTTGATTACATCCTTTGCAGAAAGCTCTTCTGCAATTTGGTTCAACAGTTTCAATTGTGAAATGTTCCCACACTTTTGACTTCTTCTTACGTCGCTTGATGGGTTGTGTTTCTTCTCCTGATCTCACTTCTGTTTCTTTGTATACTTCCATAGCTGTTTCCATCTTCTTCCTACGCAAGCCCAGATTTTTAATATACCTGACAATCAAATGGGCTGCAAATTAAAGAACTCGAGCCCAGATTTTATAATACAGGTCAACGCAGAATTTTTAAACTAAGGGTCGGCCTTTTTCCAAAAAAAAAGAAAGTAAGTTCTAAATATCCAAAATTGACCCAAAATTTTTGAACAAGACATAGTTAAAAATTGGGCCATGAGTCTCGAATCAATTAAGAATGAGCAGATCTAAACAAAACAACTTTACAGAGCTTAAGCCAACAAATTCAAACAATCTCCAAATAGATCCAAGGAAAAAAGGCGAAATTTAAATCAAGAGTTAGGGTTCCCAGAAAAGTACCTGCGATGGAGAAATTAAAGCCCTACGTCGCGGTGGAGACGGAGGAATCGAGCCGATCTCAGGCGAGGAGAGAGAGAGAGAGGATTGGGGCAAGAGAGAACCACCCAGATCCTTATTGGACCGTGTAAATAAGGGTTAGGAAGACATCACATGTATCTGAGACACACTATTTTCGGGCCTTTATTGGGCTTTTTAACCCTTTGTCCATTACGGTGGCACACCCACACACGTGTCCTCACCGATTAATTTTCCGGTTATTTACTGAATTAAATGCCTAAGCAAAAAAATGGAAACTAAATCTAAATGATCTGCCTTTTTTTTACCGTTTGAGATCAAAAGTAAAAATAAAATAAATCTCTAACTATATATAATTCTCACAGTTTCTCTCTCAGTTTCATTTATACTTCATCTTCTTCGCAGACCCAAACAAACGAGAAAAATCTGAGCTTTATCTTCGAAATCAACAAGAAAATCATTATGAGATCGTTTCCTTCTTCCTCTTGTTCCAAATTCTTTGTTGTCTTCTTCATATTCACTCGCTTCCACAAGTTTAAGCATCAGACTCCAGACCATCTTCAAGAAAGCTTCCGAGCTTTCAATTCTCTGTGAAATTGAGATTTGTGTCATCTATTATGGTCCAGACGGAGAACTTAAGACATGGCCTGAGGAAAGAGAGAAAGTGAAAGACATGGCCTTTAGGTATAGTCAATTACACGAAGCCGTGAGATGCAAAAAGAGAGTCGATCTTTATGGGTTCCTGAACAAAAAAAAAGGGCAACGAGGCGAAGTACTTGAATAAGAAGAAGAAAACGAGCTTTAGTAAATAATCTCACTCATTAATTGGGAAACTGTACAATTGAGGGTTTATATACGTGAGACCATTGGCCTAAACCAGAGCCACTAAACCAATCTAATATGCACATAATCGGTTTATATAGACCAGTTCACAGACTCTAATTATGTATAGTATAAGCCTAAAAACTATACAGAAAACTATACATATTAATAGTCTTTTCAAGATGGGATGAAGATATTGAGAAGACCAAATTCTGAAACTGAGCAAGATATAGAGGTTTTGTGAATGGATCAGCAAGCTGAAGATAAGACCTTACATGAAGAAGCTTGAACAAACCTGCAAGCAGTCTTTCACGAATGCTATGGCAGAAAGATTCTATATGTTTTGTGCGCTCAGTGAAAAAAAAGGATTGCTAGCGATATGGATTTTTGCGGTATTGTCACAGAAAAACTTTAATTCTTTGAGAAAATTAGGCAACGAAATCAGCTCATCCGTGGCTAAGGACATGCTTCGATACTCAGCCTCGGCAGAGGATTTTGACACAACCTCTTGCTTCTTAAACTTCCAAGTAATGAGAGATGAACGAAGAAACATACAGTAGCCAGAAGTGGAACGCCAAGTATCTCTACAAGAAGATAATCTGCATCTGCAAACACTTGAAGCTGATGCTCAGCCTTAGAAGAATAGAAGAGACCTAGCTCGATAGTAACTTTGATGTAGTGTAAAACCTTGTATACTGCTTGTTGGTGAGATTTCCGAGGAGCACCAGAGAATTGACTAAGCTTATTTACAGCAAATATAATATCGGGTCTAGTAATCTGAAGATACATAAGCTTCCCAATCAACCTTTTATAAGATGCAGCATCAACGGACTCACCACTACCATCTCCAGCAAGCGGAATACTTGGATCCATTGGAAGATCCAAAGCATATTTACATTGGCACACATGAATACCTTCAGAAGATATGGCAATCTCCAAGCCAAGAATATACTTCAATGGCCTGCATCTGCTAACAAACGTGAGACTTGCAACTTTGTATCCATCTTGTCTGAATTCGTTGATACAAGGAAATGTAGAGTAGCCCCGATGTCTGAGTCTGTGAAGCTCCATACATGTAGTCTCTGGATAGTGAATACTGCAAACGCCCTTCGTCTTAAGTGATGATGAAGATGGAGAATTGGAGAAAAAGATTGAGCTGACAGGATCAGCAAGTAACGTAATACATATGTTAGCTCAGATGTCCAGAAACAATAAGAAGAAACGACAAGTGAGTGCAAGTAAAAGTCTTCTTCCACATCCTTGAACCATCTTTCACAGCCAAAGCTTCAATAAACTTATCATTCAATCTTCAGTCAGGATTTGCAGAATTAGCCATTTCGTTGCACACATGACCATCCTTGAATCTGTGTTTTACGTAGACTTTGCATCCACAATTCTTGCAAGCTACTTTGTTCATCAAGTGTCAGAATCTCTCTGCATCTCTTTACTGGATAAGTCAGACTTCTTGTTTTTCTTTGGATCACAATCTCCAGATCTTTCGTGTTTCTCAAGCAGAGATTTGAAACTGTCTTTACCATAGCCTCTGTTGTCTCGTTCGCCACTGAACATGTTTGATTAGGGCTATAGTGAGATTTATATGATCTGTGCTCCAAACAAAACACCTGCCAAAGAAGCGAAAAGATCAGAACTATCCGATTAGGTAATTAAGTGTTAGCAATTTGCAGACGTCATAAATGAATGGAAGAAATCGAGCTGTTTACAATCTGTTATACATGATATGGAACTGTGTCTAATTGGAATATTTTTCGGTTTAGATTCTTGAATATCTGGATGTCTCTATTTACACAGTGCTTACACAGTGAAGTTCTTCGACTAACCGAAACTGATGCAGGTTTGAGTGCTCCTGTTGCTTCAGCTGCAAATCCTGTAATTCCTTGTTCAGATATCCCTGATCAAGCAGCAAAGTCAATGGCCTCTGGGTCTGGCACGGTAGGGCTGCTTTCAAAACAGAGTCCGGCTTCCAGAAAAGTTCACCCTCCCCCCCCTGTTTCTACGGTCCCTGTTTCGCCGTGCCTACAACTACAGAGTCTTCCATAGGACCTGGGACCTGTAAGGTGATGCGGTCTGTTACACAATGCTCCTCAAAGGATAAAATGCAGCAAACTGTTTCTGTGGCCATTATTTCTGCAAAACACAGTTCCCCTGTGAAGGATGGTCTAGAAGGTGCGATAGGAACTGGTTTAGGAAGTGAGTTGAGGCCTGCTATTCAGAGTTCCAAAGGTTCGAAAAATATGATACTCCCTGTTTCTGTAGCAGGTCTGGAAGGTGGCACTGCTTGTGTGGATCTTTTAGCAGTTGCACCTGAGCTCGCAGACCTGGTCTCCGAGTCAAGTGAGTTAGCGACGTCCTCGGTTCCTGACGCAGGTCTGGACCCCGGGAAAAATCAGGCCTCAGATTCTACTGCAGAGGGTGTCTCATTTCAGTTTGTTTTATTTGGCCCGGGTAATGCGGTGGAGTTGACGTCCAAGTCCATCGATCAGGCACCTCTCACTAGTAATGATGCTAGCTTGAATTCTGAGCGTCAAGCCTCTGTTTCTACTATGGATGGAGCAAAGGTCCGAGCCTATTTGCCGCGCTCGTCAAAGAGCATCCATAAGGGGATGGTGGATGGTTCTAAACGTGCAAAGGAGACCACTCACAGTGGATTTGGTAAAAAGACTGCCCAAAAAAAAATTAGTGTCAACTTTTTTTTTAGAATATTAAGGGTTTCAACAAGTCGAAAAAACATGCTTAAGAATTGGATTAATTTGAAAGATATGTTGTTTGGTGGTCTGATGGAAATAAGGGTTCATGAGCATAGAGCAGATGCGATTGTGACGTCTATCTTACCAAATTGAACTATAATCTCCAATTATGAGTATCTTTTTAGGTTGTATTTGGGTTATTTGGAGGAATAAGATGTCTCTGAGAATGGTGGCAAAGAGTGTTCAAATGATATCATGTCTAATTATGCTCGATCATGGTTCTGAGCTTCTTTGTTCATTTGTCTATGCATCTAACTCGGGCGATGATAGAAAAACTCTTTGGAGAGAGCTTGAAGAGCTTCAAGCCACGGCCTCTTTCCGTGGAATGCCTTGGATTTTTTTGGGGGATTTCAATGACATTCTTGCTAGTGATGAGCATTCCGGTACTCTTTCAGCAGCATCTATGACTAGTATGTCGGCCTTTCAGGCTACCATCCAGGTTTGCTCTTTTGTGGACATGGCTTTCCATGGTCCCCTCTTCACCTGGTGCAACAAAAGAGAAAATGAGTTGATTTGCAAAAGGGTTCACATTAACGATGATTGGGTGCATTCGTACCCTAATTCGGACTGTAATTTTGAGGCTGGAGGTTGCTCTGATCACTTGCGAGGCCATATTCATCTTCTCGGTAATATCCAGAAACCTATAACTCCTTTCAAATTTTCTAATGCGTTATTTCAGGTCGAGGAGTTTAATCCTATGGTGGCGGACTATTGGAGTCATACAGAGGTGTTGTTTGCATCCACGTCCTCTTTGTTTCGGCTCTCGAAGAAACTAAAGTCTCTTAAGCCGTATATCAGAAATTTGAGTCGCGTAAAGCTTCATCATTTTTCATGACTAGTGGAAGAGGCTTATGCAGACCTGTGTCTTTGCCAAGATGCCACTCTTTCTCATCTGGACCCTACTGTTGCTGCCTTGGAAGCGTTAGCTTTTGATAGATGGGAGAAGGTCTCTCATTTGGAGGAGGTCTTTCTACAACAAAAAGCAAAGTTGCATTGGCTTGAAGTTGGAGACAAAAATAATTGTTTCCTCCATAATGCTATAAAAGAACGACAAGCCCAAAATTCAATTAGAGAAATAGCGACCCATGAGGATTCTCGTCTCACTTATCCCGAGGAGATCAAATCAGAGGCGGTAAGGTACTTCACAAATATTTTTACTAACACTCCTTCACAAATAGGATGGTAGTCTTTCATAACCGTTAGTAAAAATATTTCTCTCATAAAGGCCAGAATTCAATCATGGAAGCACTGTTTCCTCTCTTTTGCGGGTAGGCTTCAGCTTCTTACTTCAGTTATCTCAAATCTAACAAATTTCTAGATTTATGCTTTTCGTTTGCCAAGTGCTTGTATTAGGGAAATTAAGAGAATTAGCGCCGGTTTTCTTTGGTCGGGGCCGAATTTAGATCCTAGAAAAGCCAAGATGGCTCTAGAAGATGTTTGTCACCCTAAGAAGGAGGGATGGTTGGGTATCAAATTTATAAAGTTAGCTGTTATAAGCTTATTTGGAAAATTGTCTCAGCTTGGTCTTCCTTGTGGGTTAATTGGGTGAAGAAAATTTTTGATCCGGGCTAGCTCCTTTTGGTCGGTTAATATGTCTTCTACTGCTGGTTTTTGGATTTGGCAGAAGTTGATTAAATACAGGGACCAAGCCAAGGCTTTTCATAAGATGGAGGTGCGAAATGGTAGGGATACTTCTTTTTGGTTTAATGCTTGGTCTTCTTTAGGTCGCCTTCACGATATCCTAGGCGAGAGGGGTTGTATTGACATGGAGATTCCGTTATCGACTATTCTGGCTGATGTCTTTAAAACTCATAGAGTGAGGCGTAGGCGAGCTTCTGTGTTGAACACGATTGAGGAGGAGATTGAGAAATAAAGAAGTTTTGGGAACACGGAGCAGGACATATCCTTATGGCGTCATGGCCCAGCAATTTTGAAACAAGTTTTCTTATCGAAAAACACTTGGAATCAAATTCGAATAGTGGACGAAATCACACCCTTGTACAGAGGTGTGTGGTTCTCTTTTGCAACTCCGAAATACTCTTTCTTCGTTTGGCTTGCATTTCACAACATGTTGTCGACGGGAGATCGAATGCTTGCTTGGGCTCACGGGGGAACCACGAGTTGTGTGTTGTGCCACGGGGCACTGGAATCGCGAGATCATCTCTTCTTTGAGTGCATGTTTATGGCTACTATATGGTCCAAGCTTACTACTACTTTGTTTCAGAGGAGGTATGTTGCTCGGTTTGGAGATATTATTTCTATTATCTCTTGCTCTATGTTTGGTGGTAATCACAGCTTCATATTGAAGTATGTTTTCCAAGCGACGGTATATATTTTATGGCAAGAGCGGAATCACCACAGAAATAGTGATCAACCAAAGGATCAAACACTTATACTCAAAGATATTGATAGAATTGTGCGAAATCATCTTTCCACTATTCAACGCCAATGACGTTTCCCCGACATTCTCTGTGATTGGTTCGGGGCTAGAGAAATCTAGACTTCTGTTCTTTGTATGTAATCCCATTCATTATGTTCTTTTCTTCACCTCTATCATCAATGGTGTATACTATTTTTCCCATTGATCAGTTTTATCCTAATTGAGTTTTCTGGTCTTGGATTTTAACGAGACCACTATTTTTTATCTTCTATATGAATTTTTTCTGCTTTCCTTTCTATTATCCTATCAAAACTCGGAAACACTTGTTATACAAAATTTTTTTTCTTTGAATATAATTTTACATAGTATTAAGAAAAAATAACAAGTACATATTTAAATGTGATCTTGGCACCCTTAGTTGATTTTCTTTTGACAGATAAGGGCATCGTTGAAGAAGTAAGGCACACTGTGAAGGAAACTAGTCTCGTCTCTTGATCATTTGGTTTACCATAGAGAAGCTCTTATTCCTCCACAATGGCTTTGTCTTGTCTTGTCTCTTCACAAGTATCTAAAATTATCTGTTTTTAACTCTGTTTCAGTGATTCTCTGTTTTTTTTTGGTTTGGATAAAAACTGATTCTCTAAGCTAAAAAATAATAATCATTGTATGTATATAATCTACTAATAGTAATAATAGAAGATACAGTTTTCAAGAAACATAAAAACAAGTGGTAAGTGAGTGCCCGTAAAGGTATCAAACTTCACGATTTTATGAAATAGAACAAAGATGGTTCTCAGTTGTTTCAGTTGAGTTATACAAAACATGATGATAAATTCTTAACAAACTTACGATGTAAGATAAAAAGATAAGTGAGTGCAAGTAAAAGAATAAAACTTTTAAGCCAACTTAACAATATGAAATAGAACAAAGACTGTTTTCAGCTGAATAGAGTACTCTCATCATGTTTTATATATACTTGAGAGACAAAGCAATAGTCAAAAACAAAAAGGGGCGGAACCAGACCTAATTTGCAGAGCACGAGTACCAAGAATACGTGCACGTTCATACTTGGTCATAAATTTCGACGTTTAACGTGGACGGTGTATGGGTTCTGTCTCCACCTTATCTTCTGTTTCAAGAGGCTCCCCATTGAGATCCTCATTCTCTTTCATATCAACATCTTCCTCAACTCCTTCCTACTCACAAAAATAAACATATCAGAAAACAACTCCTTCCAAGAAAGAAGATTGATTAACTTACTTCTATTTCAGGCTCTACTGGCTCATCCTCATAACTGCAGAAAACACAATTGAAGCAACATCAACAATTTGAAACATAGCAACAAAACAGCTTCAATTTACTCATAAGTTTCATCAAAATTCATGTAATCATTCCAGGAGAAGGAGAACAAACGTGTTTGATGAATATTCAAAGAAATGTTACCACTTTTGAGATATCAAACGCATTTCAGCCACTTTTTGAATCTGTGATCCCAAATACGGAAATACCACCGTTACATTCTTAATTTTATTTAATATTTTTTAAATCAAAATTGAATCAAAAATCCAAAAAATTTAAATGTAAATTTAATATTACCAATCCAATCAAAATTATTTGGATTTTATCCGATTTATTGATCCAATCCAACTCTTATCTTAAATATCGATTTAAATTTAATTTGTGAAAAAATGTAAAAAATAAAACCTCCATTCTTTTCGTTTTCTAAAACCCCGAAACATCCGACTATTGATCCGACAAAAAAAGTATCCCCTTCCATTTTTTATTCTGACTAAATCAAGTCCATCCTTTGCTGTAGTTTATAATCGCCGCCGTCGCGAATCTGGGCTTCAAACCCTCGCAACGCTTAAACTCTCGTGTCGGAACACCAAATTCTCTATACTCGTCGATTCCGCTACTTTTCATAAGAATCATCTTCCATCCCCTTGTTCTCATTGTTACTACATTGGAATTGGCAATAAATTTAGTGTAATGTTGTTGTTTTTCTTTAATAATTATTCGTGTAAAAAACAAGCATGGTGTTTATGAGTCAACAAAAAGTCCTAAGGCTCAAAAAGAAAAAGGGAAAACGTGAATGAAGAGGAAGAAGAGAGTAGTTCGAGTGGGAGGAAGAAAGCTGTGAACAAGAGAGTCATTTAATTGGGGAGGAAGAAAGCGGTGAAGAAGAGGAAGAGACAAATGTGGAAGAAGAAAGTGGTGAAGAGGAGGAAGAAACAAATGAAAGTGATGGGGAAGAAGAGGAACAAGAGACAGAGACAAATGAAAGTGATGGGGAGGATGAGGACGAAGAGACGAATGATGAGACATAAGGGGAAGAGGGGACTAAATCTAGTGAAAGTGATGGGGATGATGAGGACGAAGAGGAAAACGTTGATGCTAATGATCCAGCACCGGCAGCTTCATTGCAGGTATGTACATTAGATTGAGAATGGTGCAAGTTAGGTAATTAGGAATGGTGGTTTTGACACAACTAGTATAACTAGTATAAATTAGGTCTAAAATATTTAGTACAACTAGTATAAGTTAGGTGGTTTCCGGATAACTGGAACATCTAAGTAAGAACTAGTTAGGAAATTAGGTATGGTGGTTTTAGTAATGGTGGAAATTAGGAACTAGTTAGGAAATTAGGAACTAGTTTAGTACAACTAGTACAACTTAGGATCATTTGGTGATTTTCGGATAACTGGAACAACTAAGTAAATCTGTTAATAATTTGTGTTTGAATTTGTAGGATGATGATGATGATACCCAACCACTACCGCCAGAGAAGATGTTGTTTGTTCCAAGCGAATACACCAAGGCTTGTAAGATATGAACTAGGTGTAGTGTGACCCAGATAGTGGAGTACATAAAGGAACTTCCTGCAGAACTGAAATGGTTCAAGAATCATTCTCAATTCAAGCATATATTCCACATGCATAAGGAGCCAAGCCACATGCTTCAAGGGGTGTGGATGCTTCTCCTTCGAACAATAGCTACGGAGAAGGAAAACGAGTGCTGGTGTGTGGTCAATGGAGTGCCTATTAGGTATTCTCTGAGAGAGCACGTGCTGTTAATAGGTTTGGACTGCCATGAATACCCCAACAACTGGAAGGAACTGGGGGATTTGAAGTTTGTGAAAAAGATTTAAAAGGAGAAAGGGAATAAAAATCTCAGATGTAGAAGAGAAGCTGGAGACAATAAAGAAGAGAAGTTTAGTGGACAGGAAGAAGATGACTATCTTGTATTTCTTATGCAAGGTAGTGAAAGCAAAGTGTAAGTCTGATGGTAACATAGATCTCTTCCTTCTCAGTGTTGTTGATGATTTGCATGCATGTAAGACATTTCCCTAGGACATTTTACATTCGATGAGATTATAAAAGAGATTAAGCGCTTTGTGAAGAACTTCAAAGGCTCTGTGAAATCAAAACATCAAACCGCCCTTTCTGGATTCATTATTCCTCTCGAGATAACTTTTTATTATTATTTTAAGTAATAGTTTTAGGATTATTTGAGATATTGCAACTCAATGTGTAGGTTGTAGCATTTGAGTGTATTCCACATCTTGGACGTAAATTTTGAGAAGATGTACCCGCAGAGAAAGATTGTCCAAGGTTGTGCAAGCACAAGTTCTCAAAAAGGTGCATGAAAGGTTTTCCATTGGAAGACATAAATGTAGAGCTTGGAAGTACTAAGGTTAGAGTTTGTAAACTTTTTTGTAATATTTGTATTTGTTATGAGTTTTTTTAAGTTTAATGTATTGATAATCACAAGATATCACAAACATCTTGGAACCTGACTCTGATGAGAAAGCTTTGTTGCCACGTATCTTAGATGATGGTTTTATCGATCCAATCGTTAAGAGTTGGACCGAGCGTCTAACCGTACAAAGGATGAAGATATGGTGAAAAGATCTGTACGAATTGGACTTGACTGATCGAAGTGATAAATTCCTTGAGAAAGTTGATGGAGTTCCTGAATGTGTAAGGTTTACAGCAGGGTTTGAGCGGGAACTAAAAGAGTCGATGGAGAGAGGGTTTGGGGATATCATGGTGAAGCTTGATGACGTGGATATGAGATTGAAAGAAGTTGAAAGCTTTGTGGATTCCCTGATACAACAAAGCTTTGAAGTAGTCTCTGATCCAACACCTTCTCAGCCAAGTGGAGTCCATGATCTAACTCCTTCTCTGCCAAGTAGAGTCCCTGATCCAACACCTTCTCAGGCAAGTGGAGTCTCTGAGCCAACACCTTCTCAGCCAAGTGAAGTCCTTGATCCAACATCATCTTAGCCAAGTGAAGTCCCTAACCCTACACCTCATATAAGTGAGAGTTTTGATGGAGTGAATGATTAAATTTGATGGAGTTAATGATTAAATTTGATGAAGTTAATGTTTTTTGTTGTCTTTACATCTTTTAGGAACTTTCATGCAGGTTAGGAGGTTGGGGTGAGAAAAAAAAAAGAAAGGTCAGGATGAGAAGAAAGGAAAGAAAGAGAAAAAGATTGACAGTGGCCTGTAGTTGAAACTGGGCAGAAGCGAACAAGGCAATCGTCAAGGTTGCTAAAGACACCATATGTAGCCGAGCAGAAGTGACCGAAAAAGAAGTAGTGTCCTCGAAGAGAACAATGTGTTGCTTTTTATGTATTTAACTACATCTTATTTTAGTATTTGGTACAACTAGATTATTAGGTTTTGTTCAGTATTTGGTATAATTGGGTTTATTAGGTACATCTACTTTCAGTATCTGGTACAACTGGTACAACTGGTCATCTGCTTTCAGTATTTGGTACAACTGCAATAAGAAATTCGGTATAACTAGGTATAACTGCGATAAAAATTATCAAAGTTTTAGTACAACAACAAAATTTCACAATGAAACATAAACAGTTTAGTGTCTTCCAAACAAATATAAACAGAAATAGAAACAATTTAATTGTCTTGTAGTAAGTGACTCCTTGAGCCTACCAATCTCGTCGTCTTTCTGGAGTAAGAGCTCCATAAGTTCATCAACTTCAAGACGTAGTTGACGCATTGACTCACAAATTGACTCCAAAGCAGGATTACCCCCACCTCCATATCGGAAAGCGGGTTGAACCGATTCTTTCTATTCCATAAGTTGGAACCTTAGGATTCCAAGTTCTTCATCAACTGCGTCATCCCACCACTTAGATAGGTGTTGTCCACCATCCTCACTTATTGGGCATTTCTAGTATTTTCTTCCTTGATTTTTGACGTGGTACACACTTCAAGTCAGAGATTGACCACATAAACAATGTGACAGAACACCAAAATCACCGTCCGCTATAGCGTCGCCACTATCAATACTTGGTGCGGAGTCTGAATTATGATTGCAACTATTTGGACAACTGATCAGCATTATCACTATACAAAAGATTGTTGAAATTAGATCCCAAACCCAAACCCTAGATCCTAGCTCTAAAGATATAGTTGAAATTAGTTTTACCTTTGTCGATTGTCGATTGTCGAATTAAACTCAAGCAACTGTCGAGCTAAACCTAATTCTGCAAATCGCTTTACTCTCGAAATTCCAATCGAATCTCTCTCCTCCCTTCTCTGTCAAAAAAACTATCATGTTGATTTAACAAAGTGAGAGAGAGAAATTAAATTTTAAAAGAAATTAAAAGAAATTAAATTTTAAATTTTAAAAAGGATCTAATTAAAGTGAAAGAGAGAAATGGATATTACATGTGTGAGACCATACTTTCCAATTAAGCGGCGAGATATTATTAAAAAATTGTGTGATATAAACATAGTTGTACCTAAGTGTACAGTTGGACGTTCATCTTCATAGTTATACAAATATGTTTTTGAGGTTTTTTAGGTTGAACTTTGATCTAAAATATTATGTTATACTTGGACACATGATTTTCCATTTTTAATTATCACTTAAGAAGTTTTCATAATAAAAGTTACACGAAATATAAGTTTATATATCTTTTTCATCGTAAGGGTGACCACTTACAAGAACTTCCTTATACTATAAGAAATGTTTTCTGTGAAAACAATAATATTTGTTAAGAAAATAATAAAGTTTTTTCTATTGATTTGAAATTATTTCTTCACAGTTCAAGATGTTTTTGGAATCCTTATAATGGTTTACAAATTTACTGAAAATAAGTAAGACAATAAGGCATATTCTTAGTTGTACATAGTTGTACAAATCCGAGAAATCCAAAAAAAAGCACAAATACAAACACACAAATTAAATTTCTTCGTCAGGCTGCAACCACCTCTCCAAGTTTATGCAAGGAGTAGGCTTGTTATTGTTCTTCTTCAACCTCTTGGAGTGACGTTCTACGGTGGATAGAAACCGTGTTTCTTGATTTCTTCCGAGCTTTTGGTGTACTTCGGCGGTAAGGCGAACAATTCTTGAATTTCAGCAGGAATTTTCCACTTAGACTCATGTGGCACTACATAAATCGTCATGTAATAGGCCAATACCCACGTCTCAATCAAGTAATATTTCGAGCAGGGATCGTAGATTTGGATAGTCTATGTTCTATCTTCCTTCCTCATGATGTTCCTCATTGCGGTTATTGCATGGACACATGAATACTTGTCTATATCAAAATATCTGCAATATCAACTTTTCATTTTCAAGTCCACCAAATAAGTCTTCCCATCGAGCTCAATAACATTGTATTCAAGCTGGAAGCTGTTTAACTCAGTCACCATTAAATGCGACGCAATTACACATCTTGTGTGCAATTCATTCTCTATAAAAGGCACCAACTTCTTTGTGTCTGATGCACCAACAGCTTCATTCCTATGTTTGTTGAACCATTCAGAAAATTTTTCAAGAATCGCATCAATCATAGGTAATAGGTTGTCCTTCCTTGCTTTTTTAAACAGACTATTCATTGACTCTGAGGAATTACTGGTGTCTATGTTTACTTGTCTCCTTCAAAATGAGTCCATGCCCATTTCTCCACCCATATACTCTTATCCAAATACGTGCCGACTTTAGAAAACTTACTCCTAAATTCACTATACTCTCTGTTGAACTCAGTCTTAGTATAAACATGAGCGCAATCCCTAAATTTCATCGCAGCTTGATCCTTGTCATTCTTCACATGTCCTCTCACATTTTGAGACAAATTCCAGATGCAATGTCTATGCAGTGCGCTCGGGTACACCTCAAAGACTGCCGTGATGATGCTTGCATGTATATCGCTTATAAAAACCAATTCGGGAACATCCAGTATTATGGATTTCAGATTTTTGAAAAACCAGGTCCAACTAACATCTTTTTCACTATCAATTACACCAAACAGTGTGGGGTAATGGTGATGATTAGGATCTTGAGCTGTTTCAAAACTAATATACCACCATATACAGTCTTAAGAAAAGTTGCATCCACAACTATCACTTCCCTCATTACCCTAAACCCTTTAATGCTAGCGCCCAAAGCGATGAATAGGTATTTGAACATTTTTTCTGCATCCAATTCCACACTTGTTATTGTCCCATGATTGACCTTCTCTAACATGTAAAGATAAGAAAACAACATCTTGTAGCTTTTTTCAGGATTCCCTCGCACATCACAAACATGTGTTTTTTCCCTTTCAAGGCAAACCAATTCTTCTTTGAACAATACTCACACTGTTCTTAGCATTCCGTGTTTCAAATAGAACTGGATAGTCTTCATGCAAAACTGATGCTACTAATCATGGTGTGCCTCTCTGTTTATTATTGTTTGTAGTTTCAATAGATCGAGAGAATGTATGCATCTTTCTATATACTCTGACACTGAAAAAACCTGATTTCTTAATTTTTGCAACTCGTAAATACCATTTACAACCTTGTGAAGTTTGACGGCATCGTAGCATAAGTCGCTCCGTGTCCGACTTAACAGTTTGTACCCCAAAATAGTAGTTCTTATTTGCAGTTTTGTTAACCACATCTTGCATTGCCTCCTTAGAATAAAATTCTTGATCTATTTCAAGACCCGTACCATCTTCCCATTCTATAACATACTGAATTTCTTCTACACGACATGGAGGCTCAACATATTCATGTCTAGCATCAAAACCATCATCCACATGGTTATCCATCAGACTATCCACAGCCACACTTTCGTTACATGATACATTCCCACTATCTTCATCAACAACATTTTCGTTACCAGCATTCTCCATCGACTCATCAAAAATCGGCTCATCAAAAATCGACTCATAAAAAATCAGCTCATCAATAATCGGCTCATCGCTAATCAACTTAATCTGTTGTTCCTCTGTATCTCTCTCTCTCTCTCTCAATATAGTAAGGAATCCTACATTTTCATTTTCAACTCTGCCATTTGAATCCACCTCCCCATAAGTCACACCAAATGAACTTCTTTGCTCCACTCTTGAAAGTTGTTCCATCCTCTGATTATTTTTAATCCTTTAATAACTCCACATGCAAAACATGTTTAAGTCTCTCTTTATCCAGTGACATTATAAAAACATATATGTCCTCGTCATCTACAATATTATGACTCTCTCCGACATTTAAATAGACTGTAAATCAATTTCAAATTTTCCGAGGTTTCATCAATCGCTATCTTCCTACAGATCTTATATACTAACATCGATAAAGTTATCTCCTCCAAAGATGAGATCTTAAACGATATACCGTATATAAATTTTTTTGAAATCTAGTCATGCTCTTCTGAATAGTACCTTCCATAGTCGAAATGTACGTTTGTGTGGCTGTTCTTCTTCACCGCCTCCTGTAAATAGAATAAAATAAAACACAATTACGAATTACACATGTTGTCACATCTCTCAGTTATACCATTTGTATCAATTGTCCCATTTATATCAGTTGTCCTATTATCTATCAATTAGACCAGTTATACCAGTCTGCAAATTTCTTGAACTATGATTCTAATCGGAGATTCTAGTTTACCTGAGATTCAACTCGATTCAACACGATTCAATAGCTACATTCGAAAAATTACCAATGCAAATATCTAATCGTCCCATTAAAAATAATTACTAACCAAATGTGTTTACCTAAACAACCAATTTTCATATCAAATCTCTAAACTTATGAAATCTCTAAATCCTCTAACAAGAACTCACTCTGTTCTAGCAATGTCTGATGAAAGAGGAGAAAAAACTTATTTACGGAGGCTGACGGAGGTGATGACAAACGGACGACAAAATGACCGGCTCCAACGACATGCAAATTGAGAAGTCAACAAAGATAATCAACAACGAAAAGGAAGAAAAACCTTGATCTGAAATGCCACTAATCATTTTTATTAAATGCAAAATATAATTATCACGTTGTGTATCACGTTCAAATCATGGCATACTAGATCTTTTTTTTTTTCAAGTGACATTTGAGATCAGTGTCCGAGTATTCGGGAGAACGTTTATATTTCGGTTTACTTATCCGGTTTTATATAACTTAACCGTGTATTTTTCGGTTAATTTTATTTCAAGCCCAACTTAGGCCCACGTAAGAGAAACAAAAGAGAAAGGACCTTAATTTATTTGAAGAGAAATTTTTTTTGGAATTCGATCTAATAAAGCCATAAAATCGGAATTGAAGGAAAAAGAGAGCAAATTTGGCGTAGAATAAAAACTCCATGAATCTTCATGTTGTTTATAATCTTGGGTCCACTTGTCTCTCCAAGAATTTCATTTTGGCGGTTTTATAATCTGAGTGAAATGTAATAAGTTTCAATCCTTTCATTGTAATTGGTTCCCCTGATTGATTTTTTATGAAGTGATCGAGATTGAGATTGAAGGGTTTTGCTGGGAAATAAATTAGGGTTTTAGGAAGTGGTGTGCTTTAGCCGAGTGAAGAAGATGGAATTTTTATCCTCGTCTGAGAGCAATCTAGCGATTTTAGAAACTTTATCAGACGATGCGATTGAGAAAATTACAGAAAGCTACGATGGGTTTTTCCCTACTGTGGAATCTCTCATTTCCGGCACCGGATATTCCTCAGTCGAGCAAGAGTTTGTTTCTCATATTTATAGTCTTTTCAAGTACGGGCTTGATTCTCTTGTTCGTGACAACTTTCTCACATCACTCGAGGTATTATAATTTCCTTGTTTGAGCATTAAACTCTTGATTCTACTCTTTTGGGGTTAAGATTTGAGTCTTTAAGCTTCCCAATTTCTTAACGGTTTAGCTTGTTCTACTTAGTATCTGCTCTGTTGTGAGATAGCTGGTTGAAGAATGTTTTTTCTCTTATGATCTTATTTGTTTCAGCAAGCTTTTGAGAAGAGTAGTGCATCAAGTTTTTGGCATCATTTTGATGCTTACAGCGAGAAGAAACATCCTGTAAGCTTGGTTGATACTAATGTTTGCTAGATGATTCTGAAATTCGACTGTTTTCTTCATTTTTCACTTCATAATTTTTTACAAAAATGGATGCTTTTGGACAGAATTATGGAGAAGAGATTCAGGTTGTGTTATGCAAAGCTTTGGAAGAAATATCTATAGAGAGGCAGTATCATGAGAAGTGCTTGTCCATAGTGGTGCATGATTTGCAGTCTTTTAATGAACAGTCATCAGAGGATAGAAAAAACTCAGATGCAGAAAAATTTCATCTTTTTTCCAAATTCCGGTCAATGGTGTCTTCAACTCTGATGACTACTCTTCCTCAGCATTTTCCTGGTATACCCATCTTTGATAGCTTCTTCTTTGTTGATTTCTGGTGTGGTTTGATTCAAACAACCAATGAGGCAGTAGTTTATTCCTTCGTAATGATCAATTTTATCTTCTGATTAGATTGCTTTGAATTTGTTTATATCTTTGCCACTTGTTTTGACCATGTTCAATCATTACTCTCATAATTCCTCTCTTTATTGTGTTCTTAGAAATACGCCACTGGTATTTTAAGGAAAAGCTAGGGGAGCTAAGTGCAATCATGGATGAAGATGATATTGAAGAACACGAGAGTCATTGCATGGACTTGGACAAGAAGCTAAGATACAAAAATGGAGAAATGGATGTTGATGATGGTGATCCCCAAGGCAATTATTCAAGACAGGACGATTTGGTGAAGAACATTGGAAAGGTGGTCCGTGACCTTAGAAGCATTGGATTCACATCTATGGCTAAAAATGCTTATGCTTCTGCAATGTTTTTGCTTCTCAAGGTATTTTTGTTGCATCAGAGATTTCATCTGCCTCACTGAGACTTATAAGTTATAACACAGTTTATGTAGTCAGTATGCATATAACTTGTACCCTGTTTGATGATGTTATAATCCAGGCGAAAGTGCATGATCTTGCTGGTGATGATTACAGGACTTCTGTTTTGGGGTCAATAAAAAAATGGATTCAGGTAGGCTTAGATTTTCACTGTACCATCTGATTATTTTGGTTATTTGGCGATTTCTGACATTTGAATTCTCTTTCCAGACAGTCCCTCTTCAATTTGTTAATGCACTTCTTTCTTATCTTGGCGATTCTGTAAGTTACAGTACCACATTGTCTGGCCTCACGTCCCCTCTGGCTTGTTGTCCATCTCCAAGCCTTTCCAAGTGGTGACTCCTTCCGAAGGAATTGTTAGATGGAAATTACGTCTAGAATATTTTGCATATGAGACACTGCAGGATAGCCAAACTATTTGAGATAATTGTTGATTATCCTGAGAGGTATTTTCTTTACTGACAGTACTTTCCTCTTCCCCACATCTCACTTGAGACCCATTACAAATATTGCAACAAGTTGAAAATATCTTGCATCTCTGATGGCAGTTTTGTTGATGCAACAGCTCTCCTGCTATTGAAGACTTAAAACAGTGTCGTGAATATACTGGACAACATTCTAAGCTAGTTGAGTCTTTTATTTCTTCGCTGAAATATTGTTTGCTCACTGCCAGTGCCTCAACCAATGATATACTACATCAGTATGTGTCAACCATTAAAGCCCTTCGAGCAATAGACCCAGCTGGTGTATTTCTGGAAGCAGTGGGTGAGCCAATCAGAGATTATTTACGGGGGCGGAAAGACACCATTAAATGTATTGTCACTATGCTTACGGATGGAAGTCGAGGGAATGGAAATGGTTCGGGAAACCCTGGGGATAGTCTTCTTGAAGAGTTAATGAGGGATGAAGAAAGTCAAGAGAACATTGGTTTTGATGATGATTTCCACACTGATGATAAGCAAGCATGGATTAATGCTTCTCGGTATACTTCCTGTTGTATATTTTCTTGGTTTATCATCTTGCATGGCTTTGGATATATCTGACACATCTTAATTTTCTTTCTCCTCAGTTGGGAACCAGATCCTGTCGAGGCTGATCCTTTAAAAGGTAGCCTCAGTCAGAGGAAGGTAGACATACTTGGAATGCTTGTTGATATAATTGGATCTAAAGAGCAACTAGTAAATGAATATCGTGTTATGCTCGCTGAAAAGCTTCTCAACAAGACCGATTATGACATCGACACTAAGATACGCACTGTCGAACTTCTTAAGGCAATCTTCATTTTTCACTCTAATGTTTATTTTGCCATACTATTGGATCGTTTCTCTAGTATTGCATCTAACTTTATCTTCTCTTTTAATGCCAATAGATACACTTTGGAGAAGTTAGTATGCAAAGATGTGAGATAATGCTGAACGACTTGACTGATTCTAAGAGAGTAAACACTAACATTAAAAAGGCCATCTCAAACAGGTTATATTTCTGAATTGTTCTCAATTTTTACCCCTGCAACAAAGATTCTTGTCTGAATCTTATCTGTGGCCATCACTCATCTTTAGGTGCTGAGTTAGGAGAGAGTGAGCTATCTGTTGATACTCTTACATCGACGATACTTTCAACAAACTTCTGGCCACCAATTCAGGTATGCATACGTTCTTCTTTCTGATTTTGCATCCATTATACTGTACATATATGTGATCGTTTCCACTCACTGGAGCTACCTGGACCTATTGACAAGCTGCTATCAGACTATGCCAGTTGATATCATCAAGACCCCTCGTAAACTACTTTGGAAGAAAAATCTTGGCACTGTCAAGGTAGTTTTTGCGTAAATACTTTATTAGTGAATGATTCATGTTTTGTTTAGAGTATTGGAGAACGCAGATACTGACAAATGTATTTCTCTGAAATGGCTTGGATGAATTAAGTTGGTCTTGCAATTTGAAGACAGAGCTATGCAGTTCACAGTGTCCCCCACACATGCAGCCATTATCATGCAATTTCAAGAAAAGAAAAGGTTACAAGAATCAATCAATATCAATATTATTTGCTCTTCCAGTGTTTACTAAAATCATGGAAATCTTTCAGTTGGACCTCTACGGATCTTGCTGCAGTCATTGGGATCCCTATTGACGCATTAAACCGAAGAATAAACTTGTGGATAAGCAAGGTACATACTGTAATGGTAGTCTTCTGCTTTAAACCATTCATCTGGACTGGAAGAGCTTACTTGTAAAGTTTCCTGAACTTAGGGAGTTTTGAGAGAATCTACAGGAACAGACTCAAATTCCCATGTGTTTACGCTTGTTGAATCCATAACTGATTCTGGAAAGAACGAAAGCGAGGAGCTTTTAGCAGGTGACGAAGAGAGTGAAAGATCGATCGCCTCTGTGGAAGACCAGCTTCGCAAAGAAATGACAATATACGAGGTATTTGATTAGCCGAAGGAAACTTTAATTCTACTAATCATTTGCCTCCAGAAATATAAAATCTAAAACAATTCTGAACAATGTTACAGAAATTCATCATGGGAATGCTCACAAATTTTGGTAGCATGGCTCTAGAACAAATCCATAACACTCTCAAGGTACAATCAAAGGCCTAAACCATGAATTCACAACTTTGTTGTCTTGGTCATGATCAATTTTGCTCTATTTTGTAGATGTTCTGTGTAGCTGATCCGTCGTATGACAAGTCTCTGCAACAGCTTCAGAGCTTTCTTTCTGGTTTGGTCTCTGAAGAGAAACTAGAGTTTAGATATGGAATGTATTTGATAAAGAAGTAAAACTCTTTCTATGTGTTTGACAGGAACTAGTCTTGACTTTTGTATCTAGATCCTCTTTCTTTTTATCGAAATCTCTCTAACATCAAAATCTGAAAGCCTGAGCCAACGATACAATGCACGAAGCAAAAGAATCACAAGTGAAACAAAAACTATATTTACAGAAAAAAGATATGACACATGAACAAAAGGTAATTATTCCTCCGGACTTATGTAACAAAAATTTAGAGAGCTCTTAGATCAGTGCAGTTAATTGCTTTATGATTCTTCTCTATACATTGTTCAGGTTTTTTTAGTCCAACTTCAACGAAGGAATCTCTCTCTCCTTTTGTTTACAGCAAGAAACCTAAGATCTCTATTCCACTTGACAAGAGCAATATTGAAGAGAACATTAAATTAGTTGAACTAGAACTTTGTAATGAACTTGAAAACAAAGCACCACTTGTAAAAATTTACTATTGCTTCTTTTTCTATTCTTTCTATAAAATGTTCCTCAATAGCACTCATTCTTCATATATTAGTAGGATTTGTGGATTTCTGTAAAAACAATGTTCAACTCGTACCGAGTCTCAATATTCCTTTGAATCATACCCACAGACAAGTTTTCTTCTTTTCGGGACAAGTATTGACAAGTATACTTACCAGTTTCCGAAGAATAAATATTCATTAGAAATTAGGGTATTTACAGATTTCTAGGTCATACCATAGCTAACAAAATCTTAGTAGGAGATGGATGTTGATAAATCATTGTGTTAGTCTGGTGCATGATCATTTTAATTAGCCAAGGTGGTTTGTAGTGGCTTATAGCTATGTTGACAGTCAGCCACAATCATTATGAGTTGGGGTATTATGGCTTCTGGTTTAGGCTTTGGGGTTAGGGTAGATGATTCTCTCGTTAATCTAAGTCGCCTTAAGGTGTAGCTTTTTGTGAATTGAATAAAGTAGTAGTTTACAGCTTTTGTACAACGTTTGATATGTCTACTATTATTTTATTTTGTAAACACTTTTTCCTGGTCAACAAGAAGTTCCTAAAAGATCTTAACAGATAAATAGAATTCACAACCAAATTCCATCAAAAACTGCACGAATATCATCCAAATTCACTTCTTCCTGTACCAACAATGCTCACAAGAATCCCATTAGGAAAGGATAAAATAGTATTGTTTAGAAGATGAAAAGTAGAAAAAGAACTTTTATCATGATTGGTAGCTCCTGAATCTATAACCCAATAACTGATAGCAGTGATGGTGCTATCTAAGGAACAGACATAAGGCCTATCAATTCCGATAAAAGAACAAATGATAGAAGGATTAAATATAGACCAGTTCACAGACTCTAATTATGTACAGTATAAGCCTAAAACTATACAGAAAACTATACATATTAATAACGAGTTTGAAGAACGTAAAATATCCAATCTCTGATCACAACTCTCCAGACCAAATCTCACAAATGATTCGTTCCTTAGAACTGGCTTTCGATTTGTTGAGTCACAGAAACAAGGAGACAAAACTGGATCATCAGGGTCTAACACCATTCTCTCTGAACCATCATCATCAACATCAGACCCAAACCTTGAACCCTAGCCAGTTCTCGCTATTTATATATAACCATGGAGATGCTACTTTCTGTCAATTCCCACTCTCTGCATCAAATTACCCACAAGATTTCTAAAGATTTACTACAAGAATCTGGGTTGAAAAGTCACTTGATGAAGCATGAACTTTGTGGTTATGATCAGAACATGTGTATGAGTAATTTTCCAACATCCTTCACTCTCAAACACACAAGATTACACAACGTTACCAGCAGTGACAAACTTACAAAACTAGTTCAATTGCTATGAGTTAACATATTCCAACTGCAAAGTCGAATCCTTTACTCGTGCATCTTCTAACAAACGTGAGATTTGCAACTTCGTATCCATCTTGTCTGAATCCGCTGATACAAGGAAATGTAGAGTAGCACGATGTCTGAGTCTGTGAAGCTCCATACATGTAGTCTCTGGATAGTGGATACTGCAAACGCCCTTCGTCTTAAGTGATGATGAAGATGGAGATTTGGAGAAAAAGATTGAGTTGACAGGATCGGCAAGTAACGTCATACATATGTTAGCTCAAATGTCCAGAAACAATAAGAAGAAACGACAAGTGAGTGCAAGTAAAAGTCTTCTTCCACATCCTTGAACCATCTGTCACAGCCAAAGCTTCCATAAACTTATCATTCAATCTTTAGTCAGCATTTGCAGAATTAGCCATTTCGTTGAACACATGACCATCCTTGAATCTGTGTTTTACGCAGACTTTGCATCCACAATTCTTGCAAGCTACTTTGTTCATCAGTGTCAAAATCTCTCTGCATCGCTTTATTGGATACGTCAGACTTCTTGTTTTTCTTTGGATCACAATCTCCCGATCTTTCGTGTTTCTCAAGCAGAGATTTGAAACTGTATTTATCATAGCCTCTGTTGTCTCGTTCTCCACTGAACATGTTTGGAAGAAGATTTATACGATCTGTGCTCCAAACAAAACACCTGCCAAAGAAGAGAAAAGATCAGAACTATCCGATTATGTAATTAAGTGTTAGCAATTTTGCAGACGTCACAAGTGAATGGAAGAAATCGAGCTGTTTACAATCTGTTCTACATGATATGGAACTGTGTCTAGTTGGAATATTTTTCGTGTTAGATTCTTTAATATCTGGATGTCTCTATTTACAAAGTGCTTAGACTGTAATAACAAGTACATATTTAAATGTGATCTTGGCACCCTTAGTTGATTTTCTTTTGACGATAAGGACACCGTTGAAGAAGTAAGGCACACTGTGAAGGAAACTAGTCTCGTCTCTTGATCAAAGAGAAGCTCTTATTCCTCCACAATGGCTTTGTCTTGTCTTGTCTTTCACAAGTATCTAACGTTATCTGTTTTTAACTCTGTTTCAGTGATTCTCTGAGCTAAAAAATAATAATCTACTAATAGTAATTATAGAAGATACAGTTTTCAAGAAATATAAAAACAAGTGGAGTTTTTTGAATACTAATGTTTGCAAGCTTAAGACATGTGACTCTTCATACTGCTATTTCTTATCTTCATCTTCTTCTTCTTCCGCAATATCTACGTCCCTCTCCTCTTGACCTTTATCTTGTGTTGCTTCCATAAGTTTCCACACTTCCATAATACTTTTACCTGGCTTTTTCTTGAATTTGAGCAGTGCAGCAACCCACTCCTCTCGATCTCTACCAGTTAAAAGCGACCCTAACAGTCTAAGGGACAAAGGAAGAAAGCCTGCGTGATGGACGGCACGAACTGCAAGCTGTTCAAAATCAGAAGGTGGATATGGCTGCTTGAAAGCATAATGAGAAAAGAGTTCAAGAGCTTCATCATATCTTAGAGATGTGACTTCATACACATCCATCACTCCGGCGTCAACAAGCAAATTCTTGTTCTGGTTAATAAGAATGACTCTGCTTCCTGGAGCAAACTGGTTAGCGTATTCAATGATCCACTTCCCTTGTTCAATGTTGTTCACATCATCAGCTATGAGGAGAACTTTTCGGTGTTTGCGCCTTGCTTCAGTAATTTCATGCTCATTGCGATCTAAACTTATTGTTACCATTGTATCTTCATCCTCTTCAAACTTTAGAATCTTGTCTTTCATGTTTTCGATATTTTCTAGGAAAGCATGAGTTTGAAAGTTTACAGAGACCTCTGGATAAATGTACCTCGCAAGTGTTGTTTTCCCAACACCTACATTACCCCAAATGCCAATGGTACGAACCTCTTTATTAACTTCTAAAGCCAAGAAGTCACAAAGCACCTTCTTGTGACGATCCATTGCAACAAGGCCATTGCACCTTCTGAGTTCATTCAGTTTGTCTGAAACATCTGCTGCAATTTTTTCCATCAGGTACACTTCATTGGGACTAACAAAAGAGAAAAAAAAATGTTTCCCATCAAATAGTCATCGGACAAGAAACTATAATATTCATTTCAACGAAAACGTTACTCCTGTTAATGATTTCGATTTTATTCTATTCGCTTTAATTCTTCCTGTTATTGATCATAAAACACCATTGATGTTCATCATAAGGAAGATAAACTGTAATCAATTAAAAACAAACCAGTTTTGAGTGTCTTCTCCGGCTATGTTGCCCACACTGGTCAAAGCTCGGCTCCAATTTCTCCTCTCCTCCTCTGTTCTACCAGCACAAGTTTTCCTGAAAGCGGACCCAAAGTTTCCAGTTTGTTTCTGCACATCAGAAGGATCTACTCCGTAGAATACAGTCATCACTATTTGTCCTGCACATTGTCTACACTTCAAGATCTCCAACAGCACATCCAAACACCAACTGGAAGAAGGATAGTTCATCGTGAACACGACGATGGAGATCCTCGATTCTCTAATCGCTTGTGTGAGAGCAGGGGTGATTACTTGGCTTCTCTCGATCCCTTGACCATGGAACATCGTGATAGCATTGATGTTAAACACATGTCCTAAAAAACTGATAAATGATGTACGGACATCATCTCCACAGAAGTTCATAAAGACGTCGTATTGCCAGTATGAAGAAGAAGAAGCCATGAGAGAGGGTAGTGAGTAGTTTAAAATCACAGATTCATGGATTCATGGCAAAGCGGTGTTCACTTATGAGAGAGAGAGAAATGGGAAGTTTCTTTGCTTTTTCATTGTTGAAAGTAAATTTATTGTTACGAACAAAAATAGAGAAAAAAAAAAGTTAAGAGATTCACGTCAAGTGGGCTCCGGTGTATTAATCTAATCCACTTTTGTCTTGGGGCAAGAGTATATAGATTACAAACTTTTGCCTTCAAGTTGTATAGAAATTATAAATAAGACCCAAGCCACCGATGACTTTTGTAGCTTCGTGGTAACCGACTAGTAGGGCATGCTTATTCCCAGGCCACCTAAAATGAAAAAAATATCTTCTTTTCTTATTTGTGGGCCAGAAAGTATTGAATTACATAACGTTGCAAGTTGAAACTTTGGCGAAATTGCCTCTATCATTTTCTATAAAATTTAAATGGCTCACATTTGATTTTGCATTCCAGCAATTTCACATAAAAAACAGTTGTCACATTTAACAATGAAAATGCAAAACGTGAGTATAGGAAAACATATTTCATAGGTATATGAGTATGTGATACTAGGGTTGGCCGAACAAAAAGATAGAAACTCGATTCATTTGTTTTAGAGAGTTGTAGGCAAGTTGAGTTACTAGTTGGAACACATATATGGTTGTTCCACGACTGTGTGTAACTAGATATTGTTTGGTGATGAAATAAGGGATGTCTTAGTGTCGTGTAATACCAATTAGACAAGTTCTTGTTATAAGATTGTCAAAGTGAATATAGTTGGTGGTTTGAGGACGTAGGCACTTTGCCGAACCTTGTTAAATCTTGTGTGCATCATCATTCTCTGCTTTTTCAATTGGTATAAGAGCGTGTATGTGTAGAGAGTCTGACTCAACAAACGGGTTAACATCCTAAGGAAAGAGATGGATAATATATTTTGAGAATGACTTGCAGTTAAGAGTCTTATACTAGACGCATAAACTATGGATATTGGAAAGTGAATATGAAGGCAATAATACAAAGTATTGATGAGGATGCTTGGAAAACAGTATAAGATGGTTATGAAGTTACAAAACTTGTTGAAAGATATGGTTCCATAGTCATCAAACCGAAGAGTAAATGGACAAAAAATGAGAAGAGTATGTCAAGGTATAATGCAAAAGTTTTATCTACTATTTTTACTTCGATTAACAAGAGTCAATTCAAGTTGATTTAAGGATGTTTATCATCCAAAGAAGTGTAGGACAAACTAGAGAAAGTGTTCGAAGGAACTACATGCGTGAAAAGAACAAGAATTGATAGGCTTTTGAATTTGAAAATATACAAATGGATGAACATGAAAGTGTGATAGATTTTAGTGATAGAATATACAAATTGATAGATTGCTAATGAAGCACATGTGATTACAAACTTTTGCCTTCAAGTTGTATATAAGTTATAAATAAGACCCAAGCCACCGATGAGTTTTCTAGCTTCGTGGTAACCGACTAGTAGGGCATACTTATTCCCAGCCGACCTAAAATGATAAAAATATCTTTTTTTTCTCTGTGAGCCAGAAAGTATTGAATTACATAACGTTGCAAGTTGAAATTTTGGCGAAATTGCCTCATCATTTCTGTAAATATTAAATGGCTCACATTTGATTTTGCATTCCAGCAATTTCACATAAAAAACAGTTGTCACATTTAACAAGTCTTAGGCCACCTCCAATGGGGGTTCTTAATGGGTTTCTTAGAAGTGTTCTTAGGATTAAGAGAAGAGAGAGATGAGAAGAGTTTCTTAAATAAGAAACTTTAGAAACTTTTAAGAATCCTATAAAAACCTCATATTACACTTGTTTTGATATGATTGGTTATTTTTTCTTTTAAAATTTAAAATTAAATCATACAATTATATTTCATTAAAAATATTGTTATAATATTTGTAAAAAACTCATTTGGGTTTCTTAACCATTGGAGATGCTCTTACACCTGAGCAAGTTTTTCGGCAATGGTTTCCTCATCTGCAATTGTCCAAGTATGATGTGTTCCTCAGTTTCCGAGGGGACACTCGACATTCTATCGTAAGCCATTTGTACGCAGCACTTACTAGCAAAGGATTTGTTACCTTCAAAGACGACAACAGGCTTGAGATAGGCGATCACATTTCTGACGAACTCCAAAGAGCTATTCAAGGTTCAGATTTTGCTGTCGTTCTTCTCTCAGAGAACTACGCGACTTCCAAGTGGTGTTTGATGGAGCTCCAATTGATTATGGAGCTTCACATGGAGGGAAGGCGTGTTGTCGTTCCTGTTTTCTACAAAGTAAAACCCTCTTCCGTGAGGCATCAGCTAGAAAGTTTTGATCTAAATGGGTACCAACGTCCTGAAGAGGTCGCTAAGGTTCCCAAGTGGAGAGAAGCTCTTAAACGTATTGCCGATCTTAAAGGCCATGAATCAGATCTCTGGTAAGCATTTTCCTCACAGAAACCTGAAATTTAGTATTATCAGATTCGGTGAAAGTTAATCATACTTGTGCTCGTTTTCAACTTTTTTAGCCGTGATGAGGCAACTATGCTTCAGGATATTGCCCAAAATATTTCAAGGAGAAAAAAATCGATGCATAACATAGACTTGGCAAATATTGTTGGGGTGGATTCTCACTTACAAGATCTTAAGTCTCTCTTGGACATGGACTCCAAGAATGATGACGTTCGTATGATTGGAATCTGGGGAATGGGAGGCATTGGCAAAACCACCATCGCCATGTATCTGTATTACATGCTCGCATCTCAATTTACATCTAGATATTTCACAGAAGACATTAAATATACAGAAGACGAAGATCTACTGCGTTTGCAAAAGGAATTTCTTTACAGTACCCTCGGTGAAGATTTTATTCAGTGGGACGTGGCAACTGTACGCGAGATCATAGCATCAAGACTTAGGTATCACAAGGTTCTTCTTGTGCTTGATGGTGTGGATAAAGTGAACCAGATCGGTACTCTGGCAAAGACAGAATGGTTTGGTCCTGGGAGCCGAATCATCATAACCACCCAAGACATTGGCTTGCTCAATAGTTGTAAAGTAAAAACCATTTATAAGGTTAAGTGTTTAGACGATAAGGATTCCTTGCAGATTTTTAAACATATTGCTTTTGAAGGAGCTAGTCCTCCTGATGGATTTGAATAACTCTCAATCCAAGCAGCTAAGTTTGCTCACGGGCTTCCTTCTGCCCTTGAAGCCTACGCTTTATATCTCCGTCGAAGTATCAATTCACCTGAGAAATGGAAAGACGCACTATCGGAGCTTGAAAGTACTCTTGAGGAGGCCCACAAGGATATAATAAAACTCTTAAAAATTAGCTATAATAGCTTAGGAGAACCACTTCAGAATGCTTTCCTTCAAGTTGCCTGTCTCTTTAATGGAGAGACTGTCCAGCGTGTAGCTTTACTACTTGATGGCTCCAAACCTGAGAAGATGCGGTGGATGGAAGTTTTAGAAGAGAAATCTCTAATCAGTAGAACAACTAATGGAAATGTAATCCTGCATGGGTTGGTTGAACAAATGGGAAGGAAAATTATGACTGACAGTCAAAATTCCTCGGGGATCTTGAGAAAATTAATGAAGCACTGGCTAAAGGAGAAGTAAGCATCTACTTAATCTTTTGATCTATTCGTCTCTCGTCATCCTGCACCTTAGCCTGCTATGTGTTTATTTTTCTGTTTGCAGTTTCCACCACCAACCGAATGCATCTCCCTACACACGTGTGAGATTACCGATGCATTTTCGACAAATAGTCATGCTTTTGGAAGTATGAGTAATCTCAAGTTTCTCAAGGTTTACAAGCATGTTTACGACAGCAAATCGAGGCTGCACTTCATTCCAGATCATGATTGCCTTTCCAAGTCTAATACCCTAAGGTTACTCCACTGAGGGCCTTGCCTTACCGTTTTTATAAAGATTCTATTGTTGAACTCAATCTGCGTCACATCAATCTAGAAACACTCTGGAATGGCTTGCCTATGATTTTGACCGTGTGTTAATGTTTTTGTTATAGAAATGTGCGAATTCCAACTATTCTTTGTTGTACTTGTATCTTCCTCAGGTATTCTTGAATTTGAAGAAACTAGATGTGACGGGTTCTTTGATACTCAAACATCTTCCACCTCTTTCCAATTCCAAGAAACTTGCGAGTTGATTCTAGAACAATGTCCGAGACTAAAAGGAATTCCAGAGTCCATTGGAATTGGGTCTACCCTAGGCAAGCTTAATCTATCATACTACGGTGGGCCTAAGAGTCCATTGGAATTGGGTGTTGTTATACACAATATGTATGGGAGGCAATATATTACATTGGACTTGCCAACTGCAAGTGTGGAAATGCAACTTATGAATGTATCAATCACTGGAGACATACTATTTCGCGTTTTTGCAGTTTATGAAGGATATGCTCAATACTTCTCCTTCAGTTCTGAGCGACAGATCCCTGCAAGTCTTCAGCAAGCTCCGGGGTTCAAAAATATTAATACACTCCACATCAGGAGGTTCAGTTATGAAGAGGACGGTCGACCTATCACCTTTCGCAGCTTTCCAGATATTCGTGGCCTGAAAGAGCTAAACCTAGTCAACTTAAACATCCAAAATTTGTCAGATAGGATAGGTCACTTGGAATTCCTAGAAAAGCGGAAATGATTTTGAGAACTTACCAGAAGATATGAATAGGCTCTCCCGGTTGAAAACTCTCTGGCTTCGAAACTGCAGCAAACTCAAGGGATTTCCAGAGCTAACTCAGGTGCAGTCACTCACTCTTTCCAATTGTAGGAACCTCATATCATTGGTGAAACTCTCTGATGCAAGTCAGATCCAGGCAGATACTGTTTGCTTGAGCTTTGCCTTGACAACTGCAAGAATGTGGAGACATTGTCAAACCAGCTTTAGTCATTTCAACAAGTTGACATATTTAGATCTTAGTAGCCATGATTTTGAGACATTGCCATCAAGCATCGGAGATCTTACCTGTTTGGTAACTCTCTGCCTCAATAACTGCAAGAAACTTGATCATCTTCCTTCTTTTCTAGGCACCAGCACAGCCGCGAAGCGCCTGTTTCCAAGAAACTGAGATGCCGAATTACCAACGGGATCACCAAGCCACGAAGAGTCGCCTGCCCAAGTTCCTATGCTGCTCATATTTCTATGCTACGTCTATAATTGTTCTTTTCATTTTGATCTTGTGTGAACAGCTACGTTTATGAATTTGCACAATACATGTATTAAGAGATTTTTCACCATTTTGATACCCATGTTTGGCTAGATATGCCTGAAACACCTCGTAGAGGTGATTATAGTCACAATGTGACACAAGAATTGCTTGATATAAAAAACTTATCTCTGGCTTTCCCTATTCAAACCCTAGTTCTGGCTTCCTGCCACATCTACTCTACCATCTCTCTCCACCATTCCTAATAGTTATCTTCTTTCCCAAGACTCGAGATTTCTCTGATAAAAAACAAACTGTTATGAAAAAAGAAAGAGTTGAAGCAATTACCTCCTTCAGAATCAATGGTGGATTATCTGATCAGGGAGAGTGAAGATGCTTATGCTTCTATATTCCTGCATTGGTTTTTTTTTCATACAACTGCAAAAACAAATGCATTTGTTTAGTTAAGAATGTGCCTGTTAATCTATATTCAGCTAATGGAATCAAGCTATCAGTATTCAGGGATACATACTTAAAACCGATCTCATTGATTTCTGATTTCATTCTAAGCATAATCAACACAAAGACACACATTCTTCTTCCTATTTTACTATACATGAATTAGTTCCACAGCCACAAAACATACAATTGGTAAGTTTTGTGTAATTTGGTTCTGTTTTAGTTCGTCACAAAATTCACAAGCTCAGTTTGTATATGTCCCTAAACCCAAATTTCCAATTGAGGGGACATCGAGGAAACTCAAAAGAAGAGCGTAGAAACAAGCAAAGCAATCAAACCAGTATCTGATTTAGTTGTTAACCAATTTTTTAGTGATGAAACCGTGTAGTAAAGAAAGTGATCTTTGCCTATTAACATAGAACTAGAATTGTATCAAGCACCTAATCAAAAAACATAGATGCTGCATTTGAATGAACGTTTAGGAAGAGCAAGAAGAGCATTTGTGAGTTGCAACTTGTTGTCTATCTCATCACTAATGTTTACTTTCATTTCTTCAAGATCCTCCATTTCCCACAAGAAACATTTCACTTGATTCAATTCTCCAAGGATTCCTTTATACCCTTGTATCTCAACCAACTTCACCACATTTTTTTTATAATACCTTCCCCACATTTCCACCATCAATGTTAACCCCACTAATCGCTTATACCACACAAACCCTTAAAAACCAGAGTTTCTAGCTTTTGGAGATCTTTCAATCATATTGCAAAGCAATTTCCAATATAGTAAGGTGCTGGTTGAATATTAAATGTAGATTTAACCAAGGAAAATCAGTTTCGGTGATGAATGTTGTCTCAGTCAATGCACGTAATACTCTTCCTATTATACTTGATCGAGGTTTTGCCGGTGTTCTACATGACTGGTGTATGTTTCCATATAAGACTCGAGAGTATTTTTCATCGCATATATCCTTTTTGTTTAAAACATTTAAGCCCGAAACAACAATTGTTTTTTGGCCATTTATTGCTTGCGTAGGTGTGAACCATTCGCTACTTATCCGCGGACATATGACATGCTTCATGCCAATGAACTTCTCACACATCTTAGCTTAGAACGATGCAGCCTAATGGACTTGTTCTTGGAGATGGACCGGATTCTTCGCCCTGAGGTACTTTTCCACATTCCACCATCCTGCATAAGATCCTAATTAGGAAATCATAAGCTGAGAGAAACTTAATCTTTACTGAATGATTGATTGATAGGGATGGGTTGTTCTAAGCGATAAGCTTGGAGTGATAGAGATGACGGGTACACAGAAAGGAATCCGCGATCACGATCTCTTAATGGCAAGCCTCCAAATCCCGCTTTCAACAGAATTGCCACGAGCTACTGCGACCCCTGATCAGCCCTCAAAACCAAGTAACAAGCATCACCTACAGCTTCGCCGAGAAGAAGCAGAACAGAAACCCGCACAAAGAAAAACTTAACAGAACGGTCTTAACAAACCAAGAAGAGCTAGGATTTGTCGAGAGAGTTTCGTTTGAAGAGAGAGAATAGTCTTCTTTTTTTTTTTGTCAACGAATAGTCTTCTTCTTTTCTACATGAAAGTTTTGCATTCTTTTCTTCTGTAAAATGCAAACACAAATGGCTCTTTCCGGTTTTTTCGTCGTCAATGTCTCTTTAGGTTACATTTGCAGTTAACGATTAACAAAAGAATTCTGCATAAAATGCTGAAAGGCTCTAATTCTCATGTAGGGCTTTTTCTTATTCACTAATTTTATATACTTTTTTTTTAATTCTTCTTTTTTATGTTAATTTTAATTCAAAATATTATAAAATTACCAAAAATTATGTCCCTCCCATATATTTACGATTCTACCAGAATTTTTAACCTTACATCTATCAGATATTTTCAAAATTATTTTAAAATTTTAAAATTTTTTCTCTTTTCTTCTCAAACACACGACAAACACACGACAAACACTACACCCACAATTCCATCATTCAACTTCGAAATTTTTTCTGTTTTTCTTGCAATTACTGCAATTCAATCATCTCTTTTCATTATTTAAGCTTCAATTTGCCTTTTTCATTTCAAAAAAGAGAATTAAAACCCTAAAAACCAAAAATAGTGAAAACGAAAAATTTGAAGAGGAAGTACCCCGAAACTCGTTCGCAACAACGTGGAGGGCCTCGCCTGAGGAGAGGCTGCCGTCTTCGCCACCTGTCGAACGAATCCCTGAGACCCGATGAACCCGTTATGCTCAAGTTTCACCGCGAAGAACAGAGCCCGCCACCGGTTCCTCGTCTCGACCTTGGGTGGTAAGTGTTATATTATTATTTCTCTAAAAGTTAAATCCAAATGTATGGTTGTTGGGAAAGAATTGAATGGTCTTTTGCTAGGTGATTTCTGGGTACGACTAGTACGCTTGATACAACTGTTGTTTGCTCTGTGTTTTCTGGGTACGACTAGTACAACTAGGCGTAAATGTACAATTAGATATTGTAGGTATAACTATGATATGATATACGACTAGTATAACTATAGGTATATAAACGACTGAATATGACTAATACAACTATGTATGTGGATATTTATGTATGTGGATATTTGTTTGGATTTCATGAGAACGAGGAGAAAACATAAGGTATACAGCCTATTCCTCCGGAGAATTTTTTCTTCAAGAACACCGATTACGCGGTTTTCTGCAAATTGTCTTCAAAGTGCGATGATGTGAAGACAATGGAATTGATAGAAGAGGTGCTTGAGGACAGAGAATTGGAGTGGCTTTTGAACCTTTCTCAGTTCCGGCATGTGTGGCACATGCCGAGATAGAAGAACCTACAAACTAACGCATATGTGGTTGATGCTTATGCGCACGGTGAACAAGAAGAAGGGGAAGATGGCGTGATTCATTGTGAATGGAGTGCCTATTAGGTACTCGATAAGGGAGCATGGTCTTTTGAGCGGGTTGGACTGTAGGAGGTACCCTGAGTCTTATGAAACAATGGTGGGGAGTTATCGGTTCGTGCTGAGACAATTCAAAAGAATTAAGAGGATTACTATTCAAGATGTAATCGAGAAATTTAAGAAGATGCTGGAAACTCTAGATCGACTGAAGATGGCGATCTTACTGTTCCTGAGCACCGTCATCAAAAAGTCCAAGACATATGGACAAATCGAGGATTTCTTCTACAAAGTTGTCGAAGATCTCGAACCTTGCCGGACATTTTCCTGGGGGAGGTACACGTTTTATGATCAATTAGACTAGATCTGGCGCACCATCGATCATATTAGAGGACGTGTTCAACCCACGTGGACATGTCCGGGATTCATTCTTCCGTTAGAGGTATGAAAATAAATTATATATAATTTATAATATGCAAAAATATTATAAATTAATTTTTAATTTTTAAATGTGCAGATTTTAGTGACTGAAAATATTCCTGAAATGCAGACAGCATTTAGGACTAAGTTCGTTGATGATGAGGGTGAAGTGAGTAGTAGGTGCCCGAGGATGTGCAAGAGCCAATGGAAGCCTTGTACCATGAAAGGGTGGTCATTGGAAATAGTTAACGATGCTCTTGGAGACACTAAGGTATGAAAATTATGTTATCTAAAATTGTTCTACACAGTTGTATAGGTTATATCCAGTTGTATTTGGTATATAGTTGTATTAATTATATGTAGTTGTATTCTCTTTGATGATGCGTAGGAAATCCAGAGCATCTTACATCCTACACTTGCAGAGGTACCATTACTCACCCAGATCATGGAGGATGATGACGAAGGAGATGACTACTTGTCCATAAATTGGAACACTTGCCTTCTTCAGGTAAACAAGAAGATATGGTTTGAAGATTTGTACAATTTGGATGTGGGTGGCCGAAGGGACAATCTGAATGTCCAACGGGGCATGAACCTCAAAGACACATTGATGAAGGTCATTGAAGAAGATTTTGCTAAAATTCATGAGAGGGTTGGCGAGTGGAATGAGAGGTTTGCTGGGATGGAGACAAGGATGTCGGACCTTGAAGTATGTGTGACTTCGCTAATGGAAGGACGTGTTAGAATAAACTCCAAGAAAGATAATGTTGGAGGTGATGAGGATGATGACAATTATGAGGGTGACGAGGTTTCAGAGGAAGAAGAAGATGACGAGAGTAACAATGGAGGTGGAGGTATATGAATTTTATTTTACTATAATTATACATAGTTATAGCAATTATATGTAGTTATATATCTTTACATAGTCGTGACATATATATCCAATTGTAGGTGATGAACACGTAGGAAATTGGGCGGACTTTTCCCCTGAAACTATAGCCTCGGAAGATGAAGAGGATGATGAATCAGAAGAGGAAAATGACAAAGAAAAAAAGGACAAAAAGAAGAAGTAGGGATTCCAACAACCTCTACCTGTACACCTAAGGAGAAGGTGGTGCTAAACCGCTCAGAGAAAGCGAAAAGGAAGGTTGAGCCATCGAAGTACAAGAAAAGTTATTATTTGAAATAATGATCTTTTAAGTTATGTTTTAAAAACTTATTATTTTTGGAACTTATGGGTTTGTTGAACTTATGTTTATGTTTTGAACTTATGATCTTTTGGAATTTCAGTATTTAAATTGGTATTTTCGTATTTTAATATTTTGAATCAATATTTTTAATATTTTAAAATAAAATATCATATTTAAAATGATACAACTGTATACGACTGATACAACTGTGTTACTGAAAATATTAAAAACATATTTAAAAAACCACGTTTGCGCCGGCAAGACACATGTGCGACGTCAAAAGCCACGTGTGCACCGCCAATTAATTTTTATATTAATAAATTTAACACATAGTCGTATTGTAAGCAAGTAATCTTCTGGGTTTACACATAGTCACATATTTGGCATTTTTACGTTTTTTGTTGTACTCAAGTTTTTTAAAAGATTTTCTAGTTGTATGAGTAACATTTGGTTATAGAAGTAGGTTTAAAAGACATTCATATAAAAAAAAGTAAAAAACATATTTTTGGGTGATTAATGTCATAATAGTTAAAGTGTTTAGTGAACATCCTTATATTGTTATAATATATTCAACAATGGAAGTTATTTATAATTTAGTGAATTAATAAGTTTTGCGTGATTAAATTAGATATAAATGAATACATTATATATGAATCAATCAATATTTTACAGAATTTTTTTAAAAATTTATCGAATTATTTATGTCTTAGTCGTATAAGTCATATATAGTTGTATAAGGCACAACAATTCCATACACCACAAAGGATTGTTCATCAACAACACAAACGAAATACAATAAGCTCATAGAACATATAAATCATGTGTTTTCACTTCTATTGCACTCAAACCACTCATATAAACTAGTCTTCTTTCTCATTTGTCGATGTTCTCCCACGGACGGAAACCTTGTAATTTGAGGTTTTTCTTTTTTCTTGACATAATCTGGATGGTGCACACACATGGCACGTACATTGTCAGGCACATTCCACTGAGACATATGAGGAACTAGAAATATCGTCTTACAATAGGCAAATGCCCATTGCTCCTTCGCATAGAATTTGGAGCACAAATCTTCCACTTCTAGGTGAGTATATTCTTTCTTCCTCGCTTCCATAAGGGCAGCTATGACATGCACACATGGATATTTGTCAATATCAAAATGCTTGCATGTGAAAGTTTCATCCTCAAATCAACAAAATAACCTCCTCCATCGCGTCCGATGACGTTAAATTGTAGATAGTATTTGTTCAACACAGTCACCGCTAAATGTTGTGCTTCAACACAACTTTTGTGAAGTACATTCTCAATCAAAGGCACCAATTTATGTGCTTTGGTAGAGGTCTGTCTATGCTTGTTAAACCACTCAGCTATTTTTCGATAATTGCATCAATCATTGGTAAGAGTGAGTATTTTCTTACTTCTTTGAAAACAACATTTAAAGATTCCGCACAATTAGGGGTATCTATGTTGTACCTTTCGCTAGGGAAAAAACATTGTGCCCATTTATTCGGTTCGACACTTCTTTCAACATACTCCGCTGCACTAGGATACCTTTTCTTGAAATCATCGTAGAGTGTTTGGAACTCAGCTTGTGTGTATGCATGAGCCAATTCCCTGAACTTTACTACAACTCTTTTGTTGTTGACGTTTGAGGCATGCATCTTCACATTCTGTGATAAATGAAAGATACAATACCCATGATGAGATAATGGATAAACCTCACGTATTGTCTTGAGGATACTTTGATTCCTATCAAAAATAAACACTAATCCAGGAACATCCGGTATTAGTGTTTTCAACTTATTTAAAAAACATGCACAACTACCATCTTTTTCGCCATCAACTACACCAAAAGCAATCAGATAGTGGTGATGATTAGGATCTTGCACTGTTGCAACCAATAACACCCCACCATATGCATTCTTTAGGTGAGTCCCATCCACAATGATCACTTTTCTCATCACTTGGAAGCCTTCCACGTAAGCTCCCAATGCGAAGAATAAGTACTTAAACTTCTAATCGTCGTCCACTTCTACATATGAAACTGTACGCTGATTCGTAATTTGTAACATATACAAATAAGAATACAACATCTTATAGGTTTCTTCCGGACTACCTCGTACATCGGCACTACCTTGTTGTTTTTGCCTCTGTACGCCGTCGAATACGACACCTTAACACCATACTTTCCTTGCACCATACCAATCAAGCTTTTTGGAGTTGGCGTGTCAAACTTCCATGGATAATGATCTTGGAAAACGGATGCCACTAATTGGGGTGTGCCTTTTCTTCTCTTTACCAATGAGGTTGATGATACACAAGAACACGTGTGAATTTTGTTGTACGTTCTAACAGAGAAAATGTCTAAATCCTTAATCATCGCAACTCGTAAAGACCACTTGCAACCATTCTTTGATTCACAACATTTTACTACATACCGCGTTTTATCCAATTTCACGATATCAAAGTGAAAACAAGTAACAAATGAAACCTTTTCCACTAATTCTTTCATGTCTTCTTTGCTTCCAAATTCTTGACTTAATTTTACATTCATACCATCTTCCTATTCTACATTATGAATCTCATCTTCTTCTACCACACGTGTATCCCTCACGTGAACGTTATCAAATTCAACCAAACGTGTATCTTTAACCTCAATACTTTCCAAGTTTTCACATTCTACTTCGTGGGCAACCGTTGCATATTTTTTTGACAGTTCACTTGCAGAAATAGTTATGCTTTCATAATGAACTCCACAATTTACTCGACTAGTAGAAACCATGTGCTCGTTACTTGCATTAACTTGACTAACACGATCTTCTCTTGGATCATTCGTCTTCGTCTCAACATGCAACACACCTTTCATTTTACCTTCACATGGTTCCAAATAACAAACAACATCATCATCATTGAAGATATATATCGGCCACTTAGGATCAACTCCAACTGAAAAATAACTCAATTTCATCTCGCTCTTTGCTTCATTTCCCCTCATCTTATTACGTATACTTTCAACTAATATGTCGTACGATACCTCCTCAACCGATTGTCTCATCAAAAGAGCATGATTCTCTTGCAATCCATAATATTTCCTCTATTTTCTTTACATATTATCCCTCATAATCAAAACGTATGATTGTGCGCTGCTTTCTATTCATTGTACCCTGAAAATAATAAAATTGTATCATTAATTACTTAGTTGTATCAGTTGTATGCATGTATATAATATGTCTTAGTCATATCAGGTGTACGCATATATATAATATATCTTAGTCATATCAGGTGTACGCATGTATATAATATGTTTTAATCGTATCAGTCGTATTCATTCTTAATCATATCAGTTGTATCAATACTATAAATCTGGGTTTTGACGAACACAAATCTCATCGATTCGCTGCCATTAATCACAAATGTCGTTATATAACAAAAAAAACCCTCAAATATAGTCATAATAATACGTGATTCGAGTTTTCAGTGAGCAAAATCGAGTTTTTTGGGTTTTTGGGAAATCTGAAAGCTTACCTCCAATGGCGACCTCGAGTTTCTTTCCACCTCCATTTCTCCTAAATTTTTTCTCAAACAACTCCAAAACCCTTTAATTTCAGAATCTCAGGCTCGATTTTTGAGAAAAAAACAAAATTGATGAATTTAAGGTTGATAGGTTGGATTTAATGGTAAAGAAGAAGAAGATAGTGGTTGGGTGGAGTGGGATCCATCCAACCTTAAATTGGAAGCTGATTTGTCTTTTTTTCTTTTTTCGTAACAAGATGTGAGTGGGACCTATTTTAATTTTAATTTCATTTGTTTGAATTAAATAAATAGTTGAGGGGTATAGAGATTAAGTGAGGGTAAGTGAGAAAGTTTTTTTGCCATTAAGGGCATTTAAGAAATAAATCCCAGCAAGAACACGGGAGGACCAACTCCGAGTGTTAGGTACCAAAAAGACTTGGGAGTAAAGTATTTTCGTTTACCCAAGAAGTTCCCAGGGTTACCTTTGTTACTTAGTTGGCTCTTAAAGATTGTCTCTCCATAGGTGATCAAACTCGCAAGTGGGGCTGTGTTCATATTGAAGGATATTATGTATAACACAACACTTGTTCAAACAGAGATGAACTTGTCTCTTCTAAAAACTGAATCTATCTCCTATTTGTAGCGATTGTATCTTATCTAGAATATTCACCTAGGGCTTACTACTCTCTTGTATAAATACTCATGTTTATGTGAGTAGAAATCTAAACTATTTTCGCCATTTTGTCATGGTATCAGAGTGGGATCTTCTTAAAATAAAGAGCAAAGAAACATAGAAAGACGAAGAAGAAAACAACAATGGCCGATAATACAGTGGTGGTGCGTGCAACTCAAGACGCCGCCACCGTGTCACCACTTTACCTTCATCCCTCAGATGGACCAGGGAATTTGATCACAACCGTATAACTACGGGGATAAAACTATGAAGATTGGTCCAAGCATGTGCGGAATGCCTTTTTTTTGCAGATGAAACTAAAATTAGGTTTCATCGATGGAACCCTACCAAAACCCACATATGCGACAAAGATTGAGCAATGGGAAGTTGTTAACTCCATGTTGGTGGCATGGATTATGAACACCATCGAACCCAGTCTAAGGACTTCGATTTCGATGGTCGATGAAGTAAAAATCATATGGGATGATTTGAAGCTTCAATTCTCGGCTGGGAATGGACCTAGAATCAGTGAATTAAGAGGCGACTTGTTTAACTGTCGTCAACAAGGGGACACTGTGATGATGTATTTTGGGAAACTTAAAAAGATGTGGGACGAACCGCTTCGATCGTGTACGTGTGGAGAGCTTGATGTGCAATTTGAAAAAGACCGTGATGAGGAACGTACAAACACCTTTCTAAATGGCCTCGATAGCGCACGATTTGGCACAGTTCGGTCAGCCATCACAAGTTTATAACCATTATCAAAACTATCACATGTCTATCAGCATATTGTTCGAGAAGAGCGACAACAAAATATGTCGCATGACAGATATGCTAAGACTGAAGCGGTCGGATTTGCCGCATATGCTGGACATAAAGCTCACTCTTCTTCACTTCCTGATCGAGAGAAGAATGTTATTTGCACACATTGTGGTAAGTATGGTCATACGAAATCAGAGTGTTTTCAAATTAAAAGATATCCGGAATGGTGGGTTGAAAAAAGCCGTGGTAGTGGGGGAAGAGGAGGAGCTCGTGGTGGTCGCTTTGGATGTGGTGGTGGCATGATAAGGAGCTTTGTAGGATGAGGACGAGGTGGAACATCTGCTAGACGAGCTCATGCTGCTTACGCTGGACATGCTGCTCAGCTTGTGCCAACGACGTCCAATGCGAAGAAAGAATTTGATCGGGGTTCTCTTCCATAACCTACCAATGATCAATGGGCTGCAGTTGTGAAGTTTCTAAACACTAAACAACCAGATTTCGTTGAAAAGTTGACTGGTAAGAAAGATAGCATTGAATTTATTATTGACTCAGGAGCTTCACACCACATGACGTGGAACCTGAAACTCTTGAGTAATGTGGTTGATATTTTTCTATGTTCAATTGGATTACCTGACGGAGATTGGGCTGTTGCCATTAAACAAGGAGATATGTATCTTGGCGGACACTTATGGCTTCACGGAGTTTTATATTCTCTAGCATTAAAGTGTTCCTTGATTTCCATGGCTAAGCTACTTAAAACGATTAAAGAATCAATTACGTTTACTGAGGATATGTGTGTTTTGCAGGACCATACTTCGAAGACGCTGATTGGTGCGGGTGAAGAGTGCGAAGGGGTCTATGTTTTTGTGGTGTCATTGGTGCTTAAGCTCATGCGGCAAAGACTTCAGGGGCACATGATCTTTGGCACCGTCGCTTAGGACATCCATCTGATAGGGTTTTATCGTTTTTATCGAGTCATGTTGATGTTGGGAAACCTTCGGAGGCAAAGGTTATTTGTGATACTTGTTTTAGGGTAAAACAATCTCGGGGTTGCTTTCATGAAAGTTCTAATAAAGTTGGTGATTTATTTGATTTAATTCATTGTGTCATTTAGGGTGCTTATCGAACAGTATCTTCATCGGGTGCTGCGTACTGCCTCACGATTGTAGATGACTATTCTCGTGTGGTTTGGGTTTTTCTTTTACAGACAAAAGTGAGGTTGTTGGTTCCTTGCAGAAGTTTGTGCTATGGTCACACACTAATTTGACAAGAAAGTTCGTGTATTACGCAGCGATAATGGGTCCAAATTTATGTGCTTAAAGCCATTTTTCCAAAAAGAAGGGATTCCACATCAGACTTCATGTGTTTATACACCACATCAAAATGGACGTGCTGAGCGAAAACATCGCCATATCCTTAATTTTTCTCGGGCACTCATGTTCCAAGCACATTTATCGATTTGTTTCTAGGAGGAATGCGTTTTAACAGCAACTCATCTAATAAATCGAACACCTTCGACTTTATTACATGGTAAGACCCCTTACGAACTGTTATATGTGTCAACTCCATCGTTTGACATGTTGAAAGTTTTTGGATGCTTGTGTTACGCTCACAAGCAATCCCCTGATAAGAACAAGTTCGGTGAGCGTAGTAGGCAATGTATTTTTGTTAGGTATCCATATGGCCAGAAGGGTTGGCGTGTATTTGACATTGACAAGGAGGAATATTTCTTTCACGAGATGTCGTGTTACAAGAGACCAAGTTTCTATTTTCTAAGTCTTTGCCATCGCCTACGGTACAAACAGATCCTTCGTTGTTCCCACAAGTTGGAGTTTGGGATGATGAAGTTTTGCTATCTAACAGTGATACAAACAGATCTGCTGTTGTTCCCACAACAGATCCTACACTATTGCGAAGTAGGAATGTTAGCACTGTTGTTGGCTCGCCTAATGATGAAGTAAGGGGGAGTTTGTCTGACCCGAATGTTGAGCAACCGGCTGCAGCACCATTTGGAGTTGGAAAATGCAGCCATTATTTGCCAGCACGCTTACATGATTATGTTCTTTATACTACTCGATGCACCACAGACCCCTCGCCTAGCACTTCCGCACCAGCATCAGTGTCTTCTCAAGGTACGGTTCTTTATCCTATCTCCAACTATGTTACTTGTGATCGATTTTCTCCTAAGAACTGGGCCTTTCTTGCCTCGATTACATCACACTCTGTTCCTCAAACATATACGGAAGCAGTAAAACATTGTGAGTGGTGTAATGCGATTGGTGGCAAAATTACTGCCCTACAAGAGAATGATACATGGTACCTAACGGATGTTCCACCATATAAGAAAACGATTGATTGTCGATGGGTTTTTACAATTAAGTATAAAGCAAATGGTGATATTGAACGCTATAAAGCACAACTAGTCATTTGTGGTGATCGTCAGATTGCGAGAAAAGATCATGACGAGACTTTTGCTCTGGTAGCCAAAATAACAACGGTTTGCATGTTTCTCAAAGTTCTGGCTATTAAACGTTGGGAAGTTCACCAAATGGACGTTCACAATGCATTTCTTCATGGTGACTTAGACGAAGAGGTCTATATGAAGCTTCCTCCGGGTTTTCATTCTTTTGACCCTAACAAGGTATGTCGTCTTCGTATATCTTTATACGATCTTCGCCAAGCACCCCGTTGTTGGTTTGCCAAGCTTACTAATGCCTTATTAGGGTATGGTTTCATTCAACAATACTCTGACTACTCTCTTTTTTTCTTGTCTCGTGGGAAATTTCGACTTTATGTGCTGGTATATGTGGATTATTTGTTGATTGGTGGAAATGATTCTGCTGCTATTTCTCGATTTAAAGAATATTTGAATGAATGTTTTCATATGAAGGACTTAGGTCCAACAAAGTATTTTCTGGGTATTGAAGTGGCGCATGCTCAAGAAGGAATTTATTTGTCTCAATGAAAGTATGCACTTTATATTATTAGCGAGTGTGGATACTTGGTAGGAAAACTTGTGGCTACACCTATTGAACAAAATCACCGTCTCCAAGCTGTTGATGACGATGATATGCTTTATACGAATCCGGTTCAATATCATCGTCTTGTGGGTTGGCTTGTCTACCTTACTATCACACGTGTAGAACTATCATATGTGGTATATTTTTTGGCTCAATTTCTTCAACATTCTATGACTAAGCACTAGAATGGTGCTTAGAGCTGTCAAGCAGACAGTATGCCCGCGGGTATCGCTCGTTTAGTACCTCGGCGGGGCGGGCTTGGAAAAATTAGGGAATGTCCACAAGGAGTGGGCGTTGCGAGCAATGGCCAGACGGGAAAGCTGTTTTTGCGGGTGTACCCGTGCGGGTCTGCGATCATGCGGGATGTCCGCCAAGCAAAGATTCTTCATGTAATGTAGGCATTGCTTCGACTCTTTTTGAAGGCTCGGCAAAGATTCTGCATGTAATGTGGTTGCAGCAAGTTGGATATGACTGCAAATAAATGGATATGGATCCATTTAGATCTTCAGTTATCAAAACCATGAAACATGTGGTATGATACCCATGGTGTTGCATATAAAATGAAACATCTCATACCAAAAACTGAAAATATGAGACAACCAAATTAATATATACACCTATATTGTTATGCTATCTCAGGCAATGAAAACATTTACAATACCAATCAAAGAAGTTGTTATACCTCGGTAAAGCACCAGCTTTTGCAGCTGTCCTCAAATTTTGTAGTCTATTATTTTCTTGCTTTCCAACTCTCTTCTTTTTCTCATCCAGTCTCTTGGCAAAAGGATCTTCTCTTGGTTATACGGTTATCCAACAACAATTGCATATATGCTTTTTTAAGAAACTAGCAACATAATCGATATTTGAGATTGTGTTAAGAGCTTCTTCGAAACCCTACGAAAAACAGAGCCGAGTCAGAGTTTTTTTCATAGCATTCATCATCAATCATCAGTCATCCATCACAAAACATCACAGAAATCGATCATTGACAGTGTCCTCATATCATTCATCATTAATCATCACAGAAATCGATCATTAATAGTGCTAATCGATCAAATGAATCAAATGAACACATTTACTTGAATCAACATAATTCACAGATATGAAACATACTTCAATTGCAGATTCTTAGTTAATACAATGCTTAGGAATTTGAAGTAAAAACCCATAAATATGCAGACGAAAGGAAACATTTTTGTGGCAGAAAGACATATCAAAATCCAATTAAAAGATCACATAATTATTAAAATGAGACCTTTCCCAAGAAAAACTACAATCAATGAAGAGAAGAGGTCAACTTGAACACAACAAGAGCTTATAGGGTTATGACTGATAAATTGGGATTTTGAACAAATATGATTGAAAAATCAGACCAACAATTTCACGAATTGAAGGTTTTCAATTTAAAAAAATCAAAGTCGAGATTGATGATTTGATGTGGATTCGAATCGATCTAGGATTCAGGGATTCATAACTTACATACTTGTGAAGACGTTGTTGCTGCCTTGAAGGCGAGAAGCATCTTCGATATCTTCGATGAAGAACTTGCATCGCCGATGAAGATGAAGTTTCGTTAAATGCCCGCGGGCCGCACTCGTAAACCCGCTACTGAATGCAGGGCGGGTCTGGACCACCAAATGGGAGACCGCAGTACACGGCGGGCTGACCCGCACAGTCAGAAGAAACAGTGGTCCCGACAGGCGAAGACCAGGCGGACACGGGCAAAGCCGTCTGATAGATCTAATGCTGTTACTCGGGTGGTTCGTTACCTAAAAGGTTCACCAGGAAAGGGCATTATGTTGAGTGCTACTAGTGATCTCAATATTTCAGTATATTCTGAATCGAATTTTTTTTCGTATCCTGTCACTCGTTGTTCTTTGACAGGGTATATCGTTCTTTTGGGAGGTTCATCAATCGCTTGGAAGACTAAGAAGCAGCAGACATTCTCCATGTCTTCGGCTGAAGCGGAATATCGGGCCATGAGTTATACCACACATGAGCTTAAATGGGATTCTGAACTTCTTTCCTGTTTCGGCATTACTCACAAGGGTTCCATGATACTTTATTGTGATAACCAAGCAGCACTACATATCGCGACCAATCCAGTTTTTCATGAACGAACGAAATACATTGAACGTGATTGTCACTTTATACGTGATGCAATTACGGAGGGTGTTTTGGAAACAGCAAAGGTACACACATCGAACCAACTCGCTGATATGCTTACCAAAGCCCTTGGATCTTCTTCTCAAGTTGGGCATTCGAGATCCCATGCGCCAACTTGAGGGGGAGTATTGAAGAATATTATGTACAGCACAACACTTGTTGGAACAGAGATGAACTTATCTCTTTTGAAGACTGGATCTATCTCTTATTTTCTAGCGATTGTATCTTATCTAGAATATTCACCTAGGGCTTACTACTCTCTTATATAAATATTCATGTTCATGTAAATAGAAATTTACGCTATTTTTGTCACTTTATCAGTTCAGGTTGTTTGTTCTGTGGAGAAGCAGATGAGACTCGTGATCATTTGTAGATTAATCAGAATTTTTTGGCTTAAACATCTAAAAATTAAGTATAATTATGAATGTAGCCAAATAAACCAAACACCTTAATCGAATATGGCAGACAGAGAAAAAATAAAGAACAGATTTCAATGTCGTGATGATACTATCGGTTCATTTTTTCCAACATTCCAGTTAAGTCGGTTCAAATCTACCGAATTGAAAATCCCAAATTTCAGCTTAGGGTTCTGGTTTTGCAAATTTTTGGAATAGAAAACCAAAAAGGCAAAAATTAAACAGGCGTTAAATACATAAAATTCATTAACTTGTAGCTAAGTGCAAACATATCAGAAAATGTATCAACCGTTATGAGATTATCAATCTTGCAAAATGAATACATCATTTATATGTTTCGCAGTAACGAGATTATCAATCACCACCAACTTGACGTTTCCACGAGTCTTCAACGATTAATTCATCAACTCCCCATTCCTCAAAACTGATTCAGAATCATAAACAAGGCACAACAAAAGAAACATGTCAAATGAGTAAAGAGAATCATCAATATTCTAAGAAGATTCGACATGACAAACCATAGTCACCTCCCATCAGGTAGATAGCGTCTTATAGTGAATGGTATCTTCCTTTGCCTAAGCTCCTTCATAGCAATCTTAAAGCCAACACATACATAAGTTAGCTCAAATGTCCACAAACAACAACAAGAAATGATAAGTGAGTGCAAGTAAAAGTCATAGCACCTCAAGAGGATCAGTCTCCCCCTCTAGCTCGACCATAACAGGAGCATTCATACTGTATCAGCCAAAAACAACATAAAGAATTAAACTTTTCAAACCAACTTAACGATTAGATAATATACAACAAAGACTGTTCTCAGGTCGATTAAGTACACTTGTCAAGTTGTAAAACACATGATGATAAATTCTTAACAAGCTTTAGATATAAGATGAAAAAATAAGTGAGTGCCAGCAGAAGAATCAAACATTTCTAGCCAACTTAACGATTAGATGAAATAGAACAAAGATTGTTTTTAGTTGAACTGAGTATCCTCATCGAGTTTTATGAAACATGATGACGATAAACTCTTAACAAACTTAAGATATACGATGACATGATAAGTGAGTGCCCATAAAAGTATAAAACTTCACGATTTTATGAAACAGAACAAAGATGTAAGATAAAAAGATAAGTGAGTGCAAGTAAAGGAATAGAACTTTTAAGCCAACTGAACAATATGAAATAGAACAAAGAATGTTTTCAGCTGAATTGAGTACTTCATCATGTTTTATATATAGGGTCTGGTTGGTTGTACATTCAGATGATTCATCTGAATGAAACTAAAAAATGATGTTTGTTTAGTGCCAAAATTTGTTCATTTAAATGTCTCATCTGAATGGAACATCCGAATGAGTTTTAAAATTTACACTAAATTTTCAAAACCATTTGAATGAACCAAATTGGACCATTTGGATGGAAATGGTTTATCCAAAAATAACAAATGACAAATATACCTCTAACTAATTTTATTTTTATTAATTTAATTTGTTTTAAAAATATTTACATCAACAACATTGGGATTTCATGGTTTTGACGAAAAAATTTAATTCCGTAATTTTGCAATTTCACGGTTTAAAAATATTGATAGAATTATTTTCTAAATATTGGGATTTCACGATTTTGATTTAAAAACGTAATTTTGATAGATTACGGTTTTGGCAGAAAAATATAAATCCATGACTTTTTTTTTTGTCAAAATTGGGAATTCACAGTTTTGGCGGAAAATACAATTTGATATTAAGTAGTTTTGGCGAAAAATCTAATTACACAATTTTCCGCTAAAATTGGGATTTTACGGTTTTGGCAAAAAAAATACAATTCCGATATTTAGTTGTTTTAGCGGAAAATATAATTCTGCAGTTTTTCCTCTAAAATTAAAATTTTACGGTTTTAGTCGAAAAATGTAATTACACAGTTTTTTTTTCTAAAATTAAGATTTTACAGTTTTAGGCGAAAATACAATTCAAAAATTTACTTGAGAGCAATAGTCAAAAACAAAAAGGGGCGGAACCAGACCTAATTTGCAGAGCACGAGTACCAAGAATACGTGCACGTTCATACTTGGTCATAAATTTCGACGTTTAACGTGGACGGTGTATGGGTTCTGTCTCCACCTTATCTTCTGTTTCAAGAGGCTCCCCATTGAGATATTCGCTCTCTTTCATATCAACATCTTCCTCAACTCCTTCCTACTCACAAAAATAAACTAATCAGAAAACAACTCCTTCCTCCAAAGAAGATTGATTAGCTTACTTCTATTTTAGGCTTTACTGGCTCATCCTCATAACTGCAGAAAAAACAATTGAAGCAACATCAACAATTTGAACCATAGCAACAAAACAGCTTCAATTTACTCATAAGTTTCATCAAAATTCATGTAATCATTCTAGGAGAAGGAGAACAAACGTGTTTGATGAATATTCAAAGAAACTGACAAACTGTAAACTCTAAAATGTAAGCTCTAGAAAAGCTCAGGGATCACAAAAATAGCTCTATCTCTATCAACTGACCATGAAATTAGGGTTTTCTACCTACAAAATCGATTGGAATATATAATCTCTGCCGAAAAACATTTTTTAATCAACTGACGCAAAAATTTCATCGAAGAAGCCCATGGATAAACTTAAAATCTAGAAAATAATCAATCAAATTGCTTTCAACCGTTTAAAAAATTTTCGAGAAGAAAATAGAATCCTATGAAATCGAGCGAAAACTAATACACATAGAAAATGGAGAGACACAGAGAAAAATAGAATACCATAAATCATCGACTTCGTTGTAATCTTTGTCCGCCATTAAAGTCAATTTGAGATATCGCTCTCTTCCTCTTGGCTCTTGCACAATCTCGTTAAACCCTAAAGAGTTGTTGCAGAGAACCCAACGACGAGTATGGGGGATCAATGCCTGAAATGCCACTTTTTTGAATCTGTGAGCCCAAATACGGAAATACTACCGTTATATGGATCAATTTCTTATAAAACTTATTCTTATATGCCATTTCTATTTTTTTCATTTTCTTTAACATTTAATTTTAATGGTTAAACGTGAGCAATTACCAAAAATTCTTGTGGCATTTGAAAATTTACAATCTCCAACCCAAATAAATCCAATTGAAACGAATCAAACCCAACAACCCAATGGATCTCATTGAAAGAAAAAAAAACCTCCAACTCATCCCACTTCTTCTTCACGAAAAAAGAAAACCTGCAAAACCAACTTCTCCATATCCTCTTTACTTCGCAAAATCGGCTGTAACTCTCATCCGCCAAAGCCGTAACCAACTCCTCAACATCCGTCGTCGCCTTCTTCATCCGCCGTCGCCGCCGTAAGCTTCTCAAACGGTAATTTCGTAAACCCTAACTCCTCCATTCACAATTTTGTGCTCTTCTTTCAAATTGATAAGTGCATAACCTCTTATTTGAAAATTGGTAAGTGCACAGAGACAAGAACACTGTCTCATTCTCATTTCGATTTCGTTTTGGTTGTAGGTTCCGTATTTGAGAAATTGTGTTGAAATTTTTTTATCTTTTTTGTACCATTTATACCAGTTGCGTTCTTGTGTTGAGAAATTTTGTTGGTATTGTTGTTTTTCAGCAATGGCTAGGGTAAGAGACAAGGATGGTACTTATGAATCAACCAAAGGAAAAGATCCGAAAAAGGGTGAAGAAGAGGATCATTCGAAAGAAGATGAAGATAGGGTTAGTGAGGAAGAGAATGATGTGGAAAAAGAGTAATGATACTGAAAATGAGGAGACGGAGTCAAACGAGGAAGAGGAAGTGGAAAGAGCAGAGATTGAAGATGATGAGAAGACGGAGTGAAACGAGGAAGAGAAAGTGGAAAGAGCGAAGAATGTAAGTGATGAGGAGGAGGAAAATGATGCTTCGGAACATACAATATCATTGGAGGTATGTACATTGATTTATAATGGTGAAAGTTTGGAGAACTAATTAGGAAATTTGGATATTTTGTGGTTTACGGTTAACTGGAATAATTAGTACAAATTTGTTTTATTTGTGGTTTACGGGTAACTAGAACAACTAGTACAACTTAGAATATTTTGTGGTTTAGGGTTAACTAGAACAACTAGTACAAGTAGTAAATATTAGGAATACTTAGGATCAGTTTGTTAATAATTTTGGTTTGAATTTGCAAGATGATGATGATATGCAACCACAACAGCCAGAGAAGCTGTTCTTTGGTCAGAATGAGTACCAAAAGTCTTGCAAGATAGCTACGAGGTGTAGTCTAAAACAGGTGGTGCAATACATTGAGGAAGAGTTTCCTTCTGAATTGAAGTGGTTTAGGAAACATGATCAGTTCAAGCATGTATTCCACATGCATAGGCAGCCAAACCACATGCTCCAAGGAATGTGGATGCTTCTTCTCCGAACAGCATGTACGGAGAAGGAAAATGAGTGTTGGTTTGTGGTGAATGGAGTGCCGGTTAGGTATTCTCTCAAGGAGCACACATTGTTGATAGGTTTGAACTGCCATGACTACCCCGTGAACTGGAAGAAACTGGGTTACATCAAGTTTATTGAGAAGATTTTTAAGAAGAAAAAGAGGATCAAAATCTCAGATGTGGAAGAGAAGCTCGAAGAGATGAAGAAGAAGAAGAGGTGTATTGACAGGAAGAAGCTTATTATCTTGTATTTCTTATGCAAGGTAGTGAAAGCTAAGTCTAAGAGTGATGGAAACATTGATCCCTTCCTTCTTAGTGTTGTAGATGATGTGGATGCGTGTGAGACTTTTCTTTGGGGGCGTTTCACCTTTGATGATCTTATGGAAGAGATTAGGTGGTTTGTCAAGAGTTTCAAAGGCGAAGTAAAACCAAGAGAGCAAGCCTCCTTTAGTGGATTTATTTTCCCTCTTGAGGTAATATTATTAATTCATTCAATCAAGATATTGTATTTTTCCTTTAATGAATATTTTTGAGATATTGTAACTCAATGTGTAGGTTCTTGCATTCGAGTGCATTCCACATCTTGGAGGTAAGTTTCGAGATGTTGTACCTGCTGAGAATGATTGTTCCCGGTTGTGCAATCATAAGTTCTCTGAGAGTCGCATGAAAGGTTTTCCATTGGAAGACATTAATGAAGAGCTTGGAAGCACAAAGGTTAGAGTTTGTTGTAATATTTTTTTGTATTTTTATCCATTATGAGATTGAATGAAGTTGAATGAATTGAAATTCACAGGATATCACGAGCATCCTTGAAGCCGACTCTTATGAGAAAGCTATATTGGCGCAAATCATTCCTGATTCTGTTGATGATGGGATTGGTTTTATAGATAGTCTCATTGAGAGTTAGGTTCAGCGTCTAACCGTACAGGAGAAAAAGATCTGTTGGAAAGATCTCTACGAGTTGGACATGGCTGCTCGAAGTTGTGAAGTTCCTCATAAGGTTGATAGAGCTGTTAAGAAGGTTGATGGAGTTCCCACAACAAGCTTGGAGCAGGAACTAAACAAAATGATGGAGAAAGGCTTTGAGGATATTTATGAGAAACTTGATGCCATGGAGAAAAGATTGAAGGAAGTTGAAGATTTTCTTTGTGCAGTTCAGTTAGTTGCGGGTGAACAATCAGGGACAGCTAGAGATGCTGAGGCAGTTGTTGAGGAAGAAAAGGAAGAACATCCAAGTGGAGTCCTTGATCCAATGGATGTTCAGATAAGTAAGTCTTTTTGCTAGAGTGATTGATAAAATTTGATTGAGTTAATGGTGTATTTGTTGTGTTTAAATCTTTTCGGAATTTGATGTTGGTGAGGAGGCTAGTGGAGTCCGTGATGCTGGTGTTGAGACAGAGACGCAAGGAAAGAAAAAGAAAGGAAAAGGAAAGAGAGATAAGAAAGAGAAGAAGGACAGTGGAGTTGAAATGGAAAGTGGGCAGAAGCGAAAAAGGCAGTCATCAAGGTTGATTAGATCACCATATGTAGCTGAGCCGAAGCGAATGAGAAAGACTAGAGAGTAGCAAGGTTGAAGACTCCATTTCTATTTATGTTGGTGTTGGTGTTATGAACTAGATTTATGTTGGTATTGTCTTTATTTATGTTGGTGTTGGATTTATGTTGGATTTATGAACAAGGTTTGCTTTAACTTAAATCGGCACAACTGAGCCAACTAGTACAACTAAATCGGCACAACTGAACCAACTAGTACAACTAAATCGGCACAACTGAGCCAACTAGTACAATTAAATCGGCACAACTGAGCCAACTAGTACAATAAATCGGCACAACTGAACCAACTAGTACAACTAAATCGGCACAACTGAACCAACTAGTACAACATAATTAGTGTCTTACAAAGCAACATTTTAATGTCTAACAACACAAAATTTTAAATTCTTACAAATCAACATTCCAAACTACTGAATACCAACATACTCCTTCATCCTATGCATCTCGTCGTCTTTCTTGGATAGGTGTTCCTTAAGGTCATCAATTTCAACACGCATTTGTTGCATCGACTCGCGAATAGACTCCAACACAGGATTAGCACCACCTCCGTAGTGGAATGCGTGTAGTATTAATTCTTTCTGCTCATCAAGTCGAATCCCTATTTTTCTTAATTCTTCATCTACTGCAATATCCCAAAACTTAGATATGTGCAGCCCACTATCCTACACATTGAGACATTTCCCACAAATTATATCACAAACATCAAACATATATTTCGAAAAATTGGTGAGATATCCTTACATCACTTATTGGACATTTGTAGAATTTTCAACCTTGATTTTTGGGTGTGTTTGAGACTTCAAGCCGAACTAATCGACGACAAAAGCAAGTAGACGGAACCCCAAATTTACAATCAATTATAGCATCTTCATCTAGTCTATTTGGACTCTCGCTACTTGCGTTGCAACTACCTGGAAAACTTGGCGACATAACTAATAAAATAAGAAATGGTTGAAATTAAAGAGAAAGTACTAAGGGAAAGAAAAGAAAAGAAGAAGGAGAATTGGTTCTCTATTGATTTAATTTTGTTTATTTGTTGTTTTAGATGTTTGTAGTATTGTTTGAGTTGACATGAACACAATAATATTGGAATCCTTCGAAATAATAAATAGCAACTGAGTCAACTAGTACAACTGAGTGTGCACAACAACCATCAAGTACAAATCCGATAATTAATCATACAAATACAAACACAAAAATTAAGTTATCTCCTCACGCTCCAACCACCTCCCCAAGTTAATGCCACGGGTAGGGACGTTCCTCCTCTTCTTGTGATATTCTCTGATGGATGGATTACGTGTTTCTTGAATTCTTCCCGCATGTTTTTTGGTTTTCTCCAGCGGTAAGGCGAACATCTCTTGAATTTCAGCAGGAATATCCCACTTAGACTCATGTGACACTGAATAAATACTATTGCAATAGGCCAACACCCATGTCTCAATCAAGTAATATTTCGAGCAGAGTTCATAGATTTGGATACTCCCTGTCCTATCTTCCCTCCTCATGAGGTTCCTGGCTGCGGCTATTGCATGGAAACACGGGTACTTGTCTATATCAAAACATATGCAAGAACAAGATTTTATTTTCAAGTCCACCAAATAAGTCTTCCCATCAAGACCAATGACATTGTATTCTAGCTGGTAACTGTTTAGCTCAGTCACTGTTAATCGTGATGCAAGTAAACATCGTGTGTGCAATTCATTCTCCACAAAAAGCACCACTCTCCTTGTGTTCGGTGCACCAGCGGATTCTTTCCTATGTTTGTTGAACCACTCAGAAAACTTCTCAAGAATAGTATCAATCATAGGTAATAGGGAGTACTTCCTTGCTTTCTTAAACACGATGTTCTTTGATTCTGCGGAATTGCTAGTGTCTAGGTTGTACTTGTCTCCTTCAAAATGGCATCTTGCCCATTTCTCAAGCCCTATACTCCTATCCAGATACACACCAGTTTTAGGAAACCTACTCCTAAATTCACTATACTCTCTGTTGAACTCACATGTAGTATAAGCATGAGCACAATCCCTGAATTTGGCCGCATATTGATCCTTGTCATTCTTCATATGTCCTCTCACGTTTTGAGACAAATGTCATATACAACGTGCATGCAGTGCGCTCGGGTACACCTCAAAGACTGCCTTGATGATACTTTGGTGTCTATCACTTATAAATACCAATCCAGGAACATCCGGTATAACGGCTTTCAGCTGTTTGAAAAACCAGGTCCAACTAACATCTTTCTCACCATCAATTACACCAAATACAATGGGGTAATGATGATGATTAGGATCCTGAGCTGTTGCAAAAACTAACATACCACCATATACAGTCTTCAGAAAAGTTGCATCCACAACTATCACTTTCCTCATTGCCTCAAACCCTTCCATGCTAGCACCCAAAGCAATGAATAAGTATTTGAACCTTCTTTATGCATCCAACTCAACACTTGTTACTGTCCCGGGATTGACATATTCTAACATGTATAGGTAAGAAAACAACATAGTAGCTTCTTTCAGGACTCCCTCGCACATCACTAACATGTTGCAATTTCCCTCTCCAAGCAGTAGAGTATGAACATTCCACACCAATTCTTCCTTGAACAATACTCTTTATGTTTTTTGGTTTTGGGGTCTCCAAATTTCCTAGATAATCTTCATGCAAAACAGCTGCTATTAATCTTGATGTGCCTTTCAGTTTCCTACTAATTGTACTCGCAATAGCCCGAGAGCATTTATGCATCTTTCTATAAACTCTAACACTAAAAACATCTGATTGTTTTATTTTGGCAACTCGTAAATACCATTTACAACCTTCTGAAGCTTGACTGCATTGTAGCAACAGTCGCTGCTGGTCCGACTTAACAAGTTTAACCCCAAAACAGTTATTCTTTGCAGCTCTGAAAACCAAATCTTTCACTGCTTCCTTCGAACAAAATTCTTGATGTATTTTAAGACCCGTACCATCATCCCATTCGTTAACATACTGACTTCTTCTACAGAATGTGGAGCCTCAACATACTCATGCCTAGCATCCAAACCATCATCCACATGGTTATTGATCGGGCTATCCACAGTCTCAAATTCGTTATGTGATACATCTTCATTAACAAAAATTTCAATACCAGCAGATTCACGATTCTCTTCAATAATCAACACTTCTTGTTGCTCTGCTATTTCAAACTCTCTCACAGTAGTAGTAAGGATCCCTGCATTTTCTACATCATCAACTCTGTCATTTGAAACCAACTCCCATAATTCATACTAAATGAACTAGCTGCACCCGTGATTAAAAGTTCCTCTATACACTTACTATTTTCGAAATCTTTGAAGAACTCCACATGCAAAAGAGGACGAAGTCCCTCATCATCCAATGATGTTAAATAAACATATATGTCCTCGTCATCTACAATATATGACTCTCTCCGAGATTTAGATATATTGTAACTCAATTTCAGCTTACCCGACTTTTGATCAATCAAAATCTTCTTGCAAATATTAGCTACTAACATTGCATAACTTATATCCTCCAAAGATGACGTCTTAAATGTTATACCATATATAGAATTTCTTGAATTCCACTCATGCTCTTATGAATAGTACCCTCCATAGTCGAAATATACGTTTATGTGTCTGTTATTCGTCATGTTCCCCTGGAAATAGAATAAATTAAAAAAAAAATTCGATTTAGATATCTCATTTGAACCATTTGTATCATTTTCTATTTATATATTATCTCTTAGTTGTACCATTTGTACCATTTGTTCTTTTATATATTATCTATTAGTTGTCCATTTGTACCATTTGTTCTATTTATATATTATCTCTTAGTTGTACCATTTGTTCTATAAATCATATTATCTCTTAGTTATACCATTTGTACCATTTGTCCTATTTCATTCTTATTTCATTTTAATTCGTGATTTTAGTTACGATTCAATACATACGTTTCATATATTACCAGATCCTAATTTTACAAAATCTCCAACTCCCAAATCCCTAATTCCCAAATCCCTAAATCCCAAAAAACCCTAAATCCCTAAATCTATGAATCCTAATCTAACTCACTCTTTGAAAGTTGAAGGAGGAGATGGAATCCATGAAATGCAGGCTTGCAACGAGTTATGAGAGGATCGTGAGCCGGCGACGATGTCGGATTGATGAAGAAGAGGTGACACGTGAGCTCGAGGGAAGAGGAGAGAGAGGCGCGATAATGTCGGAGAAGAGGGGATGACACGTGAGCTCGAGGGAAGAGGAGAGAGGAGAGAGAAGTCACTCGTGTGAGAGAAAGGGGCAGCTCCAGCTCAATCGTGTGAGATGAGAAAATAGGATGGCATTTGTGAACATTGCATTAAGGGCAAAATGGTATTGAAAAAAAGTGAGTGGCATTGAGATTAAAAAGTGGCATGGGAGATTAAAAATCTTGTGAAAGTGGCAAATAAGATTTGCGTCCCCGTTATATTCTTAATTTTATTTAATATTTTTAAATCAAAATTGAATCAAAAAATCCAAAAATTTTAAATCTAAATTTAATATTACCGACCCAACCAAAATTATTTGGATTTTTATCTGATCTATTGATCCGATCCAACTCTTATCTTAAATACCGATTTAAATTTAATTTGTGAGAAAAAATGGAAAAAAACCTCCACCCTTTTCGTCTTTCTAAAACCGCGAAACATCCGAACATTGATCCGACAAAGAAAGTGAATCCCCTTCCACTTCCAATTCTGACTAAATCAAATTCATCTTTCGCTGCACCTTACGCCGCCGCCGCGAATCTGGGCTTCAAACACTCGCGACACTCAAACCCTCGTGTTGGAACACCAAATCCTCTATACTCGTCGATTCCGCCACTTTCCGTAAGAATCATTTTCCATCCCCCTGTTCTCATTGTTACTACATTGGAATTGGCAATAGATTTAGTGTAATGTTGTTGTTTTTCTTTAGTAATGGCTCGTGTAAAAAACAAGCATGGTGTCTATGAGTCAACAAAAAGTCTTAAGGCTCAAAAAGAAAAGGGAAAAAATGTGAATGAAGAGGAAGAAGAGAGTAGTTCGAGTGGGGAGGAAGAAAGCGGTGAACAAGAGAGTCATTTAATTGGGGAGGAAGAAAGTGGTGAAAAAGAAGAAGAAACAAATGTGGAAGAAGAAAGCGGCGAAGTGGAGGAAGAAACAAATGAAAGTGATGGGGAAGAAGAGGAACAAGAGATAGAGACAAATGAAAGTGATGGGGAGGATGAGGACGAAGAGACGAATGATGAGATAGAAGGGGAAGAGGAGACTAAATCTAGGGAAAGTGATGGGGATGATGAGGACGAAGAGGAAGAAGAGGCAAACGTTGATGCTAATGATCCAGCACCAGCAACTTCGTCGTAGGTATGTAGATTAGATTGAGAATGGTGCAAGTTAGGAGAACTAGTTAGGTAATTAAGAATGGTGGTTTTGACACAACTAGTACAACTAGTATAAATTAGGTCTAAAATATTTAGTACAACTAGTATAAGTTTGGTGGTTTTCGGATAACTGGAACAGCTTAGTAAGAACTAGTTAGGAAACTAGGTATGATGGTTATAGTAATGATGGAAATTAGGAACTAGTTAGGAAATTAGGAACTAGTTTAGTACAACTAGTACAACTTAAGGTCATTTGGTGATTTTCGGATAACTGGAACAACTAAGTAAATCTGTTAATAATTTGTGTTTGAATTTGTAGGATGATGATGATGATATCCAACCACTACCGCTAGAGAAGATGTTGTTTGGTCCAAGCGAATACACCGAGGCTTGTAAGATAGGAACTAGGTATAGTGTGACCCAGATTATGGAGTACATAGAGGAACTTCCTGCAGAACTGAAATGGTTCAAGAATCATTCTCAATTCAAGCATATATTTCACATGAATAAGGAGCCAAACCACATGTTTCAAGGGGTGTGGATGCTTCTCCTTCGAACAACAGCTACGGAGAAGGAAAACGAGTGCTGGTTTGTGGTCAATGGAGTGCCTATTAGGTGTTCTCTGAGAGAGCATGTGTTGTTAATAGGTTTGGACTGCCATGAATACCCCAAAAACTGGAAGGAACTCGGGGATTTGAAGTTTGTGTAAAAGATTTAAAAGGAGAAAAGGGAATAAAAATATCAGATGTGGAAGAGAAGTTGAAGACAATAAAGAAGAGAAGTTCAGTGGACAGGAAGAAGATGACTATCTTGTATTTCTTATGCAAGATAGTGAAAGCAAAGGTGTAAGACTGATGGTAACATATATCTCTTCCTTCTCAGTGTTGTTGATGATTTGCACGCATGTGAGACATTTCCCTGGGGCATTTTACATTCGATGAGATTATAAAAGAGATTAAGCGATTTATGAAAAACTTCAAAGGCTCTGTGAAATCAAAACAGCAAACAGCCCTTTCTGGATTCATTATTCCTCTCAGGGTAACTTTTATTATTATTTTAAGTAATAGTTTTAGGATTACTTGAGATATTGCAACTCAATGTGTAGGTTGTAGCATTTGAGTGTATTCCACATTTTGGATGTAAATTTTGAGAAGATGTACCCGCAAAGAAAGATTTTCCAAGGTTGTGCAAGCACAAGTTCTCAGAAAGCTGTATGAAAGGTTTTCCATTGGAAGACATAAATGTAGAGTTTGGAAGTACTAAGGTTAGAGTTTGTGAACTTTTTTGTAATATTTGTATTTGTTATGAGTTTGTTTTGAAGTTTAATGTATTGATAATCACAAACATCTTGGAACCTGACTCTGATGAAAAAGCTTTGTTGCCACGTATCTTAGACGATGGTTTTATTGATCCAATCGTTGAATTTGGACCGAGCGTTTAACCGTAAAAAGGATGAAGATATGGTGGAAAGATCTGTACGAATTGGACTTGGCTGCTCAAAGTGATGAATTCCTTGAGAAGGTTGATGGAGTTCCTGAACATGCAAGGTTTGCAGCAAGGTTTGAGCGAGAACTAAAAGAGTCGATGGAGAAAGGGTTTGGGGATATCATGGTGAAGCTTGATGACTTGGATATGAGATTGAAAGAGGTTAAAAGCTTTGTGGAGTCCTTGATCCAACAAAGCTTTGAAGTAGTCCCTAATCTAACACCTTCTCAGCCAAGTGGATTTCATGATCTAACACCTTCTCCGCCAAGTGGAGTCCCTGATCCAACACCTTCTCAGGCAAGTGGAGTCTCTGAGCCAACACCTTCTCAGCTAAGTGAAGTCCTTGATCCAACACCTTCTCAGCCAAATGAAGTCCCTTATCCAACACCTTCTCAGCCAAGTGAAGTCCATGATCCAACACCATCTCAGGCAAGAGAAGTCCCTAACCCAACACCTCACATAAGTGAGTGTTTTGATGGAGTAAATGATTAAATTTGACGGAGTTAATAATTAAATTTGATGAAGGTAATGTTTTTTGTTGTCTTTACATCTTTTAGGAACTTTCATGCAGGTGAGGAGGTTGGGGTGAGAAAAAAAAAGAAAGGTCAGGATGAGAAAAAAGGAAAGAAAGAGAAAAAGAATGACAGTGGCATGTAATTGAAACTGGGCAGAAGCGAACAAGGCAATCGTCAAGATTGCTAAAGACACCATATGTAGTCGAGCAGAAGTGACCGAAAAAGGAGTAGTGTCCTCAAAGAGAACAATGTGTTGCTTATTATGTATTTAACTACATCTTATTTTAGTATTTGGTACAACTGGATTATTAGGTTTTGTTCAGTATTTGGTATAATTGGGTTTATTAGGTACATCTGCTTTCAGTATTTGCTACAACTGGTTCATCTGCTTTCAGTATTTGGTACAACTGGTACAACTGCGATAAGAAATTCGGTATAACTAGGTATAACTGCAATAAGAATTATCAAAGTTTAGTACAAAAGCGAAATTTCACAATGAAACATAAACAGTTTAGTGTCTTCCAAACAGATATAAAATGAAACAGAAACAATTTTATTGTCTTGTAGTAAGTGACTCCTTGAGCCTACCAATCTCGTCATCTTTTTGGAGTAAGAGCTCCATAAGTTCATCAACTTCAACACGTAGTTGACGCATTGACTCACAAATTGACTCCAAAGCAGGATTACCCCCACCTCCGTATCGGAAAGCGGGTTGAACCGATTTTTTCTGTTCCATAAGTTGGAACCTTAGGATTCTAAGTTCTTCATCAACTGCGTCATCCCACCACTTAGATAGGTGTTGTCCACCATCCTCACTCATTGGGCATTTCTAGTATTTTCTTCTTGATTTTTGACGGTGGTACACACTTCAAGTTAGAGAATTTGACCACATAAACAATGTGACGGAACACCAAAATCACCGTCCGCTATACCGTCGCCACTATCAATACTTGGTGCGGAGTCTGAACTATCATTGCAACTATTTGGACAACTTATTGGCATTATCACTATACAAAAGATTGTTGAAATTAGATCCCAAACCCAAACCCTAGATTCTAGCTCTAGAGATATAGTTGAAATTAGTTTTACCTTTGTCGATTGTCGAATTAAACCCAAGCAAATGTTGAGCTAACCCTAATTTTGCAAATCACTTTACTCTCGAAATTGCAATCGAATCTCCCTCCTCCCTTCTCTCTCAAAAAAACTCTCGTGTTGATTTAACAAAGTGAGAAAGAGAAATTAAATTTTAAAAGAAATTAAATTTTAAAATTTTTATAAAGATCTAATTAAAGTGAGAGAGAGAAATAGATATTACATGTGTGAGACCATACTTTCCAATTAAGCTGCGGGATATTATTAAAAAATTGTGTGATATAAACATAGTTGTACCTAAGGGTATAGTTGGACGTTCATCTTCGTAGTTGTACAAATACGTTTTTGATGATTTTTTAGTTGACTTTGATCTAAATATTATGTTGTACTTGGACACATAATTTTCCATTTTTAATTATCACTTAAGAGGTTTTCATAATAAAAGTTCCACGAAATATAAGTTTATACATCTTTTTCATCGTAAGGGTGACCACTTATAAGAACTTTCTTATACTATAATATTAGTGTTTTCTATGAAAACAATAATATTTGTTAAGAAAATAATAAAGTTTTTTTCTAATGATTTGAAATTATTTCTTCATAGTTCAAGATGTTTTTGGAATCCTTATAACGGTTTACAAATTTACCAAAAATAAGTAAGACAGTAAGACATGTTCTTAGTTGTACATAGTTGAACATGGTTGTACAAATCTGAGAAATCCAAAAAAAAAAACACAAATACAAACACACAAATTAAATTTCCTCATCAGCCTGCAACAAGCTCTCCAAGTTTATGGCAGGAGTAGGCTTGTTATTGTTCTTCTTCAACCTCTTGGAGCGACATTCTGCGGTGGATAGAAACCGTGTTTCTTGATTTCTTCCTGAGCTTTTGGTGTACTTCGGCGGTAAGGCAAACAATTCTTGAATTTTAGCAGGAATTGTCCACTTAGACTCATGTGGCACTACATAAATCGTCATGTAATAGGCCAATGCCCACGTCTCAATCAATTAATATTTCGAGCAGAGATCATAGATTTGGATAGTCTATGTTCTATCTTCCTTCCTCAAGATGTTCCTCGCTACGGCTATTGCATGGACACATGGATACTTGTCTATATCAAAATATCAAAATATCAACTTTTCATTTTCAAGTCCACCAAATAAGACTTCCCATCGAGCCCAATAACATTGTATTCAAGCTGGAAGCTGTTTAACTTAGTCACCATTAAATGTGACGTAATTACACATCTTGTGTGCAATTCATTCTCCATAAAAGGCACCAATTTCTTTATGTCTGATGCACCAGCAGATTCATTCCTATGTTTGTTGAACCATTCAGAAAAAATTTCAAGAATCGCATCAATCATAGGTAATAGGTTGTACTTCCTTGCTTTATTAAACACACTATTCATTGACTCTGAGGAATTACTGGTGTCTATGTTTACTTGTCTCCTTCGAAATGAGTCTGTGCCCATTTCTCCACCCATATACTCTTATCCAAATACGTGCCGACTTTAGAAAACCTACTCCTAAATTCACTATACTCTCTGTTGAACTCAGTCTTAGTATAAACATGAGCGCAATCCCTGAATTTCATCGCAGCTTGATCCTTGTCATTCTTCACATGTCCTCTCACATTTTGAGACAAATTCCAAATGCAATGTCTATGCAGTGCGCTCGGGTACACCTCAAAGACTTCCTTGATGATGCTTGCATGTATATCGCTTATAAAAACCAATCTAGGAACATCCAGTATTACAGATTTCAGAATTTTGAAAAACCAGGTCCAACTAACATCTTTTTCACTATCAATTACACCAAACAGTGTGGGGTAATGGTAATGATTAGGATCTTGAGCTGTTTCAAAAACTAACATACCACCATATACAGTCTTAAGAAAAATTGCATCCACAACTATCACTTTCCTCATTACCCTAAACCCTTAAATGCTAGCGCTCAAACCCTTAAATACTAGCGCCCAAAGCGATGAATAAGTATTTGAACCTTTTTTCTGCATCCAATTCCACACTTGTTATTGTCCCATGATTGACCTTCTCTAACATGTACAAATAAGAAAACAACATCTTGTACCTTTTTCAGGACTCCCTCGCACATCACTAACATGTTGTTTTTTCCTTTTCAAGGCAGTATAATATGAACAATGCAAACCAATTCTTCTTTGAACAATACTCACGCTGTTCTTAGCATTCCGTATTTCAAATAGACCTGGATAGTCTTCATGCAAAACCGATGCTACTAATCATGGTGTGCCTCTCTGTTTACTATTGTTTGTAGTCTCAATAGATTGAGAGCATGTATGCATCTTTCTATGTAATCTGACACTGAAAAAACCTGATTTCTTAATTTTTGCAACTCGTAAATACCATTTACAACCTTGTGAAGTTTGACGGAATCATAGCATAAGTCGCTCTGTGTTCGACTTAACAGTTTGGATCCCAAAATAGTAGTTCTTATTTGCAGTTTTGTTAACCACATCTTGCACTATCTCCTTAGAATAAAATTCTTGATCTACTTCAAGACCCGTACCATCTTCTCATTCTATAACATACTGACTTTCTTCTACACGACATGAAAGCTTAATATATTCATGTCTAGCATCCAAACCATCATCCACATGGTTATCCATCAGACTATCCACAACCGCACTTTCGTTACATGATACATTCTCACAATCTTCATCAACAACATTTTCATTACTACCATTCTCAAATCAACTCATCAAAAATCGACTCATCAAAAATCGACTCATCAAAAATCGGCTCATCAAAAATCGGCTCATCAATAATCGGCTCATCGATAATCGGCTTAATCTGTTGTTCCCCTGTATCTCTCTCTCAATATAGTAAGGAATCCTGCATTTTCATTTTCAACTCTGCCATTTGAATCCAGCTCCCAATAAGTCACACCAAATGAACTTTCTTGCTCTACTCTTGAAAGTTGCTCCATCCTCTGATTATTTTTTAAATCCTTTAATAACTCCACATGCAAAACAAGTTTAAATCTCTCTTTATCCAATGACATTATAAAAACATATACATCCTCGTCATCTACAATATATGACTCTCTCCGACATTTAAATAGATTGTAAATCAATTTCAGCTTTTCTGAGGTTTCATCAATTGCTATCTTCCTGCAGATCTTATCTATGAACATCGATATAGTTTTCTCTTCCAAAGATGAGATCTTAAACGATATACCGTATATAAAATATCTTGAAATCCAGTCATGCTCTTTTGAATAGTACCCTCCATAATCGAAATGTACGTTTGTGTGGCTGTTCTTCTTCACCGTCTCCTGTAAATAGAATAAAATAAAACACAATTACGAATTACACAAGTTGTCATATCTCTCAGTTATACCATTTGTACCAGTTGTCCTATTTATATCAGTTGTCCTATTATCTATCAGTTAGCAAATTTCCTGAACTACGATTCTAATCGAAGATTCTAGTTTACCTAATATTCAACCCGATTCAACACGATTCAATAGCTACATTCAAAAAATTACCAATGCAAATATCTAATCGTTCCATTAAAAATGATTACTAACCAAATGTGTTTACCCAACAACCAATTTTCATATCAAATCTCTAAACTTAGAAATCCCCAAACCCTCTAACAAGAACTTACTATATTCTAGCAATGTCTGATGAGAGAGGAGAAAAAACTTATTTACGTAGGCTGACGGAGGTGATAACAGACATACAACAAAATGACCAGCTTCGACGACACGCGAATTGAGGAAATCAACAAAGGTAATCAACAACGAAGAAGACGAAGAACCTTGATCTTAAATACCACTAATAATTTATATTAAAGGCAAAATAGAATTACCACATTGTGTATAACATCTAAATCATTTCGTGGCATACTAGATTATTTTTTTCAAGTGACATTTGAAATCAGTGTTGGAGTATGCGGGAGAATGTTTATATTTCGGTTTATTTATCCGGTTTTATATGTTAACTTAACCGTGTATTTTTCGGTTAATTTTATTTCAAGCCCAACTTAGGCCCACAGAAGAGAAACAAAAGAGAAAGGACCTTAATTTATTTGAAGAGAAATTTTTTTTGGAATTCGATCTAATAAAGCCATAAAATCGGAATTGAAGGAAAAAGAGAGCAAATTTGGCGTAGAATAAAAACTCCATGAATCTTCATGTTGTTTATAATCTTGGGTCCACTTGTCTCTCCAAGAATTTCATTTTGGCAGTTTTATAATCTGAGTGAAATGTAATAAATTTCAATCCTTTCATTGTAATTGGAATTGAGATTGAGATTGAAGGGTTTTGCTGGGAAATAAATTAGGGTTTTAGGAAGTTGTGTGCTTTAGCCGAGTGAAAAAGATGGAATTTTTATGTTCGTCTGAGAGCAATCTAGCGATTTTAGAAACTTTATCAGACGATGCGATTGAGAAAATTACAGAAAGCTACGATGGGTTTTTCACTACTGTGGAATCTCTCATTTCCGGCACCGGATATTCCTCAGTCGAGCAAGAGTTTGTTTCTCATATTTATAGTCTTTTCAAGTATGGGCTTGATTCTCTTGTTCGTGACAACTTTCTCACATCACTCGAGGTATTATAATTTCCTTGTTTGAGCATTAAACTCTTGATTCTACTCTTTTGGGGTTAAGATTTGAGTCTTTAAGCTTCCCAATTTCTTAACGGTTTAGCTTGTTCTACTTAGTATCTGCTCTGTTGTGAGATAGCTGGTTGAAGAATGTTTTTTCTCTTATGATCTTATTTGTTTCAACAAGCTTTTGAGAAGAGTAGTGCATCAAGTTTTTGGCATCATTTTGATGCTTACAGCGAGAAGAAACATCCTGTAAGCTTGGTTGATACTAATGTTTGCTAGATGATTCTGAAATTCGACTGTTTTCTTCATTTTTCACTTCATAATTTTTTACAAAAATGGATGCTTTTGGACAGAATTATGGAGAAGAGATTCAGGTTGTGTTATGCAAAGCTTTGGAAGAAATATCTATAGAGAGGCAGTGTCATGAGAAGTGCTTGTCCATAGTGGTGCATGCTTTGCAGTCTTTTAATGAACAGTCATCAGAGGATAGAAAAAACTCAGATGCAGAAAGAGTTCATCTTTTTTCCAAATTCCGGTCAATGGTGTCTTCAACTCTGATGACTACTCTTCCTCAGCATTTTCCTGGTATACCCATCTTTGATAGCTTGTTCTTTGTTGATTTCTGGTGTGGTTTGATTCAAACAACCAATGAGGCAGTAGTATATTCCTTCGTAATGATCAATTTTATCTTCTGATTAGATTGCTTTGAATTTGTTTATATCTTTGCCACTTGTTTTGACCATGTTCAATCATTACTCTCATAATTTTGCTCTCTTTATTGTGTTCTTAGAAATACGCCACTGGTATTTTAAGGAAAAGCTAGGGGAGCTAAGTGCAATCATGGATGAAGATGATATTGAAGAACATGAGAGTGATTGCATGGACTTGGACGAGAAGCTAAGATACAAAAATGGAGAAATAGATGTTGATGATGGTGATCCCCAAGGCAAATATTCAAGACAGGACGATTTGGTGAAGAACATTGTAAAGGTGGTCCGTGACCTTAGAAGCATTGGATTCACATCTATGGCTGAAAATGCTTATGCTTCTGCAATGTTTTTGCTTCTCAAGGTATTTTTGTTGCATCAGAGATTTCATCTGCCTCGCTGAGACTTATAAGTTATAACACAGTTTATGTAGTCAGTATGCATATAACTTGTACCCTGTTTGATGATGTTATAATCCAGGCGAAAGTGCATGTTCTGGCTGGTGATGATTACAGGACTTCTGTTTTGGGGTCAATAAAAAAATGGATTCAGGTAGGCTTAGATTTTCACTGTACCATCAGATTATTTTGGTTATTTGGCGATTTCTGACATTTGAATTCTCTTTCCAGACAGTCCCTCTTCAATTTCGTAATGCACTTCTTTCTTATCTTGGCGATTCCGTAAGTTACTGTACCACATTGTCTGGCCTCACGTCCCCTCGGGCTTGTTGTCCATCTCCAAGCCTTTCCAAGTGGTGACTCCTTCCGAAGGAATTGTTAGATGGAAATTACGTCTAGAATATTTTGCATATGAGACACTGCAGGATAGCCAAACTATTTGAGATAATTGTTGATTATCCTGAGAGGTATTTTCTTTACTGACAGTACTGTCCTCTTCCCCACATCTCACTTGAGACCCATTACAAATATTGCAACAAGTTGAAAATATCTTGCATCTCTGATGGCAGTTTTGTTGATGCAACAGCTCTCCTGCTATTGAAGACTTAAAACAGTGTCGTGAATATACTGGACAACATTCTAAGCTAGTTGAGTCTTTTATTTCTTCGCTGAAATATCGTTTGCTCACTGCTAGTGCCTCAACCAATGATATACTGCATCAGTATGTGTCAACCATTAAAGCCCTTCGAGCAATAGACCCAGCTGGTGTATTTCTGGAAGCAGTGGGTGAGCCAATCAGAGACTATTTACGGGGGCGGAAAGACACCATTAAATGTATTGTCACTATGCTCACCACGGATGGAAGTGGAGGGAATGGAAATGGTTCGGGAAACCCTGGGGATAGTCTTCTTGAAGAGTTAATGAGGGATGAAGAAAGTCAAGAGAACATTGGTTTTGATGATGATTTCCACACTGATGATAAGCAAGCATGGATTAATGCTTCTCGGTATACTTCCTGTTGTATATTTTCTTGGTTTATCATCTTGCATGGCTTTGGATTTATCTGACACATCTTAATTTTCTTTCTCCTCAGTTGGGAACCAGATCCTGTCGAGGCTGATCCTTTAAAAGGTAGCCTCAGTCAGAGGAAGGTAGACATACTTGGAATGCTTGTTGATATAATTGGATCTAAAGAGCAACTAGTAAATGAATATCGTGTTATGCTCGCTGAAAGCTTCTCAACAAGACCGATTATGACATCGACACTAAGATACGCACTGTCGAACTTCGTAAGGCAATCTTCATTTTTCACTCTAATGTTTATTTTGCCATACTATTGGATCGTTTCTCTAGTATTGCATCTAACTTTATCTTCTCTTTTAATGCCAATAGATACACTTTGGAGAAGTTAGTATGCAAAGATGTGAGATAATGCTGAACGACTTGATTGATTCTAAGAGAGTAAACACTAACATTAAAAAGGCCATCTCAAACAGGTTATATTTCTGAATTGTTCTCAATTTTTACCCCTGCAACAAAGATTCTTGTCTGAATCTTATCTGTGGCCATCACTCATCTTTAGGTGCTGAGTTAGGAGAGAGTGAGCTATCTGTTGATACTCTTACATCGACGATACTTTCAACAAACTTCTGGCCACCAATTCAGGTATTCATACGTTCTTCTTTCTGATTTTGCATCCATTATACTGTACATATATGTGATCATTTCCACTCACTGGAGCTACCTGGACCTATTGACAAGCTGCTATCAGACTATGCCAGTTGATATCATCAAGACCCCTCGTAAACTACTTTGGAAGAAAAATCTTGGCACTGTCAAGGTAGTTTTTGCGTAAATACTTTATTAGTGAATGATTCATGTTTTGTTTAGAGTATTGGAGAACGCAGATACTGACAAATATATTTCTCTGAAATGGCTTGGATGAATTAAGTTGGTCTTGCAATTTGAAGACAGAGCTATGCAGTTCACAGTGTCCCCCACACATGCAGCCATTATCATGCAATTTCAAGAAAAGAAAAGGTTACAAGAATCAATCAATATCAATATTATTTGCTCTTCCAGTGTTTACTAAAATCATGGAAATCTTTCAGTTGGACCTCTACGGATCTTGCTGCAGTCATTGGGATCCCTATTGACGCATTAAACCGAAGAATAAACTTGTGGATAAGCAAGGTACATACCGTAATGGTAGTCTTCTGCTTTAAACCATTCATCTGGACTGGAAGAGCTTACTTGTAAAGTTTCCTGAACTTAGGGAATTTTGAGAGAATCTACAGGAACAGACTCAAATTCCCATGTGTTTACGCTTGTTGAATCCATAACTGATTCTGGAAAGAACGAAAGCAAGGAGCTTTTAGCAGGTGATGAAGAGAGTGAAAGATCGATTGCCTCTGTGGAAGACCAGCTTCGCAAAGAAATGACAATATACGAGGTATTTGATTAGCTGAAGGAAACTTTAATTCTACTAATCATTTGCCTCCAGAAATATAAAATCTAAAACAATTCTGAACAATGTTACAGAAATTCATCATGGGAATGCTCACAAATTTTGGTAGCATGGCTCTAGAACAAATCCATAACACTCTCAAGGTACAATCAAAGGCCTAAACCATGAATTCACAACTTTGTTGTCTTGGTCATGATCAATTTTGCTCTATTTTGTAGATGTTCTGTGTAGCTGATCCGTCGTATGACAAGTCTCTGCAACAGCTTCAGAGCTTTCTTTCTGGTTTGGTCTCTGAAGAGAAACTAGAGTTTAGAGTTGGAATGTATTTGATAAAGAAGTAAAACTCTTTCCATGTGTTCGACAGGAACTAGTCTTGACTTTTGTATCTAGATCCTCATTCTTTTTAATGAAATCTCTCTAACATCAAAATCTGAAAGCCTGAGCCAAAGATACAATGCACGAAGCAAAAGAATCACAAGTGAAACAAAAACTATATTTACAGAAAAAAGACGACACATGAACAAAAGGTATTATTCCTCCGGACTTATGTAACAAAAATTTAGAGAGCTCTTAGATCAGTGCAGTTAATTGCTTTATGATTCTTCTCTATACAATGTTCAGGTTTTTTAGTCCAACTTCAACGAAGGAATCTCTCCTTGTGTTTACAGCAAGAAACCTAAGATCTCTATTCCACTTGACAAGAGCAACACTGAAGAGAAAACATTAAATTAGTTGAACGAGAACTTTGTAATGAACTTGAAAACAAAACACCACTTGTAAAAACTTTAGTAGGATTTGTGGTTTTCTGTAAAAACAATGTTCAACTCGTACCGAGTCTCACAATTCCTTTGAATCATACCCACAGACAAGTTTTCTTCTTTTAAGGACAAGTATTGACAAGTATAGTTACCAGTTTCCGAAGAAGAAATATTCATTAATTAGGGTATTTACAGATTTCTAGGCCATACCATAGCTAACAAAATCTTAGTAGGAGATAGATGTTGATAAATCATTGTGTTAGTCTGGTGCATGATCATTTTAATTAGCCAAGGTGGTTTGTAGTGGCTTATAGCTATGTTGACAGTCAGTCACATTTATCTTAGGGTTATTGTTAATCATTGAGTGAGAGTTATTGGAGAGTTCCAAGGCGAAGATGATTTTGATAGAGAAGTGGATTGATGTTGGTGTGGTTCATGGAGTTGAGATAAATTTCAAAAAGATATTTGGAGAAGAAACGTGCAGTTCAAGATATTTTTAGAAAATATATTCTTGAAGATTTATTCTTAATATTTAAAGAAGATAAATTTTTTTTGATTAAATTTAGGAAAACATATCTCATTATATATACAAGGGAAGTGTGTGATGTTAGGATTTTATGAACAGAAAAATAGAAACTCGATTCATTGTTTGGGTGAGTTGTAAGCAAGTTGAATTACTTGGAACACATGTTTGGTTGTTCCACGACTCTGTGTAACTAGATATAGTTCAGTGATAAGCTAAAGGGTGTAATACCAATTAGACAACTTGTTATAAAATTATTTTAATAAAACTAATTGATGGTTTGAAAATGTATATATTTTGTCAAATCTCGTTAAATTTTGTGTATATCATTTTTCTCATTAGCAAAGCGGTTTTCACTTATGAGAGAGGGAGAGAAATGGGAAATCTCTTTGCTTTTTCATTGTTGAAAGTAAAGTTATTATTACGAACAAAAATAGAGAAAGAAAAAAGAAAAGTTAAAGAGATTCACGTCAATGAAATAGCTGTATGAAAAACAAACAAGTGGGCTCCGGTGTATTAATCCACTTTTGTCTTGGAGCAAGAGTATATAGATTACATTACAAACTTCTGCCTTCAAGTTGCATATAAATTATATATAAGACCCAAGCCATCGATGACTTTTGTAGCTTCGTGGTAACAGACTAGTAGGGCATGCTTATTCCCAGGCCACCTAAAATGATAAATTTTTTATTTTATTTTTTGTGGTTAAGAAAGGATGGAGTGGAATAATATATAAGTATGAATGAGAGTTATTGGAGAGTTTCAAGGAGTAGACGATTCTGATAGAGAAGTTTGTTTCAAGAATTATGGTTATGTTCATAGTACATTTGGAGTTTTAACAAAGATTTATCACTAAAGCAGGAGCATGTGGAAGAAAGTTCGGTGAAGATGTTACCATCACGTTGATATATGATTTATCTTATGATTTAGTGCTTGGTGTGTGTGATGTATGGTAACCTTGAATTGTAAAACTAAGTTAAAAGGGGGGGAATGAAAGTGCAAATCTTGTTGGAACAAGAAGCGGCTTGTTGGAACAAGAAACGGCTTGTTGGAACAAACTCGGGATTAGTGGATTGATGTTGGTGTGGTTTATGGAGTTGAGATAAATGTCAAAAAGATATTTGGAGATTTTTTTGGAGAAGAAACATGCAGTTCAAGATAATTCAAGATATTTTTGGAGAAGATATTCTTGAAGATTTATTCATTTTATTTAAAGAAGATAATTCTTGAAGATATTTTTGTATTGATATACTAATACGAAGCTGGGATTCGAACCATGGACCTCTCGGGTGATGGTCGTTTGCCATCTGAGCTACCACGTTTTCATTGACATCATTTACAAACACTAATATATATGCTTAATACTTGTACATAGTTATACCTAATTGTATCCAGTTGTACCACACACTTGGTACAACTAGCCAGCTGTACCATAAATCTTAGTGTCAGTTATATCAATTGTACCAGATATACCAGTTGTACCACAAAAATATCTGATTCGAACTCTGGGCACTCGCCCCGTGTAAAAACCATCTGACCTACTGCGTTTTTATTGGTTTCTCTTACAATTACTGCTATATAAGCTGATCCGAACAAGAATCAGATTTTATTAAGGGTAAAATGGTACTTTCACAAGAGGGTGGCATTTGGGATCATAATTTTTGGATTTGTGGCATTTGGGATCAGCGCCTGAGGAACCCTAGCCAGTTGGATCAGAGTCTCATTTCCAGAATTTGTGATTTGGCTGCCACCGAGTAATATTAGTTATATAAATACAAAGCTGGGATTCGAACCCTGGACCTCTCGCGCGATGGTCGTTTGCCATTTGAGCTACCGCGTTTTCATTGACATCATTTACAAACACTAATATATATGCTTAATATTTGTATATAGTTATACCTAATTGTACCCAGTTGTACCACACACTTGATATAAGTGGGTACAACTAACCAGTTATACCATAAATTTTAGTGTCAGTTGTACCAGTTATCCAGTTGTACCAGTTATCTAATTATACTAATTATACCAATTATACTACAAAAATATAACTGGGCTCCGGTGTATTAATGCAGTTTTGTCTTGGGGCAAGAGTATATAGATTACAAACTTTTTCCTTCAAGTTGTATATAAATTATAAATAAGACCCAAGCCACCGATGACTTTTGTATCTTCGTGGTAACCGACTAGTAGGGCCACCTAAAATGATAAAATATCTTCTTTTCTTCTTTGTGGGCCAGAAAGTATTGAATTACATAACGTTGCAAGTTGAAACTTTGGCGAAATTGCCTCATCATTTTCTGTAAATATTAAATGGCTCACATTTGCTTTTACATTCCATCAATTTCACAGAAAAAACAGTTGTCACATTTAACAAGTCTTACACCAGAGCAAGTTTTTCGGCAATGGCTTCCTCATCTGCATCTCGTGTGTCCAAGTATGATGTGTTCCTCAGTTTCCGAGGGGACACTCGACATTCTATCGTAAGCCATTTGTACGCAGCACTTAGTAGCAAAGGATTTGTTACCTTCAAAGACGACAACAGGCTTGAGATAGGCGATCACATTTCTGACGAACTCGAAAGAGCTATTCAAGGTTCAGATTTTGCTGTCGTTCTTCTCTCGGAGAACTACGCGACTTCCAAGTGGTGCTTGATGGAGCTCCAATTGATTATGGAGCTTCACATGGAGGGAAGGCTTGTTGTCGTTCCCGTTTTCTATAAAGTAAAACCCTCTTCCGTCAGGCATCAGCTAGAAAGTTTTGATCTAAAAGGGTACCAACGTCCTGAAGAGGTCGCTAAGGTTCCCAAGTGGAGAGAAGCTCTTAAACGTATTGCCGATCTTAAAGGCCATGAATCAGATCTCTGGTAAGCATTTTCCTCACAGAAACCTGAAATTTAGTATTATCAGATTCGGTGAAAGTTAATCATACTTGTGCTCGTTTTCAACTTTTTTAGCAGTGATGAGGCAACTATGCTTCGGGATATTGCCCAATATATTTCAAGCAGATGCACATGGATGCATAACATAGACTTGAAAAATATAGTTGGCGTGGATTCTCACATGCAAGATCTCAAGTCTCTCTTGTCTCTCTTGGACATGGACTCCAAGAATGATGACGTTCGTATGATTGGAATCTGGGGAATGGGAGGCATTGGCAAAACCACCATCGCCCGGTGTCTGTATGACCATCTCGCATCTCAATTTACAACTAGTTATTTCGCAGAAAACATTAAGGGTATTCATGAAGACAATTATCTACTGTGTTTGCAAAAGAAACTTCTTTACAGTACCCTCCGTGAAGATTTTATCCAGTCGGACGTGGCAACTGTACGCAAGGTCATAGCGTCAAGACTTAGGTACCACAAGGTTCTTCTTGTGCTTGATGGTGTGGATAAAGTGGACCAGATCCATGATCTGGCAAAGACAGAATGGTTTGGTCCTGGGAGCCGAATCATCATAACCACCCGAGACATTGGCTTGCTCAATAGTTGTAAAGTAAAAACCATTTATAAGATTAAGTGTTTAGACGATAAGGATTCCTTGCAGATGTTTAAACATATTGCTTTTGAAGGAGCTAGTCTTCCTGATGGATTTGAACAACTCTCAATCCGAGCAGCTCCGCTTGCTCACGGGCTTCCTTCTGCCCTTAAAGCCTACGCTTTATATCTCCTTCGAAGTATCAATTCACCTGAGAAATGGGAAGACGCTCTATCGGAGCTTGAAAGTACTCCTGAGGAGGCCCGCAAGGATATAATGGAACTCTTGAAAATTAGCTATAATAGCTTAGCAGAACCACTTCAGAATGCTTTCCTTCAGATTGCCTGTCTCTTTAACGGAGACACTGTCCAGCGTGTAGCTTTACTACTTGATGGCTCCACACAGATGCAGCAGATGAAAAGTTTAGAAGATAAATCTCTCATCATTTTAAAACCTGATGGACATGTAATCCTGCATAAGTTGGTTGAACAAATGGGAAGGGAAATTATGACTGGCAATCAAAAATTCCTCGGGGATCCTAAGAAAATTCATGAAGCACTGGCTAAAGGAGAAGTAAGCATCTACTTAATCTTTTGATCTATTTGTCTCTCGTCATCCTGCACCTTAGCCTGCTATGTGTTTATTTTTCTGTTTGCAGTTTCCACCACCAACCGAATGCATCTCCCTACACACATGTGAGATTACCGATGCATTTTCGACAAATAGTCATGCTTTTGGAAGTATGAGTAATCTCAAGTTTCTCAAGGTTCACAACAATGATGACGACAGCAAATCGAGGCTGCACTTCATTCCAGATCATGATTTCCTTTCCAAGTCTCGTACTCTAAGGTTACTCCATTGGGATGCATTTCCATGGAGCTTCTTGCCATACCATTTTTATAAAGATTATATTGTTGAACTCAATCTGCGTCACAGCAATCTAGAAACACTCTGGAATGGACCAGAGGTAACCTTGCCTATGATTTTGACAGTATGTTAATGTTTTTGTTATAGCAATGTGCGAATTCCAACTCTTCTTTGTTGTACTTGTATATTCTTCAGAGCTTCAAGAATTTGAAGAAACTAGATGTGACGGGATCTACGAATCTCAAACACCTTCCAGATCTTTCAGATTCCAAGAATCTTGACGAGTTGATTGTAGAACACTGTCCGAGACTAAAAGGAATTCCACAGTCCATTGGAAAAAAGTCTACCCTAGGCAAGCTTAATCTATCATACTACGGTGGGCTTAAGAGTCCATTGGAATTGGGTGTTGTTATACACAATACGTATGGGAGGCAATATATTATATTGGACTTCCCAACTGCAAGTGTGGAAATGCAACCTATGAATGTATCAATCACTGGAGACATACTATTTCGTGTTTTTGCAGTTTATGAAGGATCTGCTCAATACTTCTCCTTCAGTTCTGAGCGACAGATCCCTGCATATCTTCAGCAATTTGGGTACAAAAATATTAATACACTCCACATCAGGAGGTTCAGTTATGAAGAGGACGGTCGACCTATCACCTTTCGCAGCTTTCCAGATATTCCTGGCCTGAAAGAGCTAAACCTAGTCAACTTAAACATCCAAAATTTGTCAGATAGGATAGGTCACTTGGAATACCTAGAAAAGCTGGACTTCAGCGGAAATGATTTTGAGAACTTACCAAAAGATATGAAATGGCTCTCCCGGTTGAAAACTCTCTGGCTTCGAAACTGCAGAAAACTCAAGGGATTGCCAGAGCTAACTCAGGTGCAGTCACTCACTCTTTCCAATTGTAGGAACCTCATATCATTGGTGAAACTCTCTGATGCAAGTCAAGATCCAGGCAGATACTCTTTGCTTGAGCTTTGCCTTGACAACTGCAAGAATGTGAAGTCATTGTCAGACCAGCTTAGTTATTTCAAAAAGTTGACATATTTAGATCTTAGCAGCCATGATTTTGAGACACTGCCATCAAGCATCGGAGATCTTACCTGTTTGGTAACTCTCTGCCTCAATAACTGCAAGAAACTCAAATCAGCGGCAGGAATTCCAATGACCGTCCAGTTTGTCGAGGCACAGGGCTGTGATTCTCTTGAAGCTTTGGAACACTTTAAAGAGACGAAACGAAGAGGTTAATATTCTGCTCTCTTGACCCATTTTTCCTCTGGTTAATTATTTAGTCTCTTTATCATGGGCTTATACTTCTTTTTTAGGTGCCAGCACAGCCTGCTTTCAAGAAACTGAGATGCTGCGTTACGAACAGGATTACCTAGCTCAGTGTAAGAAATTCCAATGAGCATCGTTACTATGCTACGCCTATAATTGTTCTTTTCATTTTGATCTTGTGTGAAAAGCTACGTTTATGAATTTGCACAATACATGTATTAAGAGATTTTGCACCATTTTGATACCCATGTTTGGCTAGATATGCCTGAAAGTGAAGATGCTTGGAGAATGAAGATGCTTCTGCTTCTATATTCCTGCATTGTTTTTTTTTTACTACAACTGCAAAAACAAATGCATTTGTTTAGTTAAGAATTTGACGTGTTGATGTTAATCTATATTCAGCTAATGGAATCAAGCTATCATTATTCACAGATTCATACTTAAAACCAATCTGATTGATTTCTGATTTCATTCTAAGCATAATCAACACAAAGACACATTCTTCTTCCATTTTACTATACATGAATTAGTTCCACAGCCACAAACCACACAATTGGTAAGTTTTGTGTAATTTGGTTCGTCACAAAATTCACAAGCTCAGTTTGTATATGTCCCTAAACCCAAATTTCCAATTGAGGGGACATCGAGGAAACTCAAAAGAAGAGCAATACAGTAGTTAGAAACAGGCAAAGCAATCAAACCCGTCTCTGATTTAGTTAACCAATTTTTTAATGATGACACCGTGTAGTAGAGAAAGTGATCTTTGCCTATTAACATAGAACTAGAATTGTATCAAGCACCTAATCAAAAAACATAGATGCTGCATTTGAATGAACGTTTAGGAAGAGCAAGAAGAGCATTTGTGAGTTGCAACTTGTTGTCTATCTCATCACTAATGTTTACTTTCATTTCTTCAAGATTCTCCATTTCCCACAAGAAACATTTCACTTGATTCCATTCTCCAAGGATTCCTTTATACCCTTGTATCTCAACCAACTTCACCACATTTTTTTTGATAATACCTTCACCACATTTCCACCATCAATGTTAACCCCACTAATCGCTTATACCACACAAACCCTTAAAAACCAGAGTTTCTAGCTTTGGAGATCTTTCAATCATATTGTAAAGCAATTTCCAATCATAGTAAGGTGCTGGTTGAATATCGAATGTAGATTTAACCAAGGAAAATCAGTTACGGTGATGAATGTTGTCTCAGTCAATGCACGTAATACTCTTCCTATTATACTTGATCAAGGTTTTGCCGGCGTTCTACATGACTGGTGAGTATGCTTCCATATCCTTTTTGCTTAAAACATTTAAGCCCGAAACAACAATTGTTTTTTGGCCATTTATTGCTTGCGTAGGTGTGAACCATTCGCTACTTATCCGCGGACATATGACATGCTTCATGCCAATGAACTTCTCACACATCTTAGCTCAGAACGATGCAGCCTAATGGACTTGTTCTTGGAGATGGACCGGATTCTTCGCCCTGAGGTACTTTTCCACATTCCACCATCCTGCATAAGATCCTAATTAGGAAATCATAAGCTGAGAGAAACTTAATCTTTACTGAATGATTGATTGATAGGGATGGGTTGTTCTAAGCTATAAGCTAGGAGTGATAGAGATGGCGCGTAGACAGAAAGGTCGTAATTTTATTATTTTTTATTAAAAAAATAGAAAAGAGGCATTTCATTTGTTTTAACCCCGGGGCATGTGTGTGAGACATTGATACCAGGAGAAGCAACTTAACATAAAGGAATCCGCGATCACGATCTCTTAATCGCAAGCCTCCAAATCCCGCTTTCAACGGAATTGCCACTAGCTACTGCGACCCCTGATCAGTCCTCAAAACCAAGTAACAAGTATCACCTACAGCTTCGCCGAGAAGAAGCAGAACATAAACCTGCACACAAAAAAAACTTAACAGAACGGTCTTAACAAGCCAAGAACCACACCAACGGTTTTTGGAACTGCCAGGAGCCAGAAGCCAGAGAAAGTCGTCTCTAACTAAAGATCTCGATGCAGACCAAAGAGTCTCCAAAGCAACTCCCTTGGTACGGAACCAGATCTGAATGAAGCGCTTCAGGACCACAAATAACCTCCCGCTAACAACCGTCACCACCTTGAAGACACTCCACACACTAGCTCTTGCACAGCAAACCGTAAGTTATTAACCGAAAAACAACGAGCAACCGCAACCGAGAACAAACGGGGCAGGTCCACACGCAGATCCAAGGGACAAATCAAAGAACATAACCATCTGAAATCCTCGCTCCCACCAAATGTCACCACGATCTCCGTCGAGGATCGACGCCGGTGCTAGAGAAGCCACCGGCTCCGGTCTGAGAGGAAGAAATGAGATCGACGGCGCTAGAAGACCTAGGTTTTGTTTGAACTCTGATGACTACTCTTCCTCAGCATTTTCATCGTATACCCATCTTTGATAGCTTGTTCTTTGATGATTTGTGATGTGGTTTGATTCAAACAACCAATGAGGCAGTAGTATATTCTTTCGTAATGATCTATTTTATCTTCTGATTTGATTGGTTGGAATTTCGTTTTATATCTTTGCCACTTGTTTTGACCATGTTCAATCATTACTCTCATATTTTTCCTCTCTTTATTGCGTTCTTAGAAATTCTCCACTGGTATTTTAAGGAAAAGCTAGGGGAGCTAAGTGCAATCATGGATGAAGATGATATTGAAGAACATGAGAGTGATTGCATGGACTTGGACGAGAAGCTAAGATACAAAAATGGAGAAATGGATGTTGATGATGGTGATCCCCAAGGCAAATATTCAAGACAGGACGATTTGGTGAAGAACATTGTAAAGGTGGTCCGTGACCTTAGAAGCATTGGATTCACATCTATGGCTGAAAATGCTTATGCTTCTGCAATGTTTTTGCTTCTCAAGGTATTTTTGTTGCATCAGAGATTTCATCTGCCTCGCTGAGACTTATAAGTTATAACACAGTTTATGTAGTCAGTATGCATATAACTTGTACCCTGTTTGATGATGTTATAATCCAGGCGAAAGTGCATGATCTGGCTGGTGATGATTACAGGACTTCTGTTTTGGGGTCAATAAAAAAATGGATTCAGATAGGCTTAGATTTTCACTGTACCATCAGATTATTTTGGTTATTTGGCGATTTCTGACATTTGAATTCTCTTTCCAGACAGTCCCTCTTCAATTTCGTAATGCACTTCTTTCTTATCTTGGCGATTCCGTAAGTTACTGTACCACATTGTCTGGCCTCACGTCCCCTCGGGCTTGTTGTCCATCTCCAAGCCTTTCCAAGTGGTGATTCCTTCCGAAGGAATTGTTAGGTGGAAATTACGTCTAGAATATTTTTCATATATGAGACACTGCAAGATTTAAGGATAGCCAAACTATTTGAGATAATTGTTGATTATCCTGAGAGGTATTTTCTTTGCTGACAGTACTTTCCTCTTCCCCACATCTCACTTGAGACCCATTACAAATATTGCAACAAGTTGAAAATATCTTGCTTCTCTGATGGCAGTTTTGTTGATGCAACAGCTCTCCTGCTATTGAAGACTTAAAACAGTGTCTTGAATATACTGGACAACATTCTAAGCTAGTCGAGTCTTTTATTTCTTCGCTGAAATATCGTTTGCTCACTGCCGGTGCCTCAACCAGTGATATACTGCATCAGTATGTGTCAACTATTACAGCCCTTCGAGCAATAGACCCAGCTGGTGTATTTCTGGAAGCAGTGGGTGAGCCAATCAGAGACTATTTACGGGGGCGGAAAGACACCATTAAATGTATTGTCAGTATGCTCACAGATGGAAGTGGAGAGAATGGAAATGGTTCGGGAAACCCTGGGATAGTCTTCTTGAAGAGTTAATGAGGGATGAAGAAAGTCAAGAGAACATTGGTTTTGATGATGATTTCCACACTGATGATAAGCAAGCATGGATTAATGCTTCTCGGTATCCTTCCTGTTGTATATTTTCTTGGTTTATCATCTTGCATGGCTTTGGATTTATCTGACACATCTTAATTTTCTTTCTCCTCAGTTGGGAACCAGATCCTGTCGAGGCTGATCCTTTAAAAGGTAGCCTCAGTCAGAGGAAGGTAGACATACTTGGAATGCTTGTTGATATAATTGGATCTAAAGAGCAATTCTTTAATGAATATCGTGTTATGCTCGCTGAAAAGCTTCTCAACAAGACAGATGATGACATCGACACAGAGATACGCACTGTCGAACTTCTTAAGGCAATCTTCATTTTTTTCTCTCTAATGTTTATTTTGCCATACTATTGGATCGTTTCTCTAGTATTGCATCTAACTTTATCTTCTCTTTTAATGCCAATAGATACACTTTGGAGAAGCTAGTATGCAAAGATGTGAGATAATGCTGAACGACTTGATTGATTCTAAGAGAGTAAACACTAACATTAAAAAGGCCATCTCAAACAGGTTATATTTCTGAATTGTTCTCAATTTTTACTCCTGCAACAAAGATTCTTGTCTGAATCTTGTCTGTGGCCATCACTAATCTTTAGGTGCTGAGTTAGGAGAGAGTGAGCTATCTGTTGATACTCTTACCTCGACGATACTTTCAAAAAACTTCTGGCCACCAATTCAGGTATTCATATGTTCTTCCTTCTGATTTTTCATCCATTATATTGTACATATATGTACATATGAAGGGTACAGATTATTGTGATCGTTTCCATTCACTGAATTGGCGGAGGAATTTCAGGATGAGCCTCTGGAGCTACCTGGACCTATTGACAAGCTGCTATCAGACTATGCCAATCGGTATCATGAAATCAAGACCCCTCGTAAACTATTTTGGAAGAAAACTCTTGGCACTGTCAAGGTAGTTTTTGTGTAAATACTTTATTAGTGAATAATTCATGTTTTGTTTTGAGTATTGGAGAACGCAGATACTGAAAAATGTATTTCTCTGAAATGGCTTGGATGAATTAAGTTGGTCTTGCAATTTGAAGACAGAGCTATGCAGTTCACAGTGTCCCCCACACATGCAGCCATTATCATGCAATTTCAAGAAAAGAAAAGGTTACAAGAATCAATCAATATCAATATTATTTGCTCTTCCAGTGTTTACTAAAATCATGGAAATCTTTCAGTTGGACCTCTACGGATCTTGCTGCAGTCATTGGGATCCCTATTGACGCATTAAACCGAAGAATAAACTTGTGGATAAGCAAGGTACATACTGTAATGGTAGTCTTCTGCTTTAAACCATTCATCTGGACTGGAAGAGCTTACTTGTAAAGTTTCCTGAACTTAGGGAATTTTGAGAGAATCTACAGGAACAGACTCAAATTCCCATGTGTTTACGCTTGTTGAATCCATAACTGATTCTGGAAAGAACGAAAGCAAGGAGCTTTTAGCAGGTGATGAAGAGAGTGAAAGATCGATTGCCTCTGTGGAAGACCAGCTTCGCAAAGAAATGACAATATACGAGGTATTTGATTAGCTGAAGGAAACTTTAATTCTACTAATCATTTGCCTCCAGAAATATAAAATCTAAAACAATTCTGAACAATGTTACAGAAATTCATCATGGGAATGCTCACAAATTTTGGTAGCATTGTTCTAGAACGAATCCATAACACTCTCAAGGTACAATCAAAGGCCTAAACCATGAATTCAAAACTTTGTTGTCTTGATCATGATCAATTTTGCTCTATTTTGTAGATGTTCTGTAGCTGATCCATCGTATGACAAGTCTTCAGAGCTTTCTTTCTGGTTTGGTCTCTGAAGAGAAACTAGAGTTTAGAGATGGAATGTATTTGATAAAGAAGTAAAACTCTTTCCATGTGTTTGGCAGGAACTAGTCTTGATTTTTGTATTAGATCCTCTTTCTTTTTAATGAAATCTCTCTAACATCAAAATCTGAAAGCCTGAGCCAAAGATACAATGCACCAAGCAAAAAATCACAAGTGAAACAAAAAACTATGTTTACAGAAAAAAAGAGATGACACAAGAACAAAAGGTAACTATTCCTCCGGACTTATGTAACAAAAACTTAGAGAGCTCTTAGATCAGTGCAGTTAATTGCTTTATGATTCTTCTCTATACAATGTTCAGGTTTTTTTAGTCCAACTTCAACGAAGGAATCTCTCCTTTGTGTTTACAGTAAGAAACCTAAGATCTCTATTCCAATTGACAAGAGCAACATTGAAGAGAACATTAAATTAGTTGAACTAGAACTTTGTAATGAACTTGAAAACAAAGCACCACCTGTATAAACTTTAGTAGGATTTGTGGATTTCTGTAAAAACAATGTTCAATCATATTTCTGTAAAAAAAATGACAAATATGATTGGTAGCTCCTGAATCTATAACCCAAGAACTGACAGCAGTGATGGTGCTATCTAAGGAACAGACATAAGGCCTATCAATTCCGGTAAAAGAACAATTGATAGAAAGATTAAATTTACCGGAAATTGGGCAAACGGCTGAAGAAGAAGAAGAAATAGAAGTTACTGAGACAGAGTGCACTTCAGGTTGAGCAGGAATACTAGGAGGCTGAAATTTGGTACTGAGAAAGGACAGCAATTGCTGAATTTGTGTGGGTTTTAGATTATCTCCAATTTTCTCAATATTCTCATAAGAAGCTGATCCAACAGTAACATTAGCCAAGACAGGTGCAGAAGAGATGTTGAACTTCTGTTTTGACTTCAATGATGTTGGATAACCATGCTTCTTGTAGCATATGTCCTCTATATGACCAAATTTTCCACATAATGTACAAATCGGTCTTTCTTTCTTCTGATACTGATTACCCCCATAATGCTGACTTCCAGACTGACCTTGTTGCACATAATAAACTTGTTGATTGATCTGAAAAGCTGAAGCATCGGGACCACTGTGAACTGATAGGCGAGCTGATCTCTGACTGTCATCTTGATCTAGAAGATTAAAAACTTCAGACAGATTTGGTAGACTCTTCTTCATTAAGATATGGCTTCTGATAACATCATAACCATCATTAAGTCCCATCAAGAAGTCTATAACTCTATCAGTCTCCCTTTCAGCAATCAGACCTTCAACTGTACGAGTGGGAGCTTGAAAGCTTGAGAGTTTTTCCCACAAAGACTGCATTTGAGTATGATAAGAAGATAAATCCATACTTCCTTGCCTTAGAGTATGAGGCTGCTGTCGAAGCTTGTAAAGTCTTGGTAGATTTGATTTATGAAAACGAGTGTGAAGATCCTTCCATACCTCAGATGTTGACTTAGAAATACATAATGCTTGTGTAGATCTTCTTAGAACCACTGTTTAAGAGCCATGACTTGACCATATTTTAGGAATCGATCCATCTAAGAATCCCATCTTATTCGTAGCCTCTATACTAGTAGTCATAGCAACTATACAGGTTCCATAATTTGTTCCATCTAAAAGCTCAGGAGTAAGAACTAGACCTGGATAATCAGAACTATGAAGATGATAAGGACTATGTATGTTATCTGGGGAATCAGATATCTCAAAAGGCCGTGGAGTTGCTCTCGAGTGTAACGAGTGATGAATCGCACCGTGATTTGAAGATCCTGAACCATTACGAGGTGAAGACGAACCAGAAGATTATCATGCTCTGATACCATTTTAGTAAATAATCTCATTCTCATTAATTAGGAAACTATACAATTGAGGGTTTATATACATGAGACCATTGGCCTAAACTGTTGGAAGTTAAACTTGATTTTGGAGCAAGTTTAATTATTGGCCCAATTATCCAATAATTATCTTTTGGGCCAAATCCAATACATGATCCAAGTTCTAGAGATTTCTCTAGAGATATCAACACCTCCACCTCTTTAAAAGGTTCTAGAAATTTTCTAGAATCCTCCCAACATCTCTCCACCTCCTTAAACACTAAAATATCTAGATAGTTTCATAGAAATATCTAGATAATTGTAATAAAATAATATAGATATTATGGAAGAATAATCTAGATTTATGATTATAATATTCTAGATATTTTGTAGTTTGGAGGCTATAAATACCTCCTCCCCCTTTTATTTGTAATAAAATTAAGAAATTAAGAATTAAGTAATAAGAAAGAGTTACAGAAAAATCAAAGTCTTCCATTTCCTAAATTTCCTTCTAAATACTTAAAAACTTCTCCATCATCTTCTTAAACAAGACTTTTTCTTTCCAACAAAGTGGTATCAGAGCTAGAAGATCTCACAAAGATGGCGAATAATGGCGTTCCCTTCCAAGTCCCGATGCTCACTAAGAGCAACTACGATAATTGGAGTCTACGAATGACGGCTATCCTTGGAGCACATGACGTATGGGAGATAGTCGAGAAAGGTTTCGTTGTACCAGAGAATGAAGATAGTATATCTCAAGCTCAAAAAGATAGTTTGAGACTCAAGTAAGAGAGACAAGAAAGCTCTCTGTCTAATCTATCAAGGATTAGATGAAGATACATTTGAGAAGGTCGCGGAAGCTACGTCGGCCAAAGAAGCATGAGAGAAGTTTCGAACATCCTACAAGGGTGCCGATCAAGTCAAGAAAGTAGGTCTTCAAACTCTAAGAGGAGAATTTGAAGCATTGAAAATGAAGGAAGGTGAACTCGTCTCCGATTACTTCTCAAGATTTTTGACGGTTACTAATAACCTAAAAAGAAATGGGGAGAAGTTAGATGATGTGAGAATCATGGAGAAGGTTCTTAGATCATTGGATCCAAAATTTGAGCATATTGTCACCGTCATCGAAGAGACAAAAGATTTGGAAGCTATGACAATGGAGCAACTTCTTGGGTCGTTACAAGCTTATGAAGAAAAAAAGAAGAAGAAGGAAGATATCAGCGAACAAGTACTCAAGATGCGGATTAATCATACAAAAGAAGAAAAAGAACAAGGTTATCAAAGAAGAGGTGACAATCAAATACGAGGATGAGGTCGTGGATATGGAAATGGACGAGGTTGGAGGCCCTATGAAGATAACACCAACCAAAGAGGAGAAAGCTCATCAAGAGGTCGTGGGAGAGAAAATCCAAAACCAAAGTACAATAAATCAAGTGTCAAATGCTACAATTGTGGGAGGTTTGGACATTATGCATCCGAATGTAAAGCTCCCAACAACAAAAGAGTTGAAGAGAAGGCCAACTACGTTGAAGAAAAAATCCAAGAAGAAAATATTTATTAATGGCTTATAAGAAGGATGAACAAGAAGATAGTCAAAAGTGGTACCTTGATAGCGGTGCAAGTAATCACATGTGCGGGAAAAAAAACTTGTTCGTAGACCTTGATGAATCGGTGAAAGGAGACGTGGCTTTAGGAGATGAATCAAAGATGGAGGTTAAAGGTAAAGGAAAAATTCTCATCCGATTAAAGAATAGGGATCATCAATTTATTTCCAATGTTTACTATATTCCAACCATGAAGACCAACATTTTGAGTCTTGGACAACTCTTAGAGAAAGGTTATGATATTCGACTAAAAGATAATAACCTTTCTATAAGAGACCAAGAAAACAACCTCATCACGAAGGTACCGATGTCAAAAAAATAGAATGTGTGTCCTTAACATTCAAAATGCCATCGCACAATGTCTCAAGATGTGCTATAAAGAGGAGTCTTCGCTTTGGCATCTCCGATACGGACATCTTAACTTCGGAGGATTAGAGCTGCTTTCGAAGAAAGAAATTGTGAGAGGATTACCTTGTATCAATCATTCAAATCAAGTTTGTGAAGGGTGTTTACTTGGAAAACAATTTAAAATGAGTTTTCCAAAGGAGTCAAGCACAAGAGCTCAAAAACCATTGGAACTTATACACACAGATGTGTGTGGTCCAATCAAGCCAAGATCACTCGGTAAAAGCAACTACTTTTTTCTCTTTATTAATGATTTTTCAAGAAAAACATGGGTTTATTTTTTGAAAGAAAAATCAGAAGTATTTGAAAACTTCAAAAAGTTTAAAGCCCATGTTGATAAGGAAAGTGGTCTTGTGATCAAAGCTTTGAGATCCGATCGTGGAGGAGAGTTCACATCCAAAGAGTTTCAAAAGTATTGTGAAGACAATGGCATTAGAAGACAACTAACGGTGCCAAGAACCCCTCAACAAAATGGAGTAGCAGAGAGGAAGAATAGAACAATTCTTGAGATGATGAGGAGCATGCTCAAAAGTAAGAGACTACCAAAGGAGTTATTGGCTGAAGCTGTCGCGTGTGCGGTTTATTTATTAAATCGATCTCCAACAAGAAGTATTTCGGGAAAAATTCCACAAGAAACTTGGAGCGGAAGAAAACCCGGTGTTTCTCACTTAAGAGTCTTTGGAAGAATTGTTCATGCTCATGTACTGGACGAGAAGCGAAGCAAACTAGATGATAAAAGTGAGAAGTACATCTTTATTGGTTATGACATTAACTCCAAAGGCTACAAGCTTTACAATCCGGACACGAAGAAGACAATTATAAGTCGAAATGTCATTTTTGATGAAGAAGGAAAATGGGATTGGAGATCAAATGATGAAGATTATAACTTCTTTCCACATCTTGAAGAAGATGATCTCGAGCAACCAAGAGAGGAGCCTACTACACCACCAACTTTACCAACAAGTTCTCAAGGAGAAGAAAGTTCAAGCAAAAGAACTCCACATTTTAGAAGTCTACAAGAACTTTATGAGGTAACCGAAAATCAAGAAAATCTTACTCTATTTTGCCTATTTGCGGAGTGTGAGCCCATGGACTTCCAAGAAGCTATGGCAAAGAAGACATGGAGAAATTCAATGGATGAAGAAATCGAGGCGATAGAAAAAAACAATACATGGGAGTTAGCTTCACTTCCAAATGGACACAAAACAATTGGTGTAAAATGGGTGTACAAAGGAAAGAAAAATTCTAAAGGAGAAGTAGAGAGATACAAGGCAAGATTGGTGGCGAAAGGCTATAGTCAAAGAGCCGGAATTGACTGCGATGAGGTATTCGCTCCCGTTGCTCGTCTAGAAACTTTTAGATTAATCATTTCATTGGCGGCTCAAAACAATTGGAGAATACATCAAATAGATGTCAAGCCAGCCTTCTTAAATGGAGAACTTAAAGAAGAAGTTTACATTGAGCAACCACAAGGCTACATAATCAAGGGAGAAGAAGACAAAGTCTTAAGGTTGAAGAAGGCACTTTATGGGTTAAAGCAAGCCCCAAGAGCATGGAATACTCGAATTGACAAGTACTTCAAGGAGAAAGATTTTATCAAGTGTCCATATGAGCATGTACTCTATATCAAAATTCAAAATGACGATATATTGATTGCATGTTTGTATGTAGATGACTTGATATTCACGGGTAGCAATCCAAGCATGTTTGAGGAGTTTAAGAAAGAGATGACAAATGAGTCTAAGATGACAGATATTGGATTGATGTCTTACTACCTTGGAATAGAAGTGAAACAAGAAGACAATGGAATCTTCATTACTCAAGAAAGTTATGCTAAGGAGGTACTTAAGAAGTTCAATATGGATGACTCGAATCCAGTTAGCATGCCGATGGAATGTGGAATCAAGTTGTCAAAGAATGAGGAAGGAGAAAAAGTGGATCTAACACTATTTAAAAGCTTGGTTGGAAGCTTACGTTATTTAACGTGCACAAGGCCTGATATCTTATATGCGGTTGGAGTTGTTAGTTGTTACATAGAGCATCCAAAAACAACTCATTTCAAGGCGGCAAAGAGGATTCTTCGCTATATCAAAGGTGACCGAAAGAGCACAAGTGGCTTCGTGTTCTACATTGGAGATACGGAGTTCACATGGATGTCGAAGAAGCAACCGATCGTTACCTTATCTACTTGTGAAGCGGAGTATGTAGTGGCTACTTCATGTGTTTGCCATGCTATTTAGTTACGGAACTTGTTAAAGGAGTTAAGCTTGCCACAAGAAGAACCAACGAAGATTTTTGTGGACAACAAGTCAGCAATAGCACTAGTGAAGAATCCAGTCTTCCATGATCGAAGTAAACACATTGACATACGCTATCACTACATTAGAGAGAGTGTTAACAAAAAGGAAGTGCAATTGGAATATGTGAAGACAAACGATCAAGTAGCCGATATCTTCACTGCCTCTTAAACGCGAAGACTTTGTCAAAATGAGGAGTTTGCTTGGAGTAGCAAAATCAAGTTTAAGAGGGGGTGTTGGAAGTTAAACTTGATTTTGGAGCAAGTTTAATTATTGGCCCAATTATCCAATAATTATCTTTTGGGCCAAATCCAATACATGATCCAAGTTCTAGAGATTTCTCTAGAAATATCAACACCTCCACCTCTTTAAAAGGTTCTAGAAATTTTCTAGAATCCTCCCAACATCTCTCCACCTCCTTAAACACTAAAATATCTAGATAGTTTCATAGAAATATCTAGATAATTGTAATAAAATAATATATATATTATGGAAGAATAATCTAGATTTATGATTATAATATTCTAGATATTTTGTAGTTTGGAGGCTATAAATACCTCCTCCCCTTTTATTTGTAATAAAGTTAAGAAGTTAAGAATTAAGTAATAAGAAAGAGTTACAGAAAAATTAAAGTTTTCCATTTCCTAAATTTCCTTCTAAATACTTAAAAACTTCTCCATCATCTTCTTAAACAAGACTTTTTCTTTCCAACATAAACCAGAGCCACTAAACCAATCTAATATGCACATAACCGGTGTATATAGACCAGTTCACATAATTATGTACAGTATAAGCGTAAAACTATAAAGAAAACTAAACATATTAATAACGAGTTTGAAGAACGTAAAATATCCAATCTCTGATCACAACTCTCCAGACCAAATCTCACAAATGATTGGTTCCTTAGAACTGGTTTACTCTACTTTGCAAGAAAGGCTTCGACTTGTTGAGACACAGAAACAGAAGGAGACAAAACTGGATCATCAGGGTCTAACACCATTCTCTTTGAACCCTAGCCAGTTCTCGCTATTTATGTATAAACATGGAGATGCTACTTTCTGTCAATTCCCACTCTCTGCATCAAATTACCCACAAGATTTCTCAGGTTTACTACAAGAATCTAGGTTGAAAAGTCACTTGATGAAGCATGAACTTTGTGGTTATGATCAGAACATGTGTATGAGTAATTTTCAACGTCCTTCACTCTCAACCACACAAGATTACACAGCGTTACCAGCAGTACAAGAATCTGTGAATAACTACGAATTGAATCAGTTGATGCAGCATCAGCCTTATGGTTGTGATCAGAACATGTGTATAAGTGGTTTTACCAACAGTAAAGTTCTAGATACTTGTCTCTCAAACGCTGTTTCAGATGTGGTATGCTCTGATTTTCAGGACCCTTATGGTAATATGATTGGTAACACTAGCTTCTCTCAAGATCTTTCAAATATGCCTTCAAGCTATGAGAACAGTCTACTAAAAACATCTACTCTACCATCTCTTGACACCATTCCTAACAGCTATTTTATTTCCGATAACTCGAGATTTCTCTGATAACAAACTGCCAAAACAAGTTAGAAGCAATTACATGGTGAAGTAGCTGTAGCTGATCATAGAGAGTGAAGCTGTTTATTCGTCTGGATTCTTGCTATGTTTTTTTTTTTGAATATGAATTTAACTGCTAAACAGATGAGAGCCTTTTTCAACAGACACACATGGGATGGATGAATAGGATTCGTAAAACCAGGAGGATAATTGCTATGAGTTAACATATTCCAACTGCAAAGTCAAATCCTTTACTCCTGCATCTTCTAACAAACGTGAGAGTTGCAACTTCGTATCCATCTTGTCTGAATCCGCTGAAACAAAGAAATGCAGAGTAGCACGATGTCTGAGTCTGTGAAGCTCCATACATGTAGTCTCTGGATAGTGTATACTGCAACGCCCTTCGTCTTAAGTGATGATGAAGATGGAGATAAAGATTGAGCTGATAGGATCAGCAAGTAACGTCATACATATGTTAGGTCAAATGTCCAGAAACAATAAGAAGAAACGACAAGTGAGTGCAAGTAAAAGTCTTCTTCCACATCCTTGCACCATATTTCACAGCCAAAGCTTCTATAAACTTATCACTCAATATTTAGTCAGCATTTGCAGAATTAGCCATTTCGTTGCACACATGACCATCCTTGAATCTGTGTTTTACGCAGACTTTGCATCCACAATTCTTGCAAGCTACTTTGTTCATCAGTGTCAGAATCTCTCTGCATCGCTTTATTGGATAAGTCAGACTTCTTGTTTTTCTTTGGATCACAATCTCTAGATCGTTCGTGTTTCTCAAGCAAAGATTTGAAACTGTCTTTAGCATAGCCTCTGTTGTCTAGTTCGCCACTGAACATGTTTGATTAGGGCTATAGTGAGATTTATATGATCTGTGCTCCAAACAAAACACCTGACAAAGAAGAGAAAAGATCAGAACTATCCGATTATGTAATTAAGTGTTAGCAATTTGCAGACGTCACAAGTGAATGGAAGAGATCGAGCTGTTTAAAATCTGTTCTACATGATATGGAACTGTGTCTAATTGGAATATTTTTCGGGTTAGATTCTTGAATATCTGGATGTCTCTATTTACAAAGTGCTTAGACTGTAATAACAAGTACATATTTAAATGTGAGCTTGGCACCCTTAGTTGAATTTCTTTTGACAGATAAGGACATCGTTGAAGAAGTAAGGCACACTGTGAAGGAAACTAGTCTCGTCTCTTGATCATGTGGTTTACCATAGAGAAGCCCTTATTCCTCCACAATGGCCTTGTCTTGTCTTGTCTCTTCACAAGTATCTAACATTATCTGTTTTTTTTTTTTTTGGTTTGGATAAAAAGTGATTCTCTGAGCTAAAAAATAATAATCATTGTACATTTATAAATCTACTAATAGTAACAATAGAAGATAACAGTTTTCAAGAAACATAAAAACAAGTGGATTTTTTTGGATAGTAATGTTTGCAAGCTTTAGACATGTGACTCTTCATCTTCTTCTTCCGCGATATGTTCATATTCCGCTATATCTTCATCTTCTGATGCTTCCACATGATCTTGACCTTTATCTTGTGTTGCTTCAATAAGTTTCCACACTTCCATTATACTTTTACCTGGCTTTTTCTTGAATTTGAGCAGTGCAGCAACCCACTCCTCTTGATCTCTACCAGTTAAAGCCGACCCTAACAGTCTAAGGGACAAAGGAAGAAAGCCTGCGTGATGGACAGCACGAACTGCAAGCTGTTCAAAATCAGAAGGTGGATATGGCTGCTTAAAAGCATAATGAGAGAAGAGTTCAAGAACTTCATCATATCTTAGAGATGTGACTTCATACACATCCATCACTCCGGCGTCAACAAGCAAATTCTTGTTCTGGTTAATAAGAATGACTCTGCTTCCTGGAGCAAACTGGTTAGCGTATTCAATGATCCACTCCCCTTGTTCGATGTTGTTCACATCATCAGCTATCAGGAGAACTTTCCGGTGTTTGTGCCTTGCTTCGGTAATTTCATGCTCTTTACGATCTAAACTTATTCTTACCATTGGATCTTCTTCCTCTTCAAACTTTAGAATCTTGTCTTTCATGTTTTCAACATTTTCTAGGAAACATGAGTCTGAAAGTTTACAGAGACCTCCGCATAAATGTACCTCGCAAGTGTTGTCTTCCCAACACCCTCACTACCCCAAATGCCAATGGTACGAACCTCTTTATTAACTTCTGAAGCCAACAAGTCATAAACCACCTTAATGTGACATCCATTGCAACAAGGCCATTCAAATCGTTTGATGTGGAGGAGAGCAAGAGAAAATATATTTTATTCAGTTTGTTTGAAACATCTCTCGAAATATTTTCAATCAAGACCGCTTCATTGGGCCTAAAAGAAGAGAAATAAATAAATAAATGTTTCCCATCAAATAGTCATCGGACAAGAAACTATAATACTCATTCAACCAAAACGTTACTCCTGTTAATCATTTCAATTTTATTCTATTCACTTTAATTCCTCCTGTTATTGATCATAAAACACCATTAATGTTCATCATAAGGAAGATAAACTGTAATCAATTAAACACAAACCAGTTTTCAAAGACTTCTCCGGTTATGTTGCCCACAGTGGTCAAAGCTTCGCTCCAATTTCTCCTCTATGTTCTACCAGCACAAATTTTATTGAAAGCGATCCCAAATTTTCCAGTTTGTTTCTGCACATCGGAAGGATGTACTCCGTAGAATACAGTCATCACTATTTTTCCTACATCTTGTCTACACTTCAAGATCTCCAACAGCTCATCCAAACACCAACTGGAAGAAGCATAGTTCTCCGAGAGCACGACGATGGAGATCCTCGATTCTCTAATCGCTTGTGTGAGAGCAGGGGCGAGGCTTCTCTCGACCCCTTTGTCATCAAACATCGTGATACCATTGCTGTTAAAGTGTTTTCGTAAATGACTGATAAATAATGTTTTATGGACATCTGGTCCGTAGAAGTGCGTAAAGACGTCGTATTGCCAGTATGAAGAAGAAGAAGCCATGAGAGAGGATAGTGAGTAGTTTAAAATCACAGATTCATGGATTCATGGCAAAGCGGTGTTCATTGTTGAAAGTAGATTGATTAGAAGGAACAAAAATAGAGAAAGCAAAAAGAAAAGTTAAGAGATTCACGTCAATGTTATTTGGGAAAGTTGTATGAAGAACAAACAAGTGGGCTCCAGTGTATTAATCTAATCAACTTTTGTCTTGGGGGCAAGATTATGTAGTTTACAAATTTTTGCCTTCAAGTTGTATATAAATTACAAATAAGGCCCACGCCATCGTTGACTTTTGTAGCTTCGTGGTAACCGACTAGTAGGGCACGCTTATTATCAGGCCACCTAAAATGATAAAAATATCTTCTTTTCTTCTTAAAGTATTGAATTACATAACGTTGCACGTTGAAACTTTGGCGAAATGGCCTCATCATTTTCTGTATATTGTAAATGGCTCACATTTGCTTTTGCATTCCAGCAATTTCACAGAAAAAAACAGTTGTCACATTTAACAAATCTTACACCAGAGCAAATTTTTCGGCAATGGCTTCCTCATCTGCATCTCGTGTGTCCAAGTATGATGTGTTCCTCAGTTTCAGAGGGGACATTCGACATTCTGTCGTAAGCCATTTGTACGCAGCACTTACAGACAGAGGAATTGTTATCTTCAAAGACGACAAAAGGCTTGAGATAGGCGATCACATTTCTGATGAACTCCAAAGAGCTATTCAAGTTTCAGATTTTGCTGTTGTTCTTCTCTCGGAGAACTACGCGACTTCCAAGTGGTGCTTGATGGAGCTCCAGTTGATAATGGAGCTTCACATGGAGGGAAGGCTTGTTGTCGTTCCCTTTTTCTATAAAGTAAAACCCTCTTCCGTGAGGTATCAGCGATAAAGTTTTGATCTAAAAAGGTACCAACGTCCTGAAGAGGTCGATAAGGTTCCCAAGTGGAGAGAAGCTCTTAAAAGTATTGCGGATCTTAAGGGCCATGAATCAGAACACTGGTAAGCCTTTTCCTCACAGAAACCTGAAATTTAGTATTATCCGATTTGGTGAAAGTTAATCATACTTGTGTTCGTTTTCAACTTTTTTAGCATTGATGAGGCGACAATACACATCGATGCATAACATAGACTTGACAAATATTGTTGGGGTGGATTCTCACATGCAAGATCTCAAGTCTCTCTTGGTCATGGACTCCAAGAATGATGACGTTCGTATGATTGTAATCTGGGGAATGGGAGGCATTGGCAAAACCACCATCGCCATGTGTCTGTATGACCAGCTCGCATCTCAATTTACAATTAGTTATTTCACTGAAGACATTAAGGGTATTCATAAAGACAATGATCTACTGCGTTTGCAAAAGAAACTTCTTTACAGTACACTTGGTGAAGATTTTATCCTGTCGGACGTGGCAACTGTACGCAACGTCATAGCGTCAAGACTTAGGTGCCACAAGGTTCTTCTTGTGCTTGATGGTGTGGATAAATGGGACCAGATCCATGCTCTGGCACAAGAGACAGCATAGTTTGGTCGTGGGAGCCGAATCATCATAACCACCCGAGACATAGGCTTGCTCAATCGTTGTGGAGTAAAAACCCATAAAGTTAAGTGTTTAGACGATAAAGATTCCTTGCAGATGTTTAAACATATTGCTTTTGAAGGAGCTAGTCCTCCTGATGGATTTGAACAACTCTCAATCCGAGCAGCTCGGCTTGCTCACGGGCTTCCTTCTGCCCTTAAAGCCTATGCTTTATATCTCCTTCGAAGGACCAATTCACCTGAGGAATGGGAAGACGCACTATGGGAACTTGAAAGTACTCCTGACGAGGTCCGCGAGGATATAATGAAAATCTTGAAAATTAGCTATAAGAGCTTGTCAAAAATTATGACTGACAGTCAAAAATTCCTCGGGAATCCTGAAAAAATTCATGAAGCACTGGCTAAAGGAGAAGTAAGCATCTACTTAATCTTTTGAATCTATTCGTCTCTCGTCATCCTCCACGTTAGACTGCTATGGGTTTATTTTTCTGTTTGCAGTTTCCACCACCAACTGAATGCATCTCCCTACACATTACCAGTGCATTTTCGACAAATAGTCGTGCTTTTGGAAGTATGCGTCATCTCAAGTTTCTCAAGGTTTACAGGCATGTTGACAACAGCAAATCGAGGCTCCACTTCTTTCCAGAGGATCATTTCCTTTCCAATTCTTGTACCCTAAGGTTACTCCACTGGGATGCATTTCCATTGTCCGTCTTGCCTTACCCTTTTTATAAAGATTTTATTGTTGAACTCAATCTGCGTCACAGCAATCTGGAAACACTCTGGAATGGACCAGAGGTAACCTTGCATTAGATTTTGACCGTGTGTTAATGCTTTTGTTATAGCAATGTGCAAGTTCCAACTATTCTTTGTTGTACCTTCCTCAGCGTTTGGTGAATTTGAAGAAACTAGATGTGACGGGATCTAAGAATCTCAAACACCTTCCAGATCTTTCAGATTCCCAGAATCTTGACGAGTTGATTCTAGAACATTGTCCGAGACTAAGAGGATTTCCAGAGTCCATTGGAAAAGGGTCTACCCTAGGCAAGCTTAATCTATCATACTACGGTGGACCTGCGAGTCCCATTTATGTTTATATACATGAAGGGTATCACACTCATCATATTACATTGGAGTTCCCAACTGCAAGTGTGGAAAAACAACTTATAAATGTATCAATCACTGGAGACATACTATTTCGTGGTTTTGTAGATTATGGAGGATATGCTCAATACTTCTCCTTCAGTTTTGAGCTAGGTATCCCTGCTACAATGACTATATGTATTCAGCAATATTTATACACTTCACATCAGGAGGTCAGTTATAAAAAGTACGGTCGACCTATCACCTTTTGCAGCTATCCAGATATTCCTGGCCTGAAAGAGCTAAACCTAGTCAACTTAAACATCAAAATTTTGTCAGATAGAAGAGGTGAAAATTCTGCTCTCTTGACCCATTTCTCCTCTGTTTTATTATTTAATCTCTTTATAACGGGCTTATACTTCTTTTTTAGGTAACAGCACAGCCTGCTTTCAAGAAACTGAGATGCTGAGTTACGAACAGGATTACCAAGCCACGAAGAGTCGCCTGCCCAAGTTCCTATGCTGCTCATATTTCTATGCTACGCCTATAATTGTTCTTTTCATTTTGATCTTGTGTGAACAGCTACGTTTATGAATTTGCACAATACATGTATTAAGAGATTTTGCACCATTTTGATACCCATGTTTGGCTAGATATGCCTGAAAGTGAAGATGCTTCTGCTTCTATATTCCCTGCATTGTTTTTTTTTAATACAACAGCAAAAACAAATGCATTTGTTTAGTTAAGAATTTGGCTGTTAATCTATATTCAGCTAATGGAATCAAGCTTTCATTATTCACAGATACATACTTAAAACCAATCTCATTGATTTCTGATTTCACTCTAAGCATAATCAACACAAAGACACACATTCGTCTTCCCATTTTACTATACATGAATTAGTTCCACAGCCACAAACCACACAATTGGTAAAATTTGGTTCTGTTTTGGTTCGTCACAAAATTCACAAGCTCAGTTTGTATATGTCCCTAAACCCAAATTTCCAATTGAGGGGACATCAAGGAAACTCAAAAGAAGAGCAATACAGTAGTTAGAAACAAGCAAAGCAATCAAACCCGTCTCTGATTTAGTTGTTAACCAATTTTTTAGTGATGACACCGTGTAGTAAAGAAACTGATCTTTGCCTATTAACATACAACTAGAATTGTATCAAGCACCTAATCAAAAAAAATAGATGTTGCATTTGAATGAACGTTTAGGAAGAGCAAGAAGAGCATTTGTGAGTTGCAACTTGTTGTCTATCTCATCACTAATGTTTACTTTCATTTCTTCAAGATTCTCCATTTCCCACGAGAAACATTTCACTTAATTTCAATTCTCCAAGGATTCCTTTATACCCTTCTATCTCAACCACATTTTTTTTTGATAATACCTTCACCACATTTCCACCATCAATGTTAACCCCACTAATCTCTTATACCACACAAACCCTTAAAAACCAGAGTTTCTAGCTTTGGAGATCTTTCAATCATATTGCAAAGCAATTTCCAATCATAGTAAGGTGCTGGTTGAATATTAAAATGTAGATTTAACCAAGGAAAATCAGTTTGGGTGATAAATGTTGTCTCAGTCAATGCACGTAATACTCTTCCTATTATACCAGAGCCACTAAACCAATCTAATATGCACATAATCGGTTTATATAGACCAGTTCACAGACTCTAATTATGTATAGTATAAGCCTAAAACTATACAGAAAACTATACATATTAATAGTTCCTTCAAGATGGGACGAAGATATTGAGAAGACCCATTTTGCTAACCAAACTCTGAAACTGAGGACGATATAGAGGTTTTGTGAATGGATCAGCAAGCTGAAGATAAGACCTTACATGAAGAAGCTTGAACAAACCTGCAAGCAGTCTTTCACGAATGCTATGGCAGATATATTCTATATGTTTTGTGCACTCGTGAAAAAAAAGAATGTTAGCGATATGGATTGTTGCGGTATTGTCACAGAAAAACAGAGTTGGTTTATCAAGAAAAAACTTTAATTCTTTGAGAAAATTAGTCAACGAAATCAGCTCATCCGTGGCTAAGGACATGCTTCAATACTCAGCCTCGGCAGAGGATTTTGACACAACCTTTTGCTTCTTAAACTTCCAAGTAATGAGAGATGAACCAAGAAACATTCAATAGCCAGAAATGGAACACCAAGTATCTTTACAAGAAGCATAATCTGCATCTGCAAACACTTGAAGCTGATGCTCAGCCTCAAAAGAATAGAAGAGACCTTGCTCGATAGTAACTCTGATGTAGTGTAAAACCTTGTATACTGCTTGTTGGTGAGCTTTACAAGGAGCAACAGAGAATTGACTAAACTTATTTACAGCAAATCTAATATCGGGTCTAGTGATCTGAAGATACAAAAGCTTCCCAATCAACCTTCTCTAAGATGCAGCATCAACGGACTCACCACCACTATCTCCAGCAAGCGGAATACTTGGATCCATTGGAAGATCCAAATCATATTTACATTGACACACATGAATACCTTCAGAAGATATGGCAATCTCCAAGCCAAGAATATACTTCAATGGCCCCAAATCTCTGAGTTTGAAATGTGACTGTAGCTGAACCTTCAACATATCAACTTCTGCATCATTGTTGCTAGAGATAATGATATCATCAACATAGACTAAAACACACAAGAAAACTACATCAGTATTTGGCATGAAACATATATGATCACAATTTAACTGAACAAATCCCAAACCAAGAAAAGTGGCGGAGAATTTTAAGAACCATTGTCTTGAAGCTTGTTTGAGACCATACAAAGATTTCTACAATTTACAAACATGATTTTGAGGAAGGTCCCCCTGTCTTGATGCATAACCATGTGGTAATTGCTTACAAATTTCTTCATCTAAGTTTCCATTGAGAAAAGCATTGGAAATATCCAATTGAGTTAAGGAATAACCATTGATTGAAGAAACACAAAGTAACAACTTGACTGAAGTAAATTTTGCTCACTGGTGAAAAAGTATCATTGTAATCAATCCTTTCTCGTTGTCTGTAGCCTTTAGCAACTAAACGAGCTTTATATCTCTCCACACTACCATCTACATTGTATTTGATTTTGAAAACTCATTTACAGCCAATGCTTATTTTATCTTAGGAAGAGAACACACTGTCCAAGTAGGTGAGCCTTCCAAAGAATCAAATTCAACCCCTATAGCATCACGCCAAATCTGAAGCTTCTACGCCTCAGAAAAAGATGTTGTTCTTTGGTTTTATCAAGGCATGCTAAAATAGAAGAGTATGGTATGGTGATTTTACCATAACAAATAAATTTGAAAAGTTCATGAACGGTTGAAGACATCACTAAATGACAATAATAATTTTGAAGATAAGCATGCATTTTGACCTTTCTATGCGATGTTTGAACAGAAGGTTCATGAACACCTAATGATACTGCACAGGAACGGTGAGACAAGAACGCCGAAGTTCCAGTGATGATTTCCAAAGAAGAAAGAGACGAGCCGGTGAGTACTTCCAGTAAATCGGAGAAAAAAATTGTTAGCGAAAGAGTTTGTTAGATGAGAGAGATAACAAGATTATCAGCTCTGACACCATTTTAGTAAATAATCTCATTCTCATTAATTAGAAAACTATACAATTGAGGGTTTATATACATGAGACCATTGGCCTAAACCAAAGCCACTAAACCGATCTAATATGCACATAACCGGTTTATATAGACCAGCTCATAGACTCTACTTATGTACAGGATAAGCCTAAAACTATACATATTAATAACGAGTTTGAAGAACGTAAAATATCCAATCTCTGACCACAACTCTCCAGACCAAATCTCACAAATGATTCATTCCTTAGAACTGGCTTACTCTACTTTGCAAGAAAGGCTTCGATTTGTTGAGTCACAGAAACAGAAGGGAAACAAAACCGGATCATCAGGGTCTAACACCATTCTCTCTGAACCATCATCATCAACATCAGACCCAAACCTTGAACCCTAGCCAGTTCTCGCTATTTATGTATAATCATGGAGATGCTACTTTCTGTCAATTCCCACTCTCTGCATCAAATTACCCACAAGATTTCGCAGGTTTACTACAAGAATCTGGGTTGAAAAGTCACTTGATGAAGCATGAACTTTGTGGTTATGATCAGAACCTGTGTATGAGTAATTTTCAACATCCTTCACTCTCAAACACACAAGATTACATAGCGTTACCAGCAGTGCAAGAATCTGTGAATAACTAAGAATTGAATCAGTTGATGCAGCATCAGTCTTATGGTTATGATCAGAACATGTGTATAGGTGGTTTTACCAACAGTAAAGTTCTAGATACTTGTCTCTCAAAAACTGTTTCAGATGTGTTATGCACTGATTTTCAGGACCCTTATGGTAATATGATTGGTAACACTAGCTTCTCTCAAGATCTTTCAAATATGCCTACAAGCTATGAGAGCAGTCTACTAAAGACATCTACTCTACCATCTCTGGACACCATTCCTAACAGCTATTTTATTTCCGACAACTCGAGGTTTCTCTGATAACAAACTGCCAAAACAAGTTAGAAGCAATTACATGGTGAAGTGACTGTAGCTGATCATAGAGAGTGAAGCTGTTTATTCGTCTGGATTCTTGCTATGTTTTTTATTGAATATGAATTTAACTGCTAAAAAGATGTATTTGTATAGATTTTGTTTGTGTTTTGAAGTTAGAAATTTTTTTCAGTTTAGTACACTGTATGCACAGCCACATCCCATATATATCTTTACCGGAAACTTCAATGAAACAAATTATATAAAAATATTGAAAAAAGTTTCAGATGTTTAAGTGTTCAGTGACAAACTTACAAGACTAGTTCAATTGCTATGAGTTAACATATTCCAACTGCAAAGTCAAATCCTTTACACCTGGATCTTCTAACAAACATGAGACTTGCAACTTCGTATCCATCTAGTCTGAATCCGCTGATACAAGGAAATGTAGAGAAGCCACGATGTCTGAGTTTGTGAAGCTCCATACATGTAGTCTCTGGATAGTGGTACTGCAAACGCCCTTCGTCTTAAGTGATGAAGAAGATGGAGAGTTGGAGGGAAAGATTGACCTGACAGGATCGGCAAGTAACATCATACATATGTTAGCTCAAATGTCCAGAAACAATAAGAAGAAACGACAAGTGAGTGCAAGTAAAAGTCTTCTTCCACGTCCTTGAACCATCTTTCACAGCCAACGCTTCAATAAACTTATCATTCAATCTTCAGTCAGGATTTGCAGAATTAGCCATTTCGTTGCACACATGACCATCCTTGAATCTGTGTTTTACGTAGACTTTGCATCCATAAATCTTGCAAGCTACTTTGTTCATCAGTGTCAGAATCTATCTGCATCGCTTTACTGGATAAGTCAGACTTCTTGTCTTTCTTTGGATCACAATCTCCAGATCTTTCGTGTTTCTCAAGCAGAGATTTGAAACTGTCTTTATCATAGCCCCTGTTGTCTCGTTCGCCACTGTACATGTTTGATTAGGGCTATAGTGAGATTTATATGATCTGTGCTCCAAACAAAACACCTGACAAAGAAGAGAAAAGATGGGAACTATCCGATTAGGTAATTAAGTGTTAGCAATTTGCAGACGTCACAAGTGAATGGAAGAAATCAAGCTGTTTAAAATCTGTTCTACATGATATGGAACTGTGTCTAATTGGAATATTTATTGGGTTAGATTCTTGAATATCTGGATGTCTCTATTTACAAAGTGCTTAGACTGTAATAACAAGTACATATTTAAATGTGAGCTTGGCACCCTTAGTTGAATTTCTTTTGACAGATAAGGACATCGTTGAAGAAGTAAGGCACACTGTGAAGGAAACTAGTCTCGTCTCTTGATCATGTGGTTTACCATAGAGAAGCTCTTATTCCTCCACAATGGCTTTGTCTTGTCTTGTCTCTTCACAAGTATCTAACATTATCTGTTTTTAACTCTGTTTCAGTGATTCTCTGTTTTTTTTTGGTTTAGATAAAAAGTGATTCTCTGAGCTAAAAAATAATAATCATTGTATGTATATAATCTACCAATAGTAATAATAGAAGATACAGTTTTCAAGAAACATAAAAACAAGTGGGGTTTTTTGGATACTAATGTTTGCAAGCTTTAGACATGTGACTCTTCATACTGCTATTTCTTATCTTCATCTTCTTCTTCCGCAGTATCTACTTCCCTCTCCCCTTGACCTTTATCTTGTGTTGATTCCATAAGTTTCCACACTTCCATTATACTTTTACCTGGATTTTTCTTGAATTTGAGCAGTGCAGCAACCCACTCCTCTTGATCTCTACCAGTTAAAGCCGACCCTAACAGTCTAAGGGGCAAAGGAAGAAAGCCTGCGTGATGGACAGCACGAACTGCAAGCTGTTCAAAATCAGAAGGTGGATATGGCTGCTTGAAAGCAAAATGAGAGAAGAGTTCAAGAGCTTCATCATATCTTAGAGATGTGACTTCATACACATCCATCACTCCGGCATCAACAAGCAAATTCTTTTTCTGGTTAATAAGAATGACTCTGCTTCCTGGAGCAAACTGGTTAGCGTATTCAGTGATCCACTTCCCTTGTTCGATGTTGTTCACATCATCAGCTATAAGGAGAACTTTCTGGTGTTTGCACCTTGCTTCGGTAATTTCATGCTCTTTACGATCTAAACTTATTCTTACCATTGGATCTTCTTCCTCTTCAAACTTTAGAATCTTGTCTTTCATGTCCCAACACCCACATTACCCCAAATGCCAATGGTACGAACCTCTTTATTAACTTCTGAATCCAACAAGTCATATACCACCTTCATGTGACGATCCATTGCAACAAGGCCATTCAAATCGTTTGATGTGGAGGAGAGCAAGAGAAGATATATGTCATGAGCAATCTGGTTGAGCCAATCTGATTGGTTACCTGCAATATATTGTGATAACGGATACTCGGCAGCAATGTTGGCCAATTTGGTAAGTGCGGTTCTCCAACTTAGTGTATTCTCTGGATATTCTTGGCAGATTTCTTCTAACAACATGACATAAAAAGGGTAAGGTGTGAGAAAAACGGATATGACAGTTAGTGAACCTTTCTCTCGAAATTCGAGTATTGCTCTGAGCTCTTCCAGGAACCCAACAGTAAAAGGTTCTGTCCCAGATATCATCACAACCGCGACTTTCGACACTTCCAAAGCCTCGAGTGTCCGTAGATCAATTGTTATGAGACTCTTCTTCAAGCATCTGTAGGATTTAAAAGTATCAATGCCATTTTGAAGCAAAATATCTTGAAAATATATACCGTCATCCTCGCAGCAGTAACTCAGGAAGACATCCACAAATTTTCTCAAATGGCCTTCATTCAGTTTGTTTGAAACATCTCTTGCAATTTTTTCAATCAGTTCCGCTTCATTGGGCCTAAAAAAAGAGAAAAAATAAAATAAATGTTTCCCATCAAATAGTCATCGGACAAGAAACTATAATACTCATTCAACGAAAACGTTACTCGTGTTAATCATTTCAATTTTATTCTATTCACTTTAATTCCTCCTGTTATTCATCATAAAACACCATTGATGTTCATCATAAGGAAGATAAACTGTAATCAATTAAACACAAACCAGTTTTCAAAGACTTCTCCGGCTATGTTGCCCACAGTGGTCAAAGCTTGGCTCCAATTTCTCCTCTCCTCCTCTGTTCTACCAGCACAAATTTTATTGAAAGCGATCCCAAATTTTCCTTTTTGTTTCCGCACATCAGAAGGATCTACTCCGTAAAATACAGTCATCACTATTTGTCCTGCATCTTGTCTACACTTCAAGATCTCCAACAGCTCATCCAAACACCAACTGGCAGAAGCATAGTACTCCGAGAGCACGATGATAAAGATCCTCAATTCTCTAATACAATTGTCCTCAACCATCACATTGTCCTCAAACATCGTGATGCCATTGCTGTTAAACTGTTTTCGTAAATGACTGATAAAGTTTGTTATACGGACATCTGATCCGTAGAAGTGCGTAAAGACGTCGTATTGCCAGTATGAAGAAGAAGAAGAAGCCATGAGAGAGGATAGTGAGTTGTTTAAAAGCGGTGTTCACTTATGAGAGAGAGAGAGAAATGGGAAGTTTCTTTGCTTCTTCATTGTTGAAAGTAAATTTTTTATAACGAACAAAAATAGAGAAAGAAAAAAAGAAAAGTTAAGAGATTCACGTCAATGTTATTTGGGAAAGCTGTATGAAGAACAAAGTTGTATATAAATTATAAATAAGACCCAAGCCACCGATGACTTTGTAGCTTCGTGGTAACCGAGTAGTAGGGCATGCTTATTCCCAGGCCACCTAAAATGATAAAAGTATCTTCTTTTCTTCTTTGTGGGCCAGAAAGTATTGCAAGTTGAAACTTTGGCGAAATTGCTTTTGCTTCTGTAAATTTTAAATGGCTCACGTTTGCTTTTTGCATTCCAGCAATTTCACAGAAAAAACAGTTGTCACATTTAATAAGTCTTACACCAGAACAAGTTTTTCGGCAATGGCTTCCTCATCTGCATCTCGTGTGTCCAAGTATGATGTGTTCCTCAGTTTCCGAGGGGACACTCGACATTCTGTCGTAAGCCATTTGTACGCAGCACTTACTAGCAGAGGAATTGTTACCTTCAAAGACGACAAAAGGCTTGAGATAGGCGATCACATTTCTGACGAACTCCAAAGAGCTATTCAAGTTTCAGATTTTGCTGTTGTTCTTCTCTCGGAGAACTACGCGACTTCCAAGTGGTGCTTGATGGAGCTCCAATTGATAATGGAGCTTCACATGGAGGGAAGGCTTGTTGTCGTTCCCGTTTTCTATAAAGTAAAACCCTCTTCCGTGAGGCATCAGCGAGAAAGTTTTGATCTAAGAAGGTACCAACGTCCTGAAGAGGTCGATAAGGTTCCCAAGTGGAGAGAAGCTCTTAGACGTATTGCCAAGCTTAAAGGCCAGGAATCAGAACGCTGGTAAGCATTTTCCTCACAGAAACCTGAAATTTAGTATTATCAGATTCGGTGAAAGTTAATCATACTTGTGTTCGTTTTCAACTTTTTTAGCATTGATGAGGCAACTATGGTTCGGGATATTGCCCAATATATTTCAAGGAGATACACATCGATGCATAACATAGACTTGACAAATATTGTTGGAGTGGATTCTCACATGCAAGATCTCAAGTCTCTCTTGGACATGGACTCAAAGAATGATGACGTTCGTATGATTGGAATCTGGGGAATGGGAGGCATTGGCAAAACCACCATCGCCATGTGTCTGTATGAACAGCTCGCATCTCAATTTACAATTAGTTATTTCACAGAAGACATTAAGGGTATTCATAAAGACAATGATCTACTGCGTTTGCAAAAGAAACTTCTTTACAGTACACTTGGTGAAGATTTTATCCTGTCGGACGTGGCAACTGTACGCAAGGTCATAGCGTCAAGACTTGTTAACCACAAGGTTCTTCTTGTGCTTGATGGTGTGGATAAAGTGGACCAGATCCATGCTCTGGCAAAGACAGCATGGTTTGGTCGTGGGAGTCGAATCATCATAACCACCCGAGACATAGGCTTGCTCAATCGTTGTGGAGTAAAAACCCATAAAGTTAAGTGTTTAGACGATAAGGATTCCTTGCAGATGTTTAAACATATTGCTTTTGAAGGAGCTAGTCCTCCTGATGGATTTGAACAACTCTCAATCCGAACAGCTCGGCTTGCTCACGGGCTTCCTTCTGCCCTTGAAGTCTACGATTTATTCCTCCTTCGAAGGACCAATTCACCTGAGGAATGGGAAGACGCACTATGGGAACTTGAAAGTACTCCTGACGAGGTCCACGAGGATATAATGGAAATCTTGAAAATTAGCTATAATAGCTTAGCAAAACCACTTCAGAATGCTTTCCTTCAAGTTGCCTGTCTCTTTAATGGAGACACTTTCCAGCGTGTAGCTTCACTACTTGATGGTTCCAAACCTGACAAGATGCGGTGGATGAAAGTTTTAGCAGAGAAATCTCTCATCAGTAGAACAATTAATGGACATGTAATCCTGCATAAGTTGGTTGAACAAATGGGAAGGGAAATTATGACTGACAGTCAACAATTCCTCGGGGATACTGAGAAAATTCATGAAGCACTGGCTAAAGGAGAAGTAAGCATCTACCTAGCCTGCTAATGGACGTCTACTTAATCTTTTGATCTATTTGTCTCTCGTCATCATGCACCTTAGCCTGCTATGTGTTTATTTTTCTGTTTGCAGTTTCCACCACTAACTGAATGCATCTCCCTACACACATGTGAGATTACCAGTGCATTTTCGACAAATAGTCTTGCTTTTGGAAGTATGTGTCATCTCAAGTTTCTCAAGGTTTACAAGCATGTTGACGACAGCAAATCGAGGCTGCACTTCTTTCCAGAGGATCAGTTCCTTTCCAATTCTTGCACCCTAAGGTTACTCCACTGGGATGCATTTCCATTGTCCATCTTGCCTTACCCTTTTTATAAAGATTTTATTGTTGAACTCAATCTGCGTCACAGCAATCTGGAAACACTCTGGAATGGACCAGAGGTAACCTTGCATTAGATTTTGACCGTGTGTTAATGTTTTTGTTTTAGCAATGTGCAAATTCCAACTATTCTTTGTTGTACCTTCCTCAGCGTTTGGTGAATTTGAAGAAACTAGATGTGACGGGATCTAAAAATCTCAAAAAACTTCCAATTCTTTCAAATTCCAAGAATCTTGACGAGTTGATTCTAGAACAATGTCTGAGACTAAAAGGAATTCCAGAGTCCATTGGAGAAGGGTCTACCCTAGGCAAGCTTAATCTATCATACTACGGTGGGCCTGAGAGTCCCATGGGTGTTGTTATACTAGGCAAGCTTATTACATTGGAGTTCCCAACTGCAAGTGTGGAAATGCAACTTATGAATGTATCAATCACTGGAGACATACTATTTCGTGTTTTTGAAGGTTATGAAGGATATGCTCAATACTTCTCCTTCAGTTCTGAGCGACAGATCCCTGCTACAACGACTATAATTATTCACACACTCTACATCAGGAGGTTCAACTATGAAGAGGACGGTCGACCTATCACCTTTCGCAGCTTTCCAAAAATTCCTGGCCTGAAAGAACTAAACCTAGTCAACTTAAACATCCAAAATTTGTCAGATAGGATAGGTCACTTGGAATTCCTAGAAAAGCTGGACTTCAGCGGAAATGATTTTAAGAACTTACCAGAAGATATGAATAGGCTCTCCCGGTTGAAAACTCTCTGGCTTCGAAACTGCAGCAAACTCGAGGGATTGCCAGAGCTAACTCAGGTGCAGTCACTCACTCTTTCCAATTGTAGGAGCCTCATATCATTGGTGAAACTCTCTGATGCAAGTCAAGATCCAGGCAGATACTGTTTGCTTGAGCTTTGCCTTGACAACTGCAAGAATGTGGAGTCATTGTCAGACCAGCTTAGTCATTTCAACAAGTTGACATATTTAGATCTTAGCAGCCATGATTTTGAGACACTGCCATCAAGCATCGGAGATCTTACCTGTTTGGTAACTCTCTGCCTCAATAACTGCAAGAAACTCAAATCAGCAGCAGAAATTCCAATGACCGTCCAGTTTGTCGAGGCACAGGGCTGTGATTCTCTTGAATCTGATGCTTTGGAACAGTTTAAAGAGACGAAACGAAGAGGTTAATATTCTGCTCTCTTGACCCATTTCTCCTCTGGTTAATTAATATACTTCATTTTTTAGGTACCAGCACAGCCTGCTTTCAAGAAACTGAGATGCTGAGTTACGAAAAGGATTACCAAGCTCAGCGAAGCGCCTATTTCCAAGAAACTGAGATGCCGAGTTACCAACGAGATCACCAAGCCACGAAGAGTTGTCTGCCCAAGTTCCTATGCTGCTCATATTTCTATGCTACGCCTATAATTGTTCTTTTCATTTTGATCTTGTGTGAACAGCTACGTTTATGAATTTGCACAATACATGTATTAAGAGATTTTGCACCATTTTGATACCCATGTTTGCCTAGATATGCCTGAAAGTGAAGATGCTTCTGCTTCTATATTCCTGCATTGTTTTTTTTTAAAATACAACTGCAAAAACAAATGCATTCGTTTAGTTAAGAATTTGACGTGTTGATGTTAATCTATATTCAGCTAATGGAATCAAGCTTTCATTATTCACAGATACATACTTAAAACCAGTCTCATTGATTTCTGATTTCACTCTAAGCATAATCAACACAAAGACTTGATCGAGGTTTTTTTGATAATACCTTCACCACATTTGCACCATCAATGTTAACCCACTAATCGCTTATACCACACAAACCCTTAAAAACCAGAGTTTCAAGCTTTGGAAATCTTTCAATCATATTGCAATGCAATAACCAATCATAGTAAGGTGCTGGTTGAATATTAAATGTACATTTAACCAAGGAAAATCAGTTTGGTGATAAATGTTGTCTCAGTCAATGCACGTAATACTCTTCCTATTATACTTGATTTAGTTTTTTTCGGCGTTCTAGATGACTGGTGAGTATGTTTCCATATAAGACTCGAGAGTATTGTTCATCGCATATATCTTTTTGCTTAAAACAATTAAGCCCAAAACAACAATTGTTTTTTGGCCATTTACCGCTTGCGCAGGTGTGAACCATTCCCTACTTATCCGCAAACATATGACATGCTTCATGCCAATGAACTTCTCACACATCTTAGCTCATAACGATGCAGCCTAATGGACTTGTTTTTGGAGATGGACCGGATTCTTCGCCTGAGGAAATCATAAGCTGAGAGAAACTTAATCTTTACTGAATGATTTATTGATAGGGATGGGTTGTTCTAAGCGATAAGCTAGGAGTGATAGAGATGGTGCGTACACAGAAATACACAGAAAGGAATCTGCAATCATGATCTCTTAATTGCAATTATTAAAAGTAAAATTATTAAAAGTAAAATCAGATTTTATTAAAAATAAAATCGTAATTTTATTATTTTTTATTTAAAAAGTTAGTAAAGAGGCATTTGAATTTTTTTTAACTCCCGGAGCATGTGTGTGAGACATTGATACCAGGAGAAGCAACTTAACATAAAGGAATCCGCGATCACGATCTCTTAATCGTAAGCCTCCAAATCCCGCTTTCAACAGAATTGCCACGAGCTACTGCGACCCCTGATCAGTCCTCAAAACAAAGTAACAAGTATCACCTACAGCTTCGCCCAGAAGAAGCAGAACATAAACCTGCACAAAAAAAACTTAACTGAACGGTCTTAACAAGCCAAGAACCACACCAACGGTTTTGGGAACTGCACGGAGCCAGAAGCCAGAGAAAATCGTCTCTAACTAAAGAGCTCGATGCAGACCAAAGAGTCTCCAAAGCAACTTCCTTGGTGCGGAACCAGATCTGAATGTAGCGCTTCAGGACCACAAATAACCTCCCGCTAACAACCGTCACCACCTTGAAGACACTCCGCACACTAGCTCTTGCACAGAAAACCGTAAGTTGTTAACCAAAAAACAACGAGCAAAAATAAATAACAGATTTGGAATAAAGACTTGGAATAAAGTAGTTTAGTTTACCCAAGGAGTTCCCAGGGTTACCTTTGTTATTTGGTTGGCTCTTAAAGATCGTCTCTCGACAAGTGATCGAACTCGCAAGTGGGGCTGTGTTCAGGTTGTCTGTTTTGTGGAGAACTTGTAGATTAATCAGAAATTTATATTTTCTGGCTTAAACATCTAAAAATTAACTATGATTATGAATGTAGCCGAATAAACCAAACACCTTAATCGAATGTGGCAGACAAAGAAAAAAATAAATAACAGATTTCAATGTCGTGATGATACTATCGGTTCAATTTTTCCAACATTCCAGTTAAAGTCCGTTCAAATCTACTGAATTGAAAATCCCAAATTTCAGCTTAGGGTTCTGGTTTTTTGCAATTTTTTGGAATATAAAACCAAAAAGGCAAAAATTAAACAGGCGTTAAATACATAAAATTCATTAACTTGTAGCTAAGTGGCAAACATATCAGAAAATGTATCAACCGTTATGAGATTATCAATCTTGCAAAATTAATACATCATTTAGAGGTTTAGCAGTAACGAGATTATCAATCGCCACCAACTTGACGTTTCCACGAGTCTTCAACGATCAATTCATCAACTCCCCATTCCTCAAAACTGATTCAGAATCATAAAGAAGGCACAACAAAAGAAACATGTCAACTGAGTAAATAGAATCATCAATATTCTAAGAAGATTCGACATGACAAACACAAACTCACCTCCCATCAGGTAGATAGCGTCTTATAGTGAATGGTATCTTCCTTTGCCTAAGCTCCTTCATAGCAATCTTAAAGCCAACATCATACATAAGTTAGCTCTAATGTCCACAAATAACAACAAGAAATGATAAGTGAGTGCAAGTAAAAATCATAGCACCTCAAGAGGATCAGTCTCCCCCTCTAGATCGACCATAACAGGAGCATTCATACTGGATCAGCCAAAAACAACATAAGGAATTAAACTTTTCAAACCAACTTAACGATTAGATAATATACAACAAAGACTGTTCTGACGTCGATTAAGTACCCTTGTCAAGTTGTAAACCACATGATGATAAATTCTTAACAAGATTTAGATATAAGATGAAAAATTAAGTAAGTGCCAGCAGAAGAATCAAACATTTCTAGCCAACTTAACGATTAGATGAAATAGAACAAAGATTGTTTTTAGTTGAACTGAGTATCCTCATCGAGTTTTATGAAACATGATGACGATAAACTCTTAACAAACTTAAGATATACGATGACATGATAAGTGAGTGCCCGTAAAGGTATCAAACTTCACGATTTTATGAAATAGAACAAAGATGGTTCTCAGTTGTTTCAGTTGAGTTATACAAAACATGATGATAAATTCTTAACAAACTTACGATGTAAGATAAAAAGATAAGTGAGTGCAAGTAAAAGAATAAAACTTTTAAGCCAACTTAACAATATGAAATAGAACAAAGACTGTTTTCAGCTGAATAGAGTACTCTCATCATGTTTTATATATACTTGAGAGACAAAGCAATAGTCAAAAACAAAAAGGGGCGGAACCAGACCTAATTTGCAGAGCACGAGTACCAAGAATACGTGCACGTTCATACTTGGTCATAAATTTCGACGTTTAACGTGGACGGTGTATGGGTTCTGTCTCCACCTTATCTTCTGTTTCAAGAGGCTCCCCATTGAGATCCTCGTTCTCTTTCATATCAACATCTTCCTCAACTCCTTCCTACTCACAAAAATAAACTAATCAGAAAACAACTCCTTCCTACAAAGAAGATTGATTAACTTACTTCTATTTCAGGCTCTACTGGCTCATCCTCATAACTGCAGAAAATACAATTGAAGCAACATCAACAATTTGAACCATAGCAACAAAACAGCTTCAATTTCCTCATAAGTTTCATCAAAATTCATGTAATCGTTCCAGGAGAAGGAGAACAAACGTGTTTGATGAATATTCAAAGAAATGTTATATAAACTAACAAACTGTAAACTTTCTCTTTTGAAACAAATTGGAACATTTTCTATTTGAATAAGAGCTCTAGAAAAGCTCAGGGATCACAAAAATAGCTCTATCTCTATCAACTGCCATGAAATTAGGATTTTCTACCTACAAAATCGATTGGTCCTACTAGGTTCTTTTTAGGACTTGAGATTGCTAGAAATTATGAAGGAATTGCCATTTGTCATAGGAAGTATTGTTTGGATTTGTTGGCTGATACATGATACTTAGGTTGCAAACCAAGATCAGTCCCTATGGATCTCAGAGTACCACTCAGCATGGAAAATGGAACTCTTTTACGGATGCCAAACCGTATTGGAGATCATTGGTCATTTGCTATATCTTACAATCACTAGGTCAGACATCACATCTGCAGTACATCGGTTGAGTCAATTTCTTCCAGGCTCTACTGATGTGCATTTACAGGCTGCTCACAATATCCTCTGATACTTAAAAGCAAATCCAGGCCAAGGTTTGTTCTATCTGTTAACACAGAGAATTGCTTGAATGGATTTGTTGATGCAGACTGGAGAACTTGCACTAATATTCGAAGGTCTGTATCTGGAACCTGTATGTTTCTTGGTACTTCTTTGATCATTTGGAAGTCTAAGAAGCAGAAGACTGTGAGCAGAAGTAGTACAGAGGCTAAGTATCGAAGCATGGTCCTTGCCACAGATGAATTGATCTGGTTGAATCAGTTGTTGACTGATCTTCATAGACCAGTTCAGTCTCAGGCTAAGTTGTTTTGTAACAACAAATTAGCGATGCTTATATCTAATAACCCAGTTTTTCACAAAATGACTAAGTATGTGGAAATCGACTGTCATTTTACTAGAGATCAAGTGAAGAATGATTTCTTGCAGGTCTTTTATGTTTCAACACATAATCAGATTGCAGATAACCTGACTAAACAACTTCATCCTGGTCCATTCCACTCCTTGCTTGGTCGCATGTCTATTTCAAGCCTTTATCACCCTAGAGACGATCCAGTTTCAAAAGCTTGAGAAAAAGTGTATTAGCTTATCATTAGAGAGTTTGTTAGTTAGAATTAATTGCTCAATTAGCTCTAACTAACTCTCATATGTATAAATACTCACTATGTCCATCATCGTAAGTTAATGAAGAAACCATTTAAGTTTTTCTCTCTCTACTTTCAATATTATATATTATGTTTAAATGTATATCATGCATTTACAAATATATAGGTGATATCACCTAAAGGGAGCAGTCGTCATCATGCAGATAGTGTGGAGTCTGGAAAATTTGTGTTCACTGCGAACGAAACTGGCGATTACACATGTTTTATAGTTCCTAGTCATGGACCTACGTTGAAATTTACCATTGATTTTAATTGGAAAAAGTGGCTTAGAGGCTAAAAATTGGACCAATATCGCTAGGAGAGGCCCGATTAACGTAGACATTCTAAATTTAAACCTAAACTGTAGTTTTTAAAAAATATTATAAAATGCATATCGATCTTAATCATATTTATCTATATGTACAATTTGATTTTAGTAATCTGATATGTTTATGGTATGTTTATGCAGATGTTGCAGGTGGAGTTGAGGAAATTACTCGATATGACGGATTTGATACACAGCAAAATGTTTCAGCTCCGGAAGAGGTAAATTTAGTCATCAACTTTTATCATAGGAAATAAATACTATTAGTGTTATTATGTCATAACAATTAAACATAATTGTGTTGATCATTAGATTGTAGTAAGAGAGGAGCTCCGATAATTGTTTTATGAAAACGTTAATGACTGCTATATATTTTGTCAAATAATCATCATTTCTTTTGATTATTTTGGATGTACATCCAATGAAAAGATATATGTTATTTTGTCTAATAATCATAACTTTAGTAGCAATTTTTTTACCATTCAAAAATCAAAACTAGTTTGAAAAGTGTTTCCGCTAATATATTATGAACATATTAAAAGCATAGGTTTTGAAAAATAGTTGTTAATAATCTACTAAGCTAGTCTTAGCGCTTTATGATTACATTTGAATTTTTTTTTTTTGCTATTTGAATCATTCGACTATTCTTGCTATGAATTTTGATTAACAGTTGGCAAAAAAAAAAGTAACTGTTGATGGATTTGTGATAGGGAGCAAGAAATGCGAGAATTAAACCGGTCGACGAATTCAAAACTGGCGGTTATGAGTTTATTGTCGTTGGTAGTTACATTTTCGGTATACAATAACATCTCAAGTCGTTATTTGAAAGGAAAAAACTTCTCTATTATAACAAATTGCGTTATCTTTTCTATATAGATTTTGTTGTTCGAAATTTTAGCTTCTTCTAAAAAACAAATTACTTTATTTATCTTAGAATTTAAAACATACGTGACATTTTCGTTTAGCCCTTTCTATGTAAAACAGAGTTTTTGATATATTTTTTCTCCATACTTTTTTTTTGGGTGAAACCTCTTAAACGGTTTAATTACAACGGTATTTACCCTAATTCTATTTTCTTTCTTATCCTACTCTAATACAAGTATTCTCTTTTTTTACCTTATTCTTCCACAAATATTTTCAAAATCATATTTTTTCTTCAGAAAATTTCAGAATCATATTTTATCAATTACTCAATATTCTTTGGAGTTATGTTATCAAAAATCGAATTTGTCAGGACACGAGAAAAAAAATGAACTTGTGAATTTACTTTGGCAATCTATGAAGGATAATCTGCAAAAAATGTTTCAAGCTGTCTTTCGACAAGGACAAACCTATCATACACAGTCGACGCACAATTAGTTTTTACATTCTAGGATTTAAAATTAGGAGTTTTAGTGTGATGGATTTAGATTTTAAAAAAAATTAAAGACATAGCACTTTTTAATTTAATATAAATTTAGGTTTCTTTCATAAGTGTCCCCATAAAAAATAGGTGTAGCATATAGTCAAATTGGTATTTTTTTTCTCTCGCTTAATATCTGTTTGCTCATTGTTCTTTTATTGACATCATGTCTATGTAGTTGAGACTTAAGAAAAATATATGAACCTTATCAAATAAGAGATATTAATTTGAGTCTAAATAAAAAAAAACAACCGAGTCAATTTTTTTCAACATTACAACGATTGATCGCTCTAAACTATATCATTCTAAAATGTACATACCTCAAAATTGTATCTACCCATTTTATCTGTTGGACTTGCCAGAATTAATTCTAAGCTTTGAAGTGTGAACTCTTGCTTTCTTTTATTGAAGAAAATAGAAACAAAGAATCTAACAACTTTAGCAAAAGGCAAAAAAAAAAAGGTAAGCAAGAAATCACAAAACAGCCTAAAACCATTGCTTAAAGTCTAAAGATTGTGTATACCTAATCATTTCATTACACTTATTTACACATATACACTGCAAACACGTATATACAAGATACATACACTACCTATACGTATGTAGACCTATCTGAATACTTAGCAACTAAGAATGCAACTATTAATGTTAACTTGTTATACTCCCTCTCCTTTTCTGGTAGCATTCATTATTTATTCCCATGCAAATAAAACCAAAAGAGAAATTGCCAATTATACTGAAAATCAATATCTATTTTAAATCAATGTAAACTGCAACCAGATAATGGATTCGAATTAGAATACCAGAAAACTTTCTATAATTTGAGAAAGCTGGCGAAAATGTATAATCACGACCATTTTAGTCATAGAGATACTTGGTTATACTTTTTTTTTTACCCAGTAAAAAATGTAGATTTATTACCTAAGTTCTTACAAATTAAAATATTTTAATTTTATAGTCTAGCGAAAAAAAATTTTTATAACACAAATCGTTTTTAACAGAGTTACATGAATATCTAGAAATTAAGATGTAACATTTTAAATATAATTGATAAACATAGTTATAACAAGATGGTATAATTTTGATGTTTATAGGGAAGATGTTGAAACAGAAAATTGAAGGATAGTTGTGATTGATGAAAACTAGTTTGAATTAGTCTAAGAAGAACCAAAAAAGTAGTAAAAAACAAAATTAGGTGGTTGTAAGCTAGCCATGGGCGTTAGTTCTGGACCGAAGATATCGAACAGGAGTTTTTTTTAATTCAGTTTATGTTCGGTTTGGTATTCGGAAACCAAAATAAACCGAAGTAAACTAAAACCAAAATTTAACGAAGACCGAAATAACCAAAGTAAATCGGAGTAAATCCAAATTTACTGAAGTAAATTGATATAAACCAAAGTAAATCAAAATTTACTGAAATAAACTGATATAAACCAAAATTTATTAGGAAAATTAAGTATTTTTATACTCTAAACCAAACCGAATTAAAAATTTTATTCAACTTCGAACACCACAATAATTAAAATTTTCCGAACCAAACCGAAGTAATTTACACCAAACAAAGTAATTTATATCAGAACCGAACCGAATTCTCTGATCTATTTAAATCGGAAAAGATTTCTTCAACCCCAACAACCCGAACTACTCAACCAAACCAAACCGAATTTTCTGATTGCCCAGAGCTATTGTAAACTATATTCTTAAAAGATTTTTAACACTTCTTTTCATCCAAAATTTGTTTCAGCTCTACTATTTTTTTTTTTACCAAATACTAACTTTAGAGATTGGAGGTTATAGCTATACTACAGACATCTACCAAAATACTACTAATTGGAGAAAATGTCTGTCAAAGTCATAGAAGAAGAAAACAAATTCAATTCCCAGAAACAAAGGGCAAAAGGCAGAAATAAAAAGCAAAAAGTATAAACTTTTTGAACATTCATAAAGCTGAAAACGACGGTATTGTTCTTGGTTAAAAACAGTGTTTTTTGCAAAAAGCAAACCCACATAATTGCATCAACATGAAAATTAATTAAGCCTTTCTTTTAAGCATGCTCAACTTACACACAATGACATTATCACACTGGATATAATTCACTAAATCGCAAAAATAGTTATATAGAAAAAATATTATAAATTTCTAGTACGATTTTTAGATTATCCAATATAATTTACATTGGAGTATCTAAATGTTAAGTACAATTTTTAAACTAAGCAAATCTCTGCTGTTATTTTTTAGATTAGACAATTAAAGGTTTTAGGTAAATATCTCTCCAGTTAATTATGAATATCATATCTTAAGATCTTAAAAATAATGACACAATATTACACATTGTAAAACGATACTACATATTATGAAACAAACTTTAACTCTTAGAATGAATGAAACGGAGTAGTTAATATTTGGTTGGAATAAAGGTAATAAACTATAACTTAAAGGTTTCTTTCTAAAAATTGATCCTCAATTAGAAAATATAGATATCATCAATGCTCTATATACAAAACAGTTGAAACACACACATGTGAATCACAAAAGCCCAAAGCAATGTCAAATTCTTCAATCAACAATAACTCTCACAAAGGACATATCTTCACTTTTACCTGCTATTTTTTGTAAAAACATCATAAAAATTATTTTAAAAATCATTAAATTATTTTTTAAAAACATCGTCGTAATAATGATACTTGATGACCAAATCCACAATTTTACAACAGCAAACAACAAAATCTCCCTCCCAAAATCTCTACTTCCTGTTTTGTCAATCTTTCTCTCTAACTCTCTCCCACAAAAATCTCATCTTTAGGTTTTAATGGCTCTTCTTCTTCTTCAACAACAACAATTCTACTTTTTTCACTCTGAAAAATCCAATCTTTAATGGAGATTCAACGACCCATCATCAATCTCATGGTTCTAAACTCACAACACGACAAAAGCGATAACATTTCCCGACGAGAATCTGTCGCCGGAAAATCAAAATGGAGAATCTCTTTATCCCGATCTTCTTCTTCATCTTCTTCAAAAAACAATTCACCGTCAAAAACAGAGATTCCTTCGGAATTTCTCTGTCCGATCTCAGGTTCGTTAATGGCTGACCCAATCATCGTCTCTTCTGGTCACTCGTACGAACGAGCTTGCGTCATCGCTTCTAAAACCCTAGGGTTTACTCCAACTCCTTTATTCCCAAATTCACCGCCGGATTTCTCCACCGTCATACCAAATCTCGCCTTAAAATCCGCAATTCTCAGCTGGTGTGAACGACGGTGTTATCCACCGCCGAAGCAACTTGATTACGCCTCCGCGGAGAAGCTCGTTTTCACATTAATGGAGAAAACACATAGATCGAACCGAAAAGTTTCGATTTCAGAGAAAGAGCTAATCCAAGCAATCAAAGATAAACCTTCAGTAAGACTTAACCACGCTGCGACGGAGCTTGATCGGAGACCTAATTACTTCAATTCAAGCTCCGATGAGTCAATAGCTTCCTCAAGCCGTACTTTACAGTTAACAACTCGACCTAGTTGCTTCTCTTCACCTTCATCTGCCGAAATCGATTCGTTAGAACCAAACCTAACTCCAGAAGAAGAAGCTTTACTCATAAAGCTAAAGAGTCATCGAATCTCAGAGATTGAAGAAGCTTTGATTTCGATTCGACGCGTTACGAGAATCGATGAAGCTTCTAGAATCAATCTATGTACGACGAGACTAATCTCTACACTTAAGTCATTAATCGTTTCGAGATACACGACGGTTCAGGTGAATGTTACGGCGGTTTTGGTGAATCTATCGTTGGAGAAATCTAACAAAGTTAAGATCGTACGGTCAGGAATCGTTCCGATGTTAATCGACGTGTTGAAATGTGGTTCGTTAGAAGCGCAAGAACATTCCGCCGGAGCTATTTTTAGTTTAGCTCTTGAAGATGAGAACAAGACGGCGATTGCTGTTCTCGGAGCTTTAGAGCCGTTACTTCATTTGATTCGAGTTGGGACTGAGTTGACTCGGCATGACTCAGCTTTAGCTCTGTATCATCTATCTCTTGTACAGAGCAATAGAGGGAAGCTAGTTAAACTTGGAGCTGTTCAGATGCTTTTAAACATGGCGAAATTAGGTCAGATGATTGGTAGAGTTTTGTTGATTCTTTGTAATATGGCTTTGTGTCCGGTGAGTCGACCCGCTTTGCTTGACTCGGGAGGTGTTGAATGTATGGTTGGGATTTTGAGAGGACCGAGAGAGGTTAATGAGTCGACTCAGGAGAGCTGTGTTGTGGTTTTGTATGGATTGAGTCACGACGGAGGTTTGAGGTTTAAAGGATTGGCTATGGCGGCGAATGCGGTGGAGGAGTTGATGAAAGTGGAGAGGAGTGGAAGAGAAAGAGCGAAGCAGGCGGCGAGACGAGTTTTGGAAGTGATGAGAGCTAAAACGGAAGATTATTCGCCGGAGAATGAGGAGATTGATTGGGAAGAATTACTTAATTCCGGTGATGTAACTCGAAGCCGGTATCGACTCGGTGGTGGAGACGGTGAGAAATCTTGTGTTAACTCGTCCGAGTTTTGACGTGTCTTTTAACTCGTAATTTCTTTGCTTTTTTATATTTATGTTTTTTTTAATTGTGGATTTGGAACTTTTTTTTTTCTTTTTCCTTTTTTAAATTTCTAAATAATTAAGATTGGGGGTTGTAATTAGTTGGAGATGAGGTTTTTCTTTTGTGAATTTTATGGATTCTTGTATCTTCTGGCAATTTGGGTGGGTTTTTTTTTTTTTTTGTTAATCCCATCCTTACTTTTGGTACTATTATCTTTTGCTTTTTAAAATTTTAGAAAGGGAACAACGAAAAAGTTGTAAAAGGGACTGAGGACTTTTAATTCCTTAAGACATGGGAATTGATTCTCTATTGAAAAAAATAAAACTGAATCAATTTTCAATTTAATTTGACCTCTCCAATTATTTGCATTACATTTATCGTAATTTGAATTTTAGGCTAAATAGAATGAGAGGGAAATGATCCGAACGGTAAATTAGAATAAATTATATTTAAACAATGCATTGGTTCGTTTAGATCTCAATGAAAATTACTAAACTATTACATTTTCCTATAATCTTTTTGTTTCAATGATAAGTTAACTGTTACTCATTAAATATAATTTCAATTGCTTAGCAAAAGCTTCTAAACATTTTAGTTTCCTTTTTTTCTTAAAATTTTATTTTGTTATTTATTAGATAAATTTTAATATATTAGCATTATATTTATTTTCGCATATTGGTTTTCTTTAGTTTTGTGAAGAAACTATATACAACATGTGACTATATTTACTGATATACCATATACAAAGGTTGAACACATGTTATTCATCTAGGTGATAAAGTGACACTCTCCTTGTATTTTCTAGATTTAAGGCTATTCTTTCTAGGCTTCTTCGGAAGAAGAGGAGTATGAAACATAGAAGAAGCAAAATACCGACTCCAACGATCAAAATTAGGCCCACAAATGTTGGACACACGGGTCACCAGATAAATCAAACACTAACACCTTTGTTTCATGTTTGCTTGGAATCCACGTGAACCACTGCTATAGTCCGCTATGTGATATTCTCAATATTGAGAAGAAACTTGCATTCCTGACAGTAAACGGATACGTGATCTTCTCTCTGCTCACCGAGACATTGTTTGTTACGTAGCTGTTATGACCAAATTAAATGGCTCTACGTCCCAACGACCGTTCCTGTATGCTGGCTCCAAGAATGCATGACTCTGTCTGCATTTTTTTGGTATCCATGTTGGATCTAAATTATAATAAGTTTGGTCTAAATTATAATAAGTTTGGAGCTAATAATATTTGAGAATGTGAATACGAAATAAATTGTGGAATGGATTGGATTTTGGGATAAGTGTCAAAATAGATCCATTTAAGTGTAAGTGAGTAAGTGGGAGTTTGTAAAATATCTCACATTGTTTGGCCAAACTTTTTCACTCTAATATAAATAGTAGAAGGTGATACAAGAGTTCAAATTGACTAAAACTTATAGTACATATGAGAGAAGATGGAATCAAAGCGCACCACCGCTGCTGCCAGGCCAGGCACGGGCACATGCGTTGGGCGTTGGGCTTTGGGCTTTGAGAATGTCTCGTGGTAGAGTGCCCCATTTCTTTATGGGGTAATTTTTTATGAAGATTTATGTTTTAAAATTGTCTAAATTTTACAATGGCATGAAAAGTTTGACAATGTAATGATGTCCAACGGTTTTCACATAAACGAATGTGATAAATGCATATATGTTAAAATTACTACAATTGGGTATATCATTCTATGTTTATACGTAGATTACATGCTTATTATTGGGAGTAATAAAGATATCATCAATCAAACAAAAACCATGTTATCTGGACAGTTTGATATGAAATATATGGGATTAGCAGATGTGATTCTAGGAGTTAAAATCAATAGACACTCCGACGAAATCATTTTATCCCAAAAACATTATGCTGACAAGATACTTGATAGATTCAAACTCTACTCAAGTGGAACTGTAAAAATATCTGTTGACGCTCAACTTCTTTTGACTAAAAATCAAGGTGAAGCGGTATCACAAGTGGAATATGCACGAGTTATTGGAAGTCTGATGTATTTAACAAATTGTACATCAGAATCCAGACATGCTCAAAACCACAATGAATACAACAAAAAAACGTAGTTCTACGAAAAACCTAACTGGGTTTTATATGGTTTTTTCTCCTTATAAGTTATAATTTTAATACTCCATGTGAAGCAATTAATGGAGAAATCAACAAACTTTTGTACTAGTAATTAACAACCATAAGAAATCAACATTTTTTCTAGAAAAGGATATAAACCACAATCATGCACAAGTCAAATACTTAACAACTACATTTTTCAACAAAATTAAGTTACAAGTCTTTTTCTCATCAAAGTCACACAAAGTTTTAAAATTAACCTAATTAATTAATTAAGTTAATTTAAAGTGTTAGCTTTTACCAAAACTTTTTACATGGTATTGTAGAGAAAGTAGACACATCATTAGAAAACTGTAGAATCCTCTACTTGAAAAAAGGTTTTCCTTTTGTGTACTTAACAAGGTAAAATTAAACTTTTAAATGATGTATTTGCTGCGACTTCTTCTCTTTCTGTTTCTTTTAAGTCTTTACACACCAAACCATGTTTCTTGTACCTTAACCACTTTTACCGGCTTAGATTACAATCAAACTATGTATAGCAAACCCTGTTTAGTAATCTTAACCTGATCATCCGGATTCTCATTTAGTCTTTCTATATATCTTCGGTGAAGTAATCGCCATAACAGACAGTCTACATGTGTGTAAAGACTCAAAGCGAACATGATTCACCGTCACATCTTCAGAACATAATATCATGACCTCTATTTAGTAATTTTTATAATAGAACTTTAACTTAAAAAAATATGAAATTAAATAGAAAACTAAAACTAACTAAAAATGAAAAAAAAAAAAAGAAGAAGAAATTTTGTAAAAAAAAGGAAATTAACAAAAGAGAAATGGTAAAATTGAATTATTATAGGTGAAAAATCAATGTATATCTCAAAAACTTTTGTTCCATTAATTTACCTAAACATAGTGTTTGAAGCATTTGTAAACTTGTTTACCAAAAAAAAAAAAATTATTTGTAAACTTTTGGTCAATCACTCGACCAAAGAAGCTTCCACAACCACTTATATGTAAATTGCAATACTATTGGTATAAAATAGTTTAGTTAACCAATTCTCCCTCAAAATAATTGTTTCTATATTTACCCATTTTCAATATAAACCAGTTTTTTAAAGAAATATTTGTGTGATAACTACTTTTAGTTGATGATATATCTCACAATATGAAAAAATTTTGATTATATGTAGCAAGTGAAAACCCTATAAACTGTGATCTCACGGTTGAGAAGAAAACCATAATCTCTCAATTTCAAAAATGGAATCCAAGAGATCCTGTTCCTCTTCTCTATTTTTTATTACCATCATGGTCATGATTTCATTATCTCTTGTTAGTCCTCGTCGTTTATCAATAGGTTGATATATTATGTTTATATTTTGACAAAGTTTTTGATCCGAATCTATTTTAGATAGGTGATTTATTCAAGATATCCATATTGATATTACGTATTGATATTACTACATGTATTCAATGTTGCAAAATATATGTTGGTTGTTTGGTTAGTAAAGGGAAGGTGTCCCTTGATATAAGTATGGTGTTAAGTTTTTTGTAACAAATTATTATTTATGAACTAATAAATAAGTTTAAAATTTTGTGTCCGATATCAATAAACAAATTTTATGCATAATCGAAGTCAGATATGCAAAATATTCAAATAGAGTTTAATATTAAAATAAACTTACCGTTCTAAAACAAGTACTATAATTTTATTTGATGGTACAATTCATTTCCTTGTCGAATAAACACATAGTATTTAGTTTGACCTAGACTACTAACATGAATATCTTCCAACACTTGTGTTTTTGCAGGACCAAAATCAGTCAATGCAGATTGCAAACATTCTGTTGGCTTCATCAAATGTCGTTAATTTAATTGGAAAAAGATTTTAGGCAAAATTTGGAAATCACAAAATCAAATGACACTTAAGACGAAAATAATATTACATGTTGTAGTTTCAAGTCTGGGAATATTACAGATTTCGGTCCAAAACCTCTTGATAATCGATTGAAAAAAAACATCCCGTTGGACCGTATACGGACTCATGCTTAACAGATTGCATATCTGGAAAATACAGATATAATTATGAGTCCGCTTTTTGTAGACGTGACGAGACGGGAGCTTGTGGAACATGTTGCTGCGAGCTAATCAACGAGTAAGTGTATGGGGTTGGTTACAACAAATGATCGGTGGAGAAAGAGAAAAAAAATATTATCTTATTTTCAAGTTTGTAGGAATCAGTGACTCCACTCTTTGTTTCCTAATAAAACCAAGAAAAGCCAATGAATCACCCTTTTAGATTAATTATTGATACACACTTATACAATCCTGCAACGCTTGTAATTCAATATACCATTATATTGTGCATGTTTATTATGTGCATTGTTTTATGCACGCCTCAATAACAAGTATATCCACGACCTATTATTTCATTGACAAAATAATAAGATAAAGTACGAGACTTAACCTTCAGTGTGTATCTGACCAAGAAACACACAAGCCTGACATTAAACTCAACATGTGGACTTTTCTGTCAACACCATTTAGCACACCTCCACCACTCTTAACACCTCGTGAGTTTGAGAACTGTCCTCAGACACCAAGACACCCTAGAGACCTTTGTAGCCAAAAAGGCTTAGACAAGTTTCTAGTTCCTTCTGCCACTACTTTGTATCTTCACATCTAACATTTGATCTACAACTAAGACTTTTATAAGATTGTTTGATCAATTGTTATTAGTTTGTTAATCACCTCTACTTACTTGAAATATTTGTCACGGGATATTATATATTCTTACAATAAGCTATAGCAGAAAATTGTAAAAACTATTAGTAGACAAAAAAAAATTTTTAAAAAGGAAATATGTGATGATAGCTAAGCCCCGGTTGTGAACTTTTTATAGCGCGTGTCAAATTACAAAAAGATTCATTATACTATAAAGTAAACATAACATAAATTTATAATTTATAGTTTCTAACATTTAGGAGAAAATCGCCATTAGCCAATGTCAATGAACGTTAAAAGGCCGTCTAAACCGTTTTTCTTAAATACAACCGATAATCAATATTAAAACTAATACATATATATATATGTAGTAATTAAAAACTCAATCGGGTACCTTGACCACTTATACCGGTTTAGATTACAATCAAACCAAGCAATGGCAAATTCAGTTTAGTAATCTCAACCTGGTTATTCACAACCACACCAACTTTTTCTATAAATCTCCAGTGGACATGATCTTCAATAGCTTGACCAGATCATATGACTTGAAATCTCTACCAAAGCACAGAGCCATGTCCAAAGCTAATTTCCCATCCTGAAAAGATAAAAATAGCATGAAACCGGAAACCAAACCGATCTCAAGTTAATTTCGATATATTTTTGCCATTAACACCTTTGTTCTTCTTGTTTTATCAGCACCATTGATCAACAGGATCTTTGTAATGTCGCGATTTCGGCTTTGTACAGCGATATGTAAAGGAGTCCATCCTTGCTGTAAAACAAAGAAAGTTTCAGCATACCTTCAAAGAAATGAATAGAAATCTGAAAATTTTAGTGGCTTTTTTTTTGTTGCTACTAACATTATCTGTAACATTGACGTCTACATTGTACTTGATTAGTAGTTTTACAGTCTCCAAGGCTCCAACTTGAACTGCATAATGAAGCGGAGCTGCACCGTCCTATATGCTTGAACAATCGGGTTATGAAAAGTTTCAACCTTTTTCAAATGGGTTTTAATTATATGGTACCAAATTAGTTCTCACCCGATCTTGAAGATGCGGATTAGCTCCTTTTCTCAAAAGATGACTAATCACTGCTTCTTTTTTACCAATGATTGCTTTATGAAGAGCAGTTTGGCCGTCCTGTTTTTTTGTAGATTCAATCAATGACATCGTGGTAAAGAATAGAAACCGGATTTGGCGACAGTGTTACATGTTTAAAAGCAAACCTTGTCAACATCATCAATGTCTAGTCCATTTGCAATGAGGTTATCCATTAACTGAATCTGCATTGACAGAGCAAGAGTCTGGAGTGGCTTCCACTTCTTCTGCAAATGGACAAATGACAACTTTTAGAAGCAAAAGATCATAGATTGATATGAGAAATAACAGCTAAATGCAATATGAATACAAGAGATACTAAAGATTAAATCACTTGAGAACTTACCGTTGATATCATCTGGAAATTTGGTTTATCATTTTGCTGCAGAATTGCTCTTTCTTCAGGTTCAAGAAGTTGTTCAACTTCTGCAAATACTCAATCCCATGTAAAGCCTGATACACACACAAAAGTACAAACTTTTGAAACTATTTGGAGAAAATCATGATTTCAAACCGAACAAAACAGAGTAAATTGGGGGATTTTATAAGAGACTTATGATTGAAAGAAGAAAAACCTCTTACAAGCTCTTCGTCATAGTTATCTGTGGTAAGCTTCTCGGTTCTCGACTCTTCTTCCCAATCACTCTCCAAATCTAAATCGTTCCCGAGACCATCCTCGTCTTCTTCTTCGTTTTCACTGTCACTACCATCATCTGGGTCTTCCCAGAATTCATGTTTGGATTGCACAGAAGGTGTTTGACGTTTTGTCTCAGTGAAACAGTGAGTTCTCACCGTCGATTGACTCTTGACGGGAACCGATAAGCTTACTCGGACACTCGTGGAGTGACAACCCACGAGTTTCGATTTGCAATTGACAGAATCAGAGACGGAAAATTGTGAAAGTAGCCAACTTTGTGGAGGGATAGATAAAACGAAAGAGACCATTGTAATTTTTGGGGATATCTTTGGGGAGGTGTTGAATGTATGGTTGGGATTTTGAGAGGACCGAGAGAGGTTAATGAGTCGACTCGGGAGAGCTGTGTTGTGGTTTTTTATGGATTGAGTCACGACGGAGTGAAAGGAATCGAGTTCCCCTGTTCTTGTTATTCGATGAGAAGGAGATTACAACTTATATATGCAGGAAACCGAATCAAGCTAAGATACAGAGGATATTGCGAAGTAGATTCTATGAGATAACAATCGCAGATATTTCGGAGTGGTAAGTCTAACACGGAGGTTTAAGGTTTAAAGGATTGGCTATGGCGGCGAATGCGGTGGAGGAGTTGATGAAAGTGGAGAGGAGTGGAAGAGAAAGAGCGACACTATAATGAGAAGACATACGTCAATTTTCTAATCTATAATGAGAATATAAATTTAATCAAATTTTAAATAAAAGAGAAAATTGCAGAAAAATGAAGAAAAAACCTGAAACTAAAACAAATAAAATTTGATTTAAAATTGAAATTCAACTTATTTTAATTAAGAAAATTAAAACTTCTTAAAAGATAGATCATAAATTGAAAAAACACACACAATTGTTAACGCTTAGTGTAACAAATTATTTTGCATTTTAGATTAAAAAGAAATCCATGAATTGAAAATAATATTATAGAACAATTGACATTGCTTCCATGCAAATTTTTCTTTTGGAGATTTTGTTCTTGATACTGAGATGCAATGCCTTGTTGTTATCGAATTTACATTTATGCAGGATAACATAGAATAAAATTGACAAGTTTGGAGCTGGAGTTGGAAGGCTACTAAGTACCAATCGCGTTATGTCTTTCCAGTGTGAATCAAAGTGGAGCTTGTATGAGGATGATATGTTCATCATTTCAATGGAACAAGTTTGAGATCAAGCTTCAAAAGAATATCTAAAAAGAAAATGCAGGCTACAACAATTTTTTAATTAAGGATTCTAATCATAACGCTTTCTTTGCATATGAGTAAGCAATTCTATAAAATATTTCACTCTTCCAATAAAACAAAAACATAGAAGAACAAAGAAACATATAAAAAAAACTCAAGAAAAATTGTTTATTCATTTTTTTCTAGACAGGAACTGTACCATCGACAAAAAAGGCAGGACATGAACTTCTCTCACAACTTTCTCTCAAACCTTGAAAAGCTAAAAGCGCTTGGCGAGGGAAGCATCAACGCGGAATCATCATAATTCTTATTGTAGCCGTCTTCTCCTCTCTTCATCCAACCACCACAAGCCACATGTTTACCTATTCTTTTTAATGATTTCAATTCTTTCTCACATGTTAATCTCTCTTTTAATTCTACTCTTTATATCTCATTCACTCGCTTCATTCTTCATTCTTCATTCTTCATTCTCAGTCACTCGCCGGAGAAAATGGAATCCTTACTTTCAATTCCTCCTTCAATTTCATTCTCTCCACCTACTTCACCTTCTCTGGCCTACAATCATTCTCACTCACTCGCCGGAGAAAATGAAATCTTTACCTTCGTTTTCTTCCATTTTCTTCGGCTATTCAACTTCTCCAACATACAATCATTTTTCACTCACTCACTTGCGAGAGAAAATTAAATCTTATCAAAATTATTAGTTAAGTTTGCAAAATGAGACAAAATCTCAATGAATGAGGTAAAGTAGAGTTTTTGTCGAAATATTTTACCTTCACGTAATATGTGCAGTGTTTAAGCACGAGCAACTACCTTTTTAGGCTTCAATTGTCAGGAAATCGTTGTCTTTTCTTAAGAATATCATAAGTTATTTGAAGATTCTAAAGTGTTTCTAAATGATTATTTGTTTGTCCATTAATATGATGTTAGAACCAACTAGCCAAACTATGTGGAATGTGTTAGATTATCGTACTTATCAAATCGTATGCAGTGTCATGAGCTTTTGCTAATCAAATAATCACAATATTTGTTGAATGAATACATACTACTTGGAGTTTTTTTGGCTAACTACACTGTGACTATCAACATACAATGACAATAATATGAAATTTGAAGAAAGTAAAAAAATAATTCTGCTGCAATTTTTCTACTAGGCAACTAAAAAACTATCTTTAATAAAAGAAAAAAAAAATTCTTCTCTGCATGTGGGTCCAAAAAAATCCAGCAAAAAAAATGATAGAGTTGCTGCAAGTACTTTCATCCAACTGAGCATTTTAAGGGATGTATTTAATTCATGATTTTGAATAATTTGCATTAAAATGATAAATCATAGGTTATTCAAAGATGAATATTAAAAAGTGTTATTGGATTAGTTATTTAGAAATGTATAATCAAATTCACTGCTATTGAAAATATTTTAATTAGTGGATTTTAAGTGATTTTAAAGTGTTTAAGTAAGATTTTAGAATTTTTTTATAATAATTTATAAAAATATATAATTCATTAAAATTCATCAACAGAGTAAAAAAGAACAAGATTATAAAGATCATCATCTCTTTCTGTATGATTTGTCCTTTTTATCAACACTTACTGAGTTGAGGTTCGACGTAGAGATCTACAAGGATGGAGAAGACAGTAAAGGATATGGTAGTTCCCTGATCATGACTTCACTCTATCTACCTCATGGACTAAATTTCTAGTGGCTTGATTCGAGAGGACTCACGCTAACAAGACTGGAACAGGAGTTTATGATCTGGACATTGATAAGATCGATGATCAATGGGCAAAGGATCTCCCAAATACAGACATTGCCATTGTTTCAGCTAGTCACTGCTTATTCAGACGAATATACATACATAGAGGAGATGAGACACTTGGTTGCATCTTTTGTTACTTACCAAATATGATACAAAATAGTATGAAAGAAGGGTTTAAGCTTGTTTTCTCAGCTGCTTTTAAGCACATCAATGCCTGTCATAACTGCAAAAGCAACTTAGTGACAGTTCTCAGGACGTTATCGCCTTCCCATTTTGAAAATGAGACTTGGAACACTGGAGGAGCGTGCAGGAGGATGTTCCCTTTTAGGGTAAATGAAATCAACCCGCAAAATAGCAGTTTGAAAATAAAAACATCTCAAATAGAAGAGCTTGAAGAGATAAAACGTGACAGCTTAAAGAAGAAGTTTGTGGTTTTGGATGTGACTAGGAGTATGCTAATGAGACCAGACAGGCACCCGAATTCTTACTGGGTAAATAAGTGGATGAAAGGATTCAACGACTCTACTCACTGGTGTTTGCCTGGACCTATCGACGCCAGGAGCGAGTTCTCATGGTGCTACTAAAACAACTCATGTAATTTTGAGGATAAGAACTTTCAAGTAGTAGAAAGTGAACTGTGATTCAATTCTCATAGCAACCTTTAGTTATATGTGTCACAACGAGAAGACACATATTTACAAAACTTCACATAACTGGCATTGTTTCATGTATTCATTGATTTACTTCCATAATCATAACCTGCAAACTAGATTGAGCACAGGAATAATAGTTTCCACCATTCTTTGTGTTCATGTGAAGACATAAACCACAAATCATGGGAACATGTAAATAATCTCAAAGCTATTTATCAAAGTGCATAACCTCAAAGTTCATTGTGATTCAGAAGACTTATCTTGAACAGACCCTAAAAATTACTGAGAATTGAGACAGAAATTGTATGACTACAACAACAATGCTTCTATTGTGTGTTTATGAGTTAACTCTAGCAATCATAACATGATTCAAATCCAAATCGAGGAAAGCTTGAAAGTGACGAAAATTTTCCAACTATTCCTTAGAAACTCAGTGTTCAACAGTAAAGATTGATACTTTACGGAGAGAAATTACATAAACCAATAAGCTAAATCATCAAACCAACAGAAGAGATGGAATGATCAAGACTCCAAAATGTTACCAAGAGGAAATGAGAAGACTTCACGAACCGGAGAAAACTCAACCAAACCAATCTCCATACCATATCCATTAACCGGAAGCTTCAAATCTCTCAACACAGAGAAAGCTTCAGCCATACGCGATTTAGGAACCTCAAGAGCCACAGGACAAAACGGAACCCAAGAATCAACACGATAATCTTGAGGAATCTCAACAGATTCTTTCTTCATCGTGTCGCATAACTGAGATTGAAGTTGAAGAAGCGATAAAGACGGTATCGGCGAAAGGAACAGTACGTTGTTGTCGTTTGAGAAGCTACCGATAGTGGAGAATGAGATCGAGATTGGTTCTTGCTTAGATACGAAACTTTTGATGACAGATTCGAGTCTCGTTGAATCGAAGAAAGAGGTAGAGAATAAGGTTATGTGTGGACGAGACTCAGTGTTAATTAATTTGGTACTGATTTGACGGCGAGCGAAGACGTTCCAAGCTTTCAAAACTTGGTTTTCAAGTGCTGGATCGAAGTAAAGCTCGATTGCGTAGCCTTCTGACATTTGTTGATTTCGAGTTCAAATTGAAGATCGGAACAAGAAATTGAGGATTGATGAAGATTGGAGACAGAGATCTACGGAATTCAAAATCTGGGATTTTGGAGATGAAAATGACTCAAGTTGGGAAGAACAAAGGAGCTCAAAAGGGAAAGTGAAAATAAAAGAAATTTTAGATATGGTATTTTCTGGGAAATTAATTAGTTAACTATAATAAATTTTAAAAGCTTATGGATTATTCAAATAAAATGATGATAATGATCGTTTATAAAGCCCAATTTCATTATAGTTGACTAATGGACCTAAATTAGGCCCATTTTGCTATATTCATTTCAGACACGACGAGACAAGTGATCGCCGTTTCTTACAATCCTCCGCGATTACCTCACTCTCCGATTATAAACCCTAGCCGCGTCGAAAAATTCAATTTCAGTTACTCGGAAAAGATAAAAATCAGTGTTTTTCTTCTGGGTTGAGGAAAAATATGAGGATTTCAGAAAAGAGAGGACGCAAACACAAAAGACAAGATACTTCATCGGCGGAAAACGCCGGCGGCGAAAGTAAAGAAGCTTCGGTAACACACTCAACGAAGCAGCATTATATGAATCCCCTGAACCTGTGTCAGCCTCTGAAACTAACCCATCTCCGTCGTGACGCAATCGTGGAAGAGGTAAAAAGCGTAGATTGAACAACCAATCAGAAGCCAGTAACCAAAGGTCGTCGTCTCCAGAGCGTAGAGCTCGTCACCATCATTCTGATCTGAAGAACGGTGATTGTAGCAATGGGATGATTGGTTCAACAACTACTGAATCGATTCCTGCTGCCCTGAGTTGGGAAACTGTAGTTAAAGTTGTACCTTCAATGGATGCTGTGGTTAAAGTTATCTGTGTTCACACTGAGCCTAATTTCTCGCTTCCATGGCAAAGGAAACGACAGTATACTTCTGGTAGTAGTGGTTTTATTATTGGAGGAAGAAGAGTTTTGACGAATGCACATTCCGTTGAACATCATACTCAAGTTAAACTCAAGAAGCGTGGCTCTGATACTAAGTACTTAGCAACAGTCTTGGCTATTGGAACTGAATGCGACATTGGTATGAATCTAGTTTCTAATTTCTGCATCTGTTTCCCTGTTGTGTCAGACTAGTTTCATTGTAGTTTTAGTTGCAATGGAAGTTTTAAGTAGTCAAGAGTTTATTGTTTAGCATAAATTATGGAAAGTGTGAAGTAGTTGGAATTTATATAATTTATGTCAGACTATTATTTGTTAAGTGTAATTTGAGTTGCAATGGAAGTTTAAGTAGAGCCAGAATTGATTGTGTATTGTTTACTATGAAGTTTAATCTAGATTATGATCAGGTAATTATTCCCTCATCTCCTTAACTTTTATACATACTTATAACAACTTTTCAGCTAAAAAACTCTCTTGCGATTTTACAGATTGTTGTTCTGGAGACTAAGACAGCAAAGGAGGCAACTTCAGATATTCTGACCACACATTGCATACCTTCTGCTATGTCTGTTGATCTCAAGACTTATAAGAAACTGAAACAGAAGAGGTCGCAACCACGGAAGGAGAGAGAGAGAGAGATTATGGTCCATGAAAGGACACAAGCAAATACAAGTCATGGAAAGACAAAGAGATTCCAAAGTTCTAAAACCATAGATTTTATCTTTCTTGATTCTTAGTTTGTTACACTTTTGTACTTGCGAAAATATGCTCATATATCCAAAAAATATATATACTATTGGTGACATTCGGGTTTTGGGTTCGGATAAAATCCGATTGGGTTTTGGTCTATCAGATTTATGTATTTTCTATCCAATAATAATTTTAAACATTCGGTTTGGGTCTAGTCGAATTCGGATTTCAAATTTAAAAACCTATAAAAACCTGAAAATGGGTACCAATCGGGTTTGGGTATAAAATACTCATATATTCGAAATGTAACCAAATACTCAAAAACACATACAATTTAACATACACAAAAACATACAAAACTCACATTTAAAATTTCGAATTTTGATTCAGATCGGGGTTTTCAGGTAGGGTCTAGGTTGGATCCTCAAATTTGAGTATTTTGTCCAATGCTAGTAAAAACTCTAAGCTTTCATAAGTGATGTCTCGAGTTTTCGCGTATTCAAATGGGTATCTCTTCGAATTCGGGTATTACCTGATATCCACGAGTATGATTACACATAATCTAATACAATAATTTTAAAATTTCAGATTCAAATTCGAATCGGATTTTTTGGGTCCGATTCGGGTTGGATTCTCGGGTTCAGTTTTTTTGTCCAGAAGGTTAAAAAAAGTAAAAAAGTAAAATGGATCAGATATCAATTTCATCATTTAAAAGTTAAAGTTAATTGTATATTTTTAAGTACACAAATGGAAAGAATTTGTTCTAGGTTCACTAATGATGTGTCTACTTTCTATTGATATAAATGCTCCCTAAATCAAAAGACTAAAAAACGTACGATTGTATCAACTATCAAGAGAGAAACTAATTTTTTTCTGGTGATCATTATAGTTGATTTACAATTTGCGCGGATAGAGCTTGAAAATGTTGCAATGGCAACACAAAAAATTTCTGATTCCAACAAGATCGGACAAGGTGGTTACGGTGTTGTTTACAAGGCATAAATGATTACACACTCTAAACACACACACACACATATATGTATGTATAGAAGAATCTATTACAATGCTAGTTATGTGTCACTTATGGTACAGGGAATGTTGCTTGACGAGCAAGAAATCGCTGTTAAATGACACCTGAAGGCATCGATGGCGTGAACACTGAGGTGAGGCTAATCGGGAGTATCCAGCATGTGAAATCGGCCGGATCTACGAATCTATTCTATATATACTAAAGATGCATGAATGTCATCGGTCGACATAAATTAATTTTATTTGGTTGTGATCGTTTTACCGACAATACGCAAACCTATAAAGCTAAACTGGTAGAAAAGATTCAAAATTAAGGACTTTTATATCTTCACCAACATTCACGGGTTCGGATAATACATCGTGATATGAAACCCGAGCAATATTCTGCTCGATAAACATATGGTCCCACAGATCTCGGATTTCGGGATGGCCACCCTCTTTGGAAGGGATGGAATAGAAGCTAATACAACATCGGTTGTTGGAACATAGTAAATAATCAAAACACAAACATTTTCATTATTGCCATGATGAAAAAAGACTTAACGTTGTATTATTGTTTCCCTTCGTAGTGGCTATATGTCTCCGGAATACGCGATAGACGTACTCGGTAAAGTCTGATGTTTTCAGTTTTGGAGTCTTGGTTATTGAGATTGTTTCTGGAAAGAAAAATCTTGAATTCTATTACTCAAACGAAGAATCTACTCAGCTATGTAAGTATGACCAATCAAATTCTTTTTTTTTTTTGGTGTGTGATTAATAAACTCTTTAAACTTTGTTTTTCTTAAAAGATTTGGAAGAATTGGATGGAGGGAAAAGGCCTCGAGATCGTAGATCCGGCTATCACAGATTCTTCCTCAACATTTCGATAACACGAAGTTCTTAGATGCATACAAATTTTTCTTGCGTGTGTTCAAGAACATGCCGAAGATAGACCAACGATGTCTTCCGTTATTATTACAATGCTCGTAAGCCAGATAATAGAGATTGATCATCCTGAACCGCCTAGTTATTTTATTGGGAGGAGGAGTAAAAAATCAGACTTAGAATCTTGCACAGTTGCTCAAATAACCAACTCGATCTTTGAAGGTCGTTAATGTAACGACACGACAGGTTTCGATAGTATTTACAAGTTTCTCTATATGCGTTAGTAAATGTGAGATTATTTGTAAAAGGGTAAAAACAGAGTTTGTGAGTGAGCTTGTGTTACTTGTTACACTCCGGTTTAATCTGGTTGCTGATGTACCGGCAATGTCGAAATTTGTAAATCTTATGCCCAAATTTATATTTCTGCAATAAAATCGACTTGAAAGTTTTCTTTTGAACGAAAAACAGAACATTGAAGTTAAAGGGAGTCTACATGCTTTTTACATAATCTTCGAATCCAAGCCCCCGACATTTTTAGGAAGAGATAGTTTGGAGAAAACATGTTCCTCTTAGTTAGTTTATCATCCCACTACAACCTTGTCAAGATTGACTGAATTTTCCGGCAAAGAGATACCTTGTGGGGATCCATTCATGAGGAAAGCAGACGACACTGTCGTAACACATTACAGGTAGATCTTTTCTACTTGTAAAAAATGTTTGTGTTAACAAACAAATAATTCTTATCTAGTGGTGGGCTCAAAAAAAATCTGTAATTGTTTTTTTTTTACTTTTTGTTCCACTAGTCACACCCTAAATTGTTATTAAATTAAGGATAACAATCGTTATTTCATAATCTAAACAGTGATACTTTTGAAAAAGAATTGACTTGATGTTATTTTGAAAAACGGTATCCCAAAAGTGACATTTCTCAAAATTTCTTTTTGATTTTATGTTATATAATTATATATATTCTGCAATATATTTTATTGTTTGTTAAATTGTTTTTAGCTTTTGATATTGCTATATAAAAAATGAAAAATATAACTTGTCTAGTTTCTTAATTTTTGCATGTTCATCCAAAACATCTTATAAAACAGAATTGAAAAAGTAAGTTTTTAATACATTAAAGATTTTTTATGAGATTGAAATTTTGGTAGAACAAAATAAAATAAAAAGTTTTAAAATAGATGACACACCCTATCATCTTTATGAAAATAATATTATTAATGGGCTTTTAGTTATCCAATAGAAGAGCTTTTTCTGAAGGAGACGACTCTAGAGTTCCTAATAGGTTCCTTTTGTCTTCCTTGGATTTACCCCACAACACCATGTAAAATCCTATTGATATCAATATTCCTCCTATCAAACTGTATATTCAAACATAAAAGAAGAAAATTAAGAAATGAGATTTACATAGTGAAATTAAAATAATGAAGACAAAGATTATACCTTCCAAGGTAGAGTGACTCGCTGAGGAAAATAACAGTTGATGCGGCTGCGATCAAAATAGATAACGGTTTGAACGTGGACAAATACACAGGCCCCTTGTGACTCACTGCCCACGTATGTATAACATAGTACCCAGAGTTCAAAATTCCCTATAAAAGTAAAATATGTGCTATATGTATCATTAAGACCAATAAAAACGAGTCCATTAACAAATATTGTAAACCAAAGATTATTGCAAAATTTTTATATTAAAATACCGTTGCTACAACACTAATTAAGGTTATGTCAAATCTGATGATCCATGCCTTGGGCTTGTCCTTCTCCGCCAAAAGACTAACGAATGTACACACAACGGCAATGCAAACATTGTGCACTAGCGTCACAACGAAAGCAGATGGATATCGACTCATTGTGTGAGCCTATAAATACCCGAGGTTCCATTAATCATTTATTAAAATCTTAACTAACATAACTTAGACCAAACTAAACTATTTTGGATATAACATTATCTCATATATTATATTTATACGTATGTATATACCATAACAAGGTAAGAGACGGAGACAAGGATGTATTGGAGAACAAGAAGGCCACCGCCGATGACCCAATCGGAGTTTGAAGACATTAGCATTGGACCGTGGTAGAGAGTAACCACAAGTACACCTATTATAGACAATATTGTTCCCAACACTTTAGCTATGCTACTCTCTTTCCTTATAGATATAGTCTCCATTCTTCACCAAAAAGTGCAAGCTAGTTAGTAAATATCAAAAAGTATATTGCTTTGGATACGACAAATCAAATAGGTTTGGGAAAACAGAATTAGGTTCATGGTAACAGCCAAAGTGGATAAGACCACTCTATTATTTTTAGCGTAAAACCAAAAAGTCCAAATAAACTCACATTGAATTTAAGTAACATTGCTTTCAACACGTTTTGGGTGATGAATTTAAATAATATTAAAAACTTGTCCCATATATTTTTCAATTGTTATATAAGTAAAACTAATCTAAAAATCAAAACAAATCACGTGGACCCCCGCGCGAGTCTTGCGGCGAGAAACGGGCCTCTAATGAAATGATACGATTATTAAAGAGATTATTTGGACATATGTGCGCTTAATTAAACCATAGAGATCTGAGACATTTTTATTTCCTTTTTTAACAGTCACGACAAATTCAAGTTTACAGTTGGATTCCTTAAAGTATAAGCAACCTTATGAACTAAACCTAAATCAAACAAAGTCAAAAAGCTAAATGATTTCAACTAATCTACTATTTGGGAAAAAATAAATTACCGGAAAATAACGGCGAGGATGAAGGTAAACGCAGGAGTGACATTGCTCATGGCCGATGATAAAGTCGGCGAGCTGTATTTTATCCCATTGTAGCCTGCGATTTGGTACGAACTTCTGTTCTTGTTTTTTTCCAAAAAAAGAAAACAACAGAAAAAAAAACTCAAATTGTAATAGAAATCTTTTATATGCTATTCAAGAACCAATCAAGAACTGATTTTGAAACCTACGAATATGTTCATGGATTCAAATGCTTATGGAATAGTTCAGGTTACAAAACAAAAGAAGCTTACGCAATTAAACCAAGAATCCCCATGTTGCAGAGATTTGGAAAGGTCAACGGAGGGAGAGATCTTGATCTGTAGAGATGAGGCTATATAAGAACAACTACTTATCAAAATCTGGTAACATAGTCGTGAGAATGAAGAACCTCAATGAGAAGAAGGTAAGAGGAAGAAGAAGAAGAGATCCAAAAGTGTAAGAGTAGACGAGAACTATAAATGGGCTAAGTCCTTTGGAAGTTGCTGCTTTGACCAGAGTGTTTACTCCGACGTTAGAAAACTCTGTTAACACCATCGCCGTCAAGATCCAGCCATCTCTGTTACATAACCTACCAGGAGCCATTTTCAGTTTTCTTTTTCGGCTTCTCTCTCTCTCTCAGTTTTGAGATTTTTTGTTCTTAATTAAATTATTGGGGTCTTGATGGGAAAAGACCACGATCAAATCATTACTGCATTGTAATTTGTTGTCGTCCATCATTTTATAGACAATTTTGCCCTTTTAGAGGTCTGTTTAATTATATTTTATTTTTATTATTAAGGGAACACTTGTTTTGTAAGTCTCTTCAAAGACTAAAATGGAAACCGTATATAGAATATTTGTATATATATATTTAGAATATATACTAATGTTCTATGATATATATTTCCATATTTAAATATTGCTAGGTGTTAATCGAACGGATAAAAAGATCTATCATTTAATTGATTAATTGGAGATTAAATAGGGATTTATTGGATATTTTTAGAACTTTATTTATTATTTTGTTTTATAAAATAAAAATACACATGATATTATATAGTATACATATATATATATATATTATTGTAAAAAGAATCTTTAAAAAATAAAAGCTTACATTATTTCAAAATATTGTACCATATGTACACAAATACAAATACAATACTAATACTATTAACTAAAACAGTTTTGTTGCTATTTTGTTTAAAAGTTTCAGATCCAATATTTTATAGCCTTTAAGTATAAAAAGAATAAAACTGCATTTAGATTCTTTTGATCGTAATTTTAATAAATTGGAATAATAATTATTACATTATGGTGCACACCGATAAACGATGCTTGAATTACAAAACTTCCATTGAAATATTTTTAAGTCCAATAAATGATGTATCAACTAAACAAAAAATGAAAAAAAACCAATGTCCCACCGACAAGTGTGGAAGCAAGGAGTCTCATCATTTCTCTATAAATAACAACATTTGCTTCTTAATTCTTTACGTGCATGGGCTTCCATCTATGCCAAAAATTTGGAAAAGGTCCTAATTTTAGTTTATCTAAGCAGAATTAATCAGCGACTAAATTAGCTAATCGGTTTAGATGGTCGATTAAACGGTTGAGATTAGAGTTTACAATTAAGGCAAAACTAGGGTGGACTAGTACTGCCTAATATTATCTACATTGGTTTTAAATTACAACACCTTACTTTTCAATTTTTAACGTTCCACATCATCTTCTATTTTCCATTTAATTATACAACACTCATTTATACAACATTCATTTACAATGATTTTATTTTAAAATATACAACACCTTACTCTACTATTTTTATTTTATATTTTATATTTTTCATGTTTTTGTAATTCTATAGTTATCAATCAAAATTAAACTAAAAATATTAAAAATAAATTCAAAATAAAATTACGACACAAGATGTTTAAAATTGTAAAAAAAGGTTTAATAGAGGTTTAAATGTGTTTTTTGTGTGTGTCCAAATCCAATGAAACAAGTGTCTATTTATAAAAGATAAAAATGACGAATTTTGATATAAAAAATTTATGTTCAATAATTCAGTTTAAATAATTTAAAAAATATAAAATTTCAAAAACCCTAGTAACTAATGAGAGCGTGACACATGGCACAGGTGGTTCCTATTTTCTGTTTCAACATATTGTTAAATTATAACACAAAATTAGCCATATCTTTACAACACTTAACTACAACTAGCCCATTGCATTTTTTAAACTGTTGTAAATTCTTTTACAACACCCCATTGTGGATAGTGTAATGTCTGGACGAGTGATTAATCAGTTAGGGGACCGATTTGTAGAACAAGAACATGGATATATTCTAAACATCAGTATATATTGACAAGGTTAGGGATTTTTTGATTGGTACATTTTCCAAAATGTCATTTTCGACCTGTACAATCAAATAATACTAATATATGTCTAAACATTTTAAAAAATTTACATCTTATATCTAAATTTTTTAAATCGTGTTTAATTATAGTCATTATTAATGGATATTAGTCAATCGTTACAGATGATTCAACTGACGCGTGTTTGATGAGATGACATAAAACGCCGTCGTTTTGCTGCTTGAGGTTTAATTTTTTTAAAAAATTGGAGAACACGAAACTCGAACCGTCGACCGCTAACTATTTTAGACATGCCTATTACGAGTTGATTTACAACTATCTACAAAAGTAATACAAACATTTATATTTATAAACACAAACATCTTTCATGAACATCTTCTTCTTCATGACCTCCCTTTCAACTCGGTAACTCGCACATATTTATTAATTCTTTTATTTCTCATTTTGGAATTAAATTTGTTCCCATAAGAAAATTCGGATGTCAGAGAGCTGCAATTCTTGGCATTTCTCATGGCTCATGAAATCTTGCTTACTAAATCCTAACGATGCCAAATCACTCGTTCTGTCCACCAACCGTCATCTATGGCGGCGAATCCTTCCTCTATAGCCGCAACGATTGCTTCTCTACTAGAAGATTTGTTACTAGAATATCTCTCTAGAGTCCCTTCCTCTTCAATTCCTTCTCTCTCTTGTCTGTCACCGTTGGTCTCGCCTTCTCCTCTCTCCTTACTTCCTCTACCTTCGTTGTCGTTTATTCCTGCTCCAGCATTCTCTCTCCGCCATCTCCACCGTCGTTCCAGACTTTTCGCCGCGAATTTGAAGTTTTTTTCTAAGATTACAGCATAGAAAGTCTCGCTTGCGATTCGAGTAGCTCTGTTTGTGTTGACAGTAGTCATGGAAGTTTATCTCATACTCGCACCGCCGGGATTGGACCAATGATTTATATTGTTAGCAGAAATGTAGTTTTTAGATACGATTCGTGGATGAGAACTCTTACCTTGAGGTCTCCGATGCTTTTCCCGTGTAAGAAATTCACAATCACTGTAATTTTTGCTAAGATCTACGTTGCTGGTGGCGGCGGTGGTGCTTTAGAAGTCGCATCGGCGGTGGAGGAGTACGATCCGGTGGAAAATCGGTGGGAAGTGGTGACTCATGCGGCCAGGAAGAGATACAGATGTATCGGAGCAGCCGTAGACTGAGTTTTTTACATGATCGGAGAATTGAAAATCGGAAATGATGTTTGTGTTCATGAAGGATGCTTGTGTTAATAAATATAATGTTTGGATTAGTCTCGTAGATGGTTGTAGACCACTTAGTAATGGGCATGTCTAAAATAGTTAGAGGTTGACATTTTGAGTCTCGTGTTCTCCAAATTTTTTTTAAAATTAAATCCTAAGCATCAAAACGTTAACTAATTTTCGTTAACGACGATTCAGAATTATATATAATTTCAAAAATTTAGATATAAATTTAAAATTTTAAAATGTTTAGACATATATTAGCACTATTTGATTGGACATGTTAAAAATGGTACTTTGAAAAAAGTACGGAAAAAGACCATTTACTCTATATTGACATGCACAAATAAAAATATGGTCTAAAATCTCTCTATCACTTGGGTGTAAAGCATAAGAAAAAAGAAAACTCTTTAACAAACAAAGTATCTCTGATTTTGTCTTATAACCCGTTGCAACCATATCATTTTCTCATATTGACTAATATATTGTTGTTATGTTTTTAATTTAGTTTATAATTAATTTTAAATCATAAAGTGGTTAAATGGACTGAAAAAAAAGTTACATTAATTACAAAAAGTCTGTACCTTCTTAAAACGGATATCCAATAACAATAAAATACAACTAAAGGAAATCTTCTCCGGCGATTTGATCCGCCTTCTTCTTTCGTTTTTCTTCTCCATTACTCTACCGTGATTTGAGTCGCTCGCATTTCAAACCCTTCTTATCCAGCGTGAATCTCCCCTCTCTCTCTCTCTCTCGTTACAAACCCTAGTTTTGTCTCCAGCTTCGTGTATTTCACCGTAATTAGCGATGCTTCCACACTCGTCCACCGTCGATTCACTTTCGCAATCTCAAGACCTAGCTTCGACTATACTCGCAGCTTCCACGCCGTCAAATATCTCTGTTGCTTTGCTCTTCCGTTGAATCGTTTCTACAGTCAAATACGCCTGATCAGTGTCGCCATTTCTTCTCTATTACCTTTCCTAGTTTAATCTATAAGCTATTCGGCTTCGGCGATGCAACCGCAGCACCTCCGCCACAGTCTCGTCTTCATTTACCGGAATATGCTCGATTCATGCTCTCAAGCGAGAAGGATCGAAGTGCGTTATCTAATTTGTGTCCCTTTTTGAAAGGTAAAATTGAGGAAGATTCACTTCGTGGTTCATTGTATGAAGTTGGGCTAAATGTTTTCGAGTATTACATGTTTTGGCTCTCTTATGATCCGGTTTGTGGAAGAAACAATGAGAGTTCAGCTGTGATTCCAATCCAAAAGAGAAAGATGTTTAGGTTAGAAAAATGGACACATATCAAAGGTTTTCCAGGGAGTAACAAGCTTGATTCATATAAGAAATTGGAATTTAATCTCTACATTAGGCTTCTTTACTCCTATTTGTTCATGTTTTCGACTTAAACGCACACCAGTCTTATCGTCGCTCTCTTTTGCATTACGGAAATGGGTATGATGGGTCAGTAATGACAAGAGCTGAGCTCTTGGTGAATGTGTTTGTGCATTATTGGCTTGTTGAGAATGACTTCTCACCTTTTCCTGTTGTTACGGCTAAATCTTTTGGTGTGGCTCCTCCTTTCCGTTCTGCTGTGGAGAAGATTCCACCTACTTGTGGGTTAGAAGAAATAGTAAAGATACTTGTGAAGTATCTGAACTTGAGCTGGGTTACAAGTGGTGTTGGGAGTGAAAACTACATTGAGTATGGCGAGAGTCCACGGTGGAAGACATCGACTTCAGGATCGTCATATATTGAGGAGTTTCTTGTTCTGTCCCATAGGAAGCTCTATTAAGAATGCATCGCAGGTGTTTTCCATCTAGAGTATGTACCTGGAACCATGGATGATCAGTTTGGATGATTTTTCAGATCTCCAAACTGCTTTAAATAGATCTGTAAAAGATGTGAAAAATCAAGAGTCTTATGAATCACTCGTTTCTGGATATACGGCTTTGTGGCAGAGCTATGTGATATCCAATTATCTCTACTACAGTTCTTTGGTTATGCATTTTATTGGCTTTGTGCACAAGTTCCTTCACACAGATCCAGAAATTATAACCATGGAATTCAGGTATTACTACTGGTAGATACAATTGTGGTATGTTTGTATAACTGGTGTAATTATGTTGTTTTTAATTTTGTTGTTAAATTATTAAAATAATTAACAAAAATTATTAAAATAATTAACAAAAAAGTAATTCAAAAAAATTATTAAAAAATTTTGATGAAAAAATTATTTCAAAAAATTATTAATTTAATTTTATTAAATTAATGATTGCAGTCATTACAAATACTTAGATTTGACAAAAAATATATTTGGAAAGTATTTAATATCTGACAAAAAATACATAAAGTATTAGAAAATGATTTAACATATATGTTCTATAATTGTATCAAAATTGCAGTTATACTCTAAAATGTATATAGTTATATTTTGATGGAGTAAGGTTCAGTTAGTTGTACCATATTGAAAATTAATGTTTTATAGTTGTACATATCATATTAGATGTATAGTGTATATTTACTATAGTTTCATAAAAATAAATGTGATAAAAGATTTTTTTCACCATTTAGGTAATTTAGAATGCTCCACATATAAATAAACCTTAAGAATATGAGATATTTGTTGACAAAATATGATGTAATGTGAGCAATAAACAAAATTTCAACTTTTTCATAAGTTCTAAAGATGATGTTGGTTTAAAATGAACACAAGTTAACACAACCATGATCTTTATATTACAAATAAGCAAACTTAATATTGAATTCAACATATTTATACCATAATTTTACCTACTTGTACCCTGAAAGAAATAGACAATACAAGCATTGAAATATTAAGAACCATTACCACGTCCAAACCAGTTAAACATGTCTTCCCCACGGTGAGTCAATCCTTAAACTTGTACTCCTTATCTACTTCCACACGTATTAGTGTACCATGGGTTTTGACCTCTAAATTGTGCATAAAACCATATTATAACTTTCCTCTGCACTACCACATACTTCACTAGCAGCTTGTATTCTTCCTCTATATGCGGTAGAGTATGACACTTCAATACCAAATTTTCTTTGAACCAACCCCATGAGAACTTTTGGAGCTGAGGTTTTAAATTCACCAGGATAATCATCACACACAACAAATGCAACTATATCTTGCATTTTTTCCTTACTATGAAAATCTTGGTGCAAAGTTATATTTACATCATCTTTCCATGCAACATTTACATGCTCATTTCTTTCTCTTTCTCATTCTTTTTCTCCTCCTTGATCTACAACATGTGCAAGCTGATTGTATTCATACTCCCAAGTTATCATTAGAAATGACATAAAATAGGCAAATAATTCTTTATTATCCGAGATAAATAATGGTATTTGCTTTGGATCCGCATTCGGAATGTAACTCAGTTCCAACTTCGTATCATCTTCATCTCTCTTCATCTTCTTACATATGCTATGAACCAACTCAGAATAACTTACCTTCTCTATAAATGTCTTCATCACAAAAGTGTAAATTCGATATCCGTTTTGAATCCATTCCATAGAACATCCTCGTTTATTTGAATAATATCCTCTATGGTCAAAATGGATGATTATGCATCGTTGCTTATTCATTTTCTCTTGAAAAAGAATAAAAACAAAAATTGAATATTAGTATTTTGGTAGTCTCAGTATTACTAGTAATACCCGTTGTACAAAATATACATAGTTGTACCACTTGTACGAAATATACACAGTTGTACCAGTTGTACTTGTTTCTGGGTCATTTCGTGTTTACCAACGCTCTACGATTCGCTATGATTTCACCATCAGAATCCATAAAATAACCTTTTAAGAATATCATACACTAATCAATCAAGAATACAAGTTTAATCATCCAATATGCATACAAATTTTTTAAAAAATTGAAATCTACAATATCCTAATTGAAATTCTCATGAACATTGCAAATTAAATAACCTAAATTGGTTCATACCTACACAAAACAACAACTAATTGTTAATATAATAACAATAACAAAAGAAATCATTTTAAATGAAACTTCAAAATTAAACTTTCAATGCATCAGTGATGGTGTTTTTCGGTTTGGAAAAAGAAAGAATAAGAGAAATGAATATTACTTTTATGGATAAATCTAGTTGGTCATAATTTATTCTCAATTTATTTTTATTTTTTATCTTTTATCGATTTTCTTTAAATTTTAATTAATTTTATTACAAACATTGATTTTTTTATTGAGGGGAAAAAGAGGTAGTTTAGTAAAACCACTTATAAAGAGGTAAAAAAAATAAAAGGGATAGACATTTTTATTTTTTACCCATAAAGACAAATTAGCATTTGATCCGTTGTAAGCCCCCGTATCCTTTCTTTTAAAACGAAATCCCATGTATCCTTTTTTTAAATGATAATGGCAATTGAAACTTTCATTAAAAAAACTGAGATTATGTTTTCTCTTGCTCCTATGGATGTTTGTTATGAGTTTTGGAATTTTGGTAGAACTACATATTGTTCGTATATTTTCTTTAAAAACTGTGAAATGTATGACATATATAATCTATATTTCTAAGATATAACTTATTAAATTTTAAGTGAATATTAATTAGCTTTTAGATACCCAAGAGAGGAGCTTTTTGAGATTGAGGCGACTCTATGGTTCCTAATACGTTCACAACACTATGTAAAATCCTATTGATATCAATATTCCTCCTATCAAACTGTTTATTCAAAAATAGAAGATAAGAATTGAAAATGGGATTTACATAGTGGAATTAAAATCATTAATCGAAAAGAAGCAAAAATTGGGTATAACGAGTAAATTAACAACAAACTAAACCAAAGCTATTGCACATTTCTATATATAAAAAAATTGTACCGTTGCTAAAATGCTAAACAAGATAATGTTAGATCTTATGATCCATGTCTTCGAATTGTCCTTCTCCGCTAAAATACTAACGAACACGCTCACAACGGCAATGAAAACATTATGCACGAGCGTCAAAACAACCGCAGATGGATATAGATTTATTATGTGAGCCTATAAATACCCGAGTTCCGAGTTATCATATATAAAATTTTAATAATTTTATAAAACTCAAAACAACATTGATACAAATTGAACTAGTTCAAAGATATTTTTAGTGATTATAAGATGTGTATGTATATATATACCATAACAAGGTAAGAGATGGAGATAAGAATGAATTGGAGAGCAAGGAGGCCACCGATGACCCAATCGGAGTTTGAAGATATTAGCATTGGACCGTGGTAGAGAGCAACCACAAGTGCACCTATTATAAACATTATTGTCCCCAACACTTTGGCTACACTACTCTCTTTCCTTATATTCTCCATTCTTCATCAAAAAGTGCAAGTTAGTATACATAAAAAGGTTTACTAACTTAATCAAAAACCTTTTTTCTTACTTTTTGTATATGACTAATATGTTTGGTAAAACAAGGTGTCTGGAACAAAAATTACTGGTAAATAACAGCGAGGATGAAGGTAAAAGCAGGATTGACATTGCTCATGGCCGAGGACAAAGTTGGCGAGCTGTATTTTATCCCACTGTAGCCTGCGATTTGGAACACACTTCTGTTTTTCTTTTCCAAAAGAAAATACGAAAGTAGTAAAAGTAAGAAACTGATTCTCCACATATTAAGAGAGTAATGAAAGAGAAAACTAACGTGTAATTAACAATTGAAATATTTTTTTACTAACTAACGTGTTGTCAAAGTGATTAAATTTTCTTCACCTGAATCAATTTTATAAAAAAAAAATCTTCTTTGCTGACTTTTAAAGTATAGTCTCGTTAATCACGGGTTAAGTATTTAATTAATATCCTAATAACCGTGGACAATGCCCAAAGAAAAAACCATAAAATCTTATATTTCTTTTAAAATATATATACAAGATAAATAGCGACCATCTTTTAATGGGTCCATAGTTTTTTTTGTTTTTGTTGACAAAAGAAAATGGGTCCATAATTATAAATAAATAAAACAAAGATTTCACTTTCATATCTTTATGTGTGTGGCCTGCAATGCAGGAAAAGCGACTCTGCTCCGGAACACTGACTGTTTTGGTTGCATCCTCTCTTACTTTGCCCTAAATGTGTCAAACCCAAAGCTCAATAAGTCAATATCATTGCCCCCCAGATCAGAGTGTAAAACACTGTCCATGTAGATGCAAAATTATAGTTACATTTTATTTGAAGATGAGAGAAGACTTGAGTGCAGGATATCTTCTTGACCTGCAAATGTTTAACAAGCTCAGATACTTGCAAATTTTATGCTGAGAAAGAGTAGTTGAGGAGATCAGTACCTTCCAAAGATGAAGGGAAGTGGAAGAAGGACAAGTGTAGCAACAACATAAAGAGCTTAGAAATTCGCTGAAATCTAAATGAGTTCTCAGAAGAGGGCATAGTGAAGGTAATATGGCATAAATAAAAATCTTGCTTACTAACCCTTAATAATAATACAAGAAAAACAAAAAAAAAATATTCTATGTATGTATAATATTTATAGTTACATATATAATGGGGAATATCTCTTAGTCGCTCCATATTTATAAATGAATAATATGATTGCATCAGTCACATCTTAATGATGAGGCTTCATCTTCTATGGTGTGTGAAAGTAACAAAGGGGACTGCTCTGTACCAGCCACAATTTTGGTTGCATCCTCTCTTGCTTTTCCCCAAATCACAGTGTAGAATCCTAAGCTCAAAATCATTGACCCAATGATACTGCACACAACACATATATGGCGAAATCTATATCGGTTATTACTGTCTTGAAAAGCATATTATGATAGATCGAGAGGCATATGAAAAAACTATAGATGGAGGCTAAGTGTGACTTGTGATGAATTAGAACCAGAAACCATATAACTCTCTTAAATACATGTAACTAAAGCTGAGTGTTCTGTTTCTTTCTCAATCAAGAGACAATATAGATAAATCTTATGAGTGTGCTATTAAGGAAGATTGTGAAAGATATAGTACCTCCCAAGGTAAAGTGTGTCGCCGAGGAATATAACCCCCATAGCTACCGCAATGACAATAGAGAATGGCTTGAACAAGGATATGTATACTGGACCCTTCAGATGCAGACCCCATGTATGTATAACTGTGCCAAATGATGTAACTAAGACCTGAAACAGAGTATTAATTTCTGAGCTTAAAATATAGCACTACTTGAAGCAACATATTAGGATTGGTTCACACCGAGTACATGACTGCAGCGAGGGAGACACCCGGTTTAAGCAAAAAAGAAGTCAAGTCTTTTTCCACAAATACACATATTGGTGCTGAGATTAATGTTGCGCATAAGAGGTACAAGAATACTATGGTTATTTCTTCAGGGTATAACTCCATGACCCGAGTCTGAAATCAATTAGAGAAGCACAATTTATCAAGATTTTTAAGTGTCACCAATAAATCAAATGTCTTTTTCATACCTGAAGAATATACCAAACTGAAGTAAGAAACTGCTGTGTAGCGAGCAAAAGGCCTCCGATTATCCAACTCGAATCGAATGAAGTTAAATGCTGGTAACGCAAAGCGGTAGGTGATGAAGGTGTAAGAGATGCAGCAGTTAGAACTCTTGGGCCTTTATAAAGAACAATAACAAAAGCACCAGATATAGATACTATCGTGCCAATGATTTTAGCCCGAGTCGCAGAGCTCCTTAACACTACTTGTTCCATCCTTTACGAGTCACCCAAGGAAGCAGAAACAGTTAAAGTTAAATGTTCAGATAACAGACAAACACACCTTAAATCTCTCTCAGAACAAACCGTAGGCAAAACAATTTTTTATGCAACAACAAAGTTGTACTTCTACTAGTTTAAATGTTCAGGTGACATTTTCTGTTTGTTTTGGTTTTCCTTAGTACCAAACTCTTACTGTGTTTAAACTAATACTCACTGACCAAAAAAGTAAAGACTTTAATGTCAAAAACATATCTTGGTCATTCCACAAAAGCAAAAGGCTTGAGATTTTGTTAATAACTGTGAAATTACTCCACTGTTAATGAAATTGTGTAGATTAGTATCCCAGAACAGTAATGAAAGAGAACAGGGTGGAACCTGAAGCTAACAGCGAGCGTGAATGTGAAAGCTGGCGTGAGGTTGCTGATAGCAGAGGCAAGAGTTGGAGAACTATATTCAATACCTTTACAAGCAGCTATCAGAGAAATGAACCTGTTTCCCCAATGTTAGCAAACTATAATAGAAAAATCGGTAAATGCGCATCTCTAGGAGTGTATTATTACCCAATAAGCGCAAGTAGGAAAATCTTAAAGAAGACAGGAGATTTGGCTGAAGGTAATCTTCTTGACCTGTACATGTAAAATACATTCACATTCTTGAAATTTTGATACTGGTAAAGAATAGTTTAGGATATCAGTACCTTCCAAAGATTAGGAATAGTGGAAGAAGAACAACTGTAGAACCGACGTAAATGTAGAATATAAAGACATAGAAGCTCAATCCTCTCAATGTTGCAGCCTTGAACAGTGTGGAAGATCCAACTGCGAAACACTCCACTGCGACCATTGCAGTGAACGGCACAAAATCTCTGCAAAAGTATCTCCATGCAACTGTCGGTTCTCTTGCTCCTCTTGTCATTGTTCTGATGTCAAGACTTTCAAAAATTCCCAGAAGTCACAGTGAGTTCTTAACCAGTCATAGTGTTTAATCCCATCACGTTTGCTAAATGGTACATTATTTTTTTTAGATAAATTAGCCCAACAACTTAACCAACACTTTACAGTTTACATCATTCTCAAAACTAAAATATATACATTGTCCAATACTTCACACCAACTTACACCATTGTCAAAACTTAAATATATCTATTGACCAATACTTCACACCAACTTAACGAATACTTTACGCCATTGCCACTATATAACTAAAATACTTATCATGAAGGATCAGATCCAGATAATCAGGGATCCCACTACAAGAAACTCTTTGACAACGAAGCTATACAAATCTACCAAGATAGCTCTATACCTTAGAAATAAACTCTATGGCCATGGAGCTTTTCCTCTTTAAAGAGGGCGTAGCACTCAATCCTCCAGCTGTAATATTTCCCAATTTCCAATTGAATGTTCTCCTCCAAGCATGAATCTACCAGAAACTTAAGCAAGTTCGTGAATGCACTGAAAAGATAATTGAAAATACCAAATATTTCTAACAGATTCATAACATGGCCGTGTATTCAACCTTTCAACATCATTACATGAATCAAAGAAATTGAGACAGAAGAAAAAAATTATACTCATTCTTATATAACCTCAAAATAATACATGAAAAAAGAACAGAAACATTTTATATGCAAATATAGACATACATAAACATGAACATGGACCATATTTTAAGGATCCATATTTATAAATGAATAGTATAAGGATTCCACTTCCATCAATCCTATCTTAATCAAAAGGTTTCATCTTCTATGATGTGTGTAAGCAGCAAAGGTGACTGCTCAGGACCAGTCACAGTTTTGATTGCATCCTCTCTTGCTTTGCCCCAAATCACAGTGTAGAATCCAAAGCACAATATCATTGATCCAATGACACTGCCCACAACACATACATGCAAAACCTATATTCGTTAGTACTTATTCAAAAATTTTATCGGAGTTTATACAGCGATATACCAAGGAAATGTGGGGACTGTTTCTCACACGCGAAAATAATACAGAAGAAACCATAATGAGAGCTCATGTAGATTAGAATCCAGAAACCATATAAATTCTCCAAATGTCATTCCATTAGAGAGAAAACAATGAGATCCAATTACATAAACTACATGTACTATGCGCAGGCATACCCGAACTTTTATAGTTTTAAAATTTCATATCCGAACTATGAAATAATGACTTATTCATACATTGACCGCCACTTTGTCAATCAATCGGCTGAGTTGGATGTCATATCATCTGCCACGTTAGCATAATCATCAGCACATACTGAGTCATCTGGCACGTCACTATATTGAAAAAAACAATAGTGATGACGTTTTGTTGTAGATCGATTGAGTCTACAACAAAGGTTAAGTTGTAGATTGAAAATTAGGGTTATAGAGGTCGCAATCTTGAGAAAGAAACTCAATAATGATAGTGTTTTGTTTTGTTGTAGATCGATCATTATTAAGTAAAAACCACTAGAAAAGAAATTCTTTTTCGGATTTGAATTGATGACTTTCAGTTTAATTATGTTCGGTTCGTTATTTTACCAATAGTTATATTATAAACTTAATTGAGAAAATAAAATACCAAGGAAAAAATGTTAATAAATTTTTTGTTTTAAATAATTTGTTTTTTATCAATATAGTGATGACTACATATGTGTTGATGATTATGCTGAGGTGGGAGATGATATGGCATCCAACTCAACCAGTTGACTAATAAAATGGCAGTCAATGTATGAATAAGCCATTACTTCATAGTTCAGATATGAAATTTTAAAATTATAAAAGTTCAGGTATGTATGTGCATAGTTCAATAGTACATGTAGTTTATATATCGGGATACTATTGTTTGGATATGAAAAAGGCAATTTCTCTTCCATTAGATATATACGTAATACTAAGCATTTTATAAATCTTCAGAATGCGCTAGAAAGTAAGAAGATGAAAAGAGATGGTACCTCCCAAGGTGAAGTGTATCGCCAAGAAATATAGCACTCATGGCGACTGCAATCGCAATAGACAATGGCCTGAACAAGGAAATGTATACCGGACCCTTCAGATGCAGACCCCATGTGTGGGTAAGCGCGCTAAATAATGAAACAAAGACTCCCTGAAAGAAAGTGTTGATTTCTTAGATAAAACAGCATCAGTACTTGAAGAAGATTATAAGATTTGATTCTCACCGAGTATATGATTGCAGCAAGGGAAATATCCGCTTTAAGCACCCAAGAAGTCAAGTTGTTTTCCGCAATAAGACATACTGGTATTGATATTAGTGTTGCAAATAAGTTGTAGAAGAAGACTACGGTTATTTCTTCAGGGTATACCTCCATGACCCGAGTCTGAAACCATGTACAGGTGCCAAAAATTTAGCAAGAGTTTTAATGTGAAACAACAAGCCAAAGTATTTTTGGTGGATATTTCAAGTGTTTGTACCTGAAGAATATACCAGACTGATAAAAGAAAATACTGTGAAGCAAGCAAGAGTCCTCCGATTATCCAGCGTGACTCTAATGAGGTCAATTGCTGGTGCAGCGAAATGATATGTGATGAAGGTGTAAAAGATGCAGCAACAAGAACTGTTGGACCTTTATACAACACAACGACCAGAGCACCAGATATAGATAGTATAGCGCCAATGATTTTAGCCTGAGTGGCAAAGCTCCTTAACATTACTTGTTCCATCCTTTACGAGTCACCCAAGGAAGAAAAACAAGTTAGATAATAAGATTGATAATAACAAACATACCTCATATCCACCCAACTTATCTCAGGAAAGAATGAGGGCATAACATTTATAACCATGATGTTCTAAAAACAAACAAATCTTAAGACATCCCATAAAAGCAAACGGCTTGAGATTTTGTTTGGTTAGTGAAGAATCATCCCGTTTAATATTTATCATTGTCCAGACTAATTTCCCAAAACAGAAACGAATGAGAAAGAGGTGGAACCTGAAGATAACGGCAAGTGTGAATGTGAAAGCTGGCGTTAGATTGCTGATAGCAGAGGCAAGAGTTGGGGAACTATATTCTATACCTTTACAACCAGCTATCTGCGACATGAACCTGTTCCCCTCAAGTTAAAAAAAAAACTAGAAAAGAAAATCCAGAAATGTCCATAATATAGAACGAGGACTATAATATTTACCCAACAAATCCAAGTAAGAAAATCTTGAAGAAGAGAGGAGACTTGGCTGATGGTAATCTTTTTGACCTGCATATGTAAAATAATTTCATATTCTTGAAAAGTTTATACTGAGCAAAAGAGTGGCTAAGGAGATCAGTACCTTCCAAAGATGAAAGAAAGTGGAAGAAGGAGAAGTGTTGAAACAACATAAGAGTAAAAGACAAAGACATAGAAGCTCAATCCTCTTAACGTTGCAGCCTTGTACAGTGTGTTTGACCCAACAGTGGTACACTCCACTGCAAACATTGCAACAAACGGCAGAACATCTCTGCTAAAGTACCTCCAAGCCACTGTCTCTTCTCCTACTTCTCTCATGGTAGTTGCTACCAATATTCTCAAAAAAAAAAACTCTCTGAAATTGAGGTGAATTCAGAATCAATCATGTTGTTGATAGGTGGTTAAGTCCATCACGTTTGCGATACGGTCCATTATTTTTTTTGATAACCAAGACGTTGTCAGTGACGATACTACTTGACTAATTTCTCCACACCACAAGGATCATATATTATATATTCCAGGGGACCCATGACAATGAACTTTGGCCATAGAGCTCTAATTGCTTCATCAGCTCAATCATCCAACTGAAGAAATTTTCCAACTTTCATTTGAACATTCTCCTCCACTGATGATACAAAAAAACTTATAGCTTTGCTTTAGTGTTGCTGAATCATCTCTGCATCAAGCATCATCATACAATTCACCAATTTTATCAAAGCAGAATCCACCAAAGATCAAAAGAAACATCAATACACAGCTCGTAGATGACTCGTTAATCTCAGATTCAGTTAACTACTTAAGCCAAATCCAAGAGCAGTCTCATGACTAACCTTCGATTCATCCAACAACAGAAAATAACCAACGGAAATTAACTTGTTCAAAGGATTCCCAGAATCCTACCAACGCCCAGTTGTACGCGACGGCGAAACACAGTCAGGAGCTCACGGATAAACATTTCCGTCGCCTGCTTCCCGTTCGATGCTGCCGGCGAGACTATGACTTAAGAAAAAAAAAGGACTAAATTACAAATGAATTGATTTGATTACAAATCGCAACTAAACCGAAAGTAAACCGGATTTGATTATATGTGTGATGTAACATAAATTTTAAAATATTTTTTAAAATAGTGTGTTATTGGAATAATGATTTTAAAATATATAATTAATTTTACTGTTATTAAAAGTATTTTTTTTAATCAGATTTAAAAGTTTTATACGAGATTTTAAGATAATTTTTAGTTAAAAAAAAAAAAAGTTAAAAATTTCATGGTTTTATTATGAAAATTTAAAAAATTTAATACCAAAATTCATATTTCATAAAATTTAACTAAATCATCTCAAAATTCATTCAAACTCAAATTTTTCATTCAATACACTATTTAGATATTAAAGTATTCACCCGATTTTCGGTTTGATTTTTTCAAGTTTCGGATAGTTTGGATAGAAATTTGAAGATTTATATAGAATTCAAAAGAATTTGGTTCCTAAAGATGTTGTAGTATTAATTTCGACTGTAGTCAATCATAAATCATCCTTTAAATAAAAGAGAATCATAATCGATTGAAATCAATACCAAATTAAATATTGAAACCAAAGCAAATCAACTCGAAACCAAATTAAAAATCAATTGAACCAATAACTGTAATAGCCGAGTAAAAAATAAAGGAGAAAGAAAGATCACAACTGTCGGATCTTATCTTAAGTGGATCTCACATTTCGAGCTCTTGAACCCTAAATTTCTCCGGTGAGAATTTCATTAGCTCCACCGCAGAGAATTTTTCTTTTGTTAAAGTGCAGAGAATTTTTCATTATCGCCGAACGCCCATAAGAAATGAGGAACAAGGCAATGGTAATGTTTTCCTTCTTTATTTGTTTATAAAATCCTTCATTTTTGGAGGAAGTTGATATTATTTTAGATTAGAAGAATATTCACAAGAATAGTATTAGTTTTTGGAGAATATTGAAGGGTAATTATAGATAAGTTTTAAATTAAGTGATACTTATTGACAAAAAAAAGATTTAGAGAATTGTTCTCAATATATAGGGATACAAATGTAAGTTTAATTTGTGGAACAAATATTCTAAAACATTTAAATGGGTCGATAATGAAGATCTACATAATATATGAATTTAATCATAACAATATGTTGCATTTTTCTTTATTTAGTTCTCTCTCTTTAGTTCACTTATTCATGACGAAAATGTCTCTACACAATCATTAAAAATCTTTTTCATGTCGCATGGTAACAATTGATTTAGCTTTAGCATGGTAATGATTGAGTTAGATTTGAATAGTGTTTTTGATAACAAATATGTTTCTGATACAAAAATGGTTAGGTGCTAACTAAACGTGTTTCTTGTTATCCTCACAAGAACGTGTTTGATAGTATTGATTATCAACTAAAATTTTACTTAATAACTAAGAAAATCATGGTTAAATGGGAAGTCCATATAACGCTACTATTGTCTTCTGCGACAATGTCAGTGCAGTGTACCTTTCGACAAACCCGGTGCAACACCAACGAACTAAACACGTTGAAATAGATATACATTTTGTTCGAGAGAAGGTCGCCAAAGGTGAAGTACGAATCTATCACATTCCCGCCTTGCATCAATATGCTGACATCTTTACCAAAGGTTTTCCTTCTTCCCTATTCAACCAATTCAAGTCCAGTCTTGGCGTCATCACCAGACTGACGCTTCGACTGCGGGAGGATATTAGATAGGATATTCTATTAGATTTCAAATAAAATTGATCAATTCCTGAAATCATGGAAACAAGTCGTAATCCCTCTGTATATATTAAACGTAATACAGATACACTCCTAAGGGAGTTTCTCAACGTCTTTCGGTTACTTGGTTAGCTCTTTCCCCATCACATAGAAACAATTGAGTTAGATTTTGCATAGTAACAATTGAGTTAGATTTTTAATAGTGTTTATGCTAAAAAATATGTTTCCAATAAAATAGGATAATTATTATCATATTCAGAAATGGTTAGGTGCTAAGTAAATTCATATATTAAATTCATACAAAAGTGTTACGGAAAAGGATACTAATTTTTAGATTAAGGATACTAATTCTAAAATGATGGTGGAGATGGCCATTGGCCACGTTTTCGCAAAAAATATCAAACGAAGGCTCTTCTTCAGAACCTCCTGCCACATGTGTCTTTTATCCAAGGCTTGCTTCTGTATCGATCTCCAAGACCCTAGCCTCCATAGGTGTTGGAATGATCTTCTTCCTTGTTGATAGGTCTGTTGAGACAATCCCTTCTCAACATGAGAAGAAACATACGATCAATGACCGTGCGTCTAATTCAACCTGGCGGACTCTAACCTTAGAGCGTTGATTGTGAAGAATGGGGAGCGACTTGAAAAAATCAAAAAGGATAAGGATTCTGAGATGACTGAGGTGAAAGCTGGTCTGGTGGCTAAAGGCTTTGGAAGCCAAAGTGGAGAGTTTAACAACTTGGTCTGGTTGGTTCAGGTACATGTATCTATTTGTTGTGATTATCTATCTTGATTACGACCAAGCAAAGCCATATCATATCTTTGTTTTATGCAGGTTGTTCCAAATTAATTTCAAGAAAAAAAAAAAAAACCAAAACCAAACTAAATTACAAATGAATTGATTTGATTACAAATCGCGACTAAATCGTAAATAAACCAGAAGTAAACCGGATTGTCCACTATAGGTGATCAGTGAACTTTCAGTTTTCTATTCGCTTCTTTGGGAAGTCAGATAGTTCTGGTAAAATGTTTAAAATCTAGATAAGAACCGGAAAAAAATTGGTTACGATTAGTTTGGTTATGTCTTGGTTCGGATCAACTCAAGTAGTATAATTAAAAACCAATAAAGAACTAAAATTTTGTGGTTTTGATTTGGATCGAATATTTATATTCAAACTATCCGAACTACTCAAAAATGTTTAATTGATAAATATAATCTACAATATGCATATATTTAAATTATTTTGGTTATTTCGAGTTTAAATATAGTTTATAATTGTAATTTTTGGTATTTTTATTATTCTAAATCTAAATATAATTAATATTTTAGATATATAATTGTATTTCGGATAATTCGGATATTTATTCAATTTTGTGTTTGGTTCTGTTTTCATTTGGATATCCAAAATGTTTCAGAAAAATAAAATTATTTTATTCAGTTCGGTTTGGATCTTTTCCATTCGATTTATTTCGGTTCGGTTTTAAACTCAATTTGCCTACTATAGCTTACTCACGCTCCTAATAGTGGATTGGATTTGATAACGATGAGACAATTGGGCTAGCTAGTCAGGCCTAGTACGGATCTATCGAATAAGACCAAAAACTTAGGAAACCGTCATTTTGTTTTTGTCTTTGGAGTTGACCAACTGACATCAACTCGTTCATCTATGCACGTGGGCCCAAATCTAAAAACGCTTTTATTTTTAATATTTATTATGTTTTTTCAAAGCTTTTTACTTTATTTCTTCTATGTTGTTGTTTTCCAACTTTGCCTGGCACTGGCACTTCGAAAAATTACAAAATCACTTAACCATTTTTCTTCGGGTTTTTTTCTATTTCCACCATTAAAAGATAAATAGAGAAAGAGAGAGAGTGACCTTTACTCTCTTCTTCCTCTGCAAATCTGACAGAGAAGAAGAAAAAAGAAAACTCTTTGATTAAGGTTTTTTGTGTCACGGAAAATTTAACTTTCTTTTTTTTTTCTGAGAATCATGGGAAGCTTTTAGGTGAGTTTGTGTGTGTCTCTGTTTCTCGATGTTGATGTTATTGTAATTGGAAGATTACTTGAAACTTTTTTCCACTTAACTTGGAGTTGTTTCTTCTCAATTGAACTTTGAGATCTTGAAATTGAGGTCTTACAAGATGTCTTGGATTCGATTTACAATTGAGCAAAAAGATGGCAACTTTCCGTACGCACCACCGTTTTATAAAGACCCAATTCTTTATTCGCCGTCTCCTCCACCACCACCGTCGTCGTCCGGTAACAGAATCAGCCCGGCAGTTCTATTTGTAATTGTGATTCTAGCTGTCTTGTTTTTCATTTCTGGGCTTCTTCATTTACTCGTTAGGTTTCTTATTAAGCATCCTTCTGTTACTGCTGCCACTTCTTCTTCAAGGTCTAATAGATTTCCAGAGATCTCAGCTAGTGATGCTCTTCAAAGACAGCTTCAACAGCTTTTTCATTTGAATGATTCTGGTCTTGATCAAGCTTTTATTGATGCTTTACCTGTTTTTCACTATAAAGAGATTGTTGGGAGTGGTAATGGTGGTGATGGTGGTGGTGGTAATGGTGCTGCTCAAGAGCCATTCGATTGCGCGGTTTGTCTCTGTGAGTTTTCTGAGAAAGATAAGCTGAGATTGTTACCAATATGTAGCCATGCTTTTCATTTGAATTGTATAGATACTTGGCTTCAGTCAAATTCGACTTGTCCTCTTTGTCGTGGTACTCTCTTTTCCCCCGGTTTCTCAATGGAGAACCCAATGTTCGATTTCGATGATATAAGAGAAGATGAAGAGAGTGTGACAGAGAATGGAAGCCAGAAGACTATGGAGATCCAAGAAATCGTTGTGGAGAAAGGAGTTTTACCGGTGAGATTGGGGAAATTTAAGAGGCTTGATAATGTTGGAAATGGTCAAGATCATGATGTTGTTGCTGGAGGAGAGACTAGTAGTAGTAATTTGGATGCTAGGAGATGCTTCTCAATGGGTTCGTATCAGTATATACTCGGTAACTCGGAACTTAAAGTCCCGTTTTGCAACGATAGACTGCCGCGTTTGAAACCTCAGGACAAAGAGTCTGAGCAGACAGGGAATTCATCATCAGAGAAGAAAAATATCAATAGTGTGGCTAAAGGAGAAAGCTTTTCGGTTTCGAAGATTTGGTTATGGCCAAAGAAAGATAAATTCTCTTCAGATGCTCAAAGAAGATTGCCTTCTTCATCACTTAATGTTGATGATCTTCCAAAACTTCCATGGATGGAGGATGATCATAAGAAGCTGGAGAATGACGAAAGGTAGTATCTTTTGTTCATTTTTCGATTAAAATCATCGATACTTAGGGTTTTTACTGATCATTTGGGGGGTTTCACAATCATCTGTTGTATCATATTGTTGAAAAGGGTTTGATTCTGATAAAAAAAACTTCAGTTGCATTATGTTTGTTAATCATATGAGATCAAATTAAAATTACGCATGCTTAACACTAATGGATTCCAAAAGAGTGATGCTCTTTTTTTCCTCTTTTCAATATACTTTCCTTTAATCTCTCAACAAATTCACTGTTAGCTTTATATATTTAAATGTATTTGCATACTTATGATTTAGGTTTTATATTTTATAGTTTTTTCTTGATTAGTTTTGAAATTTTAAGTGATATACACTCAAATGTAAATAGATAACAAAAGAGAACTTTTGACTTGTGTTAAAACACAAGCTAGTCTTTGGTTTAGGTTAAGAGTTTTTGGCACTTTGTGTTAACCAAAACAAAAATGAAATCTTCCATAAACCAATTTCATTTAAGGCTTTAATTTCAAAAGTCTTTGGCTCTAATGGTTTATGTTGGCTGTTGTGGGGTCAATATGTCTGTTTGACTCTTCCCACTCGGATTTTGATTGATTGCACATAAATAAATAAACAAGAAGATACTCCAAAAGAGAAACTGAACAATTAGAACACTCTGATGGACCATACATAACTTATGTTTAATAATGTGGTAATAGTACTTTTCACATTCTTATTTCTCATATCTCAACACTATGTTCTATAAGACTATCCAAGCTTCGCTCATGTTTAGAACAGAAGCTTGAAATACTAAGTCTCTTGTGCTATAAACCGATCTCGGATTCTCGGATTTTTACATAAGATTCGATGGCCGAACCCACCAGCTGAGTGATGATTCATGGTTCATAAACATGTTAGTGAGGTAATCTTCATTTGCTAATGGAATCAAAGCTGTGGAAATGACCTTGTCTTGGAGATTTCTTTAGCTTCTCAGTCAAAATTAAGACCTATAAGAAAGTATTAGAATCTTGAGCTCAATTTTTATCTATGAAAGCCATAAAAACTGAAGCTTTACTTACTTTAGATTTGAGTATCTCATTCTCTGAGATAACTAATTCATGTGTTTGCCAGGAGTGAATCGTAACACGCCTTGAGAAGATCGCAATCACTTTCGATATTCTTAATCTTACACCGAGCTTTTCGATTCTGAAACCAAACAGCTACTTGACGTTGAGGCAAATCCAAGGTTTTTAGCTAGGTCAATCTTTCTCTCTGGTTCCAGTTTGTTCTCTTCTTCAAAGCTCTTCTCCAATAGATTCACCTAACCAAATAAGAACCAGAAACATAAAAATCGATACACCAAGTAGCTTACGGTTTCATTCTCTGTGTTATATACTTAACTGTTCAATCAATCAAATTCATCCGAAAAATACGTTCTTTTCGAAGTTTCTTTCATTTCCATGGCTGGTTTTGTTCCTGATTAAGTGACAAGATTATACAAAATTAGCCAATATCGAAAAGATGAAAAGAAGAACGGAGATTATGATCACCTTGAAGAAGCAGAACAAGATTCTCAAGGGAAAGTGATTTACTGTGAGATCGTAATTAGTATCCATTGGGATTAAACCTAAATTAGAATCAAACGATTTTTATAGAAAATAATGAGTTTGTGGCGGAAAAAACTTGTCGTCCACAACAATCTCGCCGGAGTTACCAACGAACAGAAGCAAAATCCCCATCGTTTAAACAAATTCAAACATGAAAGAGGAGAAAAATATGATCAAGATCAGAAAAAGTTTGACACAGAATCTTCATCTGACCAAAAAATGTAAATAAATATCATATATATTTTATTTGATCTATTCTTCTTATGGCTAAGGTTAAGAATTAAGAGTGGCGCTATTATTTATAGGTAGTAAGTTTTAAAGGTTGGGCTGAATGACATTTTTGTCCTTCACGCGGTTCGAGGCTTTGAGCTTTGAAGAATAAACGAATAAATTAGAGAAGAATGTGACACAAGAGAGAGAATAATTAGAAGAAGAGAAAACAAAAGCTTCTCGAAAAAGAAAAGAATATTAATATAGGTAGTACTAGTATATATTCATTCTTAGATCAAATAAAAAAAGAAACAAAATGTTGTTAACGTATAAAGCTGATAATTTATTCGTTAAAAACAAAATTCTGAACAAGATGGCATAAAATATAGTAATTTGACAAGAAATAATAGCTTTACAAACTATCAACATTGTTTTATACACTATAGCAAAACATCAAAATTTTACGTTGAGTATTGTAGTCTTTATTATATTTTTTTGAAAATCCGTCGAAATATTCCGTCAAAAATTCATTGGTAATATAATTATTAAAACATTTCGTTAGAATTTCGTCAATAAAATATCAGTCGAAAACTATGACAATCAAAAACCCATCAGAATAGTGTTTCTAACGAATTTTCTACGAATATTTTACCTGATAAACGAACAGCCCGCCATAAAACTTTGATACCATGGTGCTTTGTGATGTCACATGTACAGAGGAATATGTTACAAAGCTGTTCAAGTGAAAGATATTGTTATTTGATTCTGCAATTTTTTTTTTAATTATTGATACATACAAGTAAAAGATATTGAATACGGTGTAAAATAATGAAAAATGTATACACTAATGTAAATATGTAATCTGTATGATGTATCCGTATATTTGACCACAATAAATGTATTTACTTTAAAATGTACAAGCTGCTAAATCAATGTCTGTGTGAATGTGTGAATTAGTTATTTTGTAATTTTGGAAATACTATACGTTGAATTCTGAAGTTTGAACGTTTGCATTTAAGACTAAAACCGATATTGAAGTTGAAATAACCATCCTGTTTATTTGCCGTGGACAGCAAGTCCCACGATATCGCTCGTAGATTTTGCATGTGTTTGCTGTGAACTGTACAATTGGTGGCAAATCTCGTAATTACTTTAAAAACTAAGACCTATCAGTAATTTCCAAAATAGAATCCTGACGTGGCGTGTAACAACTAGTACGGACGTAACGGAAAACTCTGTTAGACCACACGAGCGCTGAAAAATTCACAATTTTCTTTACCAATGATAAAATAGAGATAAACGATGATTAAAGAAATAAAACGATTAAGCATAAAATTAATGAAATAAAATAATGAAATAAAATAAAACGACATATTTGTGTTAACATATTTATAGTTTACTCCTGATTTCAAAACGACATATTTATAGTTTACCCCTGATTTCAAATTTATCCATACTATTCAAAAAATATTTATATTCTGTTATTTTTAATAAACGGTATTAAAATCAATCATATATTTCTCTTTAAGTCGACAAATAAAATAATTTAGTATTATTACGTTTCTTAATTCTCATATTTAAAGATATAAAAAATATGCTTATTTTTTCGAGGCAAAAAAACTAATATTATTTACTTTTTTGTTAAAAGGCTTACAAAAACTAATGTTATTACTTATGGATTTTTTTTTAAAAATCTTATGGTAATCCAAAACGTATTAGACATTACGTTTTCCTAATTGTCAACGGACATTACTTTTTTTCCTTTTATTGCAAAATTAATTCCCAAAAGTTTAGGGAAATATTGACTCCTTGACTGAAACGCTCTTTCTTTCTATATATATATATATTTACAATACACACAAAAACACTCATAATTCCCAAAACACTCTCGATTAGGTTATCTTCTACTCATCGTCTTCTTCATCAAGCTCTTCTTTAATCTCTCTCGTTCGGTTTCACAATGGTTGATGCTAAGCAAATCCGTTTCATCATTGGAATGATCGGTACACGATCTCTTTCTCAATCGATTTTCTTATTCATATTGTATCCGATCATGCGTTTTGTGTGTGTTTTGAGCGCGATTTTAATGGCGGTTCTATCTATACGTTATCTGACTTGAAACTTGTATAGCTTTAATCGTTACAGATAGATCTTCATGATCAAGTATTTGTTGTGTATCTAAGCTTGATTCTAATGGTGATGTTATTTGATTTGGAATTTGATACATGCTTCTTCATTGTGACTGATTCATACGTTTTGTTTGTGTTTTGAGCTCCATTTTAATGGCGCTGCATCGTTGATGATCGATCTTCATGATCATCATGTATTTGTTGTGTTACTATAAGCTTGATTCTAATTTGATTTGGATTTTGATATAGCTTCGTCGTAATTGATCAATGTTCATCTTGATCCGTTCGATCTACATATATAATATGTACGATATAGAGATTAGTTAGCATTATACGCCATAACAATGTAATTAATTAACAAAATTTTCTCTCGTTTAATGCAGGGAATGTTATTTCCTTTGGTCTCTTTGCCGCACCACTGTAATATTCCTTAATCCTCGTTTTTCCTCATAATAATGATTTATATATGTGTTTATGAATATCTAAAAATCTAGATTATAATTAATCTTATGTTGTTAGAGATCATGAAACTAATCTATATCATAATAGAGTACTTATGATGGGTAATTTCTAGGATTATTATTGTAGCTAAGAGTTTTTGATAATGCGTGTGTTTGTGTTTTTGGTTAATTATAGTTTGATGAGAGTTATAATTAACTTTGGTATATAAATATTTATAGGAAGACGTTCATAAGGATAATAAAAAAGAAATCAGTGGAGGAGTTTCAGTATGTGCCATACATAACGACAGTCATGAATTGTATGTTGTGGGTGTTTTATGGTCTTCCGGTGGTTCATAAAGATAGTATTCTCGTTTCCACCATTAATGGCGTTGGGTTATTTATCGAAGCTATATATTTAATTATCTACTTTATCTACTGTGGCCACAAGAAGAACTTTCGAGTAAGTTAAATTTTAAATAACTAAAACCTTATATATTGATTAATTCAATCATGTTTTTTTTTTGATGATTTCTGATTGTGTGTGCAGAGGAATATTGTGGGACTCTTAGCTCTTGAGATTATCGCTTTAGTGGCTATCATTCTCATTACTCTCTTTGCAATTAAAAACGAGTTTGCTAAACAAACATTCGTTGGTGTGATTTGCGATATCTTCAACATTGCTATGTATGCTTCTCCTTCATTGGCTATTGTAAGTTTTCTCTTTACTTAATGATTAATAAAATCTTGGTTAATTTTTGTGGGTTTTAATTTTGATAATTTGGTATGTTTGTGATTGATTTAACAGAAGAAAGTGATACAAACGAAGAGTGTTGAATACATGCCATTCTTGTTGTCTTTTGTGGGTTGTGTTAATGCTGCAATATGGACTTCTTATGCATTGATCTACAAAATCGATTACTACGTTCTTGTAAGTTCATACTACTTTCATAAGTCTTATATTTAATTAGTAAAAGTTTGATTTTGTTTTCATTTTTTATATTTGCTGAATTTTAATTACAGGTAAGTAATGGGCTTGGAACATTTTTGGGAGCTTCACAATTGATAACCTATTTTCTTTACTACAAATCAACTCCAATTGAGAAGCCATCGGAAGTTCATGAGATTTCGGCGACGGCGAGAGTTTGAAGATTTTTTGTCTTTAGATTTTGCAACGTACATATACATACACATTTGTTTGTACGTGTAGGGATTTGAATCTTTTGGAAATTTTGTTTTGGTAGAAGTTAATAATAGACTTTTAATTGTTTAATTTCTTCGTTTGTCAAAAGATTTATTTCCATTTTTTTGGATTTAAACGTTTTTGACGGGTTTTATCGACTTGGTATGTTGTTATTTTTCGGCTTTTGTTAGATTTTTAGTTGTATAAAAAATTTCTAAGTTCTTACGTGAGACTTTAATTCACAAGCAATATTCTACCCGTAGTTAGTACTTTTTTTTATTGGTCATCACCCGTAGTTAGTACTTACAATGCTAGTTGTAGTAAAAAATTTCGTTGTATACTTCAAATAAGAATAATTTAAACAGCTAATCTAGGGGAAATTAGCTAGTAAAATGGTAACTCAAATAATAGTTTTTTTTTTTTAATTCTACTATTTAAATAAATAAAATATTGAGACTGAATAGGGCAAATTTAGCCAATAACTTTTGAACCAAACAAACAAATATCTGAAGGATTTCCAAAACTAGCCCAATAGTAAATGGATTATGCAGGCCCAATGGCTCAACTTAACAAAAGATAAAACTTCCAAAATTTGCAAAAGTTGGACAGATGTTTCGTAAAAGTTGACGTAGGGGGAGGAGGTGGTGTTAGGGGTGCACATTCAGATTTAGATTTGGGTTCGGGTAAAATTTGATGGGATTTGAGTTTTCGGTTTTAGAGATTTATATTTCAATGGATATTTTGTCAGGTTCAGGTAAAATTTTTTGGGTTCCAATTTCAGAGTTAAAACCCGATCAAAATCCAAAAAAAACTGGATTCTGATCTGGTTCGGATTAGGGGTTTTGGATTTTTTAGGTTTTCTTTGTTGTTTCGGGTTTTTGGGCTTTTTAGGGTTTTTTTGAATTTTTTTTGAATTTTTCGATTCGGATTCGGATCGGGTTTGTGTATATTGCACATATAAAACTCACGTTTAGAAGATAGAATTTTCAAATTATGGTATTTTTCATGGATAGGTATGTGTTTTCGGATTTTCGGATCCGATTTTTGGGTTTCGGATACGGATTTTCGGGTTTAAAGATTTACAACCCAATAGAATAAATTGTCGGATTTGGGTTCAGGTACAAATTTTCGGGTTGGATTCGGGTCAGATATTTGGTTACGGCTTTTTTGCCCACCCCTAAATGGTGTATTGGTTCATGAATTTTAATAAATTTTGAAATTCAAGTTAAATTATATTTTGTTGGATTATTAATTTTAATATTCTTATCAAAATCATGTGTTATTGGTTTGTTAAATTTTAAAGACTAGTTGAAATCCTATGTTATTCATTTAGTAATTTACTTTTGGATTTTAATGAATTTGGAATTAGAAAATATAAAGACTCAAATCTATGGGGTAAATCATGTTATTTCTAAATCCAAACGTGATTTTAAAATTAGTAGAGATTACAAATCGATATGGATTTATAAATGAAATAAAATAAATGCCATATACAATTTTTTTTTGTCAAACCTTATTTTCATTAACCTGAACTTGGAGTATACAATAGTGGAGAAGAGTTAAAACTCTTTGGTTCTACAATAAAACTTGAAAATACTAGAAATTAAAGCTGATTAAACATGATAATCTGACAGGGGATCCCGTAGACAATCTAGATGTGTCAGCATAACATTCACGGCATGGCCGAAAACTGGTAACATAGTCATTTTATTTTGTGATGTTGAAAGATTTTCCTTACCTCCGAATCTTATCGAAACAAAACTGGTTACATTTTCAGGTCCCGAACAGACCCCTACGCTAGATAACAATTCGGTTAGGGGAATGGAACGACTTCTCGGTTTGGAGACTGAAGACGATTCTCCTCTCATAGATAGTGAAAGTGGTGATGTTGTATTTAAGAAGTTTAAAATTTAAAGAATTATTTTTTTTATTAACTTTAGATATTAACTCAAAACTAAAACTCTTACACTCTTAATCTCTCTTGCAATTGTCACAACTCAACAATTGTATTTATAGTGATAGCACATTTTTGCTATCCTATTCTCATTAGAAATAGAAAACTTATTAACTAGATAACTCCTAATATAGATTTAGATAACTCCTAAATATAAAATATATTTATAATCTAATTCTTAAACCTATACTTGGTTAGGAATAGTTTTTTTTGTAGAACAAACTATTTTCAAGCTTAATCCAACATTCTCTCTTAAGTTTGGAATCTATTTTTGACAAATCTCGAACTCCCATTAGATCTCTCATTTCTTTAAACTTGCTCCTTCATAAAACTTTTGTCAAAATGTCAGCCTTCTGCTCATTCTCCGAGACATGCTCGACCTCTACTTGATTGTTCTCGATGCATTCTCGTATAAAATGATACTTTGTATGAATATGCTTATTCTTTCCATGGAACACATGATTCTTGGTAAGTGTTATTGCAGACTTGTTATCAATACGAATAACAACTTTTTCACAAGATAACCCGGTAACCTCACTAAGCAACTCTTGAAGCCAAATTGTTTGTCTTGCTGCTTCTGTAACCGCCATAAACTTAGCTTCACAAAAAGAGAGTGCTACGGTTTCTTGTTTCTGAGAACACCAAGTTATTGAACTACCTCCAAGATAGAAAATGTGGCCAGTTGTACTTGTTGCATCATCCGGATCAATATTATAACTACTATGGATTTTTAAGTTTGAGTTTTACATTTAAGAATTTGAATGTAGATTTAGGGATTTGGAATTTAGATTTAGGGTTATGTTTTGTCTGATTTTGGATTTAGATTTTTAGAATTAAAATTTTATTTAGGAATGTTTAAATTGATAGATTTTTTATTTGGAATGTTATTAGATTTTTGTATTTTATATTTTTTAATTATTAGAATGTTTTATATTTGTTGAATGTTTTTAAATTTTTTATTCTTTTTTTAAATTGTTAGATTGAATTTTGTTACTTTTTAAATTTTTATAAAAAAATTTTGGATAATTTTATTTTCTGAAATTTTAGTTTAATTTAAATTTAAATTTTTTTGTATTTAAAATTAATTTTAAAAAAAATTTAATTAAAAAAATACGTATCCGTTGGAAAAAGTCCGTTAAAAATCCGTTGAGAATACGTCCGTCAGAAATACGTTAGTCGGAAAGCCATCGGAACTCCGTCGGGATTTCCGACGGATATCTTGATGTCGAAAATACCAACAGAAATCCGTCGGAAATACCAACGGAATTTTGACGATTATTTTATTTCCGATCATTTAGAATATTCTGACTTATCCATCGGAAATCTGTTGGAAATGGCCATTTCTAATGAATATGATCGTCAATTTCACGGTATTTTCTTATAGTGGATGGAAACAAGGACAGGACTAATAGTTACTGGTGCGTGATTTGTGAGACAGAAATGGATCAAAAGATAGTATTCTACACTTGTGAAAGTTCTGGCCCGACTATTCATATTGATTGTGTACTCGGAGACTTCAGGTATGTGTGGCCTCGAGTGTGTTTTGAGTTCAATAAAAAGAAATGGGAAGTCGCTTTGAATGGTATAAATCAACCAGGTTGTTACAAGTGTGGCTTTCATTGCAAGGGACCTTTTGTTGCAGTTAGCGTAGAGTATGATAATAGTTATGTTTGTTCTCTTTTATGTTTATGGAAAGGAGAGACTCTCAGTATACAAGAGTATAAGAGATTGAATAATTTTATCTACTAAATGATATTTCTTTTCTAATATCTTCTTAAATCATCTATTGGTATCAGAGTATTAAAAAGTTGAAATACATGTGATAGTTATGCTATAAAATTCACAACCCTTTTCTTCTTCTTGGATTCTTTTAGCTAAGCCCATGAGTACATGCATTAGTCTACTCGGATAAAAAAATAATATTCACCACACTTAGGCGTGGGAAAATAAACGTAACCGGACAAAATAAACCAAACATAATCGAAATATTTTAGCGGAAGCCGATTCCAAAGTGTAATAGAAACTCGTTGGTTTTTACTAAAAAAAATCCCATAAAAACAATAACGAAACTGAATTGAACTCGATTTTCTTTAGTCTATAGGCCAACCAAACTCAATCGGATAAATTAAACTTATTAAAAATAAATCATTTTATCATCTACAACAAAGATAGACATAATCAAATTACTTGAATATAATATTTGTATTTTAGAATTACTAGTGTTTGTTAGTTTAAAGTCAACTGAATCGCATTGCTTTCATTAATTTTTGTAAAAATGATACAACTGAAAACTAAAAAGAAAACTGTTAAGTTTCATGGACAATGGCGACCACCCTAGTCGCCGAGTAACCCTACCAACGTATTCAATTCTGTATAGTACCAACTTAGTACCCATATGCGGCGCATAAAGTTTGTCACGAAAGTTTTATTCTTTTAACTTACTGATTTAGTACCATCCACCCATCTAGCACTAGATTTATTCATACTTTTGATTTTAACGCATTTGATTAACACTGAAATAATTGATCTATAGTAAAGTGTGAATGTTATGATCCCACCCACGAACCAACACTAGTATATAACACACATATTTTTTTCTTTTTCCTTTTGTAAGAGCCACAATTCACAGAATTGTTTTAGGAAATTGTCAATGCCTTCACAAATTATGTCTACAGTTGAAAGTAGTCAAGAACTTATACTAATCAAACAACTGTGATAATACATATACAATCTAAAATAACCCAATCAAAACATATATTTTCTCCGTTTCTCAAAAAATATCGTTTTGACACATGTCACATAAATTAAAAAAATAATAATTTATACTTATATGTCCTTATTTAATAAATGATTAATGACTTAATTTATTTTTTAAATAGTTATAGGTTAAAAGTAAATTAGAAAATTGGATTTAAAATCACATTAAAAACATAAAACGACATTCTTTATAGAACAAAAATAAAACTTTAGAACGATTCTAAAAAAAGCATAAAACAATTTTAAAAAGCCTAAAACAACAGCCTTAAGTATCTATCTTTAAATTTTTCACCGAACAAAGTAACTACATTTAAACATGTGCCATATTATACTGTTGGGGTTTCCTTCCCACATCTTTGCTAACGAGAATTTTGTGGGGCCAAGTTCCATGGATTTTTAGTGAATTTCTTGCTATTTATAGCCTAACCACTTACGAACAGAGGTTCGATCAGACACATGAATGATAAGGAAGCCTCCTTTAAACTTGGAGTGCACAATGTTATATTAAAAAAATTGAATGTAAAAACAAAATACACGTGAACAATTTATACAAAATAAATTACAAATAAATGAATTTTGTTATTCTAAATTGAACATGTCGATTGGCAATAGATTGGTTAGCGTGTTGTGAGTTTGACAATGCCAATGATATATGGTTGCCCTTTTATTTTTTTAATCTTATTAGTTTTCAAAAAAATATCATATTTTTTTTAAATTAATTTTGACTACAAAGTTATGCAATACTATATTTTTCTATATTGTAGACATATCTTCATTTGTTCCAGTTAAAAAACTAACAGAATGATTAAAACAATGTCGTTTTAAAATTTGAAATTTCACAATGTTTTGCTTAAGACACATGATGTTTTATTATGGATGTTGTTGTTTTCTATTTGACAAAACGACATGATTTTAAAATCATTTAAAATTAAGTTTAAATTTGGAAAAAATTAAATTTGGGAATATACTAAAAATTTAACACAATAGTCATCTCATTATGCAACATTCATTATCCAAAAAATGTTCAAGAACCGATTGAAGATAATCAAAATTATCCCGTGCCGGATGACTGATCCCGGTTAACCAAAAAAACGTAGGACCTTCAGGTTGGAGCGCGAGAGCCTGCATGAAAGCCGGCCATTGAAGGCCCTGACTCATCGATAACGTGAACTCTTTTCTTTCTTTGAAAAGCTTCGAGGATGGTTTGATTCACCGTGAAGTGAGCAAATTTGAGGTACGGACAGATCCTTTAGAAGTGCATCGAGAGAGTATCGGAGAGAGAATGCTCAATCTGATCCACCGCGCTAAAGCACTGTTGTTGTGCCTATGATGCCGTTTCTCGTCCCCACTGTCATGGCATCGGAGTCTGATCATTTCAACCGCTTGTTCAACAAAGAAGACGAATCGATTGGGAATTGATTCAAAATTGTGTCATATGGAATAGCTTTCGTATCGTAATCGGCGTTATATGATGGAGGATTAAGGTCGGAAAGCATTGAATCATGCCACAAGTAAAGCTCCGATGGATTGTAGACGATTGAGGATTAACAAAAACTACAAGAAAACGCTCAATTTGTAACGGCCATTTGCGACGGATTTTGCCGTCTCAAAAAATGTAACTAATTTAAGACAAATTAGCGACGAGACTGAGACAATGGTAAAAACGTCGCAAAATGTCTCAAATTTGAGACAAATTTTAATCGTCGCAAAATAGTTGCTAAATTGCAACAATATTGCGACAAATAAAGAACACAAATATTTACACAAAAATACATAGCAAATTTGTCACAGAACCCCGATGAAAATGCTTTTGTTGCAAAATTGTTATAAATTTGCGACTTATTTACCACCGTAATGGAACAAATGTGTTTTGACATATTAATATTGCAAATTCGTCACCAAGTAGTTATACTGATTATTAGCAACGATAAAATTCCATTTAAATAAGACGAAGATGATGACTGATGAGCTTGAGCTTGAACTGTTTATGTTTCTTGTGCGATGATATATTGTAACTTGTAAGAGTAATATTATTAAAATCTCCAAATCAAAAAGAGAAAGACGAACGATGATTTGTGTTTGTTTGCTTTACTATAAGAAAAGCATATATGGGTTTCATTTAAAAAAAAAAAAATCTTTCTCTTGAGAAAGATCAACAATCCATCTTTGTAACATAATATATTTGGTACTGATGATTCTAAATAATCAAATATCTAGATTACTCTTTGCAAAATTTGTAATGCAAGAAGAAATGAGATGATTTTAATTGTTTGAAATTAGAAGAAAGTATAATCTCTCATCGATTAAATGGTTTTGCAATTTTACGAAAAAGAAATCAAACAGAGATTTCAATTAATGATTTTAATTAATTAATATTTTATTAATCGTTAATTAGATACTATTTTTATTTATAAAAAATGAAACTCTAATTCTTAAAACCATGTAGGTAGGAGCACATCGACGATCGGACGATATGAGTATTGTGGGTGATTTTCAAATTATTAAGGTTGACTTCACATCCTTGAACTAAAGATTAATCTTAACAAAAATTTTAGCAGAAAGCTCTTGCAATTTCTAGTTTCATTCTAGTTTCATAATCGGTGCTAGCTACGTAAGAAGTATCTTTATGAAAATATACAACATAAACAAAAGTGTGTATCGGTCTTGTTGTCGTTACACTGTATTTTTACCATATGTTAAATTGTATCTTTAACAACAACAACAAACAAAACTTACGTAATTTGTCGACTAGTCATACAGATCACAAAAATAAATTTAGATTACACATTGTATCTTCCAAAGATTTGTTGACTAGTCATACTGATAAAAAAATTTATGTGTCTTGTCTTTATTTACACAAAACTCAAAATCCATTTGCAGTAAGCTACCCATCATTAAATTATTATAACTTGAGCACAACTCGAACATGTTTACTTGTGGAGTTTCCTTTAAATGAGTTTAAAACAAAAATAAAAGGAAATAAATGTATTTTGGTAATATTGATATTGGTAATAAATGTATTTTGGTTGCATAAAAAGTTAATTTGTGGATGTCTTTTGTTATATTGGTTAAGAGTTTAAAAGGTTTTTAAATTAGGTACGAAGTTTGAACTTCAGATAACGCAGTTTTTTGCAGATTAAAATATGTAAAAAAATTTTAAAATATTTTAAAATGCTGAAAATAGAATCATTTGTCATAATTTTATATGTTGCAGGAAAAGCCGAATAATATATATCTAATAATAATGATGTAATATTTATCTTTCCACCGCCATTTTTCAAAAGTTGAGGTATCAGTAGTTGAGCTATCAATTTACATTCAGTAAGTAGAAAATCTATATTTTTAATCTCTACTGTCAGTTTTTTTTTCTAATCTTAGCGACGGATAAAACCATTTGTAGCTAAATCAAAATAGAGATAATATTTTCTTATCTACTAAAATTTATAATGGTCTATTGTCAATCATCATTTCTCATGAGTAATAAATTATTCTAACTTATTTATCAATACATAAAACAGAAATTTATTAATTAAATCAGCCACTTGGGTTAGTTATCGGCTGAAAATGTAAAATAGCCTATCTTGCCATGAAAACTGTTCGTACATTATCCTCCCTTAATTCCATATATATGCACCAACTAGATAAAATTGTTGGAAATGCTTAGGCAAATTGTTTGCAAGCTTTTTGTCATAAAATTAATTTATCTCAAACTTTTGTGCCCATTTGCGAAATCATATACGTACTCTTATAATAACTAATGTTAATGTAGTTAATAGATTAGATGATCAACATCAACAAGCTAGTTGGGTTGGTTTGAAAGTAAGTTTTGGAAATAAGAAGTCTATAGGTCCTACATCATTAATTATCCATTAAAAATAATAAAAGTAGGCATAATCAAATGGAAGCTATAATTTATAGACATACATAATTCACATCCACACCATGATATATTAAGAGTAGTGATTATCTCACTGTATTGTCCAGAGTTTGGTATTACGGATGTTTTTGTATCTAGAGATGTCTTATGTTATAGTTAGTTAAAAATCGATTTGGCTAGTGTTTTAAAATCGATCTGATCAATAGAACCACCGTTAGATAGTAACAAATAATAATCGATTAATATAATTAAAATCTAGTTAAGCTCTTTAAATGATTTTTTGTTAATTATATGATGAAGTTAAAATTAAACTGCGTAATTGGTTTGATACAGATGGGAAGAGTTTATCAAATCAAAATCAACAAATCTATCTGCGCAAGTTGTTTTTGAACATTTCTTTTCTTTCTCAAATTGAATTGGACTACTTTGGCGTATCAAAAATTTGATAATTCATATATATAATTCAATTAACTATCCGTACATTGGGATCAGAGAAAAATTAATACTCATATAAACATAGACAGTACATATAGCTTCTTATAAAGCTTAGCTGGATGAGCAGAGAGGATCTTGTATATGGTATTAATAATAAGTTTAAAATGTAATCTGCCTATCCCAAGGGAGCAGTGTCCAATAGTAATTACCTTCCTTTTTTTCAATTATCACTTCTACTTAACTTGTTAGTTGGGTGTACCCATGTCTAGCTACACATGTATCTTGTTACAGTTTTTACTTACTTTTTTTTTTTTGAGAAAGGATTTCAAGTTTTTACATACTTTATTAACTACGTTTTGACTAAAAAAGTAACTAAATTTCAGATTTTATTTCAGCGATATAATTTAAAATAGAATGTGCTTGAATATAAAATATGTTAACAGCAAAACTATAGCGTATTGATTAACTTTCGATAGTAATCTAAAATATATACAATAAGCTCTAATTCAATTTTCCTTTTTCTGTAAAGTATATTCAAAAGAAGGAACAAAACAATTGAAACTCAAAATATGAACTAAAATCATATAGTTAGATCAAACTTAGTAAGATTCTAACTTAGCACTGTATGAGACTCGTTAGATGATAACTACGTTTTACTGTTTTTAATCTTTGTGTTTGAAATTTTTATTGACTCAAAAAGTTTTTTAATGAATTTTAATTTTTATCGAATTTTTACAGGTTTTAGATTGTTTTAAAGGAAAGCAAAATGTTTTGGGATGTAACATTTAACATTCATCGCATGGTTTTCCAATGTCTCTTTGAGCTGAAATTTGGACACAAGCAAGCCTTTTGACTCAACTTTCATTTGACATTGGTTTGAGGTCATTCACATTGACGGTTCGAAAATTATGTATATTTTACTGGAAACATGTCAATATACCTAGCAAATGAAATAGATGCGGAAAGTCTCAGATCAACTCCAAATTTTGAAACTTGTTCAGACCTCAGTTAAATCGTAAATCAAACTGTATATATACATATACATTTTCTACAGATTCATTGGAGGCTTCTTTGCTCAGATCAAATAATTTTTCAGATTTTTGGGCAAGGCTTTTCCGAACCTATCTTATAAAAAAAATCTAGATATAAACCATATTGTAAACCGTTTTCAATTAATGGTATTTGTAATCTTAGGAAATTCGGATCACTTTTTTGTCTTGTTCAATCGAGAATTAACAATCTCTTCAAATTCTTTTTATACAGTCTGCCTGCTATAAAAGTTGACTAATCTAGCTATATCCAAATTGTCGCGACCTTGGATAACGATTGCCCTAGCCATTGCCTATTGGCTACTATTTTAAACACATTTTTACTAAGCTATAACTAAATATACTTTAGAATAATCAAAACACTAAATATTCATATACATTCCAAAATAACATTATATAAATTCAATCCCTTAAATTTGTATTCTATGAAAATTCATATATGTTTATTATGTATATATATATATATATATTAAAAAACATGTAACTAAATTATCTACACCCGTTTAAATGGGTATACCAACTTCGGTACGTTGACTTATTGTTAAAACAAATGTAGGGATTGACTTTACCATATACTTTTTCTTTACCATATACTTGGAGGTTCATACAAACATTTCCTTATGTATATGTGCATAACAAATCAATACAGTATACTACTTCACATGGAATCATATAAATATAAAGTAAGGCTCGACTAAACATGCACCACTGACTCATCCACCTTCAATCTCTCTCTCTCTCTCTCTCTCGGGATCAAGAAAAGTGATAAAAAGGATGAGAATGACAAGAGAAGGAAAAGAACTAGACTACAAGAAAGGTTTATGGACAGTGGAAGAAGACAAGATCCTCATGGATTATGTCCGAACTCACGGACAAGGCCACTGGAACCGCATCGCCAAGAAAACTGGTCTCTTGCTCTCTCCTTTTCTGTTGTTTCTTTTGTTTTTAATGTAAGAAAAAAAGGTACTAAAGTTTGAAACTTTGCGATGATAATTATTTAGGGCTCAAAAGATGCGGGAAGAGTTGCAGGTTGAGATGGATGAACTACTTAAGCCCTGATGTAAACAGAGGCAATTTCACTGACCAAGAAGAAGATCTCATCATCAGACTCCACAAGCTCCTCGGCAACAGGTTCTTTTTTTTTGCTTTCTCTAAAGTATTTATATATCTATATATCCATGAATTATCTTGCTCTATATTCTTAATTTAACACAATTCGATTAGTTGTATACATGTGAGATATCTGTTTTGTTGTTTGGTGCTTAATTCACGCGTATCCCTAAATTGTTATATGTGCACATCTTGCTAGCTCTGTATCACATATATCTAAACCATGAGGTCTATGATCAATAAATATATAATATATGTTTTATTGTTCAATCCTCAATTCACGCTAATCTCTAAATTGTTTAAATGTGTAGATCTTGATTAGCTATATATAAATCCACTTATATACCGTCGACAATAATATAATATAATGGTCATATTCAAAGTTTTAACGGATCGTAAATTTGAATAAAAAATCTTAGATCTGTCTTCTGTTTTTTCGGCCATTAATATACGTAGCTAGGTTTTCTATTCAAAAAATATGCTTCCTCGAACTTTACAATCGATTCATAATTGTCATCATTTATAGAACATATGCCTATTGTCTCATGTAACATCTGCAAACTCACTTTTACAATCTGGCTACATGTATTACACACATGTTCTATACGTACAGCCATACGGGTCCATAAGCATTTACTCGTAGCTAGGCATAAGAAATTACTCACTTTTACAAAATTCCATTTTTCAAAAGTGTTGGCACATAATTATAAATTAATATGATAAAATGTCCAATATACAATTTTAATTGATTTATTATTACCGGACATTTTTGTAATCACAAATAAACATTAATAATCATGTAACGATATGTTAAGAAATATTATTATATATATAAATAAATATATATATATATATATATATATATAGAAACTAACAGAACATCAATTTATAAAATTCATATCATTTTGTTTCTAAAATCGTTATTTTTTTAGATGGTCTTTGATAGCAAAGAGAGTGCCGGGAAGAACAGACAACCAAGTAAAGAATTATTGGAACACTCATCTGAGCAGAAAACTTGGTCTTGGAGATCATTCATCTCCGGCCAAACCCTCGGAATCATCGCCGCCTTTGGTCCTCACAACCACAACTTCTTCCTCTCATCAAGAGATCGCCAGAGAAAAAGTTTCAACTTTAAGATTCGACCCTTTAGTTGACGAGTCCCAACTCAAACAGAAACCGAAACCGATCCACACAATACAAACTGACGTTGAAGTCGCAGCTACGGTTCCGAATCTGTTCGACACTTTTTGGGTTCTTGAAGATGACTTCGAGCTAAGTTCATTCACTATGATGGATTTTACTAATGGGTATTGCCTCTGACTATCGTTGATGACTGGCTTCCAAGAAGTAGCTATCGAATGCTAGATTATAATGAACAAGAATAAGAATATGCATACAACCGATCGATTATTTTTTTCTAATATTTACTTATAGCTTTTGTAATATTTCATGTTAAAAGAAATCATTTCCTAGCTTTTGTAATTTTTTAAAATTTATTTGTAAACGTAAGGATCAGTTGATAAGGAAATTATATAAATTTATTTTGGTTATTTTCCTACTGTAACAAAAAATTCACCAATTAGTTTAAATTTATGTCTTTGTATTGTGTTGTTCATATATTAGCGTACAAATAAGATTTTCTATTATGGTATAGAAAAAAGATAATTGAAATAAAATATAGATAATATTGAAGTAATTAACTAGTGTATTGTTACCCCCCATGAAAACTAATTGGTGGGATTTTTACCATTTTTATTTGATGTCACCCAAAAAATTCATACCTAAACTTTATATTGGAAAATTACATACTGTAATGTAATTTTTTCTTGTCAAGATCTATAATTATTTCGTTTATGTTTGCATCTTTCGGATAATGATATATTTTTGATAAATTTGAATCAAGAGGACATTGTTAGAAAAAACTGCTTATTTTATTATGTAAGAAAAAAAATGTTTTTTTCTAAGGTGGTGGATCATTTTCTCTCTTTAGTGTAGATTTTAAAATAATATTTCATTTTTAGTTAAGCTACATATCAATTTTTAGTGTACATATTAAAATAATTTTTATCAAAATTTAACATATTAATAAGTGGTATAGTAAAATTTAAACAATTTCTATATTATATGACAATATCAAAAATGTTAAAAATGAGAGGGTATTAGTAGTATAATCTTGGCTTCCAAGTCAGAAAATTTAACATTTCAAGTCAATAGTTATGGTCAACCAAGATAATCCAGCTGTTACAAAGCATTGATTCCACGTATCGCAGCTTGAAATATTTTTTCTACTTAATTATTTCCTTGAAAGGTTTTAAAAATGAATGAGGTCTTGTCAGGTTAGGCTCTTGTGTCTCTCACATTAATTTCATATATTAATGTTAGAGTTAGCATTGTAATTTGAAGTTAATGACAATTAGTGACGGATCGGATATAAATAAATCAGACATTAGATGAGACCAGAGCCTCGAACGTTGGGAATTTGAAAGTTAGTTGAGAAAGCCAAGACTGGTAGAGATTATTTTTCTGGTTGACTTGAAAAAATTGTTCCAACAAAAAAGTGAAACAAATCAACAAGAAGTATGTCTTAAACAAAACACAAAAGGTTAGTTGATAGAATTTGTGAACACAATGAAATTTTTTGAAAGTTTACAGATGAATTAGAGGTTAATTAAACCTAAAAACAAGAAATTTCTCTAATTTAGTCGATGAGTGGGTGTGTTTATTACTTTTTTTCTTTTTAACAACTATGAGTAACGTAAATTTCAATAAATAAAAATTTTAACTTGTAAAAATCAATTTCATAGATCTTTGCGAATGTATATTTATTTATCTAATTTTTGCTATAATTCTTAGCATGTCTCAAACACAACCATATATTCCGAATATAATATTCGGATTATTTTCATGCCTACAAGGCTATAACAAAGAAAACTCTTGGACTCTTTTTCAAACACAACTATAAGAAAATTTCCAAAAATTGCAAAACAGATTTGAACTACGCACACTTTTTGTTGTTTTTTTCGTTTGTTATAGAGAATATACTTAAACCATATGAACTATATGTTACACCATAAGCACTTGATCAAAAATGCTCTTAAATAATATAACTTTTATTTAGGTCAGAGTCGTTACTAAAGTTTCTAGCATTTTTAGGAAATTTTGTGAATTATGCCACACAAAAAAAACATTTACTTAATGTTCTTTTTGTGTTGGGTTTTCAACATATGTCATATTTTGATGGCATATGTCTCATAAAATTTTGAAACTATCCTTTGCAAAATTTGACTTTTTTCGACGGAAATATTTGATTTTTTTTCGTTAGCCAACATGTCCAGAAAATGCAGAACAATTAATATAGACAAAAGAGGTAGTTGTGAGAGATGTATAGACAAAAAAAGGTACATTCAGAAAAGAACAAATGACGTGGATCACAAAAATACATACGCATTTTAAAAAGACCTGACATCTATAAACAAAGATAATAATTGTACACTTGTAAAATGTATGAACAAGTTTTTTTCAGAAATAACTATGTTTGGAGTTAATAATCGTAGGTCATCTGTAAGGACAAGTTTATTTTAAGATAATTTTGTTTCAAATTTTATAGACAAAAACAACTAACGTGGGCCAAAAAGAACAATCACACTTAAAAAAGCTATTGGTAACATTGTAGCTTTGGTAACATGTGTGGACAACTTTTTTAGGAAATAATTTCATTTGGAGTTAATAATTATAGATCACTTGTAACATTTATGGACAAGTTATTTGGAGATAACCTCGTTTCGAATTTTATGGACAAAAACAGTTAATATAGACCAAAAAAATGAATGCGGACAAGATAATAACACAAAGACTCAGTTATTCAAAGATTCAGTAAGTTAGAGTGGAAACATTGCTTATAATAGAGAAGGAAGAAGAAGAGAGGAAAGAGGGAGAAAAATAAGTATAGAAAGGAGAGAGGGAGTGAGAGGAGAGAGAAGATAAAATAGAAGGATAAAATGAGGGGCAAAATGGTTTTTGTGTATTGTAAAAAATGACATAGTTAAAAAGTGTTTTAAAAAGACATTCTTTATAATAAAAAATATGGTTATGAATGCAAAAATCTTTTTTTTATCACATAGTTAACATTTTGTTTGACATTCTTATTATTATTACTAGGAAATAAACCCGCGGAATTTTAATTTTAAAATATCGTAACAATCAAACTCTAATAAAGCATTATATAAAAATATATAAAAGTCATATAAAATATATAAAAGTCATATACAATCATTTTAATTCTAAAATATAAATTAGTATTATTATTATTTATATAATAAATATAAATACATATCTATAAGTTATAAACACTATAGATAAAAATATTTTATTTGTTTCAAATTATTTTATAATTTTCAGTTATATTTTATCAAACACATTGATTTATTTCTTCTTTCCTCATATTTTTTTAATTTATTAATAACTTTCTTATCGAATAATCTAAATAATTTTAAAACTTATTTAGATGCATTTATAAACTAATCATTATTATCTCAAAATTAACACATGATATTTTAATACTCAAAGAAAAACATGTTAAGAAAATCTAGTATATTTGCTACTTCGAAACATGACTAATCTTCTTATTGTCAAAAAAAAACTTCTTCTAGTCCTGCATTTACTATTTATTTATTTTTGTTCATCCTAAACTAAAATTTAAATTGTCTCATCATAGTGATAATTATTTTTTTAATTATATTTCATAATAAATTTTTCCTATTTTTTAGTCTATAAACTTTATTAATAATTTTTGTGGTAATTTTATATTAATTTTAAAATTTTCTATAGTTATTAATTTTTATATGTTATATGTTTGTTCTAGCTTGTTCATTTTCTTTTATTTTAGTAAGCTTCAAACAATACATATCAAATTATAATTTTTATAAAATATGTTATTTTTTTATTTCGAATAAAATTTTTTACGACTTTGCAATTTTTTTATTACAAATATATTATTCAATGTTTTCCATCATATATAGTATTCTATTTTAATTTTATCTTCTTATAATCTTTAGAAAACTATCATTATTCGAATTGATTCAAATACTGTTTTTACTTGTACTTTTATGATAAATATTTTTATGTTTTTCTATTGATTTATTTATTTTTATTATTAGTCATGTAATAGCTCACATTATATTCTATTTTTCCAAATACTTATATAAATTTACATATATTATAAGGATGTTACATTTTGTTATTATTATTCAATATAGTTTTACTTTAAATGATACATTAATTGGAAATAAGTGTTTCATGTGATACATTCAATATAGTTTTACTTTAGTTTCATATATTCAGTTTGTCATTTTAGATATTATATATGTTGGTCATATGTTGTAAAATAGTTTTCATGTGCACAAATAATAAATATCTTTATTGCATCTTGTAATTTATTTACATGTGTTATATACCCAAAATATTTTTATTTACATATGGCACTTAAGTAAAATTTTATGTTCAACTACTACTCAAAAAGGCTTGATCTCCATTTTAGAGCGTTTGTAATTGAGCTGTAGAATAAAATTAGCTGTCTCTATTTCATGATCAAGTAATTCTACTTTGGTGAGGTTATAAAAGTGAATTTAAGCAAACTATAATCAACATTTCAAAATTTTGGTTGATTTTAGTAACTAACATAATCATTGTAAATAAATAGTTTTATCTCATTAATAAATCCATTAAAAATATAGGATTCAAGATGTCTTATGTTGTAGACAGAATTTGTCTCTCAAATCATCTGTTCTTTGTAATGGTTTATATGAACACTTATGTCTGAATATTACTTGCATATCTGATAATAGTATGTGAGGTAAATTGTTTTAAAAATATTACTTTATTTGATTATTTGTTAGTTAGAAATGAAACTTGGCGATAGAAATCTGTCAATAGCTCTATAGACAATTCATTGTTGTCTTCGCTACAAAGAAAACTAATAACCAACAACTAAGATGACAAGCACAGATCGTCTTGTCAGGCCTTGAACCTACGAAGACATCTTGCTTTGGCTTCGTTCTACCTCCTCATCACCCTCGGTTTTCAAAGCAACAATTTAAGAGATTTAAACTATCATGAAGATCGTTTCTCCATATGCAAATCGGTTTCTATGCTACCTATTGCTTTCAAAGTGATTGGTCTCTAAAGCTTTTTTGAAGTTTTTCTCTTCAACTTTGTACCTCTTTGCAAATTCTTGGTAAACCATACATCTGAACTTACCTGCATAAGCAACACCACAACAATTTAAAAGTCACATGCACCAAAACAAAAAGTCCAAAAATGATCTGGCTTGCTTGTTATTTTGAGTCTGGCTTGCTTGTTAGGTTTATGAAGAACCTTGTACCCTTTCATACCCATGAAATCTTCTTCATATTTTTATTTTTACAAATTTATTAAAAAAAAAGAGAATTATTGGGTTCTTTCACGTGAACCTTTGGCACTTTTCCACTCATCAAATATTGGACGATGTTAGAACATAGAAAAATGACTACCTCTGCTTATCTAAGTCTTCGAATCCATCGATGGCCTCATGCCCTGCAAAAGGCGACTGAGAGATTCATCTTTAGAGGGATTTGGAAGACAATAAAAATGTGATGGTTTACTGTATGAAATCCTTATAAATTTCAAATCACCTAGAGCATGTGATGTTACACATGGAGTTGAGGATCTGAGAAAGTGATATTTATAGAAATAATTTGAAACAACATTAGCCATCATAATCAAAGTACGGGAAAGACGAAGAAGGTTGATCTAACGTAATTAAAGAGCGGAAGATGTTTCGACAATATAATCATGGACACTTAACACATGTCTATAGTTGGGGGCAGTGATATGGCACCACCGTGGCGTAATCCTTCTCCTTCATGATGGTTTTGTTCAAACCATGAGAATCCATCCAAAACGGTTTACCTTGAGGTTAGTTCTCTTCGTCTCGTTGACGTTAATCAGGCCACAAAACAGAAGGAATATCCTTTTAATCTACCCTCGGTACCCACCACTTACATTGGTTGAAGCTTTCATGGCAGAGAGGCAAGCCTGAGAAGACCCACTCTCACACTCTTTTTTGTTTTCGATCTTACTCCTGCTTTGTTTTAAAGTAAGGGGTGGTAAGATGCAGAAAGGAGGGGAGAGACAAATAAACGATTCTCCCTAAAGAATCGATTTTCATTAAAGTGAGAAACTCTCCTACCATTTATCAATTTGTGAGTGGTTCAATTTCTTTTTTTATTTAAAAAATTTCACTAAAATATATGTGAGATACTTTCGTGAGAACCTCTCCTAATGATTATGCTTAGATAATAGATACCAATCCATAATATATCTGATACAAATCTTAATTGCAACTTTATATTTTCACAATTCGCATGAGAAAGTTTGGTCACAAAAATTTTTGTTTTTAATCAGACCAGATTTACATTTTTTTAAAAGGTACTATTTATAATTTTTTTACTATCAAATTAGTTTCTCATACTAAAAATTTTCTGTTTAAATATTTTTGATATCATTTACACATTTTTCAAACTAATATTTTTAATATTAAAACAATATATATACCCATCAGCTTATAAACCTGTAAGTTATATATATAGTCAATACAATAATTAGTACATAATTTTCGTTTCATTAGTAGTAAATTAAGAAGCTCTTAAAAAAATTATTTCCTAAGAAGCTCTTAAAAGAAAGGTTTATTATGTAGACTAAATATTATTATTACAGTGAAATAAAAAAGGAGTAATAGTTTTTCCTAAAAACCCCAACGATCTGATGTCTATAAGGCAGATATGTTTTTCTCTTGTCTTCTTCTTTCATTGCATTAACCTTCTCTTTCTCCTTCTTCTTCTTCGTAGCTTCGTGTCTCTTTGTAGAATTCAAGAACTTAAACGTTTGTTTCCCTTCTCTATACAATCTCTTCACCAAATCCCTAATTCTCCACCGTCGCGAACACGTCGCCGTCAATGATGATGATCCCGTCGATTTTCTCTTTCTCCAACCTCCGTTTGATGATTTCTCCGGCGTCCATAAACAATACATCTCACTCGAGATTCCTTCTAGCTCGTCTTCATCTGACGACGATGATGAATCACGGAGAAAAAGATCTCCCAATTGAGTCGTAACCGTCGCCGGTGGCAGTGAAGATTTCGCGGCGGAGAAGGAGCTATTAGTGATAAGAATCTTATTGAATATTGGAAATATAAAATCACAATCTGAGCGTAGATTGACGAATTCAAACTCGTCGTTGGATTCATCGGAAAATTCAAGTCGAACTCTCTCGGCGGTTTCGGCGATTTGACCGCAGGTGTAACAACTAAAGCTAGGACAAAACGACACCGTGTAATCATCTTCATTCTCCATGCTTCTCTCAAGCCTTCTTTGTTATGGCATTTTTTTTTGGTCAATCAATGGCATTTATATATATATATATAGACGAAATTGTTAGCTCATGAAAATGGAAATTTGCTTTATCCAAAAAAAGGAAATTTAGTTAAATTAAGGAAATGGTATACCATGTATCATTGTATTAAACAGAGCGTAGACTCAATTAATTGGATCCATAAGTTTAGGTAGGGATTATAATTTTTTTGATTAGTTTGATTGATAATGAGATGTTACTTGACTCTTTTGTATTGGGTGATTAATTTTTTGCTTCAGTGTGGGGTTAATAAAGTCAAATAGATATTATGTCATCTGAACTATATAATATATATACCTCTAGAGATCTTATTATTAATTACCTTGACGAATCTTAAGAGCGAAGCTAAAGAGAATCTTTGGTATGTATCGATCCAAATCAAATCAATTTTATCCGATAGAACGATTCATATTACTTAGTCTAATCTCTAACACTATTGTGTCCTTGCACAACCATATATTGCATGTCTTTATCAATGTTAATTAATTGTTATTTACAGAATATTTTTTCCCCGTAAATATTAAATGACTTAAAAGATTGTGCCTTTAAGAAAATCGCTACCGACAAACTAAGTTAGGGGATGTTTTAGAAATTTTAGGGTGTTATGAAAACGAAACTAATGTGACTTGTAACGCGCGTGCACTTATCTTAACTTGTGAGTTGTGACTGATCCAGTTAAACCAGTGACTTCTCTACTTGAAATACAGTTTTTGTCTAAAATATTGTTGTATATATGGATGCTACGGGCCCTTATTAAGAAAAGGCCCATTGGGCCACTAAAGTGTTCTCATCATACCTTCCTTCTAATTTCGAAAATTTTATCAATCTATACTATTAAATGAGAACTTGGACTAACTTTTTCGCCAAACCATTTTAACCATATTTCAATATTTACAATTTATGCTAATGTTTTTATGTGTTGGAAAAAACATTTTTTTTCTTTTTGAAAAGGCCAATTTTGAGAATATTAGATCTATTTTTTTCTAATTATACATACTAATTATTTGTTAGTATTATCCCTTCATTTTTATTTGATCATATGTTTTATAAATAATCACATTATTACAATATGTATCTCACTATAACAACTTAATATATATATATATATATTGACAAAACTAATAATTAAAATTTTGAATTTTCTAATAGTATTTCTCCGTTTTAATTTTGTTTTTTACCTATTTATCATCATTCTAAAAAATGCGTAATCTAGATTAATTAAATATCTGTATAATCGTTAATATTAACTACTAACAATTTACAGGTGTGCTTTTAAAGGAGTTGATATACCAAAAGCCTAGAAATGGGACTTCAAATTTTTAATTTCAAATTTTGAAAACAAAGACAAAAACATCGATCTAATTCGAAAGCATATGACAAGATCATAGTATCATCGACTTCTAGTATCAAATTTTGTAACTTAAAAAGTCTACACAAAGATAAAGACATCGATCTAATTCTAAAACCCTATGACAAGATCATAGTATCATCAACTTCTGAAAATAGTTTTTTTTTAAAACCATAAATATCCTAAAACCTATAAAAATCTCCTGAAAATTCTCAACCAACAAAAGAAAACATAAAACATTACTCCTAAGAAGATCTCATCTTTTTCACTTTCTCCAAGAAATTTACCGTTTCACCTTCAAGTTTCACTTTCACTTCTTCAGTCATTCCTCCTTCACAATCATCAAGTAACATTCTCATCTCCTCCAGCTTTTTCTTCACATATTCCATCTCCATCGTTGTCTCTGCAGCTTCAGCTTTCTTCTCCTCTGTTCTCTCATTAGGATACTTGAGTCTGAATTTAACGGTCAAATTAGAAGCAAACGGACATTTCTCTTGCGAAGATTCAAAGGCTTTTTCTCCATCAGCTACAGCCAAGAAGGCGACACGGCCGCTGAAGTTGTTGTAGAACATATCAGTTCTCTCTTTGTCCAAAGCTCCAAACTTTTCATATATTTCAATCAGATCTTCCTTTTTAGGCAAACTCGAACCAGGACCAAATGTAACGTATAGCTCAGCTCCTGAAAATTTCTTCTCATCCACTTTCTTTTTCTTAGACTTCCCCTCTCTTTTTTTCTTCTTCTTCTCGGATTTCTCTGTCACACATTGGGTTTCTTCTTTCTCATGTTTAGGCTTCTTCAACTTTCCCTCTCTTTTCTTCTTCTTCTTCTCGAATTTTTCAGTCTCATTTCCAGTTTCTTTTTCCTCATGTTTAAGCTTCTTCGGTTTTTCTTTCTTCGCGGACTCACTCGACATTTTCAGGGTTTCTTCTTCTTCATTCACTTCCTTCTTTGACTCGGGCTTCTTACGTTTTCGCTCTTTCTTTGTTGGCTCACTCTGTTCCCCTTGCTTCTTTGATATAGACTTCTTCGGTTTTCTCTCTTTCTTTGTTGTCCCATGCTTGTCTGTCTCATTCTCTTTTTTTGCAACTTCCTCTACTTCCTCTGCTTGCTGCTTTGCTTTAAGCTTCCTATCTTTTCTCTCTTTGCCCTTAATCTCGGGTTTGCCCGTCTCATTCAGTTCTTCCTTTTCTTTATGTGAACTCTCATAATTCCCTAAAAACTTGTTATTGGCTCCATCATGATATGTGAAGCTTCTATAGATGGTCATGAATTCTCTTACCATGTCTCTTGAGCAACTGTCTTTTGGATATTGTGTACCAAGAGCCGCTACGCGAATTAGATCTCCTAATTCCATTGGTGTAGCTCCTAATCTCAGAAACTCAACAGCGTTACTCAGTTCCTCTGATAGTTCTTGATGACCTAAACCATTGTCCAACAATTGTTCACAAGGTTTATCCAACTTATTCTCTACCACTGCCACGACGTGGCTATCACTAGCATCGGTCACTTGCTCTCCTACTTGGTTCTCACTTGAAACTTTAGAAGATTCGGATTCGACTTTGCTCTTTTTTCTCCCTTTCCTTGAAAAGTCCGACAAGTACTCAGGCGATAGATACTTGCTCTTCTTCCTCTCTCTCTTTGATGTTTGTGTGGTAGTCTCACCATTTCCAGCACTCCTTTCAACACTAGATGCATCAACCCTGACTCTTTTCCGCAGTGAAGCTAACGGAGTTGAATCAATATCTATTTCCGGATCCGAAATCCCGTTCTTCAGAGTCTCTTCTCTGTCTCCACTGCCATCACCATCCACATCCCTTTTCTTCTTCTTCCTCGAAACAGTTCTGCCTTTGCTACTTTCTCCCATTTGCCTGAGACCAGCGTCTTCAACTGCCATAACTTCACTCATTTTTCTCCTTCTCGGTGTGGCGGTGGTTAAATTTTCAAGCTCATCCTTAACTTCATCAAGGCCTTTGAGTTTTTTCTTGACCGACTTCACATTTCCATTCGCTGTTTCCGTCTCAAATCTCACCTTAGCAGCCGACTCATTCTCCAATATTTCAGCGATGCTCTTCTGCTTCCTTCTATGATGCAGCCTATGATCAGGAAACCCAGAACATTTCTCTAACGATCTCTGAACAGACTCTTCGGGATCCAAAGCTACTTCTTCTTCTACGCTAGAACGTTTAGCACGCCACTTAAACCCATTATCAACATCCTCGTCTTCATCATCACTGTTGTTCTTATCTTCGAGTCCTGGCACTGATTGAGGCTCATGATACTCAGTCAAACCATATCCTCTTTTACACCGATAAAACGCAGATACCTTCCTTTTCAATACCTCCAGTTCAAGCAAACCATTAAAACTAACTGTCTCTGCAAAACCTTTAACATCTTTAAGAATCTCTCCATGTTTCCCACTCAGCAAAGCCGAAATCATTTCTCGTCTCACATGGCGAACTACAACTCCTTCCTTAATCCCAGCATTGTTAACTTCTCTAGTCTGAAACTTATGCTTCTCCTCAGCACAATCACATACCAATACACGCTCAATGTGTCTACCAATTTCTTCAACAGCCTCTTCCACCCCGACGAGAAAGCTCCTCGAATTGCTCATTTTCGAACACTCTTTGAAACTCTCCGCAAATGGTTTCAACTGCGACGCACCGCACCAAGCAAATGTACCATCTCCGAAATACGCCACAAGTAATTTCCCTTTCTGCTTAATCTTTAATGCTAAATCTGAAGCATCTGATGGATCATAAATCTGACCTGGCCACCATGGATGATTCTTGATTTTGCCCCATACAAAATCTCCAACACAGTATCCATGCTTTTCTTCATCATCATCGTCTTCTTCAGCTTCAACAATCTCCTTATCTTGCTTCAATTTCAGTAAAGACGAAACTCCATTCATCACACAATCTTCAATAACTCCAGATTCGTTTAAATTCTCCGTCTCAACCTTCGCTTTCTCATCTTCATTTGAATCTCCGTTTTCAGAAACCCTACCACCGTTCTCTTGACCATTATTATCATCGTTTAGGGTTTTCTCAGCTGTATCAATTTCTGAAGAACAAGGTTTAGGTCTTGCCTCTTCTCCGCTTCCCAAAACAACTTCCATTTCCATCTTTTCCCGAGAAAATCTGAGAAAAACTTTCTCGCCGACTGTAGAAAATTAAACAAAAAAATTCAGAAAACGACAAAATAATTAGAAAAATCAACCGAACACACACAAAAAATTAAAACCCTTCACTTCGAACAATATCCCCCGAAAAGAAAACAAATTAGGGTTAAATCTTATGAAAAAGAATCAACAACAAACAAAAATATCTCCAGAAGAAGAACAAAAAAATAAAAAAAATAACCTAATTTGAGCTCGAGAGAACGGAAACAACAAGTTTCGAGCAGAGAACGAATCCTCAAAATTTTCTTGTAAGAACAAAAGATGGATTCTCAGAATCTTATGAGAAAATTCATTTTTTTTTCTCTTTGAAGAGGAAATGAAAGAGTTGAAACGCGGCGCAAAAAAATTTTCCCTTTTGGAAAATTAAGGGTAATTTAGTAATTTACTTTTCTCGCTCTCACGTCACACAGAGAGACTACGAACAGTGTAAACAGCTTCGCCAGTATAAAACTTAACATTACTCGCTTGCTACATGATACATCGGTATTCAGATTCTTACTTGGCGGATATGTAATGGAGATATGAGAACACGCGCTTTTGTACGCGAGTGAGATGAGAGATGGGAGACGCGTCACATGCTTCAGATGTCGACAGCTGTAATTTTCTTCGACGGCTTATAATTTGCAGTGGTAAAAGCAGAGAGATTCTGTTGTGGTACTTAAAACGACACAAATAATTTGCCGTTTCAAGTCGTTTAATTATGATGATGGTTACGCTTGGCCCAAGCTTAGTACACTGGGCCGTTTCAAGTCTAATGTTTAGTTTTATTTTGTAAATGGACTGTATCTAAAAGTACTAGTTGATTAGTCTTTTCTAATCATGATCCTATGGGAATTTTAACATAATAGGAGTTAGGCATGGCCCACTTAACCATCGTCTAACATAAAGCCCAATGAGCTTGAATTTTACTTCTATATGCCAATCAATTTTAAAAACAAGAAGAAAAATGGGTTGTGTTGTTTCTAAGCCCAAGGTCCAAGGCTAAATCGTCATTACAATGTCAAGAAAAACAAAAGTATATAGTGTAAAAATAAAAGTCAAATTCATCCACGTTTTCAATAATACCGAATTGTATGTTGCGAGTCTTGTGACCGACCCGACATGTGCTTTTCATTTATAATTCACATGGAAAGTTCATAATCTTTCACACGAAAAACATGTGGGAAAATAAATAAAAAACATGCGACCTAATTCATTATATTAAATGTTTTATATTGTGTCCTTGCTTACAATGCATATATATTACGATTGAGGATGGGTCAAAAACGATATCATTTGAGCAAATGTTCAAGATTCAGTAAGAATATGATTGCTATACACAATCTAAACACTATAAGCAACTTGGTCATGTGGTGAGCTATTCTCTTTGGGCGAGAAATCTTATATCAACGGTTTGTCTTTTTATTTGTCAATATGGAAATATTGATTGAGATTTGAGTCTCTTGGCGTGATGACAACATATTATGATCAATAAACCAATGCCTCTACTCTTTCTACTCATCCAAATATGTATTGTGCAACTTAAATCATACATATATTTTCTAAAATATGTATGCCCACATTATAAATATATGATTTTAATCTACATGAAAAAGAAAGAGCGTAACTATATCAATTTTTTCTTTTGGGTTTTAAAGGATATCAAATTATTACTAAGGAATGTCATGAGTAAACTTTATTTTTACTCGTATTAATTATGTCTCTCAATTAAGATGGTGATGATGATCACCATCATTACATTTGTGAAATCATTTGTGTATATATGCAAGGATAGCATTTGATATCTATTGATGTAAGTCTTGTTCGTTTAACAGTTTTAGGTTCCTACAGTTGCGGCATATAGCCAAACGATATTCGTTTGCTAGCCGCAATCTCTTGCGGTTAAACGATGTTCGTTTACCAGTTGCAGCCTCCTGCGGCCAAACGCTGCGGCAGACGCAAATTGTTGCGTCAAAAATTTTCAACCGCTGAAAAAATCTGGTGGTGCGTACTACTGTGGCTAATTTCTGTTTGTTTAGCTGATGTAGGAGCTTGTGGCTGCCGCTGCGGTCAGACGCACGGCTGTTAAACTAACAAAAATCGTAACGTCTGACCGTAGGTCGCAAACTGCAGGCGCAACCGCTTGCAACCGTCAAACGAACATATCCGTAGTCTGATATACACATATATTTGTTTGTTTCTTTTACAAGTGTGCCTAAAGCAAAAAGTTTGGTAAACCTTAAATACATATGCCGTCTTCCTATAGTGAACTCACTTCGTACCTAACCTCTTGTCGTCCACGAATAATATTCTTGTCGGTCTAACTATTCTTTTTTTTTTAATCATTAGATAATCTTGGATCAAAGTATAAATTAGTAATCATATTTGGTTTCTTCATGCTAAAACACAAATTAATTTAGACGCAGGACCGCCCTGAGGTCAAGCGACTTGCGGCCCTAAATAAAGTTAAATATTTTAGCGGCCATTAAATTTATAAAGGATTTTGTTAATTTGATAGTAGAAAGCATATATATTATTATAAAGGAGATAAAGTTCGAGCCTTAGTAGTGACACAAAAATTTTCCTTAGAAATTTTTCCTTAGCGCCGGCCTTGTCTAGACGTTAGACTAATAGAAATCTGATCTACTAATCAATATTTTAACCGCTTTGTTTATTCCGCATCAACAGTGTTAAACACATTATCTACACTTGCTCCACACCAATGACACTGTTTTACCTCTACTATTTTCTTTGGATAGATCATCGAATGAATTTAAATTTATCGACTCTTTCCTTTCTTTTAAATTTTTGAATTTTTGAATGTTTTGTTATAAATATTTATGAAATTAAAGGTTGAAAGAATTAGGCTAACGTTAGGTTCTACATGTTGCATTGTCATGCACAAAATTGGATACGATGGTTGAATAAGATTAATAAGAAGTAGGGGAATTGTATAGTCCTATATGACACATGGTCTATGGCTATAGGCTGGATCAGGTTAAGCATGTTCATAAGTGACATACATCATGTGCCATGTGCTTTCATTCATCCACATGTACATGTAATTTTACCCAAAACAACTTTATCGAGTCGTGCGTAAACACTAAACCATAAACATATTGAACCAAAACACTCCCACGACCAATCCTAAAGAACTTATAGACGCTGGAGATGAGGCAAAGGGAAGAGAGCTCGAAAGAACCAAACTATTAGACTGCCTCCAAAAGACCTGAAAACCCCAAGAAAATGCTAAACCGAACACAACCAACAACAACACCGGTAGAACCAACCGCATGAATTAAATAACAGATCACGACGCATTTAAGTTAATGTACTCAAATTAATCATGTAAGAATAATATAATTTCATTTTAACAAAAAAAAAGAATAATGTAATTTCTAAAATACTTGTGTCTTTAGTTCCCTCGTTATTAATTTGGAAGCTCTAAGAAAGATAGAGGACTGCATGCTGTTTTTAAGCTAAAGATGAAAACAACATGTCGTTTTTAGGTCACTTTTAAGTTGTGATTTGTGAACAAAACCTTGTTTCTTTTTAGTTTTTTCAAAACCTTGTTTCAAAAATGCTAAAAAATAAAGTGCGTTAGAAATAATCGATGCCAACGTACAAAATGTGGCTTTAGGCCAAATTAACTGGTTTTTTTTGTCTCCGCAAGATTCTCATGTAAATGCAAACGCAACACACGAAATTTGTGTATGAATCAATCGAGTTTAGTCGGACTCCGTTTATTTCCTTCCCTAATCTCATTTCATGATCCTCAAAACGTCCCAAAACACGATATTAGCAATATTCAATCTTCTTAAATACGACCTCATTGTATTCTTCAATTGCTTTTACCAGAGAGCCCGGAGACTCGAGTTTCTATTTACCCCCATAATGTTACCAAACCAATGACGAAAAGATGATAACATAATGTATCAGAAGTTCAAAATTGACTTCAACATAGCCACAATCTTAAAACATTTAAATGACTATCTTTTAACGACAATACAAGTTCTTATTACAGACTCAAACCCTTTTATTCTTCATAGAAGCAATCACAAATGGATGGTGCTCTTAAGCAGAAGTCGCCCCAATCTTTGCAGCGATAGCTCCAGCTTCAGTTAACAGCGGAACCAACTTCCCGTCTCTGTGCAAGTTTGTTGTTGCTACAAAACGATGAAAATCACAAATTTTGGTTTAGACTGACAAAATTAGAGGTCTGCCAAAGAAAATTGAAGGGAATTGCTCTAAATTTGTTACCATCGCAGCCACCAATGTGATTTCCTCCTATAAACACATTAGGCACAGTGCGTTGTCCTGTCCATTCTGCAAGAGCTGATTGAATTTTGCTACCATCACCTGTTTTACATAACAGCAATGAATTATTCAGAAATAGCAAAACAATGCTTGATTGATTCAACTATTCTCTGGTGAGAATATACAAATCTAAATAAATTTAATACACATAGTTCATTTCTTGTAAGATTGCTTAGGGTGAATGATCATGCTTGCTGAAACTTCGTTGACTCGTGGAAGATAGAACCACATGATCATAAGGTCCCAGAGAAAACAAAGATATTTTGAACAATGGGTTTATGAACCAAAACCTATACTTGGATCGAAAGCCTAAACTTGAATCTCCATAAGAAAAAGAGATATTTTCCCTATGAACAAAATCTATACTTGGATCAATGTAATACACATAGTTAATTTGCTTGTATAAGTGCTCAGCTTAATGATCATATGCTTTCTGAAACTTTTTTGACTCATGGAAAGAAAAACCACATCATCATGAGATCCCAGAGAAAAAAGAGAAATTTTCGAAGTTCGGTTCATAGACAAAACCTAAACTTGGATCAAAACCATAAACATGAATCTCCAAAGAAAGCACAAAATTTTACAACGGTGGGTTCATGAACAAAATATATACTCTGATCAGTAACCTAAACTCAAATCTCAGAGCACAAGCAAGAGAACTTTATAAAAACTGAGAAATTTTCAATAGAGGTGTCAAAATGGGTGAACAGTCGATGCTCTGCCCAACTCCAATACATAATGGGCGGTCTATGGATAAGTTCATTTACAGAACGGATTAAGATGGTTTATGCACAATTTCGTCCATGGACAAAACGGGTCGGACAATGGACGGTCCATTGTCCCTAAAAATCTAAGTCAAAATCAAATTTTTCCAAATTGAAAATCATGATTTCCGCCAACATCTAGCGATTTTGTCAATTCCCGGCGATTCTCTACGATTTCTGGTGATTTCCAATGATTTTCGACGATTTCCGACGGTTTAATCTTAGGAAAAAATCAAAACATAACGGAGACCCATGGTCAGATCCATGGACAGCTCATTTGGAGCAGATGTTAATGGGTTTGATCGTTAATAGATACAAAATGAACTTGGACAAACCATTTTGACACATCTATTTTCAATGATGGGCTCATGAACAAAAAACTAAACTTGGAATAAACAAAATCATAAACTCGAATCTCGATAACCAAAGAAGAGAACAACTAGAACTTTCCGAAAACATTAAAAACACAGTAATCAAATAGAAATTATGATAAAAATTAGTGAAATTACTTTCAGTGTCAAGCTCGATGGCTTTGAATTTAGCTCCCAATTGCTGCAAAAGCTCCTTCACTCTCACACAGTACGGACAAAAAGTCTTGCTGCAATTTCATATACACCACAGCCACATAATTACCGATCAGCTTACTCACTTGGTTCACAAAAGTATCTAGATACATCAATCGATGCTTAATCGTATATATTTCAATATAGCTCACTTTAAACACACAATCAAAACCATATTAAGAGGCATAGACACAGATTCGAAGATTCACAAACATACATAAATCGAGAGAATAGCGAAAAATTTTGAGAATAGAGAAGAGATGAACCTGAAAACAACGACTGGATTGTTGTTCACGAGCTCCTGTGCCTTTTGCATCGCCATCTTCGTTGAGATTAGAAACCTTAATTTCTCTTGTTGATATCGATCTGATCTTTTAGGAGAGAATGAAATGAATTTGGAGAAATTAGTATGCTTTATTTATTCGATATTGGTCGTCGATTTTGAAATGGAAATTATTATTTGTTTATTTGTTTATTTGTTCGATCTTATTTATTTATTGGGCTTTTTTGTATTTATTGGGCCTTCGTACTGTTTTTCCTCATCGTCAGGTTGGTAAAAAGTCTGGCAACGTGTAAAATGAATCTCTTCTTCGCTAGCAAATGAAGAACAATTGAATTATTTTTATTGTAATAATCTTTTTTCATAAGGAAAAATAATGGTTTTTTAAAAGTTATCAAATCATTTCTGTTTTTATTTTAACTCGTTTTATTTTCAGATTGTTTGGTTTGAACTTCAGGTTCTCCGTATCTTCTTGTTCTTTTTTGAGTTGGTCTAGAAAATGTTTAGAAACTCCTGTTTTTTTTAGCAACCACAGGTTGCTAAATTATTTAGAAATTCTTTAAACTATCATTTTTTAAATGTATATTTATTAAAGTAGCCTTTTTTTGTGGACCTAAGGAACCAGAATTCTTTTAATAAGTGTATATATAAGTGGTACCATATAAAGCAAAATTTGTAGACTTTTCTCTGACTATTATTGATAATCTCTGATTCGGATTTTGTCTTGCCGTGGTTCTATATCTCTACCCGTGTTGTTCGAGGACAACATTGGTTGCTCCAAAGACTTCGTGGGTCTCACGTTTAGCTTGGGTTGTTCGATTCCGGCGATGGGGCTTCACCAATTGGTGTAGCCTTGTTGATAAAGGTTTTGGTGGTAAGGATTCCTTTTTCACTCCGGCGGTGGTGGTGGTATCTCTGGTGTGCTGGTTCGTTTGTGCGGTTGATGGGAGTGACCAGGCCTCTTAGATGTTGCTTTGCCTTGGTTTTGTTGTGTTCTAATGTTTGTTGCATCTACGTGGAATTGTGTTAGTGTTGGCTTGTGCTTTGGTTTGTGGTTTAGCTAACTTAGGTGTTTGGAGGAGCTAGTAAGACCATGAGGATGTTAAGCGTTGTTTTGCTTTGGTGGTTTTTGCTCTGTGCTACCCGACCTCGGGGAAAAAGGTTGGTAGAGTGAACTTGCGTTTTTTATTGTCTTTGGTTCGTGTGGTTTCGTTATGAGAGAGCTCATGATTAGTTCAAAAAGCCATTCTCACGTGGCACGGGTGGAGCCAGTGATTATTTGCCCTTTGTTCTACGTTGTTGACGGCTCAGTGTTCTGGAGCTATCAGTGAAAGGCTTCCATTTGGTTTAGTTTAACGATGAAACGATCATCGACGTTTGAGAACATGAAACTTCCCTCTAAAGGTGTCATCTAAAAAAACTTCATAATCGATTATCACTTCATCGATTAAGAAAGCGTCATTGGTTTTGTTGATGTCAATGGACTGATTGTTATTTGTTTCCATATTTTTTTTATCGTTTTTTTGGCATGTGACCAGTCTGTAGGATCTATTTCTTGTAACTCCTAAAACTTTTCATTTTTAATGAAATATTTACACTCTATCGGGAAAAAAAAACAAGAAAATTCTTATCCCACATTTACCACAACACAAAAAATTATTGTTGCATGATTACAATTTAGTTACCAATTAAATTTAGTATGTTTTTGGTTGTTAAAGGGTTTATCAGAGTTATATGTTTGCATATAACTCTCTACAATGATATATATAATTCTCTAATTGTCTTTTTGTTTAGAGTTTGGATGATTGTGATTTGGTATCTCTGTTACGATGTTTTGAACAAGTCATAAGAATGTTGTAACTAAGTCGTAGATAGTGGTAGATCTTCCTAGATGTATGTACGCTTCATCTCCATGCATACATGTGAGCAAAACTAATTGCTAATTGATTACTTGCAGGGATTTGATCCCGAGGATATCATAGCACCACAAGGGACCACTGGACTGATGCCCTTCAACTGTGAATATAAGTTTGGGTTTGGTTATCCTCACATAGTCGACCTTTATGCTAAGGTTGGACTATATCGTTACAATATGTTGGAGGTAAAAACTACTTAATATAGTCTCCTCCATAGCTTTTGTTGCTTTATTTACATGTTGTATGTATCTACTATACAACTTTCAATCTTTCTTGATATGTTAGGGCAGTGCCGAAGGAAAAATCAACTAATAATGTTAAAGGGAATCGAACCTAACACTTCTGATCTTAATGACACAATTATTAATCACTGTAGTACCAAAATATTTTACAAAATTGATGCCCATAAAATTCTATTATAATTTTGGCGTTTAAAACTCTTGTTTGTTAGGTTTTACCTCAGTGTCGGGCATGTATGAGGATATAAACTTACAGCTCGCTCGCATAATCAAATTCAACAAGCTAATGAATTGTTTGGCTTGTTACTACATCACGTTGGTTGCTTCCGATCCAGTTAGCGGTTCCCAGCTACCCTTTCAGGTTCGGGTAGATCAAGATAGGCCTAACCGTTTGGGTTTGACAGTCTCTGTTGCTTGACCCAAAGGTTGCTTCCACCTCCACCAGGGGAGCCCTTCTCCCCCATGGAGCTGCCCTTTCTCCACCATGGAGCCGCCCTTCACGCTTCCTGAAGACGAATTGCCTGAGTAGCCATCAGGGGATGCTTTCACTGATAGCAAACGGTTTTACTTGGTAAGATTAAGATACAACACCATATTATTGTTTTGTTTTTTTTATTAATTTTCCTCATGATCAATTATTTAGTGACACTGATTGGATTGGTCTATATTGCTTTTGTTGGTGGAGGAATCAGAGTTGCGAGACACTGATTGGATTGGTCTATATTTGCAACTTCAAGTTTGTTTATGTGATCGTGTAGACAAAGCCGTAAGTTTTCTTTCCTTTTTTCCTATAAATGATATGCACATGATTAATATTAATAATCAACACGGTTTTGTTTCAATATTGTTTTGAAAGTGGCAATTGAAGATGTGGAGCCGTCCAATGAGAGACTCAATGCCAAATGTGCAATTGTGTACATGACTTTTAATGGTTTGGCCATTCGCAGGATGAGTGCGGATTTTGAACGCAAAGCCATAATCAGAAGAGTCATCGATGAGCGTGGATGCTTGAGCCTCCTTGGTGGGTTTTCAGGTGAAGATACGAACTTTAGCACTATGACTAATCTCGAAAGCTTTGAATTTGTTCAAAGATTTTTATGTGCACCAAATCCATTTGAAAATGTAGATCAGATAATAAATTATTAATCGTCTACAAAGTTGTTTCAAAATTATTAATATAAACGTTGCCGACCTGAAACGTGTTGATTATCTGTTTACTTTTGGCAAGTTTATCAAAATATAGTTAAGATCTCTAATGTATTGACATGTGTCAAACGCTTTTAACTTGGTCAACTGACGTTTCTAAATTAGATGAAGACACGCATTTATTTTCGTTGGGTTTTGGCATACAAGTACTTGTGTAATTCACATGGTTGTCTCTTGTTTGGACTTTTCGAAGAGACCATGTCACTATACTGTAAATTATTTCAAACAAATTATGAAATGATATTTTCTAGGAAATATTATCACGTTGCTATCAAACACGTATTTTTTGTATGTTTTTTGTGTTTCTGTTTTCTGTTTTATGTTGCTGTTTTACTTTTCAATCTGGATTGGAATTACAAGAATTTGAACTTTTGATTTAGTGGCAAGACAAAATAATGGCAAAGGAAAAGATGCAGTAACGCGTTAGATGCGATCGTAAAAATAATAGTAGTAATAGAGAGATACCGGTTTTAAAAAATTACAGTTTGTAATTGAAAAATATATAACTAGCAATGTTAACGAAAAATATATATAAATAGATGACCGTTGGATTTCTTTCGTCATACACTTTAACTAAGTGTTGGCTTAATTTTAAGAACTCCACGTGCAATTCTCTTATTAACAAAACGGAACCCATATGACCAAATATTTTTGGTCGGTTTGTTTATTACAGAAAGGAGACCAGATAAGTAGATAATACGTGGCATATTATAAGCCCCATTGGGACAAGGACTTTGAAATTTGAATGCTCTTACTTAGCTCACGAGTTAGAAATCAAATCTTTTTACCAATCATCTGATCAACCTCTTTGTCACATATGTCACTGAGTCATTCCAACAAAATTCTTACATTCCCACCTAAAATTTATTTACAAATTAAGGTATTTTGATCAATTTCTTTTTAGATGTCAATGTTTTTAGAATGCATATGTCAGGGGTGTTCATTCGATTACGGACTATTTGAGTGGTAAGAAGAAGATAGCTTTGGATTAACTTCATTAAGTTGTGCTTGCACAATATGATGATGATAAGAAGAAGAGGGCTTTGGACTAATTTCATAAAAATAAAAATAAAACTTTTTGGATAGTTATCTGTAGAAGATTTATTTTTAGAGAGAGTACATACACAAAGAAGAAAATGATTAAGAACAAAAAAATTTCACGAAACATAATCAACAAATTCCCTAATCGTATAAGAGCATCTCTAATGTATTACTCTATTTTTTTATTCTAAAACGGAGTTAGATTTTTCTCCAATGTATTACTTCATTTTCAATTCCAAAAATGAATATTCTAGAAATATTTTAATTCTAATTTATTACTAATTTCTATTTATACCTTTTATTTATAAATTCTACAAATTTCTCTCACTTATTTTATTTTCTTGCAAAACTTCTATAGTTTTGATAATATTTAGATAAACAAACATACTCTAGATTACATGTGTGATGAATATTCCTTAACAGTTTAATCAACAGTTAAGAACAGATTTGTAATAATCATTTAAAAAGTTTGTTACATTTAGTGGCGTATGTTACAGCCTTTAATTATCATTTATTTAAGGTTCTATACAAGTTGTAACAGATTTGTGTGATCAAAAATTTAAATGGTTTAAATGATATTTTACAAAAAATCTCTATTATTTAATTATGAATTCAAAAAACTAAAACTTAAAGGACTATTTTATAAATAAAAAAATTCAACACCATAATAGAGTGAAAAATAAAATTATTTAAAAAAATGGAGTAATGCATAGGATTAATCTATTTTGGAGTGAAAATAGAATGGGATTGGAAAATTTTTACTGTGTTTAGAGTATAAAATGGAGTACGATTAGAGATGGTCTAAATAAAGCCGTATAGTACCAAATTTCCAATTTATTCCAAACCCATTTGGTTCAATTTTCAGTCAATCAACTAATGCCTATAAGCGTTTCAAAATATTAATCTCTAAATATTTAGACAATAAAGTTATCGGTTCTGAAAATATTATGGACACTAGTTTTGGTAGTGTCACATCTTTTCCATAATTTCCATATCGAAATTAAATTGAATGAAACAAGTTGAGTGAATATTTTAAAATTAAAAGTTGAATTATCCTATTGTCATCTGTCCACCCATGAAAATTACAGGTTGTCGGCAGCCCAAAATATATATTTTATTTCCATCATCTTGGAGATCTGACCAATAAAGTTCTATGTTCATCATCACAGTCGGCAGCGGAATTAAAGGCACAATTATGACGCAGTATATAAAAATTTTAAATCGTCTAAAAGCTATGCGACGAGAACCATCTATTAATATTTTAATTCTCTTCGTATTAACTACCAACGACCAAATCTAAAGGTAGCAAATCAAATCCGCACATACAAATTCCGAAAGAAACAAAACAATCAAAATATTTAAAAGAAAATAATACGATTCACTTTCTAATAAAAAAAAGAAAGAACAAAGTTCACTTTCTATTATCTAACACATTCCTTACATGTTCACATATAAATACTGATAAATCCGTAAGTATAGACATTTCCAATCTTTCGTTCAATCCCACAATCTCATAAAATTATCAACATTTGTAAAGTTTTCAAGATTCATAACCTCTATAAATTACTTTCTACATCCTTAACCTAATCCATTCCTAACCTAAAAACCTATTCAATCTTTGTCCAAAACCTTAAGTCTACATCGGAAAAATGGCTATACCGAGTTCGACCAAAGCCGATACCGGTGTCAACGGCGTTGACTTTACCGGAAAGCCTCTTTTCCAGTTAGAGGATTCCAATCTCTTAGCCAATGGTCACGTCCTCTTAAGCGATGTTCCATGTAACGTCACTCTCACATCTTCACCTTACTTAACCGACAAAGACGGCGAACCAATGGACGTCTCCGCCGGTTCATTCGTTGGGTTTAACCTCGACGGAGAGCCCAAAAGCCGTCACGTAGCATCCATCGGAAAACTTAAGAATATTCGTTTCATGAGCATATTCCGTTTCAAGGTTTGGTGGACCACTCATTGGGTCGGGTCAAACGGACGTGATATCGAAAACGAGACGCAAATAATCATTCTTGATAAATCCGGGTCGGGTCGTCCTTATGTTCTCTTATTACCTCTTATAGAAGGCTCCTTTCGTTCATCATTCCAACCTGGAGAAGACGATGACGTGGCGGTCTGTGTGGAATCCGGGTCAACCCAAGTAACCGGGTCGGAGTTTCGTCAAATTGTGTATCTTTATGCCGGAGATGACCCGTTTAAGCTCGTGAAAGACGCGATGAAAGTGATTAGGGTTCATTTGAATACCTTTAAGCTTATGGAAGAGAAGTCTCCGCCGGGGATCGTCGATAAATTCGGGTGGTGCACTTGGGACGCTTTTTACTTAACTGTGAATCCTGACGGCGTTCATAAAGGTGTTAAGTGTCTCGTCGACGGTGGTTGTCCGCCGGGATTGGTTCTAATCGACGACGGTTGGCAATCGATTGGACATGATTCCGATGATATTGATGTGGAAGGGATGAATTGTACCGTCGCCGGCGAGCAAATGCCTTGCAGGTTGGTTTATTCCGGTTTACTCTTCAATTATTTCGATTGTTGTTGTAAGTTTTAGTTATTTTGACTTTTTAACGCTTTAAGTTTGGTTTCATCATTTTCATGTTAATCCAATCTAATTTCATCATCGTTATGATTTTGGTTTTCAAATCCATTAACCGGTTTAATCTGGTATAAATTGTTCATTTTAAACGGATTGGTTTGATTTTTAAGCATAGTTCGTTCTAATCACCACAAAACCTCAACCTTTTTTTTGTTGGTTTAATCTAAACCAGATTCTAAATAGTTACTTTAAATTGTTTGAACTGTTTATTTTGTTTTAATCATTTAGTTGGCGCTTAGATTCGTTTAATCTAATTTGATTATAATCTCTTTTTGAATTTTTGTTTTAACGTGGTATATTTTAATCGATTAGTTAATTATCCTTATTTACTTGTTGCGGCCTTTCAATAAACCAGATTAGCTTGATTCTATAACCGGAATTTTGGTTTTGTTGTTGAAATCCTCACACCGTTTTGATCTGGTTTTACAGGCTTCTGAAATTTCAAGAGAACTACAAATTCAAAGACTACGTCTCTCCGAAAGACCCAAACGACATCGGAATGAAAGCTTTCGTCAAAGATCTGAAAGATGAATTCTCCACCGTCGATTACATCTACGTGTGGCACGCACTTTGCGGTTACTGGGGAGGTCTTCGTCCTGGTGCTCCAACTCTGCCGCCGTCAACTATTATCCGGCCAGAGCTCTCACCGGGACTTAAACTTACGATGCAAGATCTTGCCGTCGATAAGATCATTGAGACCGGAATCGGACTCGTCTCGCCGGATATGGCGAATGAGTTCTATGAAGGTCTGCATTCTCATCTTCAAAACGTCGGTATTGACGGTGTTAAAGTTGATGTTATCCACGTAAGTGCCCGTCCTAGTTAACGGATTATTTTGTGTGTTTTCCGCTTATCCATTTAACTTAATAGACGTGGCTTATTTTAATTACAGATTTTGGAGATGTTGTGCGAAAAATATGGCGGGAGAGTTGACTTGGCCAAACCTTACTTCAAGGCGTTGACGTCGTCAGTTACTAAGCATTTTAACGGTAACGGCGTTATCGCCAGCATGGAGCATTGTAATGACTTCATGTTCCTTGGAACAGAAGCCATCTCTCTTGGTCGTGTTGGTAAGTCTTCTAAAGTATGCGATGGAAAAAAATGTTTTAATAATCTAAGAAAAAAATCGCAGGCTACATTTTTTAATATTAAGAAAACTAAGATCTTTATTTCTTGTTAGGGTTAGATATTTAGATTATAGGGATTAGTGTTTATGATTTATTGTTTATTTTAAGGCTTATGATTTAGGCTTTGGTGTTTAGAATTTATGGTTAGATTTTGGATCATTTGTTAATTTTCTAGACTATCTTCCTTACCATGCTGTAATACTTTGACTATTTTCATCATTTTCTAGTATTATAAATTAAATGAATTAATTGGATTTAATATTGGAATTAGGTGATGACTTTTGGTGCACGGATCCATCGGGCGATCCCAACGGTTCGTTTTGGCTACAAGGATGCCACATGGTCCATTGTGCGTACAACAGCCTCTGGATGGGAAATTTTATTCAGCCTGATTGGGACATGTTTCAGTCTACACATCCTTGTGCCGAGTTCCATGCTGCTTCTCGTGCCATTTCAGGTGGGCCTATTTATGTCAGTGATTGTGTGGGCCAGCACGATTTCGATCTCCTGAAACGCCTCGTTTTACCCGATGGTTCGATTTTAAGGTGTGAGTACTATGCTCTCCCAACTCTTGACCGTCTCTTCGAAGACCCTCTTCATGATGGCAAAACTATGCTCAAGATTTGGAACTTGAACAAGGTAATAATGTTTTCTTGTCATGAACTCTTAATCTGAAATGTATATAATTTGGTTTCGGAAGACTATTATATTAGGGTGAATCTGAAAATTGAATGGGCTTTTGGGTCTAATTTTAGCTATGTAAGACCTGTTATTGGGCCTAATATGTTGTTAAATAGCCTGATTTGGGTTAAACAAGAGGAGTCCACTATAAAACTTAAGATATGAGAGGCTAGAGTCATATGGATCTAATTTGGGTCAATTTTGAAAATTTAATGGTGCTTTTGAGTCCATCAGATTTGACTCGTTTCTTGGTTCACAAGGGTCTCTTTTTTCATTTACAATAGTTTCTTGACCTGTTTTTTTCTCTTCCAACAGTACACTGGAGTTATTGGTGCATTCAACTGTCAAGGAGGAGGATGGTGCAGAGAAACAAGACGCAACCAATGTTTCTCTCAATACGTTAACACGCTAACCGCCACTACAAGACCTAAAGACGTTGAATGGAACAGTGGAAACAGTCCAATCTCCACTGAAAACGTTGAAGAGTTTGCTTTGTTCTTGTGTCAATCCAAGAAGCTTGTGTTGTCTGGACCAAACGATGATCTGGAGCTCACTTTAGAGCCTTTCAAGTTTGAGCTGATCACTGTTTCTCCTGTTGTGACCATTGAGGGTAATGCAGTCAGGTTTGCTCCGATTGGATTGGTTAACATGCTAAACACAAGTGGTGCGATTCGATCTTTGGTGTACCATGATGAATCTGTTGAGATTGGAGTTCGTGGTGTTGGAGAGTTTAGGGTTTATGCATCGAAGAAACCTGTGAGCTGCAAAATTGATGGTGAAGTTGTTGAGTTTGGTTATGAAGATTCAATGGCGATGGTACAAGTGCCTTGGTTTGGTCCAGAGGGTTTGTCTTCTATTGAGTATTTGTTTTAAAGTAATTGTTTCTTTTTCATTCTAAACTCCGCATCGTTCGTTGAGTTTACAAAAGAACTCCGTGCCATTTTTTCATATGGTTTCTGAGAGTGAATAACTATTTTACCCATTAGGGTAAAAGTTATTTTGGCTTGAGTGCTGATTTTTGTTTGTTTGTTTCAATGGTAGACTTTTTATTGCCATTATTATTCTGATATTTATTTATGAAAGACAATATTTTATTTTTCTTTCACTTCATTTTAAATGTCACATAATTTTATTTTTGGTCGGTTTCTATCCTGTTTGGTTGGGAATATGAATCCTAAATTAATCATAAATCTTTTTATTTATGCTTCTAAAAGGATTAAGAGAAAATATTTCGACAAAGTGTGTATTTTATTCATTTCAGTTTATTTACTTTTTTAGTTCTAAAAAATACAGTTATATCAAATTATTATTATTTCCTCAAGAATTTACGGATTGATTTAAGACATTCCAAATTAAGTTACATACAATTTATGATGCAATTAAGCAGAGGCCCAGTACAAACAATCTTAAATTTAAAAAATGGTCCAAATAGAGAAAGAAAAAGCTCAAAACAAATTGGGTTAGATCCACCCGAAGGTAGGTGGAGAGCCATAACCGGATGTGTTCAGAAGACCCGATGGTCAATCCCGTTTCTGTCAGAGTAGATGCCAACCATCTCTCCTTAATTTCTACTTCAAAAAATCAAACCCAATAACCGATGTGGGACAAATAAACAAAACTCGCATTTTCTTATTTCTTCTTCTTCTGGAAACTCTGCATCCGTCTCTCGTTCTGGCTCTCTCTATGAAGCTCGTTTCAAAGTATCGATTTTTCTCTTCTTCTTCTTCGTTAATTCCTCTATGTAATAATACACCTAAACCCATCTTCAATCCTCTTTACAATTTACTTCCCCAAACTCAAAACCCTAATCAAATCGTAGATATCATCTGTTCAACTCTCAACCAGCGTGATCATCCCATCTTACTACCTAACCTTCGTGACGAGGTGAAATCGTTAATTCCTCATTTGGGCTACCGTGAAATATCTAGGGTTTTGCTTAGGTTTCAATCAGATGCTTCTCGAGCTCTTGCCTTCTTCACCTGGGTTAAATCCGATTTAGGGAAGAGACCAAATGTTAGTAACTACTGTTTGTTGCTTCACATTCTTGCTTGGTCAAAGAAGTTTCCTTTAGCTATGCAATGTCTCTGTGAATTGATTGAATTGACATCTAAGAAAGAAGAGGGAAAAGAAGAAGATGTGTTTAGTGTTTTGGTTTCTGCTACTGATGAATGCAATTGGGATCCTGTTGTTTTCGATTTGGTTGTCAAGGGTTATCTGAAATTAGGTTTGGTAGAAGATGGGTTTAGGGTTTTTAGAAAGGTGATTGATTCGGGTTTTCGTGTTAATGTTGTTACTTGTAATCATCTCTTGAATGGGTTGATGAAATTGGATTTCATGGAGAGTTGTTGGCAAGTGTATAATGTGATGTGTAGAGTTGGAATCCATCCGAATACACATACGTTCAACATTCTTACTAATGTTTTCTGCAAAGATTCGAACTTTCGTGAAGTTGATGACTTTTTGGAGAAGATGGAAGAAGAAGGTTTTGAGCCTGATTTGGTTACGTATAATACGTTAGTTAGTAGTTATTGTAGAAGAGGAAGGTTGAAAGAAGCGTTTTATCTGTACAAGATTATGTATCGGCGTCGTGTTGTGCCTGATTTAGTTACTTATACATCGCTTATCAAAGGTCTTTGTATAGACGGGAGAGTTAGAGAAGCTCATCAGACGTTTCATAGGATGATAGATAGAGGAATTAAGCCTGATTGTATTTCGTACAATACCCTTATCTATGCTTATTGCAAAGAAGGAATGATGCAACAATCGAAGAAGCTGTTACATGAAATGCTCGGGAATAACGTTGTTCCTGATAAGTTTACATGTAAGATTATAGTAGAAGGATTTGTGAGAGAAGGGCGGTTACTTGCTGCTGTTAATTTTTATGTTGAGCTTACAAGGTTAAAGGTTACTATCCCATTTGAAGTTTGCGAGTTTTTGATAGAAAGTTTATGCCGTGAAGGTAAACCATTTGCAGCGAAGCATCTGTTAGAAAGAATCATCGAAGAGGAAGGTCACAAGGCTAAACCAGAGACTTACAATAACTTAATTGAGTCTTTATCCCGTTGTGATGCTATTGAAGATGCATTGCTTCTAAAAGGCAAAGTCAAAAACCAGAATCGAGTTCTTGATGTCAAGACATACCGAGCTCTTATTGGCTGCTTGTCTAGGATTGGTAAGAACCGTGAAGCCGAGTCTTTGATGATGGAAATGTGTGATTTCAAAGTGAAACCGGATTCTTTTATATGCGAGGTTTTGGTTAATGGATACTGCAAGGAAATGGATTTTGCTAAAGCTGAGGATCTATTGAGTTTCTTTGCTATGGAGTTTAGAATCATTGACACAGAGAGTTACAATTTGCTTGTTAAAGCGATTTGTGAAACGGGAAGTGGATATAGTAAAGTGTTAGAGCTTCAGGAGAGAATGCAGAGACTTGGCTTTGTTCCAAATAGTTTAACTTGTAAGTACTTGATCCAAGTGTTGGAACAGTGAGACGGTTTGATTTAATAAATTTAAACCGGGAATTTTTGTAAAATTGGGTTTCGAATTTATAAAATCCTGTGTTCTAAAATTGAAAATAAAATGGTTTAAGGTAACCAAAAACAGAGGAATTTTTTAAAAAGTTATCAAAATTAACTTTTTTTGGGTCAACATGCGTTATTTTTTTCGTTTGTTCCGACTATAAATTTATTAGATCATAGAAATAAGATCAAGGTTTTAGAACAGTTGATAAGAAATTTGGGCAAGAGAACTACCAAGACCATTGTTTGTCAGAAATAATAGCTTGTTTGGCAAGCATGTCCGCATGGTCACGGTGCTGTTCGTATTGTTGGTGATAGACCACTTTATCTGCCACTTTGTCACGGCCATGGTCGCCTTAAATCAAATCTAAGTCAAAACTCATTATATGAGCTTTTCTTTCCGGAGGATGTAACTCAAATTCTATATTTTTCCTCCGGCGGTCTCGTTTGGGGACAGGCTGATCTGGGCATATACAAAGGAAGGGATCTACTCTGTGAAAAGTGGTAGTTGGTTAGGTGACCAAGTTTTAAGCGGAGGAGTTGCTGCTACAGATGGGGAAATAAGGAGAAATAAGCCTAAAATGCGAGTGTGGAACACTCGGACTTTGCCGAAAATAAAGATGTTTGTGGAGGCCTTTGTCTGGAGCTTTGGCCGTTGCAGACTGTACTGTGTCTCATGGAGTGCAGGCGAATCTGTATGCCCTATTTGTCGGGGAGCAACAGAAACAATTGGACATGTGCTGTTTGAATGTCCAATGGCTCCTCTAGTATGGGATCGGGCTAAGAGGTTTTCATCATTCGTTAGAAGGTTCTTGTTCTTGTAGAGATTATTTTTTACTCTTTTAAGTGTATATGAAGAATTAAACACACATATAAACCTCAAGTAGAAGTGTAGAATTATAAAACTTTTGCACTTGTCTTTTTTCTCTATAAAGAATAAAGCTATAAACCAAAACTATAACAAAATTTTATAAATTAATTTACGCCAGACTATTTTGAAAATGCTAGAATATTGAAAAGTGAAAGGTATATTTTTGAAACCATGAAATATGGAAAATCGTTTAACCCATTAGATGTGTATATATTTTTGACTTTAGTAATTGAAAAAGATTCTATGGAAATACAACTTACGTGGAGCTTATACAAAAATTTAACTTCTACAACGGATTCATAAGGATATAATATTTTGTTTGAACTTTTCTCTTCTATGCAAAATTCAATTATTTTCTCTCATCTACAACTAACAGAAAAAAAAATAGTAAAAGCGTACACTAGATATCCCATGATTTATTAACTTACATTATATTGTATACAATACATTTCTGACATAAAGAGGATGGAGAAACTATTGAAGATTCAAATATTACCACAACACTTACGATCTTTCATGCTTACAAAAACACAAAACACATTACGATTCTTAATTTAAACAAAAAAAAACACAGAACATCAACATCATTGTAAAGATACATACTTAACTAATCAAACAGAAACTCATCATGCTACCGCTGTCCTCTGCTGAGTTTCTTGACCCTTAGTAGTAGTATCATGGGCGGCCTTAGTAGTATCGTATTGTTTAACTTCTTGGGCCTTACTCTGCACCTGCTGGCCCATTTCTTTACCCTTCTGTCCGGCGTAGCTAACCGCATCAGCCATTCTCCTCTTAGCATACTCCAATTGCTCTGGCACAGTCCTCCTGGTCCCACGGAGATAGTTCATGACCCATGATATTGAGCTAAGCCCGGTTAGACCGAACATTCCAGAGGCCAAGAAGCCTGTCACCGCAAGCCCGACGGTTATAGCCGCTGGGACTATAACTGGGCTGAAGAGGAGGAAAAGCGGTATAGCGACCATCAAACCGATCACCGAACCGGCTAAAAGTAAACCGGCTAAAGTAAGCAGCGTACCGACGACAGGGACTCCAATCAAAAGAGACAATACCTTCAAAAATGATGTTTAATTAGTTAACGATCATTATATTAAAATCAAGACAAAGTAACTTTATCTTTGCATGTATCCATTTTCACATGATCTTATAAAAATTATATTTTTATAATCATTAGAATAAGATCCAGAAAAGTTATATGAATGTAACCATACCTATCGGACAATTTAGGTGTCATTTTAAAAGGTTTTTTTTTTTTATAAGAAAGACATTTTAAAAGTTATGTATATGTGCAAGCCATCATATCAATCGGACTATTTTAGGTGACATTTTTCAAAATTTATTTTTGATCAACAATCATAATAATATGATCTTATGTATACCAAAAGGGCCATTTTACAGTATCAAAATCCTTCTATAACTTGTTTCAAAAGTAGAAAATTTTGGACTTTTGAAACATAATCTAGCTACTCTAATCCCAAGAATCATTTCATAACATTTTTTGGTTTTAATCATTTCATAACTTTGTACTCATTTAAGATTAAGAAAATGTATTTATCAAAGAAATGAACATGTAAGAAACGTTACTTGGGTGCTAGATGGGCCACTTTCAGGCATCATACTCTTGTAACCGCCGCCAACACTACCGCCATAACCACCGCCACGGTCACCTTCATACTGATGTTGAACTCGGCCGCCTTCATAAGGCGACTGAAATTGCAAGTGCCTATCAGTACGGTCGACGCGATGTGTATCCGCCATTTTAAGATAATAATGAGAAAATGTTTCTTCTTAATTTGTAATAGAAATAGAAAAGTTTGGAGGTGGTTTTTTTTATAGAAGGAGTTGGAGTGATGAGAAGAGGACACCTAAGACGGTGAGATGTTAGAGTAGTAGAGGTGTGGCTTTGCATGATTTCCAAGTTTCAACATTTTTCTTCTTTTTCATTTTTAAAAATTTTATTTCACGAGATTTAAAATATGTTTTCGCTTTCTCCGCTGACGCCAATTTAAAGCAAGGCAAAAGAAACTCACCTATGCATGTAGTTCCATTCGAAGTTGTTTGATTTTTCTTTTTAATCTCAACTTGTAAAATAAAAAATTTAAATACATAGAGGGGGAAGAATGATTTTTTTCACTATTTTTAAGAGAAAATATCTATCATACTAGAATTGACATTTGGGTAAACTCTTTTAAGTCATACGTTAAGAAGATATTGTAAAATGGATATATAGTTCAAAGTGTGATAATTAAAAGAATTGAACAAAATAATTAGTTTTTATTATAAAGTTAGTGTATTTTTGAACAAAATAAGTAGTTAGTGTATTTTTCACAAAATAATTAGTTAGTGTATTTCTAGAAGTTCCGAAATTTATGTATTTTAGAAATAGCGAGGAGAAAATTGTCGATCGCCTACTGTTCAAATGTCTTATGCTTTATCTCTACTAATTATTCATTCGCATGCGACATTTTAAGATAATAGTAGATTTCGAATGACATTTTCTAGGAGAACGAAATAGTGACAAACGCCAATAAAGATGTTCGACTTCCCGTATACAATTCATGTTAATTAGAATTGACATGTGAGTAAACTCTCAAGTCTATATACGTTAAGGAGATATTATAAAATGGATATGGTTCAAAGTGTGAGAATTAAAATGAACTAAATAATTAATTAGTGTATCGTTTTAGAAGTTCCGAGATTTATGTATTTTAAAAATATTTGTGTAATAGTTGCTTTATGTACATGATTCCGAGGAGGAAATTGTTTATCATCTGCTGTTCAAATGTATTATCTCTACATAGGTTTGGTTTTCACGAATATTTCATTGCATGCGAATAAATATTTATGAGATTTTGAATGATATATGGAAGAACATAATCGAGAGAGCTTTTAGAAGAAACATTTTCCAAGAAAACAAAATAGTAACAAAGGCCAATCTTATGCTCGACTTTGGATCTCGGTTAGGACATACATCGAGAATGTAATGGTGCTGATCACTGTGTTATTAGTTCACCTAGTCTTAATCTAAAGCTCAGTCAGAAGCATCTATTATAGTGTAGATGCTTAGGTCTTTTTTTGTTGCTAGCAAATCGAGCATGTTTTCTTCACTTAAGAGGACAAAAAAAATTAGTTGGCTTATTCTTTAAAGATTTTTCTATATATAGTTTCACTTTTCTAAAAAAAAAAATCTTATACAACTATAAATTGTTGCAAGGGAAATAACATATGATCTAATGGCTCTTTCTCTTAGCCTCTCAACCAAGTCCAATTAAGTTTCAATGTTGATCGTTGTTTAAAAAGTAAACTTTCTTGTAAGTTTTTGTGTAATACAAGAAGTTTCAGAAATTTTTGGTTGACTTTTATAAATCAATTTTGGCGCTAATAAATGGTCGAATTTATAAAGAAATTAATCCAAACACCATAATTTCTATTTAGACACAAACAATTATAGAATTCTCATTCAATATAACTTTTAAATACGCAAATAATTGTAAAATGGAAATGCTTGATTACAAAAACCATATGATGAAAATACTTGGTCGCTTAGTCAAAATAATACACCACATAACACGGCATAAATGTCTTGTAAAATATAGATAGAAAGGTATAAATATATATATTACCACAGATGATAATAGAAAATATCTTGATTAGAGAAATTTCATTCATTGTAAATTATTCCCACCAATCCATCAATATCTGACTGTAATCCATGGGTTCACATAACTCTGTAGTATAATTCTCCCATGCAAACATTTCTGGCATTGGAACATAAGTTGATGTTGTAGACGCGTCAACCAATGGTTCGGCGATCTGGGTTAAAGCATCCAGATTGAAACTCACCTCCTCGTAATACATATATTTACATTCATCATCATATTTGCTTTTGTAGTTTTATCATCAGCTTCAATGGTCTTGGAAATATCATCTTTGTTGATTGTAATATTTCTTATGTAGTTTTCGAGAATGTTATGGTCATGCGGGTTGGCCTTTTCATCAATTTGTTTTTGCTTACGACGCTTTGTGCTGTCCCAATGGTTCTTAATAGTGTTTGTGCTCCTTCCATGGAATTGTTTCTCGATCTCAATCCATTTGGTACCAACCACCATATGTGCTTTAATGAATATTTGATCCTTTAACTGACTGAATATATAAAATCATGTTCATATTATCATATGCATATGTATATAACTTCTATTTGATGGAAGCAATATAAATTTGATAGAATGCATACTTTTGTATTTGAGTTACTTTTATGTAAAGAAAGAGAGATCAAGATTATTTATATTTGAAAAACTACAAATTTCACAAGGATGCAAATTTTAGAAATGGTATAAATTTGTTTACTTTCTTAGGTTAGGACTTAGATAAATTAATTTTCTTTGGAACTGATGTGTATCACATGATTTATATTTTTTTTGGATTCAATAACTCTACTTTTTGGACTCACCGAGTCATCAATCTTCATTCATAGAAATAACCTGCATTTAAATATTTTTATACAAGAAAATGTCAAAATTTGTACTTTTAAAATATTAAAATCTTTAAGATCTAATTAGTATTTTCAGAGAGTAAAATATCTACTGTTTTGCTAGAAAAATTTTATACTTAGAAATTACAGTAAAATACTCTATTTTCCTATCAAATATTAAATTATTATATTTTCTAATAGTTTTTTCCATAAAATATCATAATTTCTATTACTTTGTCAAAAGATCAGTTATCTATATAATTATAGAATATAGGAAATATTAAACTTCATAATCTTCACTAAAAAAAAATTGGTGATTATTTAATTTTGTTCGATTTAATGTAATTTTGTATTCCCTTTAATTGTTGGGTTTGGATTCACTTCAGCTTTGGCTAAAAATCCTTTATTAGTAATTTTCACATGTCAATTCATGTGGAACTTCTATGATGAGATTTTTATGAACCCCCGCCCCAAGGTATCGGTCGATCCATTTTGAATACATCAACTAAATTATTAATGAAAAGCCATTGTATGGACGGATATATTTAAAAGTCTTTAGTTAAAGTATTAATGGAAAACTCCTCAGATAAAGAAACATTAACAAAAAGCTCATCTAGTATTAACAAAAATCTCTCAAGTATGGACTACCATCAAATCGATATTTTTACATTTTTGTTTGTTAAAAATGATGTGTATTTTCTAGACATAAGCGAAAGTAATTTTTGTTTAAAACTAACCTCAGAAACGTGATGCAATCGATTGAAAATTTGAAACGATCAATCAATATAATTAAGATATCGCATCTTAGGCGTACAACGATGAAAATTGATAAACTCATATATAATTTTAGGAATGAAATGCATCAAAATAAAAGATAAGCACGAGGATGAATAACGGTTTATATTTTACAGATTTTGATATTTTTAACTTTACATTAGCAAATTTTTAAAATTCATGTTATTTTAGACAAATATCACCTTTTTAAAAATCTTAAGAAATCGTTTTTTAGCAAGCAACAACTTACAATATAGATTAAACGACATATGTTTGAGAAAAATATTAACGAAAGAGTTTTTTTACTATAATGAGGATTTTTTTAATAATTTAGTTGAAGGTTTTAAGGTAATGGCAATGGAAATATTCAGTTAAAAACAAAAAAAAAGATGGATTGACTAGTATTTGAAGAAATTTTTTATTAATATTTATTTCAAATGATTTTTTAATTAATAACTTAGTTGAGAATTTTAAAATATATCGGCGAAATTTAAAGTTTTATCATTAAAATCTCTTAATTTAAAGCTTTACTTTGAATATTTGAATTTTTTAAAATTTAAATATTCAAAGTTCAACTTCTCTTTGTGTTCATGTTATCGTTTCTTTTTAAAAGTCAATACAGTAAAATTTTATCTTTTTTTAAGGCATGGTCCATAATTTTTTTAGCAATTTTTAAAATTAGACAAATTCTATATTATTCAAATATAAATTTGTTTTAAAAATAAATTAAAAAAAGTTGAAAAAATGAATTTAGAAAAGTCATATGCACACTTAATTTCATAAAACATTTTAAAATTTGTGTTGGAAAAACATATGATTTATCATTTTAAGATAATCACTCCAACCATTTGATTGAATACATCTCCTAAATACAAAAAAATAAGGCTTTCCAGCTTTGGAATTGGAGCTAATTACGTTTTAATTTTTGTTACCTTGAATGTTTTTCGTTTTGGTTTGTCATTCTTCTGTTTGAAAACACAGAAACTATGGGCCTAGAGGAGATAGTTGAGTCACTCTCTAAATGCAACGTAGCCCACCAAAATACAATAACCCTCGTTTCCGAATTTAGAAACAACACTTTGTGCTGTTTAATATTGATTATTAAGACACGTAGTTTATCTTTCAAATAATAAAACAACACAGCGTTACAGGTTGAGATTGCTTTTCCAGAGAGAAACGTTACCTTCGTCTTCCACATCTCAAGGAGACAACCCAAAAACAAAAAAACTTCGAAAAGCAAAAAACTTTGAGTAACAAAAAGTAAGTTCTTATTTGCAGATATAACTTTAATTCTAAGAATGAGATATATCATTTTAGTTTTGCTTGATTTCTTCTGAGTTTTAACTGCAATTTTGGATTGTTTTGATCCGTTTCTAACTTGATTTTTTCAATACTATAAGTTCTGATTTTCTAAGATTAGTTTTGTAATTTGTTTTAACTGTTATGTTTAGTGAATTATGACTGTAGAAACGAGACAATTTGGGTGTTTATTCTTTTTTTTTTAGTAAGAAATCTTCTTGTAAATAGAAAGTCTCCAAATTTTTGAAATTGATTACTCTTACCCAAAAAAGTTAGCTTTTTGTTTGGCTTTTTCATTATGTCACAGAAAAAAGTAGTTTTATGGCGGCATTGGAGGAGCTAAAGAAGAAGCTTTCTCCATTGTTTGATGCTGAGAAGGGTTTTTCTTCATCCTCATCGTTAGATCCAAACGATTCGTATTTAGTAAGATTCTTGTGTTTTTAGTGAAGAAGTTATATTATGTTTTATGCTTTCTGACTTGTTTAAATTATCTTCTTTTTGTTTTGTTTTGTTTTTGAAGTTATCAGATGGTGGAACTGTTAATTTGCTTAGTAGATCATATGGAGTTTACAATTTTAACGAGCTCGGGTTACAAAAATGTACATCTTCTCATGTGGATGAGTCTGAAAGTTGTGAGACGACGTATCAATGTGCTTCTCATGAGATGCGGGTTTTTGGAGCCATTGGAAGCGGAGCTAGCAGCGTTGTTCAACGAGCTATTCATATCCCAAATCATAGAATTCTAGCTTTGAAGAAGATTAATATCTTCGAAAGGGTAATATAATCTCTTTCTTGATTCAACTTTCAAGAGAACTTTTGAATCCATTTAGTATTTACTTAATTTGGTGAGCAGGAGAAAAGACAGCAACTGCTTACAGAGATACGGACATTGTGTGAAGCTCCTTGTCATACAGGACTTGTGGATTTTCACGGAGCGTTTTATAGTCCAGACTCGGGACAAATCAGCATAGCTCTTGAATATATGGATGGAGGATCTCTTGCCGATATCTTAAAAGTAACAAAGAAGATACCTGAGCCAGTTCTTTCATCAATGTTCCACAAACTTTTGCAAGTAAAGATACTTAACTCTCTCCAATGTTCAACATTTATGTGTTATGTTAAGTCTTTATAAATTCCTTCTTGGTGATGCGATTTCGTTTCAAGGGAGTGAGCTACTTGCATGGAGTTAGACATCTTGTTCATAGAGACATTAAACCTGCAAATTTGCTCATAAATCTCAAAGGGGAACCAAAGATAACTGATTTTGGCATAAGTGCTGGTCTCGAGAACTCAATGGCTATGGTTAGTGAGGAAATCTCGCGCTTTAACCTTATGGATCCAATAATTATTTTTGAGTTTCTAACTTACATTATCTGACATTGGTGGTTGCAAAGTGTGCTACTTTTGTTGGAACTGTTACCTACATGTCACCAGAGCGGATAAGGAATGACAGTTATTCTTATCCAGCTGATATATGGAGCCTTGGTCTTGCTCTTTTTGAATGCGGCACTGGAGAGTTTCCGTACATAGCAAATGAAGGGCCTGTTAACCTTATGTTACAGGTGAATCAACTTGTTCTTAATCTTTTTTTTTCCGGTATACTATTTATAGTTTACATTAAAAACAATTTGATCTTTTGTGTTATGTGATTGGAAGATCTTGGATGATCCATCGCCAACACCACCAAAACAAGAATTTTCACTAGAGTTCTGCTCCTTCATTGATGCTTGCCTCCAGAAGGATGCAGATGCTAGACCAACAGCTGACCAGGTTGGTATAGTGAAATGTTAGATCTTTACAAATTCAGTACTTCACCAAAGTAAATCGTTGTTTAGAGCAAAATTTGGGTAAAAATTTTTATGCTTTATGTTATATTTGTCTGTTATTTCCTCTAAATCTGTTTTCTTGATCAGAAACATTAAGATTCAATTCTGATGATGTTTCCTCTGTTTCTTGAACAGCTTCTGTCACACCCTTTTATTACAAAACACGAAAAGGAAAGAGTAGATTTGGCGACTTTTGTTCAAAGCATCTTTGATCCAACTCAGAGATTGAAAGATTTAGCTGATGTAAGTATATGATGGTTTAATACTTTGTTTAGTCTGAAAATTCCAAATCTTAACCGCTATATGATCTTATTGTATTTGTTCAGATGCTCACCATACATTATTACTCGCTCTTTGATGGATTTGATGATCTTTGGCACCACACAAGATCGCTCTACACTGAGACTTCAATTTTCAGGTACCTATAAATCACTATCCGAACTTTTATTAACTCGAGTAATAAAAATTTTGAAAATTTAAACTACCCAAAATGAAGATTTTATGCAAATTATATCAAATGCCATAAATTTGTAAAACCTGTTTTCGATTTTCCTCTTTTGTTTTCAGTTTCTCTGGGAAACATTACACAGGATCAACCGAAATCTTCGGATCATTATCAAACATTCGTAACACATTAACAGGAGATTTACCAAGTGAGAAACTCGTTCATGTTGTTGAGAAGCTTCATTGCAAGCCACACGACAATGGTGGAGTCATGATTCGTGCCATTGGATCGTTTATTGTTGGGAATCAGTTTCTGATCTGTGGTGATGGAGTTCAAGCAGAAGGGCTTCCAAGTTTCAAAGATCTCGGTTTCGATATTGGAAGCAGACGTGTAGGTCGATTTCAAGAACAGTTTGTGGTGGAAACTGGTGATCTTATTGGAAAATATTTTATAGCTAAGCAAGAGCTTTATATTACAAACTTAGATTAGAAAAAAAAAAAAAAAAAACATGAGAAAACTTGTTTAATTTTACCGAGTCTGCTCTATACAGAGGCTTAAGCCAAATAGTTGATTCGTCTCAAGTCAGAAAATTATAAACACATACAATTGTGTATGATGTAGTGTTAAGTTCTTTGGATTGAAACTTATCAACTTTCAGATGTAATTCTCAGACATACAAGTTTTTGTAAGATCTACCTTTTTATGTGTTTGGATAAAAAGAGTTCTAAAATACAGAATCTGTAGCTAGAGAAAGATTTATGAAATCTACTTTTCAAGATCTCTAACATAATTTAAAACTTCTCAATCATCAGATTACAAAAGGAAAAAAGGTAGGAAAAATAAAAACATACTTTTTCATTTTAATTAAAACTTACTGATCACTCAATTTACAAAGCAATCTACTCTACTTGCAAAATACAAAATCTGAAAGAAGGAGAAGATATACATATATATATATATACATATGTATCTTATGTATCATAAGCATCATCATCATACCTTTGTATAGACTGGTTCTTGGATGGTGACAACTCCAGTTTCCATCTTTCATGCAGGGAAGCAGTGATTTGGAGGTTTAGGGTTTGAACAGTTGTTTTCTCTGCAAGAAACCTACTGTAAGTAGTGACTTTCAATCACCCAGATCATTAGATACTTATAAAAGCATATATGTGATATTATGATCACTTGACATATAAAAAAGATTTGAAGTCAGTGAGAAGACAGGTAGAGGTAGATGATGAATAGTGACAAAACTTAGCACATTTGTTCAATTGGGTTGGCTGAGTTGGCTTTTAAATTAATCTTTTGTGGACCTTTTAAATTGATCATTCCACATGATCCTCAATTCCAGCTATATTATTCTCTTAAAGGCAATCACCAAAACAGAACAAAATCATTAATAGTATTTCAGAATTTTTTTTAATCATAGTTAGCAACTTAGCACTGTGTATTTTAGGACAAAATACAAATAGAATCATAACTAAAAAAACAATCATAATAAATAGAATCATAATAACTATCATAATTAGCACTGTAGAGAAAAGTGATCGTAACTAGCATAATAACTATCATAATTAAAATAATATTATCAAATTAAAATAATTTTTGTAAGTTTTTACTATACTATACTTCCCTCGTTATTAAAAATTATTTTTAACACTATTTTTGTTTCATGAAAATGAATTTTTAGTTTATATATTAATTAAGAACAAGAAAATGTAAACTTAAAAAATATTAATGGAGGTTATTTAATTTTTTGAGTTAGGATTTATTCAAAAAATATCGGAAAGTATTATTCTGGATAAATGGTGTGTGTATAATTGTTGGGAAAAGGGAAAAGATGAATAAAAAACAAGTATCAAATGTTTCTTAATAGTTAATACTATATGTGAAATTTTATGAAAATCCTACACAAGAAAAAGGTATATTTGTTATTTCAGCTTTTTTAACAATAAAATTTAAGTAAAAAAACCCGGAGTTCTGTATATAACACACGTACATAAATATGTAGATTGTGAACATGTGATAGTTTAAATATAAATATTCATATTTTGTGCAATAAAATGTCTAGTTACATATAAAATTAACATTTATATTTATCTTCTGGACTACAACAAGAATTTTCGAAAACTTGAATAAATTATTTCTTAACGCATCAGTACCGTCGATGGATAGTGAAACTTATGTCTTTTCAGGAACATGCGATGAAAGACAACAACAAATTTTTAAAGAAAAAAATTTAAAAACTTTTCTGTTTTAAATACATAACTGTACATCCTACGAAGTTGGATCAAGATAGTAAAATTTTGGATTCGGATATCAGTTTGGAGCTGTTAAATACATTAAAATATTTATTTTGTGATTAGTCTAAACGCAATTGATTTAAATTTAGAAGTTTAAGGGATAAAGTATTTTGTGATTCTTTAACCATTAAGTTCTGCATAAATATAATCTAGATGGTGAAAATAAAAATTAGATTGGTTAAGATCATGTTTTCTTTTCTAATAGAAATTATAAGTTAGCAATTATAATAAATTAAATCACATCATCATCATTGATCACAACGTTAGTGGAATCGTCTACTAATGTTAATTAGACATCGTCCATTTAAATTTCAAAAAGGGCTGGCCGCCATTAGGAAAGCCGACCCATCATCCCAACTCGTATAATATATGCTTTCCCAATTTAAAATATATTATTCACCAAATTCTTCACGGTCCATACCAGTATTTAACATGTACCTAAAAGAACTGATTATTATGCAAACGATTATGATATTTAGAATTTTTTTTAACCGGTTGTGTTACTAACAAGATTTTAAACCGGTTATGGTACTAAAATTTTCTCAACATCTTAAAATTGAAAAGTACAACCGTTTAATTCAGAAAGAAAAAAAAAACTATAACCGATTAAATTCAACATGTTCTTACACATGTCATAAGATTTTTAAGATATAAAAGTCATTCAGCCGGGTTTGGAAAATTGAATCCAGCTTTTTTAGGGACAATTGGATGAATATCTTTGTTTAATAACTCTATTTGCTGATTACACTAATATTATCAGAGGTAAAAGGAACTAATTTAATTCCTTTTTCTCACATTTACCTCTTCAGTTTTTCACAATGGCATTATTCTATACTGACATCACGTCAACTCACTTCTTCTCTTCCACTGTTATAACACTCAACCATTGAATTGTTCTTTTTTTCTCAAATGAACACTATTCATCTCCTTCCAATTCTTCTCTTTCCTCAAACGAACACTATTCATTTTATTGTTTTTTTTCTTAATTTGTGTTTTTTTCACCCATTAGTACATATATATATATATATAAGTTTTAACGGGAATAAAGTAGATATTTTATTTTGAAACTTGTGTTTATTTCTGTTTTAACGTGGATAATTTGTGTTCTGAAACTTGTAATTAGATCCAGATTTCATTTTTCTTTTAATTTTGTTTTTATTTTTCGATTCTTTAACATTCGATTGCTTGTATGTATTTATGTATATTGTAAAAATTGTTAGGTTTTGTTAGAAATTTTGAGATTCTTTTTATTTTATTTTTATGTCATGATTTCGTATGACCGTTCATGATTTCGTATGACCGTTCTACTGTTATGTTTGAGTTGTTTACAAGTAAGTACATTTACAACTCTGATCTATTTTGTACTTTAGAAGGTTAGTCATAATAAATTATTTTTTATGATTGTTTTCGTAAATAATGATATGTTTACGGTAGTAATTAATACCATATGCTATTATATAACATTATTATTAACAAAATTTATTGTATTTGGTAATGCATGTTTTCAATTGCAAATTCAACGGCAAACGAAAATTATCTCTCAAATATTTTCCATATTAAATTAGAAGCAAAACTCATAAAATTATAGTTTATCCATTTTACTATAAGATACGGTGGATTGTTGTCATCGATAAAATCTCATGATCCTTTGAAATTAGAACGATTACACCAATCATCGCTTAGAAAATTGTTAGATTTTGTTAGAAATTTTGAGATTTCCTTTATTTTTATTATTATTTTGTACTCTTGATTTATTAATAGTTAACTAACTTACGTTTGCAATTGTTTTTGTAAATAATGACATGTTTACGACAATAATTGGTATCATATGTTTTTGTAAAACATTACTATTGATACCACAAGCTTGCTATTATTTTCGTAAATAATGACATCTTTAGGGTAATAATTAATGCTATATGTTATTATAAACCATTGTTATTGGCAAATTTCATTGTATTTGGTAATGCACTTTCCTCAATTGCATATTTAATGGTGGACATAAAGTTTTTCTCATATATTTTCCCATATTACATTGGAAGAGAGACTCATAAAATCATATTTTATCCATTTTATTCTAAGATATGGTTGATTATTTTCATCGATAAAATCTCATGGTCCTTCGCAAGTATATTGTTAGATTTATTTCAAAATTTACATTTCCTAGAATTAGTACACAAAGATATCTTTTTGAGCTTTTGCAGGCATAAAATAGATGTATGTGATTTACTAAAATTATGAAGAACTATTCTAAACTTGTCAAAGTAATATGTTTGGGTTCCCACTTCGATTTAATATGTTTTCGTTCTCATTTATTGTTAAACATATATTTTAAGATTTAGATTTTTTAAAATGTACATTTAGATTCATTTTTATTAAACTTCGTCACATACAATATATTGTCCATTAATTTGTTTGGATTCCCGGTTTTTTTTCAGGGTCTGGATATATATTCCTTTTTATTGAATTTCGTTACAGAAAGTATATTGTACATTAATTTATGTATCTCATAGTATGATGTTGGTGACAAATTATCTTCAGGTAAAATATCTTTCACAAAATCTGCTATGACATCAACACATTCTATTTGCAGATGATAACAGTGAATGAGATTCTCTACAACCACTATATAGTGGCTATTTCGCTGCATCTAACATATCAAACAAATTTTGCGCTTCTGCATTTGGTTATTTAGCCCTATCTCCATTATAATCGACCGACGAAATGCTATCCTTAAACACATCATTCACCATCTCAACCGTACTGGCACCTACATCTACTTTCCTTCTATCTCATATGTTATCCGCAACATTTGGTTCGCTAGTACTATCATAATCATAATTTGTTTCTCCATGTAAATATCAAATCCTATAACTGGGCATATACCCATTACTGTACAAGTGATGTCAAACTAACTCAAGCTTAACATTATGAGAATTTCGGCATATACTACAAGGACATTTAATTTTACCTATTTTTTTTGCTCCCCGTTGATTTTTGGTCAATCCCATGAACTCGTAGATTCCTCGTGCATAATCATCTTTCATTAAGTTTGACTTTGGATCCAGCATAGGTTCGTCCATCTATGACCGAAAATAATTACCAGAAGACATGTTTTAACTTTTGCTATAAAGAGATTGATTGAGTAGTAAGTGGTGTGAATGAATGAAAAAATGTGGAAACATATATATAAAATCGTGTCCATCGGAAATCCGTCGGAATACAACGTCTATACAACGGTCACATTAACATTCTTATTATCCGATAACTTTTCGACAATATTTCAACAATTTTTCAATGGATTTCCGGCGGACATCGGTCGAAAATCCGTTGAAACATAACGTATACATTTTTCGACGAATTTTTATCTGTCAAAAATTACATAGAAAATCTGTCGGAAATACGCAATCATAAAACCGTTAGAAAACCATTAGAATTTTCTGATAAATTCTAATTTCATCAAAAACTATGTTGGTTTTTCGGCTGCTTTCATGTAGATATGAGATTCATTGGATTATAATATAAAGCAATCGGTGGTGATTTTAGTTCATGACTTCGTGTCGTTTCCCAAACTATAGTTTATGTATAATATGTGAATGGTCGGTGGCAATTAAATCACTTTCGATAGTAAATAATAGAATTAGCCAAAAGGTCCTAGAAGGCTGGCTGACCAAAAGGGTCCCATTTCTTTCACACTAAAATAGACAAGGGTCGGCTCTTTTGTGTGGGTCCATAATGATCTACGCTACTTTCAAATTATTCATTTTTACATTGTTTTGTAACGTTTTGAATGCGAATATAAAGCTAATGCATATGTGACACCATGTTCACCCCTAGCTAGTCCTGACCCTCAACTTGTCTCTTTCAATCTTCACATCTCTTAAGGGTTTATTCATCCTACCGCCTAATAACTGAATATTGATAATTTTTTATATATACAAAAATAAGGAATTGATCAAATATACATAATAGCAAATAGCAAACCTAGAAGATAGATTTGATTATATCATCGTTTTTTTTTCTAAGAAACAAATAAGGTGCGCCTTTTGTTTATGTCTCTCGTCCCATAATATGAGAATAATCGTTGGTAGAGATCCATAATCCATGCTTATGCGTACAATTTCCTCATATGTCAGAGATAGTGAAATCTCATAGGTGACGTCCATGAATTTAGGAATTATATAATAATTATAAATTTCTTCCTAAAAGTAATAAAACAAAAAATGATGATTGTCCATTGATATGCTTAACTAGTTTAATCAATAATCATACATTGGAAGGAAATGGCTATTTTTTTTAATGAAATAAAACGGTCTCTAAAACCATGAAACTTCACAAGAGTTATTCTATAAATGAATTTAGAAATTTTACTATCATTATTTTTTTTTCTTGCAAGGTGATGACGACATCAGAAGCGATGTCTAGGACTCCAATCTTCATGTTGGAGTCTGAAACCACATGGAGAGCAATCCATCATGCCGATAAAAAGTCTGCAAATCGTCATATTCGAGTCTGACTATCTTATTTTCATTTTCTGTATTTAACAGTTTGACTAGACTTAGCTCCATATGTATTGTTATTTGAAATTGCCCATTGCACACATAAGCTTATATATTGGTGCATCCATGAAACCCTGATGATGACCCATATTAGAGATCGATTAGGTATGGTCCTTTACAATATATGCCTCTACTTTTTCTTCTAGACATGTTTTTGAGATTCTACCAGTTCTACTATTAAGAAATAGAGTTTTGCAAAAAAATCGGAGGTAATTTTGTTCTATTAAGGATCCTATATATACACTGAACTGTGGTTTTTATATTTATAATTCAGTTAAAATTTTGGTGGTGCTAATAAGTTTTTTTTTCCCCGCTTGGTGTTGTCAATCCTGCTGATAAATTATAACAACTATTATCTACAGATTATTAGTTGCAGATGAGATAAGCTGTCATATATCTCATAACTGTTTTTTGTTCATGACATGCAATATGCATGCTTGAATCCAGATAATTATATAACGACGACTCTAACATTAACCATTAAAGCTATATGGATTGGTCATGTTTAAATTCGATTGTTTCTCGCCTTATATGTGCTCATAATTTCTTCTTCTCATTTGAATTATCAACCTCTACTTCAAGCTAACTCCCATAGATCTTCCTAGGAAATTTCAGGAACATTTTTGCAGGTCATTTTAATCACAATATTTGAGTGATGTGATAACTTCAAGTGCCATCGATTTTTCTAGGAAATTTCAAGAAAACTTTTTGCAAGTCATTAGTTCGTTGGAAGTCATTAGTTATGTTGGTAATCTATTGGTGCATAGTGAAAAGAAGATTTTGATAAAGTGTTGTTAATTCGACTGGAAAATAATTTTAGGTTAAAGTTTAGAGTTTGAGACGAAAATATATGATGTAATTTCGAGTTTGGAGAATTATGAGTTTTAGCCCAAAATCTACCGATAATTTTTTTTTAAAAAAGGAGGTCGCTGATAAATGTTAAATTTTGTTTTCTTGACTGATTAATCAATAATTAGTTGGCCAGATTTTATTTTTCCTGCTTGCTGCCACAAAAATTTCAGGGCCAATTCTGCATAAGTCTTACTATTTCACTAGCTACCATCACCTTTGTTAGAAAACTCCAATACGTTAAACAAGCAGACCCATTTTTAAACTCCATTATTTAGATGATCTATCTCTAGCATTATGTATGTGGCCCAATCTTTCTAGAAATATTCCGCGGTTAAAAATCAACACTTAACCATGTGTTTCTAATTTTGCTATCTATTGGATTGTATAATATATATATATATATATATATGTATATATATATAGTTTAATGATGTTAACAATTAACAAGTCGTGTGTGATATAAATTAGAAACGTCTTACAATCTTATTTCTAGATCGCCATTGTGAAAAATCAGAAATTGACGTTCTATAAATATTGTTTTCGTTCGTCGGCAATATCAACATCATCTAAGTTAACACTCACGTGGCTAACAACGTTACCACTGATGAACATTGATCACAATTCAAAATCAACAATAAATCTTATTTTTGAACAATGTTATTGCTTAAAATAATATCATGATTAACCGCTAATATGATTAGTCTGCAGTCCACATCATCGCTATAACTTGGTCATCAATCGACGCAATAAAATCTCGCGGGAAAATAAAAACCTAAAACTGAGGACAAAATCGGAAATCACAAATAACATTCTAAGGCGGGAAAAAGAGCCGTTACTAACCAAAACTCTCAAACTATGGCGCCAAAAAAAGACGGTGGTTGTGAGACTGCCCGTAATTTTTCTCGGGCAGCTAAATTTTATTCTCCTTAAATTTCCAATTTTACCCCTTTTTCTTCATTCTTCAAGAACTTACCCCTTAATTTTTTTTCTCCTGAGATTCGGCATTTGCAAATTAGCAAAGACAGAATATTATTTTGACTATTTAAAGCCAAAATTTGACCAACCACAAGTTTTATCTTTTGCCAACACTTTCCTTTTATTCTCTCTAATCATTTTTCATCATTTTTCTAAATTCCAAGCCCTCTTATAACTGGAACAAGTCTCTGTTTTTAATCTCTCTTCTTCTTCTTCTTCTTCTTTTTCTTTTTATCTTTATTGGAGTTAAAGATGGGGTTTTCAAAGAAATCTCAATTAGACGGAGGTTTAGATTCCGATGGGAAGAAATGGGTTATCGCCGGAATTTCGATTCGGGCTTCGTTGAAACCAGTGAAGACTAAACTCAGAGCACCGGAGATAGAAGCCGAAGTTGAAGAAGATTGCTACAATGATGAGGAAGAATGTTCAACGACGCCAAAGGAGAAAGAAGCAAAGATACCGGAGAAATTGAAATGTCCACCGGCGCCGAGAAAACGACGACCGGCGTTAAAATGTAGGAGTAACGCCGTTAGAGAGTTCTTTACGCCTCCTTCTGATTTAGAGACGGTGTTTATACGGCGCCGTTAAATAATTTACATGGAGTTAGTGAGTTTTGAGATTTTTTTTATAAAATATATATAGTTCTCTAATCATATTTAATTACAAGCCATGAAAACTTCGGTTATGTAATGATTTTCTAGAGTGTTTAGATTTCAAATATCAGTTTGTTAGTTGTTACTTTGTTCTCTTGGCTTTTAAGTTATTTTTATTTCTTTTGTTATAAAAGGAAGCTTATTGTACAAAGATTTGAATCTAATGACGACAATGGAGCTTCTAAATTAGCTTTAATTCCATATTTTGTTCATCACATTTGGTTTTTCTATCTTTATGTCTCGGTTACGTGAATAATTTTTGGCCATACATATAAGCACAAGTATCAGTGCAACTTTATAAAAATACTCCATTATCAAAACAATAAACTTAATAAAAACACTTATTTGAATGTAGCCTAAAATGATAATCTCCAAACCTTAGATTCGGCCTACGAAGAAGAATGGAGAGGAAGTGACGTGAGCAAATCATACCAATTTAGCTCAACCACCAAAATATAATATAATAAAATCACCAATAATTTACGCCGTGAAGTCCACACGTCAAGCCTTTGACTCACCACTATATTCGTTTGTAGATGAACTTATGTTATTTGACATTCCACATCAAAGTAGATTTACATATTTTCAAGTGTTGGATTCAGTTTCGTTTCTGATTAGAAAAAATTGGATTATACATTGTAGAAAATAAATGTAAACGATTAACATATATTTAGTTTGAATTGACATAGTTTGTTTATTTCGGACTTAGATTGTTTAACAATATGTATATTTAGTTTGATTTTTTTTTTTTTAAATATCGTTTTTAGTTAAGATCAATTTTGGTTATGGTTTGTATGGGTATACCAAAATGATTTTGAATACGTTTTTCTATTGTTCTATTGGGTATAGTTTAAGTTCATATTGTACTGATTCAATCGAATCAAATACTTCAATTTTCAGATAATTGATAGTATAAAACTATGTCATAATAGATTTGTTGTATGCGATTTGTATTGATGTTGTCATTGTCATGATTTAGAATAAAAGTTATAAGAGTGTACACGTAAATTAATTGTAAGAAAAAGAATAATGATATAAATTTTATATTGCTGTCCGCATGTTTGGAAAATTTATACAAAAGTGTTTTCATATGAACAAAGTCTCAAATAAAGGTATTTGCATACGCATCTACAAATTATATATAATTATGCTTTATCTAGTCTTCTAGATGTGGGCCGATATAGTTTTTATTAACAAATAATACGGTGGGATCTAATATCATATCTTTAATGTCAAATGAAAAGATTAACCGTATACTATTAAAAAAGAGAAGAAATGAACAATTTTATAATGCACACATGTACTGTTTATCTTATGACTTAAAAGGATTCTAAAGAATTTCAATGCAAGACTCTTTTAAGGAGGACAGCCTCTTCTAAAGCCATCCAACAAATATGATTCTTTTTTTCAGGTTAAAGAGCTTTTTGCGTGCACAATTGCATACGCAATAGGCTCTTTATTTCATTGACTACTACTTTGTATTGTAATAAATTGATTAAATAATAAGCGCCTAAAAACATTATGATTAGTAATTACTCATGCTACGCACAAATGGTACTCGGCTACCATTACTATGCATATTAAATATACAATGTTGCATGTACATCACTAATTCTCACTATCTTTGTGTTCTTGTGGATTTGAGTCATGACAACATTGAAAAGGACAAAATAGGGTCAGAGAATAGCGTTGCGATGGGAGAATCCAATGTGGGACTTAAGGCCTTGTTTGGTTCCTTTACGCAACAACGACCAATCTCGTGTTTTTTTTTTTAATGCCAAATTAAATGGGAAATATTTGAATAGGAGATTATGAAGATTGACGAGTTTGGATCATTCTTGTGAACGAGTTATTTCACCATCATGACTTTAAAAAAAATTAGGAACTAATACATTTCTTTCAAAGAAAAATTAATGTGCTACCAATTCAAAATGATACAAGTCTGAGTATTAAGTTTCACAAGTTTGTTATATTGTTCTTTCTTATTTTAAGTTGCAATTGTGCTTTTACCAGATTTCGAAGAAGCAAGGTCCAACTTGTTTTGCAAGAACCAGATTAACACAACCATCTGAAATCACATACAAGCTCGACTAACCCTAGGGTGTAAGCTAACTCAGTGAGAAGACAGTCTACCAAATTAATCCTACGCCGAAACTCAATATTGCTAACCAAAAATGCCATAATTATTCCTCTCAATTCGCCACTAGACCACAAAAAGTTTGGCAATGATTTGAGACTTGAGATAGTCATTTATCATTTATTAATTACGTTAAAATTTCACGATGCATCATAAATCAGTTTTTCAAACGTAATGCTGTACTCGAAATGACCATTTTCTAACTAGTTTACCTAATCACGTTTTTCTTCTCTATACATTGTTTTAAGCAAATATATATTCTTCATGTTTCGCATGCCGTGTTTGAGATACTTTCGTATTCTCTATTATGTGGACATATTATGATGTGCATACATATTAATAGACAAATTTATATTATTGGTTTATTATTCTTTTGTACTGTCGAAGTTTTGGTTCTCTTTTATTTGGACATAGACATACATATGTAACTTGTTCTTTGTATATATAGATATGATATTAGCTCTCTTCAGCAATACATATACTTCTGTAGGGGACCAATCCATTAAATTTTGTTGATCAAATAATTTTTTAAGGTTTACTATGAAATTTGAATTTTGTTTTCGTTGCAATATTTATGATTTGCTGTTTACAGAATGATTGATCCGTATATTTTGTTGCAAATAATTCTATACAACAACAAAAAAACTTCAGAAAAAGTGACTGTTTATAAAAATATATTCGACGTTCAGATTAAAACGCCACAACAGTTAGTTGGAAAATATGATGCGTCAGAATAGATATATAGGTTACATCATATATCAAACAAGTTATAGTTCGTGATATACGTTATTTTTATGATGGATTTAGGAAAAAAAAAATAGCGGCTTATAGTTATAGATTTGACGATTCTGTCAGATTGACAAACTCGATTAAGTTAAGCAATGTATAAAATTTTTAAATGAATGTGTACTGCCCCGAAAGTTTTAAATTTTTTTGCTGAACATTACTAAAATAAAAATAAAATAAATTACTAAAATTCCAAATACATAAAATTTGAAGTCTATACAAATAATAATGTTAGAAAATGAAAGTAAATAATACAAAAGAAAAATCACAATCTTGCTCTGAATCCTCGGAATAATGTAGTTGACCACTCGACCATTCAATTCCTAAAACTAACTTGTACGAAATCAAAATTTATGTACACGATTTTATTATCGGTGCTAATAAATGTGAAGAGACAATCACCTAAAATTTGAGGAAACTTTGATAGTATCAGTTTTTCATAATCTTTCCAAAAAATATATCTAGTTTGCTTACATCTTTGAGCTTACTCCAGAGACATCACCAATTTTTAAAAAATTTACAAGATGATTTCGTCGGAGATAATAGAGCTAAATAAACAGTTTATGGAGTTATTGGTGAAATAATTTATTCGCTCTACTTCATCTCGTTGGGATACATTTGTACTGTCTATCAAAAATGAAATTATATTACAACAATTAAAAGAAGAGGATACATGAGGTGCTCATACTAAGCGGTCATCCTCTACCCAATTATACTCAACAATGATGCATAATCATACTCAATTAGGCAAATGACTACTTAATCATGTGATGAAAACTAACCCTTAAGCCCACATCTTATACTCTTAACCATTTTCTTCGTCTCTATCCTAAGCGTATATGTTTAGCAACTGCAAAAATTATATATAAGAAAATCTTAGCTATTTCGACGAAGCCCAACAAATAAGATGAACATTCTCCTAATTTCTCTCTCTTCTTCTTCAGACACCTCAATGTCCATCTCATCATCCACCTAATCATTTACAATAAACAATCATAATATTAATTATAACTAATTCATCAAAAAATATATCTAAAATGAATAATCTTATGTACTTTATATCTTGTGGAAAAGTTAACTATTGTGGATTTAGTGTGTGTGTTTCTTGTCGTTAAATGACCATATACATTTCATGGATGCTATAACAGACCCAAAAAAAAATCATGATATAAATTGTGAGATAATTTGGATGATCAATTGTCAAGTTTGAAACTCTTCTTAGTTTTCTATGATATGAATTATCATAAATTTAGATGAATTCTTTTTACAAATTTACAAATGAATAAAAGATTAAATGTACGGCCACATTAATTTAAATTGGATTCCATATCACAAATAGATCTTAAACGAATCTTAATGGCTTAGAAATTTAAAAATGAGTTGATGATATGTTACAATTTTAAACTATATGTTGATGATGTGTGGTCATGAGGAAATAAAACATTTTACTTTAGTATATATATAGATTGGGTAGTGTGTTTTTCTATGTTTGTGTTGCCCCAAAACCCATTCAAAAGGGACATTAACTTCAAAAGAAACGGGACGTTTAATTAACTAGACAATGAAATTATGGTAAACCTTCCGTCAAAACGCATATTTACCATCACGACAATGGAATATTACTTAATAAGTTATATATGTACATTTGGGATCAAACACCTATATATATATATATATAACACTATTAATATTCAATCGCCCACAGAAAATGCGAACAAATATTGTTTATGTATTTGGCGATCGGTGGACAAGATTTCTCTTTTTAAGAAAGCATATTTAGTTTTAAAAAATGCAACCAATTCTATAGTTGGAACTTGGAGGTTTCGCTTCTCGCTTCTATAATAACTATGTCAACTAATGAAACAAGTTTTTATATAAAATTCTGAAAAAATTATGGTATTATAAGATTCATAAATCTGGTCAATTACATATATATACACCCACAGAAATTAATAATATTAGAAGAATGCAATGCAATCCAGACGTGACAAAAGCGGCAAAAATTTGTCGCCAAAGATCCTTAAGAGTCAACTAAGACGTCGATAGCTTCAACCTTCTCTCGTACCTCTCTTCTATATAAATGCATTAACAGTAAACAAACATAATATTTTTATTTTTTAACAAACATAATATTAATTACAATTAATTTATAAAAAAAATCTAAAACCAACAAATACTTAAATTAAAAAATGGGAAAAAAAAATAAAAACAACAAAAACAACACTTAATCATACACCAAAACTTCTGGTATATATAAAACTCTGGAAAATGGTATTAAGATTGATGGTACTGGTTATATACACCAAATAAATTAGTAATATTAACTTTTTTGAATAATGCAATGCAACCCACTTGATCCGAAAACTTCAAACATGGCAGCAAACGACATTTCGCCGAAGACAACCAAAAATTAAAGATCCATAAGAGTCTAAGTCGCCGATAGCGTCAACCTTCTCTCTTGTCTCTCTCATATTTCCACGTCTCTCTTCTATATAAATGCATTAAGATGAGTTGCACTGATAAGTAAATTAAGAGGCAATAATAAGATGACATCTTCTACAGTCTCTCCAATGGTCCTCTTTCTCCTTGCTCTTCTCGTGTTTCCGCATATAGATATGGTCCTTGGCGCACAAATGGAACACCGCAAACTTAGTGAGTAATTTTTGTCTTTTAAGTATTCGTAAGTTATTAATTATCAAAAAAGAAAGTATTCGTAAGTTATTACTAATTTACTTTATATTAGTTAGCTTTTCCTTTGTCAAACTTTACTAGTTATGTTTATTTAGGGGTTGTGAGTTAAAAAAAAATTACGCTTATTTAGGGGTGTTTAATCCTGATTTTTATTTTGGTTTTTAAAAATTTTGAGTTTACGATTAAGATAAAAAGGAAATAACAAAAGTAAAACAATCCAACATATAACGATTTGATACACTTATAAATGCGTTTATTTTATATTTAATCAAATTATCTTCAATTTTTCAAGAAATTAATAAATTTCGGTCTGTACTGAAATTCATTTTATGGGTGTAGCCAATATAAAACAATTTTGGCTCTACCACGATCCGATTTGGTTTAACCGGATTGAACAGATAAACTCTCGCTAAAATTACCAAAACTTGGCTCTCTAATAAGTAATATGTATGTCTAAAGCGTTTGATTGGTACTGGTGCAGAAGAGACCAACCATGCTCATCAAGTGACTGTCCAAATTAAGGCCATAAATTGGGGCAATTTGATTCCAAGTTTTATTAAACCGAAACCGAAAACAATTCCTAATGCGAAAACGCCGCGTGTTACAATTCCTAATACGAAAACACCGCGTGTTCAGAAGACATCGAAGTGCCTACGAGCAATGGCCTACTGTATGCCCCCCGACCGAAGGAGTTCTACGGTCTGCAAACAGGTTTTTGACGCATGTGGCTATGCTCCGCCCCCCTAAAGGTTTTCAAAGGATATGGTCACTGACCTCACTATAGCGCCGAATGCGTCTATAAATATATGCATGTTTTTTTACTTTCTGCTTTAGTTTACGATATGTGTTGTTCTTTATCTACATGTATGTGTTTGTCATATTCTTTTAAAAATGTGTGTTTGTCATATTTTAATATCTAATAAAAAGATAACATCTTCAATAAAATAAAAAATTTTAATTTGTAATTTATTACTCCAGTTTCTAAGATTTTTACACATATTAAGAAAACATATTAAAAATTAATTATAAATGCATCATTTTTTGTGATTAACAATTTTCTACAACTCTAAATCAATAGTATTCAATTATTTTTCTTGAAATTTACAATTCATCATCTATAACTAATAAAACATGCATAGAAAACCTAAAAATAGATATTTTTGAAACAAATTTGTTTTCTAGAAATTGGATTAATAAATAACGGAGGAAGTATATGATATGTCACTATAATCACTTTGTTTAATCTATATCATTTAATATTATTTCTGGAAAAATATATTTGTTCATTTTTACAAGACAGATTACCATCATTTAGTATACCAATCTTTAATTGTATTTAAAAAAAAAAAACAGAAATACGGAAACAAACAAAGATCAATTCACTATATATAACTACTAAATTATTTCAACATTATTGCGTATCTATATCTATAATCCAATCTCTATTCAATATCTATTTTAATTAGTTTAATTTAAACAGTTTTACTATAACTTCTATTCTATTTTTGCAATTTTTATTTTTGCTCTGAAAAACTAATTCAAGTGAATCTTTCTACGGTGGTTTCATCTTTGTTTCTTTTAAAGAATTATAATAACGGAAGTTCACTCAAAAATAAAAAGAGTTTGCAAAGTTGTTTTTTCCTAATTATTTTATGGACTTCAATTTTTTCTCTTTCATTTACTGTATCTTACATTTATGGGCGGTTTTTGGACGTTTTGTTTGTTGGTTCGTTGTAACTGTTACGTTTCTCTTTATAGAGTATTTGATTTTGGTGAAAATTTTCTCTACCGATAGAAATTCTGATTATCAATCGGTGATTGCTCTCATGGTGGGGAGATGTTACTTTGGTTTTCGATCCCGTAATCGTTAGTATAGTCACTCTATTCGAAGAAATCAGATCAAGAGAAAAATAAAGTTAAAATTTTTCAAAATAATTTTGATATGAAAGTTTTGGTATTAGAATATTGACAATTCAGAACTGTTGTCGGAAATATTAAGTTTTGTCATGCGATGTGTAATGTAGAGATTCAGCCAAAAAATAGTACCCACGTACACGATTTGCATTAGAATAAAATCATATATATAAAAAAGAAAAATAATAGATTTAATGATTTATTATGGAGTAAACCTTATCTACGAAAAATATCGTTCAATTTATTGTTTTTTATATATTTTTATCATTATATATCACACATATATGTTTATGGAATAATTTATTTTCCGAAAATTTTGTATATTAACTTTATAATCACGATTTGATATCAAAAACTTTCAAAAAAAAATGCAACAAGTTATATAGTTGGAGCTTGGAAATTTCGCTTCCCTCCGCAAACTAAGTGAGTATCTTTTTGACTTTAAATATTTGAAATTATTACTTTTTTACTTTATTAGTTAGCTTTTCCTTTGTCAAACTTCACTGGTTATGTTTGTTTAGGGGTTTTGAGTTTTAAGAAAATAAAGAAAGAAGAAGTTAGATTTATTTAAGGGTGTTTAATCCTGATTTTTAATTTGGGTTTCCGCATTTTTAAGTTTACGATTGAAGTAAAAGGGACACAACAAAAGTAACACTGAATCCAACATAGAGCGGTTTGATACAATTTGAAATGTTTTTACTTAATCAAGTTATCTTTAATTTTTCAAGAAATATATAAATTTTGGTATAGTTTTTGTTTGTCTTGTATGTTAGGTCCGTAGCGAAATTCAGTTTTGGAGGTGTAGCCAAAATTAAAACAATTTTGGTTGTACCATGATCCGATATGTTTTAAACGGATTGAACCGACAAACTCTCACTTAAATTACCAAACATTGACACTTTAATAAGTAATATGTATGTGTTTGCGTTTGATTGGTGCTGGTGCAGAAGAGACAAACCATGCTGACCTTGTGACGGTCCATAAGCGCCTTACGCTTCCTCCGGGTTTTACACGTTTTTTTTCAGCCTAAGCCTAAAGTCCGGTATCCTTAGAAGTGCCCAAAAAACTTCTCCATATGTAGGTCTCCTCCGTCTGCCCACAGGTTTTCGAAAGGAACAGACGGATCTGGTCACTGACCTAATTATAGCTTTGAATGCGTCTATAAATATATGCATATGTCTTTATCAAAAAAGTAAAATAAATGTATGCATGTTGTCCTACGTTGTTATCTAACAGAGGAAACTGATTGTTGGTTAAATCCGGTTAATTTTAAATTGGTATTGTGTAAACCAGAAACCAATCTCTATATATTAAGAGATAATGTAACAAACTCTGATTAAGTTGAATTACAAGAAACTTTATATTTTTTCATCGTCTTCTTCGATTTAAATTTAGTTTTGATTAATTTGGTTTTTTTTTTATGATATTTAATAAGTTTCGTTATGTAAATATTTTCTGGAAACAACTAAATTTAACTATCATGAAATTAGATGCATATGAAAATAAATTAATGATGCTATGTGGGTTCTAATATGGTTTTCTTGAGAAAATACTTTGATACATGAAATTACTTAAAATGCATAACTTTATATACCTTATACCCAAATTACTTAAAATGCATAATTTAAGCCTTTGAGCCAATATTTCTCGTTGGACCCTATTCTAATAAGCAGAAGGTTAAATTCTATTTGATTTTAAGTCACATTAGATTAACAACTGTTTACGAATGTTATAGATAAAACCCAAGGATAATAAAAATTTGAATTAATTAAATTAGGTGTAAAAAATAATAATCAACCTTTCATATAATTTTAAATATTTATTGATGAGTCTGAAAAGTATATTGGAACATTTGAATTTAGTTGTCATTAATTTAATTTTTATTCTTAGGATATTTAAAATTATTTGCATAAAAATATTTTTATGCAAATATTTTCTGGAAACAATTAATTTTGACTATCATAAAATAAATGCATATGAAAATTAATTTAAAGATGCTATGTGAGTGATAATATGATTTCGTGAGAAAATATTTTGATGCACCAAATTACCTAAAATGCATAATCTTATATATTTTATATAAAGTTAACTATTGTGAATTTAGTGTGTGTTTTTCTTGTCGTTAAATGACCATATACATTTCATGGATGTTATAATAGACCCAAAAAATTCATGATATAAATTGTGAGATAACTTGGATGATCAATTTTCACGTTTGAAACTCTTCTTAGTTTTTAATTATATGAATTATCATAAATTTAGATGAATTCTTTTTACAAATTTACAAATGAGTAAAAGATTAAATGTATGGCCACATTAATTTAAATTGGATTCCACATCACAAATAGATCTTAAATGAACCTTAATGGCTTAGAAATTTAAAAATGAGTTGATGATATGTTACAATTTTAAACTATATGTTGATGATGTGTGGTCATGAGGAAAGAAAACATTTTACTTTAGTGTATATATAGATTGGGTAGTGTGTTTTTCTGTGTTTGTGTTGCCCCAAAACCCATCTAAAAGGGACATTAACTGCAAAAGAAACGGAACGTTTAATTAATTAGACAATGAAATTATGGTAAACCTTCCGTCAAAACGCATATTTACCATCACGACAATGGAGTATTACTTAATAAGTTATATATCTACATTTGGGATCAAACACACACACACACATATATATATATATATATAACACTATTAATATTCAATCGCCTACAGAAAATTCGAACAAATATTGTTTATGTATTTGGCGATCGGTGGATAAGATTTCTCTTTTCAAGAAAACATATTTAATTTTTAAAAATGTATATATGTAAAGTTGACATAGTTATTATAGAAGCGAGAAGCGAAACTTCCAAGTTCCAACTATAGAATTGGTTGCATTTTTAAAAATTAAATATGTTTTCTTGAAAAGAGAAATCTTATCCACCGATCGCCAAATACATAAACAATATTTGTTCGAATTTTCTGTGGGCGATTGAACATTAATAGTGTTATATATACATATAGGTGTTTGATCCCAAATGTAGATATATAACTTATTATGTAATACTCCATTGTCGTGATGGTAAATATGCGTTTTGACGGAAGGTTTACCATAATTTCATTGTCTAATTAATTAATAATATTAGAATAATGCAATGCAATCCACTTGACCCACTTGACAAAAGCGGCAAAGATTTGTCGCCGAGTCAACTAAGACGTCGATAGCTTCAACCTTCTCTCGTAGCTCTCATATTTTCCCGTCTCTATTCTATATAAATGCATAAACATGAGTCACACTGATATGTAAATTAAGAGGGAATATTAAGATGACATCTTCCATAGTCTCTTCCATGCTTCTCTTTCTCCTTGTTCTTCTCGTGTTTCCGCATATAGATATGGTCCTTGGCGCACAAATGGAACACCGCAAACTTAGTGAGTATATTTTTGTTTTTAAATATTCTTGTTATTACTATTTTACTTAGTGTGTTTGGTTGGTGCTGGTTCAGAAGAGACAATCCATGCTGATCAAGTGACGGTCCAAATTAAGGCCTTCAAAATTCCGCCTATTCCGGGTTTCAAGCCGCGTCCTCCGTCCATTCCTGTTCCTGTTCATGTCCCTTTTCGGAGGCCATCGAAGTGCTCACAATTATTGGCTTTCTGTAGGTCCCCCAACCAAAAGAGCACCACGAACTGCCAAAAAGTCAGGGTCTTATGTGGCTCTCCTCCGCCCGGCTAAAGGTTTATCAAAGGAACACAAGGATATCGTCACTGACCTCACTATAGTGCCGAATGCGTCTATGTATATATATATGCATGTTTTTTTACGTTGTGGTTTAGTTTGCCATTTGTGTGGTTCTTTATTTCCGTGTATGTGTTTGTCATATTTTAATATCTAATAAAATGATAATTTTTTAAAGATTTTTTTTTAATTTGTATTTTATTATATGATATCTCATTAGAATCACTTTGTTTAGTCTAAGTTGTTTAGTGGCATTTCTGAAAAAAATAACATTTGTCATGTGAATTTGTTATAAAATAAACCAAAGCCTAGTACAAAAACCAGAAAACTTCAACGTAGACGGGAGCAAGAATAAAACATCTAGAAACACAGAGATGAAAAACCCCAACCACACAGAGGTAAACATAAGATTGTTGTCGGTCTTTTACAGTAACACTTCTCGCAATCCTTCTATTTGCATTTGGAGTTTCTACGAAGAGAGATTCAACTATTTCACCTAGAACCGTCAGAATCTCACTCGAATCACACCTTAATAAAGACCATAATTGAGGAGTAAGAACCACACTCACAAGCTCTCCTGCATCTAAGGCAAATGTAACCTGAGAGACCTTCAAGCTACACATACTTCCTATAGTTCAGAGAAGACATGTAAATTGTGCATCAGAATAGCTAATAATAAAACTAAAAGCTTGCCGACTGTAAGATAAAACAGCAGCTAATTCATCTCTAATCACCTAAGATGCACCACATTACTTCTTTCGTTTTGACCATGGACAATCAATAATGCTATTTTTATGGGTTCAAAACTAATAAAACTATTTAAATACAAAAAAATGTATTGTATCGTTTACATTGTATCACAAAACTAAATAATATTATTTAAAAACTATTTATTTATAAATAAAACAAATAGATATGGTGTAGCATCAATTATATTAATTGATGTAGTGATTAACTAGTTTGGCACCATTTCAATAAAACTGATTAAATTTCTATTAGTTTGTATCACTTTAACAAAATTGATATAAAATCTAAATTTACATCAATTAGATAATTGATGTATCTATTAACTTTTAATAACATTACTTTGTTCTAATTATGAAAAGAACTACATTCTCTTTACTAGTCTAGGAAGCATGGAATAACGAATAATGGTGCGTTTCTCGCTTTAGAAGCGGAAGCAGAAGCGTTCAAAATCGTTAGAAATCTCGTTATAATCATGTTTTAAAAAACGAGGCTTTTGGGAGCCAAAAAACGCGCGCAATTCGAAGTTGGAAGTTTTGATAGTGTTGATTGGAAGCGTCGATAGTGGCTCAGGTTAAGTAAAAAAGAAAAAACAAGCCAACAACTATCTTTTGGATTTATAAATTGTTTGTAGCCCAAATTAACATGTTTAATTAAAAACGTAAAAAAGTTAAAAACACTAATTAATAATAAAAAAAGGAGATGAGAAGTGATAAACTAGAGTTGGAAATAGTTGTGTTTGATAAAGTTGATGAAATAAGAATGATGATGATAGTATCAATATATGAGTTTTAAGAGTTATTTTTATCTTTAAATGAGTTGCAATATTTAAATTATGTATTGAATTTTATTGTTTAAAATATTTGATATTAATATGATTTTATGTTTGGTATATAATAATATATATACGCTTACATTACGTACCCTTTTTTAATTTATTTTTTTTTGTTTCCAAACGCTTTTCTTTCCACGTAACCGTTTTTGTGTGTGTCATCCTTGCGCATGACCATGCTAATCTTATTTGTATCGCTCCAATTTCTTTTTTTGTTGCTCAATTTCTATTTTCCATTAACTAAAGCAATTACACATGGTTTGTCTTTCTCCACAAATTGAGTGACCCAATCAATTTGTTTATTAGCTTTGCCACATTAAATTATTTCCGAGATAGTTATCTTTTTTTTTCTTCATTTACGAAACTATCATCTTTATTGTCAATTGGGTGGTGTGTGTTTTCTATGTTTGTGTTGCCCAAAAACGCATCTAAAATGGACATTAACTGCAAAAGAAACGGGACATTTAATTAATTAAACAATGAAATTATAGTCAACATTTCGTATCAATGTATAACATGTTTTGCTTTAAAGAACAACATTTTAGAAAGTTTTTTTTTAGTCAAACCATTTAAGAAAGTATATAAATTATATTTCTTTTATTTTTCTACACTAGATAAAAATTATTTAATATATATAAGAAAGTATATAGATCTTGTTTATCTTTTTAGAAAGCATATTAAATTTTTTAGGGGTTATGGGGTTGCTTCTGGTTGCTCTAGATATATATACCTTAATTTTCTGAAATATGTGTTATGTATATAGTTACTGAGATGAGATGATATGATATTGCTAGTAATTATTATAAGTAGGAAAACTTCGAGGGAGTAATAATGGGAGCTCGGCCAAAAGGTATCCAATGTTCAAAACCAGATTCTGTAAACAATTAAATATTTTTCAAAGAGTATAATTTGTTCCGTACACATCTTTAATTTGCCTTATAAAAAGTTTATAGATAAATTTATAGGTTTATCTACATAAAGTAATTAAATTTATTTATTTTATATATTTTTACTATATAATATACATATTTGCTTATATAATTATTTGTTATTCGCAAATTATGCATATTAATCATAATATTAATAATTATTATTAATAAAGTGTTTAGAAAAAAAAAAAGTCCGTAATTTGCCTCGAAGCTTTAACGCGGTTTTGACTTTCCCCTGCCCACCATCCCTGCCCGGCTAGTTACGGCGGGAAAATTGAAGATAGAAAAAAAAGCCATTAATTTATTTTTGTAAATCGAATTTTAGAGCAGAGAGAAAAAAAAACTAAGATTTTGGCGGGAAGAGAGTCGGCCCGGGAAAGGCGGGCTTTGTTGTGGCGGCTGATGTGTCTTTTGTAATTTGTGGGAGTTTGGTCCGTGTCATCGCTAACAACACGTGTCTGTCTGAATTGACCGACTCAAAGATATGACACGTCAACATGTGGGGCCGTAACAATTTTAATGAGACGTGTCATTCGTCACAGATGACGTCCCAACTAAATTTAATTAAGAGTAAATTTTGACGACAAAAATTATAATAAACACGACAAAAAAACTCACCGAACATGACGGTAAGTTAATTGTTTAATAGTTTTACCTTTATTAATTAATTATAACATAATATTTATTAAAAAAAACTGTTTTAAAATAATAACATTATAATGAGGGTATTTGATATCTTAATTTTATCCTCAACATGTGTTAAAAACTCAAAACATCTATTTTTGAGAAACATATGGAGCATTTTTTTCGTATTCTGAAAGTTTAGGATCAAGATCCATATACTTTTAAGAGCTATAATAAAAATTTTAAAACATCCTTTTAATATAAATCGTGTGTCATTGTAGGTGCTTACATTTTTAATTTTCCTGAATTCAGCCAGTAGCCTTAACCCCAATTGGTAAAAAAAATTTGATAACACTAAAGCAAAAGACAACGAAATTATTATTTTTATTACAAAATTTGTTTTAAATTTTCAAACTATTAGAAAACTTTTAGTTTCTGGTTTTACAAGTTTAATTTTGAAGATTTAAGATTTATTTATACTAATTACTAAAGAACATATATTAAAAAAAGTCACACACACTGTATCTCTCTTTCCCCCTTCAGTGAATAGACAATTTAGTTCTTTTGTTGAAACTAGTAAATTTTAAAAGAAAACAAAAACTCTAATTGAAAAGTTTTTAAAATAGCGCAATAGGAAGAAGGCTGATATTTCTCTTGGTACTTTTTTACTACGAATATAATTAAACTATTATATAAAAAGGTGTGTATTTGAATTTTAAAATGATTTATTAACATATGAAGTAATCTAAAGATTATTTTTTTCAGAGAAAATGTATCAAATGAAGCCCAAAAGAATTTAAACTTTTATTACATTGGTTTGAACTTATCCTTCTTCAGGAACAAAGCCCAATATAATTAGTTAGCCCATATTTGAGTAACAAATGAGGTTCGAACTTGTTTTTTCAGAAAATCACTTGCCTTTGGATCTCGATTTTGTAATACACTTTTCTATAATCAAATGGTATGCTTATACATAATAATGAAATAAAAACACCACACTATATATTTTCTGTAAAACAGTTCAAACAAAATTATGAACACAAACGAATAAATAAGCACATCATACTATATATTTTCCTATTTAAAGATTTTACAACTTTTTCAAAAGTTATATAAATAAGCACAATAATTTAACAGAAAATGTACAATCAAACCCAACATCTATGTGAATAATAACACTTCATTATGACTTATTTTATTCATGTTATATACACATACTTCACACTCTACAAATTTTTTGGTCATTGTCCGTTTCTTATTCAAACGCTATCCAACTAAATTACGAAACAAGAGACTCAAAAACAACAGTCTCAATTAACTTACTCGAAGCCAATTTCATTGTAGCTTCTGTAATCTGATTCTCTTCAACCACAATCTTCTTCAACCAATGTGACGACTTGATCACAAAAGCCTCCACTTCATCAGCCTGAATCAATCGACAACTTACAATATCTAAAGTCTTCAACTTCACACAGTTTTTGTTCACAGCAACCAACACAGAACCTGTCAAACTCTTACAACCTCTCAAATTCAACTCAACCAAACCTTTGCAAGAAGCTAACATAGAAACAAGTTCTTTATCAAATAACCATTCATTAAAAGGCAACTCAAGTTTCCTCAATCTTCCCAAATGCTGACCTATTGTCACTAACAAACCGCGTTCACGTTCAACCGCGTTGCAACGAAGCAAAGAAAGCTCTTCAAGACTTGAACTAAAGCTTAAAGCTAATACCTTTAGACTAAAACCAGTCACAAAAATACAACTTGTAAGCCTAAGAGACGATAAAGACTTGAAATTCGAGGCGAGAGCAACGAGATGTTCATCGATTAAATCCATCGGTAGACGTAAATCGAGTCTTTTCAAAGTATCATTGCATCTAGCATTGTTCATAAAATGAACCAACCCATCTTTGGTTCCACCATCATGAATCAACAGAGACTTTAAAGATTCACAAGTCTCCGATACTTTAAGCAAAACCACATCAACTATACTCCTACATGTTCTTAACTCAATCTCTTCAAGATTCTTCAAACACAAACCAAAAAACTCAATTTCTCCAATGGTTCCACAAGATTTCAAATTTAATTTCTTTAACTTTCTACAACTTCTCCATAACCAAGTAACTCCAGTATCATCAGATTGAATTCCAGATAAAGAAACCGATTCCAAACCCAATTCAACAACTTCCGGGTTAGGATTTGACCCGGATTCGAAAGTTGAAGTCTTTATTGAATAAACATCGATTGATAATTCTTTAAGAGATCGAAACAAAGCAATCCAAGTGAAATCTGAATTTTGAGGTGTATACAGTTTGATAGATAGAGAAGTGAGAGATAAAGAAGTAGAGAGACGAAGTAAAGAAGATGAAGAAATTGGATTGACTAAGAAAATGAGTTTTCTGAGATTGAAGCAGCAAGAAGAGATGATTGAGATGAGCTCATCGTTGAAAATAGACTCAGCCTTCATAGTTTCATCACATGAAAGCTGTGGGATTGAGATTTCGGTGTTAATGGCGAAGATGAGAGAAAGAGAAGAGAGACAAGGATGGTTATGGAAGACAGAGGGTAAAAGGGTAATTACAGAGCTGTCATGACGATTGATATGTAAGGACATGGAAGTTTTTGAAGCTCTGTAGAGACGAAGCCATCGTTTGGAAACTAAAGGAACTGATTCAATAGATGAAGAAGATGATGGCAATTTTGTAAATATCTCGCAGAGAATCTCATCGAATAGAATTTCATCCATTTTTGGAAGAAATCGAATTGAAGAAGAAGATGAAGAAACTAAGGATTTTTGTTGTGTTTTGGGGTTTGTGACGTTTTGTGTTCTTCTTCTTTCTCGATCGTGTCGTGGCTTTGGTTTTGACACTTGTGGTGTTGTTTGGTTCTTCGGTTACGCAAGAGACACAAAAAGAAACGATAAAATTGAGTTGTGATGTCGTATGAAATTCTCACATTTAATAGCATTAATTTATATATATTTTTAGTAACATTTTATATGTTAACAAAAAATTAATAACATTTATATAACGTAAAGTTTTCTATTTTAACTTTAGAAAGGAAAACAAAGTTAGCGACATTTAGGGTAAGTCTTGTGCTTAGAAGAGTTCATACTCGGTTTTAATATTTGATATATGGCACCATTTAAAATCTCAAATGAAGCTTTTAGATTTATATCCACTTGGCTTATTTTTGTTTATGATATCATATGTAAGTGTTAATTAGGTTTATATTAAACTTATGTATTTGAAAATTCAATCTCACAAGTCATATCAAAACACACCTAATAAAATATTTTTGCACCTTGGTTTACTTTAATAGCTAAATTATTCTATCAGCAAAGCAATTCTTCTTTAATCTTTTATTGACATCATAAGGTATAGAATATTTGATATGGATGTTATAACTACAAAATGGGAATCTATCCATCTTAATCAAGCTGAAAAGAACCAACCATTTGCTTATGGCAAAAATATTTATTATATTGTGAAATATGTAATTTATGTTCTTGAGTTTTACAAGATTAGGTGAGAGTAGTGAAACAAGGAGTTAGGGTTGAGTTGTCTTTAAAGATAAAATTAAAATGTCGTAAAAGAAAAATAAAGTAACCTTTCTTTCTTAAATACGGGAGAATTGTGTGAGTTGATAAGCAAGCGATGCGCGTGTGAGAAAAAATAATCCAGTCAGCTTTTACCAACTTCCCAAAAGTAAAGAAAATGACTCAATACTTCTTAATGAGTCACCAAAACCCTCACAATTTTAATTTGATGAAAATAAATACGAAAATCTTCGTCAAACAAAAACTCGGTGACATTAAAGAATTAAAATGTTTAAAACATCTGATGTCACGTTCGTGTATGGAATATAATAGGGTAATAGCAAAAAAATTCTTTATAAATAACTTTCGTTGAACATTATGTGTCAGAAGTGGTGGGAAAAAAACGTGGGAAACCCAATATAATAGCTCATTTTCCTTGGTTAATAAATATTTTTTAAATTGAGATGAATTTTGTATGAACTTTTAAGACATAAATAAGAAAAAACGAATTGAAGTGTATATACTTTAGCTTATCTAGTTTTCATTTATTAATTGTATGAACAATATGCTACAAATTGTAATAGAACTGTTTCAATATATTTATAGGTGATGTTCAAATTTTTTTTGTTGAAGACATATTTATTATGTTAAAATAGTTTCTCTTAAGAAGTTTGCTTTTGAATACACATATTTTGCTTTACATTAATTTACCTTACATTAATTAGATCGATTTGAATATCAATTTTAGATTGCAGTTTATGCCACTAACATACAAACAAGGAAATGCAGTTTATGCCACTAGTTTACAAACAAGGATGATGATTCAATGTGTCATGCGCTGTTACACTTTAAAGTCATGCATGGCAATGTTCTTCAAGGTTTGTCTGCATCTTGGAAATTTAACTTCTTATTTAGCAATGTTTGACTCACTAACCTTTTTTAAAGCTCAGGTTGTTTCATACATAAATATATCAAATGAAAACAATGTATATATAGAGCATCCTTAGTACATTTTCATTTTCATATTAAAATGATATGACTTTTGGTTTAGGATGTCTTCGTGGCGTTGATTCATATTCTAAATACTTGAAATTCGAAAAGTGTGAGAATCAAGAGACCAAGCTTTTTTTGTCTGCCATTAAACTACTATATCAGAGAATTAATCCACTAAAAAAGTACAACTATTCTGCATAGAAAAATGAGAAACCCACTAAAAACAGCTATATCTCATATAAAAATTAAATTTAGAGATCATGATCGAGTGACATTTAGACTAAGCTGTAGTTTTGGGTCTGGAAAGATTATAATTTCGATACAGAACTTTCTAATATAAAAATATAAAAAAGTAAATAAAGAAAAATGAAGATTTCTCCTATAAATCAGATAACAAAAATTTGGTGTTGTCCCAATAACCAGATTCTGAGAAGTCCACTAATTTTCTTTTTTTTTGCTAAACATCGATTAAATATGTTACTATGAGAGACATAACCTAGCGGAAAATCTTCTCCGGCTATTACAAAAGAAAAGCTAACAAGTACCAAAGTAACAAACCTAATACAACACTATTTTATTTCTTGATTATTATTATTTTTTGATCAAAACCTAATACAAGACCTAAGAACATCTAATATCATGAATGTTCTACAAAGAAGCCAAAGAGCAGCTTAATAATTTCTTCAATGAGTCTCAAAGAAATCGAAGCCCAACTTGTGAGATTGATAATCCTCTCGAATATTAGTTTGTCCCGTCCAACTAATAGCATGTGTAAAAGCTATGTTGTACTCGTGTCCTGCTCATAAAGATTGCCATTGATCTCCACCATCTGCCGGGAAACCATTGGCAAAGTGTTAAGAAATTTCTTTACTTTCAACCGAACCACATTAACCTAAAGCCTATTATTGAAACTTCCTAAACCTAATAGCCACAAAGCCAGGCCCACGATTTTGAGTAATGATAGATCTCGGGTTGATTGTCTGTCTGATCATAACCAATATTAGGATTTTCGGCGACAGTTTCGCCGGTGACTCGCTCTGAGTTTTCCTTTTACGGTGGCTCCTAATGGTCCCAATCAAAGCACCAAGAAGAAATCTCTGCTTTATTTGTTTGTTTTGCTATTAATTATATAGAAGAACCAGGTTATATCCCACGCTTAGTGGTTCATAATTTAGAAAAAAAAATTGTGATTGATTTTTTAAATAAAACTTTTGGATGTTAAATTTTTATATCATAATATTATATATTGTTATATGATATCAAATGATTGATGTATGTTGCATTGAATGTTGTTGGACAAAAAAATAATATCAAAATATATACTATATTTGATTTAGTAAATTTCTAAAGCTTTTATCTATTTTTGTTAAAAATTTAAAAGAGATTAAACAAAATATTCATACAAGATTTTTTCAATATTTAATATAACATAAAAATATATTACTAAAAGATATCTTATTTTGCGTATTAATTAGTTAAAAATTCATTGATAAATGTATTTCCCTAATAATATTGGTATAGAGATAAAAGAGATAATGATAAACAAAATAAATAAAGAAAGAGTCCAAAGCCATTTTTTGATCAGTCTTATCGAATCCAATCTCAGTTTTCTCCTATATATGATAATGGTCGACATCATTATTTTGTAAAAACCTCATTTTAGGTTTCAATCTCATCCATCTTCAATCTTATCGATTTTTTTCAGTCATGGTTCTTCGTTTATTGTTCTGTTTCTTCTTTGTTCTCTTGCTTTTGGATGGATGTCATGATGTCAGTATGAAGAATCCAGTTAAGTATCGTCTCCAATTAGTTGTCTCATAATCATATAAGACTCAGCCATGAATGCTTATGTTGACTACGCCATTGAATCTAGCCAAGCTAAAGCAATCAGCCAAGGCTCAGCTCACGGTAATATCGATTTACCTTTTCATGTTTTTCTGTGAATTAGTTAGATTTTAAAGAACTTTAGGAGATATTCTTTATGTAGTATCTGCACAGTTATATCTGATTAAAATGTTGACATGGACGAATCCCTACTTGATGGCATTTTAAAGGCTATATTGACGGTAGCTGTGGCATCGGTTTCAGGAATCTTCTTTATGTTATTAGGTTATCTTTGTGGTACTAAAATGGAAGATTATCTAAAAAGGAACAGCTCTAAGTGCATAGAGAACAGAAAAAATCAGAAATGGTGGGCATGAGGAACGTTCAAGATCATCAATATTTATACAGTATGTGATAAACACTATGGAGGAAACTCCTAACTACAGATTAAGGAGAGTGATGAAGTTTAATCCCTCAAATTCGTTTAGACATTTTTTTGTGAGTTGTAAACTCTTAGTTTTATTATTAAACCATGAAATCGTTCCATCTTTGCTTTGGAGACAAATAAGTTATGACTCAATATTTCTTAATGATTCACCAAAAGGTCCAAAACCTTCGCAACTTTAATGATAAGACAAATACGAAAAACTTATTTGCTCATTTTATTATTTGAAAACTATATTCGACTTCTTTATTTTTAAAACTAAAATTTGGGTATGAAATTTGCATATAAGTGGAATGTATAATTGTATACTTTTTATGTGATGTGCATTTGATGTAATAAATAAAATAAAATGGATAAAAAATTATTGTTTGAAAATGATTTGATTTTATGAAATACTCATATAGATTTGTTCGGTGGATATTAAAAGAATCGTTCAAATGAACTAAAATTTCAGAAGAATTAAAAAAATTATTGAAAATAATTTTTTCCTTAATTCATAAACTTGGAGAGAGAAAATAATCTATATATTTCCGAGAAATCTACATTCTAAAAAGTTTGTTGTCAAGAAATCAGGAAAAACTAAAAATATGCTTTTTCATTGGGAGTTCTTTTTTAAATTTAAATTTTATGTTAAACTTGTTTGGTTATAGAGATAAAATAAGAAATTAATTTACCTTGTTTGGACATATGATATAAAACTAAAATACTAAAACATTTTATCCTTAATAAATGTCTTTTATGTGTTTTTTTTAAAATTCAAATTTCCTAATGATATTTCATGTAAATCTTACCAACTTTTTAGTTATTTTCTTAAAATTTGATTTCCAATTAATTAGTATAGATATTTTACAAACGAAAAAGGTCGAAGAACAGCTTAATAATTTATTCAATGGGGCTAAACGAAATTGAAGCCCAACTTGTTAGATGTGATCATCCTCTCGAATAATCATGGAGCTTCGTTGTTACAGTAAAATGAGACAGAGAACTGAGGAAGAAAAAGACTCTGGGAAGAAGACTCTGGGAGAAAGGGAAAGTTCGACTAAAACAAATCAAGATTGTCATGTGTATGGCGGAGATGCAATCTGGGTTATAAAAAAGAGATATAAATTCAGATGTTAGGATTATAATTTTTCATTCTGCGATATTGTTGTAAGGCGTTGATTCTGTTACGGTTAGTTACATCATCCACCATTGTTGCTAGCTTGACTTGAGCTTGGACAAGGTGAGTTGATTAGTTGTTCTTCATTGAACATCTTTTCAAATTCTGATCTTAATAAAAGGAGAATTTGTTTTATGAATGTGAGTTGCGATTTACTTCATCAAAGGTATCAGAGCTCAAGTGGTCCTCGGAATTTCATATCAATGGGAGAAACGAGAGCTCAATCGTCGCTAAAAGAAGCAGTATACAAGGAGGTGGAAGAAGCTCTGAGTTCAAAATTTGAAGGACTGCTATTATTGAAAACGCATGAATTGAAAGAAAGAATGGATAGAAATATGACAGATTTGATGGAAACAATCAAATCGATTGCAGCAACCAATGTTTCTGCTAACGTGAATCAAAATCAGAATCGGGGATCGACATCAACTCCAGATGTGGCATTTAACAGTGCAGATCAGATGAGAAACGAAAGATCAGGTAATCAAACAACTTATGCTGGTCTTACACGTTTGGGAAGGATTGATTTTCCAAGATTCAATGGTGAGAACTATAAAGATTGGCTGTTCAAAACTGAAGAATTCTGTGTGATTGATGGTACTCCTTATGAGATGAGAGTTAAAATTGCTGCATTACACTTTGATAATCATGCATCAATCTTTCATCAGTCTATAGTACAATATGCATATGGTGGAATGGTTTCGATAGATTGGGAATCATATAAGACAATATTGAAGGAGAGGTTCGAAGACGTATTGGATGATCCAATCGCGAAATTAAAACAATTGCAAGAAACAAATGGGATAGTGGAGTATCACGAAAAGTTTGAATTGATAAAAACTCGGGTGAGCTTGTCAGAAGAATACTTAGTGAGTGCTTATTTGGCTAGTTTGAGGATAGACACACAGATGCATATCAAGATGTTTCAGCCAAAATCTATAAGGCAATGCCTCTTATTGGGAAGACTCTATGAAAAAGCACATCCCAAAGCAACTGCCACATCAAACTGGTCCACTTCAAGAAGCACTAACGTTTCCTATACAAACAAAGGAGTAACACCATATAAGAAGGAGAAAGATTACAAGAATGGGAATCAACAGTTGAAAACAACAGAGAAGGAAAGTGCAGTGTTACCTAAGAAGTTCTTATCAAACGAAGAAATGAGTGAGAGACGTGCCAAAGGACTATGCTATTATTGTGATGAAAAGTATACACCTGACCATTACCTCAAACACAAACACAATCAATTGTTTATGATAGAAGCAAATGAAAAGGAAGAAGACGTGTGGTGTGATGCAGAGGATGATCAAAATGAAATAATACCACAAATCTCAGTAAATGCAGTAGCTGGTGTATCAAACTATACTACCATGAAAGTAAAAGGAGTATATGTTAAGAAGTATATGTTCATTTTGATTGACTCAGGGTCTACTCATAACTTTATGGACCCTCAGCTAGCTATGAAACTTGGCTGTAGGATTGAAACAGCTGGTTTGAAGAAAGTAGTAGTTGTCGATGGTAGGAAACTGGATGTAAATGGTTGTATCAAGCAGTTTCGATGGAATTTACAGTCAACCACGTTTCAGGCTGACTTCATGCTAATTCCCTTGGGGAACTGCGATATGGTTCTTGGAATACAGTGGCTAGAGACTCTAGGCCCTATAACATGGAACTTTAAAACGTTGGAGATGAGGTTCTTAATAGGAAAACAAACAGTGGTTCTCAATGGAATTAGAGACAGATCAATTAAGGAGGTGAAGTTATCCAAAATGATAAAAAAAACCAAGAAGCACAGGTCCAAATCTCAATGATTTATGTACAAGAAAAGAATACAGAGGAAGATATTCAGTTGTGTGCATTGATCATGGATGATAAGAAGGGTAATCCGGAACTTGCAATAGATAAATTGCTGACACAGTTTGTCGATGTGTTTGAAGAACAAACAACATTACCTCCCTTTAGAGAACCTCACAATAGCAAGGTTAAATCCAGTAAATCAGAGACCATACATGTATGCTATATACCAAAAGAATAAGATAGACAAGATTGTAGAAGAGATGCTATCAAGTGGTACTATTCAAAATAGTTACAGCTCATATGCTTCACCAGTGGTTTTAGTGAAAAAAAAAAAGATGGGAGTTGGAGGCTTTGTGTTGATTATCGAAGTCTGAATGTGATGACAATTAAAGACAGATTTCCTATACCACTAATAGAAGATTTACTTGATGAGTTGGGAGGGTCTAAGGTTTACTCGAAGATTGACCTTAGAGCTGGTTACCATTAGGTAAGTATGGACCCACTTGATGTTCACAAAACTGCTTTCAAAACCCATAATGACCATTATGAATATCTTGAAATGCCATTTGGCCTCACGAATGCTCCAACAACATTTCAAATGCTCATGAATTCGGCATTTACGAAATTTTTAAAACAGTTTGTCTTAATATTTTTCGATGATATCTTGATCTATAGCAAGAATATATAAACACATATGGAGCATTTACAGTTGGTCTTTGAGGTAATGTGAAAGAATAATCTCTATGCTAAGCGAAGCAAATGTGCTTTTGCAACCTCGAGGGTGGAATACTTAGGTTATTACATAGAAGCAGAAGGGGTGTCAACGGATCCAAGTAAAGTGAAAGCAGTGGCAGAATGGCCGGTGCCAAAAAACATCAAACAATTAAGGGGATTCTTAGGCCTAGCTGGTTATTACAGGAGATTTGTGAGAAGTTTTGGTACAATGGCACGACCCCTGACAGTATTAACAAAGAAGAATGCATTTGAATGGAATACAGAAGCACAAGAAACATTCGATCTGCTCAAATCTGCTCTTTGTAATGCGCTTGTCTTGGCCTTACCCTTATTTGACAAGTCTTTCATCGTTGAAACTGATGCTTGTGGTCAAGGGATTGGTGCGGTCTTAATGCAAGAAGGACATCCCTTAGCATATATAAGCCGACATCTTAAAGGTAAACAGCTTCATCTTTCACTTTATGAGAAAGAATTGTTGGCCGTGGTATTTACGGTTTAAAAGTGGCGGCACTATCTTCTTCCGGGGCATTTTATCATTAAGACGGATCAGAGGAGTCTCAAATATTTGTTGGAGCAGAGGCTAAACACGCCTATTTCAGCAACAATGGCTCCCTAAGCTTCTTGAATTCGATTACGAGATACAATACAAGCAAGAAAAACAGAATATCGCGGCTGATGCTTTATCTCGTGTGGAAGAAGCAGATATACTCCATATGGCATTGTCAGTTTTGAATTGTGATTTGATAAAAGACATTCAAGAAGGTTAACAAGGATATGGCAGTTAAAATGATCATTGACAGCTTGAAACAAGATCCTAAAGCCAAGCGATTTTACTCTTGGCATCAAAATGTTTTGAGGAGGAAAAGTAAAATTGTGGTACCAAATATAGCAGAAACACGAAATACACTTCTGCAGTGGTTACATAGGGCAGGAAGTAGTGGCCATTCGGGTCGAGATGCCACCCACCAAAGAATAAAAGCACTATTGTACTGGAAAAGAATGTTTAAAGACATCCAAACGTTCATAAGGAGTTACAACATCTGTCAGCACTGTAAATATGAATCAACAGCATATCTGGGTCTCTTGCAACCTCTGCCTATCCCTGATACAATATGGTCTGATTTGTCGATGGACTTCATTGAGGGATTGCCAATATCAGAAGAAAATAGTGATTTTGGTGGTTGTTGATAGACTGACGAAGGCTGCTCATTTTATGGCAATGACTCATCCATACACAGCATTTTCTGTAGCTCAGATATTCATGGAAAATGTTTTTAGACTTCACGGATGTCGAAAGTCAATCGTCAGTGATCACGATTCTATTTTTCTGAGTGAGTTTTGGAGGGAGTTGTTCTCATTACAGGGAGTATCATTGCAATTTTTAAGTGTGTATCATCCTCAAAGTGATGGTCAAACCGAAGTGGTGAACAAAAGCTTAGAGACGTATTTGAGGTGTATGTGTAGCGACAGACCTCATCAATGGAGCAAGAGGCTATCGTTGGCTGAATATTAGTATAACACCTCACATCACTCTTTGACTCAATTGACACCTTTTGAGGTTGTGTATGGACAGGTACCACCTCTGCATCTTCCATATTTGCCAGGGGAATCTAAAGTTGTAGTGGTCGCTAAAAGCTGACATGAGAGGGAACAAATGATTTTAATCTTGAAGTTTCATCTCTTACGAGCTCAGCATAGGATGAAGCAAATGGCAGATACACATCGCATTAAACGTGAGTTCAATATTGGCGATTACGTGTTCGTCAAACTTCAGCCTTATCTACAGCGTTCCGTGGTTACACGCTCTAATCAAAAGCTGGCTCCGAAGTATTATGGTCCTTACAAAATATTGGACAAATGTGGAGCAGTGGCTTACAAAGTGGATTTGCCTCACGGATCAATGATGCATCCTGTTTTTCATGTGTCCCAACTGAAGGTAATGGTAGGTAACGTGGTGACTTCAACACAAATACCAACTACAGTTTCAGATGTAATGGTCAGAGAACCAGAATCGATCATGGCCAGAAAAATGGTTAAAAGGCAAAACAGAGCAGCTACAATGGTGCTAGTCAAATGGCTAGACGAACCGGAAGAAGAGGCAACGTGGGAATGGTTATTTGATATGCAACAGAAATTTCCAGCTTTTAAACCTTGTGGTCAAGGTTCTTCGGGGAAGGGAGAATTGTTACAGTAAAATGAGACAGAGAGAACAAAGGAAGAAGAAGATTCTGGGAGAAAGGGAAGGTTCGACTAAAGCAAATCAAGATTGACACGTGATGGCAGAGATGCAATCTGGGTTATAAAAAAGAGATATAAATTCAGATGTTAGGATCATAATTTTTCATTCTGCGATATTGTTATAAGACGCTGATCTGATTCTGTTACGATTAATTACATCATCCACCATTGTTGTTAGTTTGACTTGAGTTTGAACAAGGTGAGTTGATTAGTTGTTCTTCATTGAACATTTTTTCAAATTTTGATCTTAATAAAAGGAGAATTTGTTTTCTGAATGTGAGTTGAGATTTATTTCATCATTCGTCGACGCCGGATGGCTCGGATCTCCACTATCTCGCCGGAAAACCATTTACAAAGAATTGAAAGAACTCGATTTCAAATTTTACCAGCAAATTTGAGAGACGGTGAAGTTATTCTGCAGCTAGGTGTGATGTGAAGTGGGACCAAAATCCAAAAAGCTTTTTTAAGTTAAAAAATAATAAAAAAAAACAAATCCAAAAAGCCAAAACGGGAAGCAGCTTTATTCCAAAAACATAAAACAACACGCTTTTTGCTCTGCTCACTCACACGTAAATTTCCTCTTCCCGAGCATCTGAAATAAAAGAAATCAAAAACCCATCGGCGCGTGAACAACACTCTCTCTCCGCAAACTCCAAGAAAATGCTAAAGCTACACTGAATCTTCCCTTACCACCAATAGAATCCTGCCACGTATCATAACATCACCGTCGTTTCCCTTAATTTTCTTCCCCCTTTCCATAAACCCTTTGAAAACCTTCACTTTAGGGTTTCAATCTCATCCTCACTCTGACATCGTCGAACTGTTACTGTTTACTCAAAAAACATCTTCTTCAATCAGTTTCTTTTGTTTGAGTTGATGTAGCAAAAAAAATAAAATAAAAATGGTTCCTTTATCGTTCTTCTTTCTGGTTCTATTGCTTTTAGCTGGAGAAATTTCATCACAGTTGGGTTCTGGTCCGCACATCACCGATGTTAATATACTCTTACCTCCGAGGATGAAGAACCCAGTTGAGTATCGTCTTCAAGGAAGTGATGGCTGCTTCAAATGGTACACTACATTAACCCCAAACCCATCTTTCTTGTAGTGTTCAATTTAGAGCTCAGCTTAGATATTTGTTGAACTGTAATTAAGCATGAGTTTAATAAAGGAATGATTGTCTTTTCTTAACTGTGTTTTTGTGCTAGAGCTTGAAAGTTCCCTGGTACTTGATTCTATTGGGATTCTGAGGCAATTCGTGTTCATTTCTGTATATTTATGATACTTGGTTTTTCTGTATGGATCTACAATAGATTATACTTAATTGTGCTAAGTGTGTGTTCTCTAGTGTTAGGAACTTAGTTCAAGAGATACAAGCTAATGTGGAGCATTAGAGTGTTATAGAACTCAAATGTAGTGGATATTAAATTTTCTCTGTACTGTATTTATGAAAGCCTTAAGTTTTTTCTTTTCAATTCTTAGCTGTGATTCTGTGTCTGCTGCGTTTATGAAAGCTCTAACTCGTGTAATGAGATTGTTAGAGATCAAGATTTTTTTTTGTGAATACTAAGCTGAATTTTCTTGCAGGTCATGGGATCATCATGATATTATTTCGGTTACACCTGAATTTAATTCAAGCAGTCATTGCTCGACCAGCGCTCGTGTGAGATCGATTTCACCGTATAGTGGTAGAAAGGAAACTGCTGTTTATGCCACTGATATACAGACTGGGATGGTGATTCGCTGCAAGGTGTTTATTGATAACTTCTCCCGGATTCAGATTTTTCATAATTCTATCAAGCTTGATCTTGATGGACTTTCCATGCTTAGAGTCCGCGCTTTTGATAATGAAGGTTAGTGCTTTCTCTGGATTGACAGTGTCCTTTCATAACCTTTTTTTCTGTCCTGCTTGATAATTTGGATTTTAGTTTATCATCCGCATTCTTAAGAGTTACAAGTCCATAGCCTAATGTTTTGATATACTGTTTTTCTTTAGTTTGTGCTGTATTTTTGAATTTGCTGAAATCTATCTGCAGAAAACGAGTTCTCCTCCCTGGTGGGTCTACAGTTCATGTGGAAGCTAATGCCTGAAAGTAGTGGATCAACACATCATCTTGCTCATGTGCCTTTGAAGGATTCTCCGTTGACTGACTGTGGAGGACTGTGTGGCTACTTGGATATACAGAAAAAACTTGAGGATAGTGTACGTATATCTATTGAGTGTAAATTAGTGAATCTAAAAAGGTTCATGAATGAAAGATCTAATGTGGCATGGTAATTGCAGGGTGTATTTGCAGACTTGTTTGTGGTGAAGGGAACCAAAATTGGACATGAGAAGGTTTCAGTTCATCTGCTTGAGGCTCCTCTTACCCATATAGCCGATGAAATAGTACTAACAGTAGCAGAGGCCATGTCACTTGAACCTCGTTCACCTGTCTATGTCCTTATGGGAGCTTCTTTTGGTTACACTTTAAAGGTCATGCGTGGGAACGTTCCGCAAGGTTTGTCTGCATCTTTATCACTTGTATTTGTGGCAGTGATTCATATTCCAAATACTTGTAATTGTAGCTCGAGTGAGACATGCTATGTTATGTTGCTTACCAATCTCGTCTTGATTGGTTAATTGTACTTGCAGCCGTGCAGCTACCATCATCACATCATAAATGGTCTGTGTTGAACTCTTCTGTTGCTCAAGTGGATTCTTTGATAGGTCTGACTAAAGCATTAAGCTTGGGGGTAACAACAGTTGTTGTTGAGGATACCCGTGTCGCTGGACACATTCAAGGATCATCTGTTAATGTTGTCACTCCAGATACTTTTATCTTGTACATGTCCCCTTCGTCAATGTCAGGGGAACCTATTACAGAATCAGAACCTTTTCCATCATCTATGCATTGGTATGTGGTGTCTGGTCGTCAATATCTAGTTCAAATGAAGATTTTCTCTGGAAGACCTGATGCACATGAAATCTATATAACTGAGGTATTTCTCTTTTTCTTTTACTTTCCCACATGTAGTTTGCATCAGTTTCTCTGTGTGACATTACCTCTGTATTTTATAACCATAGGACGTGGTGCATAGTTTCTTTATCTTTAGATTGTCAATCGTTTATAAGCTTGTCCTTTTTTGGAGAGGAAACTGCTTGTCGCTACACAGTGTTCATATCGCTAACAGGCACTGAATCAAAATGAAAAATTGAAAACTGAAGAAAAGCCTGATGACGTGTCTTTTTTTAAGACAGTATTAAGAATTTCATTGAAAAATTATTGTGACTAGCATTTGCTGCTGCAGAATAAACCAATTTAAAAATAGGATAACATCCTCGATAAGGCATAAGTTTTGTGACTTTTTTGTCACTGCTGTTCATTTGTTTGCTTAAGTTTCTCTTTCCTTTGCCCAGTCATGTCATTCCTTAAGATTCTTGTTATGTTCAAACATTATAATTTCCTTTGTCTTGCTTGCAGACAGATGATATCAAACTGTATGGAAACGATTCGGATTATTGGAAAATATTTTCACTGTCAGATGATCTTTCCTCTGAATATGATCGGCGAAATTCTAGAATTTTGAAAGCAATCTCACCAGGATTAGGAGAGCTGACAGCTACATTGACTTACTTCAATGGACATCAGGGTTCGAAAGAGGTGAGATAATTATACATCCTCTCTTTACAAACCTTTTTGTCTCTTTCCATTTATTGGTACTTCAAGTTCAACAACTTCTTCTCTAGCAGGTTCTCAAGGTTGTCCAAGAAATTATGGTTTGCGAAAAAGTGCAGTTCAAACTGAACAGTGAAGATGACACACCTAAGATTCTACTCCCTTGGACCCCTGCTGTTTATCAGGAGATGGAGTTACTTGTGACAGGAGGTCATTTCTCAAGCTATCGTTCTCATGACCTGTTCCTTTCCAATTTAGAAATCCATGGTGACTTAATATTTGTTCTCCTTGCTGTAGGTTGTGCAAAAGCATCTAGTGACTACAAGTGGTTTACTTCAGATATGAGCATTTTGTCAGTGTCAGCTTATGGAATTATCCAGGCAAAGAGGCCTGGAATAGCCACTGTAAAGGTGGTGTCAACTTTCGATTCACAAAATTTCGATGAGGTACATTGACTTTCTTGAATGGATTATTTTGTGAATTGATGCTTCAACAAATAGATTGATTGTTGTTATGGTTCTTCAACTGATTATCTTATTATTCATAGGTTATTGTTGAAGTTTCCATTCCATCTTCTATGCATATGTTACAAAACTTCCCAGTAGAGACAGTTGTGAGATCACATTTGCAAGCAGCTGTCACAATGAAGGCTTTGAATGGTTGTGACCGGAACTTTTCTTTTGTTACTTCTGCTGTTTATATATCATCTTTGTTTTTTTTTGTTTTGGTTTTGTTCTTTTAAATTCTTAACTTGGAGATCTTATTTATCAGGTGCCTCCTTCTCTAGATGTGATGCTTTTAATTCATTGATAATGTGGAAGACAGGGAGTGAATCTTTTGTGATTGTTAATGCAACATCTGAGACAATGATGTTGGATGAACTAAGAAGCATGGATTCTGGTCCTGTTTGTTCACGGGCTTATATATATACTTCATCTCCTGGCCGCACAGTGCTACAAGCAACTCTGGCAAAAGAGTTCCATTATTTTGATAAGTCTTTAAGTGAATCAATTGATTTGAAAGCAACTTTAAGTATTGGATCTTATCTGCCACTTTCTGTCAGAGAAGATAGTGATGGGAATCAGCATGGTGGGTATTGGTTTGATAAGACACAAGAAGAAACTGATTTTGGAGTTAGTAAGCTATATCTTGTACCTGGTACATATATTGACGTTATGCTTCTGGGGGGACCTGAAAGGTGGGATGAGAATGTCGAGTTCACCGAGACTGTGAAGACGTTACATGAAGATGAAGAGGATCTTACAAGCAGAGTTAACGTCCATCATGAGTTTGACCGCCACGCTAACATGTATAAAATTTCGTGCCAGAAGCTTGGCTCCTATGTAGGTTGCAGACATTCTATGTGATTATTTTATATTTATTGATATTACGTTTTATATCTAAAGTGAAAGATGACTTTGTCACCTCTTCCATGCTTGTATTCATCCAGAAACTAGTCTTCTTGCGTGGGAATCTGGTGGGTATGGACCATCCTCTACCTGCAGTTGCAGAAGCGTCCTTGTCTGTTCATTGCAGATTACCATCCTCTGTTGTGCTCATTGTTGATGAACCTGGTATTTTCAATATCTCCAATTCCATAGCTTGGTTCTTATAGAGTTCCCTAGGAGTTGATTTACCTCCATCGTTAAGGAATGCTCATGACATAAGGTTTACACCTGTCACTTTTACAGTTAACAAGCTTGATGTGATAAGAGCTGCTAGTAAAGCTGACAGGACACCAGGACGACTTCGTGTAGCTCCTGTGACTGTGGCAAATGGGCAAATAATTCGAGTGGCTGCTGTTGGTATTAGTGACTCTGGAGAAGCTTTTTCAAACTCCTCAACTCTTTCTCTCAGGTGGGAATTGAGTAGTTGCAACAATTTGGCACATTGGGACGATGATTATAATTCAAAAATGACCAAGTCTAGCTGGGAGAGATTTCTGGCTCTTCGCAATGAATCAGGACTGGTAAGGATGTAAACCAATTCCTTCGTCATTGTTTCATTCTTCTGATGTTAAATTATTTATCTTTTACTATATACCATTTTGACAGTGTACTGTCCGAGCCACAGTTTCTGGTATTGATCATTCTGTAAAAAGCCAGTACTCAACTGTGCTTCCACAAGGTTCTGAAACTACTCTCACTGATGCTGTACGCTTACAGGTATGCATTTTTTAAGACGTATTGCAATAGCTTTATTCATTATTCACAGTCTCACACTTGTGGCTCCAATTAGATATTTTTCAATTATTTGATAATCCTTGTTACTATCTCCGTTGTGACTATAGTTGTTTCTCATTTCTGTGAATTGGTTAAATATGCAGTTGGTTTCCACACTAAGAGTCACACCAGAGTTCAGCCTGGTCTTTTTCAATCCTAATGCCAAGGTAAATCCCACTCATTAACAAGCGCTTTCCTTTAAAATCTTGGTAAATGATAGATTGATAGTTTGATGCATACCTTAATACAGTGGAAGCATGGATTGTTTGCAATGAGTCTTTGCAGTTCCCCATATTTTTTTCCGTCTCTGGTTTGAAACTAATTCAATACTTTTCAACCAAAGGTGAATTTGTCAATGACTGGAGGAAGCTGTTTGTGGGAAGCAGTTGTGAATGATTCTCGTGTAGCAGAAGTTATTCGACCCCCATCTGGCCTGCAATGCTCGCAAATGATGCTGTCTCCAAAAGGGTTGGGGACTACACTTGTGACAGTATATGACATCGGAGTTTCTCCTCCACTTTCAGCTCCTGCGTTGGTAAGTTCATGCTCTAAACATGATAATTTGATTCCGTAGACTTGTGGGATTTTATCGATTTGTTAATGTAAGATGAACTGAATCTTTCATGCAATTCTTATCATACAGATTAAAGTTGCAGATGTGGACTGGATAAAGATTGCCTCTTGGAATGAGATAAGTATAATGGTATGTTTCTCCTTTTTTGGTTCCACATTGCTTTCTGTGATCTTTAATATGATATTCTCATGTTTAATTTGAATGTGCAGGAAGGAAGTACACACTCCATTGATCTATTGACTGGCATTGACGATGGGACGACCTTTGATTCTTCCCAGGTTTTAGACGAAACTTTTTTGGATATTTTGATTCACATGTTTGCTTTTCTTGCTAACATGTTATGGAAATATTCTATAACCATTGTCTATAGAAAGGATTAATAGAAAAAATGATATTTTGTACTACAATATCTCCTTATTACTGATTTGCTTATTAGTTATACATAAAATAGGTTGATTGCTGAACTGTTAATAAGTGCAGTTCCCACTTATGGACATTATGGTGCACATTGAGGATGATCTCGTGGAGCATATCACTCTCGATGATGATTCACTTTCTGTTGGTGAATATGTGGCAGCGTCCTCGTTTAAAATAGCTGCTAGACGACTGGGAATCACAACCCTATATGTGAGTTTACTTCTCAAGCCTTTCAATGCTGTTATAATTTTGTTCTGGAACTAAGTATATCTGAAGCAATAATTTTTCTTTATAGGTTAGTGCAAGACAACAATCAGGAGATAAAGTACTGAGCCAAACTATTAAAGTCGAAGTTTATTCCCCACCTAGACTTCACCCACAAGGAATATTTCTTGTTCCTGGTGCTTCTTATGTGGTATGATGGAAGATACATCTTTCTCTTCCAATCTTTGAGATTTGGGTCACTCTCTATTCCAGATAACCGATCTTTTTCTTTGTTGACTTATTTTTATACTCTTGATTTTTTTGGCTGATCAGAATAATTTTTTGACTTATAGCTCACTGTTGAAGGAGGTCCAACCATGAATGTTTCTATTGACTACACCACTGTGGATAACCAAGTTGCAAAGATTGAAAAATCAGGACGCCTCTACGCAACATCACCCGGCAACACGGTGTGGGCAAAATGCTTCGAATCTACCTTATCTTTTCAATACTTAAATTCGAGAAAGCAGAACAGGATTTCACTAGAAACTCTTTCCAGCTACACTAAATGGAAAGATGTGGACTCAAAATATATGTCATTTTGACCTGGTTTCTTTTATGACCAGACAATCTATGCAACGATTTACGGGAGTGATGGTACTGTAGTTTGTCAGGCAGTTGGAAATGCAGAAGTAGGATTTCCTGCTGCTGCAATGCTGATAGCTCAAAGTGACACAGTGGCTGTTGGTCATGAAATGCCTATATCCCCATCATTTTCTAAGGTGACAGTCATAAGCCAGAAATAACTCGTTGCTTAAGTTAATTCGTCTAGAGTCTATTCTCACTTGCAAAAGTCTGATTTTTTGGTTACATTATCAGGGAGACCTTTTGTCCTTTTATGATCTCTGCAGAGCATACAAGTGGACTATCGAAGATGAGGAGGTCCAATATAGTGTTACCCTTGCAGTATAATTACTAATCTAATTTTCCAACTACTATGTTTATGACAGAGAGCTCTGTTTTTGTCTTGTTAAGGTGTTAAGTTTCATTGCATCCTCCATTGACGTGGAAGAGAATGCTGGCTTTGTCAATGTCGTCCAAGGAAGGTAACCTAAGATTATTGCATGTGCACTCTAGCCTAGACACAGTAACGGATAATAAAATGCAAACCATTGTCCAATTATGTTTGATAAATATATTCAGGTTGGCTAGTCCATTTATTTTCTCTTAGAGAAGTTACTTTTCACTACTCCAGAACATCCTTACATCGCTCAGCTTTTAGAAGTAGGCTCAGTTAGTGCAATTAGATCAGCTTGCATGTTAAAAATTATTGGAATCAGGTTATTTACTCAAGCTTAGAAGGCAAGGACACAGTTTGTTAGTAATAACTTGAGCTCAGTATTCCTGTAATCTGTTCAACTGAGGATTATCCAGATTAGTAAGCTTTAACAGTACATAAGCTAGACGACTCGGAAAATCCTAACGAGCAGCCTATATTTTCTGTTACAGATCGGCTGGCAAAACCAGAGTTACAATTGCTTTCTCATGTGATTTTGTGTCTCCTGGCTTGTACTCTGAATCTAGAACATATGAAGCGTCAATGATTTTATCTGTTGTGCCTGATCTCCCTCTTTCTCTCGGGGCTCCTATGACCTGGGTTCTTCCGCCTTTCTATACATCATCTAGTCTATTGCCTTCATCTCTTCAGCCACAGAAGCAAAGGGATGGTCAAAGTCAGAGAGGCAATATAGTCTATTCCATACTGAAAGACTGTAGCTCTCGGGCTGATTTTGAAGGAGAAACCATATCAATTAATGGCGGAAGTGTCAAAACAACAGATAGCAACAATGTTGCATGTATTCAAGCCAAAGACCGCACAAGTGGAAGGATTGAAATTGCTGCTTGTGTGAGGGTTGCAGAGGTATTTTGAATATGTGGAACTGTTTCTACAAACAATTCTACAGTAGGCATAGATGTCCGCCTAGTTTCCGGCCACTCTTTTTATTAGTTTCTTTCATCATTTATCTTCTATATTTCCGCTTTGTTGCTAACATATAATTTTTATCAGGTTGCTCAAATAAGAATTAAGAGTGAGGGGATTCCTTTCCACGTGGTAGATCTTGCTGTTGGTGGTGAACTTGAACTGCCAGTAAATTACTATGACACTATAGGTAATGCTCTCTGCTACTTTTACATGCATTTTTATTGATGTGTTTTTAATTACATGCATCTTTGTTGGTTTGTTTCAAAAAGGAATCCCTTTTCTGGAAGCACATGGTGTTACTACATACAATGTTGAAACCAATCATCGTGATATTGTATCGATTAAGACCGTTAGTGACCAAACAAGTGTCTACATTAAGGTGCGTTAATCCATAAAATCAACTTTTACTGATACATGTGGTCTTTATATACCATAGTCAAAATAGTATATTCTGATGGTTACTAAATCTATGCTTTCTCTACTTTACTGCTCCTCTGTGATCTCATTGTTCACTTTACAATGAAGGGAATAAAACATGGTAAAGCTCTTATTCGGGTCTCGATTGGCGGTCATCTCAGGAAAGCAGACTACATTTTGGTATGGGCTAATATCATGAACACTGTTGTCTAACTTTATAAAGAATCTCAGCTACATCTAACTTGCTGCCTTATAGTTACACATACATTTGTTATGATATCTGCAATTGGCTATATCACAGGCTTTTGTTTTGTCAGGTTTCAGTTGGGGCGCATATATATCCTCAAAACCCGGTCGTTCACACTGGAAATTTGTTAAATTTCGGCATAGCGGGTAAAATGTCAAATAAAATCTACATGATTGAAGCCTTTTAATGCCCATCCTGCTAGAAAATACATATTCTAAGACATGTGCAATGTGATTTAGGGGCAGATCCTCAAGTATCTGGTCAATGGGTTACATCAAACAGAAGTGTCATATTCGTCAATGTGGCATCTGGCCAAGCCAAAGCGATTAGCCAAGGCTCAACGCACGGTAAATCAATTTATCGTTTCATGCTTTTCAGTTGTATTTTTAGGGCACTGAGAGATATTTGCTGTCATCTACTGATCCTTTCTCGCATCTGCACAGTTACATTTGAAGGTCATGGTTTGAAACTGCAAACAAAAGTCACAGTACTACCTGGAAACACAATACATGTTGACTCTCCTAGAGAAACACTGACAAATGTCCACGTCCCTTCGGAAGGATATAGCTTTCCTGTGAAATTCAGGGAAAATGGTATCAGGGCGACATTTAACTGCCAAGTAGACCCTTCATTTATAGGGTATTGATGCTTACTTCAACTTTACTTTCTTGCAGTGAATTAAATGAGTATGTACATATATAAATGCACGGTTTTGCTTTGACTTTCATTTTTCTTGCATTGAAGATATGCAAAGCCATGGGCGGATCTTGAGACTGGCAATACTTATTGTCTTTTCTTCCCATACTCACCGGAACATCTGGTTCACTCTATGCCTACATCAAAAGACATGAAACCTCATGTGTCATTCTCCATTAATGCTTCACTCAAAGAAGCTCATGTTTCAGGATCTGCATCTGCACTTCTTATTGGAGGGTTTTCTGTATCAGGGCCAAACAAGGTTATCAAGTTTCTTAACGTCCTTGCATTTCTGAAAGAATCGTTAAGCAAAGCCTATATTTTCAGAATATGTGCTTTATATGAGTTTGACTTGGAAATATCTTGCAGCTGAATATAAACCTGGACTCAAACAAGACCATCATTTCCATACTGGGGAACACCGGTAAAACTGTTATATCAGTTGTTACTTTTGATTTATTTGTTCCTATTGAGAAATGCAAAGAATACTTAAAATACTCATTACAGATGTTCAAATTCACTGGCGCAACAAAGGTAGGTTATCGATCAGTTTGATCAAGAAAGAAGATTTTGGTATTGCAGGGCGTGCACTATACGAGGTGATTTCTCACTTAAACCCTATTTATAAGCTTGGTAATCTAATCTATACTAAAAAAAGATCAACAATTTACTAAGCTATCAATTTTCTTCAACTTTTTCAGGTGAATGTGCTAAGATCAGAGCAATTTACAGATAGAATCCTCATCAGTCTCCCTGCTACTGGTGAGCTACTTCGTACTACACCAATTACAGACTAGGCTCTGGTTTTTTCACTTACTATGTTATGAGATCATAAAATTGTTTTCTACAGGCCAAAGTGTAGAAATTGACGTCTCTTATGATACGGGCAAGTCCCTAGTAGCACCGTCTAAAGATGGATATTCTGTTTTGTTCAAGATACTATGGAGTATTTTGGTGGTGATTGTATCAGTGATCATCTTGATGAAAGTGATAGATAGACCAGGTCCAGTTGGGCCAGCAGGAGCAACTAGAACTGCAACAAATGGTGCAGCTGCAGCACCGGGAACACCAGAAAGAAGAAGTGGTACGGTTATATACCATGAGGAATCTCCAAGAACACCATCACCATTTATGGAGTATGTGAAGAGAACAGTGGATGAAACACCTTATTACAGAAGAGATGGAAGGAGAAGGTTTAATCTTCAAAACACTATGTAGAAATTTTGTATTTGATGATGATGATTTTGTTGTGAGTTGCAAACTTTGTTCATTGGAGATTAGAACATCTTTTTGTTTGTAAACCACCAATCTCAAGGCCAGCAATGTTTATATCTCAAGGCCCACCATGGTGAGCATTTGGATGTAAGATTTGCGAGAAACTTATTGCTCGAATGCGGATCCTTTCGTCATAACGGTTGCATACTCAGTAAATCACTTAACATAAGCCCAGGACGCACTTTTCTTTTACCATAAGTTCCAAGTAGCTTTTAATGCGAAGATGCTTTAGTTCTCTAAAGAGTAAGTATAAAAATACGTAACCAAAAAACAGGGGATAAACACACAGTATGTCATGCTTAAACTCGCTAAAATGTGTCAATTCTCTTGTTTTTGTGACGAGCATGCAACATATCAAACTATAAAATCTACCAAAAAAAGATGTCATGCCATTGCCTTAGTTCAATGTTACTTTTGTTTAAATCTCTCTAACGTTCAATGATTGCAACTTCTTAGTACTCAAAGTAAAAAATCCTAATTGTTAATGAACAAATTGTTATCCAATTACAAATTGTTAAACACCTCTTTAAGCTCCACATAGGTAATTACGTAAATCTATGTTGTCTATGCAGAAACATAGAGAGTTTTAGCATATCTTATCAATGTTCACAGTGTTCTTTTAGTATATGTATTCCTTGTGCGAGAAACATTTTAGCCATGAACACAATTTGAAAGTTTCGTTGTCATCGTCAAGACTCGAGGAACCAAGAGAACATTGCTATGCATGCACCCTTCCTTTGTATTCTGAATTGTGCTACAAATGTAAACAATGTGATTTTATTCTTCACGATGCATGCACTAATCTCCCTCTGAAGAAAAGACATGAGATAAGCACAAAAAAAACTTACTGTGTTACAAAAGTCCACATGACGCAAACATTGGAAACTTTATGTGTTTTGCTTGTAAACGTTATTGCGTATAGTGATGGCTACATCAACATGGATGTGCGATGTACTTCAATTTATGATGCATTTAAACATGAAAGTCATCTTCATTGTTTATTTGTTATTAAGAACGCAATCGATATGGTGAGGTGTGAAGCTTGTAACTTGGATTGTTGGTTTTATCTATGTTGCTATAAGGATAAAGATTATTGTGGTGGCTACAATTTATGCTTCACATGCGCTACTTTACCCACGTCGATAAGACACAAATATGATGATCATCCTCTCTCCTTATGCTATGGTACCATACTGTTGCGGGATATGTGAAGAGGAAGTATACAAATATATTCATGTGATATTCTTGTGTTTGAGGCTTCTATAGCTAGAGTGAAAGGTACATCCCACAAGTGTATTGCGGGAATTGGTAATGAAGTTACTTTTGTAGAATTTATAACTGAGTTCTTGGACTTGTGCTCAGAACTTTCATCCTTGGACTCTAAAGTTGAAGGCCTGAAAGAGAGCTTTTGTGTTTTTCATCGATTCTCTTATTAAAGTTTCCGTTTTTACACTGAAATTGCTAAAAACTAAAAATACAATCCAACGGCTAATATTCACCGATTATAAAATCAAAAGCGATATCAACCGTCCTAATTTCTAACACAAGAAACGGAGTTAAGATCCAGTGCAACGCGGAGTACAATAAGTATCGACCTTTCTCTTCTCTAAGGGTTTTAGAAGGCTTGCGCATTGCACAACACGGCTTTTAGGCGGCTGCCGCTTCTTCTTCATCTTCGTTTTCAAAGGTTTTAGGGTTTCGATTTTCTCGGCATGGACCCTGATGGGACAGAAACAGTTATCGATGATGAAATCCACGATCCTAAACCATCCGACGATGTTGAGGACGATGACGACAAATCTCATCCTCACTCTGGTGGCGTCGATAGTGCTGGGTACGTTTCCTCTATTTCTTCCGAAAAGATTCTAGATTCAGGAATTAGGGTTTGGGTATTTTCTCAGTTTCCAGTTAATTGAAATAAAATCTTCTAGGGTTTTCAAAATTACTCATCTTTTTCCCCTAATTCTGTGAAAGTTATGGCTTGTTAGGATCTGTGCTATAGAAATTTGAGATAGAAAGTATAAAAAGATTCAAACTTTATGGATTGGAAAAGCTTAGTTAAGTTTCTTTGTTTCCCCCTAGAGAAATCTGGAGTGGAGAAGGATTCGTTTAGTCCTCTTCTCCAGTTTATTGATACTTAGTGGTTAGTGTACTTATACGATGTTTTGTGGACTTTGTAGAAAGATATTTGTTGGAGGTTTAGCCAGGGAGACAACTTCAGGTTAGCACATTGTAAGAGGTTAGCAGCTCTCGTTATTGTGTAAAGTTCAATTCTTTATAACTCGATGAATTGCTTATGCAGCTGAATTCGTCAAGCATTTTGGGAAATATGGAGAGATTACCGATTCTGTGATTATGAAGGATAGGAAAACTGGACAGCCCCGAGGATTTGGGTTTGTGACTTATGCTGATTCCTCGGTGGTCGACAAAGTTATGCAGGACAATCACATTATAAATGGGAAGCAGGTTAGATTGAGCTTTGCCTTACGTTTGAAAGTGTTTTAGTTGTGTGGTGTTTTACAGTGCGATAAAATTCTCTTTCTTTGGGCTCTTTAGGTTGAAATTAAGCGGACAATACCGAGAGGATCCATGAGCTCTAATGATTTCAAAACGAAGAAGATATTTGTTGGTGGAATTCCTTCTTCTGTGGATGATGGTAGAACACTCTTCCATATGATCAAATATCTTTATCATATGATCTTCATATCACAATCATGTTTCTTTATGAAGTTACTCATCTGGTGATTGTTGTTTGTGTAGATGAGTTCAAGGAATTTTTTATGCAATTTGGAGAACTGAAGGAACACCAAATTATGCGTGATCACTCGACTGGAAGATCACGTGGCTTCGGGTTTGTTACATATGAAAGTGAAGATATGGTTGATCATCTCTTGGCGAAAGGGAACAGAATTGAGCTCTCAGGGACTCAGGTAACTGAACATTCTTACAAACATTATTAAGATTCTAAGGCGTTGTAGCTATAATTGGAACACTCACATCTCCCTTTTTGCTTTGTTTAATTGTCTGGGGAAACTTTCCTCCTACAGGTAGAGATAAAGAAGGCAGAGCCGAAAAAACCAAACTCAGTTACAACCCCGACAAAGCGGTTTAGTGACTCTCGCTCTAACTTTGGTGGAGGTTATGGAGATGGTTATGGCGGATACGGTGGTGGATATGGTGGTCCTTACAAGTCAGGTGGTGGTGGATATGGAGGTGGCCGTTCTGGTGGTTATGGAGTTTACGGAGGAGAATTTGATGGGTATGGCGGCGGTGGATACAGTGGAGGTGTTGGACCTTATAGAGGAGAACCAGCACTTGGATATTCTGGTCGTTATGGAGGAGGTGGTTATGGTATGGGAGGTGGTGGTGGACCAGGTGATATGTATGGTGGGCCATACGGTGAACCTGGAGGTGGTTATGGTGGACCAAATGGGAGTTATGGAACTGGATATGGTACTGGTGGTATTGGTGGGTATGGTGGTGGAATGGGTGGTGCTGGTAGTGGAGGTTATAGAGGTGGTGGTGGCTATGACATGGGTGGTCTTGGAGGTGGAGGCAGAGGTGGAGGATACAGTGGTGGTGGCGGAAGTGGCGGTGGCACATTTTATGGAGGGGGAGGAGGAGGAAGTAGAGGCGGATATGGAGGCGGTAGCGGACGGTACCATCCTTATGGAAGGTAGAAAGTCGATAAAGCTTCAATTTTCTTCTGCTTGTTCTGTCATGCTTAGCTCATGTATGGTTATTTTATCAAGATTGATAGCTAGTTATTGTATTCTGAGAGAGGAGAGGCTTTAGGGCTTTGAATTTCCCTTGGTAGTTTAATACATTTTTTAGATAATTATGTCGGCGTAACAATGCCAGATTATTTTTTTCTTTAGAACGCTTTGTTGTGACGATTAGATTTAGCTTGTATCATCTCTTCTTGAGTTTTGACTCAAAATCTTTTTACTACTACACTTTCTTGCTTTTATCATTGCATACTTTATCGAGAAGCCTCTGTAGGTATCCGAGGGTTTGAAAGTCTTGTTCTTCTTCCTAAAGTGAGAGCCAGAAATAGAACTAAAAATAGGACTTTTATCTTAGATTGCCTTCATTAAAAGAATTTTGTCACATACGTTGATTTAGGTCTGGGCTTGATTATATGGATTCGGTATCCGCTCCAAAAATGGATATCCGGGCAAAACGGATATCCGGGCAAAACGAATCTGAACGGATATCCATATATAGTTTAATTTTTTTTTATCGGATATTAATATTTTTTCGGATATCTGCTTTTTACCTTGGAATATCCATTTTTTCTTTCGGATATCTGTTTTTTCCTCGTATATCCAGTAAAAAATTATTTTTAATCAAATACGGATATCTACGGATACGGATAGCAAAACTATGGATACGAATTTGGATATTCTCAAAAATCTTGGGTATCCAAATCCGTAACACCCCTACCGTGATTAACCAATATGTCTATTCTTAAATCATTTACCAAAACTAACCCTTATTTCTTTAAATTAAATAATGATTATTTCAAACAAATTTTAATTTTAAGAAAAATGTTAAAAAGAATTTATTTTCTTCTTTCTTTTTCTTTTTCAACAAAATCATCCAAAACTATCATTGTTCATCGTTGAAACTTCATTTAAGGTGATTTTTTTTATACCGAATAGTACCAGTTATACAAATAAGAAACAGTTGTACCTAAATGGTTTTAAAACAAACGAGTTCAACATTCAACAAAACCAAAACCAAAAACAAACAACATCATAAGTTCAACATCATAAGAAATATCTAAACCTTCTTCTGCTTCTTCTTCTCTTGCGTGTAGGAAGATCTCTAGTATCTGAACTGTTCAACCTTCCTCGGTTCAAGTTTCATCTTCTCTTGTCTCTTACATGTCTTCTTAGAACATATCTTACAGTGCTTCAAAATTTGCTTCTTTCGCTGAAAGTTCATGAGACAAAGGACCGCTAAAATTAAAATACAAGGGTTTCTAGAGACGAATCTTACTGAAGTGGTTGACGAATTGCAGTTGATGAACCGCAGTTGATGAACGACGAAAAACCATCAGAAGCAGAACAATCGCAGAAGATGAAGACTTTCAAAATTTGTTTCTTCGTTGTAGCCGACGTGACCTAAGAGAGAGAGAAGGAACTACGAACGAAGAACACCATGAATGAAAGAAGAATAAAGACCACCGGAAGCTGAAGATCACTAGAAATTGTAAAAAAACAATTATTGTAATCACCTAACTCGAAGAAGATGACACCGACGAGAAAGATGGACTGACGATGGAGTTACGATGACGAAGTAATCGAACATTTCGAAATGATTTTGTGATTTTCTGGTAGTTAAAATGATACAACTATGGAGAAAGTCAATAGGTTCAGCAGTATATTCTTTTGATCCAAACCGAGATATTCCAACCACCTAAGTATAGAACTGTTACAAATAATGAGGAAATTAATAGATTTAGATAAGAACACGAAAAAAAAGAAAAGAAAAAATAGTTAGAACTAAATTCAATGATTCTTCTATATTTTTTTTGTTAGAGGTAGATTTATTTGTTTTTAGGCTGAGACCCAAATTTATTTGTGTTTATAAAGGGTGATGGTTTTCTCTGTAAATACTCTAATTTATCTCTTTTCTGATTCGAAAGAAATTGCTAAAAAATTAAAAATTAAATGGAGGAGATCTCGGCCCAATTTTTTTTTAAAGAGGTGCATTTAAGAAAATAGTCCCTAAAAATATCTAGTGGTCAATCATCTGTCTCGATTTCTTAGATACTTGTCATTTTCGTATTCAATTTCACAATTCAGGAAAAAAGTTTCAACTAGGTTTCGTAAGTTTCTTAAGAAAATTTCACCAATACTCCCTCTTCATTTTCTTCTCTATTTCATATCAAAATCCCGGGAAAATCTGTTAGCAGCATAATCTTTTCTGGTTCTGGGTTTCTGGAAATGGCAACACTTGCATCAAATCTCGTCTGTATTGGAAAAGTAACGAACTTTGTAGCGAATTCAATCTCAAATCCTTTTTTTGTCCCCAAAGATTGTAAAAGGAATTAGGGTTTTGTTTAATTGATTTTGCAGGTAGAGAGGTTGAAGATAAATTGCAGAAAGAAGGAGAAAGGAAGAAATCAAAGCAATTATCCTTATAAAGTAATTGAAATTACTCCTCCTCCTAAATCTCTTGGCGTTCGTTGTCTTCCTTATGTGAGTCTCTAATCTTCATCTTCTTCCCATTCTCTTAAATTTTCTCGGGAAAATTCCAGAAGAAAATTAAAATCCCTTATCAGCCATTCCAATCACCGATTCGAACTGAGATTGTTTCAAATTAATTTGGTTTCAATTACAGATTTTGATGAAAAGCTTTTGATTTGCAGAATCTTCAATGATAGAAGGGCAAACATATACAATCTCGGCTGTGACTCATCGGTATCAGCTCCGGAAAGGCAAGTACGAGCCAAGTGAGAGGCGGCTTGATGTTCTCTCCGCCGCTAGATATGTCTTAAACCTTTACTTCGATAATTTGCTCCAAAATTCTTGAACTTTTAGCCAAATAGATTGAGATATTTCCATTGTATCCGTGAATTCTTGTGAATTTGTAATCAAGGATTTACTTCTTCTTTGGCACATGTTCAAAAGCGAGTCTTATCTTTATAGATGAAATAAAACTTTTATAAGAGCTGAAACGTTGTATCAGAGAACTCTCTGTTATTATATGAAGCTTTCGACATTGTTCAAATTCCTCAAGAATATCAAGAATCTGCATTTGCACTACTTGCAGCTGTGCTATGGTTAGGAAATGTATCTTTTGAAAACCATGTGGAAGTAGTAAGCATATGAAGGTAGATTATTGTCTATCATTTATCATGTTGAATTAGTCTGGTTGTGTGCTTACTACAATTTACGATTGTCATTTTGCTCCAGTTGTCACTAATATGTAGCTATGTCTCAAAAGAGCTTATGGTGGTTTTGTCTACATGCAAGCTCCAAACTGAATTATAGCTAAAGCTCAGGTTTTTAAGTTTTGGAAGTCAAAAGAAACGTATTTGACTAATCATTTTGATGCATTTAAACTTTTCTTGAATTGTATCGTATAGGATGATGAACAATGATCTTTGAAGAAACTTTGTTTTGTTTTCTTCATGAAAAAATCTTGTTGGTTTAAGGATCTGAAAAGGATTAATTTGCTTAATGTTTGTTTTATAATCGTTGTTGTTGGGTAATGAAGAAATATAGGTGTTGTATTAGACCTCCATGAGGCATTCTTGTTGGGTTTGAATTATAAAATGTTTTTGCTAATGTTTAATTTTTGCTTAATGTTCATTTCATGATGATGACATCACAAGCTATCGATCCATCAACTTTGCGACATCTTTAGTTTCCTAAGCACTGGGACACAGAGGCTAGTGTGTTTTTATCCTGATGGTTTCTGGATTACCATAAGTTCAGGTGCATACACGTCTGGGGCATGCAAGCATACGCAAATACGCAGTCCAGTTCTATGGATCGTTGCTAAGTTCATCAACACGATCTACAACAGAGCGGAAATCTTGAGCTCTGGATGCTCAGAGAGTTCGTTAAGGCCTACTTCGATGATCCTGCGGATGAGGATTTTGGAGAGCCTCACGGAGTAAATTTTGGGGCCTTACTTGCTGCGGAGTTTACTGCTGTTAGGGAGAACATTCGCTCCATGCGAATGGAGATTCACCACGGGAGTCCTGTGACTCCAATTCTGAATGCACTTGGGTACCCGATTCCTCCTCCTACTCATAAGGTACAGAGGAAGTTTATCGACAAAGATCATCTGCATTTGACTCTGATCTTGGTGCGTTGGACCATGGTTTATCAGTTTCAGGATAGAGGCAGATTTTACCGATACCTCGAGCTACTCGCACGCAACATCACTGACATGTTGCACTTTGTGGTCGCCCCACTAGAGAGAGAGGTGGTACCCGTCGTCAGGCTCGTGCAGCTGGAGAGTTGCCACCAGCTGACACTCATCTCGAGCTTCTTCTTCCTCCTAGGCACCGCTCCTTAATTTTGATGAGATGGAGTACATTGCTATGACGCTCCCACCACCACATAGTGAGTATGAGCGTATGATGTATGACGTCACGTAGAAGAACGGTAAGATGCTTGGGATTCTTTAAGAAGAAAATACCATTCTGTGTTTCGGCTCCACCTATACGTGAGACCAAATCTTTAGAAGATTTACTGGCTGATGATGATGGGTCGGATACTAAGGAGCTGTCAGAGTCTCGGATTTGACGCAACACTTTCCTGGTTCCATCTGCCACGAGCACAATGTCAGAGAGCCCATCTGCCAGCATACAGGAGGATTTCTGACTAGCCCACAGCAGGAGAGATCCAGACCATTCTACGAGTTCATATGACTGAGGTAGCAGCACGACAACCAATCGATGGTGGTATGTGATCGATCGGTATTGGATTTCATTAGAACCGATCTGTCTATACTAATCGGTATGCATGACATAAACCCTTGTATTTTCTTTCTTTTGACTTTTTATTTTTCTTTTTAGGATGTTTATTTAAATATTTTTTATAATATTTTCTTTTTGATTTATTTTTATATTGGGACGGTGTAATTTAAGTCTGAGGGCGGATATCTCTATGTGATTAACCATGTTTTTTCTTTTGATAATTTTTTTTCTTTTGAGTCATTTTGTAGTTTTACTGATTCAAAACGAGAAAGCTATGAAATGTTTTAGGAACTTATTGTTTTTAGATGATTTTCTCACGGTTTATTTATGTTTTGTTTAGTGTCAGTACCGAATATTGGAAAGACCATGGACAAACTCAATAAACAAAAAAATTTCTATCACTTTGAAATTTGGATGTTTGCGCTTAGTCTAGAACTTGAACTTACTTTATCTCACTTAGAGGTAATCATACATTCATAGTTATATTTTCATCATTTTTACTGCTCTTATTAACTCTAAATAGCTAAACTCACCTTTACTATATGATTATTTAATAAGTGTTCTCGTTTTAACATTTAGACCCATCAATTTACAAAATGTATATAGATTAGATAAATTTAACATTAAACTTACGAAAATGGTTATAATTACGAACTTTAATATACTCCATCGTGTTGTACTTGCTAGAAACATACGTTCGGCTTCATACTGCCACATACATCATGTATGAAACTTCCAGTCCCAACAAATGCGTCAAAACTTAAATGATGCACATAATATGGTCCCTATAATAAAAATCAGTGTAATGTAAGTAAAATTTAAACCCTTTAACAGAAAAAGAACTTGAAATGCATGCTAGCTTATCTTCATGATTCATAATCAAAATTTAGTAAATTAAAAATAATATTATCAAACATTATGAAAAATTTGAAGATACTTTAGAATTTTTTTTTCCCACAATATTCTTTTTTTGTTCAAGATGTAGCAATTATTCTCAAAAGTTGATAGCGTTAAGAAATCTAGTATGGACTATTGAGAAAAAGTTATATTGTTGAAATTTCGAAAAATAATTAAGTTACATATATTTTTTTTGGTTTCATATCAATTAAGTTACCATTTCTTTGGTCAGACAATTATGTTACCAAGACTTTTGACTTGACCAATATAATTTTCATAATTAATTGAAAAATATAGAAAGAAAGAGTAGTGTTATTTTCTGAAAATTACTATGTACAAAGAATGGAAAGAGACTCTAAAACCTATATAATAGAACAATCCCACAATAAATAAATAAAACAAAAACAAAAAAGAAACATTGAAAAAGAAAAAGAAGATGGAAAAAATAGCAAGCATTTTCATTGCTCTTCTCCTAATTTCTTCATGTAAGTCTTTCAATTTCTTTGTCATTTCTTTTGTACTTTGTCGATTATATATAAACACGTTTTGAGTCTCAATAATTTAATTATATGTATATATTATATGCATGGTCATTTTTAATCTAAATTTAACATTCAATTACAATTTGGCTATTTGAAGATATGATATTCTCAAACTAAAGAGGATTTAAAAACCACCTAGTTGGTCGAAATGCCTCAATGATCGATTTTAATTCATATTTATAAGATATTTATGAGATATATGGTTTAGTCCGGGCTTGTTTTGTTTGATTTAAATTTGGTGGTTTAGTCCGGAGTTGTTTTGTTTGATTTGAATTTAGTTATGGTTTATATATATATATATGTATATATATATATGTACACGCATGATTATGAGGAGCGAAGGTCAATTTAAAAATTGTCAGCGGATTGTGATCCTCACGATTGCGAAGAATTTTCACATATAGTATGTAAAAACAAAAAATGTACATGTGAACATGGTGCTCCTATTGGCGGTTACTGTTCTACAGTCCATGATTGTTATCTGTCTGCTTGTCCACCAAAATCTCATGTTATTTGCGATGAACTCTGTCTTTGTGTCCGCAATTAATTAAATTATCCTTATTGTTTGGAGTATTTTAGATATAATGTTTTATATCGGAACAAAATTCCAATTATATTCATATATGTGAAATGTAATATATGTGGACATCAATAAAAATAATATAGAGTTGTTAAACATTCATACGTTTTGAAAGTTTTCATTGTTTTTAGTTTTCAAACAAAAATAATTAATAACTATATATATACTCTTACTTTACATATTGTTTGGCTAACGATATATTTTTAAAGTTTTTTTTAATAATTCAGTACCATGGAACTTTTGGTTTAATAGTTTGTGTTAATGTTATTGTGTATCACTTTGTCTCACCACATACTTAAATCCATATATTGCATTTTGGAGACCAAAAGAAAATAAATTTTACTTTACTTATTAATAAAAAAATTGTTAGTCAAAACTAATAAAGGGTCTAAAATAGGAAGAAGAATATCTAAGAATCAACTTGTTTTATAAGAATAAAATAAACTATTTAGATATTTCTTATTTCATGTAGAAAATATAAAACCAAAATTTATATTGAAATATACAGAGTAACATCTAATATAATTAGGATTTAAGAAATCATAAAAATATATTTTTCAAAGTTTATAATGAGTATCCCATTTATACATAAACTTAAGGTTTTTGGCTGAATTATCGCGTACCCATATTTCATCGTCTTTTGCTTGTCATAAACATATGTTAGGTTTCTTACTCCACAAACATCACTTATAAAATTTTCAGACCCAATAAATACGTTAAATTTCGCACGCGATGCACATAATCAGGTCACTGGGCAGATATTATAACAAGGATGGTTTGTAACAAGTGAAAAATCATAATTATAAAACAATAAAATATTTCTAAAATATTTGATGCTTAAGAATTTGAAAAAATATTGCCTTCCATAAGTAACACCATATCAAAGTTTTTGGACAAATCATAAATTTAATTGAATGGAAGAAACTCAACGGAATTCGATCCACTATGTTCTCTACAATTGAACATAATATTTTTGTTACCTCTAACCACATTCCGAATCTCAATGTGAAAATGGCTTAAAATAAATCCACTTTTAGATCGAGATAAAAACAAAAAGAGAAACATATTAGAATTTTTCCATCTTTGTTATTTTATTTTTTCTCTTTACATAAATTATATATATATATAATAGTAAAGTAATTTATAGTTAAAACGCCATATTTACTATATTTCTCATAATTATCAAAGACCCATTTATACTGGTCAAATTTTATGAATATCTCATTTATACTGGTCAAAGTTTATGAATATCTCATTTATACATTAATTTAAGGGTTCCAGTTGGATTATGACTAATTATGACAATTATCAAAATATAATTTTGTAAGTAATTTTTAGGATTTAAAATAAGTTATCATTTGATTATAATCCTGAAACTGGTTGTGCATATATAGATCATAGTCTCATAGATGCCACATTTGTTTATATAGTCAAATTTATGCATATATAGATCACAGATAAAAAAAATTTAGTAATTCTAAAACGTTAAAAGTATTTTTAGTACATTTTGATATTTTTATGATATATAATAGTTAACAGAGTCGTTTCTTAGCGTAAAAATTGGAAAATGAATGACAATAAAATATAGTTGAATATAAAATGGAATACTATTCATCACTCTGGCTTTAATCTTCTTCTTTTTTTCATGTTAAAAACAAAACAAGTAAATTGACGACTTGAATACAAGTAAACAAGCAATGTATACAGCCATGAATTTAAACCAAATGCGTAAATTCATGTTCTTATGGTTTATTTGTATAATCGCGAAAGGGTACTGAGTCATGTTCGTCCAATTAGCTTTGGATTTAGTACTTGTAATTGCTCCCATAATTTTATAATTTAGTTGACCAACGTGTAATTGCTCCCATAATTTATAATTTAGTTGACCAACGTGCCTTGATTTAACTAAAGCTACTGTCTGTTCCAGAAAACAACAAGACCGTCGAATAGATTTGTAGGTAAAAGGTAAAAGCTCTACACGAATCCCGTCTGTGAGCTTATTTTTGCGTCACCGCCCTGTCACATCACAAATAATGGGACTCGCACATTCGTGTGGACACCTCCCGACGTGTTTGCAGAATGTTATAAACATATATAAAACAGAATATTGCACTCTTCTTCCATTTTTGATTACTTCTCTTTCTTCAAATCTCCTTTCGAATCCTTAGTACTCGTCAATGGCCGAAGTTGAGAATCTTAACTCTGTACCGGCGTCGGAAGACACTGAGTATGGATTTAAACGGCCAGAGATGTACAGCACTAACATCGCTAATTCAATTACTTCGTATGGTCGCCATGTTTTTGTTCTTTACAAAACTCCTGAAGCTTGGCTCTCACATATCGAAGAAGAAGGTTTACCTCAAATTTTTGCTACGTTGCTTAAAGATCGCAAGTCTGATCTCCTTGTTCAGGTAATACAAACTTTTTGATTCACTCATCATATCTTATGATGATGATTCTGCTTAGACATAAGACATTATGTTGACTTTTTGACATTTTTGTTTGTTTGTAGACGAAGCTTAATGTATGTGAAGGTGGTGGATCCGATGGTGATGTGTTGATTTTTCCAGATATGATCAGATACAAGTGAGTGCATCTATGTTGTATTTTTTTAGCATTTTATGATTTTTTGGTAAATTAGTTGACTACAACATGGTTGACTCTTATTTAGATTTAGGGAAAATTCTAAAAGATGCACCCTTCCACAATTTTTATTGTAAAAAGTTTATATATTTACACTATAGAAGTCATTTTTCACAATAATTGTGGAATGGTGCATTTCAAGAATTGATCCTTACATTTATAGAGAGTTGACTTTGCACGATCCAAATTTGAATTTTATGACTTACGTAAACTCTTTATCGTGTTGCTATTGTGATTATTATAGGGGGATTAATGATACGGACGTGGAAAGTTTCTTTGAAGATGTTCTTGTGAATGGGAAGCCATGGAGATCTGGGAGACAAGAAGAGTTATCTGGAACATTTGTATTCGTGTGTACTCATGCTAGTCGAGACAAGAGATGTGGTGTTTGTGGACCAGTGATCTTAGAGAGGTTCAAGCAGGAGATAGGTTCTCGTGGACTTTCAAACCAAATCACTTTGAAACGATGTTCACACGTTGGACAGCACAAGTATGCTGGTAATTTGATCATCTACAGTCCTGATTCAGCTGGAAAGATTACTGGAAATTGGTAAGTAAATGTTTGGATCAAAAAGAAAAGAAACTAAAAATGTTAACTAGTTTATCGTATCGCAGAATAATCGAGATGTTTAAATGTAGGTATGGCTATGTAACTCCTGATGATGTTCCTGAATTGCTTGACCAACATATTGTAAAAGGAGAAATCATACAAAGGATTTGGAGGTATTTGTTTCAAACACTCATGTCTCTAGCTAATATATGTATGTTTCAGACGAGTTTGATTCCTTGTTAGAAAAGATAATTTATTAAAGACTGATCCCGGCTCTGGAAAATGTATAGGAAAGACCCGAACCTTTCAGATTATCAAAAATATATATGTAACTCTTTAATTTACATCTGTACTTAACTAAGTTACTTTGTTTCAGGGGCCAAATGAGCTTACCTGGAGGTGAAGCTGAGAAAGTGCATGAACAGGAAGTGATACCAAACGGTAACTGCATTGTGGAAGAGGAGAGGAAGGGATTCACAGGAGGATGTTGTCAAGGATCAAATGGCGTTTCGTGTTGCCAAGAAGAAAACTCAAAGCCAAAGTCAATCAAGAAAGAAGGAAAGTGCACCAAATGGTTCCAGCCTTTGGACAAAGAAGAGTTCTATATTGGAGCCGCTGCGGTTGGAGCTGTTGCAACTATAGCAATGGCTTACACCTTTTTCAAAAGGTCTGGATAAGAAACCTAACGTTACTTACCAACTTGATTCATACAGAATATTTTTGGAGATTGCCACGAGACAATGGAAAAGGATAACATCCATCTATTCAACCATAAAACAGAACAGAGGAATTATGTTTTTGTCTGTGATTTAAAGAAACAATATAAACTTTTTAGTTTCTGGAATTTTTTTTTCTTTTTTTTTTTTGGTACCAAACTATGTGAAAACTATTATCCTTGATGGTCTTGAGCGTTTTTTTTTGGTTTTTTTGCGTTGCTACGTTCACGTATTATGTGTTTTTGTTGTAATGACCATATCTTATGTGATTGGTCTAAGCTCTCGCTTTGGTGCACTAAAAAGACTTTGATTTGGTTTATTATTTTGGTTGGGTTTTGTTTTAAGCTTGATTTAGTTGGTTTTTAGACTTCAAGCCAGGTGAACAGATTTGGGATGTTTTGACAAAGGACGTATGCATACCCTTGAGTATAATAAACTCAAAAGCACGCAAAATTGGTCCCACGCCACGCCAATGCATATAGGTTTTGGCTGCCCCTACACATTTGGACCGCCGATGTTTTCAGTGTCAATATCTCTCACCATAGGTATAATAACAACACCACGTCGCAAATTCGGTGTGAATTCTTCCAGCCCGAGACCTGATAATCAGGTCCAATGCTTTTAGATATCTTACGCTAAAAAGAAAAGAAACGAAAAGTGCCCTTTCCATGTATTATGCTAAATTATTTGTTTTATAAAATAGTTTACAATCTATAAACCGTTTGTAATATAGTTGGTTGTTTTAAGCTTGAATATTTAAATTAAAATTTTGAGTTGTCTGAATTTGTTGATTGTTCTTTTCAGCCGAATCAGTAATAAAATTTGAAAAGATTTGTTGAGAAATCCAATATATTCAATGAGCGATGAAGAATTTGATGACATTGATGAAGGATTTCTTTTCTTTTGAGGTTAGTTTACCGATGTTTTGTATAAACTAAATACTATCCGGCTTTTGTATATCTTAATAAGTTTTGAAAAGTTATGGTTGCAATCAAAAATCTTGATCAATTTGTTAATACTTTTAGGTTACAAAGTCAGAAAGTTATGATATAACTGTAATCACAGATAAATATAAAAGAGATCTATAGAAAGATAAGAATCACAATCTTTAAGTCTTTTTGCATTTTATCTTAAGTTATCTATATTATAAAATAACATTTTAGTTTTTCCATGTTTCCAATATAAGTAAGTTAAAATTGATGTGTTACAGGTCCGAGACAAAATAAACATATTGTTACTGGAATGAATGATATCAGAACCATCAATTCAGGAAACATTAAATAAAGAGGTTAGCTCATTTCGTCTTTCTGAATTTCTAATTTTTGAAATTTGGCTATAAACTCTTTTACATAATTATTAACAAGATTTGAGAGAAAATTGGTTCTATACCAATGATATAATCCATACTTTGTAAATATTATAAACTCTAGAAACTTGTAAGGAGTAGCAACATTCTAAAAAAAAAATTAGAGTAGCATAATGAGAAGGGTGGCCAAATTATCTGGGGATCTGAGATCCGTTACCCGATCCAAAAATTTGGGTATCCGGAATGTCTAGATCCAGGTATTAAAAGTTTGGGACATATATTCGGATATGGGGTAATGTATTACATCATATTTATTTTAATATTAAAAGTTCAGTTATAATAAGATTTAATGGTGATTTTAAATACCTAAAATAATTTTAGTACATAAGTCCATTTGATTGACAAATATCTTTTCTAAGACATTTTAATGTTCAATTTACAAACTTTTTTTTATCGACGATCTCCAAAGTTGTAGATAAAAATGCAAAATTAACATTTTTTATTCATTAATTTCTTAAACCAATTTTGCATCATTTTACCACTCCATCTCTTTGCTTTTGTGAAATTTATCCCAGATCAGATCTGAATATCCGATCTTTTTACGGATACATGAAATTGGAGTATTTAGAATTTTTGAATTTGAAAATTCTGGATACCTTAAAAATGCTTGAAATACGATTTGTGCCCAACTCTAATAATGACTTTTGCATCACAACATATTTCTTCAATGTAAATCAACTCATAGTCAATATAATTCAAGTACAGATCCGTGCCCACCTCTTGTATTCAACTTCTTTACCTGGCAGAATCAACTCATATTCAATGTAATTTAAGTACCAAGCAAACATTTGTTAATAAAATATCCTCTCAAAAAGTTAAATGGTAAAGTAAATTTACCATTGAACCAAATTTCTTCAACAATTGTAGCTCTCCAGATTATGTTATACCTCTTTGAGTACATTCAGTGTTTTCCCTTCTTTATCTACAATAATTTCAATCCCTTTTTAAGTCATCCTACATAGCACCACATATATATGTTCATGAGAAAACAATGGTCTTAGCAAATAAAACCCTACTTTAATTAGTGATTGCTCTGACTCTTGTTGATTGTCATTGCAAAATCTACATATAGTGGAAACTATCTTAGGCACATCTTAAAGGCATAATGAAAACCTTATTTACACTTTATCACCAATTATGTTCCTTGTGATAATTAGTTATTTGTGTAATCCTCTAAATGTCTTTCAAGTTTCTTGCCTACTATGATTGATAATTTGCAACTCGTCTGGAGATTCTCGAAATCAGATATCTTTATTGTGAAAGATACAACTTCCCATTAATGACCCGCTTACTCTTGGATTTTGGTGATGCCTATTAAGCTTTAAACACTTTCCTTTTATGGCTTTTATCCAATAAATGACTCTGCAATTTCTTCTTCGTCTCAAACGACGTCGTATAGTTCTAAACTACGAATTACAATTCCATTTTCACCCCGAAGTAAACAAAAAACTTGAAATCTTTTAAGGAAAGATCTTAGAACTGAAAAATCTAAACTTTTTTTTTGTTGGATTTTCCAGCTGCAGAGATTGAAACTTTCGTTATTCGAACAATCTAATTTAGATTTATAGGGTCTGTCTTTTCTTTCTTTTTCCTTTCTTTTTGGCTCATATTAACGATTTTGGTAACTATCTGAGAACAAATGTCGTCACCGGACATTGTCGGAATTCTGGAAAACACAAAGGAGCTTGATCGGTTAAGGAAAAAACAAGAAGAAGTCTTGGTTGAGATCAATAAGATGCATAAGAAGCTTCAAGCTAGTAAGTGTTTCTATTAACTATTTCTCAAACCATTTTGGTGTTTTTTTTTTTGTTACAAATTTGTGATGATGATCTGAGACTAAAGTTCGATTTTTTGGGGGAAATGTTTTTGTTCGATTAGTTATTATCAGTGAAAGTTTTGATTTTGGATGATATAAATTAGAGAAATTAATCAAAATTAGTGATTATACAATGCCATTGAAGCTACAATTAAATACTAATTTAGATGCTTCTAAATAAGAAATCAAAAATCATGTAAGCTTTGTTGTAATGTAGAGAGAATTGTCTAAGCTCTTATATTTGCTTCAGTGGAGATTTAATCTGTAGCAATTTAGCATATTTTTGTTGGGTTTTGAAATGGGAATATAGGGCACAGTGAACAATGTGTTATTGCGCAAGATCAAGCTTTTATTTGATAATATTATATATGATCTAATTGATTATTATCTGATTTGATCTTGTACCTATGTTTTGATGCAGCTCCTGAGATAGTTGAGAAGCCTGGTGATACTTCATTGTCAAAGCTTAAAATTTTGTACATTCAAGCAAAAGAGCTTTCTGAAAATGAAGTAACGTAAGCCATTTCTTTGTACTTGTTACAATGGTGAATGAAAAAGTTGAAGACTTTGAATGGATTGTGGACTAATATTAGCACTAAATGACCAAATTTGTATCTAACAATAAGACCCTTCAGAGACTTTTGATTTCTGATCACTGATCTTTTTGATTTTGTGTTTAACACGCAGTGTGTCGAACATTTTGCTTAGTCAATTGGATTCACTGCTTCCTTATGGACCAACTGGGCAGCAAAGAAGAAAATTAGGTAACACATAAGTCACTTAATTGAATTGTAATGTTATTCTCTTGCAAGACTTATGTGATACTTGTAATGATATAACATAAGTGGCAGAAGGCAATGATCAGAAGAGGAAGAGGATGAAATTTGATTCAGATGTAATAAGACTTTCTCCTTCCATGAGAAATCAAATTGAGGCATATGCAAGTCTAAAGGGTGAACAGGTAAACACTATCATGTACCCATTTTCTTTATTTTGATCGGTTCAATGCTCATAATGTCTGATTTATGCAGGTTGCTGCAAGAGTTACAGCAGAGAGTGCTGATAAGGATGAATGGTTTGTGGTTAAAGTTATTCACTTTGATAGAGAAACAAAAGAGTAAGCTTGAACCTTTCTTCTGCATCGATTAGTTGTCGATGACCTGATGATGTTATGCCGAATTTTTATATATCACACAAATGGATAATTCTGTTGCATATTTGAAGTTCACTAGATTATGGCCTTTATGTTCTTTGTCTGTTCTGAAAATGCTTTCATCCATGAGATTGTTTATCAGTCTTCTGAAATATAAGAAAGAATTCTGATAAAGGTCGATCCTCTCTGCTAATATAGTAGCTGATCCGATTTGTTGCTAACACACAAAAGAGATTGTTCTTGTTTACTGCAAATGGTTCATTTACGAGTCTAAAATTTTTTTTAAACTTTAAATCACAGAGTTGAAGTACTTGATGAAGAACCAGGAGATGATGAAGAAGGAAGCGGACAGAGGTAAAAGCTCGTATGAATACTTGGAACTCTGAATTGGCGTTCGAAAGTTTACTGAGATTATTCTCTTTTGATCATCTATAGGACCTATAAGTTGCCAATGTCATGCATTTTACCATTCCCCAAACGAATCGATCCTTTAAGCACCCAAGAGTTTCCACCGGGTAAACACGTCTTAGCTGTATATCCCGGGACAACAGCACTCTACAAAGCCACTGTAGTAAGCACGCCACGAAAGGTTAGTTATTTTTGTCACAAAAATTTACATCTCTCTATAAAACTATCTCGTAGCCTGAAAAAAGACTAACCTGGAGAAATTGAACACGGATTTCAACTCCTTTCATCCAACATCAGAGGAAGTCTGACGAGTGAGTTCTTCAACCTTTTTTCTATTTGCATTGTCCTGAATTTGTAGTCCAAACACTTGAAAACCCCTTGAACCGGACTCTTGTTCATTGATATAACAAGACTGTTCATCTGATTAGGTACTTGCTGGAATTCGACGATGACGAGGAAGATGGAGCATTACCTCAAAGAACAGTACCTTTCCACAAAGTGGTAGCCTTACCAGAAGGTCATCGCCAGTGAATAACAAAAACAACATGGTATCTATGATTACATCAGTCTCTTGTAAATAAACCGAAAAGCGAGAAATTCCCGAGACTAATCAGAAAAACTTGCACTCTCAGGTAAAATCATCCATGGAGTTTAAGAAGGTAGATTGAGATAAGTTCATGTTTATGTGTGCAATGTAAGTTAAAGTTGTCACCTTTTTGTCTAAGGAGATGATACTGAGAGAACAAAAGAGAAGCCTTTTCAATTTTTAGCGCTTTGACAGTTAAATCTTCGTTTTGTTTCTACTAGAAGTGAAGTAGTGAACTGAACAGTTCCCAGTTGGACCGAACCAAACCAATCCAAATGGTCCAATTGAATGAACCAATTAACATGAACGAATAACTTCTCAGGCAGTTAGAGAAGTTATGCATCTAAAAAGCGTTTGGCGTTTAGAATTTTATACGAACCGGAGATTAGAGATGGACATATTAGAACCAAACCGAAACTCATTAAGCCGAATTTCATAAAATCTCTACGGTATAATTTTTTTGCCACCACTAATAATCTGATCTTGGATAAATCAAATTCAGTAAAATTTAATAGTTGTTTTAATGTATACAAATATACATCTAAATATGTTTGAAATTTATATGATAATTAATTAATTTAAAGAATCATTCGTCACCTTCTTCTCCGATTATTACAACCCCATGATTTTTTAGAGGGTGAGTTTGTAGGAAATTTAAAACGGAAATTTAACTTCGACCCATTAGATTTAGGATCGCTGGCTCCTACCATGATAAGTATGAAGAATGGTTTGTGTTATTGATTAATGAAAGACATACAATCTTATTATATAAACTTTGGGTACACGTATTAAAATTATAATTAATAAAGTCATTCAGACAAGTGTGAAAAAATATTTTTTAATAAAAAAGAAAACCAACAAAAAAGAGAAAAATAAATAAATAATCAAATAGATGATCTCTACTTTCGATTATTTACATATATAATTTTGAACTGTTTTTAAACAAGTTTATATGTTTTAAAATTAACCTCAAAGAAATGTTTAAATTTTATTAATTTAAGTCTATAATGAATTAGGTTAAATTTCTAGATACTATATATTTTAAGAGCAGTATGTATATTTAATAAAATATTTACCTAATTATTTTCTTAATCAAAAAAATCCAACAAAAGATAGGAAAAATAAATGATCAATTAAATAATTTTTACTTTCCATTTTTAATTTATGTTCAACCTTATTATTTTCATAAATTTTTTAAAAATAGATTTTTAGATTTCCATATTATTTAGAATATAATAAAAATGTCAACAAAAAAATTGATTTGAGTATAATCCAACCTAATTCATTATCCGAATTGGTTAAGTGTTAAATAAATCATAGAATAAATTGATTGGATAAACCCATAAATATATTCAATTAATGGCTTGAATCAACACATAAATCTATTTAATTTCATAGATAAAATATTTAAATAGATCTAATAAATTTATCATCATAAAATAATAAAAAATTAACTAATTGCATAAAATTCAATAAATTATATAGTCACAATTTTTACAGAAAATTATAAAATTAAATATTTAGTGGAAAATATATGTCATGAATGCAAGAAAACCATACATCAAATAAATTACAAGTGCAAAAGAAAACCCAAATAAATAAGTTGGATCCCTATGATAGATGGATCGATCGATCCAAACGAGGATCGAACAATCTGGATACTCAAGATGACTTCTTCTTCCTATTTTGTTCCAAGCTTCATTCCAAATGCCATAAGCTCTCCCTCAATGCATATTGACCTAAAAAGACTAAAAAAACTATAGAAAATACTCTATAACCTAATAAATCTAAACTAAAATGCATTAAATACGTAACCTATCAATTTTCCCAAACTTGAATCGTTGCTTGTCCTCAAGTAAGAACAAACAAACAAGACAAGTTAGAAGAAAAGTTTGAAAATGAGAACTTACGCACTCTTTCAGATTTCACCGTGCTGAGCTTCCAATCATAAAGAACTTAAAAACAGATCAAATAACCAGTAAGTACTACATGTACTTTACCATAAACATAGCAAACAATACCTTACTCCAGTCCCTGGAATCCTAAGAAATCTCTAAAATCACCATTGTCGACCTTTTAACGTTCGATCCCTACCTGGATCAATCGGTTTGGAAACTTACGGCAAACGATCAAACTTGGGATCGATCGATCTAGATGAGATCGATCGATTTAGAAACTTACAGCAAAATCCTTGGAATTGGATCGATCGATCCAGATATAGATCTATCGGTTTGGAAACTTACGGCAAACGAGCAAATGTAGGATTGATCGATCTATGTGAGATCGATCGATTTGGAAACTTACGGCAAACTCCTCGGAATTGGATCGATCGATCCAGAGATACACGGCAAATCCCTATGATAGATGGATCGATCGATCAATCCAAATGAGGATCAATCAATCCAAATGAGAATCGATCAATCTGAGTACTCAAGATGACTTGTTCTTCCTATTTTGCTCCAAGCTTCATTCCAAATGCCTTTATCTCTCCCTCAATGCATATTGACCTGAAAAGACTCAAAAACTATATAAAAATTATATAACGTAATAAATCTAAACTAAAATGCATTAAATATGCAACCTATCAGTTACGAAGATATCAGAAGGGTTAATAGTGTTCTCTATGAATCGTTAAAGATGCATGTGATGCTTCGGGTTTGCTTATTATTGAATTAAGTGCTTCTGAGGGCATTTTTTATCAAACTTCTCATTCTGGCGCATACAATCTAGCCGGTTTTTAATGACCTTAAAAGCATTATTGTCTACCATGTTTGATTTATTCATAAGTGTTAACAGTTCCTTGTCTGAACCTGGTGAAGAAAATGTCTATCTCAGTTCTTATAGTATTGAAGTATCTGATGCGAGTCCACATGGTGTTATTATGTATTCTCCAGATTTTTTTAACGGTATCAAAGTGTCGGGTTTGCCAAACCACAAGTTAGTATTGAAGAAAGACACTCCTATCATGAAACTTATGAATATTGATCCTAAGGCTGGTTTGTGCAAGTTGTTCAGTTGGCTAACCATGTTATTCATGCTAAAATTATAAATGGTAACAATGTTCGGAGTATTGTCTTGATTCCTAAAATGTTTGTAAGGCCATCCGAAGGAAAATTTCTTTTCAAGATGAGAAGTAGACGATTACCAGTTGTTGTTTTTGCCATGACTATAAACAAAAGCCAAGGTCAGACGTTATTTAATGTTGTTTTGTTCTTACCAAAACTAGTTTTCTCTCACGAGCAATTATATGTTGCATTTTTCTAGAGTAATGCCTAGAAATGGTGTAAAGATCCTAATTTTGGATAAGATAGAAAGTTCAAGAAAACAACTTTGAACATTGTGTACAAAGAGATTTTCCAAAACATTCATTATCTTTATGTTATTTATTTTAATTTTATGGATGAACGTTTTGGAATTAATTTGGATTTTGTATTAATATTTTATGTTATTATTAATTGGGTTTATATGGGTTATCTTTGATTTTTATCAATCAAACCCCTCAACGCGCGGGTAAATCAGCTATATTCTTTTAAAAAGACTATTTTTGTTGCGTTCGGTTCAATTTATTCGGTATAATTATTGTTTCCGCCAAATTAAAATTTTGGTTGGTTTTGGTTTGATGAATTTAGGTTCGGTCAGGTTCGGTTTAACAAATTAAAATTAATGAACTTTAGAGACACTGATTCGCAGGCGAGCAATTTTGAGAATGAAGAAGAAGATGGCGAAAGAAGGGAAGAATCTGTTTGGTTCACCGACGTTCGTCGATATTGGAAACGGCCGGCTCAGATGCGTCGAGACTGGTCACGAGGTTTTAGCCAGAGATAAAGAATCATACGCTCGTAACAAACGGTGTCGTTTGGGACTTGTCGATCACGCTTTGTCTCAGGGAAAATCTCCTCTCAACATGTTCTCGCAGAGCCCATTTTCTCGGTTAGCCAAACGTTTCTCAATTTTTTTTTGTTTTATGGGGAAAATTAAATGCGAAATTGAATTTTCTGAGATTTTAATTGGGGTTTAGGGTTTATAGAGTGAAAGATAGAATCATCCACTAACTCTACTAATTCAAATATTCAATATTCAAGCTGTTTTCTGAAGCTTCACAAGTTATCAAGTTGACAAATCCATACGAATTGCAAAACAAACAAATCCATGGTTTTAACTTTTAATGTTTGTAATTGTTTCTCTATATGTTAAAGAACCATTTTATAAATTTGTGGATGATTGATGAGACTTTGATGGTTTTCTGGAAAAAAAAGGATGAAACTTTCTGTGTTTTGTGGGTAAAAAATTGAGACTTTTCATGTCTTTGGATATCTCTTAAGTTTCAGATTGTGTTAGATAATGTTTCATCATAGATCGTTGCTTTATAGTCAAAGGTACTGCTAGACTGGAGTTGGTAAAAAAATTGTTTTCTTCTGAGTTCTGACCATTGAGGATCAATGGTTGTTAACTTCTGTTGTATTCATTGAGAATGCAACGAAAGTGGTTAAGAAGTTATTTAATCATTCGTCTGGTAATGGGCCTTTTGGCTATGTTCTCAGCATTGAAAATAGTTAAAAGGTGTAAGCTTTGTTGTGGTTTAGACTACTCTTCTCAGCGTGAAAATGGTTTGAAGTTGTAAGCTTTCTTCTTGTTTTTGGCTATGTTTTCAGTTCGAAACTAGTGTGCAAGCTTACTGGGGATACTGTAAACAAAAATGAGGAGCATATCTGGAAACATGTGAACGGGAGAAGATTTCTTATCAAATTAGGTCAATAAATGGTTTCTCCCATGGTATTCAGATTCATTGACATCTTGTAATGAATCTTATGTCTTGGCACTTAATGTTTTGATGTTGATAAATTTGTTAGAGCAAGTGGAAAGAGGAGCTGGGACAAGTGGAAGGACTGAGGAAACACAAGTGACCAAACCAAGACGGCATAAGGAAGATAGTGATTCCGAGGAATCTGACTTTTGGATGCTTAAGTCAAGTTCTGGTTCAGAGTCAGAGGAAGAGACTGATGAAGGAAACTGTAAAGGTTGTACTTTTTTTTTGGTTCTACTTTAATCTCATATCGGAACTCTAATTAGATTTGCTTCTGATTTTTGTACAGGTTCTCGTTGTCATGCCAAAGAATCAGAGGAGCTCTCAGAGAGGTGACATTTGCTCTTTTTTCGTGTATTGTATTTAGTTTAGATTTTTTGTTTCTTTTTCAATAACTATTCTTTTGATTGTGTCTCATAACTCAATCTGGTCTCTTTTACTATTCTTTTGATTGTATCTCATAACTCAATCTGGTCTCTTTTACTATTCTTTTGATTGTGTCTCATAACTCAATCTGGTCTCTTGTACAGAACAAAGAGAATGACAATAGAGATTGGGCCAAGTAGCTTTGCTTCGAGGAAGAAAAAGAGTAAGAATGATGAGTCGGTTTAAGATATTGTTGCAGAGCACCATAGGATCACTCTCCCTGAAAGGTTCCATGCTTAAAGTTCACTTCGAACGGACAACGTCTCAAACCAAATCACGTACACCACGTTCCAAACAAGGAAGTCTCCATTACTTTTATGGATCCTTCTTACGCTTAGGCCTCATTACAGTCAACCTTGTGACGTTAACCAAACACTTCTAGAAGGCAACCTACATATTTATGTTTCTTTGTTTATCATTTGTTTATGTTCTGTCGGGTTTCCCCCTTCCTCGAATTTTATTTGACAGCAAAACGCAATGAAGTAGGTTCGGGTGATTGCTTGTTACTAATATTGTGTTTTTTTTTGTTTTTAGACATTTTTTATCAGGTCAGTTGTTTTATTGAGTCAAAACATGGAAAATTTATGATGTTGAACTTTATCTAGACTTCTAACAGTGATTAATCTCATAATAAAAAGATTGGAAACCTCATCACTGGATTGACTAACCCAAAGTTCTACGTCTTTTGGAAATCTGAGTGATCACGTTAGTTGTATCTTATATGACTTTTAACATGATTTAACTTCTCACTTAGGGGTTTGATATCGTGTAATGAATTGCAACATTTGGAGTTTCTTTTCATGATTTGGGTGTTTTAATGTCTCCATGTTATTTTGATTAGGTTTCAATGGAAAGTCCCATTCGAATTCGCCCGTTCAACAACTCAGATTTCATCAGGAGATTAAGGAGGACGACACTTATTGGTAGGATTATGAATCCTGAAGTTCAGAATGTTGAGTCCCTAATTTTAAGGATGCCTAAACTCTGGAAATTAGAGGATCGAGTTGTTGGAAAGACATGGATTGGGAATGTTCAACTTTGATTTCGAGAGAGAGGAAGATATTCCAAAGGTGATGACAATGGAGCCTTTTCATTTCAATCACTGGATGGTTTCGATTGTAAGGTGGGAACCAATCATACACCAAAACTACCCAACGGACATCACATTTTGGGTTCGAATTGTAGGTTCCTCCACATTTCTGGACTGATGAGAATTTTCGGAGAATTGAGGATGAGCTGGGCACGGTTCGAGAGGTGGCTGAAGATATTGCTATGTCAAAGTGACTGTCGACGGGTTTATGCCATTATGCTTCAAAATATCAATTGCATTTGAAAACCGCGGTGAGGTGGTGGTGGTGCAGATGGAGTATGAAAAGCTTTTTGATTACTGTCGTTCTTGTTTTAGTCTTCGCCATAATGAAGAATCTTGCACAGAAACCGACTTGCACAAACATGTTTTAGCAGAGGAAGAAGAGGAGATTTCGAGTCAATCGAACTAAGAGATGCATGCAACTATTTTCCTATCTCATTCAAATATCTGAGTTTTCATTATGTATGTTGCAAGATAACAAACTGAAAGTAATGATTTCGAAATATCAGATTCCTCAAATGTCAAAACTCAATACAATAGACCAAATCATCTTCTTTTCTTTTTTTCCCTTAATCCCTGTACTGAACCAAAACTGGTCGGATCTTTCCAGTAAAAATTCTAAGAAAAAACCCGAGTTAAAAAACTATGGGTTACCAAGTTTTCTCCTTGTCATTTCCTAATATACTCAGTTACTCACAACTTGGGGCAAGGATTTAAGGATTTATGTACCTTTACTCCTTAGCTCGTGAGTTCCCGAGCACGTTTGACCGCGGCGACAGAGTAATACAATCTCCAAAGCAATATGTTGTCCTGAAACAGACATTTGTTTTGAATTGTGTTATAATCTCCAAAGCATTATGTTGTCCTGAAATGAGTCTATGTCAGATTTTTGTATGCCTTACTTCCTCCTCCAAGTTGACTAAAACCTCATCAGGCATTTCTTTCCCCAAAGCTACATAATGGTTTTTGATGATTCCAGCAACGCGTTCAAGATTTTTCCCAGGTAGCTCTTTAATTGATTTCTTAAGATCTCGCTTCTCTCCACGGGTCATAGGTCTGTTGATAATACATAATAAAACAACACATAAGTAACAATTGAAAGAAAAATTTCTATCCATATATCTATGGAGAGATAGAGAGATAAAAGACTGTATATTATACCTGCATGTGGTGACCACATTGTCAAGCATGTTCTCAAGTTGCTGCTGCATGTCGCTCAGCTAGTTAAAGCAGAGAGAAATACATAACATTAGACGCTTCGGGAGCTCGAGATATTAATAGAAGACGAAAGTTCATTAGAGCATTACTCTGGCAGTTAGACCACTCGAATGCTTGCTCACTATTTCCTTGACAAGATTAGGATCAGACTTCATAAGTAATTTTATATCATCCTCCACCTACGGAAACAAAAAGGATTTCATAAACATCTATCAGACAAAGAATGCAAGAACCGTATTATCTCTTTCTCTTTCTCTTTCTCACCTTTTTAAACGTAGGATCCTCAGGAATCACAGACTCTGAATTGATTGGTGCGGTTGACCGTTTTTTGTTACTCAATTGAGACATCAGGTGCATTGAATCAACCCGTGACTGCATCTGCAAACAAATTGCATAATTAATATTGATGTCTCTTCGTCATCAAACCAAATCTAATTTCCTGAATAATTCAATGTACTTCATCAACCACTGGAATGGACTCCAGCACGCACTGCCTTAACAACGCATTCAACTTCTCGGTTTTGAGATCTGACAACTCAGCTCCTATAATTTCAGTAGAAGCCTTGTTAGTAGCTTCACGTTTATGTTGAGGAACCTTCTCTTCTTGAGACAAAAGCTCTTCTACTTGAGCTCTATAGTAGCCAAAAAAGTCTGGTCCAATTCTTCTGCTCTCCAATGAAGGAGGTGTTTCTTCCGCTGCTCTTTTAGTCATAACTGTTGACAATCCAAATGCAAATATCAGAACCAAAACAGACACAAGCTACATATAGAAAAAAGCAACACAAATCTTCCCTAAAACTCAATATGTCAAGTGACTGATATGAGCCAAAAGGTTTAGGCAAAGCTTCCCTTTAACTCAAGTAACTTATTGATCATAAGAGACCCTTACATAGGCCAAGGTACAATCAATCATAAACCTAAACCCGAAAAGGAAAACTACGTTAACTCTAAACCCGAAAAGGAAAACTACGTTAACTCTAAACCCGAAAAGGAAAAACACCAAAACCTTAATCTAAATGGGAAAAAGGAAAACACCCAAATCTATAATCCGTATCAGTGAACTACATTCTTGGTCCTGAGATCAACTACATCATTTCATCAAATATATGATATTCAAAGCTTAAACAAAGCATTAAGTAAGAGATATATCAAATCATTGATTTTGTGGAAGTGCTCAAACATCATGAAAGCCTACAATATTACCAAATTCTAATGCAGAAAGACTGTGACCTAAATCACCAAGTGAGACATTATTCATCCATCAATTTCACAAGTAAAAACACTCTAAACATTGGGAGATTGATGGAAATTTCACAGTGACATAGAAGAACTCAAACAAATCGAATCCACCAAGAAAACAACGGAAAATATAGAATCGTTTGAGATTGGAGCATCGGAATATCTATATTAGGTTAGGTAAAAGGAAACGACACGAGACAAGCGAGTTTGAAACCACCATTGACAAATAGCTTAGCGACGTTTTTGTATTTAGATGAAAAGAAAGGCAAAAGAAGATCAAAGAAGAAGCGAGAAGGAAACTTACGGACTATGAAATCCAGGAGAATCGGAGAAGTCGCCGGAGATTACAATCACAGGCGAGCTAAAACCACCGAAAAATCAAAAGAACCGTTAACACCGTAATCAAGTAAAATAGATTAGGTGAGGATTAGAATGCATGCCGTTTACATGGCTGACACATAAATAACAAAACACTGCATGCCGTTTTTGGTGGAGAAAAAACGCAGATCGCACATGTGCCTACGTAATATGCCACGTCCGTATAGGCCGTTATATACAGAACACTGTTTTTTTAATTATTCAGTGCACACCCTAGTACGCCTTTGACTGTTATTTTTACCCATTTTATACATACTTTTTATTTAAATGTTTGATTAACCACCACGAAAATCTAGAACAACAAAAAGATCTAAATAGTAAAATGCTATTTTTTGTACTGAAAACATAAAATACTATTTTTTATAAAACAAAAATAAAGTTCTAATACAATATTCTTTGCAAAACGGAAAAAATATATCAAATTATATATTATTATGTAATTTTCTTTTTCTATCATTACAGTATATTGGCTATTAAGGATATCATCAATCATAATTACAATCAAACCTTTTTTAACATAACATTTTTTTAACAAATTTAACAATACAAATGACAGATGTTTTTGTTTTTGTTTTAAAAGCTGACATAGATGTTCTGTTAGATAATGTGTTAATTTTCTTCTTAATGGCTTGAAACTTAAAAACAAATGTGCAAGGTTGATTATTTGTGAAAGAATTTGATTTCGCCTTGTTGCTTGTATTTTTGAGCATTTTTAAAAAAATCAATTTTTAACTTCTTTTTTTTTGGTAACAAAAAATTCTAACCTGAAGTTGGCATCGATGCCTTTTATTTTGTATTAAAAATTGGAACAGATGTTTTGTAAGAGAACGTGTTAACGTTCTTAATAATAGCTTTAAAGTTTAAACTAAAAATAAAATAAAAAATTGGATGTTGATAGTCTATGCAGAGATTTGGATTTTGCCTTTCAACGCATGTGTGTTTTTGAGCATTTTTGAACATGTTGGGTAGTAGAAGATATCAAGTATAGCATTCACATATATATATACACGAATGTACATAATGAATAATGTGAATGCTATACTTGATAGAAGAACATGCACTACATGCCTTCCGAATATCTTTTGACGCTTAAATCAAAATGAGATTTAAAAAGGTTTAGGTTAAAAAGTAACTACTTGAATGATTTGTGAATGGTCTTAGTTTTGAGGAGTTTAATGTTACTTTAATATGTTTCAAGATGTTTCTAAAGAATGAAACGTCTCTTAAGAGATGTTTCAAACTCTTCTTTTATGATGTGTCTAATGAGTAATGAGATATATATAGGATTTATTTTAATCGATTTTCGATATGACGGATAATTTATCATATGATCTTTTCTATTTCGCTTAGAAATATTATTTTGGGCGAACTTTTAATCAGTTGGAAGCCCACATGTCATATCATGATTGGTTGGTATCAATATAAAATTTATCCCCAATATTTTACATATAGATATTATAAACAAATTTTTAGGCAATTTATACACGGTCTTCCATTTATTAATTTGTAATCTATATGGTTTGGTAAATTCGACTCAAAAAACGAGTATGTACTGTTATCAATTAGTTTTGTCCACCAATATTTTCTAACGAGTATTAGGTTTGACGTTACAGCTCTAATAACAACCCATAGTTCGAAGTTGTCAATAACCAAAAAAAAAACTACGCTTAAAATATATTTAACCATATTCTAAAAACGGTGAAACAATGTATAGGAAGAAACAAAAACAAAAATACAGACAAACTCTAAACAAACACTTAGTTGTTAATTACCAAACATATCCCATCTCTTAATAGCTTTAAATTCCCAATTTATTCCCAGTTTTTTCATTAATCCTCCTGAGTACTTTTTCTTTTAATCTCAAAGAGATTTATTAACACCAACAAAAATCAATAGTATTCATACTATTAACATATAAAATTATATAGCCAAAATATCCATTATAAAATCGAAAAAGGGATCAATCTATACAAACTTATAGATATGTCTATTATCAAAAAAAATATAGACATGTCTCGACATTTCTTTTTAGTATTTCTTCTTATAGCTCTTGCTTTAGCTGGTGGAGCTTACGCGGCTGATTCATCTTCACCTTCTCCACCAACGACGTCAAGCACCACCGAAAAATCTCCTTCGGCGACTCCCACCGATTTTAACTCAACGAACGGTCACAATTACTCCGATTACGAAGCCCCGATGAATCTAGCTCCGGATGGAGTCGAAGTCGTGGAAGATTACGTGCCAGTTCCAATCTCAGGTACAGAAGCTGATGAGCTTGCTCAACCTGAAGGTGAATCAAATCAGCCTAAAAGCTCTGCTTCTTCTTCTTCCTCCTTCGTCGTCGTCTTTGTCGTTGCTGTTGGATTATTTTTGTTTTGAGGGTTGATAAAACGATGTCATTTTGGCCCATAATCCATTAATTGTACGCATGGAACGTAAATTAATTGGTTTTTTCTTCTCCAAATTAATCGTATCTTCTTCTCGAAATCACAAACTCATACACTAAAACCAGCAAAATTAGGAAAAAACAATTATAACTCGGATCGTACGTAAATAGTTTACTATTTTATTAGAGTATATGCAGTGGGCAGAGACTCTTAAAGTCTCTTACATATTAGTTTAATACATATAATTTAACTTTTTTTTTTTATTTTAAACAATAGAAAAAACACAAATCAATCACATGTTGACACATGTGAAAGTAGTTTTTCAAGGACTTCTTAAGAGTTCTTATTTGAAAACAGATTTTCATCTCTTTCTCTTACTTTTTATTAGTTTTATTTTTATATTATTGAGAACCCCTTTAAAAACTTCCAATTGCAAATGCTCTTAACTCTCTTTTACAACAGAAGTTAAACAAAACTAGGTTATTAAAAAATCGTAAGGAGATTATGTGGGCGATCATATTCTAAAGAAAATTATAAAAGCCATTTCCCAAATAAGCTTTTACAACTTTTCAATTAGTTTTTCAAAATGATGAGTATTTAACTTTTGATTTAAATTATATTATAGTTGTCTTTTTTGGTACTTCAACCACCACTTTATAAACAATACTTGCTTTCGTGTTGTCGGCTTGCACGCGTGCGATATAATATTTAGTTATTAACCGTTAACTTTTACCATATTATAATGGAAAAGAAGATATGATTGTAACACATTCAAAGTTATGAATTAGTTAATTAGTTGTAAAAGCTAATTATATATCTAGTCTAACCTACAACTAGTTATACCTACGAGTAAACATGGCTTGTTTTTTTTCCTAATCCTTATTGTATCCTTTTCTAAAATTTTAACATCTTACAAATAATGCAAGCAGCTGTAAGCAGGGGCAGACGTAGAACAAGAAGTAAGGGGTTACGTTGCATTTATTTTCTTTTCTTATAAGTAATTAGTATGGTTGCGAACACCAAAAAAAAAAGAAGTAATTAGTATAAATTCATTTAAATGTCTTCAGCCCAAATATTTTGTAGATCCATATATATGTCTCCAACTAAAATGTTTTTTTTTTAGATCCGCCCTAGCTGTAAGCACATTATCATATATAAATAGAGGATGTAAGCCTTTTTTGGTCAACTAATAGAGGATGTAAATTTTGAACTCAAATTTAGTTACTTATTTAGTTATTTTCATGTTTAATTACGTATATACTCGTTATTTTGTAAGTTAAACCTTAATTTTCTATATCAATAATAATTAAAACCTTTGATCTAAGTATTCAAATATATTGTAATTACTATCTAAATTTTTTCAAATACCTTTTCTTTATGTCTTTTATAGAACATTTCTTCTCCTAATTAATACGCCTAAACCTCTATAGCCTATATGGTTTGTTCCTAGACCCATTATTTTGGCATCTAAGGAATTCGACGACTCTGCCGACATGTGTAGGATAAAATGGCCTTTTATACCGGATCCAGAGAAAAAAAAACCTCCTATTACATGTTTATGCAACTGAACAAAATATTTTTTTTTTCTTTTCGTTTTGAAAGTGATTTATATATTTCATAATCCAGTTATCCATTATTGAACCAAACTTAAAATTAAAATTAAGCCATAAAAACGTAGATATTATATTAGAGAATTCTAGATATTAAAAGAAAATCTGTAAAATATTTTGTAGTTTATGAAACCAATAAATTACTTTCTCATTTCCTATTTGTAATAAATTTGAACAAGTAAAATAAAAACAAGTTCAAAGAAAAAAATATTCTTTTTAAATTCTCTTTAAAATCTTTCAAATGTTCTCTAAATATTATTCCATATTTTTCTTTATATTTAGATATCTAAGTATGACGGTTTTGGTTTTGGGTAGTACTAATCTCAAATGAAAATACAAAATGAAGAAGTTATTACATCACACACATAACTCTATTGACATTTAAATAAAATAGTATTAGTTTCAGTTTTATAATTCAAAACTGAAATTCAAAAGAGTGTACTCGGATAGCAGACATTTTATACACTCAGAAAATCCAATCTTCCAACTTTAATTAATAGGACTAGCAAAATACAACTAATCACTCAACTCAAAGTCTACCAAATGTGAGAAAAAAACAATAAATTAAGAAGCATATACTCCTTGCAAATCAAGAACTTATAGCACATCTATAAGAGAGTGTTTAAGAGTGGATTAGAGCTAATTAATCGATTGGTTGATATAGTAAGGAATTAAATTAGACAGTAATTGGGAGATGAATAATTTTCGACTCCTTAAAAGCAGGATCTTGTAATAAAAAGACCTTATCTCCATCTCCAACACCAATCATGTGTAAGTATTCTCTGTCCTCTCTCTCCTTTCCTCTGAACAAGAGTCTTTGCTCGATTGCCTCAATTCCAGTCACTATGGCTATCATCATCTTCAATTCACCTGAAAAATATATATGTCAACTGGGAAACTCTATAATAAGTGGTCGTTTTGTATCAAAAGATGGTCCAGCTTACTTATTTTAAGGCAAAGGTAGGTTGATTAATATAGTTAGTTGTTTTGTAATTAACCTACTTTAAATGTAAATGTAGTTAGTTTTCTTGTAATTAACCTATTGAGCTAGAATAAATGTCACTCCCGTTATTATGTATGCTAATCCGGAAAATCCCACTTTTGTTTAAAAAGTTACGAAATAATTAACGAGTATGACACATGTTAGTTAACAAGAAAAATTAGAGTATGATACTTGTTTAAAAGTTGTAATATATTCACTTGTTTAGCCTTACTCTTTTTTGCCAACTATTTAGAGAATATTATATATATATATATATAATTCAATTCCATTTTCAAATGATAATTTGTAGAGATTAAAGCGTTTTGGCATATTAGTGATAGTGCAGTTGATTAATAACCTTAACTAAAGCGTGAGTTCTCATAACTTATAATTAGTGACCACTACACTTCTATGATCATTCTTTATAGTTATATGCATAAATCTTGATGAATAATATTATATATTGGCACTTTTTGACCGGTGATAATATTATTAAGGACGATTTATATATCAAATTTTTTAAACCAGCTTTACCAGGGAATATGTGATATTGACCAAGTACTTAGCTTTCGAAAGCTTGTTTTAACAATATTTTTTAAAAAATCATTCTAAATAAATAAAATAATCATACTCATATAGTCATATATATACACCATTATACAAAAAATCAACTATGTAAATTTAAATAATATATGCTTCATCAAATCTTATATGAAGAAGATATATAAGTAATTACCGAAAGTGGAGTTGGCATCAATGGAGATTTCATATGAAAGCTGAGAAACGGTGGAGACTCGAAGGCTGATTAACTCTTCTGAGTTGGAATCTTCTGATCTCTTCTGAACCAGCATCCCTCCAGGCCTCATCTCCCATTTTATGTTGTTACTGTTACATGATGATGAGGAGAATGATGCTGATGATGAGGAAAATGATGCTGATGATGATGAGGAGGAGGAGGATCTTTTGTTGTTGCTATTGCCCGTCCCAATGCTTCCACATCCAAATCCAATGCAAAACCTCTTTGCCATTAACTTTCCCATTCTTTCTCTCTTTTTTTTTTGCTTGTAGGAAGAAGAGATATGTGGTGGCTTATATTTATAAAAAATAAGGTTTGGTACACATATTGATAAATTATTATTAAACAAAATTATCATATGTAATAAGGTAGATAAATAAAGGGGATAAGAGTGTATAATCATTTTTGTTCTTTAATTTGCTGAAAATGAGTTACAAAAATAGTTTTTCTTTAAAAAAAGCCAAAATATATTTTCTTCTCTTTTCTCTCACGATCTCTTCCTTTTTTATTATTTATTTTACAAATTTATATATAGTGTATCTCTCTTTTCTTAACTCTCATTTCTACCAATACCTCTTGTATACCTTACAGTATTTCGGTTGCTTCCGTATTTTGAGAGATTACTGACAAAAGTTCTAGAGCATTTTCAATTTTTTTGCATAACCGGAAGATCAATGATTTAATTTAGTGTCATTAAAATTATTATAGTTTTTTTAGATTATGTCGTGCAATCTTCCATTTATAAAGGAAAAGAAATTACAAACTGGCAACTATTTTTTAAAAAGGTCTAGTGGTTCTTGAAGATTATCTTCTTTCTCGAAAATTTATTTCCATTATATGACTTCCTTTCCTTGTCCATTATTAACATGGTTTTGTTTAAATTCAGGAGTCAACTATCTTTATGATTGTTTCTTTAGTCTATTACATAATTATTGTAAAAACAACTCTAGCGTCCACAATAGAATCTATTTGTCTAAGAAAAATGATGACTACCAAACTCTCTTTTTCTGTGTTGGTATGTACAATTTTGCAATATTTGATGTATTACTTCATTTGAATATTTTTTTTCTAAACATGGGGTTTTCTATTAAGTTTTGATTCATGATATAGAACTCAAGTGATACATACCTATGTTTTATTTCAATCTACCGGGCAAACCTAATTGTGCTCACAATTTTAAATGGTTGTGAATATTCTTTTATTAATTCGTTGTTAAAGGAAAAAACGTAATTTTCATAATTTTTGCATACACTTTCTAAACCTATAATTTGTGTCTTGTCATAGTAAGCGTGTGGATTTTTGTGTTAGTTAATAAGGTCTTGTTAGTTAGGTGAATAAAATCTTTTATATTCATGTATTTGCCTCTAAAGATGTCCCTTGAGGCTTACTTTATGATGAAGAAGGCCGGTTTGGTTATCCTTTAGGGTATCAACCCACGTGGGTCGAAAAAGGCATAAAGATTACAATTTTTGTTATTATATTGATTTAAAAATCTCGATAAAATTCAAACAGTAACGATTTTCTTTTGCTTAAATCATTGCAATGTACAAAACTAAAATCCTTAAAATCCTTCAAGTGTAAGGGAAATATAGTTGAATTATACGAGATGTCATGTTTAACTGTATTGTAAATCTAATATCATGTCAAGTTAATTGTATTTTCATTTTTATGCGTTTTTCTTAAATTCATAAGAAATTTTGATAGTCGGTTCTACATACACCACATTTATGATATACAATTGTACCCTTGACAGACAAGATTACGATGAAATGTTTCACTAAACAATGTTAAAGATCTACGGTAAGTTTTCCTCCAATATTGCATAATTTCGTATTTTTTGGGAATCAAACCCTATATTTTGTGTAGAAACATTAATAAATCTTTAGTCAATCATTGAATCAATGAGACTTCCATTATAGAAAATATAGTTAAATTTTATTTTATTTTTCTTTTTGTCAACTATGAATATTATAATTTTCTTGGTTAAGTCAGTCAGGATATGTACCTAAGAAAAATAAATTCCAGGTGTATATTTGATTTCATACGAAACAATAAGCCAAAGTATTTAGAGAAAAAAAACATGAAACATATGTATAAGATGTAATCCAAAAGTGGTGAGAATGTTACCTACTCAGCATGTATTAATGCCATCTTGATCGAATGCATGGAATCCATCTAAAATTCGGATACATTTATTTGATGTCTGATGATGTTTTCCGTGATCCAAATAAGAGTTTTAAAATTTTGAGTAGAGTATTAAGAGTTTTTTTTTACTGGTGTAGTAGATCCATAAGGATAGCTTCTCCATCTTACTTCTCACAAATCTATATAAGATCAGATCTAGTATTCAACTTCCATGATCCATATGTGTGACATTATATTCTTCCATTGTTTAGTATCCGCGGAGTCGATTCAATTGATGTAGAAGGCGAGCTTAGTACTGGCAAAATTTGATATTTCTTAATTTTAAATTTAGTATCAAAATATTTTAAGTTAAAATTTTTATTAAGTTAAATATTAATCCTTTTGGAAATGTCCGACGATATTAATACCCGCCAAACTTTTCCAATCGAAACCATATAATTTACTTATCAAATTCATGCAATGTTCTCAAGAAATTAACCTCACGAAAGCACCAAAGAGAAATTAATTAAATCTTAAATGTTTGCTGGTCAACAGACATACATGACGAGAGATACACTACGCATGTCAATATATTTGATGCGATTTTCTAGAATCAAATATTACTATTTAATAAACATACCGTAAAATCTAAATCGTATGACGGGATAAAAACATAACTCAAAATCTAAAGGTGTCTAAGATTACTTTATTTTCTTTAAATTAGAGTTTTCTTGTACAATAGAAAAGGATTCGAATTGGATACGAATCATACAAAATGTCACAAAAAATTATTATGTTACCAATCTAAAGCAGAAAGTACAAGGGTTTTTAATGTAGTCGCGTTATGCATGAGTAATTATTGTATGTAAAAAGAAAAAACAAACAATGTTTATGGTAAGAGATTATTTCGTATACTAGTAGAACTTATTAGTGTTACTGCGGAAAAAGATGGTAAAGTAAAGACACATTTTTTTCTTCTTTTGGATAAAATTTGGACATAGATAAAGTTATCAGTATAGTCAGTGATTTCTGTATTTATTGGACAAAGATAAATTTTGATTGGAACTGTTGATACACACTTTTGAGCTTTGTGTAACTTAAATACATTATTTTTTGTAACAAATCTTGGGATATGTTTTAGTTTTGGTAAAAAAGAATCAATTATAGAGGATGGTTTGAAGGTAAAAGGAAAATGTAAATTTTTTCTTTTGTCAACCAAAGGAGAATGTAAATAAGCTTCTTCTTTTTTTTATCAACCTTAAGCTACATTACATGGTGTTCGAAGAGTACTTTGGTCGACTTAACCAATCAAGTTGGCATGGGGGGTTGGAACTTGGAAGCTGAATGGTTAGCCCCTCCTCCTAAGAGTCGTAGATATTAAAAATAATATCCTACATTGAAAATTAGACATAGATCTAAGTAATATGTCAAATATATGTGTTAATTGGTTTTAATTTGAAAGTTCATAATTAAGTATTATATTAGAATCTGATTTATAATCGGTCTAATCTAAAATTGATTTACTAAATTTTACCCGAATATATTGAGATCACCATCATCTCAAGAAAACCTATTAAAAATAATATCTCCAGAAGTTAAAATATACATTATGATTTAGTTTATGAGGGTCTTTTTTGCCAACTTGCATTACGGTATAACTTATGTGCACATACAATTTATGTTCATATATATATACACACATAATTTTCAAAATTTTCAAAAAAATACAGAAGTCATATAACAACTAAGGGGCTTATTGGTTCTAAGATTTTTAGATTTATAAAGAATTAAAACTCTTCAAAACTTGACTGTTATTCAATTTTGAATTTTCAAAACTCTATTAAAATATTCTATTATTGGTTTTGGTAGTTTTAAAACTTTGTTTACAATCATTGAAAGTCATAAGTTATTGGGTTGAAATTTTTTTTTAAAAAAACTTAATCAAAATCATATGTTATTCAAATACAGTGAATTTAAGTGGTTTTCTTATTAGATTAAATTCTAGTGTTATTGGTTAACTGAGTTAAATATTTTTTGTTCATGTAAAAATTCTTTCAAAATAGAATTGGTTGCCCTGAGATTTCAAAGTTTTTTTCTTTTAAAAAATAATTCAATTTTTTTTTCTTTTTATATTGTTTCATTTTTTTGTTCGTAAGATCATTCACGTCGACGAGCTTTCCTATTCTCTTTATATTGCTGATCCTTCTCAACTTTCAGAGCTAATCAGTGTTGAGCTTTCTGATCTCCGTTTCACTGCTTACGAGATCTTCGTCGCTTTATGTCGTAACACCATCGGAAAGCCTATTTCATCGGCTGTTTCAGTCTCTGTTTCTAATCCCGGTTTTCCTAATGGCTCACCTGATTCTACAATGTTATAAAGCTTATATATTCAAAAACAGTTGTTTATTAAACAAGCTAAGGTAAGTGTCACATTAATTAAATGGTCAATTCTTGAAATAGACCATTTGACAATTTTCAGAGATTTTTAGAGTGTAAAATTAGAATACGAGGGATGTATGTTTGACAATAATTTTTTCAAATGGTTCATTTACAAGAATTTTCCTTTAATTAAATTAGTAGTGACATAGGAAATGAAGAGTAAACAACATAAGCTTTTTTAGTTTGAAAAATACATAAATGAAGTTTAAAATCTTATAAAAATTAAAAGATAAAATAAAACAAGTATCCGTAGGAGCACAAGGTTGATTCTCGGACGGTTTCCAACAAATTTGCTCATGTGATCTTGCTAAATATGGACACATTCTATGATGCAGTGTAGGTGATGTTTCTTCCGCAATGATGTGAAGTAGGAACTTGATGAGGTCATCTGATTATATCCTGCAAGTGAATTCGTTGAGAGTCAAAGCTTGAACTTGTGGTCCAATAACATCAATTATTATGTGATAAAGGCGAGGAGTTATTCACGAAGACGAAGGGATTCATATGAATTCTGAGAGTTGATTTCTCAAGTCAAACTCTTATTAAGTGCGCTATTAATTATTTGCACATTTCTAAAATAAGTTTTATTTATTTATATGGTTTCTTAAACCTTTCAGAAACACACAATTATTTTTTATAAAATAGATTAAAGTTGTTCATCTCGTTTGGTTCATTTCTTAGATAGGTGAAAGATTTGTTTCTTAAAAACTTCTAGGATAGTATCAGCGAATTTTCTTTCTCGTCGTGGTGTATGGCATTCCATCCACAACGTTTCAACCTCTAATTCGATTATGAAACGATTGTTACATCTTCTTCTTATGAATATTTGGAAGTATCCGTAGAAACGTATATCAAAACTAGGAAGAATGTGTAAATTTACTTAATGATTTCTTAAAAAAGAAGAAACAGTAACCATCATCAGAAGATATTTGATGCTGCATTGTTGCTATCTTAAGAGTAGATAGTATGCAACATATTGAGTTCTTTGTTAATTATTATATAAATGCTTTCAACGTAAAGAAATACAAATTCACAACTCTTTAAAGTGTCAATTTTGAAAATTCGAATATGTGTCACAAGTTCTGCAAGGATCGTTCTTATGAATGGTAGTTTACTTAGTACATCAAGCTCCGCGTTACCCTTTGATTATACTTTGAAAGTCATTCTCTGTGTAATTTCCATGGTCGACACTCTTTGCCTTCCATGGTAAAAAGTCTTGCATGACGAGCCATTCTCAAGGCTCATCATCACTCATCAGTCATAATGTGTGTGGCAAAAACACGGATAGCTGCGACAGATGTACATGTCATAATTGAACATTATGCAAAACATTATCAGGATAGAATCTCTATAAATATTTATTATTATTTTTATATTAATCTCTATAAACATGTACAGCAGCGTTGATGCCATTAATCACATTGCCATTCTGAATCGCATCATGAGTTTGTACAACTTGTGGTTCTACAACTGGTGGTTGATCATAGAGATAGTTGTAGAACGCACCCCCATCGATCCCTTCTTGTACAAGAAACTGATCATGCCATTGAAATACATCGTCTAGAATACCTTCAACGTCAATAACATGTGGCTGAGGTAAAGCATTAACAAAATTGTCAAACGGAGCCTCATAAAAGTCATTATGTTGGTAGATATTCGGCCATCCCCCTTGTTGTATGTTTTTTTTGCTGCCCAAGAAACTCATGTTGATTCACATTCATCACCTCACCATTTGCATTGTGATGCAATTCTTGAAAAGCCTGCTGTTGCACAACCTTCTCGCTCTGTTTGAAGAAATTAGTCCTGCAAAATAGAAATAAGAAATTAGTAACTTCACTTTGGTAACCTAAGTAAAAAATAAACCCTCGAAGCGAATAATGAAGACCACTGACTTTAAAGTGTAAGGAGAATTTCTCGACTGTGGCAACCTCTTGTTGTAACGAGAATTCGGTCAGTCATCGTCATCGATTCCATCTTTTTGAGATGATCGAGTTGTCAGAGGAAATCATTGAGGAGGAAGGCTCCATATGCAATTTTTATAGGCTTTCCAATGCATGAAAAAAATAAAAAACAAATTCAGGGCAAAAAAAAAGTCAGATACAAATTATCTAAATTTCCCAAAGCAATGGTTCTACGAATCGGGTAACAGAAGGAACTTATCAAAATTTCCAAACTTATAAATAGATCTTAACAAAAATTAAGTAAATCTTAATAATCAGATCTAGCGATTATGTATATGACCTATAATAAAAAAATTATACTACATTCAAAAAAGTTATGAATATAATACATATATATATAATATATATATATATATATGCAACACTTTTTAAGAATATTTTACAACCTATACATTCGATAATTATAAAAATGATTGCCATATATTTTCAAATGCTTAAAAAATGTTTTTTATTTTATTTTTTTAGATACGAGTTTTTAAATTATTTCATAATCTTTTCTAAAATATCATATTTGAAACATAAATTAATTAGATTTTTAAAAATCAGATCAAACGATTATGTATATAAAATAATTAAATACGTAATAGCAAAATTATTAGATTTATAATATCTAAAAGATTTAGTTGAACAGAATTAAGATTCAGTTTGAATCTATAATAAAAAAAATCATACTAGCTTCTAAAAATTTAATGAATATAAAACAACGTCAAAAGAAATAGATGCAAACATGTTTTAGGAAAAAGAACATCGACGGATAGTGAAAAATGCATGTTATTCGATTGGTCAGTTATATTTAAGAATCCGTCAGAAATATTTCTGATTAATATAAGTTAATACTATATTTTAATTATATAAGAAATCTTGAAAATATATTTCTTACATTGATATGATCATATTAAATATGTTACTGGATATGTGTGAAATAAACATAACATATATTTAACCATTGACATAGATTTATATTTGATTTCATTATTTATATTCAAAATAAGTTAATGACTTATTTATATGATAAATGATTTACCATGTAATGTGTATGTGAGGTAAGAAAAGAGATAATATTTATATGATAAATGATTTATTAATGTGTTCATATTAATAAATATGAAAATTCCGATATTATAAATTAATATATATATATATATATAGAGGAGTGAAGTGGAGAATCAAGTCCTCAATAATTAAATAATATAATAATTAATATCATGTTATCTCTTTTCTTACCTCATAAATAATTTAATACATTTTTATTGATATTAATAGTTATAACGTGTGTGGCGAAAACACTGAATAGTTGCGACAGAGGTACACGTCATAATTGAATATTTTATGCAAAATATTATCAGGATAGAATCTCTATAACGTGTGTGGCGAAAACACTCGATAGCTGCAACAGAGATACACGTCATAATTGAATATTATGCAAAACATTAGAAGAAACACACCACTTTATCAAAAAAAAACACACACACGCGTCTTACTCTTGCAATTATGGGCTTGGCCCAATAAATAAAAGGGCCTCGGTGGGCATATAGTTCTTTCTTTCTCCTGCTACTTATATTGAAAAAAAGTTATAAAAAAAAGAAAAAAACAGCATCTGTCCTACTTTTTCCTCGCTTTATATTCCTTTTCCATTGCCGATAATACTATATAAAGAATAGGATAATAATGTGATTCTTTCAATATTCGCTTAGTGTCGACGTCAAAAAAAACAAAAAAAAAACAAAAAAAAATGTCTGTTAGTGAGTGTCACTATATTTTCATGTCGTTTTCTCTAATTCCTTTTTCTCGTGCATCTCTAATACGAGGAGGTGTGTTGTGTTGGCAAATGCGTTAAACAGCACAAAAACCGATCAACAAGATTTATCAGCAGAAGAAATTAAAATAATAAAAATAAAAATACCTTCTTTTTATTTTATTTGCTCAAATATCTGTATTTTTGGTAGGGTGTATCGGTTTCTTAATCGTATAATCCTATGCGTGACATTTTCTTCTCCTATTCTCGAATCTTTCGTGTCTTGCTGTTCAAATTGTAATTTTAAATATAAAAGATTTTCGAAATCCTCGGAGAAAGAAGATAACTTTGTTCTGCTTCTTGTCGTGTCTGTGACAGTTTAATATCTCTCTCTATGTCAAAACCTCTGCTTTACTTTTTGTGATTGAGGGTTAGTTTTGATTCGTTTTCTCTATATTCTATGGTTTGAAATCGATTCATAAATGCAACATTTTGACTGATGGGTCTGTGTTGAATTTTCTGGTTCTGGGTAAATTTGAAGAGAATAAAGAAAATATAATTTTAATGGAGCCTCCAACGGGAATCTTGGCTTCTCTATGGCAATTCATAATTTTTCTTCCTTATTTCTCTGGATTACTTCTTCTGGGTGTCATTAAAGGTATGAAATTTCAGTCAAAAACTTTACTTTATTTAATCTGATTTTTCATGTTTCCGTATCGAATTCGATGATGGGTTTTGTTTGAGCAACGTATTCTCTCTATTTTAACCAACAGTGATTGCCAAAGTCGTTTCTTTTAGTCCAATTTTCAATCTTTCTGACACAGATTTTATCAGGGTTTTTCTCTATTTTCTGGCCCATTCATGGATTTGACTTCGTAACGTGATGTTGACATGAGATTGACTGCTTAATTTGTGTAGGGCTCATTAGGATTGTTTTATTTTATTCATCAATTGCTTCTACAGTTAGTGAAATTAGATGAAATTAGCATTTTTACCTAATTTAGGGTTCTTCAATACCAAAAAAGTGCTCTTCTGAATTGAAGGAAACACCTAATCCATGAACTTTGTTCTGGTTTACAAATCTTGCTCATTAGTTCAGTGGCTTACGGTTCATTTAAAAGTTAATTGTTTCATTCATCAAGTGCTTCCGAAGTTAGTGAAAATGTATGTGCCTTTCTTAATTGAAGGAAACATCAAATTCATGATTTTTTGTTCTTTTACAAATCTTCTTCACTAATTTTGTGACAGTGAATAGTTTTAACGTTTCTTACTTCTTCTTTGTTGGCTTAGGTATCATTTTCTGCCCACTTATATGCCTTACTATGGCTATTGGAAACACTGCAATCATCTTAGGCCTTTTACCGGTACATGCCATTTGGACTCTATATTCGATAGCGAGGTAATTTCTCGTGCTGAAACAATCTCTGTCATCTACAATAATACCATTGTTATCTCTTTTGATGTTGAAGTGTTTTTGTTTGATTTCAGTGCTAAACAATTAGGACCGATCTTGAAGCTCTTTCTGTGTTTATGCCTTCCTCTCGGCGTCGTTCTGTGGCTTGTGGTTAGTATCATAGGAAGTATTCTCGGAGGAGCTATATATGGATTTCTTTCCCCAATATTTGCCACATTCGATGCTGTTGGCGAAGGGAAGTCTAATCCACTTTTCCATTGCTTTTATGTAAGTTTTTTTCCATTTCTCGTTCTGTATATGTTATTGCAGATTATTATTTAATCACATTACTCAATTGTTTAGGATGGCACTTGGAGCACTGTTCAAGGCAGTTTCACCGTGGTCTGCGATTTTAAAGATGTTTGCTTTCACTCCTACTTTTCGCTTATGGATGATCTTAGAACATCAAGTGCAGATCGTCACTATTATGAAATAAGGTCTACAGAACTCTTGTGAAATTCAGAAAATTGTGTATATTTATTGTACAACATTGCTTTCTTACAGTTCTTACTTATGTATTCTCAGGTTACTTCAAATTCCAGGCGCTGTAATTGTTGCGGCTCTTGGAATTCTTGTTGATTTCCCAGTGATTTCACTCTTAGCCTTATGTAAAAGCCCGTACATGTTGTTCAAAGGTTGGCGCCGATTGTTTCATGATCTCATTGGACGTGAAGGTCCTTTCTTGGAAACAATGTGTGTCCCAATCGCAGGCCTTGTGATCTTACTCTGGCCTTTAGCTGTTGTTGGAGCTGTTTTAGGATCTGTGGTCTCTAGTGTCTTCCTTGGTGCTTATGCCGGTGTAGTCTCATATCAGGTTATTTAAAAATGACTTTTTGATTTGAGAAAAGTGTGAATATTGATGATACTAAATCGGTTTCTCTTGTCACAACGTAGGAGTCGTCGTTCTTCTTCGGTCTCTGCTATGTCGTTGCTTCCGTTTCTATTTATGATGAGTATAGCAACGATGTTCTTGACATGCCAGAAGGCTCTTGCTTTCCCAGGTTTGTCTCCATTGGCTTATCTAGCAAATCTTTCTCTCTCGTTTCGTACTCTTAAAACAGGATTTTTTTTGTTTTACAGGCCAAAGTATCGAAAAAACGAAGAGGACGCTGGTGCAGCATTTTCTGGTCTTTCAAGACCAAACTCTTTCAAGACAACTCCATCAAGAAGAGGATCAAACAGAGGCCCAATGATTGACCTGAAGCCGCTTGATGTACTCTCACAATCTCTTCTTTTATTGGTATTCTGTTTATCTAAATTCGGAAAACTGTTTTATGACTTTTGCAGCTTTTGGAAGCTCTATTTGTGGAATGTAGGCGGTATGGAGAGATTATGATAACGAAAGGGATTATAAATTTAAAAGACATTGAAGAAGCTAAATCTAGCAAAGGCAGTCAAGTGATCAGCATTGGCCTACCCGCTTATTCTCTTCTTCAGGAGCTTTTGCGTTCTATCAAATCTAATTCTACTGGTTTATTACTCGGTATGTTGTAATGTTTCAACAGTTTTTCCCCAACTCCTTTACCGCAAATTTGAACATCATCAAGAAACAAACAAAACTGTTTCTTTAAGCGTTTGGGATTAACAAGTTGTTTTGTTTTGAGATTTTTTGTAGGTGATGGTGAAATAGAGATAACTACAAAAAACCGCCCGAAAGATACGTTTTTTGATTGGTTTCTGAATCCGTTTTTGATCCTTAAAGACCAGATCGATGCAGCAAACCTATCTGAAGAAGAAGAAGAGTATCTTGGAAAATTAGTATTGCTGTTTGGAGATTCAGAGAGACTTAAAAGCTCCATTGTTGAGTCTGAATCTTCTCCTTTAACCGAACTCAGAAAAGCCGAACTCGACGCCTTTGCTCGTAGGTAAAAAAACGTTTTAAAAAAACTCGCAATCTTTTTACGGCTTTTTACTTCGCATTCTAAGCTAATCTTTGCCTTTGGTTGTGGTTAGGCTTCAAGGATTAACTAAATCAGTATCAAGATATCCAACATTTAGAAGAAATTTTGTGGAACTAGTCAAGAAACTATCAAATGATCTAGACAAGAAACATAACCGTTTTGACGGTGGTTCAAGATCAGTTCCACGTCCTGGGAAAACGGTTTCTCGGATTTTCAGCCAGAAATCGTTCAAGAACAAGACAAGTAGTAATGGGTCAGATCAAGATTCACCAAACAGTGGCTTAAGAGACATTGACATTGTGTAAATGTTGTGACACCAGAATTAGATCGAAACGTTGTCGTGTTTAGCTCTGTAATGATATATTTATACAGATTTCTGTGAATATGATGAAACTGTTTCGATGATCTAACAAATGTTCTTCACTCAGCTTTTCTTGATGATGTTCCTCAGAAGCAGCAGAACCGTTTCTTCTGCAATAGAAATTACTCAAATTAGCAAGCTTTTAGTTTTTCTTTCACTTTAGTCCTTAGATTTTCTAAAACGTAACAAACTAAGGCTGATATTTTTGTTTCTGACAATTTAGTCCTAAACAATTTTGACATTTGAAGATGAGAAATATTTACCGTAGGTGCGTCTTGAGCGTTATTGTTGTTATCACGGCGTTGTGAGGTGGCACGGCCACTTGCATTTGTCTTTTTGTCGTCTCGAGCTTTAGCGAATATAACCGTAAATCCTTCGGCTGATGCTGGGTCGTTCACATCCCATTCTCCAAATTTTGGTAATGGTCGATCTTGTTGTCGTTGATTATTCTGATTTTTTCAGATTTTTTAACACACAAAACAATAAATTCCAACGAAATCTCAATAAAAGATTGTGTAAAAGACAAAATAAATGTGAAAAATGGTTGAAATGAGAAATATCTTACCGATGCCATTCAAAAACTTTGTTTAAGAGATGGAACAGAACATGAGATGATCTTCTAACAACAAGAAAAATTGTTGTCTTCGGTTTTAGGTTTTTTTTTCTTCTTAAGAATTTGATTATGTTAAAAGAATTAGAATATCAGAACATATTAGCGTTTTCTGAAGTTTAAATATAGGTTACGTTTTAGTTTACGTGTTTTTATTGTTGAAACTTGATAAACACAAAACACTAAACAACGGCACGAGTTGTTTGTCTTCTATATCGAAACGGGACGCTTTTCTCGTACCGTTTTTGTGAATAAAACCTCATCGAGTCAAATGTCGCCACGTCTTGGATTATGCCTACACACTTCTCGAGGTCAGCACGCGCGTTTTCATTACAAATCCATTGGTCTTTGATTAGCCTAAAGTCGGTATTCATAAACGGTCAGGATTGTTTTAGCTTTGATCAACGGTCATGAGGACGTAGACGAAGCTAAGCCTTACATCTACAAAATACGTAAACTCACCGTAATATACAAATTTTCAGTCTAATCATCATTAATTAATAAATTACAGTTTATTACATAATTAATCATTTTTAGAGAATATTTAAAATAATCTCAGCAATTTCTGAATCTCTCCGAGAAGATGGCGTTCGGTTTGATCAGAAGAGTTGTTGGAAGCAAACCGGCACGGTTTACCACGGCAGCGCGATTGATTCCGGCGCGATGGACATCAACAGGATCAGAAGCACAATCGAAAGCTTCTACCGGCGACGGCGGCAAAGGATCGAACCTGAAGACATTTCAGATCTATCGATGGAATCCAGATAATCCTGGGAAGCCTGAGCTTCAAGATTACCAAATCGATCTCAAGGATTGTGGTCCAATGGTTTTAGATGCTTTGATTAAGATTAAGAACGAAATGGATCCATCGCTCACTTTCCGTCGCTCTTGCCGAGAAGGTATTTGTGGTTCGTGTGCTATGAACATTGATGGATGCAATGGTCTTGCTTGTTTAACGAAGATTGAATCTGGATCTTCGGAGACTACTATTACGCCGTTGCCGCATATGTTTGTGATTAAGGATCTGGTGGTTGATATGACGAATTTTTATAATCAGTATAAGAGTATTGAGCCATGGTTGAAGAGGAAGAATCCAGCATCTGTTCCTGGGAAAGAGATTCTACAGAGTAAGAAAGATAGAACTAAGCTTGATGGTATGTATGAATGTATTCTCTGTGCTTGTTGTAGCACGTCTTGCCCTAGCTATTGGTGGAATCCTGAGTCTTATCTTGGTCCAGCTGCTTTGCTTCATGCCAACAGGTAAAGAAAGTCTTGCTTTTCATAATGGATTCCATTATCAAGAATTTGATAGTTTTAAGCTATAAGATTGAGTATGTTGTGAAGATTTTGTATAGCTTGTTGGTAATTAAGATTAGTACGTTATATATGGTCTCTTAGGTTGGACTTATTGTGCTTCTTTAGGAGTTCATTCTGCTTCTGGAATTTGCTGGAGAGTCTTGTCAATTTGAGCAATAAAACTTGATAGATTGTGGTAGTTTACATTAGTTAATTGTATATTGTAGTGTAGTTTAGCTCTTTGTTGTAGTGTAGTTTAGCTCTTTGTTTAACTTAATGGAGAAGAGATCTCTGTAGAAAGGTGCCGATAAGGACTTTTTGTGCGTCTTCAAATGTCTCTGTAGAAAACTGCAAATTATACTGTCTTGATGGTATGTGTGTCATTATGTATGGTCATTGAGGTTGTCTTGCTCCTTTAGTTGTAGTGTATTTTAGCTCTTTGTTCAACTGAAATGAAGGAGAGACCTCTAGAGGAAGGTGCTAAGGACTTATTGTGCTGATTCAAATGTCTCGATACCAAACTGCAAGTTCAACTATCTGATTGTATCTGTGTCACTATGGACACTTAAGTTTTGTTTTTGCTCCTTTAGCTGTAATGTAGTTTAGCTTTTTGAGCAACTGAAATGGAGGGAGCTCTAAAGGAAGCTCCTACCGACTCTCTGTGTTCTTCAAATGTCTCTAGAGAAAACTGCATATTCAACTATCTGATTGTATCTGTGTTATTGGGTTAAAATTTTGATCTTTCAAGGCATTGTAACAAGAGGCTTCTTCACATATGCAGGTGGATTAGCGATAGCAGAGATGAGTACACTAAGGAAAGGCTTGAAGCCATTAACGATGAGTTCAAGCTGTATCGGTGCCACACAATCTTGAACTGTGCTCGTGCTTGTCCAAAGGGATTGAACCCAGGAAAACAAATCACACACATCAAGCAGCTTCAGCAATCTGGTTGAACAACAAATCAAAGCGCAGCATCTATCAGTAACTCATCCGCTGATGGATTTTTGATGCTAATAATCTACAAGAAACTCCGATTTTGGATTCATTCTTGTATTGCTACAAATATCAGAATAGATTATCTTGTTGTATATTCTATATTCTACAAACAAATAAGCTCAAAGAGAAGCTTCTCTTTTGGAAAAACTGAGAAAAGTGATGAGCAAAAGACACTGATGATCAGATTTCTCGGGATAGGGCAAGAAAAACTGTAGCTGATGCAATCTGAACTTTAAGATCAGCAATATCAATGTCGTGTCCGCCTTCGACTAGTCCCCATTTGTCCACCTACACGAAACATGTGACAAAGATTAGTTTACATAGGATGTCAAAGCGACAGATGTTACCAAGTGAGTGACAAAACAAAACCTGTAAATCTTCTTCAAGTCTAATCAATTTGATTGCGTCATCGATCTGCAGTTTCCCACAGAAGATGCCAAGAGCAATTACTATCGAGTGAGCTGATGCTTGGAGTGCAACAATGCTTGGAGTTCACCATCATTTGTCTTCTTGAACAGATCTTCTACTGCTTTCACTAGCTTGTCCTCTTGTTTTTCCGAAGATGTTAGAATACACTTTTGGCTTGATCCCAAACTCTGATTCTACCCACTTCAGTAGAGGATCAATCCTCTCTACCTGAACCTCTGCAGAAGGCGGCATAATTAACACAGTAAGTGTAAAATCTAGAAGGTAGCAAGACTGAAGAGAAAGTGTATACATACCATGGACATCACTAGTTAGATCATTATCTTCTGGTGCTCGGAAAAAGACGAGATCTTGATGTAACTTTCTTAATAGATGTTCGATGATCTTGATGTAAGTTTTTTTTTTTCACATCATTTGATAACAAGATCCGATCTATAGCCTAACTGTTTTTTTTTTAACATTGAAATAACTTGAAATGAAGTAAATTACGTGAAATTGAAAACGTAGTCAAACTTTTTTTTCTTTCTGTTAACTCAACAATTCATTAAAATTTTAACAAAAATCGAGTCAAATCTATAAAAAAACACTAGTGTTTTATGGTAGATAACTAAATAAAAATCTTACAAAAAGGGTCAAATTTTATAAAGTAGTTATCACAAATATTTTATGGAAGAGGATTAAATAACAATATTTGACTACCATGGAAGAGAATCCTAAGCTACATATATTAGGGAGTTTTCTTCCCGTAATTGTGTTACTAGCCGCATCACATCTTTATAACTAACTTAAATGGTCGGAATTCTGACAGTTTTATTGTATTGACATATCATTCTAATTTACTTAATAACTAACTATGTGATGCATATTATAAATACTTAATCACCAATCTTTGTCTTCAACATTAACATATTGCTACTAGCAAATTCTTAAAATAATTTAAAACAATTGCAACCATTTACATATTATTTTTCCGTAATTTTGTATGTTTTTGGAATCTACAACGTAATATGTCAAAAGACAACTAAAATTAACCGAGAAATAGCTCCTAGAATTAGAGTAAGCTTGAGCCAGTTTGAGCCAAAGATGCTTATGTTTGGTGCCATTAAACCCTACATCCCTGGCATAAATGCAAAACCTTGTTACGATTTGGAAGGAGAAGAAAAATGAGAAGTTGTTGAAACTTTTCAGAATCTCACAATTTTAAAAACTTAAGATGCACATTATGGTCTTCCTAAACTTTTGCTCGAAATTGAGGTCGAGATCTTTTTCCATGTTTTATGTTTTTAAATACTAGAAATTAAATCTTCTCAATAAACAGTTTTTACAGTTGATTCAGGTATTGTGATTCTCGCGTGGAGGTTTGCAGCTATCTGTTTCTTTATAGCATTACCTACGCATTCTTGGCTATGGCTCATCTCTATCTTCAAGTAAGTTATTGCGCAGATCATGAAACCCAAATCTTTTGATGCTAATCTACCAATTTTGATGATATTTTTTTATATGGTTCTTTGTTATAGCTCGATTCCATAATATTTCACAATTGATTGAATCTGTATCACTCGTAAGAAAATTCTGAGTTTTTCTTTTTCAAATTCTATCTCTGTATCTAATAAAATTCTCATACTTTTCTACATATCTCAATATTTTTCGACATCCTCTTCATGTTTCAACACTATGTGTTATACCCAGAGAAGAAAGCCTCAAAATCTCTGGACACTGGTCAGGGATCGAACGAACCTCGCATTGACTCTTCTCATGAACATGTTTAAAGATCGAATTCGCAGGGGAATCATCGAATTCGAGGATGTTGCAATATGGTGCGGGTTATTTATTTATTGACTGGAGGATGTTGGATTCCTCCACGGTACATCCCCACATTGGGAGCATCATGGTCTTTCAATGGTACATCCCCACATTGGGAGCATCATGGTCTGTCAATGTTCGTGAAACAGGCGCTGGCCTTTCCCACATTGGAAGCATCATGGCTTTTGGTTCAACGCACCTGCACGGGCAGCCTCTCCAGCAGCAGGAGGGTTAATGTTTGCAGGTGGAGGATCCTCAAACGCTCCTTGATGACCACCATCTCTGTTTTCATTATTACCATGCAGATTCCTATTACCCCCTCCATTGTTGGCGGCCATTTCTGCAGCTCTTTCTCTTGCTACGGGTCATACACCTGAAAACACCAAAGAGAACAAGAAAGCGAATGTAAATAGTTGTAAATAAAAATACTTTAGTTTAAAAACTAATCATAATTTTTAGGTAACACAATTGGTCCTCTAACAACGACACCAACTTAATTGCTCGAGTATTAACTCGATAGACTTAAACCGCAAGGTCATGGTGAAGTGTACGATAGTATATTCGGAGTTGAATCCACAAAAACCAATTATACACTAAAGGTTAACGAGAGTCATTCTTAGCTAAAGCTAACGGTTTTTGGTTTTTGATTTTAAATTTGTAAATAAAAACTAAAAGAGGTAACAATTAAGATTATATGACAAAAAACATTGGGTCATAGGGTAATTCAGAGATCAATGATTAATGAAATTCAACAATTAAGTACCGTTCTTGAACATGAACACATGATTAGATTAATCCTCTCTCAAAGTATCAATTACTAAATTTGACTACTCAATTACTAAACTCTAATTTGTAATCTCCTAATCAAATCAGCATTATCAAACAAGTTAATTTAGTTCACAATACTTCCTAATATCAATTCTCATAATACTTCCTAATATTAACTTATAAAATTATATAATTTTCACAATAGTACTTTACCGAAAATTTGACAACTTTATTACTAAATTTCTATCTCATGTAGTAAAAGATTAAACTTGTAAGCTAAAACAAAACAAAAATAAAATAAAATTGTAAGGGATCTGCGTGTAGCTTGGTTCTTTCTTTTCTTTTATTTTTCTGCAAGAAGGAAAATTCCAAATAATTCAGCAGTGGAAGTTATCTACACAACTCATTGATTTGGTCCACAAGCTTCACTTTTAGGAAACTGTCTTTACTTTTGAGTCTTTGACTATTATTCCGTGTCCCGCAAGTATATTCATCCATCTTCTTATTATATCCTTCAAGCAACCCTTTTTTATTTATTTTATCATTTCACATTTTCATATCCTTCCTTCTTCTCTCTGTTGTAAAGGTCTCATCAATCAACGGCTGAGATGAAGCGAGAAGGCAAACAACATGGTATGGTGAGGACTTACCGGATTCTACCTCCGTCGCTAAATCCAAGGCCTGAAGCGAAGTTGGTCAACCCTTTGACTTCACGCCCAACCGCTGGATTATTTACCAAAGTGCCATCAAAGCCGACCAATCACTCCAAATTCACCGGAAAATGTGGTCAACCAAGGTGCCTTGAGTGCCATATGCATCCCATCACCAAATCCAAAGTCAAGACTAAAGGCTCTTCGAAGGTGAGATCTAATGACGTCACCTACAAGATGCTGACTTGGCAGGTTGCTGCTGGTGGGCCCAGACCTGGTTTGAAGCTTTCCGGATTCTCGGCTACCGGAATTCTTGATCTTATTTCTGATGATTATGGTTATGATCAAGATTATGATTTTGATGATGATGAAGAAGATCAAGAAGAAGAATTCAGAGGATGTGTTATAGAAGAAATTGTGAAAATACAGAGTGATGATGATGATGAAAAAGAAGAAGATGGATCACATGCTGATGATGCTGATGATGATGATGATGATGGAAGGATGAGTTTTTGTGATGTGGGGATTATGATGATGATGGATCATGTTGAAGAATATGATGAAGAAGGGTGGTGTTTGGTTGAAGAAATGATGACTTAATTTTAATCTCTTTGATTATTCACCCAATAATTGTCTTTCGTTTTGCTTTTGTAAATTTCATCATTTTTAATAACTTGGGGATGAATGATTGATTGATTATATCTATGTAAATGTGATTTGATTCTTAATCAAAAACTATAGATTTATAATTATATTTTATGTAAAGTTGAAACCTTTACACAACAACTCATTTCGATTCCAAATCAGAACATAAGTTCCAACAACTAATCAATCCATCAGTATATTTTTTCATTTTAATTAACCTGAGGATGATTATGTTTATGCAAATGTGATGTCTTATTATAATTTATGGTAAAGTTTATGCCTTTGGTGAACAACTCAAGTCTCATTCCGTTCCAAATCAGAACAGAGGTTCCTGCAATCACATCTCAAATCGCGCATAAGATTGCGAAAGAAGGAGAACGTTTCTTGATTGAAGATGAAGATACATACAATACAATAAAAAGAAACAAACTTTCTTCTGCTAATACAGATTTTTTTGCTACTGTACTGTGCACTCAAAGATTCTATTTTTACCAAACTCGGATCCGAGGACAGATCTTTCTATAAGCTTTGAAGCAAGCCAACAGAGAAGGATTTTATCTTTATTCTCTCAAGTTTCTATGCAAGTGTTTCAGATTTTCCTCCTTTGATTTATGGTTCGCGCTTCTGTTTCCCCAACCATCTGAGGTTTGAAGCAAAGACACAGGAACGGTTTGTTTGCTTTCTTATCTGTCTTTCTCTGAATGAATAACCGTAGCTAGTGTCAGTCTTATATTACCAATAGAAATGAGAAAAATCTTGAGGCATTGGAATCCAAATCTTACCTTATTCCTAGTCAGGTTTTGATCTTGAGTTTGAGTGTTTCCCATCAAACAGCTGCATCCCAAGAACAGTATAAAATCAAGACAAGAGCATAAATTCAAATACAAATTGACTCAGGAAGAGATAACAAATCAGTCTTACCTCAAGAAACTGAATTTCGGACGAACTGGTTTTTCGTTTTTCTTTATCGGACTATGAGTTATCGGTCTTTCACTGCAAATTTTACATTATAAATCAATTAGAAACAATTGTTTGCAGGAAAACAAGCTGAGATTAAAATCAAGAATGCTTTATTTACCTTATTTTCTTTGAGAAAACAAACTCCATTGCTTTGTCTGGAGTTTCTAAAGCTGCTGATTTCTCCATAGACAATCTAATTACCGATGAGTTCTTGGTTACGGATCTTCTCTCAACAGAAGAGCTCTTCTTCAACAACTCTTTCTCCTCTGTGTAATTCTTATTCTCTTCCATTTCATGAACAGCCTGCAAATCATCTATAACCACGGGTTTCACTACCGAGTTATCCACTTTAGCGTCTTCTTGTTCCAAAACCGCAACACTTGCTCTTTCGGGTTTTTCATCTTTCTCAATACTCAACCCTAACTCTTCACTACTCGAAACTAACTCAGTTCCATCACTCTCTTCTTCCTTAACCTCATCCTTAGTCAATGTTTCCAAAGTGTTAAGCAACACCGCAACACTTTCTGGTTCTTGTTTTTCCTTAGGATCAGATGACTCATTTGAACCTTTCTCTTTCTTGGCTTCAGCTATTCTCTTGTAATGAGCTTCAAAGAAAGCTTTCTTCTGAGCAACAGATCCAGGCTGAGAAAATTTCTCAGCTTCATCAACATACTTCTTATGTGAGAAACTTGACCATTTTCCCCATTCAAGATTCTCTGTCATGAACCTACCAAATGAAACCGATTGACTAAGCGCATGAATCGGATTATCCTGAAAAAAATCCAACAAAATCAGAATCTTAATGATCTACAAAAAATAACTCAACCAAATTTATAAACTTTCTGGTGAATCTAACTCTTTCCAATCAAAATCATTGGCTAAAACTCAAACCCAGTTCAGATACTTTTAGTGAATTAACCTCAGGATTCATTCTGGAGAAATTAACCCTAAAGTTCAAAACTTTCATTCTGGGTCACCCAGAAACCATTGAATTTTCCAGGAAATTTTCAATTAAGCTTATAATAAAAGCATTTGAAATTGTGAAGAATGAAATTAATAATAGAAAAATGAAACTAACCTCAAGAGATTCATTACGAGAAAGAGGAGCTGCGAACGAATAAGAATGAAATAGAACAGCAGATTCACCCATAGCCCAAACCCTCAAAATCGATAATTTCGTTGTCTGGAAAACAAAAATCTCTCAAAGAGATAAATAAATATCGACGCTTTTTTTATTTTTATTTTTCAGTTTTTCTCTGAAACTTTTTCTCCTTTTTGCGTTACCCAACCCAAACGGCTATAGAATTTCGAAATTTAAAAACAATGTTGTTTGTATTTGTCAGCTAACACACATGTTTTTCGAGACGATCTGAAGAATTTTGTTGAGATCTGGGTCCCACGAAACAGATAAGAAAAACGCAGAATTTTTTATTAAATAAAAATACTCTATTTTGAGTTTATTTTAGAAATTTAATAGAAAATCGAGAAACTGAGAATAAATTATGTATCCAAGGAGTCTCTAACAAGAATGAATTATTTCTGCTATAGTTGTTGATATGAAGTGGCTGAGATTTGAAACAAAAGAGGAAATATTATAGAGTGAATGTATTTTTGGGAAACAAAAACCCAAAAAACTCTGTAATTTAAACTGAATTATGAGCAATTTTTCAATTTTAGATATATCAACGCGTTTTAAAACTATTTTAGTTAATCTTTACTATAAAAAATTGGATATGATTTTCTAAAAAGCCTTTTTTATTCTTATATGCTTAAATTTGATTTTTTTTTTCTGCCAACATTTATATTATTTCTGATTTATGGTGAGAATTCTAGATGAAACAAATACAAGTACATCATAAGAGATTAACGTTGGTGTATGTAACTCTAAAGTTTTGGTTTTGTGTACTTTTGTAACACTAACACCAAAGAAAACATATAGATAAAAATCGATCGAAAACATATAGCTTTGAATTACAAGTGATGTTGTTAGAAAACATTACACTGAAACTACATTCCTTGCATCCAACAATAAATAAACATATATATAAAATTCCAGATCTAAAACTAAAAGATAATCCAAAAAAAATACTCGTAAATCACTCGGTATAATGTTTTAACCAAAAAAAAAATCACTCAGTTTTATTACAAATTGCTTTTTTTTTAATCCAAAAAAAAAATACTCATAATGGCAGGTCTAGTGGAGTAAAGTTTTTGTAGATGCGGTCAAGTCTCGTGAACTAACAATGCTGACTTAACGGTTTAGTCCCTGAGATTTTGGGTTTATTTCCAAAAAGAAAATGCCGAACCGAAATCTATAATTCAAAACATTTAAAGGTTTGAACTTTGAAACTCCATTTTTGATCGATACACAAGGTCGAAATCTTCTTCTTTGATAATTTCCCCCCTTTTATGATGGGAGGATCGAATTCTAAATACCCATCTGGCTGGATTCTCCTCTGCTTCTTGGTTTCTTCTCAGTTTTGGGTATTATCAGTTCCAAGTTCGATACTTCAACAAAACCTCGAGGTCATTTTTAGGTTTTTTTTTTTCAGCTCTTTCAATTGTAAATTTCGTGTAAGTAATGTCTGTATCGCGTTAGGGTTTGTACTCGATCGAGCTCAGCTTTGATTAGATAAAGTTGGGATTTTTACTTAGAATTCTCGAAAACAATAAAAGTTTTAAGCTTTGTGATTGTTCACTGTTAGTTCATGCTTTTTGTTTCTACAGGGATTTAAAGATCCTGGAGATGAAAGGTATTGTGAATTTAAATTCTACTCATATGATTGATAAAACTCGTTAGATTTCTTTATAAATCAATCCCTCAATTCTGATGCTTGAATAGATATAATTCAGAGTCTCAAAACCCAGAGAAGATCATTTTCATGAAATTCATTGTTCAAGAGAACGTAGCAGAGCTGCTTGGAAAATCATTGATGAGGTATGAATTGAAAGCATTGGTTTTGATTTTTTTAAAATTTATTCTTCTTATGCAAATTTGTAGAACTTTGTTTAGTCACAATTTTGTTTTGCTTAATGTGGTACTTATTATGCATCCATTGTTTGGGGTCTATAGCGATTCGTTTCTTTTACATCCTTTTAAATTTCATTTTTGCGCGTTTTGAAATTTGAATCCAGAGTCATGGTAGATGTCTGGCAGATCTTTGTGGAGTGTTGCATTGTGATCTTATTATAGATACGTTTTGGCTTAAGTCTAAGTGTAATCCTGCAGCTGCTGCAAGAAACCGGCACTTATGTGAGGTAATGATTTTTAGATATTAGTAAAGGTTGTTCAGTCAGCATATTATATACTAAAGCAATCAAATACAGATTTTTCGGTCATGATTCGATCAAAGTATCATGACAAGTATGGACTCTAAAACTCATAGAAACCGTATAACTTATGAGAATTACAAAGAACATTTCACAGAACTTCGTTCTGTTTCTTGTTTCCAGTGCTTATCTGATTTGTTTGATGGCATTGCAGAGTTTGGCTAACAGTTGTTTTCCGGTAGATAAGGGTCCATCAGCTAACCGTCTTCACGGTACGAAAACCTTCCCGGATACAAGAAAGATGAAACCTTTGTTTCTATCAAGGCTGCAGCATATGCAGAGAAACAGAGGAAGCCATTGAAGACAATCTGGATAGCAAAGTCTCCAGCTCAAAACAAGTCTTCAATGCAGGCTTCAGTATCGAAGACACCAGCTCAAAACAGGTCTCCACTTCAAGCTTCAGAACCAAAGACTCTGTCTCAAACAGAGGATCTGCTACAGCTTCATCCTCAACGAAAATCTGCAGAAGAGAATAAAAACAAAACAAAGATCAAGCTGGCAAATGAAGGTACGGGATTCAGAATCAAGACTGAGAACAGGTTCGATGCATTGCAAAATCAAAACGCGTAATAAAGCAAAAAGAATCTCCAACGGCATGAAGAAATCGAGCTGTCAATCTTATCCTTTGTTAAAATGAAAAGCTTATAGATGCTGTAACTCTGTAATGGCGAAGATACAGAGAAAATGAATCAATTATAAAGTTCTTCTCTTTCATCTTCTTTAAAGCTTTAAGCTTTCTTTCAGTTTCAACAGTTTTTACTTGTATTGATCCGTAAAGATTCACCCTTTTTGGGGTTTTAAAACTGCAGATTTCTTCTTGCGTCAGTTCTGTGATGGACATGCATGTTCTGGAGGTTCAAGGCCCTTTTCTATAAAAAACACTTTTTTTTACATTTTATAGAACAAATTAGGCATAGAGCCATAGACATTCGATTTTTCTGTTCTTTATGTTTGGTTTGGGTTTTCGGTTTTCCGGGTTTCCCGGAAACGGGTCTAATCTTGAACCGAATTTATTCCGGTTTAGCTCGAAACATTCGGTTCGGGGATAAAAATAAATAGAGAATGAAAAGAATTAATTAACTCTACTATATTTTACTATACTTTTTTGTATATCTTTATTTAGTAATCTTAATTTTTTAAATGTTACGGTTTATTCGGTTCTGTTGCACAAAATTTGGGTAAGGTTCGCGCGTGGTTTGGTTGATTCGGTATAAGAATTTCTCCACTGTTCGGGTTTAAATAATATACGGTTCGGTTTTGGTTTGATAAGTTTCAGTTCGATTCAGTGTTTTTTGCCGACCCTAAAACAAATGTTTCAAAGGCCTTTTAGAGATAATATATAAAATCTCATTTAATCTTAATTCTACATTTAATCAATAGTATGTTTTGCAGAGTAGCAGTAAATGGTACATTTTTATCTCCATCGTCATTCTGATATTGCTTTTACTCTATTATAGCTTTATCTATTTGTACCGAAGGTAACAACATTAGATTACTGTTTCAGCTTCTTTTACAAATCTGACACCTATTATAAATCTGCAAATGCCTCACATCACATGAACTCATTGTTCTTACGTTTTACTGATTTGCAGAGGATTAAAGAGTGGATCTCAAGAACTAAAGCGTTTTATACATAATGGTCCGAAGAAGAAACCCGCGTAAACTATTTCAAACTTTAGTTTTGCTTTCCAAAATGATTACAATTAGGATCAGATTATTGCACTTTGCAATATTATAACTATATTATATGTTTGAAATCTTTAAATATTAGTGCAATGTAATATTGTTACTTATAATCGGTTCAAGTCATAGATTCTCGAGATAGAGTAAAACTTAGCAATCATATAATATTTACATATAGGTCCTGTTTGTTTCTACACCAGATGTTCATTTTTTCGTCCAGATGCAACATATGCATCTAGCATCTGGATGCTACATCAGATGTTGTTCGTTTATGTATGTTCATTTAAATGTTGTATCTGGATGTAAGTTTGTTCGTTTTTGAGTTTATAATAACATCGATATAAAATTACCTAAAATGACTAAAAAGAACATATTTTTATATTAATATATATTGAATAATTTAAATTAATTATACAATTTAAGAATTACAAAATTATTGTTTTCATAAAATAATTTTATTTTTATTAATACATTTCCCACAAAAAAAATTAACTGTAACAATTATTTAAAAATGAGTTTTCCGAGTTTTTTTGGTAGAAAAATGTGTTTTTGTGTAAATTTATTTTTTGCAGAAAATGTGATTATGCGTTTTTGGTGGAAAATATGTTTTCGCGTTTTTTGCGGAAACATGCGTTTTCACGTTTTTTGCGGAAAACGCAACTTTACGTTTTTGCGGGAAAACGTGTTTCTGCATTTATAGCGAGAAAACGTGTTTTCATGTTTTGGGGCGGGATAATGTGCTTCTGCATTTTTGGCGGGAAAACTTGTTTCCGCATTTTTGGTGGGAAAAATATGTTTTCACGTTTTTGGCGAGAAAACGTGTTTCTGTATTTTTAAAATTTTTGGTGGAAAAATGTGTATCCGTGTTTTTAGAGTTTTTGATAGAAAAATGTGTTTCCGTGTTTCTAGATTTTTTGGCGGAAAAACGTGTTTTCATGTTTTTAGCGGCAAGATGTATTTTCTGAGATTTTGGCGGGAAAACGTATTTCTATGTTTCTAGCGGAAGAATGCAATTTCGTGTTTTTGGCGAAAAACACGATTTTACGTTTTAAATAATATTATTTTACATTTTTTTAGTTTTTATATTAAATTTAATTAAAAATTTGATTTTTTGCAATTTTTTTGCAAATAATACCATGCTACTCGGTCTTTACACTTACTCTCACGAGTGTTTCAGTATGAGCAACACAAGGGTTGTTCTGTTTCGAACCAGCTTGAATACAAAAGAACATCCAGCATTAAGACCATTTGCCTCGCATATGTACGCGAATACCCAATCCGAACCGACCTAAAAATCAGGTTCGCTTTAGGTATGGGTCTTAAGAAATAATTTGAGTTTATTATCTGAGATACTTTGAGTTTGGATGATACCCGATAGCCGAACAGGCACCCCAAAGTAATCCATACATAACGTATAAGACAAAGTTATATTATTTCAGCCTGTTTTTATGTTACTTTAGGTATTTTTAGGTTATTTCGGGTACATTTTAGGTTAATTCAAATACTTTTATGTTAGTTTTGTTACTTTTTAAGTTACTTCAAATATTTTTTAGGTTATTATGGGTATTTTCTAGTTATTTTGCGTACTTTTTAGATTAATTCGAATATTTTTTTGGTATTTTAGCTAAAAAGTACTCGATCCTAACCAGAACTATTGAATATTCGGATAATTATTGATTTTAAAAAAAAATTTAGAACCGATCCAAACCCAAAATTATTCAAATCGAACCCGACAAAAAATAGAAATATCTGAATGGGACATCTAGCCTTAAACTCAAAAATCCAAAAATCCAAAAAATTCAATCCAAATCCGCACACTCAGACCTAGTATAAACTTTTTCAGATGTGGGCGGCATAACTAATTTCTTGTATTTCAAACTTAATGTCCATGATCGTGCATATTCGTTCATCAATTTTATCTTGTGAAAATTTTCACCAGACTAAAAATTCTAAATATCGTTGGAATGCAAAAACTATTTCATAAGAATTATGATTAAAGTGATGTGCTAACCAGTCTATCTTCTCCTAGATTAGAAACCATGACAAATACCATAAAGCTAGAATTATCTGACAAAGACAATGATTCCACATTTTTTCCGATTATTATCGAGGATTCATTATCTGATATTTGATCAGTTAGGTTTTTCTGATCATTATCAAGAAATTACCTTCTGATACTTGATCATTCACCTTATTTTCGATCATTCAAATTTTTCTCGACGATGATTCACTATCCGCTATTTAATTAGTCAGTTTTTTCGATGATTCACCTTCTGATATTCGATCATTCACTTTTTTAATCGACCATCGATATTTGCTCATAATTGACAAATTTGATGCTTCCTTCTGTTGCACGCCCAATTAACCGTTCGGGTCGGGTCAAAGACTCGACGCATGGCTTAAGAAAACCGTTTGAAACGTGCGTTTGCAGTATGACGCGAAACGCAGCCAGCGTTTTGAGAGAATGGGTGATGTACCACGCCTTAATCGGCGTTCAACGGTGGTTTATCTATGATAACAACAGTAACGACGACATAGTTTCTGAGATTAAGAATTTAGAAAGTCGCGGTTACAACATCTCAAGACATTTTTCGCCGTGGATCAAAACTCAGGAAACTGGATTCGCTAATTGTGCGATTTGAGCACGGAACGGTTGTGATTGGGTTGCTTTTATCGATGTCGACGAGTTGTTTTACATTCCGTCAGCTCAAACTTTAATCGACGTAATCAGAAATCACACAACAACACCATCATCGTCCGACGAGATCAGTGAAATTCAAACGCATGTCATAGTTTCAGACTGTCGGGTCTTAGAAATCTACCGCGCAAAGGAGTCACGGCGGCGTACACTTTTCGTATGGCGTTGCCGGAGAGACACAAGAGTATAATTCGACCGGAATCGCTAAACGCGACGCTGATAAACGTTGTGCACCATTTTCACTTGAGAGATGGATTCACGTTTGCTGACGTGGATAAGAGTACAATGGTAATTAACCACTATAAATATCAGGTTTGGGATATTTTTAAAGAGAAGTTTAAAAGGAGGGTGGCGACTTACGTGGCGGATTGGCAAAACGATGAGAATGTCGGGTCGAAAGATCGGACACCCGGATTAGGGACTCGACCCATTGAGCCGTCTGATTGGGCTGAGAGGCTTTGCGAGGTGAGAGATATTGGGCTTCGGGATTGGGTATTGGAGAATTTTTTGGATCAGAAAACGCAGCGTTTAGTGTGGGAGAAAGAATGGAGAAGAGTAGAAGAAGAAGCTATAGCTCAAATGGGCTCGTGGGCTGATAAAAGGGTTGGTCGGAAAAGGAAAAATAAATTAAAAGCCCAATAGTTACATACTTTGTTTTCTTTTGTTTCCGAATTTTCCACGGTGAAAATAATGTAGGTAAGTCCGATTTGTAAGATTGATTGCTTCCCGGGGAAAAAGGAAGAAACATGTATACTTTTTTTAATTTTATTTTTGACAAAATGTATATCTTTTGCATTAAAAAATAATAATTAAAACACACACAAACATACGACGCGAATTTGAATCTATTTTTAGTTTTATTAAGAAGAAATTTGATCATTTGAATATCATTGTGTGTTTTACACCAATCATCACCTAATATGTCTCATCAGTCGGCTTTTTGTTTCGCACATGGCTAGCTTATAATGCAGTTTTTTTCCCCGATAAAATAAACACCGGTTTTAATTATTGATTATATATTTTACTAATAAATACTAAGATTTGTTACGCATAATTTAATAAAGAGATTATCTTTTGGAGTTTTGTTTTAAAATTTTGGAGTTATTCAATAGCGCTTACTGCGGTAAATCCGTAATGGACGTGATTATCTTCAGACTTTAGGATCTTTAAGCCAATTAACGTTATCTCTATGTTTACTATGAAATTTTTTCTAAGGATATGGTTTAATATCACTGGTTTATATTACCCATAGCCATAATCCCAAGAGCCAAAAATGCATGTACGTGTATATAGAAAATTTAAAACAATAATTCTTAACCACAAAAACAAATTGCCTCCACGTCTATTTCTTTTAAATTTTTTAACACAGTAAAGTTTTTATAATCCATAATTTGTTAAATTAAGTAGAAATAATAAATGCTATTCGTCCCATCTTTAAAGTTATTTTTGTGTTTTATGAGGCTGATTGTTACCCAACAATCAATTCATTTGATGATGACAAAAATAAAAAATCAATACATTTTTATAACTTTCTAATTCTGCCAAATATTTACAACTTGTTTTTTTTTTTTGCATTTATAAAGTCTAAAATTGTTGGCCAATTATTGGAACGTGATCGACATAATCAAAGAAATAATCATAAACAGTTGTCTTGATCAATGCATCAAAGCCGGCCAATTCAACAAAAAAAAATAGAAACAAATCTCTTTTTTTTAATATACCCAAAAAAAAAAAGAATAAAATATTATTTTATCATAAAATCAATAGTTTTCTCTATATTCTCTATATAAAAACAAATCTAGCGATCTTATTAACACAACAACAACACAAATCTCTCTCATTCATCAAACCAAAGCAAAACACAGCGTTTCTGACGATGATGATGAAGAAGATGTTTGTTCAGATCGCTTTGGTTTGTCTATTGGCAACCATCGCCGCCGTCTCCGCCCATGAAGGTCACCACCATGCTCCCGCTCCGGCACCAGGACCGGCAGCAAGCTCAGCCGTCGTTTCGACCACCAATATGTTCACGGGCATGGCTTTTGCCGCCGTGGCTCTTGTCTTTGGTTTGAACCACTGAGTTTGTCGTTACATTTCGTCGTTTCTTTTGTTTTGTTTCAGTTTGTATGAATTGTTCTCGTGACTTTTAATATCTTTTTTGATAAAAATTTCCCATTGTTTTAACTCTCTCGATGTTGATCTAATTTCATGAATAAAACAAAACTATATTGGATGTTTTTTTATATTATTATTGTAAAGATTTGGATTTCAAGTCTGATTCTTAGGAAATGATTAAACCAAGAAGGACGTGTTTTCGTTTTCTTAATCTTTGTTTGATAGAATTGTTATATAGTACACGAACTTTGAGCAACTTATCCTAAACCAAATCATACGGAGCCGTTGAAACCGGAAACCAAAATCTAAAAACATGTCTCAGTCGTTATTCTTTCTCTATGAGATCGTTGTATGACAATTGAAATATTGTGAAAAATGTTTTTTTTTTTAATTTTACGAAACCAATATATAATCTACCAATTACTCATATAAGATTTCTAGAAATTACAAGAAGCCAGCAAAAGAACTCAAGAAGTTAATATAGAACATTTTGTCTATTTTAATTTGTAATGTACTCCTAACAATTGTCGATTTATACGTTTCAGAAGATATATCCTTTACCTTCTCAAAATTAATGAAAAAAAAGGAAAATAAAATAGGCATCCAAAAAACAATTTGCTTTTCAAAGGAAATTTCACTTGTTTTTAATGTCCCTAAACAATATCATACAAATTACAAAGCACATAATTCACGAAACTGAATTCTCTAGACAATGAATAATTTGATAATTCGGAGTAGAAATCAGATACAAAATATTTTGAGAATATGTTTGGGAAAAAGAATCGCAGATCAAACTCTTCTTCTCTATTTTCTTTACATCTATAAAATAAAATAAAATAATCAAATCTGTATTTTGTTAGAAACCAAATATTAGAGAGCAATGCTTCTACCTGAGCTAGAGGTTTTCACACACAAGACACAAGCAAATAATGATATCATCATTCATTCATCCATCAAAAGTCCCATTACCAACAAATCAAAGATAAATTAAGAAAACCTTCTTAAATGGTAATAACTGAAACACCTGTGTGTGCCCAAGAGATCACAGGCTCCAAAGACCACATAGTTTTGTCTGATTCAGGGCTTCTTCCTAATGGTCCATTAAAGCGGCTTCAGTTTCTGATAGAGGAGCTGCAAAAATGAAAAGTGTAATAAGTAACAAACTTCAATAACTCTGTAAATGACACCAACTTATCCTAGACGCTTTAACAGAACGGTTCTATTTATAAGCAACGTACCTAACAAGTCTTCATAGGTATCTGATAATAGGGACGAGTCCATTAGTAAAGGTGGGGAAAATACTTGATCATCAACGTCGTAAAACGATTGTTGTGCGTCAGAAGCTACGCTGTTTGATCCAACAACTGACAGAAACCTGTTCCCGTTATCGTAATCTTTGAATGAATCTAGATCATCAAACGTGTCAGGTATATCGCTGTACTTGCTTGGCGCGAGGCTATCGGGAACATTGGGTTCAAGAAACGAAGGCTCACTCAGAGAGGTATATAACCTCGACCCTCCTTTGTGAGGGAGGCCTTTGTTTTCTGATGGAAAACGCAAAAATCCGGTTGCTGAAAGAGGTACAAAATAATGCTCGGAGCCCTCATCGGATTGACTGTCTCGTGATGATCCTGCTGAAGAAGGAACCAATAAAGCCGCTTCCCTCACAGATTTCTTCAGGTTCTGGACAAAAGAACTGCTGGTATCTGAAACAAAAATTAGAGTTAAATCCGGATTAGCAGATAACACGTATTGTGGTCAAGTAAATGAACTACATTCTCTTACAAACCGACTTATAGGAAATGAGCTACTCATAGATTTGTTAGAATTGGAATAGGCTAATATGGATGATTGGTATCAAAACTAAAAGCGTGAAAATTCCATATTGACAAAACCTTTTTTTATAAATACTATATATGATTTGTTTCAATAGAGAAGGTCATTATTTAACAAACCAGTCGGCCAGTTGTCTGCTCGAGGATTTGATAGTGCTTGTTCTGTAGAGTTCTTCTCATACACGCTTTCCGTTTTGTTGACCTGAGAAGCCATTGTCTGTCGCTTTTGTGCATTTCCTCCTTTACCAGAAGAAGTAGGGGTGGAGCTAAATAACTGTGGTAGCTTTAACGTAGGACTAGCTGAGACCTTCTCGAGCTGAACATTTGACGTTGTCGAGGTCAGCTCAGCAACATCGTTAGATACACCTTCCTGTATCACAAGGGAAAAAGGTACATGAGCATCTCAATCAATGTGCATCGGAAGAGAATAAAAATTAACTCATCCCACTGTTACCAAAATGCTCCCACTGCCCTGAGATTGTAGAAGTGAAGATGCTTGCCCGTTACTTCTCGTAACTGGAGGTAAGGTCGGGGGAAAACTATTAACCTTCTCAGTACATTCTGATATGGACTTTTGTATGGCTGGCGAAACTTCCTTTAATTGGTTGATAAGTACCTGCATATAGTGTAGCATCAGCAGTGAGAACATAGTAGAAATTCAACCAGTAAATATGAGCTAGATGCTAAGAAAGATTTTGTGAACATGATCCAAGAGATCCTACAAACAGCATGGTAATATAAAAGATCTCACAACTTTTGATACTCTCCCAAGACAAGCTGAATTCGAATATTCACAATTATAATGGAACTTCAGGAATATCCAATAAAAAAAATGCCTTGCTTTAATAAAACAGAATTGCTAGAAAAGTAGAGTTTTAAGTTTCTTTTTAATTTGCTGATGTGGATGCCGTCTATATGCTTTGTTTCCTTGACATTTTTCATCAAGTTCTTTAAAGAAAAGCAGCTTTCTTTTATATACGTTTATACATTCTGCATTTAACTTCCACAGTTGGCCAAAAGCAAATTCTAAATGAGGGAACTAACAAGCTAAGAAATTTACCTGAAAGCTAGCTAAATGTTGTTGATGTTCAGTCAAAGTTGCAGCCAATGATTCCACATGCCCACTTGTACCACCATCATTCGCAGTCCGCAAAATATCTGGACCATCCCCGTCATTCGCTTTAGCCTAGAAACATACACAGATGGACTGAATTCCTCACAGAAAACAGAGTGGAACATTGAGCATTGAAGGCCGTCGTATAATTAGTGAGAATGGTAAAACGTACTTCAGTAAAGAAACCCCACAACAATACATGAGAAGACATACCAGAAGAAGAGACTGTTTATGAATACGTTGTAATGCATGTGTCCAGCGCCTTATGACTTCCGCTACATCGACTGTCTGGTTGATCTTTCCACCTCTTTCATCAACTCGTGAAAGTGTTTCATCACTTGCTTGTGAGCCGGCCGTTTCGAAACTGTCTCCTAAAGAGTGGTCATGCATGTTTGTGTGCGATCCATCACTTAGTTCTTTGTCATCCACAAGTGACAAAGCTGAATCATCTGAATGGGCAGAGAGTAATTCTGCACGAGGAACTTGAGAACTCTGATCCATCGCTGCAAGTAGAGCCGATCCTGAAATTCGGTATCTACAGAACAAAGAAAACCAGATGTCATTAAATGGGTAAGGGGAATTCAGGCTGTGTCTTACAAGAGGCTAGTTACCTATGCTCCCTGTGTGCTATCAAATCCTCAATGGGACCTGAAGCAAGAACTTCATGCTGACCTGAAGATATTGACAAAAAACAAAACTACAACTATATTACTCATGCATTATTCCATATTTTGAGTAAATTATCTCTGTATTAACTCATAAGAACAAATAGAACAGCATAAAACCTTACCTTTACGAGCCATTATAGAATCCCATAACCGAGTTGCCTTTGAAACTAGATGAGAGTTCTGACTGGAGCTAGACACAAGGTCGTCCCACACTTCTCCTTCCTGCTTCACTTTGTTTCTCAAATCATTAAGTTTCTCTAGCTCTTGTTGCAGGTAAGCCTGATGCCAACGAAACAGAAAATGAAATGCATCAATAAAATCCAAAGTAATCAGTCAAAACAATTGAGTACCTCCCACCAAAAAAAAATAACGTCTTACCTCTTCAGCACAGAGACCACGGAACTCTGCAGTCATCTCATGGGCTAAATTAGACCACATAGCCTGTCTTTGTACCGCAGTTTCTGCGTTTTTAAGAAATCGACGGCGCTCAAGCACTATCCGAGCCTGAAAATCCATTTACACACGCACATTTCCATGTTATCCCATAACTAATCAACAAAGTTCACATAGACCAGTGAAAGTATAACACACAATCTTGAAGGTAATACTTTAGGTACTACCTTGGTTACAGGAAGCAAAGTAGCTGCATGTGAGAAGGATACATCTGTTAGAGAAGAAGGTAGAGGATTGGAAGCCACATCAGCAGGAAATGTCCGCCTATGAACTTCTCTTAACGCATGCAATGAAAGTTGCCATAAAAGCTCCACAAATCTGAAATCAAAACAGAAGGTAAAACATATACATTATCAGATCACCTAATGCTTTTCAATAACAAGAGCTTAACATGTTAAGTAGAGAAACTAAACCTAAAATGCTCACTATCAAGCACTAGAAACAAACCCAAATGAACATTATACATAAGAATTACATCAGCTTAGCTTCAACTAACCTTGGTCCACAACAAGTGGCGAGTGATGAAACCCTAGAGTTACTCCTTGGTAATGCTCCTTGTGATTCAAGCTCGCTTATAATCGCTTGAACAACCTTCAAATGCATCAAAAGTTAAGAAAACAAATTTCTCACAAACACCAAAGAAACTTGATATATAAATTCGCAGTATTCAGAGCTCTCTCACCTTACGGAAATCACGAGATTGAGCCGAATCGAAAATTGGCCAAACCTTATCAAAATCCTGGAGATTGAAACAAACCAAAAATCATATGACTGACTGCAAAATCCAGAACTCGAGAACCATTTTCGTACCTTTACAGACTGAGCAGGACCACGAAGAGAGGAGAGAATGAAGTAGAGAAGCTGTTCTCCGAGCTTTGGATTTGAATGGCGAAAAAAACCGACCCGAGGCGTGCCATTGGCGGCTCCGAGTCCGATCACGTTCGGATCCAAACCTAATAGCAAACAGTTTGTGTACATTGCACTCTCGAGCTCAAGTTCTCTTTCCTTTTCTCTGTCCATCGTCATCACCGTCGTCTCCGATCTTCTTTCTCTCCTCTTCAATGGTTTTTTTTCCTTTTCGATTTTTTCCTGTTTTAATTGAATCTCGATCGAAATGTGTTGTTTCCGGCGACATTTTAAAAATTAATCCCTCAATAAAAATAATTTACAGAAATTGTCCCTAAGTTTTATTAAAGATCATAGCTGTGACACTAAAAGTGGTATGCAACAAGCGGGATCGGACAAACAATTATTATAAGTGCGGTTAAAATGGTGAACATTATACGTGTAATGCAAATTCAATTGTTAATATTAAATTTTAACTAAATTATCTCACATTTAAAGAAGCTTAAATTTTTAAAACATCAAATGTAATTATAGTGGATGATGAAAGTAAATTAATTGATATATAACTTTTTTTTTGGGGTCAACAAATAGATATATATCTATTAAATTTTTAATGAAAACAATGCATCTTGGACAACAGCACAAACAGAAAAAACAACTCTTTTTTGTCAAAAGTAAATTTTAAACAGTTTGTACTATAATTTATATATTTTGATGAATTGTGATATGGAAGTGTAACCACCAAAATTCACATATAAGAACTACATCGTATAATACTCTTTTTATTCACAAAACTCAAGATATGTTTGACATGATTCATACGACGATTTAGATGTGATGCTATAAATTTGGGATTAGTGAAAATTTGGATTCATAAAAAAAAGGATTCATAGTTATGAGATCATTCAAAAAAAATAGATGTGGAAAAAAATGATTCACAACTATGAGATTACCCAAAAAAAAGAGAAATTTAAAAGATATGGAAACAAATATGGATCGTAATAATGTAATATCATAAACACAACAAATATGGGAGGTATAAGATGAACTTTAAAGACTAGAGCACTAATTTTGCAAAATATTTTGGACTTTATCCCAACGACACGTCAGTTAACCATAGGCATTTTTCAAATGAAGACGCGAGGGTAATGCTAATGTGCGCCAATGGCATTGTCAACAAACTATAACAAGCCACGTAACATTGGATCTAATTTGTAGTATGAGGTGAGGTATCATTTATTTAACTTGACTTATAGACATAACTCAAAAATATTACCAATTATAAAAATTTTAACAACTTTGAAGTTAAGTTTGAGTTATAAATGTGTTATAGTTGATTTACCATTTTGAGTTATGCCTTTTGTAAACCTGAAATTTTAAAAGATAACTCAACTTCATAAAAAATCTCATGTAGTAGAAATTGAGTTAAATATTTTTGTCTATTTTTAACCAACGATTCATTCTTTTTTATTTTCTGTTTTCTTTGTTTTTTTCTTTCCATATCTAATATTTCTAACAGTAATATCTTGGTCAAAGATTTGTCTAAATGTTTACTTTTTTATGATACTGCTTAATGTTTATGTGAATGATTTAGACAAATAAACAAAGATGTTCCTATTATTTTTGTTGTTGATTTTTATTTTTTATTTTTATTATTTTAAAATTGTAACATACACATATTTATATATATAAACACATAGTTATTATATATATATATAGGTGCATTTCTTAATGCTTAAAGTCAAAAATATACAAGCACTTTTCAAAATTTATGGTTTGATTTTTTTTAACTTATTAAAGCCACTCTTGATCCAATAACTTTATTATTTTTAATTTAAATTAAATTTATTTTTCATAACATATATTGCAACTAAACTTCATAAAAGTTATCAGTCATTTGCTTTGACAAAATAATTCATATTTCTATTACAAATTTACCGCATAAATTTACAATTTATACCACAAAATTTTTTATTATAAATTACATCAAATTATAACATTTATTGCAACTGAAGTTTGATCCTACGTGTTACCAGTCGGAGCCATTGTTTTGCCCATATCTGATTTTTTTTTAGTAAAAATATTCTCAAAGATTGGATAATAAACGAAATTAAATCGGAGCAACCGTGGAAGCTCATTTGAATTGTCCCTGAATAGCGTAAGGATTGATCATTTATGTACTCAATCATCTCATTTGTTTTTTTTTTTTTAATTTAGGCAATTTGAATGTGAACCGTAAAAAAGGATGTCAAAATAATTTCGAGCATACTATAAAAATTGATTTATCACATTGTTAACAGTTTTGTAAATTCGTAAGAAGAACAAAAACATGTATATTTTTGTTTAATTGCAGCGAACATAACATTGGGTTATTTGAAAAATTGCAATGCTTGAGCAAATTGATTATTCATGTTAGATGCTATTGGATTTACTAATACAGCCAATTTTTTTTTTTGTCGTCACTAATACTGCCAATTGTAATATGGAATATAATTTTTATTGGTACAACGGAACCTGGTGGATTTAAATAGACACTGTACGCATTTTGTTATTATTAAATTGCATTATCGGTCCAACGGTCGGCTTTTATAATCTGTGTAGTATTTATATATAATCTCTCCATTATCCTTGAATTTGAACCGAAGCAAACACATTTGTAGGACGTTTGCTTAAGTTATCGGGTATCTTCTCTATTTATACATGCCAAAAGATGACTTATATGATTAACCAAAAATGACGTATTAAAATCATGGATTTTTAAAAAACAAATTTTATCTGTATTTAAAATCCCAGTTTCTGATTAATAGTTTTATATTATCTTCTTTTTTTGGGGGTAAAAATTACTGTATAACTTATATGTAACAAAAATACATCTAGTATGTACATAATTCAATGATTAATTATGTAGCATGCAATGTTTTTTGTTTGGTATTTTTACATTGCTTTTGTTTTTGGTTTCCTCAGTGTATTATTTGTATTATCATAATGCAAAGTCTTTTAACATTGATATATCATATAATTAAAAATATAAACCGGCCATCTATCTTCACGATCCTTATTCCTCTTTGTGATTAATCAGAGGACTTGGCACCAGTTCTCACAGGTTTTAAATCTTTTAGGTTTCTTAAGCACCAATTGATTACTACTCCACAGTGTAGCTTAGAAGTAAATCAAGGAAACAATCAACAAAATGTCAATATAGTTGTATATATATCATGTAGTTTGTTGTCCAGTATATGTATCACATAGACACAAGAAAAAGGGAGGATACATATTAGTCTCAATTTTGTGACATATCACTACAAGAACAGCCGGTATTCCTATCACCGTTTTGGTCGGAAAACAAAAATTCCAATGATTTTTTGACGAAACAAAATTAGTTTAAAGTTGAGAGCCGAAAACCTATTTTGGTTGGAATATGGTCGAAATAACGGTGGTCAAAAAAATTAGTCGGAAATTGGTCAGAATTTTACGACTATATTCCAACCAATTTCCGACCAAATAAAAAAAATTAGTTGAAAAATTATAAATTTTATTTAAAATATATAATTAAAGAAACAAATTACAAAAACAATTAAAATTTCTGAATTTTTAATTTTAGAAAATACATAAATTCTTAAAAGTCTTACAATAAGCATTTAAAATTTTTTTAAAAACAATTATTCATTCAAATTGAAATGAAAGAATGGGGAAATTTAGAGAGATTTGGAGAAAATTAGAGATATTTTTATCGAAATAGTTTAGAGAGATAAGTGATTTGTGAAAAAGTAAAGAAAAAATTAAGTTTTCTTATATAGATGGGGTGGTGGTCGGAATTTAGTCGTTATATAAAGCAGGATTTTTAAAGTTTTTTATTTGTTGACTAATTTCCTATCTCCATTGGTCGGAATATGGGCTATGTGTCTTTTAAATTTTACCAATAAAATTCTGACGAATTTTCAATTATGTTTTTTACCAAATTCTGACTGACGGTATATGATCGGAATTTTTCAACTTTTTTTGACTAATTCTCTTTTCGTCAGAATTTGGTCCAAAAATTTCCTGACCACCGTTGTTGGTGGAAATATGTATGTTTTCTTTTGTAGTGTACTGAATGTATTTAACCCGAAAAAAAAAATGAAGACATATTGGATGTATGTGTTGTGCTCTTTCACAATTTCTTTTATATATTTTTTCTATACTCTATACATAGTAAACCTAACAAAATAGTTTTGGTGATGGTTTGTTTTCTCAGAGCCGTTAATTTGAACTTCCGGTCGCTGTTGGATTCTTGTGATAGCTTGGTCTTCGGTTCATCTCCAGAACTTGGTTTAGTCGCCTGGTAAAGGAGAAGCAAGACCGATGATTGAAGACAGGCCCATAAGCCCATTTGGCGAAGCTTTTTGTTTGTTTTGTTATTAACAAACAAACCATCAAGAAACATAGTAGCGACTCTGATCAAGATTTATTATTCCTCCTTATGTGCTGTTCTACAAACTCTTTATTCACACAAGCAAAACCGTCACAAAGAGTAACAGAGTTCGAAGCAGAGTTGTTACCATTTACGTAACCTTTCACCACACAAAATCAGAATAGTAGGTCATATCAGTGAAACCATATGAGGAAAGGCTACAAAACACATAACAAGTTTACCGCGAGTATCAAAATTAAGTAACAAGAAACATTCCTTCAACCAGGCTATATTTAAGTTGTAACTCTATACCTGTCGCGGTGAATAAAATGACCTCTATGAATACGATGGTGTATGGCACTATGCAATATGGCTCTTTTGGAGGTTTTATCATATCTTCTTCACAATAAATAAAAACATATGTGTATGATATGTGTATCGGCATATCAAGGATCATATCTGCCATTAGTCAAGCTATTATTTTATAGTTTTTATGGTTAGTCAAGTTATTTGAACTCCACAATCATGAACTCGTAGTTTCATATATTAATAGAAAGAACTCCAACGTTATTTGAAATTATTGTATAATTAGCTTATGGGTTCCTTTTAATTTGGACCAAATTATGTTTCTTTGATGGACTCTTAATTGGCTTTGGTATGGTAAAGTGTGGTACAAAGTATGTTCCTAATAATCTCAGTGCATGTGTCTTGTTTTGGTTGTTAGATTGTGTCAATTCTTTGGGTTTGTCTCTTTTCTTTGGAAACTAAAAATGGAAAATAAAGATATCGGGGGAAAAAATGAAAATTGAAGAAAATAACAAATTGGCTTCTAAAATACATATCCGTACGTATTTAACAAAAAAATCTGAAAGTGCCAAAAAAGGTTAAGAAAATGAAATAATTTTACCTGGATTAGTTGGTAGTTTCTCATTTGCGTTTTCGGCCAAGGAATTACATGTTACTGACTATTTTAGTGAACTTCAGGTGCTTCAATCGGTGGTTCGAATAAGCGATGACGAGGTGGTTCTTAGACAATACGAAGGGCATAGGAATGATCGTACTGTTCCAAACGACTCAAACACTCCAACATTTGCCACAACGATTGTTCGCATACACAATGGAAGATGGGAAAGTACCATGTTCCCCTTCACTCTTCATCTTTTCATTTATCAGTCAACTCGGGAAAACCATTTGGAAGTTGACATAAATATGAGGGCAACAAAGAGGTTTAATAGGTCAACAAGATCAAATATAGTGTTCAATCCTTTGGTCGAATCACTTGGAACCAAATTTATGTGTTTGAATAGACACATAAACCCAAATCCGACATATTTACATGCACCTTCCAACTGTCCTGAATCATAATTTTTCATTAACACAGCTGAACATCTTGTTATTGAATGGATAATATTCATTGATGGAATGTACATATTAATCAGCACGAAGATGAGAAAAGTTGTAGGTTTCACATGTTCTCACGATCATATGTGTGTCTTTACTCCACTGTTATATGCACAAAACCCCCATTCGTCGAAACCTTAAAACACATTTAACACCTTGCATATTGACATGCTGGTTGATATTATATCTTCCAGGTGTTCCATTTATTCTAAAGGCGTTGAATTCAAGGAAGGCAGAAATTCGAATTCAGTTCAAGGATGTTCCAGGCGACATATTCAGATGTATTTTTCTTACCCTGATACCATATTTTCACAGTGGCTTAAGCTCTTCTTTGAGCTTTAAATATTGAAACTTATCTACTGAGACTCCCATGCCACAGGTCAGAAACAAGGGAGGAACGAGTTTGTGACACGCTTGCAACCTTCAGAGGCAATGTATATGAAACTGACTGTAAGTATATGATGAACAAACACGTAACTTTACTCTCTTGGCTATGAACAAACAAGTAAAAGGAAAGATTCACTTTGATCTGGAACCATGACTCTCTTGGCTATGCTTTTGCTACACAGGTTAAGCAACCAGGTCTAGAGATGAATACTGTGCAAAGTGAACTGGACTTGTCGTATGGGCAACGATATCAAGGTGTCTCGATCCCAGAGGCATACGAGCGCTTAATTCTTGACAAGTAAGAAATAATATGTCTAAATTATATACAGCCATAATAGCCTTTGAAAATAAATGGATCGAATTGCCTTCTTCTGTTCCTCCATGTTACTATTATCTTTAACCTTTTTCTTCCCATCTCTCTGCAGTATCAAAGGCGATCAACAACATTTCGTTCGTAGAGACGTGAAGCGAAGTGAAAGGAGAAGTGAAGTCAATCCCATACAAACCAGTAAGACGAGGACCGAAAGAAGCTGATCAGCTACTAGAGAAAGCTGGTTATCTTCAAACTCATGGCCATATCTGGATCCCTCCTACACTATAAGCACACGTATATATACACAATACATGCATCTACATGTATATGTATAAGGTAAGTACACAACTACACAGACAACTCTTACCGAATAATCAATGTTTCCCTGAGTTTGGTGTTTGTATCTGAGCCTAATTACTTGTTCTGTCCACTTTGTGAGTGTCTTTTTGTCTTGTGTTTGCTTTTGTGGGTCATTGGTTCCACTAATTGCAAATCGGCTTCGTAGAAATCAAAATACATAATCTGATACTCGTTTTGTAGAAGAATAAAATGTATCTGAAAACTTGCAACTGACATAAATCAACACTAATGCATAAGATTGGCCTTGGCCCGGGTCCGCTATACACGTAAGATCAAACGCTTTTCATGAATCCAATTGTTAATCAGAAATTATTATTAATTAATATAATGCTAAATATATTTACAGCTCAACTCACGTAAAAACCATTGTTCAACTAACATGAACAAATTTTGTTGGTAAATAATGTGTTCTATCTACATCAGTAACAGATTTATTTGTAGTAAATTTGATATCTCAAACAAGGTACAAATATAATTCAAAGAGTATTTTTTGCAAAGATTCAGAACAATTGATAACTCAAGAAATAGTTTCTTTTTCTTCAGAGTTTCATCAGAAAACAAAGGAGCATTTTACCATTTTGATTCAATCCAGATTCACGACTTGTTGATCATTAAAATATAAGCAATGTTCGTTCCCCACAACCTGCAGATACAAGACGAAAGTATTCAAACAAATCACACAACAAACAAAGACAAAAACCATCTTAATTCCAAGGATTCTAACTCCACAAATCCAGAATTCGATTTCACGTACGTACCATTATATCTGATCAAGATCAACGGTTCAGAGCAAAGAGCATGCTCTGGCCACCGGGTAAGTAAGCAACATTAGGAGACCTAGCAAGTGTAGACGCAATCTCCCTTGAAGCCTCAATCCTCCTAAGCTCGATAAGTCCCATACCTGCTTTGGCCGTAGCATCAGAAATCAACTGAGCAGCTTCACTCTCACCTTCAGCTCTTATAACAGCAGCTCTCCTCTCTTGATCAGCTTTCATCACCACAAACTTAGACCTCTCTGCCTCCTGTTGAGCCACTTGTTTCTGCTCAACCGCCCTTGAAAACTCCACACCATAAGACAAGTGTGTGATGGCTACGTCGTCAAGCACAATGTTGAAGTCTTTGGCACGGTTGATAAGTGACTCTCGAACAAGTGCTGAGACGTGAGGACGCTCTGTAAGGAGCTGGTCAGCGTTGAACTGTGCAACGACAGATTTCAAAACCTCGTTTCCAATCGAAGGAAGAACTTTCTCGTCATACTCTAGACCCAAAGTTTGGAAAATGTATGGGAGACGCGACACCTTCACAATGATTAATATCACATAAACACATCAATTACAAAAACAACTCAAATGCTTAAACCAAAATATATACTAATTCATCTCATTTCAATAGCTAAATCATGAATATATACTAAGTGGTTTCCCATAAGATCATTCTTCAGCATAGTTGAAATTGAATTAAGACTATAAACCCAGAATCTAATTCCGAAATGAAACTTAACACTTCGATAACATCTGAAAACACCTCAATTCGGAGAAATCAAGCAGTCTAGTTCGAAAATGAAGAAGCTGTATCAACATTATACCTCCGGGCGAGAGAGAACACGAAGTGTGAGATTAACCATCTGGAGATCCTTAGTACCGGAGATTGAAGAGAACGTGTGAGGCTTCGTGCGGATATCGAAGATGTGCGGCTTCTGGAGCAAAGGAATCAAGAAATGAGTCCCTTCACCGACCGTCTGATCCATAACTCCCCTGAATCGATCGAAGAGCACAGCTCTTTCTCCGCCGTCAACGGTGTAAAGCGACGAACTCAGAACCGTCGCCGCCGTTCCCAGACCAAAAGCTGCCTTCGCCAAATTGGAAAGGAACGAAACCGCCGCTTGTTGGCTTCCCATTTTTGCTTTTGATTAGCTTGAAATGAAGAAGAACGAAGAGAAAGATTTGAGACGACGGAGAAGAGAGAGTTTTGCTAGGGTTTATGAAATGATTCAGGATGTTCCCCCACTGGAAAAACAAGCTTCAATGGGCCACGTATATAGCCCAATATGTTTAGATATAAGCCTATTAAGAGCCCATTTGAGTTTTCAATTAGTGTATGCCGATTAAAGGTCTTTTTTTATTTTGTCAATTGCTTGGCCCGGTCTGTAAATAGGGCTGCATAGCTAATAGTAACATGTATTTTTGTGATATTCTTGTTTCATTTTTTGTTTATTTATACTTGGTATATTTTCATTGTGTTGCTGTGAATTTTGATAATCGATGTCTAGATATTTGTTATGTCGACCAAATATTCGATCCGTGTAAAAAATAATTATAAAACCTAAACCAAACTGAGGATAAATTATGATATTTATTTTGGTTTTTAATCTTGAAGGTATCCAAAATTTTCTGATCACAATAACTGATCGAAATGTTTTAGGTTATGTTCTCCTTTCCCTCCTATGTTCATTTCTACTGGTGTTGGTTATTTCCGGTTTAGTTCTTTTTCCGAGCTTTTATGTCGGTGGAGATTATCTAATTACTAGTTCTTTGTAGCTACTTCATCTTCGATGTCAACAGTTTCTATGAAAAAGGACGTGTGAACAGGAGCTGATTAAGAAATTATGTTTAACCGGAGCATAAATAAAAATATACATTAATAGGGCAATTTTAACAAATTCTTAAAAAATAGGTTAATTTTGGAAAAGTTATAGGAGAGAACTGGCCCTCTCAATATATACGTGGTTCCGCCACTGCGTGTGAAGTGTTTTGGTTTAGAGCTCCATGTTTAGTGATTTGGTTTCTATTGTTGTTAGCTTTTTCTTCTGTTTTCTAAAGTTTTTTTTGTTCTATCTGTCTTCCCGTGTTTGGGCTTTTATCTCCCGAAATTCTATGACTTTGTCTAATTTATTTCTAGGACTATGTTCTTTTATAGCTTTGTATAACTTATTATCAATTAAATTCTTAGATGATAAAAAAAAAATTTGCTCGAAATGGCTAAATTTACACATGCTTGAAAACCTCGAATTCCGAATAAATGACTTTCATTTTCGTCTGATATATATATATATATATATATATATATATAATATTTTGTGGGTGTGATTTTCTCAAAAATCATAGTATTTTTCAAATACCACGGCAGGACAAACTGTTCTATGATTCTTATGCTATGACAACTTTGAAAACATTTTTTCGATAAAGTTTGTGAAACTTATTTGTCATTTGTCAATATCTATTTTTAATATTTTGTGAGTATTTGAGAAATTAATCAGTAAATATAAGTCACTTTTGATATATTTTGAGTTAATTTTTTCGTCTTCTAGTTTTGTACTGCCTTGACAAATGACAAGTGAGTGACTTGTTAAAGACTTTTTTACTCTTTTTAGTTTTACTTCCAGTTTAAATTCCATTTTTCATTGGCTCTGCTACAATTCGTTTTTAGTCTGCAAAATTTACATTGTAAGAGATGACTGTATATTAATTAATCAATAGAAGACTCAAATTCAATTTAAGTCGTCTCAAAACTATGTGACGATGTTTTAATCAGAAAGTAAAAAAAAATAGTCACACGACATCGTCAGCACGTTATCGAAAATGTCAAATGTTTCGGTGTCGAATCTTTTACGGGTCTGAAAAAGCAACAAGTTCATATATTGCAGAAATCAACATTGTCGATTTCAATATTCCAGGAAATCTTTTAAATTAAACAAAATGTCAATTTCAAGATTGTGCTAAGTATAAATCTTTCAATATTTTGACTCGAATCGGATATCAGTATTATCCAATTAAGGTCAATAAATAAATAAAATAACCCAAGTGAACAAGTGACGAAATTTGATTGTTGCCATTTTTTCCCCGAATCTGAAAATATCAACATAAAAATATGGAATGTTTTCTTTTAGTTATATAATGCATCGAAGAGTTGACTCGAGTTTGTTGTTTTGTAGTGAATCCGTGTATCAAATTTGATTTGTAGTTTTTTACTACTAATAGTTATTAAACATATAGAAATGGTAAACAATTCATGATTTCAAAAACAGTGTCTTTAGTTTTTCTTTATTTTTAACTTTTGGTATTGTTTTTTTCTGTTAATTTTTTTACCGCTTTTTATCACTGCTAGATCTATGCTTTTTTTTATACCTAATTTAGCTAATAAAACTAACTAAAAGATTAACCATTGATTAGTTGAAACTGCTACCACAAATTGTTGTTTTACTCAAATCATATTAGCTTTAAAATAGTTTGTGAGTTAAACAAAAATTAATGGGTGATTGAGAATGACTATGTGAGATTTCAAATGACGTCACGGCTTTAGCTTTGTTTAAACAAAAGGAAATGGCAGTACATAATAAGAATCATATAGTAACCCACATAATTTTTTTTACCATGGTACTCTTTTAAACATGATGAAAAATATATCTCTTCTCATATTCTTATATCTTTTCCTTTCTCTTCTAATCTTTTTTCTCGTTTATTTTATCATATTTCTCGTTGACAAAATTTTCCATTGGTAGTTTTTCCTCCATGAGAGAAGAAGCACAGAGGTTTCTTGTTGTTGGTAGCTTTAAATCTTCTCTAGCGTTTCCATCAACAATGAGCTAGAGATCTTCCTTCGGTTTTGACAATGAATCAAACCTCCTTCTATACCATGGAAGGGATCAAGAAGCTCCGTAAAAGAGTGGTAACAATAGCAAAATCTTTCGAAGTCGGTTTCATGTAAATAAACATGTTAAGCTACACAACCGCTAGCAACTAAATTACACCGCAGAGAAAAATTGTTAGGACTACTCGGACCACCTATAGTGTCTTCCATGGATCTTCTAACATTAAAGGCATACAAAATGTCGGAAAAGAGGTAAAATGGTGTAGTAAACACATGAAACGATTTTTAAGTATTCACTGTGCATGTTTTCTCGCTAGATTCCAAGAGAAAAAAGCTATTGGACCCATTTAGTAAGTGGTGCTTAGAGAGATATCTATTAAAAAGTACTTATATTTTATTTTTTGCAAGATCTACGTGTGAAGTAGATGTGCGGAGGCGCTAGTGTACGATCGTGTGGGTTAGGTAGTCGTATAATTCTCTAAATACTTCTTCTTTAGGAGGTGCATGTGACGCGTGTGTCCCACAGGCTATCTTGGTGCAAAATGTGTTAGTTTCTTCTGCACTTGGTTAGTTCCAGAACTTGCATGTATCAGTTTAAATTGTGTTCTATAAGATCCAGATCTATAAATTTGAAATCTGCGTGTCAAACGAATACCTAATAATTGCAAATATTTTCAACAAAAACCAATAGCTAAAATTTTTTATTTGATGAATGTTTTATTTAAGTATATATTGTCGATTCGAATCAAAATACTCTTTTATGAGAATTATTGTAAAACCTAGTGGTCATTATTATTACGAACGTGTATAATATATGTGAATTATCACATAGATGCTTTAGATTCGTAGAAGAAATTATAAGAATGCATGTACCGATGTTTAGATCGGAACTTCGTTGGTGTTGAAATGATTTACATGTTAATAACAATTATCCAATCAATTGATTTTATTCTAATAGTTTCGTTGACCACTGCGATCGCCGATGAATTAGTTTCAATAAAGAAAAATAATAATCCTATGACGTCTGGATCAGTTTTTTTTCTTGTCATTAGCGTGGTATATTTCTAACAATATATCAAAAAGAAAAATAAAATAATTTAGTTTTACAGAAAATAAAATAAAGCAACTATAAATAACATATTAAACCAAAAGACTTCTTGATATTCTATTACTAAATACACGTAATATAGATTACTGTAAAGTTCTGATGAACAATATAGTAGATTACTGTAAAGTTCAACTGATCATCAACTTACTGGTAGAATCTTACTTGTTTTTGCCAAATTGATCATTTATAGAGGTTTAAAGGATGTTTGTTTGGCCCTTTCACTAGAAGCTCTAAATTGTAAAATTTTGGACTGTGATTTTTTTTAGGATCAATTCTTGAAATATATCCTTTCACAATTTTATTGTGAAAAGGGACTTCTATGATGTGAAATTAGAACATAAAGTCCCCTTTATTATAAAATTGTGAAATAATTCATTTAAAACAAATTTTCCCTTTGTTATAAGGAAAACTGTAACTTAAAAAAATATGTGAAACATGAGATTTCGATCTAGATCGTATTACTTCTCTTACAAGGAAGTTTCATAACCTCAAGTTCCGAGTATCTCATTACAAAGCAAACTCATTGGCATGGGATATTGTTTGTAGTGTTACACGAGATGGTCGATTGAGATCTTATGGTGTTGAAGGTTTTTTCTCCTTCGACCTTGAATGAATGAATATCTTGATGAAAAAAAAAATTCACATATTTAGGGCTTTAAAAAAACTAGAATATGTAGAAAAAAAATAAAAGTTGGGGCTGTGAACTGTGAGTAATTTTTTCTTTACAGCCCTTAGTTAATGCTTTCTTCTTTAGTCACTACAGATTTTTCACAAAAAAAACTGTAAATTCTCAGAAAATAGTTTGGACTAAAACATTTGAATAACCTTTGCTAACATTTGTACAAGTTCTATTATTATTACAAACCATAACATGTCATCACATGCATAGCGAAGAGGTGTCACTATATTAGATTTGTAAAAAATTATTGCGTAAATAGAAGTTAAACATAGAATATCTTGTTGGTGCAAATGTAATTTTCGATGCCAATAGAAATCATACAATCAATTGACTTTAGTCTGATGATTCTGTCGTTTTCCTCAGTTTGAAGATTAATATTTTGTTCAACATGAAGATTAAGATTCAACAAATACATCATACATGTAATTGCCACTCCTATTGACGATAACATAGCTTCACTACAAAACAAAGAGAGAAAATCCTATGTACCAATGTTTGGTTTAGTTCCTTCTCATGATCAGTATCCTGGTATATTGATACTAATATAAAACTATTCAATCCAGTAACTGTAGTAACTGTAAGTTGGTGATTTTTTAAATAGTGATTAAACCAAAAGACTAGTCCACCACTAAATACACGTTACAAATCTGTCAAAGACTCGTATGACAAGTGTTAATCGCACGATTAATCTTGAATTTTTGCCAGAAAGTTCCAACTAATTAGTCTAATGATGGTAGATTGGTAGCTTTATTGTTTTACCCATTTTTATCAATGATGAAGACCATACATATTAGAAAAAAGATACATATTTTTCTGTAGTTATTCAAAACTGTAAATTTTATGAGCTAATAAACACAAAACAACCAAAAAGAGAGAAAAGTCAATAGAGGAAAGCCACTTGACCGAAAAGCAAGAACATGACAAGAGAGAAAACGATAAAATAATAAATAAATATTGTTAATAGCGAACCATACACTTCTTTATCGGTTCTTTCCGTTGACTCAATAATTTCTCACAAGTCATTCCTTCGTTCGTACCCTAGGACCTGCCTAGGATACTTCTATGAACTCTCCTCCTTCACATTTAAACTAAAAGCAATCATTTAACTTAAGCAAAAAAAAAACAAATACACAAGAGTAAATGTGGCAATTGAGCATGTTCATGGATTTTTAAATGCCAAGAAGAAACGAGTGCAGAGAACTTTGATTTATTAAATTTTAAATTTGCGGATAATACATAGCAACTATTATGATGTGCATAATAATAATAATTCTAAAGGTTAATGAATAATTGCTACAAAATAAACGAAACCATCTTAAATTTATTGAAATATACTTTTGTATTAGATTTACAGAAACTTATTGACTTGAAAAGGTTGCGTGAAACCAGCAAATACGGATACATGGGCACACGTTACATATATATGTAATTCATAAAATAATAAAAATTTAAGTACTCGATATATGCAAAATGATTTCAAACCCAATAGTTAATCATGGTTAAAACTTAACATGGACATGATGCTTCCAGAGAGCAATTTTGTTGTTTCTTTGTTCTAAATTTGTTGGTTTTGATATATGTCTTTGTGATGTCAGAGAAGTGGATGTGTTTTAGAGAAGAAGATTTGATTTTGCATTTACAAAGTACTTTATAAAACCTTATAAATTTAAAGAACTTCATAATTGTAAAATGAAATCATTATACTACTAACCATATTTTTATTTTTATATAGTTAATCAGCCTGTTAAAACAAAATAAAACTTTAACCATCTTATACAAAAAAAAAAAAAAAAAACAAACGAACAAGAATCCAAAGATTATCCCAAGCTCAAGACTATGCCGCTAGAGGTCTAAAGTCAAATGGCCAGAGAACCAAATCAGAGACCTCTTCGTTGAGCATAGTGAATGATCCCGTTGAATTGAACATATTTTTTTAGGCTTAGTTAGTAGTGTATTAATATGTAATTATGTATATTGATATATGCAATAAGTATCAAATTAATTGGTATATTTTGCATATATCTAGAGAGTATGTTGTATGTAAACTTTTAAAATGAATTTATTCATGTTCATGTATATAAACACTTTTACTCTTGTAGAGAAATCAACGGACAAAAAAAAAAGAGAGATGATGTGTATCTATCAAGATCACGATCAAATTAACAAATGATGTTTTTGTCACCAGCGAAAGGAAAAACTGGCTTGGTCTAAAGCGAAGACTCAGAAGTCTGAACACAAATACAAATATAAAATTTCTATATTTGACAGATGGCAAAATTTACATAACATTTCTTTATTTGTCGACAATCCACATAACGTTTTTAAATCGCACAAAAGATTAGCATTGCGGCCGGCTTGGTAACATGATGGCGGCGGTCAGCGCCAAACACTTTACTAAACACACTTTATCGCGTTTCTGTTACATAAAGGAGCGAACCAATGAAATTAATTACGTCTCTATCTACTATAATACAAATTAACTGTATTTTTTCTTCTTCACGAATATTATGTAGATTTGATATTATCGGGTCGCCTGTACTGTATATTACGATACTATCGTAGTAGTATCTCTTTTATTCTCTTTACATATTTAATATAGACGACAAATAAGACGACTTAATTGTGGTGTGAACAGAGAGAACGTCTTAGAGGCTTTCTTCTCCCACTTCATTTCAGTCAATAAAAGATAACTTATAAAGCAAAAACATATAGCTTATACATTGAAGAGTCACTGAATTACATCATTCATGTATCGTGAATTACTATTACGTGGCCAAATTAAAGATTACATATAAATTATTCACGTTTGAGAAAGAAACTAAAATTTGAATAGATAACTATGTTTAGGAACTTCTTATTTTTAAGTAAATGCCCTTCTTTCTTTTAACAAAACTAGGAATAGCATACATGAAATTAAATTCATAATAAAATTTAGTAGATGAATTATTGGTGAGAAATTTTATTTTTCATGCTTACTGACTTTTTTTTATTTAATCATCTGCATGCGGAAAAATAATCGAACTCCCATATTCAAAATTCCTATAGAAGTGATATCGCTAAGAACACTAATGAGTAATATTTAATTATTATTACCTTTTTTAGAATTTTATTCATTTTATTAATGTTAGCTGGTTGAATATATTAGATGAGTCCAGCTCACAATCTTGGGCCCATAGTTTCTTAAGTCAAACAAAAACTTCCACTTTTTAAGTCTCTCTCTCAGAATATTCAACTAAGTGTATATATATAGATGTATTAGTGTGTATAATCTTCATGAGGAGCTTTATATATTTAGCATTACTCTCAGAAGTGTGAGAACTTACACATTTAAAAAAAAAATCTGAGAACTTATCAAGTTCTTCTTCTCTCCTCTTCCCCTTTGTCAATCTCTCTGTGTCACCATGGTAACTGAAGCTTCTCATGAGGATTATGTTAGTCTCTCTCTCTCTCTCTGTCCCGATATTATTCTCTTATTGTGATTAAGCTCTTCATTTTTCCTGATGATAAAAAAGCTACATTTTTAAGAAAAAATCTTCATTTTTGTTATGTTTTGAGTTATTTGGTCGGGAAAAAAAATCTAAAGATGATAACTGAGTCGATTTATTAAATGATAAACAATATTACATTGTTGTTTTTTCTTATTCCAAACATTTTTGCTGGATTTTTTTTCTCAAAGAGTCATCTTCCTTTGAGTCTTCTAGATCTTCTTAGAAAATATGTAGAAGACAAATACATTGTGGTGCTTAGAGGTTGATGAAGAAAAATTAAGGACTCAAAGACAAAACGAATTTATTGTTAGATATTGACTTCTTGACTTATAAATTTCTGACTCATTAAAAGCTTACGATTTTTCTTCTTAATTCTTTCCGAGGTATAAAATTATAAAAATGTATCTCCCTAGTTCCATTTTTTTTTCCTTCAAATTATATAATTGAATTATTACAATCAGAAAAAAAAAAAAAAAACAGAATCGACTTGTATGTTACCTTTTGGCTTTTGTTTGCAAGTTCAAATCTAAGATTTAAAGTACCGTACGGGTCAGTTTGTAACTTTTCCAAAGTTTAGGGAACTTCTACCAACCTAAACCGGTCGTCCAAAAAAGACCAAAAGATCTTCCAATACCCACCCTTATACTTTCACTTTATTATCATTTTACCCTACAAGTTACTATGTCTACCTTTTTAGCCAACCAACTTATCGTTGACTTTTCTTCCATTGATTTGAGGTTTTTGTGGACACAAAATCAACTTATTCTTTACTTTTTGCGCGTTGTTTAGATATTTTTAAAAGTTGATCTACCAAACCTAAACCATGTTTAGACCAATAGATCTTCCAAAATCCCCTCCCCCCTTGTACTTTGACTTCATTTTCTTTTTTACTCCAGAAGTTATTGTATCTAAAATTTTAACCCAAAAATGATGAAATCACTGATTGTTCTTCTAATTGAAAATTTTAACAGGATGATGAGAAATTGGCAAGAAGACAAAAAGAGATCGATGATTGGTTACCAATTACTTCATCGAGAAATGCTAAGTGGTGGTACTCTGCTTTTCACAATGTCACTGCCATGGTCGGTGCCGGAGTTCTTGGACTCCCTTACGCCATGTCTCAACTCGGCTGGTAAATTTCCCTAAACCAAAACCGATTAATTTTTTTCTAAACCGGATCTATCAAACCTAAACCGATTTTAATTTATTTTTGTTTTCAGGGGACCGGGAGTTGCAGTATTGGTTCTGTCATGGATCATAACTCTATACACATTATGGCAAATGGTTGAGATGCACGAAATGGTTCCAGGAAAGCGTTTTGATCGCTACCACGAACTTGGACAACACGCGTTTGGAGAAAAGCTTGGTCTTTATATAGTTGTGCCGCAACAGTTAATCGTGGAAATTGGCGTTTGCATCGTTTATATGGTTACTGGAGGCAAATCGCTAAAGAAATTTCATGAGCTTGTTTGTGATGATTGCAAGCCAATCAAACTTACTTATTTTATCATGATCTTTGCTTCTGTTCACTTCGTCCTTTCTCATCTTCCCAATTTCAATTCCATCTCCGGCGTTTCTCTAGCCGCTGCCGTTATGTCACTCAGGTAAATTAATTAAACCGGTTCGGTTATTTAAATTGTTGTCTTGGTTTATATATGCCGATATAGTTAGAATTTTAGAAATTGGTTTTGTGAAACATAAACAAATATACAACTAAAAGTCTAAATTTTGAAATCAACTGGACATTGCTGGTTAAATACGGGTTTGAGGATAGGTTTTGGTTTAGGTATGTAAACCAAATATATTCCGGTTCATTCTGGTTTGCTTTATTCTCATCTAAGCCGACATTCGTAAATTTGACTCGTTCCAAATTGTGGATACTTTTGGTTTAAGAATATTGAAGCCAGTTCGGTGTGGAAAAATGTTGGAATTGATTCGGTTTGGTACTCCGGTTTATTTGACAACTTGGTTTTCTTTAACTTGTAAACCGGTTCTAAATTAATTTCCTTATTGTTTCTAGCTACTCAACAATCGCATGGGCAGCATCAGCGACCAAAGGCGTTCAAGAAGATGTTCAATATGGCTACAAAGCAAAAACAACGGCCGGTACGGTTTTCAATTTCTTCAGCGGTTTAGGTGATGTGGCATTTGCTTACGCTGGCCACAACGTTGTCCTTGAGATCCAAGCAACAATCCCTTCAACGCCTGAGAAACCTTCAAAAGGTCCGATGTGGAGAGGAGTCATCGTCGCTTACATCGTCGTCGCGCTTTGTTATTTTCCGGTGGCTCTTGTCGGATATTATATTTTTGGAAACGAAGTTGAAGATAATATTCTCATGTCACTTAAGAAACCGGCATGGTTAATCGCAGTGGCTAATATCTTTGTCGTGATCCACGTCATCGGTAGTTATCAGGTCGGTTATTCTAAACCGGATTTTTTAATTTTAAGTATAGAGAACCGTTATTAACCGGATTTAAACTAATTCTTGGTTTTTTGTAGATATATGCAATGCCGGTATTTGATATGATGGAAACTTTATTGGTCAAGAAGCTAAATTTCAGACCGACCACAACTCTTCGCTTCATAGTCCGCAATTTCTATGTTGGTAAGAAAATTAATCGAAATTCGTGTTTATTATTTATTATATGTATATTTGCATTTTAAAACTATAACTTATGGTGTTAGGTGGATCCATGAATCTGATTTTGTGTTTTTTTTGGTTGTCATATAAATTATGATTTGTAGCCGCAACGATGTTTGTTGGTATGACGTTTCCGTTCTTCGGTGGGCTTTTGGCGTTCTTTGGTGGATTTGCGTTTGCCCCAACGACATACTTCGTAAGATTACCATTTCTAAACGCTTTTTAACTTATTATTCATAAATAAAACTTATATACTCTTTTTAGAGTTTTTTTTTTTTGAACGTACTCTTTTTAGAGTTTTGATTAATAGAAATTAGTCTAATTTAATTATTCTTATTATTTTTTCAGCTCCCTTGCATAATTTGGCTAGCCATTTACAAACCCAAGAAATACAGCTTGTCTTGGTGGGCCAACTGGGTAAGTAACGTTAACATTATTTTTTCAATCGTTTGCCATAGACAGTTGCGTTTTGTGAAATTATTTTCTTGTAAAAATAAAATTTGGTTTATTGTTTATTTCAGGTATGTATCGTGTTCGGTCTTTTCTTAATGGTTCTATCGCCTATTGGAGGACTAAGGACAATCGTTATTCAAGCAAAGGGATACAAGTTTTACTCGTAAATGCTATGTAATATGACTAATTAAGAAACATGTTTTTATAGTAATATATGTGTGAAAAAGATTTTAAGAGATCAACACGAGACATAGAAGAATCAATGGTCTTGTCTGAATCTGAAATGTAGCATTTAGGGTTTGTATTTTTACGAGTGTTTATATATTATATAACAATATATATTTTCTTCTTTTCTGTCTTTAATATGTTTGGTTTTATGAGGAGTTTTGATTCTTTGTGTTCTCAAGAAAAATGATAGATTACAGAACGAATTAAATAAAACCAGATGATTGAGATTTCATATCTTGCGTATAACGACTAAAATCAGACGACTTATAACTGAGTCAACAAAGAAAGATGAATTAGATTCTTGATACATGACAAAACAAGATACATGAAGAAACATATGTATTATATTTGCAGGGTTCAATGTTCCACTCAGAATCCAAAATATGATGCCTAAAAATATAATTTTACCACTTGCCTATATAATTCTGACTTAGTGACTCGAAGAATCAATGACACTTCGCAAGCCGAATTGGCACATGCCAAATATTATTTAAATAACTTAAATACAAAATCGTACTAATTAAGCATAGTTGTTAAATTTAGTTTTTGAGTTGGATTTTTAAATATGGATTTGTTTAAATGGACAAGAACGACATTTTTGTGGTGACAAAATTTCATATTAACAATGTTGATTTCAACTTACTATGATACTATGATACATTTTTAATTCTTTTTTTGGGTTAAAATTATATATTTTAATTCTTACTAAAAGATATAATTTACAGTCGCGGTCAAATTTGTGCATTTGTGCATTTGGTCTTTTGTCAATGTTCATTTAGCGTTTTTGTTGGTTAGCATTTGTGCTTCGGCCTTTATTTGAACTAGGTGATAGTTTTTACAAACATTTTGTTTCTTTCAGATTTACAGAATTTGACAATGTATTTTTCATGTTTCTTATAAACAAATGTCTTTAGACATGCAGTTTTTTCTATAATATATTTTCATAAATATTCTTGTCAAATAGGGAATGAAGAAAGATTCAATAGTATCTTTCTAAGAAAATGATAAATCTTTTAAACTAAATTATTAATCATAAACCAAAAAGATTTAAAAAAAGATTTTCTTTCAAGTCCTTAAAGCACATACGTACATCAAATTTGATTTTTTAAACTCTATAAGCACCTACAAAGGTTGATGGATCATAGCTTTCCATCAGCCTTAAGCCACAATATATATTTTTTGTTTATTTTGTTTTTTGAAACAAATTTTCAGGACATGCTCATCATTTTGCCATATAAATTGTTTTTGAAATTGAATTGGTACAACTTGTCATTATCGTAAGGAGAAACCAACAAAAAAAAAGGAAATGTATTGTCATTGAAAACACTTTACCATAATTTTAGTTCTGCAAGCACAATTTATGATCATCGTCCACTATCAACTACCTTTTATTTCACTGCTCTTGAATATAAGAAAGCTCAAGTCTGAGGCTTTATTTCTGAACACAAGTGTTCATCGGTTATTCAAATCATACTTAACTCATCAATTTCCAGCAGCAAACCTTCTAAGTTTCGTTCCTTTATTTCAAGCTCTGACCGAAACCGTTTTACACCGGTTAAAGCGTTCACCATACCTTGTTTCACCTTAGTCACTTGATCAAACATTGAGCAAGATTGAAGAGGCGGCTTCTTGCACTGCAAGTTTCGTGGATCAGCACTCGATTTGTTTGATGCTCTAGTGCGACGAGAGGGTCCTCCTTCTGTAAAAACTCGAGCGCTCTTTAAACGAGTCTCCGTTTCTTCTTGAGCATCTTCTTCTTCTTCAACCTAAATACAATTCATTTTTAACAATCTGAATACACAATTCATTAAACACACAAAAGTTGACTTGAATTGCAAGGTGTTTGTTCACCTTGACCTTAGAGCAAAACTTGAGCATAGGAGTTGTCCCTTCTCCTCGAACAAACTCCAACGTGAAGGTCACTCCTGTCTTTAACTTATTGGCTGCACAAAAACTTCTCCAACCTTTTGCTATATAAAACCCTCCTTGTTCATTGACAGAAGCTACATAAGATGGCCACTTTACTCCATTTTTGTCCACTAGAGCAATCTCTTCTGCCTCTTTGATCCCATTCTCTTCGGCAAAGGATCTCGGAAGACGCTGCATAAGATTCAAATCATACATAAAATACTACAAGAAAATGCTTAATTAAACCCTAAACCTCAGATATTAAAAACCTTACAAGTTGACCTGAGTTAAGCATGTACGGCTTAAAGTTTTTTGTCAGAAACTTGTTTTGCTTCATTGAAGCACTAGCTAATCGTTCACGACAAGGTTTATCGGAACACAGCTGTAACAAAGGCTTTGCCCCATTTCGGACAAGCTTAAACTTGCAGAAAGATCCAGCTTCTAACCCATTTACAAAGCAAAAATCTCTCCAGCCTCCGCTAATATAAGCCTGATCATTTGCTGTATTGTATCTCAGACCAAGCGTCCATAATTTTCCATGTTGGTTCATTAAACCTATCTCACAACATCTCTCGTTCAGCCCATTTGACCTTGCAAAACTTTTTATAAGGCTCTGCAATTAAAAGTGTAATGCTTAAACACTAATTAGTGTGGCTATACAAGATTATGCTATATAAGTATAAAACGAGTCAAGTCAAGTATTTACCAATCTATCCCGGGTAAGGTTTGAAGACGTTACGTGCGCGACAAGATAAGAGTTTTCTGATGAAGACTCTGCTTCTGTTCTTAGTTTCTTCTTCGACGCAATATTCTTGGATATTGAATACTCGTCCCATGTATCATCTTCATCAGAGGATATGCATTGTACCTTGCAGAAACTGCGACCAGAGGCCGTAACGTGAAAGGTCATGTCCCCATTCTCCCTGAAAATCAAAACCTCGTCGTCCCGAAGAGCGTGAACGATAGAGAAATCTTCCCAACCACCGGCGAATCTGCGTCCGTCCAATTTCACTTCCCAGGTTCTGTCTGAAGCGTCCGAAGTAAGTTTCAGTTTCGTAGACTGATTTTTACCCTCTACTTGAGTCGCAAAAACCTCAGCAGGAATCATCTACATTTACCAAAAACAACAACGATGAAATTTATATAAACCATTTATAAGCTTTTTGATAAATTGTAACATAGACACAAGACAGAGAAACAAAGTGAGATAGATTACCGGATTTGATATACGCCCATGAAGAAATATGACGAAACAATGTTGGTTGGAGGGAGAAAAAATTACTCGATCCTCCATTATTGAATAACCTCAAATATCTCCAAAATTCAAAAATCTCATTATATTGTGTTCAGAGCTTGGAAATTTTGTCCTTTCAAATTCTTCTTCTTATTAGTTTATAAATGCAAGGGCATGCATATTTTCCTCGGAACTATTAGAAGAGACCAAACATTAACTCTTGCGTTGACCATTGCGTTGAGTCTAAACATGGTCGATGCATGTGTTGGTCAAACACAATGAACTTTAATTTAATATTTTTGAATTGAATTGGCATTTTCCTGAATTTATAAATCTTATTTCTCAATAGGCTTAGTCAATGCACCCAAAAACACAAGATTTGGCTGTCTTCATCGGCATAGTTGTATGATACGTCGTTAGAGTTTATTTATTTATTTTTTAGAAAGCATAATTTTACTTTTATTTTCTTTTAGCTTAATTACAATTTTTTATGAACAAATAATCTAAATATTAATAAAAAATTTAGTTACGTTTATAAATTAATCACTATCGTGTCAAATACCACACGATATTTTAACACTCATGTAGCCTTTTAATTACTATTCATTTTTTTTTCATCCTAAATTACAATTTAAATTGTTTCTTATCAAGTGGTCATTTAAAAAATAAATATATTTCATAATAAATTGTTTCCTATTTATATTATATAAACTTCATTAAGAATTTTATTGGTAATTTTTAATCATTATGTTTAAATTTTCAATAGTTATTAGTTTTTATATGTTATATGTTTGTTTTAGTTTTTTTTTTTGTTTCTTATCAAGTTTCAAACAATACATATCAAATTGTAAATTTATTATAAAATGTGTAGTTTTCTTATTTCTAATAAGACTTTTTGCATTTTCAATTACAACTAAACTATTCAATGTTTTCCTATCATATAAAATATTCTATTTTTTTGTGTTTTCCTTATAAGTTTATCATTCCAACTGATTTAAAATCTTCTTTTTACTTGTACTTTTGTAATAAGTATTTTTTTTTTGTTTCTAGTCATCTCAATTTCTTATTACTTTTTAATTCTTTTTATACGTTTGTTCTTTTTATCCTTTTATATTTTAATTTTTTATAGAAATTTTATTTACACTTATTCTTACTACAATTTTTTTGTTCAATAATTAATCATGATTTCTTTTGTTTGATTGTATATAGATTATATAGGTATAAAATTACTTGAATATACTAATCATGGGATCTACAATGTTTAGTGCCATATAAAATGCTTAGTAATATGCTATTTATATAATTATCAATTTAAAAGATTTAAATATATTATAATTAAAAATACTAATTTACACATGATTTAATTTTTTTTATGATCTAAAAAATTCCTTAAATTTTTTTTACTTACTAATTATGTTATATTGTTTCAACAACTTTGTTGCTTTGAAATACATAATACTCATTACAAAATCTAAAACGTATGTTTTTTTCTTGAGACCATAAAACTTTGAAAATATTACGTTAACTGTTGGAAAAATTTTTGTTCTCATCTTTGATAATTTTTGATTAAAAAATTTTCTCCTAGAAATTTTCATTAGTATTATATTTTTCTATTTTTTTAGTCGTATATTTCAGGATAATTGATTTAATTATTGTTCTTATTTTAAATCATATGATAGTCCACATTATTTAAGTTATTTCAAATACTTATATGAATTTAATTTTTGTTATATTTATGTCATGGTTGTGTCATTATTATTCAATTCAGTTTTATTTAAAATGAAATGGTAAATTGAAAATAAGTGTTTATATGAATTTAATTTTAAAATTAATTATTATAAAGTGATCATTTGTAAGGTCCACGACGTAGACACAGTATAGAAAACTTTACTATTATGTATATAATTTATTACTATATTAAGATTCGAACAATCCAGTTCGATTCAGTATAGTAACGAAATATAAACATAGAACTCTACAGTAGTTTTAGTAAAATTCACATAAGCCAAACGAATTATGCAAAATTCTCGAAACCGAACAAATTGAACAAAACTCCATTTCGATTCCAGTTTCAGTGGATTCACAAAAGAGCAACAAAATTCAGTAATCCGAACGGATTGAAACACAATTCGAATTTGAATCAGTAGATTAACAAAATCTAAACATAGAATTTTACTTCAGTTTCAGTAGATTCACAAAAGAGCGAGTTACGCAAAATTCTGTAAACCAAAAAAAATTGAACGAAACTCCATTTCAATTCAGCAGATTAACGAGATTTGAACATAGAACATTGATTCGGTTTCGGTAAATTCACAAAAGAGCAACGAGTTACGACAAAGAGAATCGATGTACGCAAAAATTTCAGTGATTAGAAACAAAAAAATCACCGGCGATTCAGAGAGCTAACCGTCGTTGTTGAGAAGCTTCGAGGAAAAGATGGTGGAGCATTCATCAACAAAAATATATCTGGGCAAAAAACTTAGAACAAAGAACCGAACTAAAATCGATACCGAAACAGTGGTATTGAATCCGAATCTAAACCAACAAAATATCCGAATAAGTCCTAATCTTTTATATCTGAAAACTAAACCCAAATTCGAACCGAATCTAGAACCGAATAGGTATCCGATATATCCAAAATATAATTATATACCTAAAAATATTAAGTATCTATATATTTTATATAACCCAATTACTCAAAATTACAATTATAATTTTAAAACATTAATGATTTTTAAACCAAAATAACTAAAATATCTAAAATAACCAAAATATTCGAAATTTTTACGTTATATATTTATGAAAATTTAATCAAATTTTATTCAAATTATTATTATTATTTTTCTTTAATATTTTGGTTATTTGAACCCAAATCCGAACTGAAAATTATAAATACCTAAAATAATCTTACATCATAAAATTCGAAAACGCGAAAAATCCGATCCAAACCATAATGGATATCCGAACGTCCAGATCCAAATAAAAATGCAACAAAGCATTGATATTTCAAAATCCAAAATGTCGAACCCAACCCGAGTCCTCAAATGCTCATACCTAGTTATAATGATACTTATGGATCGGTAATTGGGTTGGTATAACCCTTGACTTTTGGTAACTTCTTGTTATTGACATTCGATTAATATTTTATCAAATATTTATGTTAAGATGTTACACAAATTAATAAAAATTAACTAATTATTTTATATTTTTTAAATCATTTATTTTTTATTTTTTAAAAATCAATAAATGATAAAATAACTTGCATAGTAAAAATAATCACAAAACATTACAAAGTTAATTAATTATGCATTAAATATGTAAAATATCACTTAAACGAAATATTTTTTCAGCAATATATTCACATTTATCCCAAAAAGTTGCCAAATAAAAAATGTTTATAGATCCATAAAGGTGAGCAATCTTCTAAAAACAAATATTATAAAATTTGTCCCATGTAGATGGAAACTATAACATGTAGTTTAGACTAGATTTTTCGCGGTAGTATTTTTGTAACGCTGGTTAACTATTATTTTATTATTATTATAAATTTTGAGAATTGTTATAATGATGATTTTATAACGGATAATTCTACCGTCTGATGATATCTACCTTAACCGATTTTATATGTACCATGCTAAAGATATTCTGTAAGTTTGTGTTCATTAATCTATATAAATGATAATCAATGGCATTCTCTGAGATTTTTACCCTAAATCTCCTGTAGAAATATTAGTGAACCTTTGATAACCACTAAAGATGTGATGACAATATTAACTTATTTAGATGCAGTAATGACTATGGTACATAATATATGATGTTTTGATTTTACCGTCGGTCAATAAGCGAGTTTTTGTTCCCCCATCGATCTTACAATATTGCATATAATAAATACTAGTGTATTGAAACCCTCTAAAAAACAGGAATGTATTAAAAACATATATATATATATATATATAAGCTTATAGTATTACATCCAGTCCAGTGATATGCATGCTATATGCATGTGTGAGCTGTAAGGTTAGTCCATAAATCATGGGGTTTTGTCGTTAAAAGAAGAGAAAGAAAGATCCTTATTTATAGATAAGGACCAACTAAGACAGCCCTTTCTATGACCTCTCCTCCAACTAAAAATGCCATCTATTCACTTATGATTTCTTCAATCTTCTATTAATAATATATGTGTTGTACTGTACGTACGCACATAAACAATACAGACTATAACAAATTGAAATGTGGACCTTTCACTAGCAAAATGATTCATAAACGATCTACTGATTTGTTGGATGAAAATATCGATGTGTAGGTAACCAAATAAATTCGAGCTATAACAGCGATTAGTTACATATACATATGTGGGTCTGTAGAGAATCTAACGACAGCTTGACGTGTAGCAATTTTTGGAACTAACCTAGATACTTGCACTTTTTTTTTTAATCTTTTTGTTACATCAAGATACATAGATATATACATATATATAATGTATAAATAGATGAATGATTTATTATTTTAAAAATTTCGAACGTAATCTGCTATAAAAATTTGTTGAACAACTGATCTTAAAAGAAACTTTCCGAAGTGTTTACAGTGAAACAAATACTTTCATAGCATTTTAGGAGTTTTAATATAAATGTTAGTTGCAACATTTTGAATGTGTGCTATTTTTAACAATTTATCAGTTATTTGATTGTATTGTCTTGACATCAATAAAAACGATAAATCGTTAAAATTATCTGTCCAACTGCGGATATTATAAAGAAAATGATATATATTTGCACTGGCAACGCGTGAGTAGAGGAGATCATCCAAGACTTTTCAATCGTCTTCCATGATGACATTACATAAACTTTTACACCATAGCGATTGTAGAGCATGAAGTAAAGTCATACCTTCAGCCTAGAGTGAATTGGATCCATGTCTTAGTCTTAAGGAAGCCGCCAGTTTGAAGGTTCCATGTGCATCTCGTAGTATCCATCCAACTCTTATCAAAGATTGATTATATTGGTAACTTGCATCCACATTATATTTATAATAATTTGGAAAGAGAGGTCATCACTGAACCTCATGTTCCTAGGAATAAGATGATCGTTGAGTTGAGGATGAGGAATGTAGGTTTGCATTTAGCCACTCCATAACATTATCCATTGCTAGATGGATTACTGTTGGTAGATCAAAAATACTTTTAATATTTTCCTCCAACATATTAGATGAAATAGATAACAGAAGTGTTGGTAAATTGGAAACTCGCCAAACCGTTATAACATAATCGCATTAAAAATAAATAATACAAAATTTATATGATAACAACGTTTACAAGGGACATCAATGGATATTCTGCTATGATATTTACTATTTGAAATATTACTTACGGTTTTAGACGGTGATTCCATGGTTTACTATAATAATTGTGTTGAATTATTATTAAAAACCTAAAACGTCGTCAATCTACTAAAGCCATATTATTATCATATATACAATGTAGTATTTTAGAATATATTTTTTTGTTAAAGAAGTATGTTAGAATAGTTCTCATAAAAAATTCAAATCCCTCTTTTTTATAAGATTTGTGACGTCCTTTTATTTTTGCCTACACATTTTTCTATATAAACTACAGTTATATGAAAAGACATTTTACATCAAAGTAACTACATCCTATATATTTGTAACACGACATAAGAAATGGAACCCATAGTATTATTTTTAAAAAAGAGATATATAAGTACTCTCATTCCAAATGTTACATAAGTACTCTCATTCCAAATGTTACATAAGTACTCAGACAAAGAGTACTAAAGCCGGAGTCGAACTGTCGAAGACAACTCTAATGCAAATTAATCACAAGTCGAAGTTAGTTAAACACCTTTATGTTGATATATACGTAAATATAGATCTATATACTTTTAAAGTGTAATGTCATGGGGAATAGTCTATTCCTTCCTTAAAATTATGTTATTTTATCGTATTTATACACAAAATTTCGTTTGTGTTTAAAATTATATGAACTAATATCAAATTTAAATTTTATAAACCAATTATCTAAATGCGGTTAAAACTAACAAATTAGGTTATGGTATTAATGTTCTGTTAACAGTCGCTGATTAGTAAGATATGTATTAGGACGACACGTAAGCCACAAAATGATGTAGTTTTGGTGTTTTTTGGTACAATGAAATTTTAGCTATATTTATATATAAATGAAATCATTTATAGAAAACATGCAGTAGTTTAGTAGCAATCTTAGTTTTCTGTAACCAAGAAGTGGTGGGTTCAAACCCTCACTTGTGCAAAAACAAATTTCCTTTCAAATTTTTATATCGGGTTCAAAATCCGAGTCGACCCGTTTTTCCAGAAACCTAGAAGCTTCAAATTCCTCAAAAAATGCTCTGTTCAGGATAACTTCGAGGTAAAAGATCAGACTTTTTAGATTTTTCACAAAAGAGTTGATCTTCACATTGAAAGATTGGAGAAGAAGAGAAAGTCTATTGTAGACTTTCCCACCGACGGTTCATAGCTGCGACGCGAGAGATCTGCTCAGAGCTCTGATCGAAGATCGAGATTCTGACACATAAACAAGAAATTTTTGAATGATCATGTCGTTGAATCCATCTTTTTGAATAGAAACACTCTGTTACTTGTTGTTGCATTCGTCAAGGCCCGATTTGAGATTATGACAGTAAATCTCGAGCTTATTGAGCTTCTTCTCGAGCTCTGCCATGGAAGATTTAAACCTAGAAGTTTCTATGATCGCGTCTTCTTTCTTCTTCGTGGCTAGAATCAGTTTATGAGAAAGATCTGCCATGGTTAATCGCCACTGCTTTTCTCTTGAAGTGTCGGCAGCAGAGCAGGAGGAAGAGCGCGGAGGAAGCGTTGTCGTCGTCGCCGAGAAAGGTTTGGTGCTTCTTCGAATAAGAGATTGAAAGATCGATTTGATTTTTAGATTGGGGCTAGAGATAAAGGACGGATTGTTGTGGCTTTCAAGAGGTAAGACGGAGAATTTTTCACAGTGAGAGTGGTGAGGTCGACACTTGTCATCGTAGGTGCTCGAATCTCACCGGAGAAGAAGATGTCTCTTCCAATTGCCACTTTATGTGGTTTGTAGTAGGTGAGATCCAGTTTATTCCGATAAATATATCTAAAATTTTATTTAAATTTTTTATTAAAAAAGTAAAATTTTTAATAAAATTGTATAACCCAAACTTTGAACTCGAGATATGTTGGTTACAACAAACTCAACTTACCGCCGAACTACTGCATAATTCTTATAAGTGATTTCAACTGTATATAAATATATCTATAATTTTTACCAAGAAAACACCAAAACAACATCGTTTAACTGAGGTGTCATTTTAATAAGCGTCTGTTAACGAAAAATTAATACTATCTGTCGATTTGTTGGTTTTTAACGGATTAAGTTAGTTAGTGTATGAAATTCAAATAAAAATATATAAGTTTAAATAGTTTTAAGCACGACTGAAAGTTTAAAATATGTACAAAATAAAATAACTAAGTTTGCGGAAGAATACGCCAAAAAACCGTAATGTTGCTTACCAACGTCTATAACTCTATATTATTCCAATTTCTTTTGTCCTTCTGGTTTCAATCACGTGCCAAGCCTTAGAACATCCTCAATGGTAATATTGGTTAGAGTATCATTAGATTAATTTAATCATATATTTAATAATAATTAATTAATTGAGATTTGATTAGAGACTTCTAATATTTTTGTGTCTAATGGTGAGACTCAGTTTCCACTTCTCCACAATCCACACTTCCACTCAACCGTCCAACTCCAATGGCGCCATCACGAGCTCCCTCTCTCCTCGCACTTACTGTATTTCTCCTCGCCGTCGTTTCTACCGTCTCCGGTCATAACATCACCCGTATCCTCTCTGATTCGCCGGAATATTCCTCCTTCTAAAGCTACTTTTTCCAAACAAAATTCGCCGACGAAATCAATAGTCGCCTTACCATCACTGTCCTTGTCCTCAACAATGCCGCTATGTCTTCCCTCGCCGAAAAACATCCACTCTCCATCATCAAAAATACTCTCAGCCTCCTCGTCCTCCTCGATTACTACGATCCTTTAAAACTCCACCAGCTCTCTCAAGGGACCACTCTCACCACTACACTTTACCAAACCACCGGAAACCTAGGATTCGTCAACGTCACCGATCTTAAAAGAGGCAAAGTCGGTTTTGGCTTTGCCGTTCCTGGATCAAAGCTCGATTCCTCCTACACTAAACAAATCCCTTACAACATCTCCATTCTCGAAATCGACGCTCCGATCATCGCTCCCGGAATTCTAACCGTCTCTAACAAAGACGCTATTCCCACAATAGTCACTAATGGTGCCGGGAAATACGATTACTCTCCATACCGGCGTTGGTCTGTCGAGACTCGCCGAGACGGTGGTCGATGAGATACTTGTCGTGATTTTCACGGTGGATAATGTCCTTCTCCCCACCGAGCTCTTTGGAAAAATCACGGCATCGGCACTGGAGCCAGTGAGTGCACCGACATCAACTCCGGCAAATCACCGTCTCCAGGGTATGAGACTCACCGTCTCCAACATATGGACCAATAAAAATCAGCCGCGTATCAGTACGATACGTATCAATAAATTCATCCCACTGATACGTATCACAGGTTTTGCTAATTTTTTTCTTTTTTTCCATTTAAAAATAATTTGTTGATACTGCAAGAGTTGGAGGTGGTCTTAGAGCTGATTCAACGTCCAATCTCCAAGCAAACCCACCTGATCTTATCCTCCATACATCACATAGCACCGTCATCTTCCTCCACGTGGACGGCTCGTAGCTAACTCTAACCCTGCACGTCACCGCAACGTATAACCCCACCATACATGATATCTCCTCCATAAGGTCCATTGCCACCACCAGCCACACCCTGACCACCTCCACGTCCGGGGTTCCCATCATCCTCCGGTACGCCCGGTTTACCCAACAGACCCGGTTTAACCCATAGGAAACTAACCACGGACACGTATAAACCTCTAACATCCTCATCACTCTCTCCTCTCCCTGATCCATACGGCCTAGCTGCTTTAGGATGTGATACTTTCCGAAGTCAGTACACGTGCCGCTCACAAACTCCACCGTCAACCAAGACTCGAACACCTTCCAATCTAAAGATGACGACAGCCCTACGATCGAACCATACAAGCTCTTTTTTGGATCCATATCACTCAGACCCGAACAATACTCACCAGCTTGATCTCCATTAATTCCTAGATCTCTATCCTTCTCCGGAAGCAACTGAAGTGTGACGATATCCCTTCTGTCATCACCGTCTATTCCTTTATCAAGATCGGTCTTTATGTTCTCTCCATCGCAACCATTCTTTTTACTAACTATCCTATCTTTATTATTACTACCACTACTAGTACTTTTATCCCTAACCCTAACGTACTTCCGTTTCGATCTTCTGTTTCTTCCAAGAAATCTGCTACTCTTTGTATCGTCGGAAAATTCACTGACAACTGGTTTTGGCGCGATCGGACGGAACCGTTGCATTATCTTGCTTATAACGGTCTTGTCCTGATCTGCAGCACCGTGGCAAACAGAAGCTTGCCGCTGCTTTCCGACAGGATTCATGACTTAAGTCTGCCTCGATCTCATTTTCTCTTCGGTTGGGTTAAAAATTTTAGGTGTTCTGTTATGGTGTTTGAGCTGCCCAAATATTGTAGAAAATATATGGGAAAAAAATAGTTAGAGAGTTGAGAGAACATGAGAGATAGAAGAGGAAAGTCAGTACATAAACACGTGGCTAGGACAAGCATTTAGCAAATGAGATTGAGTTGATGATTGGTTCCATATTTATGTAATGGGTCCCTCGTCAACAATGCATTTCAGCTTATTTATGTTGACGCCAAACACTTCATATATGTTTTCTAGTCGACGAATTGTTTGGTACAAAATCTTTGTATGTATTAATGTATTATAACGAAAAAATATAATTAAATGAAAGTCATATTCTAAAAGTTGAGAAAACTGAACAGTAAGCACAGTATTAGTTTTACTGTAAACTGAATTATATATCGTCACACGTTTGTTTGTAAATATATATATATATATATATATATATATATAAAGTACTAAGTAATCCATAAAATGTAAATGAACAAAGTTATAGTATAAATTGATGAAATATTTAAACTCTAAATATTATTGATATATAAAGTACTAAATAATCCATAAAATGTACAATGTACAATGTTTTACAAAATATGAGCTAGTTAGCGTATGATACAATTTTACAGTGTTTTTTACAAACTACATAGTTTTAACCTCTATTAAAAAAATTTCTGTCTCTGACATACACTAAACATTTATCATTTATGCATATATCATAAATTAAATATCTGATTATATGTTCATCGTTGATCCATTCGCTGGCATGGTGTATATATATGTTTTATGTATAATACGTATTTATATACACACGTGTTCAGGATTATGTCGAATCGAGCCAAACAACAACAACATACATTTTATTTTTTTAAAAGCAACCATATATTGTTGAGTTTTTGAACTTCACCACTTGCACCACCTACATCCTCCATTTTTTATCTTCCTTTTTTTTATCCTGAGAAAACTTCATCTGTGGCGGTTGCTCCTCCACGACAACTGCCCAGCATAACTAAATTTTTATCTTTGACTTGACTAATCGAGACCGAAATTGGAAAAGAGGTACAAACATAGAGGAATAGCCAATCCATGATGAAAGAACATGAAGCCTGGCTTTATAGAAAAGATGGCATTTTTTATGCATACTATGTCATCAATATGAATCTTGATTGTTTGCACGTTTATACGAGAATAAAGCTCATCTCCAGGGTTTTCTCGCTAAGTGTCATCGTTCTGGTGATCACCTTCAGGCCAGAATACTGCAGTGGAATAGATTTCTTAGGGTTCTCTTGTCTGGGATTGATTTCTGGGGAAGAGGATCAAGTTGGCCATTGCAAACATTGATTTTATTTGGAGTATCCGCTTATGTGAAGAATGAAGTTAGCAAAGTTTGACAAAATTGGAATGGTCAAGAGGCGCTGAGAAGTCTTTCTTTAAAGCATTGATTTTATTTGGAGTATCCGCTTAAGTGAGAAAAGGAAGTTAGCAAAGTTAGACAAGATTGGAATGGGCATAGGAACCCTTTAGAAATCTTCAGTCAAAGAACAAAGTAACTCGACTGAAAGAAGAGGGGCTTGCTGGTTTTTCCATCATGATGTTTTTTAGTGTCTTGACTGGTTCTTATTTCCTTGCTTTCAGTGTAGAAAGTGAACACAAACTTGAATGAAAGGAGAGATCCAAGGTAATTTCTTACTCTTATAAAAGAGGGAACTTCTAGTCTTACCACAAATCAATGCTTTCAAGAAAATGCTTAGTTCTTGACAACATGGTTCCCGGTTGCGCATCCCCATGGAGGTGATTGCTTGCCCGGAAAGAAGAATTGCCATCGACAGTTGGAGTCAAACCCAAAATGATCTTCCAATTCTGAGGAGAATTCGCAAAACTCCATTTCTATCGAGAATTGGAGCTACAATAACTACAAGCTTAGCTAGCATCATACCTGTAGTAGAAGATACCATAGTGACTTGGTTTTGGGGTGGTTTTTCCGTGGACAAATACGTAAAATAAATAAAAAATGTTTTGGGGTGGTTTTTCCGTGGACAAACACATAAAATAAATAAAAAAATTGGATTTTTGTTCAAGAAAAGGTACGACAAGACATAGATAGATATAAGCATATCCATTGTGATGGGAGTATTTGAGATTTTGGTCCAAATCAGAGTGCTGGACCAATCGGTAGCAACCATCTATTCCACCACTACAGAAAGTTATATAGTTCAACTTCACGTGGACTTTCTCCTCACCAATAGCGTCACTCTTCATTTTCTCCATTACACATTGTATATTATATAAAATATGATTTTAGAGTACCATAAGTGATAGGTCTATCCTGTCTTGATAGAGAGATGTATGGTATAATATGCTTTATATTTCTTAGATGCATATAGTTTAAATCCATAGTTGAAAGTTTCAGTCTTTCAGATGATGCATAACAAATTAAGTATACAACGACATATTAAAAGTGGTAAAATCTCAGCCAATGAGATTGCTCCATATGTTGGGATTCAAAGCCCACGAAGATTTTTAGATGTGATGTAATCATCATTATTGGCTACTGCAGAATGGGGTATATCTAACATGCGCATATAGCATAGCGACACTTACACCAAATATATACACCTAGCCAGTCAGATCCTATAAGTTCATAAATATTCACGTATAACATCATCTATGTTCATATATACATACGCCCAATTAGTTAAATACAAGTACTGACGTATATGCGCGAGTGACTACACATGCATTTCGCATATATACATATACAAAAGCATAACTCTCTTTTTTTTCATTTTATCAAAAACAATATTTTTTTTGGAAGCATATATCTCAAAACCATAGGATGAGATTATCCAACAATTTAGAGACAAATACACATGTCGGTCACGAAATTTCGAAGGATCTTATGCTTAAAAACACGCATCGGATTCTTCTCCCTATATAGTTATGCATTGTCACTTACTCATATTAGTACATACGAACACTTGTATGCGGTCCACTTGTACTGGGAACTAATTGTTACAACCGGATAGTACATACACGTGTCCCAGTACAAGTGTTACTAACTACAACAATTAGTTCCCAGTACAGTTTATGTATATCTTCACCACATACACAAATATACACATATAAATATAGGACATAAATGTACATATATACAAAGATGCGTATGTTGGTGCATGAATGCATAAGAGTATCCCAATACAGTTAATTACATTTACATTTATATTCAAATATAACTTCAATAGGTTTAGATGATCACTCCCTCGAAGTGCAAAAACATTACTTTGTTATTAGTTACAACAATTGTTCTTTTTATGGATATAGTGATATTATAGGTGATAAAAACATGCAAATATATATATATATATATATATATGTTTAAACAAAAATGAGAGATACAGATTAATCAATTCAAAAGCCAAGCAGTGACATCTTTTTATTGAAATCTTTGCCAATCAATATTCCACATTATGGCAATTTCCAATATATATATATATATATATATATATAAGGTTCTCTTCTCACACACAAATTTATTCTGAAAGATTTGATTCTCAGGACTTCCCCCACATATATTAGCATTAAATTCGTTTCTCTTTTGTATTACTTATTAACTTCTCAATAAGCAAAGTGGTTAAGGTCGGAGATTGTACACTTTAACCACATCTTAATCTTAATTCATCTTACCCTTTATACCTCAAAGCCAAAGAGTTAAAGCTGCAGCTGTATCCAACCTCCATGCAAATCCACCAAACTCCATCTTCCACACATCACACGGCACCGTTTTAGTGTACTTAGTCTCTCGCCACGTGTATTCCAGTCTCACCTTACACGTAAAAGTACGATAGGCACAAAACGTCGTCGTTTGGTCAACCACCAACCACACAATCACTTCTCTTCCGAATCCGCCGTCTCCGGTTACTATCCTCCGGTAAGCCTCGTTAACCATCACCACATGGTTCGAAGCATCCGATACGAAACCAGGACACGTGTCTTTATCTATAGCATCCGCAATCTCTTCGTCCGTACACCCTACCGCATGGGAGTCGGAGTCACCGTTGTTAACTGACTCCACCGTCACCCACGTCTCTACCGGAACTTGATGCAAGGCGTCGTCATAAACGTCACTAAATTTGAGCCACGTGTCGTCTTTACAGGTTTCATCTCCGACCGTTGGATGGGGATTATTATGATCCAACCTCAACGGCGTAGATCTCTCCGGCATGAGTTGTAGCGTGCTTATGTCTTCTTGGCCATTCTCCGGATCTGTTGAGTTAGATCTGAAGCCGTTCTTTGATCGACACGTGGCTTTATTATTCTTGGAAACCCTAACGTACTTTCTCTTCGTCCTTCTGGTGCTACTCGTATCTCCGACGAATGGTTGACCAGTAGTCGTCGGCTTTGGAGCGATCGGACGGTACTTAAGCATAAGAGTATCTACAGAGGTCTTATCTTGCACTTTAGTGGCGCATCTTAGCGTCCGCCATAACTCATGATCTTGATCCATTTCTCTCCTCTTTCTCTCTTCACTCTCTCTCTCTCTCTCTCTCTCTCTTTCTCTCTCTCTCTCTCTCTCTCTCTCTTTTCTCTTCCTCTATATTCTTTCTGTGCCTCTCCAGTGGCCGAAGAGATTAACATTTGGGAATAGAAGAACGCCACGTGTCTAGGGCAAACATGTACGAGACACTTGAATCAATGGATAGTTATGTATGTGCGTCTCATATATGTCATCGTTACACTAATTTGATGTCTCTTTGCTTCTTTGTCTTTTTTTGATCTTTTAATTGCCAATAATGAGTTAATTAAGAGAAAATTTGTCGATTTATAAACAAATCCTACGTTTCCAACCAAATACTTGTGACTAATTATTTTTAATACATAGGATCTGTTTTTTCGTGCATTTTATCATAATACAGCATCATTTACCAATAAATTAAGAAGCCAGACAAACTTGAACATTTTGTATATTCGTGATTAGGGATGGGCAAGAAAACCGAACCATCCAGAATCCGATTCAAAAAATTTTATCCGAATTTAAGAAACTATTTTATTAGAGTATAAATTTTTAAATTCAAAAACTCGTATCCGAATCCAAAACCCAAAAATCCGATCAAAAAATTTGTAAATACGTAACTACCCATGAAAAATATCCTAATTCGATGATTATATCCTATAAATGTTGGTTTGTATGTGTAATATATACAAATCCGATTCGAATCCAAACCAAAAATTTTGAAAAATCCCAAAAACCATGATACACAACATCCGAAAGATTATATCCGAATTTAAATCCGAACCCGACAAATTATTATATTAGATTATAAAATCAAAATTTAAATCCGATCAAATTTTACCGGATATCAAACAACGCAAAACCCGAATGTCTATCCTAACTATCGTATTGACTATTGAGTCTATGCATGACTCTTTGAACCAATATATAGAGAAGTCACACAAGAAACTTATTATTGAACAGAAAAAAATAAAAGAAACTTAAAATAAGTCTTCTATCACAAAGTAATTATATACTCTTTGTACATGTACGATGTCGTTTTTACTAATTTTATATGTGTACATTCTCATTAATTAAAGTATAAAATACATGACTATATTATTATAAAAGAGCATTTTAATAGAAATTTTAATTTAAGAATACAATTTCTCATAAAACGTGTAACATTATATTGTCAGTACGTATTCGTTTTGATGTGTAAATTAAATTAAATATACTATCTTAATTACATTATCAAAAAAAATTGTCAAAGGTGGAGTTCAATCTACTTTTGTTATTCGGTTATGGTTCTAAATTATTTTGATATTTCAATTTATACAATATAGAAACTGTACGGACATCAGATGGCTCGGTTTTACGGGATATTAGTTCCAGCATTAAATGGCATGGTATATTACTTAGTAGCAATTATTTATGTAAAGTATGACTGTAAATCTTCTCAAAATATCTTGGGCTCGAATCCTTTGAACGGGTATCGAGATTCGAGATATGTTACTTAAGCTCTCCGTATAAAGGAAATAAACTAATACGTATGGTCGAGACCTATTCACTTTAAATTCGAAGCAGCCACACAAGCATTCTTTATACTATAAGCAATGTGACTTTACATATATAACAATACGTGTTCGAAGCAGGCACACAAGCATTATTTATACTATAATAAGCAATGTGACTTTACATATATAATTCTCCACGTATAGTCATACACATAGGTCCATATGATAGTTTAATTGGATGGTTAAAGCACCCAATAACTATGGGAACTGCCTATATATCCTTTGATTGGCTTATTGCTCTTTATTATTATGAGATTTATGTATGATAAAATAGGTGTATGGGTCCCATGATCAGGCTAAAACAGCATCTGGTGTTTTTACCTCATCTCAAGACTCTTAGGGTCCTTCTACTCCCAACCAATCAAATTGTATGAAGTTTCATCCATTTCAAAATTGAAAAAGCTGGCTTGTCAGGGCACATTTGGAAAATACATACTGTATAATATCTATATCTGTATGTAGATATCTATCAACTATGCATCTATATATTGTGTGCAAACTATATTTGGAAGTGTAAAGCAAAAAGCCACAAGGACCTTTGTTCCGTGGTCGGACACATGTAGCCCCAGTCAGTGGCGGAGGCACTTGATGCAAAGGGGGTAAGCTGACCCCAACTAAAAAAATTATTTGTTATGTTTTAAAAGAAAATAATTATGATTCAGTATAAAAATAATATTTGACTCCATTAAAAATTATGATTCATAGTTTTACTCTAAACTTTTTAGTTGGACTTATGTTTAAGTTGTCTGTGACCCAATAAAAATGTTGTGAGTTATATGTAATGGCTCAATCTGTTTAATTTAAAATTAATATGAAATCCACAATGGTCCAATTTTTTTAATTTAAAATTAATTTTATTTTAGAAACACACAAAATTAATAATTAGAGACGTGACCTCTTTTTTTCCACCGAAAACAAAACATACGTAATGTTCATCTACTTCATCGATCGACTCTGGTTTTTCATTTTTCTCGCAATAGACACTAATTATCATAAAATATGATGAATTTCAGGTATAATCTCATTCTTTATTTGTATTTTACTTAATCCGTTAAAATTAAACTTTAGATTTTTGTTAAATTAGGAATTTAGGATTACATGATTTGAACTCTAAATTTTTGTTTCTTTAATTTTTCGTATTGTTAAACTATTTAATTTTGATTCATCAGATAAACTAATAGATATGTTTCGTAAAAGAAAGGCTCCATCAACAAATGATATGGATTTAGATGACTTGTCGTATAATCCTAGTGACAGAAAAAAGAATATTGGAGTATCATCCTAATCAAAGAGATGAAGTAAGGCGCAAATATTTGACTAGAGGACCTTGTCAACCTCGTGGCCACAATTTTGATCAAAAAAATATAGGAGGTGCACAAAGGCGGTTTAATACTCGTTGGTTTGATCAGTTTGATGATTGGTTAGAATATAGTGTGAAAAAAAGAAAATGCATTTTGTTTGTGTTGTTACTTATTTAGAGACAACAACGAAAAGAAAGGAGGTAATGATGCATTTGTGATTGAAGGATTTAATAGTTGGAACAAGTTTGATAGAGTGTCAGGTCATAAAAGTAAATTGCCAAATAGTTTTCACCGCATAACTAAGAATAAGTGTGAAGATTTGATGAAACATGGTCAATTAAATGGTTCAGTCGATGCTTCTAGATTCTTATTAAGGCAAGGATTATCGTTTCATGGTCATGATGAGTCAAATGATTCTAGTAACAAAGGGAATTTTTGGAGTTAGTGAAGTATACCGCAGAACAAACTAAAATTGTGAGTAAGATTGTGCTGAAGAGTGCTCATGGAAATAATCAAATGGTGTCTCCTCCAATTCAAAAAGATATTGTCCATTGCTTTTTAGATGAAGTAGTCAATTTCATAATACAAGAGATTGATCATGATGTGTTTGGTTTGTTGGTGAATGAATCAGCTGATATTTCATATATAGAGCAGATGTCCATGGTTTTTTGTTATGTTGATAACATGAGAGTTAAAGAAAGATTTGTTGGTCTTATCATGTGAAGGAGACATGTTCTTCATCTCTAAAATCAGGTATTGATTCTTTGTTTGCTAACTATAGTTTGAGTTTGAAAAAGGTAAGAGGACATGGTTATGATAGAGCATGGGATATGAGGGGTGAACTCAATGGACTGAGAACATTGATATCAAGAGAAAGTTCCTCTGCATATTACATCCACTGTTTCGCTCACCAACTTCAATTGGTTGTTGTTGCTGTTGGAAAGAAGTATTTTGAAGTTAGAGATTTCTTTGATATGATTTCTTTGTTAGTAAACGTGCGTGGAGCTTCTTGTAAAAGAAAAAATATGGTTCAAGATAGTCATCAAAAAATACTTGAGAAAGGAATAAGTAGTGGCGAAATCAAGATTGGGAGATGACTAAATCAAAAAGTGTTCACTTTAAAAACTATGAAATACACGTTGGGGTTCTCATTGTAGAACATTGTTGCGGTTAGTTGATCTATTTTTTTAGTGATTGAAGTACTTGAGTATGTCCAAAATGAAGGCTTAGATAATACCAAAAAGCATCAAACAAATGGTTATCTTTCCAAAGTAAAGAAATTTTGAAAATATTTTGGTTTGGTTAAAGTATTTAATTGTTTTTCATTACAAGCAAATAAATATTTGATCATTATTATATATATTAGATATAATTCTACTACAATGCTATTCGACTACATGTATTATATGTGATTAATTCTACTATACGATGAATAATTTTTTCGATTCTTTGATTTAAATTATCTCCTACATATGGTTATCCATTTATTGCAACAGATGGACATAGTCTTTTATACATAAATATTTTTTTTATCATAATATTAATATATTTTCAAAACAAAAGTTTTAGAGGTGAATTGTTTTACATTGATGAACAATCCGCGATATATTATATACTTGGAAAAATGTCTCAAATGGATCCACTTTTTAATGGATATGGTGTTAAGAAGCCGCCCGGGAGGTTCGTCATCCCGAGAAACTCAATTTAACATTCCATTCTGGATAGAAAAATCAAGAAATTATTCTACTAAGTCATATAATTATAAATTCCGTTCATATCATGAGAATTGTGAAATACTCACTCTCATCATGTTTTTCTATTGATTTAATCATTTTTAATCAACTCGTAAACGCTTTCAATGGCAAGAAAATCCAGAATTTTATAGAACTCGCGGATTAGTCTGGACTTAGACGACATATGTGATCCTCCCGGTTGACAATTTTTTTTATTAGATTGATTTTAACATTACAACAACAAAAAATATTTCAGATATTTTTAACGAGTGTACGAACAGGCCAGTGATGGGCTTTAATAGATGGTATTAAGGCCCATAAGACTTGAAGGTGTCAGTCACAGTAGCGTCATCCATTTTCTCTGGTATCTGTTTACTTCTTCTTCTTCCTCGTGTGTTCGTCAATCGCCGATCCCGTTGCTTCTTTTTCCTGTAAGTTCTTTTTTCGAATTTCATATCTCGTATCTGAATCTCTGGATTTATTCTTTCAATTTTTGTTTAATGGATCTTCGGATCTGTATGGAGAATTGAATTTCTGAGGCTTACGCATTTGTTGATATTCGTAAATCACCTGTTTTTCTCCAGAAAATGGTTGGAGGAGGAGTTATCCAGCAGCTTCTTCGAAGGAAACTTCAATCTCAATCAGTCGTGAGAATTTTTCCCCTACCGCATTTTTTTCGATTTCTTTTTCATTATCTGAAATTTCAGCTTGGGATCTGTTTGAATAGAGAATTTAAAGATGTTTTATTTGGTTAATTGTTTGTTTTCTTTGTATACGTTCAATGCTCTTAGAGAAGATTCTCATTGAAGAATTGTTGTGGCTTTAGAGATTTTGGAATATAACAACTTAGACATTTTGATTTGTGCTTAAAGATTATATTTTTTGATGGTGTATTTTGTTAAGCATACAACTACTTGTTTCTGGTCATATTTTTTTCTTACTGTTGCTCTGTGTTATGATCCTCCACAGGCAACTCCGGTATTCTCATGGTTGTCTTCGAAGAAAGCTAATGAAGATGCTGGGTCTGCTGGTGTAAGAGCATTTGCGCTTGTTGGTGCTGGTATTACAGGATTGTTAAGCTTTTCTACAGTAGCATCTGCTGATGAAGCTGAACATGGTTTGGAGTGTCCAAACTACCCTTGGCCACATGATGGCATTCTCAGCTCATATGACCATGCTTCGTCAGTGTTCACTTTGTTCACACATGTTCTTTGATAAATTGATTTTTTACATGTTAACCAGTATAGTTAAATTGCCGGAAATTGACAAATTTGAGACTGTCTTTATTTGGTTACGAGCAGGATCCGTCGTGGTCACCAAGTTTATCAGCAAGTCTGTGCGTCTTGTCACTCGATGTCTCTGATCTCATACCGAGATTTGGTGGGTGTTGCCTACACAGAGGAAGAGGCAAAGGCGATGGCAGCTGAAATCGAGGTTGTTGATGGACCAAATGATGAGGGTGAGATGTTTACTCGACCTGGTAAACTCAGTGACCGGCTTCCTGAACCATACTCAAATGAATCAGCTGCAAGGTTCGCCAATGGAGGAGCGTATCCACCTGATCTCAGTCTTATAACTAAGGTTTAATGCTCTTTCACTCAATTTCTATACTTTTAGAAAATTCATATTTTGTGATCTAAACAGCGTTGCTATTTTATTCCAGGCACGTCACAATGGCCCAAACTACGTCTTTGCTCTGTTGACTGGTTACCGTGAGCCTCCTACTGGAATTTCGGTATAATTTCTCTCCTATTTTCGCATCATACTTGTTATTACAACATAAAAACAAATCCTGTGATAATGGTACAGATCAGAGAAGGGTTACACTACAATCCTTATTTCCCTGGTGGAGCAATCGCTATGCCAAAGATGCTCAATGATGAAGCTGTGGAATATGAAGATGGAACTCCTGCAACAGAAGCACAGGTTACTTTTTTCCTCTGCTTACGAAAAGAATTACAGACCTTAGAACTTTAGCGGATTTGACCTTTCCTTGAGTTAACAGTTTTTATTTTCTAAAAAATATGATGCAGATGGGTAAAGATGTTGTATCATTCTTGTCCTGGGCTGCTGAACCAGAAATGGAAGAGAGGAAATTGGTAAGTTTCCTTTTCGGATATGATTCCATTGTTTAAGCTGTTGTTTCCATATATCTAAATGATTGCAATAGGGGTGTCAAATTGGGTTCCGGTTATTTGGTATTTGGATTTAGGTTTAGAAAATTGTTACCAAACCAAAACCGACATAGTATGGATAGGTTTTGGAGATAGAAAAATAGGACTTTTTTGGACTAGTTGCATGTTTTTGTTGACCACTAACATATTATTGCTCCGTTTTCAAAACCGTAATGTTGGTTCCACACCGACCCAAAGGAACCCACCAATACCGGGAATCCAACTCTGTGCTTAAATTTCTGTTAACCGTTGGTTCTTGTGTGTGTGCAGATGGGTTTCAAATGGATATTTTTACTGTCATTGGCTCTGCTTCAAGCTGCATATTACAGGAGACTGAAATGGTCAGTTCTCAAATCCCGGAAGCTTGTTCTCGACGTTGTAAACTAATGCCACTGAAGATCAGCTTTTGTTTGGGTAATAAGCATTAATCTTGAAAGGGGTAAAAAATGTAAAATCCCACTTTTTTTTGTCTCGAAATATTTGAAGGGAAAGATCTGTTTTCTTTGTTAATCGTTTTTAGAGCTAATGAGGGAAAAGAAGTAAAGCTTTTTAACCTCATATCACACATGATTTTCAGATTATATATATTGTTTGCTCGTCCCCTAAACCGGTCTCTGTTCATCTTTCCGGCTTGTTCTCAATAAAAATGTAGTTTTTACCGTTTCTCTTTTATGGAATGGATTTGAACTTAAGATCCGTTTGGTAACAAGGTTTTGTTTTAGTTATTAGATTTGTCAAAGAACCGAAACCCCAAGTTTTATCACTCTTCTGACTAAAACTAGAAATCTGGAATGGGCTCACTTGGCCTATAATAGGATTAATTTGGGCCTAATAATGGTGAAGTTATGTATTTAGTCATGCAGCCAGAAACTGGAAAAAAGGATGATACCCAAATCAGAAGCTCTGTGGTGCATATCAAACATGTATAACAAAAGTCGGTTCATGAAAACCGGCAAAAGAAACTAAAATCACCTCAGTCCATCACCAACGATTTGTGTCAATTACCAATTTACCACACCAGAACTCCACAAATTCTAATTCTAAATCTGGAGCACAAGCTCTTCAACAAAGGCTATGTACAGTCTAATTAGTTTTCATTTCAAGTTATGAGGTCAGCATAAATTAAGACCTGAAGGGTGAGGATTTGAAGTCAAATACTTACGTGCAGTGTGACCAAAGTAGCAGAGACATGTCAATAGGAGCAGCAACGATAGTTCCTCGCACCAATAGTATATTACTGAAATTACAAAAAGTGGTCTAAATGTCAAATTGATGATTCAGAAGCTGCATTGTCTCTAAAAGAACTTGATAAGATTAACTGTATGCACGTATACTCGAGATCATCAATTAATCTTTACTTAATATCAACTTAAAAGAAAAACTCAAATTGGCTATTTTGTTAGACACTAAAAACTAACAACTTTAATTCACAGATACTTGTGCAACCTACTGAAAAAAAAGAAAAATCTGAGGAGAGCTTTTCAACAAGCTTTTTGTTGTCTGGTGAATCGCGTGAGAAGGACATCACTATATGGATGATCTTGCTTCACTTCCAAATATCCTTTAGTCTTCAACACCTGCAAAAACAAATTCACAGAGTTTCTCTCCATCTTTCATGAATACAGAAAAAACATTGTGAAAAATTAAGACATACCAAAGTCTCGTAGAAGAGTCTTGCGCTTTCTTTCTGAGTTCTTCCTCTACACAATTGCAACAAACTCACCTTTTCTTCATCTTCTCTTTTCCTCTGCTCCAAAAACGTCTTTTCCAAGAATTTCGCTACATTCCTGTACAATCCAGGTCAGATAATCATCTGAATGTAAGCAAGTCCGCGAGATTGATATCAAAAGTGTGAGTCTGTTACCTCGTTCTTGTTGACCATGCCTCTGCAAATCAAAACATACATGGTAAGAGCACAGCACGATTATTGACATGCATCAAACAAGATTTGATACTCAAATACATTGTGTATATTTTGATATTTTCAAAAAAGCTTCACAGGTTCTTGTAGATTAAATAAAAACTGAGCACTACATGAGATCATCTCTTAATCATAGACAAGATCAGAATTCAGAAATCGTTTTACCTTGTTGCAAGTCCTGTTTTTCATCTGCATTCACCTGCTGAATCAGAAACAAAACTAAATGCTCGGTCTTGTAATTTAAATACGATTAGGCTAAACGATGCAACATAGCAGTACCTCCTCGTTCATTAAAATCGTCTCAAGATCTCTATTTTCCACACAATACACTGACGTCTGCTCATCGAAGGAAGTGAAGGGACTTGCAGGTCTTGTTTCTTTATCATAGGTCTCCAGGTCCTTGAAAATTCTTTTCGACATTGATTCCCTCACCGGCGTTTCAGGAGCAATCTCTACTTGCTCAGAGACTACTGGTGTCTCTGGAGCAATCTCTGGTTGCTCTGATGTCCTCACTGGTGTTTCTGGAGTAATAACTGAAGGCCTCACTGGCGTCTCTGCCGCATTTTGTGTTTGATGAGCAATTTCAGAAATTATGGAACTAGCTTCCATCTCAATGGAAACCTCGTTACTATTTCCTACTGTAACTTTCAGCACAGGAAGAGCAGCAGCCTGAGGAGTCTCCATAATTTCTTGAGCATTCCCAGTCTGATTCGAAGATAAAACATCCCCAGGAATTCTGACAGTGGCAAGAGAGGAATTTTCCTTTCTTCCGGTGAGTTTAGCATCTTTAGGAGTTCCTGTGGTGCCCCAGTTTTTAAGCTTGATGGGTTGACAAAAAAGCGACTGGAGGTCCAAAGAACCATCTGTGGGATTATAACAATCAGCAAACACAACAATACAATTCGATATACAGCAAATTATGACGTTTTACTTACACGGAATCAAAGGGCCCAAGAAAACTCGTGAAGGATCGGCAAAACGTTTGGCTCTCCTCTCAGGAGAGTCAGTATGAGCTACGTTTCTCCGTTTTGAAATCAATTTACTTGAGTCCTCTAGCATTTCCTTCATCACTCTACAAGACAGAAGTACCAAATATAACACACATGTACAGAACTCTGCACATGAATATAATCAAGGTTACAAAAAGTTCTCTTACTTGTTCGGAATAATCACTTCATCATCTATCAAACATTTCCTTTTCCGTGAAAACCGAGAAGTTTCCTTTGCAGCCGGCGTAGGAATGATCAAGAACTGAGGGCTTGTTTCCCCTGTATTTCAAATTATAGGTTAACATGTAAAAAAGATAAACCAAGTATATTTTCTGGACTCATATTTCTAAAAGTGTGCACCTTCAGAAATTTTCGACCGCGAAGGTGCTTTGGGAGTGACAGCAACTGGAGTATCTGTTGCATTAAACCCTGTACTGAGGTCTTTTGAAATAGTCATGTCAGAGAGAAAACCTTTCTCGGACCCATTGAGTTTCACTTCAGAAGACTTAGATTGATCTTTACCAGACCCATGAAACATCTCAAAGTCCGTCATTTTCACTTCACTATGACCTCGACATTTCTCTACGCCTTCTGGCAAGTCTCTAGAATTTGTCACAGATCCTGGTACAGGTTCTTCAAGAGTACTCATCTCTGGAATCTCCTTCTCCCCATCAACTCTTCTGGCACCAGAAGGTTGTTCCTCAATCTCGTGCGGAGATTCAGGACTTCCACATTGAGATAGGACGGACCCATCATATCGCATCTTTTCCCTACTTGTTTCCACGGAGGTTTTCTCTGATTCTGAATTGTCCCTGCGCCCGTCTCTGTGTAGTTTATCTCCTGAAGATTCATGCGGATCCACAAGTTTCTGTACAATCGTACATACGGTTTCTCTAACTGCATCTTCTTCTTGAGCTCTTCTGACATCGTCAGACATTTGCGGTTTCACAAGCATGTCATCTGATGATGGATCCTCCCTATTCCTAGATGAATTTTGTTGATCTCTAGATGATTCAAAATCATCCAGTGGTTCTGCTTCAGCGACTCTGGGTGGTGCTTGTTCAGTATTATCTCTGACATTCTCTGCATCCATGTCCATATCATGCGTGAAACTCTCACTGCAACAACAATTTTATACACAGAAAGTTAGGCTTCTGTCTGTTGATTACATGTATGGAACTAAAAAAATATCATACTCACTTTTTGGTTTCATTATGATCTGCAGAGAAAGTCTCATGAAATGTAAAGAGGTCCTCCTCCATGTCGAACTGCGACTCCACAAAATAGTATCTTTATCACATATATTTTCATGACAATACCAAAATGAAAACAAAGCAATAAAAGAGAAATGAAATCAAGCTACAATGTCGATATACATTGTAATAGAACCGAACAGTTACACACTCAGTAGTCTCTAAAGTGAGAAGCCATACCCTTTCTGTTGAGTACATGTTCATGCTCTCTGTTTCCTCAGCTCCATCTATTTCATCGCAGTGTAGTGGTATAAGTACATGAACAGTGATAAGACTAACTTCAAAAGACTTAAATTAGTAAAATACCTTTAAGTGTAATATCTTCCTGCGACTTAACATTGTCCCTGAGAAGAAGAAACAAAGAGTGAGACTAGAAAAGGATCTCTGCGAAATACATTCTGTAAAAGAACAACAAGCATACCCGTGAAAATCTTCGAGAATCCCAAGATCAAAAGCATCTAGTTCAAATCTCTCAGGCAACGCAATGGAAAAACACGCGGTAAATGCAGGCAATGGCACATTTGTCTTTTCTCTGTTCTTCTCCTTGGCCACAAACTCCTTTACACCAATCAACACTTTGTTGCAATCATCGAACAAAAAGTCCACCTTCTTGGAATATATCCTTAACAACACCAAGAAGAAGATAAGCTAAAACTCTGTATGTCAACGCATCTACCTCCTTTTGCAAGATCTGATCTGTGCATCCAAAAGAAAACCATAACAATTAAAAGAACACATGATAAACAGCAATGAAGTAAAAAAATTATCAAAATTCCAAGTGTTGTAGAAACAAATCCATCTTTCTCGTTGATACAAGAACTTTAGAGCTCAAGCAAACTAAATGTTAAACAAAAATATTCAGCAGCTTTTTGATAAGCCAAAAAGATACTATGTGAGTAAGAAGAAGTGTCTGGACTTAAATTCAGCTGCCAAAGCCTTAGGTCTCAGTTTAGTAAATTGAAGAAGAAAAATAGTTTTACAAACTCGATTCTTATCACTTTTCTACTCGTTACTCTAATCCATCAATTTACAATAGAAAATTTTGAAACTTTAAGTAAGCCACGCTCATCAATGTAGAAAAAAGTTGGAAACTTTTCAATCTAAAAAGCATCTGTAAAATCGCTGAATAAAAATCTCTGAGGTTCATTCAGGAATTTGTCAAACGACTGATGAACAAAGACATCCAACATAGAAAAAGGCCCAAAATCAACAGTGATCTGATTACGAAAGAAAAATAAAACCCTAAAATTTCCATTTCAAGTAAACTTTTTCACTCACCGATTCAATCATTTATCCCAAGTCTAAACCCTAAAAATAACTTCTTAGAACAAAATAGAAGAAGAGCAATGTGAAGAAGAAGAAGGAGAAAGGAAACAAACCAACGGAAGAAGGAATATGAGTATCTTTGACTTGAGCTTTTTTTAGTTTTTTGAAGAAATACGCAGCGACCCAAATGGCTCCTAATGGTCCTTTTCTCGATACGAGACATTGTGAGTAAAACATTTGTCCTTAGCTTTCTCTCCCAGATTCTGGGTTTTGAGATAAAGGTTTGATTTTTAAGAGTACACAGAGAGAGTAAAAGCTTCGTAAATACTGAAGCGAGGGAGACGAGAACGAGGAAAAGAAACGGTCATGCGGTGTACGGAACAAGCTTCTTCAAAATCCCAGAAAAACCATTTTATTAAAAAAAGTAAAAATTATTTTCTTGTTAAGTCACGCTTAATCTGTTTTTAATTCGTTTTAAGCGTAATTAAACAAACTTCAGAAAAAATATAGGGAACAATTTAATTTAGGAAAAATGTATATTATGAAACGAAGCCATATATGAGTTGTTTTAAATCTTCTTCGTTTGGTGGTGTCAAAAAATCAAGCCTTCTTAATTCTGCATTTTGTGTATAGATATTTCCTTTTTCCCTTTTATCGTGCCTTTTATCTGAAATTTTATAAGCGTGAAAATATTTATTTTGGTCCATGTATAGGATAGATTGATGGTATTAGATAATTTGTAATTTCTTTCATTAATCTTGGGGTACGAAAATATATACTAGAAAAGGAGACTTTTTTTTTACATAATCGTTTGCCAAAAACTTTCGTAACATTATGGAAGGATAAATGTAAATAGTAGTAGTAACCGTTTGGTTAAATGTCGTCTTAGCTAGTTTGTCGACGACTTGATTACAGTGCTTAGGCATAAAAGTGAATGATATATCCGTAAATCTATCTGCCAAATTGCGAATATTTTGTAGAATGGGTTCCATATATGCATTAGCTCTATGTGAATAAAGAAGATCGTATAATATTTTACTGTCACCTTCCATGATTAACCTCCAAAAACCTCGGTACCATAATGATTGAAGAGCATGTAATACGGCAATAGCTTCCGCTTCAAGAGGATTGTTTTCTTGACGTAGCTTTGTGGTACCCGCTAATTGAAAGTTCCCATGATCATCGCGAAGAATCCAACCAACCCCAATCTCTGAATGATCGTATTTAAAACTTGCACAACATTGCATTTGTAATATCTCGAAGCCGGAGGTGACCATCGAAGATCATAAGGCGGTGATGCCTGAGGAGATTCATTAGTCGGTGATATCGGATGAGTAGACGGTGATGGCTTTTGTGAGATGACTTCTAACCATTCCATAACATTTTCCATAGCTCGTTGAACTACGAAAAGTGGAGTGTGTGTAATCCTGTTGAATATTAAGTCGTTTCTCGATTTCCAAATTTGCCAAAGAAACCAAAAACCACAAAGACGAAGCTCCGTTGACATGGAAGAAGAATAAGCATCTATAATACCTCTGATATTATCCTCCACTGAATTAGATGGATTAGGAAGCATATAAGTCGGAAGATTTGATCTCCAAACCGCCATAGCATACATTGGAAAAATAGATGCGATATTATTTCAACATGCTGGCAACATCTTTTACAAGTCGCATCAATAGGTATGCCACGCCTAGTTAATTCAGATCTTGTACCTAATGCTAAAGATAGCAAGCACCAAAGGAAATGCTTTATTTTTGGAGGAATCCTAACCTTCCAAATATATGATTTGAGAGTAATGTTTCCTCTCGCTGGTGGTGTCCAACCTGGCCTGGATAATGTGTAGACACCCAGTAGTAACCCGACTTTACGGTATACATACCATTTTTTGTGTAATGCCATAATAGCCAATCCTCTTTTTTCTTTGGGGAATATAAAGTCGTCGGGCTATTTGTGCATCCTGTGGACATAAATGGAGTCATAGTTTATCTTCATCCCATTGACGACCATTTGTTTGCCATAAATCCCGTAAAGTAAGAGGGATATTTGTATCACTGATGATTGTTGCTCTTGGAGGATGAGTAGGCAGCCATGGATCCTTAGACGGGATAATAGTACGACCATTACCAATCTGAAACCGAAGGCCTTTATAAAGTAGATTTCGACCATGAATAATAGAACGCCATCCATGTGAAGTCTTCCTAGGAATCACCGCATCTCCTAGAGATGTATCCGGAAAGTATCAGCTTTTCATTAATCTTGCTAAAAGACACTGCGGATCTATTAGAAGACGCCAAGCTTGTTTAGCCAACAAAGCATCATTGAATTTTCCAATGTCTCGAAATCCCAAACCACCTTTCTTTTTGGGTAAACTCATTTTTTTTCCAACTCACTCATGCCATCCGTTTACGAGATTCATCCAATCTCCACCAAAATTGAGATAAGACCGAATCTATATCATGATATATCGATAGATGAAGTTTGAAACAACTCATGGCATAAGTAGGCATAGTTAGCGCGATCGACTTAAGCAGCACTTCTTTACCATCCTCGGTCAGAAACTTCTTGTTCCAATTGCTAATACGAACTTTCACTCAAATAGTTCTGATTTTTTAGTTGAGAAGTCTTCGAAAAATCCTAGATATTTATCATAACCTTCAAATCTATTTGATAATCTGACGAACCACCACTTTACTTGCATTACTCACCTGTGAACTAAATAATATCGATTACTTGATTATATTATCCGTGGTATGAAACAAAAGAAAAAACCATTGCTGTCAAAATTAAGTCTTAACTAATAAGAACAATTAAAATATAAAATGGTGGCTAGAAAAGGAGATTATCCGTGATATAGTAATTCAAATACTAATATCGTATTTTTTATTTACCTTTTATACATTTTACAAATATAGAAGTAAATAATAGCACAGTAATGGATAACGACTAGTTTTTTTTGAGGAGAGCTGTCACTACTCATACATGCCATCGTAAACAGCGTTAAAACGTTGTTTTTTACCACTCAGTCATTTTGTATAACACGTGCCCAGTTAAAAGTCTACGTGGCATTGAAATGACATCGACATATCATATACCAATGATCCAATGTGGCACTCCCTAGCCTCACATCGATCTCCGATTTGTATTCCGGTTAGGGCTGGGCAAATTATATTTTTAAAAGCCCAATAAAGGCCCAATTATCCTCTTTTTGTTATGAAACCCAAATCTCTCTCTCTCCTTCCTCTCCAACGTCCCGGGGATTATCCTTCCGCCTCGTTCATTTCCCTTCAAAACGGATTCTTATCTTTGCAGGTATTGTTCTGAAAACCCTAATTTCTCCTTTTTCGTGGATCTGTTTGGGGATTTTTTTGAGTTTTGGCTCGATCGTCTCCAAAATATATATATTTTTTGAAATCGTGTGTTTGGTTCGTCGTGGAGGCAAATCAATTTTGAATACTCGAAAGATGTTCTCAAATCGGAACCAGTTTTTCGGAATATACTCGTACAATTTTAGATTGGGAATCGAAAATGATCGGAAATTGGAACGTAGTTATGGCTCGATCGCTGTGAAGTAGAAACCTTAATTAGGTAAATTGGAATTTGTGTAGATAATTGTTGAGGAACGAGCTCTGTGTAACAATGGAGGGTGGAGCTGGGTTGACGACGACGCAGCCACAGGGCCAGCCACAGCAGCCACCTCTTGTGGCAGAGAGGCTGAATCAGGAAATGGTGAACCAACTGAATCTGGAGTCAGTGAAGACACGAGCTGTTAGCTTATGTAAGGCCATTGCTCGGATCCTTGAAGAATTTGACACCTATGGTCGAACCAATACCACTCCTAAATGGTCCGGTCCTCTTATCCAGAATTTTGATACTTTGGTTTGTTTTTGAATTGTCTATGATTTTTCTAACATGATTCTTTACAGGCAGGATATCTTAGGGCAATATTCGATGGTAAATCTCGAGCTTTTTAACATTGTGGAAGAAGTGAGGAACGTTTCTAACGCGTTTGTGGTGCTTCCGAAGAATGTCAATGCTGAGAATGCTGGAAGTATGGTCTTTCTGTTTTATTAGATGAGTTATTGAATCGTGGCTGCGATGAACTGGTTAATCTTAGCTTTTATTTGTGATGTGCAGTTTTACCGGTTATGTTGTCTTCCAAATTACTTCCGGAGATGGAAACTGATGACAACTCCAAGAGAGAGCAGTTGCTTCAAGGCGTTCAGAATTTGCCAATCCCCATGCAGATTGAGAGGCTAAAGGTAAGTGTATGTATGCATTTTTTTTTTTGTGATTTCTCTTTTTAGGCTTTGCTGATTTTGAGAGAGCACTATTGTTGTTTTTTTTCTCCAGGCAAGGATTGATATGATTGCAGCAGCTTGTGCAAATGCAGAAAAAGTATTAGCTGATACCCGTAAAGCCTATGGATTTGGCGCTCGTCAAGGTCCATCTATGCTTCCAACTATGGACAAAGTTCAAGCTGCAAAGATTCAGGAGCAGGAGAACATGCTTCGAGCCGCTGTAAATGATGGCGCAGGTAATAGAATACAATTTTCCTTAACATGTACCGAATCATTTGGTTTAGTTTTTCTAAACTCCATCGCGTGTTTTTTACCAATGTTTTTCAAGGAACAAGACTGCCTCCAGACCAGAGACAGATAACCACTGCACTTCCTCCACATCTGGCTGATGTTCTTATCGTCAACGATGCAGGTAGCAATCTCATTGACCTGTCTGGTAGAAATCGAATCCACAAGCTATACGCAATGCTTGTTCTTTTTGTTCTTCATTTTTTTCTATTACCAATTGCATTTTGGCACTATTGATGGTTCTGAATTTCTCTTTCACTAGGCAAGAATGCATTACCTGTGGTATCAAACAACATCAACAGTCAAGGAAATCTGTTACAGGTTAAATTATGCGACTAGTTTATATTTTCTAGTTTTTTATGATTATTACTTCTGTTATAATCATTCTCTGGTGGCTGATGTTTTTGAGTACTTTTAGGTTTCTGGAACACAATTTATGGGAAGATCAGTTGCATCTCCATCTGGTGCTAACTTTGACAACACATCATCGCCCTTACCATATTCGAATTCTCCTCGATCTACGGGTATGGTTAATGTGCCTTCCCCTCAGCAACAAATCCAGCAACAACAACTTCAACAGCAGCAAAGGTCAAAACTAATGCAGTTGCCTCAACATCAACAACAACTACTTGCACAACAGCAACAACAGCTCAGGCAATCTTCTATGCAAGGATTGGGTCAGGTAGGCTTCGATAGTTGACTAGATACATTGGTCGCATTCATGCTTATAAGATTTTATTAAAATTGGTAATGCGGTTTAGACGCTCAAAATTGATATTATTCGGCATAGTCGGCCAAATCGGCCCATTTAATAAATGGTTAATTACTATGATTTTTTTGTTTGATCTCTTATAAAACAATATCTTTCGGGTTAAGAATAGAAAATCAAAATAAACTAGAAAAAAACGCTCGGTCTAATTATATCCGACTTGTTTATTTCTTCCTCTAGTGATTCCGCTTCTTTTTCAAAAGAGAAAATGACTTCTATCACTCTAGTTCTCTAACAAATCATCACCACAACAACTTCACCTTCGAGTAGTTTCTACGGAAAAAAAATTTTAGTAGATTTTTTGAAGTTTTATACTTTTCATATCCTTTTAGCTTTTATCTTCTTTGAAAAATGAGTGTTTTTTTTTGTTTTTAACTTTTGATTTGGTTCTATGTGAACTTTATCTTTCATAATTTTGAATTAGTGAAAATATTTGTTAGTTTATATATTGAAGAAACTTATATATTACGACTAAAAATTTGAATATATTAGAAAATAAATAAACAACTAAATAATTATTTAAGGCCTCGGCCCTGACTAGGCCCCGACTAGATCGTTCTAGGCGCTTGGTCTCTATTGAATGCTTAACGATTTTTTGAATCTTGGTTGCAATTGATAGTTCTTTACTTGCTCTTACTCGTTGTGTGTTATCTTGAACATATAGTTGCATTAACTTTGTACAGAGTCAGATGCCATTACTTCCCGATTTGCATGGACAAGGTCAGCAGAAGTTTCAGACGGTAATTCCTATTCTAGCTTCTCCTGTTCAAGCTTTACCCTCTCTTCTAGAAATGGCACTTAAACTTATTTAGGCTATGAAACTAAAAAAGGATCATAAATCCTTTGTAAACTATTTGAATAATCATTTATCAGTAGTTGCGGCCTTAATTGAAGATGATTATAAGTGAATGATTTTTCATACTCCGGAAAGATAACCTTAGATTTTGGCTGAAGCTTATATGTGTCGGTTGAGAGTTGGCAGAATCATAATGAAGCACGCTTTTGTCTTTGGTAGTTTTCTTTATATTTGTTTTAAGTAAAGTTGTATGTTATTTTCTAGTTACACGGGCAGCATCAAATGCAATATTCTCAGCCAATGGCCCACCAACAATTCCAAGCAAGACAGCTCTCAGGTGGACATATTCAGCATAGCATGTCTCAAGGACAGATCAATCCAACGATGAACCGTCACTTAAACCAGTTTTCAGGTGGAGCCAATACTGCATTGTTTACTTCTGCACAAGGCTCCCCAAGTAGCCAGATGGTCAGTCACCTCTCTTTAACCTCTTGAATTGTTGATTAAAAAAAAAGTTACTAATCAACTTTTTAGTTTTGGTGTTGACTTAATATTTAATTCTAGATACCAAACATGTCATCTATGCAATCTCAGACACTTGTTCCTAGAATGCAGGTTAGCTATTTTAAAGATAAATTCTCCATATGGGAACTTCTCCATATTTGGGAACGGTGTATATTGTCTTAATCTAATATCTCTATGGACTTTATTGTTTCCAGCAATATGGTGTTGCGGGTACCACCAATCCCCAACGAGGCCACGCTTCTCAAATGTTGGGTGACCAGAGTAAGAAAGTCTTGCAAACTCTCGAGAAAATGCTTTCGTACATTTGAACCTATTAGCCAACTGCTTTTTCTTTCAGTGTTTAACAGCAGTGCAATGATGCAAACACAACAAACGCAGCCGCAGCAATCGCAACAGATGCAACAACAACAACAACAACAAAGCGGCTATGGAAATATGCAGACAAATCAGCAGCCTAACATGTTGCAGAATGCACAACAAAGACACCAAAACCCTCAATAGTGTCCTTTTTAATGACTTGTGGTTAATTAAAATGTGGAAGATGGAAAAGTAGAAGAAACTACATTAGTAAATGCAGAGGCAAAGAATGGAATAGAGAGGAAGTATGAGTGTCCATCTTTGTTGTTTCCGATATTTTCTAGCATTTGCAGTCTTTAAAGCTAGAAGCACTTCTAGTCTTCCACCTCCATAAGTAAACATATGATTTGATACATATTTGCAAAAGCGTTACAAGTTTTGTGTTGTTCTCTAAGCGTTACACATTTACATATTTGCAAAAGCATTAAGAGTTTTCCTGTTTTCTCATCCAAATTCGACAAAACTCTAAGCCAGCCGCCTTTTCATTACAAAACCTCAGCTGCTTCTTGAGTCGGCATATCTCCATAGTTTTCTTTCTTCTCTTCTCTGTTCGGAATCACAAATCGCCGCTTTATTTATTCCTCCGGCTTCCAGTTCCGTGGTAAGATTATTAATGTTTTGTTCTGCTTCGAGCTTTAAATTGTTTTTTTCTCTGTCAGTTCAATGGAGTTCTGTTTAAGATATTAGTTCGAGACTTGGACTTCTGTTTAGCTGATGATGATGATGATGGATCTGAATCTTGTGCAGGAGGTCGTTGTTGAATGGCTCTTGTTTAAATCTTGTGCAGGACCAATTTGAGTCCTATTTCTTGTTTAAATTACAAAACTCCAACTACTAGTGTGTCTTCTTCTTCTCCTTTTACAGAGAAGCACTCTGCGGAAAGATACCAGAGGGATCAATGGCTCTACAAAGCAGTTGAACCTACACCGCCATCAAATCCACAAGATGGAGTCTTTGTTAGGGAAACCGATATCGCGTCACAGCTACCTGAACTGAAGAAGCTCTTAGCTGTATTGAGAGAGAAAAGACTGAAAGGATGTAAAGGCAGTGATTGTGGACCAGGAGATGTGTATCTTGTTGGGACAGGACCAGGAGATCCTGAGCTTTTGACTCTTAAAGCTGTCAGAGTTATTCAAAGTGCTGATCTTTTGCTTTACGATAGGCTTATCTCTAATGATGTTTTGGAGTTGGTTGCACCTGATGCTAGACTTCTTTATGTTGGTAAAACTGCTGGTTATCATAAGCAGAACTCAGATACACTTCCTAAGTCCTTGACTTTGATTGGTCATAAGATCATTGTTTATGAATTTGGTTGCTTAATAAGCCTTTTGATGTTGTTGTAGGAGGAGATTCATGAACTACTCCAAAGTTTTGCTGAAGCTGGTGCTACTGTTGTCAGGCTTAAAGGTTGGGATCCTCTGGTCAGCTTCTTTATGTTTCTCTTACTCTTCCTCCTTTCTTATATGGCTCCGTTTTAAACGTGTTTGCAACTTTTGTTTGATGTTTCAGGTTTTTGGTCGGGGCGGGGAAGAAATGGACTTTCTGCAACAGCAAGGGATTCGAGTCCAAGTTATCCCAGGTAATGTTGTTATTCTTGTCACTCTAATTTTGAGTTGCTTTTGGTTTCTAAATCTTCCTAATTTAACCATTGAAATCCACATACATGTTAGAATTTGATAAACAATCTTTTTGGAGAATTTTTTCGAAACTAATGTCATGGTCAGTAATTGACGTCACTATGTTTTGTTTCTTTAAAGACGATTCAAGAAAATCACTGAAGCTAAGGGAGGAGTGAGCATAGTGAGATACTTAGAAGGCTAACGGAGAAGCGGTAAATATCGATTGCATTGATCAATTACTTGATCCGCTTCGAAACAAAAAAGTTGTCTAATCTGAGATTAAAAACTAAAAAGCATTGATATAGAATTTGTTACACATGAGATTTTTGTTTTCTAAGTCTTGACCATAGAGAAACAAAATGTTCTTCACTATAACAGGTTTCATTATGAAGAAAAACTGACTTTCCAATTAATATTAAGGAGATACAATAGGATGATTCTTTTAACATAGAAGATAAGAATAGCTCAGTTGCATTCTTTAAAATTCAAAGAATTAAACACCAAACTTTTTAGAAAAATGCCAAATGATATTCTCTTAAGTTGAGACAAACAACATTAATGACAAGAGAAGAATAAATTGATTTTAGTTTCAAGAAACTTTGATGGAAAACGAAATTTATTTCTGTTGTCATCGCACAATCAAACATCATTATATATATATGCACACAATCTACGCAGGAAACTCGTTCGAGAGATCAAAAGAAAACAAGACATATGAGGGAGGGAGAGAGGTGTTCATTTTGAACAAAAAATATTACGGTTTAAATTTGGGGACTAGAATATTTTAGTCACTATTGTTGTTTGTCTCAAATTACTCGAAATATGATTTTGGAAATGTTTTGAAAGTTTGGTGTTTAATTATTTAATAATTTAGTTGACTAGTTTTTTTTGGAATAAATTGAAATTGGATTGTTTTTTTCCCTTTTATTAGGTAGAATGTTATTAATTACAATATATGAGAAAATGCGTATACAAAAGAATTTATGACATGCTTAAGTTGAATACGGTGATGTCACATCACTAAATACTACTAATTATACTTCTCAAATAATATATACTAAGTGATAACCACGCATCGTGCGGGAGAATATTAAATCAAACTGAATTTTTATTGAACTTTAATCAACTTAAATATATAGGTATTTTTGAGAACTTGATTACGTTTTTTGATTATAAAATTTGATTGTATTGAAATATGTTTATTGTTGGATCTAAGCCAGCCCGTTACAGGTTGGGTATTTCGACTCTTTATGTGCCCGATTTAAATGATTCGAACTAGTCTAGGTTAAGATAATAGAATTTACGTGTTTGAATCAAGAATTTTTTCAACAGATAAAAGTCGGATTGGATAATTATCCTAGAATACTCAAATTACATGTTTGGAAAACTATATATTTTTAAAAAATTAAATTATTTATATGTTCTTAAATTTACTTAAACTTATTCAATATTAACAAAATTATTCAAAAGTTTCAAAATATATCCAAAATTTTCAAAAAAATCTTTATATTTTAAAATTATCTGCAATTATTCGTCCGAATAGCAATTTAAATTACAAAAACTACAAAAACTACAAGATTAGCTAGTAATATTAACTATCTAATCATATCCTTACCCGCTATTATCCGATTCTTCGGATATATTTTGTTTAATTATCTAAAATTCGTATTTTAAAAGATTAATAAATAATTCAAAATTTCGTATCTAAAAAAATATGTAGAATATACAAAGTATAACATTTTGTATCTAATTCAAAAAGATTATTACGTTTGCTTAATTAAATTTGGAAAGAAATTAATGTGTAAAAATGAAATTTAAAATTAAGTAAATGAAAATTATTTATAATAATAGTGTCAGTTAAAAATAAAAATACATAGTGATTGTGAATTCTAAATATACAATTTAATAAAATAAATACATAACAGTGACGAATTAAAATCAATTGGACTCAAAAAATTTGATGGTTCTTAGTCTATTGTTTGCAGGGATGCCGACTTCTCCTTACCTATATGCAAATGATCTCAATGATGTCTTGAAGAAAAAACATTCTTCAGGAACCTATATAAAAAGCTTGGTAAATAGCTAAGGTTCTTCTAAAATGCTTTTGTTGTTGGTACCAAAAAAGCAAACCTACAGGTGTTTTATCTTGAAGCTTGTGAATATGGAAGTATCTTTGAAGGGAGAATTTAAACATCTACACACAACTGCATCAAATGCCAAAGAAAGCAGTTGGGATACCTATTGTCCTGGAGAGGAACCTAAGTCTACCACCAGAGTATGAAACTTGTTTAGGTGACTTATACAGTGTTGCTTGGATGGAAGATAGGTAAGCTGAAGAATTCCAATACGCTAATAGGAGCAGCAGTGTTATATTTATCATGTTTATGAATCTCTATGAATGGTCCCATATATTGATTATGATTCTTTGTTTAAAATTCAACAGCAATATGAACTTGTAAGCTTCTAGTTTCTGTAAATTTAGATTGTTTGCAAATGTGTGCCTCATAAGTGTGTATTTGTGTGTTTCAGGTGAAAAGGAGGACTGCACCTGTATTACTTAAGAAATGACTCAAACTTAGTTTATTTGTTTCGGCTAGCTATTTTGGAGAACTCAAATCTTTCGACACTGCCTGCTGCTGTTCATAGCCAGGCCTTGTGTGTGCTTATTGAGTGTACTTGTGTCTATATTTCAGCTTGGAAGAGGCAAAGAAGAACATGTATGCGTTCAATACCACCACATATACTGGATTCCAACGCACCATCGACGAAGAAACATCTGAGGATTTCAAGGGTTAGTTAGTGATCAAGAAGAGCTTTAATTCCCTTACTGAAAGTTTATGCTTGTAATCGTCTATAACCTTCAAGATACTGACCGCTCAGTCGTTCAATGTTTTCACTGGTTTGCCTGGAGTTCTTTGGGTTTTGCCTGACTCCTACATAGATGTCAAGAACAAAGACAATGGAGGTAAATCATCTAAGCCTGATCATAGTGTTTCTAGGATCTCGAGACAAGAACCAGCTGCTTCTGATTCTTCTTGAATAATGATAAGACGACCGTTGTAAAAATGTATTTGCCAGTTTTGATCGATCGGTTAGTCGTTAGCTTATTGAAATCGTGTGTAAAATTTACTAGTATAAAATGATGATACTATATCACCATATCTTCTTGAACTATATATACTTTTTGTTATGTAGGATGAACTTAAATTTGTATCATTGGTTTTAAGTTTTTTCGCTTAGTATATAGGCTTCGGCTAAAGATATTCGATTTTTACATTTATTACTTGATCATTAGTGAGAATCAAGATTCGAAGGTTGGTTTAAGTTGTCGTATTCAAACCATTTACACCCGATTTTAGTTAGAATATGTTGGGTTTTGGTTTGGTTTGATTTTAAAGATCAGGTAAGAATTTTGTATACCTTTGTCACTAATTTTGTTTTCTTACGTCAGCTTTATCACTAATGTTTATATAATAAAAAGAGACAATGACAGCCAATCAAACCAAACAATATTATTGTGACAGATCCGGGATTACATTTTTATTTAATTAAATATTTAAATAACATCTTATATTTTCTTCTCCAAACGTTCGAGAATCACCAAGATAATGTCATACAGATTTTTAATGACAGTGCCCTCCATGATAAGATGTGTTGTTACAGATTGGTATTCATGTGATAACTTTTGTTTGATTGTAATTAATAAATCACCAACACACGTACTCGTCTTGGTTTTCGAAGCACCAACTGCAACGTTTAAGCCATCATAGTCCTTCGCGGCCAAAGCTTTGAGAGAAGCATTAAGACTGTAAATGGCATCATCGTATAAATGTAGGCATTTCTGATATGTAGCACATAACTCCTTGGACGCGTTCTGGCTTGTGAAGACTACTGTGAATAGTCCTACATGCATCAGCGTTTCTGAAACTTTTTGAGACTCATAATTGATCAAAAATTTGGCGAGGCCAGAAATATCCAATGTAGAAATTTCAGGAGTTGGTTTTAGAACCTCAAAACAAAGTGTTGAATTGACTCCTTTCTTTGTGCAGATGGCGTCGATCTCACCTTTTGTAACCATCATACTTAATCTTGCATATGATGAGACAACAAAAAGGCCTAAAACCACTATAAGACCCAATGAAAAGTTTTTACTGATGTATGCAACCATTTTTTCTTGTACCAAATGTTTTACAACTTATGTGAGATTTATATATGCCCAAACATATCTTCATTATTCAAAAAAAAGAAACATATCTTCAATGTTTTCGTTTTTTGGGAAGTTTAGTATGCCAGCTATGAAAATATATAACACTTTCCTTTTACGTCAAAAATTTTACATTAACAAATTTGGGATGATTGGCACAAATTTTTCATTTTTAGGTAGTAATTGTTTTAATGGTAAATAACACCAAATATTAAAATATCTAATTTAGTGGGTGAGACTGTAGCTGTAATTTATTAAGTACATTTTGGAAGTTTAGTATGCCAGCTATTAAAATAATATTTTTCATGTAAGTCAAAATTGTTAAATTAAAACAAATATGGGATGATTAGCACAAAATTTTCATTTTTAGGTAGTAATTTGTAATGGTAAATAACACAAAATATAAAAATATATAATTTAGTGAAGGAGACTGTCGCTGTAATTTTAAGTAAATTTTAGAAATTTAGTATGCCAGCTATTAAAATAATATTTTCATTTAAGTCAAAAATTTTAAACTACAATAAATTTGAAATAAATGGCACAAAATTTTCACTTTTAGGTAATAATATTTTTTAGGTGAATAACACCAAGTATAAAAATATCTAATTTATTGGGTGGTTGGTTGGATTATAGCTGTAAATTTGATTTATCCGATTTGATTTTAATGAATGAATTAGATGTTGAAATTTTTTATTGATATATATATTTAATTAATTTATTATGTATATTTAAATTAAATAAAAAATGGAGATATACTTTATTTTTGTCTTAGACATACTGTAGTTGTTTCAAACCATTTACACCCGTTGTTTTGTTCTTAAATTCACATGTTATTCAACTAATGATTTATAAATATCTTTTCAAATCCTATGTTATTGAATTTGTTGGAGTTTTGTAATAATTAAGATTAACTAAATTTCGGTATAAATTTATTATTTATTGAGTTTTACTATTCTTTTGTGGGCTAATAATTATATATTGTATTGCATCTATGAATAATATATAACTAATAAGTTTTATATGACTAATGATCGACAAATATATATATATATATATATATATATATATATATATTGATTTTCTATTGACATGTTTTTAGTTTTGAGAATTTTGTTCTCACCATAGCCCTGTCTCATTCCATTTCAATCCTGAATTTTAAATAAGACATAAATTATATATCTTTTTTTTTTATTTTCAAATTCCCGTTCCATTTGCAAATTCTCGTCCCAATTTTTTTTTGGCAAAATATCAGTTACTAATGATATAAACATGTCATAAAATTTCTTTGTAAAGTCGATATGAAGTAATTAAATCACCAAAAAGTTTTGTTAAAATTTCAGTTACTATTAAGGTTTATATCATAAACTTGGAAGACATCCAAAGTTACATATAGCAAGTAAAGGTTTATATCATAAACTCGAAACTCGTCCAAATAAATAAATAAATAAATATAGATATATAGCGAGTAAATATTGTTGCGGTGAGGAGCAGCGATTTGGAAGACATGAACGTCATGTCTTTAAGCAATGGCATGCTCAGACTGAGATCTTGGGGCATGGTGGTTGAAGATGCATGCTTTTTATAAGAGGCATTCTTAACATTTGGTGGTAGATCCAAATCCATGGCTTATTTCGGGTTCACTCGGAGCTTTGGGTTGTTCGTACTGGAGGGCGAACCCCTCCATGGAGGCCTTCAAGTTTCCCACTAGAAAGTTAGTTGAGTAAACAAATCAATCAAAAAGCTTTCTCCTTAAGGTTCTCACACTCTAAGAGGAAGGGCAATACCTAGTACTGAAACTATAGATTATCCTGGAATTCAAATGGTACACGGCTCTCTACTGGACTCCGCTCGCTTTCTATAGATAAGAGTTGAATACAATGAAACTACTCAAAAGTATGCTTACCTGGATAACTATAACTAGTAAGATTTGAAGAGTCAAAGTCAAATAAATGGTCATTTGGTGGGGACTGCTTCGCCGACATTGGAACGGAGTGAAATGAGTTCTATAGGCCTTAGGCGGAACACTTTCTAACTAACTGTTAGCCAGTGAAAGCCAAGCATCCACTAGCCGTCTAGCCAGTAAAGGGGAACACTCCTGCTTAGTTCAACCAAAAAGAAAGAATGCAGAGTAAGGCCATGTTTTATATCCTCCTTCTCCACAGAAAAACATTTGCAGATGCGATCATGAATCGAGAGACGAAGAGAAAAGTCTATCTATTTTATTTAGTTATTCAGTTGATTCGTTATTGGAAAGATTCATGTTAGGTGATGCGAGAATTAAGTCCCAAGTGTGATTCTGTGTTAATGTCGACATCTCTGTAATGCATGCTGTTATTGATAGACAGAAGAATCATGGTATGCACTTCTGTGTACTAGCTAAAGCCCTTTCAGTTATGACTTGTGACGTTGGTGCTTATTAAAGCTTCAGACTAATAAGTTTAATTATTGATTTATGTTAATGTCTGTTTAGTAAGTTGGTTATTTGATTATGTTATTTGTTTTAGACAATTGCTGTCACGTTCGACCACGATCGTCACTTCTCCGATTTCATGCAAGGCTATATAAGCCATTGCTTCTATTCAATAAAGTTAGTTTTTCTATTATTCGTTTCTTGAGTATAACATCTGGTATCAGAGCAATATTTCAAGGAACGATAACCGAGTTTAAGGAAAACACAGAGTGAGAAATTGAGATCAGAAGGAAATGGCGGTTTCTTTCTTCTTCTGTTTGTGGGTTCTCATTAAGTGATTATTAACCAGATAACAACAACCTTTAACGGCGGAAAATACTGGAGGTTTCTTATATGCCAAGTCTGACGATAAGATAACCATACATTTGTTTAAGATATAATCCACATGGTTGATATGTAAGTATCTTACCTGAATGATGCTAACTTTGGGAGGTTTTGACAGCTAAATCAACAAAATCAAAGTAAGATAACCACACTTAGTGATATACAAAGATTGAAGTGCATTACTTAAAGTTGCTTCTTCAAGACCGGAAAAATATGAACCCGCAATGGACAACTCCGACTTAATGCAGCGGATGTTTTGTTAACATTTTAACATATGCAACTAAAAAATATTAGTTTAATTCAAAGCAATTAATGGCCCACAATATATTATTTGTTTGTGACCCAATTCACAGTTAGTGGCTAATAATATATTATTTGCTTGTGAACCATTTAGCTTATATGAAAAATATGGGTTACGATGAATGGGACTGCGTTTATGATATTTCCTAATATGGCTAGACACAAATGTCTTTGACTGAAAACATATGTATGGTTATATCGTCAGACTTTGCATATCAGAATCCTCCCGTATCAGAGAATTTAGTTGTCAAATTCTCTGATAATACATTCATGTAATTAATTTTCTTCTAAGAAAACAACTCAAAAATAAGTAACTTAATTTAAACTGAAACCATAGTCAAAACCTTTTTTTCGATCAACTCATTTTTCAACAACTCTTTTATAAAAAGACTGCCAAAAATTAGTCAAAAGGCTCAGAAAATTAATTACTAAATATATTATGGTAGATGGTTAAATAGATACCTAAAAATTGGTCAAAAACTCTTTATCAATAAATTGTATTAAAAGCTTTATATTATAAATTCGAAGCTCATCTGAAAAATCATCTAACGAGTAGAGATTTGTTGCGGTAAGGGGCGACGTCTGAAAAGGCATGAACAACATGTCTTTAAGCATGTCCGGTATCAGTTTCCAAGAATTTGTCACCTTATCGTTGATTTCTCTACAAGTTAGGTACAAAACACGCTGAACAATAAACAATATGAACCAAATTTTCTTCGTTTATGCATTCTATGAACCAAATTTTCTTCGTTTATGCATTCTATGAATCATTGTCTTCGTTTATGCATAAGCGAATGAAATTCTGTTCTGGATGTTCTTAGTGACAAGTTTTACATCGTTGGTGGTCGGGATAAGAACGAACGATTACCTAACATTTTATTTAAACATAATATGGTTTGTGTTTAAAATTATTATTATTTTTAATCATATTTGTTTAACCCCTCCATTTGCACGTACTGATCTGTGCTTACATGTCTGTTTGCTCAGGCGATTCATCGGGCGAGAAGAATCAGCTTCTTACGAAGCTTTAGAGGCCATGGATATGCAGAGTGATATCGATAGATTGAAGTTAGCTACGTCATAAATCCTTAAGATGCCGAAATACGTTTTCAATGGGTCTGGTTTGGTATTTTCCGATATGTATTGGTTCAATAGAAAACCGGGAAAGTCCCCCCCCCCCTTTTCTGGAATAATTTTAAACACAAAATCAATAATTAATAGAAGATTAATTTTGCTGTATCTTAAGTTCATAACATCATCAGCCAGTTCAAATGTTATTTCTTTAATTCAAGAATCCAAAATTGTTTTTCAAAATTGGTTTATGAAGAAAAATAAGGACAGTGATCTCAAGTATCGAGGCAGAAACACTCACCAAAAGAGAGTCTAAAGATGATAACTTTTTATTCATTTTCCAAACTAAAAGAGTTTATCATTGTTACAACTCTCAAAACAAATCTCGACATTTATGTAACAGAGACTCAGAAATTGTATAAGAACTCAAAAATTTTCAGTGAAGACCATAGTCACCTAACTCAGAGGAGTACTCTTCTTCTTCTTCTCCATCGTTTAGCACTGAGATAGACTCTCCCAATTTAGCTTGATTTGCTTTTGGTTCGATCATCTGGTTAAAGCCATGAATACTAATCCACTCGTTGACATAAAGATCTGGATATATGAGTGGAGCTCCATTGAGAAGAAGTATATCACCAGACCAAGAAACCTCAATTTCATAACCTCTGAGAACAGTTTGCAGAATCGATCCATCCCAAGCCAAGTTCTGAAGATCTTTCCGAGAAAGAAGTCTATTGATTACATGTCCTCTGAAAATAGTAGCGTAATCGGAGAATTTGGTAATGGAATTTGGAATTGCTTCGTCGATTGGAGCTAAGACTGTGATCTTCTTCGTATAGTTTCCTCCTGAAGTTTGTAATTGCAGAGCGAGAAACGTGGCCATTATCACGAAACCTCTGGACATTAACAAACTCGAAGCTGATTCAAAGATGTTAAAGCAATTCACTGGTTTAGATCCATTTGGGAGGTTTCTAGAAGATTCCGAGGCGTAATTAGGACTTGGAGCAGAGCGAGTCGCTGAATTGGGAATAGGAATCGAAGATGAAATTGATTTCGGGATTGAAGAAGACGATGAATTAAGACTCGAATCATCGGAGATTTTCATCGGAGATTTGAAAAAATCATCGGCGCCGTAAATCACGACGTAGCCGTCGTCAAAAACTGGAGAATCTTGGACTACGACGTTGTTAATCGAAGTTTTACCACCGGATCGTGAAGAACTTGTGACGGTTAGAGAGGAATTAGATCTCAGAGTAGGGATTTTGGCGCCAGAAGGGAGGTTTCTTAAGGTTTCTCCGAGGAGTCTCGTCGGAGAGAGCTGGTATTTGATATCGAGAAGCGAAGGTTGACCAAATTTAGAGAAAGCTTGATCAGAAGGTGCGAATATGGTGATTTCTTGCCAATCTTCGAGGCTTAGATCTTTGTTCGCGAGCTTTAGTGTGAGTCCCATGGAGAAGTAGACGGAATCAGAGAGGACTTCCACGGCGGAGGATATAGGTGTCAGAGAAGCATCGGAAGGTGAGACAAGATCGAGAACGAAAAATAGGAGGAAGAAGATAGAGAGAAGCTTCGACGCCATTGATGCGTTCTTTGATTTTTATTTTTTCTCTCTCTCTCTCTGGTTGAAGAATTGTTATCTTTTTGGTTCCCTAGGAGAAAAGCCGTTGCAGGAAGTTACAATATCAGTCCGGGCGGGAAAAGACTTACTGGGCTCTTACTCTGAGGCCCAGTTTATAATTTTCCTTCTTCAGTTTATTACTCCGTATATTTTCTTACCTTAGTAGAATTGATTTTATTTTTAATATTTATTTTTTTGATAATGATTGATATAACATGCATATACGTTGCCTAAGTAAATTCGAAAGTCTTATTGACCATAACGCTTCTATAAGTTTCACTTAATATCGGTTTTACTAATTGCCATTAGGATTATGCGCCAAAATTGGTTAATCTTCAGTAGTCTCCCGGTTAAATTACATACGAAGTCCAAATAAACCAAAATTTCTCCGTGTATTTACGATAAAACCTTTACCCAAAAGAAAAATTCTAAAATTTTCAAATTCTCTCCTTATCATTTTTTCCCTCTCCGATTCAAAACCCCAAATTCCGAATTTTCAGCATAAATTTCAACCACGGATCCATAATCCACACAAAATCATCGATTACTTCTTTAATCATTTCAGCAATCTTTCGATTTCTTCAACAAAAATGCCTTCAATGCTAGAGGAACCAATTCTAACACCATCTCCATATCTTTTTTTTTAATAACCAGGAGTTTCAGAGCCCGTGGGCCCCTAATCCCCCTAGGGCAGTGCCCATACCAATGTTAAATTAACTCTCTTTCGAAAAGCAGACCCTTCCCAACGAGAATCGAACTCGTGACCTCTTTGGTCTTGACCCATAAAAAATTACTACTAACCTAACCCCATGTTGGTAACACTATCTCCATATCGATTATGTATGTTCCCAATCCAATACCCTCAAATATGGGAGTTGTACAAAAAAACCGAAGTTTTATTCTGGACTGCCGAAGAAGTCGATCTATCTCAGGACAATCCCTAAACGACGACGAACGACACTTCATCAAACACGTACTCGCCTTCTTAGCTGCATCAGACGGAATCGTTTTAGAGAATCTATCATCCCGATTCATGTCCGATGTTCAGATCTCCGAGGCTCGTGCCTTCTACGGATTCCAAATCGCGATTGAGAATATCCACTCCGAGATGTACAGTCTCCTTCTCGATACTTATATCAAAGAAAACAAAGAGAGAGATCATCTCTTCCACGCTATTGAAACCATTCTTATAGGCTAAGGGTTCCAGTTGCTTGTATGAGGAGGAAGCTAAGATCAAAAGGAAGGAAGGGTAGAGCTATGGAGAAGAGTTGGGTGAAGAAACACATGAAAAGTGGCCAAGGATGGGGAAGACGTTGTTACAGAAGGAAGGTTCACCTTTACTAAATGAATCAATGCTATGTAGTTTTCAATAAGCAAACTGTGTGTGTATTTAGAGGAAGACCAAATTAGGTTTCCTTATCTTATGAAAAATACAAAATTAATATCTAGTATCCTCTCTAATATCTTCTTCTCGTCTTATCCTCTTCTTCGTCATCATTTCTTCTTTTGTTAGGTTGACTCTAACACATTCCTTGTGTAATGAAGAAAGCACAATGGGCTATGAAATGGATCGACGGATCTCAAAGCTTCGCTGAACAAATTGTGGCTTTTGCTTGCTTTGAAGGTATCTTCTTCTCCGGTAGCTTTTGCTCTATATTCTGGTTGAAGAAACGAGGTTTAATGCCTGGACTCACTTTCTCCAACGAACTGATCTCAAGAGACGAAGGTTTTCACTGTGATTTTGCTTGTTTGATCTATAGTCTTCTTCGATCTAAGCTTAACTATAGTAGCGGATCGGTTATTAAGTGCGCTTGGGTACGGTAAGGTGTATGGTGTGACTAATCTGTTTGATTGGATGGAATTGATTTCGCTTCAGGGGAAAACTAATTTCTTTGAGACGAGAGTTGGTGAGTATCAGAAAGCTTCTGTTATGACGAGTGTTAATGGGAATGGTGCGTTTAATGATCATGTCATCAAGCTTCACGAGGATTTTTAGATATTTTTATTTTTGCTTAATGGTAATTGATAAAGGTTTTTTAAATGTTGTGAAAGTTTATATTTGTCTAAGTACTCATTTGAAGAAGGCATTTGTCAATTGTCATCTGTTTAATCTTAAGTTTTGACTCTGTAAATTCAAACAAAAGCAAAACTTACAAAAATAATGATATGAGAATGCGGTTTGTGGTTTTTTTAATCATAATATATTTGAAGTCAACCCAATCAATAGAAAACAAGAAGAAACATGGAACTTGAATTAAATATTTTGACTTGTGCTATATTATGGTCCATGTTTTATTTTTCTTTACTAAGTTTTAAATTAAAGTTGCGTTGGATCGCTAGAGCCTAGAGTACTTGGTAAGTAAGTAATCAAAAACTGTTATACCAAAAAAAGTAAGTAAACTACTAATTTAGTTATTAATCACAAAAGCGGTACTTAAAACGATATCAAAAATGATATTTTAAGTTTTTTATGTGTTGTTATCTCTCACTAGTCACTACTACATTTTATCACTTTTAATGGCTTTTTAACTATTTTAGTATTACTTTCTGCTAAAAAAAAACTCTTTCGTATTTTGTCAGAATCGGACCCTAATTGCGTTGTTAAATATATTATTAGGAACGAGTTGGTCCAAGGCGCAGGATTAAGGTTCCTGTCCAAAAGGGCGTGGGTTCAAATCCCACTGTCAACATTGAATTTTTTTAGTTTCTAATATTTTACTTGCTGACGTGTACTCGCCTTATCGTCTCCATTTATGCACGGTAGGACCCGTACGATTTGATGACGTGGAATTTTAATGGTCACTAATCGAGTGAGACGAAACGATAAGGCGAGCTAAGGCACTTCTTCTGGTTCTTCAACCTCACAAAACCCTAATTTCTCCATTTCAAAAATCCACAAATTTCTCTGAGGGTTTGATTTTTAGGAAATTGTAGCAATGGCGATTGCAACATCGATGAGTTTAAGTCTAATTGGAGCATTCAAAGGCTTATCTCTATCTTCAACCTCGTCGTTCCTCAGAGGCGATTTGAATTTATGCCCTAAAACCTCCTTCACTTTGACTCTTCCTATGCAAAATCTCCAAGCTCCGATTCCATTGACGATCGAGTCTGCTCATAAGAAAGGAGCTGGAAGTACTAAGAACGGTCGTGATTCTCCTGGTCAGCGACTCGGTGTTAAGATTTACGGTGACCAAGTCGCTAAACCTGGCGCCATCATTGTTCGTCAACGTGGCACTAAGGTAACTCTGAGAACACGAAAGTGTTTGGAATTTTAGTAGCTCTTAATCTCTTGTTTCAAATTCCATTCCAGAATATCTACTAATTTCACCTCAGTTCTGGGTTTTGGTAAGGTTTCGATGGATTTAGAGCTCGAGAGCTCTGGTTTTAGATTCCATTTTCTATTTCTGAGTAATGCTTGTTTTTAGGAAGGAAGTGTTTCGTTTGAGTAGATTGATTATGTTCTGAAACACGAAACTTTCGAATTTAGAAGCTCCCGAGCACTTATTTCAGACTCCATTCTCTATTATGCATAGCTTATGCTTGTGATTAGGATGAAACTGTATTGCTTGAGAAGATAGATTCATGAACAATGTTCTAAAACACGAAATTGTCGAACTTAGAAGCGCTGGAGCTCTTATTTCAGATTCAGTTCTCTATTATTTCTAGTGCTTAGGATGATTTTTTTTTTTGTTTTGAGAAGATTGATTCATGAATAATGTTTTATGCAGTTCCATGCTGGAAAAAATGTTGGGATTGGTAAAGATCATACCATCTTCTCTTTAATCGATGGATTAGTGAAGTTCGAGAAGTTTGGTCCTGACAGGAAGAAGGTATATATATGATCATGCGAGAAAACTTTATAAGCTTTCTTAATCTTCTTGGATTTCATAAAAGAACTGAGATTTGTCTTTGCAGATAAGTGTGTATCCAAGAGAAATTGTACCAGAGAATCCCAACAGTTACAGAGCAAGGAAGAGAGAAAGCTTTAGATTGCAAAGGGAGAAGAAGAAGGCGAGACGTGAGAATTACACTTACACAATTCCTACACCTGAACTTGTTCTTGCATCTGCATCAATCGAGGAGGCTGAAACCAATCCGGATTGCTAAAAATCAAGTGTGAAGTTTTCCTTGTCTCTTTACGTTTTGTCTTGTTCTTTAAAATATTCCTTTTGCTAATCTACAAAAAGCTTTGTTTCTGAGTTCCAATAGTTGTTGTAATGTGTGTAATCTCTTTTGTCAAATTGAGTCGAAGCCTGCAGATTTTACCCAACCCAAGCCAGGAGTGTAATCAAATGGGTTACTGTTTATTAGCTAAACCAAGCCGTGAAAAAGTCAAGGTTTTCGTCTAGTAAAGTTCTATTCCTAAGTAAACAATACTGAATCTTAGATAAGGGAAACTACCCAAACCTTAAAAAATAGATAACCTTTTCTGGTGATTTAAGATTCAAAAATGAAACCATAGCTAACTGAGTTGAGAATCCTATGCATTCACTTACCCTAATGTTTACAACTTTAACATATATCATAACATAGTACAAGACATCAAAGGCTTAAATCTTAGACCAAGACTAATGGGTTTTAGCTCAAATAGTTAGCAATTTTTACTCAATTCGCCTTTAACTAGTGTGAATGTTATACTAGGCGGTTCGGATTTGATTCGGTTCCATGCAGGTTTGGATATTCAAAATATTGGAAAATAAAATAAAAGTTTGTTTAATTTAAATAAAAATTAATTAAATTTTCACAAATATAACTACATTTTTTTGAATATTTTTGTTTATTTTACTTATTTTGGTTTAAAAGTAATTGATATTTTCGGGTTTATAATTGTAATTTTGATAATTGGATTATATAAAGTTATATAATTCATATCTTTAGATATATAATTACATTTTGAATATATTGGATATCCATTCGGTTTTTTTTCTGGTTCGAGTTTAGGTTTGAATTCGGTTTTTCGGTTCCAGGTTTTTGCCCAGAGCTAGGTTGTACAATTAAGAAATCAAATTTTGTTTAATTTTTCGTCTAGTAGCACAGGAATTATCGGAATGAAATTATTGTTTTCTTTAACCATAGAGATCATTTGTGTTAGTTACACTTTGGCCATGTGTTCCTTAGCTTGAGATCAGTTTCCTCGACAATTTTTTTCACAAAACACTAAAGCAAAAATGGTTCTTGATGAGAAAGCTTAAATCTTTTGAACAGTAATTAAGAAGAGGAACAAAATAAAAAGATAAGACAAAGCGTCACTACTGCAACCCTCTGGCACAAACAGAGGAACACGTACGAGTGCAATAAGTGAGTTATGCATTGACATGGACGTTGAGAACGACGAGGAAGAGGATGAGAAAGAGACCGTAAAGGACAGTGTGGACGAAAATAGAAGCCACCGTCGTCTTCATGTTCATGAAACCCACCGGAGATTCTTTCCCTGGAAATTGTAGTATCAGTCCGGGCGACAGAAACGCGAACAGAGCCGAAGCTATCAACGGTGCAGCCCAATCGTGCATGATCTTCTTACAACGACAAGAACAAGAAGAAGAAAAACAGAGAAGAAGAAAGTGGAAGATCTGGTAAAGAATTGAGATAATGAGAATCTAATAAAGTCTAGTCTTTTCAATTAAAGGAAGAGAGAGAAATTGAGGAATTTTGCATTAGCTGAGTGTCTTAATTTAATCAATATAGTTAAGCATATCAAATGGTCATTATAGTATTCATCGAAAATACATTCCTAACGTTTATTAGCAAGGGAATTGCGATGATTATGGACATCATAAACATTCAAGTCCTATGTGATTCACATGACAAGACAAAAACAATGTAAAAGATGAGACAAAATCGTGAATAATGATGTAATTAAGTAGGCTTAAAAGTCGGTTCTATGTCACGTTCAAATCCTATGTGATTCACATGAATAGCGACGTCTTCCGGTGATAATAAATAAGACAACAAATGTACAAGCCAGTTTTCAAAATCTATTTGGAGGAGTTATGTTGTTTATTATTTTCCTTGTAATCTTGATTACTGAAATTTATATGACTTGAGTTACAATTAAAGAGAAAACAAATGGATTACAAGTAACGGGTCCACCACTTGCTTAGCGATCCGTATATTCCGTAAGAAGTCAACAATATTTGACGGCTTTTTCGATTTCATAGATATATTCTTTTTATTGGTGTATTCAGTTTTTAAAAATAATTCCTTATATTGGTATGAGACGATACGTGTAAAATTATATTATCTACTCCCATCTTTATCTTCCTGTAATTTGAACTATAAGTATATTATTATTCAATAAGGCAAATACCAAATTTAGTTAAGAGATAGAATAAACAAAAAAAATGGTTCAAGAGATGATCTTTACGAAAAAACTCGTACAAAAGTGATTAGTTAAAAAAACTTTTCAAAATATATCTATTTATCTTAGTGCATGAGAGTACGCGTTTACACTTCGAGATATGGTTACTCAGTGCCAAATCTTATTTTCCCACTAATCTTTTATTATAATATTTTAATTTGGTGGCAATTTTTATTAGTTTAAAAATGTCGATTTTCTTGAAAACCCTTTCTCAATATATATATATATATATATATATATCTCGTATATATGTGGTAGAAAGACAAAATTATTGTCAAATGGAATATATATATATATATATATATACGTTCTACCACATATGTACGAGATTGTTTAAAGATTTTCGTAACAAAACTAAGGCTGAAAATGTTTAATAAAATTAAAATTATCAAACCAAAAAAAATAATTAAAATTATCAAGACCTTATTACCCCAGCTTTCAACTCTGTCTTTTGACTCTTTTCTTCTCTCTCACCACCGCTTTATCGAAAAAAAGGCATCGCCTTTGCGTTTTATTACTTCACTGCAATGGCGGATTGGGCTCCAGTTCTCGTCGGAGTTGTATTGTTCGTGCTCCTTTCTCCAGGTCTCCTCTTCTCATTACCGGGACATCACCGGACACTCGATTTCGGCGGCATGAAAACCAACGGAAAAGCTATCGCTGTTCACACACTCATCTTCTTCGCTGCTTATACGATCTTGATCCTCGCTGTGAATCTCCACATCACCACTGGCTAGTTTATTTTTTTAATTTTGAGGGTTTCTGGTGAAATAAAGGTAACCTTTTTCTGAATCTGGGGTTTTGCAAGAATCTTCTGAGATCTGGAACTCTGTTTTTAGGAATTTGATACTTTACTGTGTTCTATAGTTGTGTTAAGCATTGAGTTTTACTGAAAATGTATTAATCATTAAGCTTGTATTGTTGCAATTAAGTTAAAAGGAAGATTTATACTTTTTTTCTTTATATCATTGGATGTTTGATTCGATATTTTCTAGAGCTATTCAAAGTTGTCAAATTGAATTGTATAATACAAAATTACAGACTTTTATTTGTCTGTACAATGCAAAGCTTTTGTCATCGTGGTTAAAATTTGAAAACAATCGAAAGTTGTAGCAGAAAAGGAAGGTGCTTTATATTGCATTATTACATGTTGAAGCAATGAGAGATCAGAGATATTGTTATTTCATTTGATGTGTGATTGGAGCTACTTATAAAGAGTTTTGAGAAATTTAGTTGTGGAAAACAAAATTACAGATTATTTATTTGTATACAACCTTTTTTACTCACCCTGCTTGAACCCTATGAGCCAAGAATCAGAGATTAGCAACAAAAAGAGAAAAAATAGATAAAGGCGAACTTTGAATCCAAAGAAGTTGCCTTTGTTACGCTACAAGTTCAGAAATGGATGTGAATTTGTATGGCAATGATCAAGATAGTGAGTATACAGAAGTAAATAATGGCATGGACCAAAATCGAAACTCCGCTTGTGCTCATGTTCCCAAACTCCATCACTCTTGTCCTTGCTGGTAGCTGAAAGAGCAATCCTGGTGAGAGTAGGATGAACAGAGCTACTGCTACGATCACAGGTCCCCAATCTGCACTCATATCTCAAGAAAATCTGTGATCTGAAATGTGTTTGTGTGTAACAGGTTCTTGTTTTTTGCAGGTGAAAATGGAAGATGAAACTGAGAATGAAGAAGTATGTAATGTTTTATGTAGAGTTGTAGATTTCTTGGTGGCTAAGGAGAGGAATTGGTGTAGATGCTAAGCTTTGTGAAGACCACAATAGAAAGGTATTGTATTCTTGAAGTGGAATTTGCTTTTATTGGTCTTTGAACTTTCTTTATTCTTAATTCGTCAATCAATTGCTTCTTTTAAGTTTCTGTGTTTCGATTTTCTACAACTGCTTTACAGATCGTTCTTGGTATGTGTTTTTTGCTTTTGGTTTTTACTTTTGTTAAAGAATTGCTAAAAAATTATATCACCAGTTGTTGTTTCTTTGCAAGGGTCTACTTTGATAGTTTTCTTCATAGGTTTGGATTTAGCTTTTTCTACTGATGTAAACCAACTGATTCGGACTAACCAGGACTGAATTTGGTATCAAAGATTGGTTAATGAAAGTTCTTATTTTCACATCCAAAGGAGAGAATACATATGAGTTTCATAGGTACTCTCTTTGTAGTGGTTAAATTACTGATACTTTTTCTTATCATCACTAAACTTATAGGTCTTTGTCGCCATTGCTATCATCCTCGGTGATGGTCTCTACAACCTCATCAAGATCATTGTTATCACTGTGAAGGAACTCTGCAACAAAAGCTCCAAATAACAACATCTACCTGTCTCTACTGACATTTTAGGTGTGGAAAATATATGACTCTGACTCATCTATCGCATTTTTAAACTAATAGTCAGAGTTATGAATATATTGTTTCTCTCATGACCATACTGAAAACGTCTGTCTCAATTCTCAAATATATTCTTAAGAGTTTCTTTATGCGTTTCTTGATTCAGATAACAGCGAGACCTCAGTATTACATCTGGAGAAGAAGAAAAGAGATGAAGTATTTCTCAAGGACCATATACCTCTCGGGTTTCGGTTTCTGGTTATGTAGGTCTTGCAGCCATTTCAACCGCTACACTCCCATTGAGATTCCCACCATTGAAATGGTACTTGGTCCTCTGTTCATACTTAGTTGCCCCAGCTTTTGCCTTTTGCAGTTCTTATGGAGCCACATGAGCTTATCAATGGCTTCAATTGTAGGAAACAACGGTGTAGTCATTTCCGGTTTAGCAGCCTGCGGCGTTATGATGTCAATCGTCTCAACCGCTGCTGATCTCATGCAAGACTTTAAAACAGGTTACCTCACATTATCATCTGCAAAGTCAATGTTTGTAACTCAAATTTTGGGTGCAGCAATGGGTTGCATCATCGCTCCTCTCACGTTTTGGCTGTTTTGGACTGCTTTTGATACTGGAGATCCTGATGGTCTGTACAAAGCACCTTACGCGGTAATTTGCCGCGATATGGCTATTATCGGAATCTGAGTGATTTACAAAACTTCCTAAGCATTGTTTAGCTCTTTGTTGTGGATTCTTCATCGCTGCTCTGATTGTAAATCTTGTTAGAGACATCACACCGCGAAATATCTGTAAGTTCATACCACTTCCAATGGCTATGGCTGGTCCACTTTACACAGAAGCTTACTTTGCCATAGATATGTTTGCTGGAACCATGATTTTGTTCGTATGGGAACGGATAAATAAGAAAGATGCGAACGATTATTCGGGTGCAGTAGCTTCAGGACTGATCTGTGGCGATGGAATCTGGACCATACCGTCAGTGATTCTTTCAATCTTGAGAATCAATCCACCCATTGTATGTACTTTGGACCATCCTAGATACTATTACGTTGAATGTTTTGTAAACTTTAGTAGAAACTAGAATCAAATAGTCAACGTTGACCGTGTTTCATAAGCTTCGGCCCAACTTTATATGGGCTTTTTGTTTAAGGCCATAGTTAAATTGTTTTTTGTCATGAAGCCCATACGAATATAAATCTCCTTCCTCGTCTCTTCACAGAGATCATCATCAAAATCCCAAATTCTGCATAAACCCTAAAGAGTAAGTAATGAAATCAACCCTGAACTGAGAAATTTTCTCTAAATTTAGGCGCGTAAAAGATTCCGCTTACAATCTTTTCTGGTCGCTTGAGTCAATTCGATTTCTGTGTAGTAAATAGATTCGATTCGAGATCATGGATCCATTGCCTGAACCCGTTACCTACGTCTGCGGAGGTAAAGCTAAGCTCGACTCGAATATTTCATCGAACATCTAATTTTATTTTGAAATTGAATACTGTTTGCTTAGTTTCTGTTAAAGATCGTAGCTTTGTGAATTTAAAAGCTAAATATGTTTCTCTTTGTTTCTAATTCATAGCACACTAATTTGGGAAAAATTAGAAATGCCTCATTTGAGTAGCCTTATGAATCCTAATTTTTCATATATGGCTTAGTTAGGAGGCATAAATCAATCTGATCATCTACACTTTACTGTGTTGTTTTGATCTATTTGACTTGAGGTCTTTTTGAGGAGGAGTTTTGCTTTTGCTTAAAATCAAGCTTTTCCCAAGCAGCCTCAGACATAGACAATTTAACCAAAATTCATAGGAAGATTCTGATATTTTTGTAAGTAAAAGGTTATTTATCGTTTGGTTAACTTATTTTCTTAATCAGATTGTGGACAAGAGAATACTTTGAAGTCTGGAGATGTGATCCAATGCAGAGAGTGTGGATACCGTATTCTGTACAAGAAGCGTACCCGTAGAGGTGTGTTACCTACTTACCTCTCTCTATCAAGACTAATCCTTTATCCTCCTTTTGTTTATGTAGTAATGCCTGTAGCTTTCTTTGACTGTTCTTTTTGCTCTTGTTCTTGATTTATGACACTGATTGCATAATTTCGAATGTGTCTCACAAAACATGAATGTTGTAGTGATCAAGTTTTTGAATTTATCATGAGTTTGTATCTTTGTAACTACATTCTGGTCGACCCCTTTTGTCTTTGTTTTTTTTGTACAAAATATAGATATGAACTTGTTTCTGCCTAATTATATGTTCGTTTACTCTCTTTTGCAGTTGTTCAATACGAAGCTCGCTGAGAACTAGTGACAACCACTACTCCTGAAGATGGTTCAGAGTCTGTTAAGATGGGTTAAAACGTTTTGCCACTGTTTGTAATATATATCCATATGGTTTTAGATAAATTGCCCATTGGGTTTGATTTGATCACAAGTGTGACTCTGTAATCTCTTTGCCTTTTTGGGAAAGATGAAATCCTTGGAGTAACTAAGTTCGCATTGTTGGAATCCTTGATTGGCTATGTCTTCTCTAATACTCCCTCCGTTTCAAAATATAAAATATTTGAGGTTTTTTTTTCCAAAATATAAGATGTAATTTATTTAAAAATTTCAAAAGCAATCCAATGTTCATTTCTTTCTCTTTTTTTTTTCTCAGATTTAGTCATAACTTACGATAAAGTAAATAAATTTGCTTCCAAGATTTATTCACATTGATTTATTACTTTTCTTAGTCATTAAAATTTCTTCTAAACACTAAATGGATGGAAAAAAAAATCAAAACAAAAACAATCAAACCAGAAAATGTTCAACCGATTCGCCCAATAAGTTCAAGCAACTCTTGAGATTTTGATTTAAACAAGAAAAACTATTTCTACGAAGGAGAGTTTCATCCCGACAAAATAATGGAAGACAATATCTTGGTTGTATTGAAGATTAATTTGCCATATCACTTTTAGCTTTGATCTTTCTTCTCTGTTTTTATGTGAGTTTCCTTGTTATGGTCTCTTAGTGTGTTTGTTATGAACATGAAGAATAAGTATAAAGAAGAAAAAAATAATAATACTATAAAAATAAACTAAATAAAATATCTTTCGAAAGAACATGCCACTCCTAATAATTTTATTGATCTGTTTATTAAACAAAAAAATTAAAATTCCAAAAAAAAAAATCAATCATAACATAATCCAACGAACAATTAAAAACCAAACACATGACAGTAAAAACAACAACGACAACAAAAACAAAACAGTAAGTTCACTAATTTAACAAACTTAGTGTGGTCATCACACTTTGAACTAATACAAAATCACAACTTATTTCTATAGGAAGCCGATCATCTTTTTCTAGCGTAAATTTCTTCATATGTAGTATATTGTACTTGCTCGATCCTCCAACTTTCATAATCTCTTGCATGCATAATTGAAGAGTTAAAAAAATATGATGTATTTTTTTGTGGAATATTTTTCAAAAAAACTCTTCTACAGCACGAACAAGATTTCTTATGGTTTTTGAGCACTTTTTATGTTATAGTGATTGAATAACACTAAAAATCCAAGATCTAAAATATTTAGATCCGGCGAGTTCGGTGGTTAACACATCAATTGGATATCAAAACCATTCTTTGATGCAACTTCTTGGAAATCTTTATCTCCACACACAACATGTGTTCTTGCATTATCTTGTTGAGTAAAGATAGTTTTCCCTCGATCTTCTCATGGCCATTTTTCATGAATAACCAGAACAACCTTTTCAATCAAACATGCTTTTATATATTTTCTATTGATAGACATTGCTGTTTTAGTTCTGAAGTTCCAACGTTTCTATTTTTACTCTGTCTCTTAGCTGGCTCCATAGTAACAAACAGAAATATTTCAATCTTTCCATAAAATACCTCTTTTCCTTCCTCGTCAAACTTTGGACGAGCCATCACAGCTAAAAATATTACTTTCTGATATAATTTTTATTTTGACATGTATGTCACGGATCTTCTTCAATCGGAAATAAATAATATTTCCGGATCTTCTTCGTCATAAGAACCATTTTTCATCGATATGCACCATATTATACATATTAACAAATTTGGTGCATGAGATAGAGTATTTTTATCCAACATGGAGATGCAAAATTGTAGTCTACCTTTCATATTGTCTTCCTTCAAATGAGGTTTGATGTTATTGGTATGACCTCAAAGTGGTTCGTCTTTGTAATGGAATATTAGCGACTTGGTGTGGGTCAAACAAGATTCTTTTGCGACCACAATTTATTGATTTTCGATGAGATATATCCACTGTTTCGCTATTAACCGTTTCTTTTGCTTTTTTCTAAATCTTTTGCACCATTAGTATAGGCACCAAAAATTGATTAGAAACTTCTCTGGTGAGAGTTTTTCATACATCTCCATCAATACTCCTCTTTAATAAAGCATTGAAAATTTCCCATCGCTTCTCATTTGAAAGATTTTTACTATTTTTTCGCAAATTTTGTTTATCTGGAGAGGCACCTTCGTATTCTGTTTAAAAAAAAATGAATTTAAGAAAACAAATTAGAAAAAACATAACACGCAAATTATTTGTTTGTCATGAGTCATGGCGTTAAGCTATGTAAATAACAAAATCGTAACTAATTTTAAAAGAACGTAAATAACTGGAATATTAAAACAATTAGAAACTATTCTCAAACAACGAATATGAGAACACGGACTACTTAAGGGGAATAAAAAGAGAAAAAGTAGAACTGGAGTATTACTCATCCTCATTCGCCATTTCAACAAGCAAAACATCTCTTTGTCTCTCTCTGTTTTGCTGCCTCTGTACCATAAAAGACTATTGTTCTGTGCCATAAATCACTATTGTTTGCTCCAAATTCGCTGAGGTGTCTATAGGAAGAGATCAAAGAGAGTGACATGAAGAGAAACCATCACAATGTTACTTGCAAAATGCTTCCTAGGAATAGCAAACTGAGGAATGAATTAATGCTTTAGTAGTCTGATGAAACCTTGGTGGTAAGAGCTATGGCTACAAGTAAAAGAGTTAAATTAAGAGAATAATCGGATGAAATGCTCTTAGCAGTCAAATTAAGAGAGTAATTGGAGCAAATGCTATTAGCATTCATCAAATACTTGCAGACAAGTACACAAGTATTTCAATGAAATTACAAGACCTATCATGATACTTTCAAACCATAGCCTGTTGAGTCGCAATCTCATGAAATATCAATCTCCAATATTATTCACTTTAGAATCCAAGTTAAAACTCTTGTCAAGTATCTGAGCCTTAGCTTGGTTTGGAGTTGCTTCAAATGGTTCTTCAGTGGTATTGGAGATGCCTTTGGTTTTGATTACTTTCCCACACTTGGTACTCTACACATAATTATCATGTTAAACGTTTGTGCTATGGCAAAAAAAATCTAAATGCAACACTCTTATTGTCGATGCAAGCAGCATCCTTCTCTGAAGTTATTTGATGAACCAATCAGATATTACACATGTGAAAAATTCGCTCTAACAACATGTCCATCTACAGAATGTGCTCATTTACACAAGTCATTACCGCCTAAATTTGATGAACCAATCAGCCACAACTAAATCGGGAAGAGTTCGTGTGGAGAGTCATCATCCAAAAGGCCTAGTACTATGAGAGGAGAGGATCATGAAACTACGGTTACAAGTCCTGCTGCAACTAATAACAGGACAAAAATGTCCAAGGATTACGCTTTTAACTCGTTTGTTATTGACTTTGATACCACGAAACTCGATAATGGTAATAAACCTGTTAAAGAAGCTGAGATAGAGAGGTTAAAAGAAGAGTTGAAGCAAACAAATTCAGAGAAAGCTGAGATTACGTCTGCTATTTGATAGTATTATAGCCAAACTTACTTCTGAGAGATATTTTCAGGAAATGAAGTCAAAGGTGTTGAAATTTTTGCTTTTTATAATATGTTTTGAGATTTCGACTACTAACAGTTAAGTATTTTGAATTCAGAGTTCTCAAGTTGAAGTACTTAATCCTTCTCCAGCCAAGAGGACACAAACAAGGAAGAAACCTACAATTTTTCAAAAAACGTATCTGTGTATTAGAAAGGAAAGTTCTGTTTATTCTTCTCTCCTTTTCAAATGAAAAAGTCGTCAAAATAACTTGACAATACATGTGGAAACTTCTATAGTTTACATCTTCTATTTTTAACTCTTCTTTTTGTTAAAATCTTTTCTGGAATTCTGTGACATTTTATTTAGATAATGGCATAGTTAAAAATAAAGAATATGTCTAATAGTAGCTTATGGCTTTTGATTTTAAGTTTTTCCCTATTAACCATCCTACTTATTTTTTATTATTTTTATTTTGATAATTTCATGCTACTTAAATTTTTCATGTAAAACATTGTTAGGTCTTATATTTGGGGCTTTCTATTATTCATCAATTATAGTTTTTTCTTGGTATTTGATTTTCGTGTCTACGCAACTCAAGAGTACAAATTCTATATATGTAAGAATGGTTCTTAGGCATAACAAAATAATGGATTAAAAATTGAAAATTTCTAAAAAAGGTCGGTTTTCTTAAATTTGTAAGTTATGTGTTGTGATTGAAGTTGTCTTAGAGAAATAGGTTATGCATGATATCATCTAACTGATTTTTTTTTAAATAACATAACATGTAAACATCGTAAAGAGAGAGATAAATGACAGAGGGAAAGGAAGCAAAGAAGTCATCCAAAAATTGGGAGGCCTACTCTTAACTACCAAAAAAACATACAAAATGTTTGTTGTGTTAGACTATTAGGTCATTTGTTCAGTCACCTAACCCTAACAAAATGAAATACGTTAAAATTCCTATAGAGAAAATGAAAGAAATAAATATATTCTTACTCAATACACTTTTTATTTCTTTAAATGAATAAAAGAATCCATCTTTCAATCAAGACCGTCCAAGTATTCTCATTCACATAATTCTCTCGTTTTTCCTCTAAAGAAGACAAGATTTTTACGAGCTTGTTGGTCCCACCATAAATCCTAATTGATTTCCCCATATATATCACATGAGAATCCAACTCACTTCATAACATTTTTCACAAACCGATTTTGCTGTTTTCTTCTTTTGGATCAAAGATGGTTTGTGTAATTGTTTTTCATCATGTTCTTGTTTTGTTTCACAAAGTCTTCCAAATTCTGTTTAGTTAAGCTCACTCTTCTTTTGTTTTACAGGTTGCTGAGAACAACAACAACAACAACAAGGAAGTAACACTTCCTGCATCTATGGACAAAAACAACATCAAAGGAGCTAACTTTCATCTTGAGGTTCTTCAAAAAGAACCAGCTTTGGTCAAACCCGAATCTGACACACGAAAGGGTCTTTACTTCTTGTCGAATCTTGATCAGAACATTGCTGTGATCGTCCGTACAATCTATTGTTTCAAATCTGAGGAGATAGGGAACGAGGAAGCAGTCCAAGTGATCAAGAAAGCTCTGAGTCAAGTTCTTGTTCATTACTATCCACTTGCTGGACGCCTCACCATTAGTCCTGAAGGTAATTGATTGAAGACAATTAATGATTGCTTCGGCTAAAGTCTCTATCTTGTTTAAACTCAGGACACGAACATCATTTAATGTCTTTAATGGTGTGTGAATTCAGGTAAACTCACAGTTGACTGTACTGAAGAAGGAGTGGTGTTTGTGGAAGCAGAAGCAAACTGTAAAATGGATGAGATTGGTGATATCACGAAACCGGACCCTGAAACTTTAGGAAAACTTGTCTATGATGTTGTCGACGCCAAGAACATTCTTGAGATCCCTCCTGTTACTGCTCAGGTTTACTTTTCTTCCTCCTCAAGCAATCTTTTTGTTTTTAGGGTTTTAAGTTTTTGGAAGTTGATATCTAATTTGGTAGGAGTTTAAATTGATTTGAGTTACCAGGTGACTAAATTCAAATGTGGAGGGTTTGTTCTCGGACTTTGTATGAATCACTGTATGTTCGATGGTATTGGAGCTATGGAGTTTGTTAACTCATGGGGTCAAGTCGCTAGAGGCTTACCAATAACAACTCCTCCATTTTCAGACCGAACCATTCTCAGTGCTCGAAACCCTCCAAAGGTCGAGAATCTTCATCAAGAATTCGAAGAGATAGAAGATAAATCCAACATCAACTCTCTTTACACTAAAGAGCCAACTCTCTTTAGATCTTTCTGTTTTGACCCAGAAAAAATCAAGAAACTTAAGCTCCAAGCAATAGATAACAGTGAGTCTCTCCTCGGTAACTCCTGCACAACTTTTGAAGCTTTATCTGCTTTTGTGTGGAGAGCAAGAACCAAGTCATTGAAGATGTTAAGTGATCAGAAAACGAAGCTTCTCTTCGCCGTTGATGGTAGAGCCAAGTTTGAGCCTCAATTGCCAAAAGGGTACTTTGGGAATGGAATTGTTCTCACAAACTCTATCTGTGAAGCTGGAGAGCTTACAGAGAAACCTTTGAGTTTCGCTGTGGGATTAGTCAGAGAAGCGATTAAGATGGTCACTGATGGATACATGAGATCTGCCATTGATTACTTCGAAGTCACAAGAGCAAGACCTTCACTTTCCTCAACTCTTGTGGTCACTACATGGTCAAGATTGGGTTTCCATACCACAGATTTCGGTTGGGGAGAACCGGTTTTGTCCGGTCCAGTAGCTTTACCGGAGAAAGAAGTGACTCTGTTTTTGTCTCATGGAGAACAGAGGAGAAGCGTCAATGTGCTTCTTGGTCTTCCAGCTTCAGCCATGGATGTCTTTCAAGAACAGTTTTTACAGATATAAAAAAATAAGACACCAAATAAACAAATATCTGGCAATTATTGTCAAAACCTATTCGTTTTACTCTGTTTCTTTCTGCTGAATTATTATTATTATCTTCATCTTAAACTTGTTTGTATCTTGCATCAAGTTTCAGCCATAAATTTATATTATTTCAACTATATTGTAATATTTTATATTATTACTTGATTTATTTCTGAAAGGTTGAGGATATTTTTATAAACAAAGTCTAAAGATAAAGAACAAAGGACAAGAAGACAGAACACAAAGTTAAGAGTAGAATCACACAGTTATAGGATTTTTGCAGTTTATTCTCTATTACTTCCACACAAGTCAAGATTCTTCTTTAACGGTCTGAAATTCAAAGCGGTAAATCCATAGACACAGAGATTAGACCCCTTAGACTTAAACACGACTTGATCCGTTGTAGTTTTGAAGCCAGGAACGTTGCAGGAAACAGAGGAGCTGCCGATCAAGCTTGCCTGACAAGAAACCATTAGAGAAGCTTTCTCTGCTTCTGCGGCGCAAACAACACCTTCCAAAGACGTTATGTCTAGCTTATAGAGTCCAAATTCGTTCGTAGTTCGATTTGCAGAGAATGTTATCATCTCTTTAGTTCTCGAGGTGGCTGAATTGAATCTGCAGGTTATTCTCACTTCCACACCTTTTTTTTGTTCAGTTAAACAAAAGTGAGAGACATTTCAAGATTTGATAATTTAGTGTTGTTTGGATTCTTTACCTGGAATGAAGTAGCTGTGTTTGGAGAAATTGTTGTTGGAGCAGACGTCGCAGTAAACAAGACCCACTACAGTAATCTGTGCATTGGGTTTGGCTGAAGAAAGTTTCAGAGACAGAGAGTTCAAGGACAGAAATTGCAGAAGTAACATAAGCATTATGAGTTTCTTTTCCATGTCCACAAGCTTCATCTTTTTTTTTTCTTGTTTAATCTTTGGATAAACACTTGTTTACAGATGAGGTATCCTTTTTATTTATGTGGTTGATGGAAGAAACAAACAAAGAATGGGCCAAGAGGTTAAAGACAAAAGAAGAAACAAAGATTAGACAAGAACTCCATTGAAAAAAGCTTCAAGTTTGTCTTTTTTTGTTATATCTCTAGAGAAAACTCAAGCTCATGTGGACAAAGAGATGTGCAAAGAGGAGGCACAAAGAGATGAGACCAAATAAAGGAAAAAGAAGAGAAACTGAGAGGCTGGTTGGTTCGGTTTTACATTTATTGAGCTCTCAATCCCAAAAAAAGTGGGCTAAATATGGAAAATAGAAGGGAGAAGGTAAGCCACTGACCACTGAAACTAAAGTGTAACCATCATTAATTCATCATCATAAACATCAAGAAAGTAGTCAGAGAAAATGACTCTTTAGATATCAATACAAGAAGCCAAACTATGATATTTTCCCGGTTAAGTCTCGGTTTTGGTTGAATTCTGGTAGAGAGTTTCTGGTTTAAACCATACAAGATAACCTCATGGTATGGTTTTTGTTGTTTATAAGTTTTCAGCAGTTTTCTAAAGAATCCCAAATTAGATTTTTTTTCTTTTCATTATAGTGCAATAGAAACAGCTCACTAGAGTTAATTTCGCCATTATGAAGTTTAACTTGGAACATTTTCATATTATAAAACAACTGCATACAGATTCAAATTAGGTGTGCATTTAGTCACTCAAGAACCCTAATAAGTTAACCACAGTCGAATCAATTCAAGAGAAAATAAAAGAAAAGTAAAAACCTCATGGGGAATTCAAGCAAGCCAAACTCAATATGATAAACTAGCAGCACACAAGAATTCAAATATTTCACTGCGTACCTCGTCGTTCGAAGTGGTGCCTCGGAAACCACCGGAGAAATTAATAAGTTTCAAACATTTTATGGGCTTGAGCTTAAAGAAGGCCCAAAATCCTAATGTTAATTCACATTTTACTTTGATTTTTCTTTTTCCTGTTTTCTTTTTGTTATATTGTAATGTTCTTTCTTTGTTTTGGGTTATCTCGTCATCATTTCAATTTTCCTAAAATATAAAATTATTAATAATCAATCTTTCACAAATTACTTTAACATATTTCCTCCAAAATTGCTACAAAAAATAATAATTTATACGATATTTTACACACGTTTAGTTATATAAAATAATTGTTATAGAACAAGAAGTCTGTAAATGTTAAATTCTGCTGTAAAAAAATGTTCAAATTTATTATCCGTTATCGAAATCGCTTTTATGAATCACAAGGTCGAGTACCCAAGGAAGGAAACAAACCACTAGGAAAATGCCACGTCACCTGATTACGTTCTTCACTTTAGGCTTCTAAAAAAGTGTGAGCTAAAGGAAAACGACGGTGACAGAGTGACAGTAGCTAACAGTCGATTTTTAAATTATTTATTATTTGCACAGTTTCAGGAAAAAAGCGAAGGAAACTAAAAAAGTAAAGTGGACGAAGAAGAAGAAGAAGAAGAAGCCACCATTGAAACAAAAACCTTTTTAAAAAAATTCTCTGACTACTCATTTCATGTCGGAGACTTCTCGGAGTCTAAAGAATCTCTTCAATAGAGACTAAACCTTTCTCTTTCTTTATCTTCGTTTTAGTGTTTTCCCCTTTGCTTACTTTTGAAGGAAAGAGATGTATGTAGTGACGCCTCCTCAAAGATCCGATTTTGGATCCGATTGTGATTTACGGGTTTACCAAACATGGAAAGGAAGCAATGTGAGTTTTAATGTGAAAAGCTTTTGGTTTTTGGAATTTCTTGCTTCTGTGTTTATGCTTGAACTAGTTTCTATTATTGTTTTTACTTTTGTATAGAAATTTGGGCTCAGATTAGTCTTTTACAGCTCAAAATTGGGACTTGGGTTTGTGTAAGAAGTGTAGCTTTATGCGTAATTGTCTACATTTCAAGTTTAAGCTGTCGTTGTTGTCCAAAATCAAGAAGCTTTTAGTTTCAGGTGATTATACTGTGAAATGAAATCCTTTGCTTTAAACAAGAACTTAGGGCATTAACTGAATATGCTTGTTACATTTATAGGATTGCTTCTTCTTACAAAGGTTGAGACTTTGTGTATATTGAGGTTGCCTTTTGGCTTTCAATGTTGAGAATTCGACATAAATATGAAATCTAACTTAGTAGTAGTAAACTGGTGGAATGAAACATTTTGAAGTTAATTTTCTACTCAAGTGTTAAAATATAAACAACAAAACTCATTTTTGTCCCATTTCTGCAGATATTTTGTCTTCAAGGAAGGTTTATATTCGGGCCAGATGTAAGATCACTTGGTCTGACCATAAGTCTTATTGTGGTCCCTGTTACAATCTTCTGCATCTTCGTTGCTAGCAAACTAATGGAGGACTTTTCTGATAGTTGTGGAGTATCAATAGTCACTGTTGCTGTTATCTTCACCATTTATGTGAGCACAAACTTTTCACTTTGTATTGTAAAACGTTATGTGAATGGCTTATACATAATAATTAATGTCCCTCAGGATTTAATTCTTTTGATGCTTACATCCGGAAGAGATCCAGGGATTATCCCAAGAAATTCTCATCCTCCAGAGCCTGAAGCTCTTGATGGCAACACTGTGTCGGGGACAAGCCAAACTCCAAGATTGCCTCGCGTAAAGGAAGTAGAAGTTAATGGAAACATATTTAAGGTCAAGTATTGTGATACTTGCATGCTCTATAGACCACCTCGATGCTCACATTGTTCGATTTGTAACAACTGTGTAGAAAGGTTTGACCATCACTGTCCTTGGGTTGGTCAATGTATTGCCCAAGTAAGTTTCTCGGTTTTGAGCTTTCCTCTACTTTAGTTTGTGGCACCAGTTTAGAATTCATCTCATGTTTCTTGGGGCTTTGCAGAGGAATTATCGATTTTTCTTCATGTTTGTCTTCTCCACGACTCTTCTCTGTGTATATGTGTTGGCCTTTTGCTGTGTCTATATAAGAAAGATCAAAGAATCTGAAGATAAAACCATTTGGAAAGCAATGCTTAAAACTCCAGCTTCCATTGCTCTGATAATCTATACATTCATATCGATGTGGTTTGTTGGAGGCTTAACAGGTTTCCATCTCTATCTCATCAGCACAAATCAGGTACCTAATCCTTGACCTCTTTCTCAAAAACCTCTCTCATTCGCTATTCACGTTTAATCGTTTTGATTTTCCTTTGTTCTGTAGACTACATACGAGAATTTCAGATACAGTTATGACCGGCATAGCAACCCACATAACAAAGGAGTGGTTGATAACTTCAAAGAAATCTTTTATTCGACAATACCTCCTTCCAAGAACAACTTCAGAGCTATGGTACCGAGGGAAAATCCATTGCCGTCAAGATCAGTCGTTGGCGGTTTTATGAGTCCAAACATGGGAAAGGCCAATGATGAGACTGAAATGGGGAGGAAGGGTGTTTGGGCAATGGCTGAACATGGTGATGGTAAAAATGGTAACAACAACGCACGGTTTCATGTTAACGAATATGAGTTAGACGAGTTATCATCAGGCATTAGGACCACAAGGGATGCTGATGAACAAACTGATAGGCCACCAGAAGTTATGGCCTTAGCAGCAAGAAGAGCTTAACTGAGAGGTGTTTTCAAATGTTTTATCATATGATGTCAGCTTGATTTATTGATGTATTTTGGGTTTACAAAGAAATCAATTGTGAATTGTTGTGATTTTTTTCAGAAGTTATTTATGTTTTCTAGTTGTTGTTCTAACTGTGTTTAGACTCTTAAAATTTAAATCATTGTGTGTTAATATAATCTATGATTTTTACAGTACTTATCTTTCATAGAATGAGACAACAAAATGAATACAGACGATTTTCACTGTACTTGTAATTGTGCAAGTATTAAAAACGCTGAAACTGAAGTTTCAGACATGTGGAGCAGAAGACCAGACCTCTCTTATTATAGTGTTCATTGAAGCACGGCTCTGCAATAAATGCAAAAGAACCCTATTTAAGCTTCTTCTTATTCTTCTTCTTCTTCTTCTAACTAAGTTCTAAATTGATTCCTCACTGGATTTTGATTCAATAAGGATCATTGAAATCTCTTAAATACAAGCCAAAATTTTTGGTTTAAGAGAGTTAGAACTAGCAATGGTCCTGCTAGAATCAAATTTGTTTTGAGTTTTGACATTAAAATGGTGACTAAAGATTTTTGTGATAAAACAAGGCTTTTAAATATATGAAGGTGTTTGACATTGAACAAAAGACAACACAGTGAACAGAATCAAACAAAATGGTCAAATAAACATATATATATATATATAGCCTTACACTAGAAGACTAAAATCATTTTCACAAACATTAATTGAAAAATGACTGTTTTTAAACTGAGGATTAAGGTAACTGACCAGTCAAACATCAAAGACAGAGACAATAAAGAGAGTCAATATGGTTGTTCATAAGTATTATTTGTATGCACATGTTATAAATTATATAAAATGACGAACCATATTTCAATTAAAATGTCACAATTACTGTTTTAGCATCCTCTTCTCCTCTTTATTTAGTACCTTACCATGTGACTGAAGAGCTCAAAAACCTCTGCAAATACTCTTTTTTTTTATATCTTTTTCAATAGCCAAACCTTAGATGCCAAATTTCAACTGGTAGGTTTGTTTGTTTTTCCTTTGTCTTCTCTTAGACCTACCAAAAGAGATTTGTGGTTTTTGAAGTTGACTTTTGGGTTTGATTTTGGTGTATTTACAGGAAGAGGAAAATGTATAAGAATCAGCTTCAAGAGCTTGCACAGAGAAGCTGTTTCAACTTACCATCATATACTTGCATAAGAGAAGGACCTGATCATGCACCAAGATTTAAAGCTTCTGTTAACTTCAATGGTGAGATATTTGAAAGTCGTACTTACTGTTCTACTCTCAGACAAGCTCAGCATGCAGCTGCTGAAGTTTCACTTAATGTCCTTTCCTCTAGAGTCCCTTCTAAATCTTTAACTGCTAAGATTCTTGTAAGCTCTATCTTCAAAATCCTTTAAACTCCCTTCAAAATCAAAATATACAATAACTGTTAATATCTTCTTATCAAGGATGAGACAGGTATTTACAAGAACATGCTTCAAGTAACAACACATAGAGCTGGTCTTGATCTACCAATGTACACGAGTGTAAGATCAGGATCTTGTCACTTCCCAGCTTTCTCTTGTACTGTGGAACTTGCTGGGATGAGTTTTATTGGAGAATCCGCAAAGACAAAGAAACAAGCTGAGAAAAACGCAGCCATTGCAGCTTGGTCCTCTTTGAAGAAAAGTACCAAAAAAAATCTCTTTCAAGTTGTTCCATAAACCCCAAAAAGCTTCTCACTTTTTCTATTTAAATCCATCATTTTTCTTGTTTTCTGCTGCGTAGTGTCAAGCTTGGATTCTATGGGAGAAAAAGAAAATGGTGAAGAGAAAGAACAAGAAGTAGTAGCAAGAGTACTCTCGAGATTTAAACCCAAAGAAGTAAGAAGAAGAGAGACAACAAACCAATGGAGAAGAACAAATCAACAAGATACAACAGATAAGGATTTGTTGATTGAGAGATTGAGATGGATCAATCTATTGGCCAATCAAGCTTCATCATCATCATCAACATCAACACAAAAACAACACAACAGCCGCAGTTTTATCTCTCTAATTCCACCACCACGTCCTCCTAAATCCTCCAAACTTTTATCATTAATAACAAATCTCCAACAATGCAAAGACTCATCACAAGAAGCTAAGCCAGAGACAGAGATGATCATGAAGAAGTCGTTTCCTTTGCCAATGGCTGATCATAAGACCACGATCAATGAATTATCAAACAGATTCATATTGTCGTTTTCCGACAATGGCATAAACAATTTCGTCGGAGGTTGTATCGGAAACACAAATAGTCTGGCTCCAGCAGTTCAAATCAGATCAGTGATTTCAGTTTTCGCAGCTCCACCATCAAAACCAAACTCTAACCCTAATCAGATCGTTGAATCCACATCCGTAAATCCTTGCGCTGTTCCAAATACGGCGGGATTGGGAGAGGCTAAGAGAAGAGTCTAAGCAGAGATATAATCAAACTTGGTTCAAAATCTTAAGTTTTGAATCAAACCCATGATTACTTAGAAAATTTTGGTTTAAGGGGTTAATCTAAAGTTTTGTACATAGATAATAATAATAATAATAAAAGAACAGAGTATGTTTTCGCTTCTTGAATGTGTTTTTGAAGTTTTTGAATTTTCTGGCCGACATGAATTTTGAATGCTTGCAGATTACACGGAAGACGAAAACACAGAGAAAGAGAGCATTAAATTAGGGATGAAGAAGAAGAGACTTTGCAAATGAAAAAAGAAAACAATTAATGAGTTTTTGTCTTCCTCCATTAATGCGCCGATTGCTCTGCTTCCCACTCTTCCTCATTAATGGTTTGCCTTAACGTCAGCTCGAATTTTAAAAAATTAATAATTCGAAAATATTAGATCATTTGGGCCGGCACATTAATTTGGGGACATCTTTCTTTCTCGTGGGCCGTAACAAACGGAAACATAAAACTAGTGACCTACCTAACCATATTACCAACCGGGCTGGATTCAACCGGCCACTTGTTTTGCTTGGTTTTTAAAAAATTATATTTCCATTTTTGTATATTAACTTACTATATATGTTTCTCAATTTATGACGTGGATCCTAGTTGCGAAAGCTAACATGTTGTTGGATCTGATCCAACCATATTCCACTCTCATTGTCTTGACAGATATATATACATTGCATCATTACACGTCAGATTTCCGTGGAGAAATTGTTTTTAAAATGCAACAAGATACGTAAATTTTATTTTAATTAAATTTTACTAGTCCATTTGTTTCAGTTTTGACCAACTTACCTTATAGTCATTTTGCATAATTGCATCACATTATTTCAAATCTCCATTTGCTAGCGATTAGGTTTCTACAAAATATTTTAGGAAAGACTGTGCTCATTAATTTGATAATTTTAATAACAAATTAATAAATTAATAAATTATTCTTCAAAGTCCTCTCAGTTACACAATTAAAAATGTGTAGCCTAAGATCTTACCTATTGTTGCACAAGAAAAACAAAAGATCTTACCTATTAATTACATGACTATATATAAATTTTATGATTTGGGTATAATTTATTTTCTTTAGATACATGTAATTTTTTTACCCCAAAAAAAGAATACATGTAATTGTATTCATAAATTATTAAAAATTTTCTATTTCCTTTAATAAATTACAAGTTTCACTATTTCAGTTCCACAATAATTCAATCAATCATTCCTATTTTTCTGGTTTCCCGGTCGGAATTCTGTTTTTTTAATTATTATTTATTTATTTCTATTAAGGCAGGAATCTTTAGAATAAAAACAAAATTATTCTCACTGTGTTTGGAAAAAAACCAAAATTTCATCATTAACAAACGGTGACTGAGCCGTGGAAGATACAAATTATCTCCAATGATTCAAAGCCACGTGTAAGATGAGAACCGTACTCATTTTTGTCATACCAAGATCCCAGAAAAGGCGGGAAGGAAACAATCAAGAAAAAAGGGATATTGATGACGTAGAATGGAATATTCGAACACCAACACGCAGATCCAGCTCTTCCTTTTGTATATAAATACTCTGCAAAAAAAACACGACATCGTCACATACAACAATTTGAAAATCCCTAATTTACCCTTATTGAGTTCGATGTTCAGGTTGGTACTTTTGATCTATATTTCAATGTATTCAACTCGGATTTGGTGAGTTTCAAAACCCTAAATGCTTATTGATATGAAAATAAGGAACAAGAAGATTGAAGAAAAGAGAGATGGATGGTCCATAGAAGCATTTCAAGAAAGCTTGGTTGTTTCTTTTGTAGGTGACAAAAGATGACTGTCCTGTCATTTTCCATGATGACTTCATCTACTCTGAAGAAAATGTGAGTCTACAATACTTCTTCTGAGAATCTTGGGTTAATTATTTCTGGATCTTGGCTTGATGGATTTGGTGTTTGTGTATTGTTGTTTAGGGTATTGTTCATGAAAGTAGAGTGACGGATCTGAGTCTGTCTGAGTTCCTTCTTTATGGACCTCACAAGGAAGTTGAGAAAATAGGAAAGACCTTGATGAGGAAATCTAAAGAGGGTAAGGTTTTGAAATGGGATGTTGATTTGGATGATTCTCTTTGTACGTTGCAAGAAGCTTTTGAACGAGTTGAGCAAACTTTGGGATTCAATATCGAGTTGAAATTCGATGTTAAAATTGAATACTTATTAGTTCCAATAGAACCATTTGTTAAAAATGCTCACTTTGTGATAATAAGCTTGAAGCTACTACTTTAGGAAATCATAAGCCTTGTAGTAACTTTTTGAGTTGATCTGTTATAAATTGACCTCAAAATTACAGATAAGTTGCATGCTTTGGTATATACAGACAATTACAGACCTTAAATTTCATCTTTTTTTTTGGTTGTGTGACTAAAACTACAGGTAGTATCTGATTGCTAAAGACAGACCAGTGATCTTCTCAAGTTTCCAACCAGATGCAACACAGCTTGTTAGGGAACTGCAGAGCACTTACCCTGTATGCTCCATTCTCGTTCTTTTCTTTGATTAATGTTAAAAACTTAACTTAAACTTTTTCATCTATGAATCACTTAAGATATTAGTCAAGAATCAATGTAGAGTATCCTAAATTTCACCATGCATCTATTTTATGCAACAGCTAATATATAATTCTGTGTTGTTTTCTGAACTGAACTCAGGTTTTCTTTCTGACTGATGCGGGGAACGAGATTCACAATGATGAGAGAAGAAACTCACTTGAAGAAGCCATTAAAGTTTGCTTGGAAGGAGATCTTCAAGGCATTCTTTCAAGGTTAAAGGAGTGTTTAGAAACCCAGCAGCCATTACTAAGATCAAAGAATCTAACCTTTCTCTCCTCACATACGGCAAACTCAAGTAAATCTTCTTCACTTTTCTTATGAAAAAACAAATTATGACTAAAATCCCTTAAATCTTTTTGCTTACTGCTTGTTGGAGAAGATCAGTTATTAGATTTTGATCTTATATCAAATATTGTGTTGCAGCAATGTGGGAGAGGCAGTGTACATGCAATATGTGATGGATTAATGGAGTGATTGTAGATTTTGTTGAGGAGATTGTTGAGTCCACGACCCTCATGATGATGAGACCACCACCATCATCATCATCATCACCTTCTAAGGATGATGATGTTTCCATTGCAAGACCTGAGTTTTCACAAAAGGAAATTTCTTTTCTTCTCAAACTTCTCTCTCAGTTGATACGACACTGATGATCACCATCTCTGTTCTTTTCTTTTATTCTCTGTTTTTCTTTAGGGATTAATTTTCTTTGTAATTTTTATTTATCTTCTTGATTTTTATTCTTCTGGGGTTTACTCAATAGTTGACTGTAAATAATTCTACAATTTTCATTCTTTATACATGGATTATTTATAAAAAAAATAACTAATATTTACTACTTAGAAATTATAGGAGATATGGTTTGATATTTATATAATCCATGTAATACTCAGAATATATATATATTTTTTAGGAGGTCCGAGTATTTTGTTACACTTTTTTCCCTTTTTTAATATAAAGAAGTTTTGCACCAAAACTCATAATTCATCCAGATCCAAAACCACAATATATAATATTAGTTTCGTTCCAAACGATATTTGATCATAAGGTTTAAACTTTTCCTATGATCTTTTCCGATCAAGATAACGGCACTTAGTTTATCACACTCCTTTGAAACAACTTTGATCAACTTGTTATCGACGTATCGTGGTGGCGACGAAAAAAACTCACTCCAACATATGTGTATTGTTGTAGTTATTATTTTAAACCAAAATTATTCTTAATTATATCTAATTAGAAATTGAAGTATAGATGTCTTTGATCCAACCTTTAAAAGGATGCTCGAAGTTCTAATCAAACAACTCATGCTCTCTCCCTCTTCTGCCTTAACTATGAAGAAAACTAAAGACATTCGTCTTTATTTTCCTATTCGGTATCAAATTCACGAATCCAATTCCAGTAGCCACAACAGAAAGTCTCTTTAATATTATAAACTAAAAGAAAAACTGATTCACATCGCTGAATAAAAATTTCTATTCAGTTCAAGCCGATTAATCCAATTAAATGTTTTTCTAACATATTTGTTTCCATACATGCTTGATTTAATAGTTCTCTACTATAACTATATTTATAATGCAGTTTATATTACTTATTAATTAATAGCATAATCGAATTTTAATTTATTCAACTTACGCTGATATTAATTTGAATCGAAAAGAAAATGCGAAAGAAAAAATCAAACTAAAGTCAAAATTATTTGATAAAAGACCAGGTTTCTTTTTAATATGTAACCGTTAACCAAAATCAAGCAGTAATAGATATCAAAAAAACGTTTAGGAATATTGAAAAAAATAGTTTAGATTTTGGAAATATCACAATTTAATATAGTTTTTTTACCAATATTTTTAGTGTAACTTTAATTATTTGTTTATTTGTACATTTTCTTATTTAAGAATCGGTTTTTTTATCAATCAATACTAGATCATCTAGTTATAAATAAGTCAATATCATGACATTAATTGGTAACTTTCCCTCGTTTACCAAAGATCATGTATGCGTCGCGTGATATTTACCTATTAACTTAAAAAAGGGAAAAATGTTTTCCTAGTTCGATTAGAAATAAGATTTGCATATGGGTCCCAAAGTATATAAATAGTTGATTATTGCTATTTTCCTAAATTTATATAATGATCTTCGTCGAACTAACTCCTCAAAAACCGCCTCAAAAATTCACGCGTTCTCAAATCATCACAGAATCTTGGCCGTTGATATATATTCGCCTCTTTTTTGGGAAGAATGGAGCCAAGACAGAGAGATTTGCCTGTAGGAATGAGGTTTCGTCCTACAGATTTGGAGATGGCAATTTATTTTTTGATGTATAAAGTTTTAGGATGGAACATGAATGCTCGTACCATACCTGAAGACTGTCATGATATCTTCTCAAGACGTCCTCGTGATTTGCCTGGTGAGATTTTCCCCTATCGTAAATCTAAACTCTAAACTTATGTTTCTAAGATAAAACATATTTTGTTAGGTTTTTTGTTGTTGTGGTTCTTAAGTTTATTAGTATAATTAGTGTTGTTAGTCAAAAAATTTCTCTTGCTATTCATAAATTGTATTCTCTTATATAAGTTGATCTTATAAGACTAGTAATATTCTTCTCATTCTATTTCTCTCGTATCTCTACAAGATATTTTGTTTTTAAGCTTTTGTGCCTTTGTGCTTTTGTTTTTATATTTATGTATTATTTTCTGTAAGCTTAGTGCTTTTTAAGCCGATGCTTCACTAAAATATCAAGTTTCTAAATCATGTTTTTTTCATTGCCGAATCAACTCACTTTCACGACAATGTCATAATTTGCGTCTTTAATTCACAAAGGACACGATGCTCCGTGCTTCTCTAATTCAAGTCTAAATGCCTCTGAATCCAAATCATCGAGTTTCTCATTCTACTATACCATAGACCTCTGTACCCATTACATGTCAAGATTTGACTCTACAACCGTCGTCTATCTTGAAGAAGTGTATTAGTATAATTAGTGTTGTTAGTCAAAGTTTCTCTCTTTGACTTGTCTCCTCGTTTTTCTCAATTGATTGAATTTCTTCCATAAATTCATCTTCTTTGATCTATGTCTCTTACTATTCATAAATTGTATTCTCCTATATAAGTTGATCTTATTTACATATATTAGTAAGAGAGACTAATAATATTCTTCCAATACCATTTCTCTCATCATCTCTACATGTCAAATCCTTCAAAGTGTTTTGTAGAGTTTTACTTCTGATTAGGATATGGTTTTGTTAAAGATAGTGTGTTGTTTGTGTTTTCTTGATATAAGTTTGGCTTCTTCCCTCTTTAATCATAAGCTTTACTTTGTGAATAAGCGAACTTAATTTTCTCTGTTTTAGGCAATCCAAGAGAAAGAGAAGAAGATCATTTGTACTTCTATTGCAGAAAAGATACCAACCAAGTTACTAATCACTCTCATAATCTGTGGACACCAATAGGAGAAGAAACTGATGTGTTAAATCCAAAGAAAAATGGTGAATTAGCTGGTATCAAACGTTCATTTGCTTTCGTTGAGAACGAAGAATACGATAGTAATTGTTTATCTAATGAAGAAGAACCACCAAAATATAATTGGTTCATGGATGAAATTAGGCTCCCATCGACAGTTGTGGTTTCTGATTTGGTTTTGTGCCATGTCTTTTGCAAGAAGGTTAAACCTGAATTTATTGATTTTGCCGAAAGTGAATCCGAATACGAGGAAAGTGTTGATAAGCCTGCAGAGAGTTTGGATTTTTTAAGAGAGAAAGATGAAAATGTTCTTCCTCCACCTCTTGATTCACCTTAGCTTCTTCATCAACATGGCTTTTATCCAGGTGTTCACGTAATGTGGTTTTGATGGTTTTGCTGTTGTGATTTCACTAATACTACTAGATTATACACTATTAGATTATGAAAATATGCAATGATCAATCTTCAAGGACAGAGTTTTAAAGGAGCAGAGTTTTCACCTTAGCTTTTTCATTGTTCATGTTAGCAATCTCTCGCTTACTCCATTATATGATCTGTCTAATCATAATTATTTGCTGATTTCGATCTCCGTTTCAATAATTGTTAGCCGGTCATATACATATATTAATATATATACACAAATATAAACCTAAATTAAAATCGAAATCCTAGACGAAAAAAGGGGAAGAGATGTTTGACAAGCTTAAAACTTCCGGTCAAACCATTTTTTCCGGCTTGTCATAAATCTTTGACTTTTGCCCTCATATCCGTTAAGATTTCGCCACGTGCTAAATCTCAACTCTGACCCGTCGTACGCAATCTTGGTCTCGTCTCCGTCTTTCTGGTGTTTTCGATCTGTTTCTTTGACCAGAAAAAAAAAAAAACAACATGCATCTATTATTTGTTCTCCTAAAATAGAGTCTTACAGGCAGATTAGATGAAGTTGCAAAGAAGTCTCCTAATAACCCTCCACCCATCTGCAAGGCATCAGTTCCATTGTGCATAGTCTCGAACATTTCTGTCAATGGATAACCTATGTATTAAAACAAAGTTAGCCCTGACTTTGAAACAAAACCTGACACTGAAAGACTGAAACTGAAACCCGTCTTTGCATCTAATTTGCTTTCGCTTTAACACCGATAAACAAAGGGTTGAAACTTTACCTGGTTTAAACCCAAAATTCTCATCTATCAGGCTGGGAACTTCATCAGGCAATATTTCCAGTAGATCCAATAAAGGTTGCAAAATGAAGTTGTTGAAACTAGTGACTGCATCAAACAGAGTTTATTATGAGCACAAGATACAATGAATACATTCCATGAGATTAACCCACCCCAAAAGAAAGAGTACAGTGTGTGCACAAGTCAACCCTTTAAGCATGATTAGAATTACGCTTTACCAAGATGACACTTTTCTGAGCTTGCAACATCGTGCTTTCATAAAATGGCCCAAAAAATCTTTAGTAAAAAAAAACACAATCAAGAATCTCAATGATCAAGAAAAAGCGAGTGATCTCCTTTTACCTGGATTAGTCAAAATCAAGACAAGATCAATGTCGGGGTTACACGCTGCAACATCTAGAGCAAGACAAGCTCCAATAGATTCTCCAACTAAGTAAATGGGTCTATTTGGGAAACGGTAATGCTCTGACCTCACTGTCCGCTCAATGAGCTTCACAATGTCTGAAAACAACAGAACACAACAAAAGAGTTTCATCCACATAAGATTTAATCCGTTTGTTTACAAAACCGTTATGAGACGACAACGAATGCAGACAAAGAGGCACCTCGAGCAGGGGTACGATCACTGACTGGAAAGTGAAGACACCATATGTCAAATATCCTAAAATCAAAAAGATAATGACATCAGAAACGAAGAGTATTCACTAATTGTAGTACATTCAAGTTTTCAAACATTCATATCTTTTTGAAGAAACAAGAGCTTTGCACAATGAAGAGCCTAAGATAAAGAAGACTGAATCAAGTTTGAATCAAACAAGTACTTACTCTCCAAGCCTCTTATGCTGACGAATGAGTCCTAATCCAGTACAATCGATCCCTGCAATTTTGATTTCTCAGCATTGTATTCAGAAGCAAAAACAAATCGATCAAAATGGACGATCGACCTAATCCCTAAATTTTAAAAGACGAAACAGGTAAGTAGAGAAGCAGAGGAGATCCAGGAGCACGAGCACCACACTCCAACGGAGAGAACCACCGAGGCGGACCACAATCTCCGCCGTCTGATCTCAAAAAATCTCCAGCTTCCACCAAAAAGTCCGTCAAACTCTTCCGCTCCTCGGGCCGTGCCGCCTCGGTGTGGGAATACGGATTCACCGTCACCGTCACCTTCCCTCCGATTGCGAACTTCGGTTTCTTAAGCCGATGATATGCGACGTAAGTCAGTCGTTGGGTTGACTTCAAGTGGAAAAAAATCGATGGGACAGATTCCACCAGTGATATGAACCGCCATGGATCAGAAAACTCAGAGATCAATAGAAGAAGAAGGTTTTTGTTCTTCATCTTCACAAAGAACACGACGACGAAGAAACAGCGATGATTCCGTGCTCCGCCATTTCCTCAATCGAGGTTGGTTTGAATTTGGTTCAGACTCGATTTGGCTCACTTTTACCATACCTGTTCATTTGATTTTAACCAAAACTCCGGTTTGTAACTTGGCTCGGTTCAACTTAAATTCAATTTAGATGACTCGGTTTGATTCAAACCAAATCTGGGTTGGTTTTAGTTGTCTCAGCGTTCCGGCGGTAATTCAAATAACACGCAAGAGAATTTAAAATTCAAATGATTTTTTACAAACAAAGAGATCGCTTAGAAGTTATAACTTATAATTAATAATGAAACAGAGAGAAGTTTACAAGTTTAAGAACCTCACAAGTATCAGTGTTTTGGGCTTTGACTTTGTACATATGAGAAGCAGCCTTAAGCAACTGAAGCTTCCATAGAAGTGTGTCCTTGGGAAAGATCCTAATCAGAGTCTTACATGCAGATTAGATGAAGTTGCAAAGGCGACTCCTAATAGTCCTCCACCCATCTGCACGGCGTTAGTTTCATTCAGCGTAGTCCCGAACATTGCTGCAACCAGATAACCTTTGTATTAAAACATGAAGATTTTGAAACTTGTGACTGCATCAAACAGTCTATTAACACAAGACAAAATGCATACATTCCATGAGATTTACGGACACAAATCTCCCAAAAATGTATATGAGAAACCCATCCTGTCGTTGTCCGCATTGCAATCAACCTGTTTGCTACCCTGAGATCCGTCTAGATCAAAACTTGGTCAAAGCAATCTGTGTCGTAATTTGCTTAGTGCTACATTTTAGCGTTGCAGCTTAATATAGATAACTCTTCTCATGTCATATGCTCAGATATTAATAGATGTGGAACCGAATGCTGCTGATGTAATCATTGATGCTGGTGGTACATGGAAGGTTGCTATGAAAACTGGTGAGCCCAAGGAACCTGTGCGTGAGATAATTCATGATCTTGAAGATCCAGTGAGCTTCTTAAACTCTGGTCCAGTGGTTTTGGATCTTACTGGGGATGATGATAATGCCAAAATAGAACTGTTTGGTGACTCCAAGGTTGAGGACAGGAAGCCCCATTTGTCTGATGCTCATGGCCAATAACAACACGAGTAAAGATGCTTCAGCCGAAGATTACTGTTCGGTATTCGATATCTCTGATGTGATAGCACTTGACTCGGTGATAACATCTGCTTTGGGCAACATGCGCAAAAACCGCATCAGGCTTTGAATTCTGGAACAGGTCAAGGATTCTCAAACTTATCCCATATACCATCGTCCCGAGATCCAATACCGGTACCTGTGCCATTCTCGCAGACACCATCACCAAGAGATAGACCAGCAACTACTTCCACCGTCTTCACCATACCAAATCCCTCTCCCCAATTCTCTCAGGTCCATGCTTCACCTGTTACACCCACCGGAACATATCCTGGTAGAACCTCTAGTCCAAGATGGAACCAGACTTATCCATATCAAGCGCCATCAATGACAAGCTTATATAAGGTTTGTGAATCCGTCTGACAGAATAGTTTTTCTCTCGAGTATTCCTATGTTGATGATATGTGTTCCTTGCAGAGCCAGAGGGTCCCAGGTTCCAATTACGAGCCAGTCGCCTGCAAATGAATCGTCTTTTGTTCAGTCTCAGCATGTCCCTAGAGTACTCACTAGCCAGCCTAACAGTAATGGCACTTGAGGTCTTACCAGTAACTATGTAAGCACTCAAAGGCAGCAACCAAGTAGTTCCACTGTTCAATCCGTTTCTCGAACAAGTGACCTAATGGATGTTGACTCGAATGTTCCTGATACAACCAACTGGCGCCCGAGAATGCGAGGAAGTCTTGTTCGCGGTTCCCGTTCAACTTCTCTTGATCACATGATCATTCAACATTCTCAACCATCTCAAACTTCTTCTGGGCTTCAAAGTTCACAGCCAGTAGAGAAGCCATCCGTTCAAACGTCTCAAGGTCAGCAACCTTTTTCAACCGCTGCCTAGAACCGAGACAGTTCCGTCGCCCACTCCTGGCTTCACGAGGCCTTCTGGACCGACAGCATCATGGACACAACACTAACAAAATGAACCTTGTAACTTATCATTTTTCCCACGGTTTGAACCCGGTTTAGGATTCGGTATGCTAGTCAGGTTTTGTTATGATGGTTTAGTTTGGGTTGTAATTGTTTATTTTTAGCGTCTGTTGAGTGTTAACTTGTAGTGATGGTCAAAACATAATCGTTATCATTACTACTATTGTATACTAAATAAAAATCCCTTCATTTTCCCAACTTTTGCATTGATGCCTAAAATCGAAAAATTTATGTGGTGCCAGAATCTCAGGCTCTCAGCTAGTGAAAAGAAAATTACTATTCGTATTCACAAAACTGAAAATCCAATACTTCCTTTTATTTTTATTTTTATTTTTAGTTGATACTCCCATTTTGTAAATCATCTCAACCAAAATGTGATGGAGTAGTGGTTTTTGTATGGGGTGTAGAGTCTCCTCGTGGATCTAGAGACCAAAGATCGATATTTTTATGTGTTTCAGATATTTTTTTTGCACCTCACACTGCAAAAAAAAGATAATTTTTTTACATCGTTTATTTTATAAATTTGTATGGCTTATTATTAATACAAAAAAAAATTATATCACTTAAATAAATTTTTTGGAAAGTGGTGATTCAAATAATTTATATTGTTTTGTTACTAACCCAAAAGTATTTATACCGGTTGTTGTAATTGATGTTAATATTTGTCATTGCAAAAAACGATGTTACCTTTTACAACATTTTATATAAATGACGTTAGTATTTGTGACGGTTATAATAATTGATGTCAATTTATCACATATAAGATATTAAAACTAGTGTCGATAAAATACATTAATTATTTTTTTGGTCAAAATTAATAAATTAATTAATAAAATGAAAATAAAAAATATTAAAATTAAAAAGTATTTAATTATTAGTAACAGAAAATACAATATATCAAAATATGTTAATCACTAATAACAGAAAATGAATTTGTTTAAAAAGAATTTAAAGTTACATGCAAAACAAAATTCTAAATGTTACGAGCTTCAAATCTTAGTATTATGTTTTTGTGTTAGTAGTGATAAGCCTACCGACTAGGTCACTAAAAACTCTTGAATGACTAAAGCAAAACCTGAGTGATATAATGAGAAGAGTTTCGAGTTCAAGCAGCGTAAATGAATGATGTACATGTATGTATTTGAATATATAATCCCTATAAAAATGAAGCTAAAAGTTACATTTGGTTCATTCATTTTGGATCAAACCATTTCTCGTAATTTGGATATCCGTTTGACTCTCTAGTAGATCCGTTGCTATGTTTAAGAGTCCTATCTATCTCAAAACTAATTTACAATTAATGAAATAACACATGTAATGTATATACAGTATTCAATATAATATTATGTCTAAGTGACTAAGTGGGATTCGTAAAACCAAACTCATAACTGTAATTAATATGTATATATATATATCACTATTACACTATATATGTTTAAGTAAAAGTCCTAGACAGAATTTTATTTATATAAACATATCTAATGCATTGACTGAATTTTACTTAATTTAATTTACCCTCAAAGGAAAATGGACAAAGAATCGTATTTGCATCTGGCGGCCGAGCACGGGAACAAGCATTTCCGTGCTGCGTCTTCATCATCATCTACTCAGGGGTTATAAAACCTTACACTGGTTCAAGCGTTATGATAATGGTAATTTGTATGAGTTCTTTTTATAAGTGTTTTCACAATGTTGAGAAAAAGATAAGATCAGCTCATAAGAGGAGGAATGTAGACAAATTGTGTAATGTACAAAACATTAATGTTTCTTTTTCTTTCTTTCAAACAATGTCCCTTTATGTGGTCAACATCAAATCAAATCGAACAGACGTTTTTAACTCAAAAAATCCAAGAGTCTTAATCTCATCCCAATGCTAAACTCAAAACAGACTGGACTGAAACAGAGTTTGGTGTAAGTAGATAAATAACAAAATTCATATTTTAACTAAAAACCATATAAATATATTAAATATATATATTAAATACAGAAAATATAAATAATAATTGAGTTTTAATAAATCCGAACCGAGTAAAAATAAAAATTAGAATGTTCCTGATTCGTCCTCTTCTTCCAACTTGTCTCTGACTATTCAGCTCTTCTCTCATTCATCGAAAATGACAAAATCAAAATGAAAGGGCAGTGATACTCGACGACTTAAAGGAAACAATGAGTCGTCGACTACTTCGTGGAAACACTTAGATTCCTATTTCTTCGAAATTACACTTTACGCGTTTTGCTTTTAGTTTACCAAGTATACACCAAGCTACTTGCTTCCTCAGACATTTTGATACATTCTTCAAAACCATTGCAATAATACTTTCTTCAAAACCTTTGTAAGATCTCTTATGGCTTCTTATTCTTTGTCTCCAATCTGGAGATACGATGTCTTTTCGAGCTTCCACGGTCCAGATGTTGGTAAAGGGTTTCTCAGTTATTTACACACTCATTTTGCAAGCAAAGGTATCACGAGGTTCAATGATCAAGAGATTGTGAGAGGCCACATGATCGGACCTGAGCTCATACGAGCAATTAGAGATTCAAGAGTCTCCATTGTTGTGTTCTCGAAGATGTATGCTTCTTCAAGCAGGTGTTTAGATGAATTGGTTGAAATCTGGAAGTGCAAAGAAGAGTTGTGGCTAATAGTGATGCCTATTTTTTATGAAATTGATGCGTCTGATGTACGAAAACAGACGGGAGATTTCGGAATTGCATTCAAGAAAACTTGTAAAGGGAAAAGTGAGGAAACGAAGGAGAGATGGAGTAGAGCTTTGGCTAATGTAGCCACCTTAGCTGGAGAACACTCTCATAGTTGGTATTTACTTCTTTCTGGTCTCTGAATGAGCTAATGGTTAAGCAATGCTTTAGTTTTTGTAAGTGATTGACTCACCAACGTGATTTTGTGTTGCTTTTGTTTAGGGATAATGAAGCAGAGATGATCCAAAAGATTGCTACAGATGTTTTAGAAACACTGATTGCTACACCGTCTAGGGATTTTGAGGGGATGGTGGGGCTTGAAGCTCACCTGAGAAAACTGGAGTCTTTGTTACGCCCTGTGTCTGATGATGTGAAGATGATTGGAATTTGGGGTCCGGCGGGAATTGGTAAGACTACCATAGCTAGAGCTTCATATTACCAATTCTCTCCTTGTTTTCAACTTACATGTTTTATGGGGAATCTCAAGGGTAGTTGTAAGAGCACAATGTTTGTTGATGATAATGATTTGAAGCTGTCTTTGCAAAACAAACTTCTGTCTAAGATTTTGAACCAAAAGGATATGAGGGTAGATCATTTAGGTGCAGTCAAAGAACGGCTACAAGAGCAAAGAGTGTTTATCGTTCTTGATGATGTGGATGATCAAATGCAATTAGAGGCATTGGCTAAAGAAATTTCCTGGTTTGGTTCTGGAAGTCGGATTGTCGTCACCACAGAAGATAAGACGATTTTGAAGATACATGGGATTAGTGATATCTACAATGTGGATTTTCCATCCAAGAAAGATGCTCTTGAGATCTTATGTCGTTCTGCTTTCAAACAAAGCTCTGTACCAGATAGTTTTGAAGAGCTTGCAAACAAAGTAGCAAAGCTTTGCGGTTATCTTCCGTTAGGCCTTTGTGTTGTGGGTTCATCTTTGCATGGGGAGAGCAAGCACGAGTGGGAACTTCAACTGTCTAGGATAGAAACTAGCCTTGATAGAAAAATTGAAGATGTATTAAGAGTGGAATATAACAGATTGTCGAAGAAAGATCAATCTCTATTTCTTCACATTGCATGCATCTTCAATAACCACGATGTTGACCAAGTGACATCAATTCTCGCTGACAGTGGCTTGGATGTTAGAAATGGGTTAAAGACCTTAGCCGAGAAATCTCTCATTCATACCAATGGGCGTATAGTGATGCACTATCTACTACAACAATTGGGTAGACAAATAGCTTTTGAACAGTCTGACGAGCTTGGGAAGCGTCAGTTTTTAGTAGAAATCGAAGAGATTCGCTATGTACTGGAAAATGAAACAGTAAGCTCTTTCATATATTATATATTCTCTAAAAGTTGCATATTGTTTTATGATAACAATTTAATCAGTCTTCTTTTGCAATATTTGGTAGGGTACTGGATCAGTTATAGGTATATCATTGGATACGTCCAAAATCGGCAAAGACTACAACTTCTCTGTTGGTAAGCGAGCTTTTGAAGGAATGCGTAATCTTCGATTCCTAAGAATCTATAGGGATTGGACTAAAAGATATGAAGCTCCATTGCAAATGCAAATACCAGAAGATATGGAGTATTTACCTCGGCTTAGGTTATTACATTGGGACTCATACCGGAGAAAAAGTCTTCCTCCAAGATTTCAGCCGGAATGTCTCGTCGAACTTAATATGCCAGAAAGCAGTCTCGAGAAACTCTGGGGAGGAATACAGGTTGGTATTTGATATTATTTGATATGTTTCTGATGATTCAACGTAAATTAGATATTTCTCATTTGTTGTGTTTAACAGGCAGCCCCTTCCTAATCTCAACAGCATAGATCTGAGCGATTCCCATTGGTTGAAAGAAATCCCAAATCTTTTAAATGCTACTAATCTCGAGACATTGACACTTGAATATTGCTTAAGTTTGGTGGAGCTTCCCTCTTCAATTAGAAATCTACATAAACTGAAAAAGTTGATGATGGAGGGCTGCAGAAATCTACAAGTTATTCCCACCAACATTAACTTAGCATCTCTTGAGGAAGTCGACATGAAAGATTGCTGGCAATTGGAAAGTTTTCCAGATATCTCGACTAACATCAAGATTCTCAGTGTAAAAGCCACAAAGATAAAAGACGTCCCTCCATCAGTTGTTGGAAGTTGGTCTCGTCTTGAGTTCCTTGAGATAGGCAGCGAAAGCCTCAAGAGATTAACACATGTCCCACGAAGTGTAAGGAAGCTAGACCTAAGCAACAGTGATATAGAGAGGATTCCAGATTGCGTCATAGGTCTCCTACATCTTGTAGATCTAATCGTCGAAAAGTGCCCACAACTCATGTCAATTGATCCGGCTCTTTCCCCTTCGCTCGAGTTCTTAAATGCAAATGAATGTGTATCACTTGAGAGAGTATGTTTCTCTTTCCCCAACCAAACCAAGAGACTCTTATTCTCCAACTGTTTCCAACTGGATGAAGAAGCAAGAAGAGGAATCATACAACAATCAATTCAGGATTATATATGGTTACCAGGTAAAGAAATCCCTGCAGAGTTCACTCACAAAGCTACAGGGTACTCCATAACCATCCCTCTGGCTCTACGTGGTGAAGCTACTTTCTCTGCTTCCTCAAAATTTAAGGCTTGCATTCTGCTCTCGCCAATGGAGAAGTGCCTATCTCAAGATATAAGTTGTCGTCTAAGAAGCAACGGAGATGGCACAGTTCACAGTTTTTCTAGATCTCTATGGCTATCAGATCTGCCTCCTCGGTCAGAACATCTGTTTATATTTAGTGGTGACTTGTTTCCTCAACGAAACAGATGCCATGAAGTGGATGTGACTATCAGCGAGATTACATTTGAGTTCAGCTGTGAGTATTGCGATGACAAGATTATCGAGTGTGGTGTACAGATTATGGCAGAGGAAAGTGAGAGTAGTAGTAGCAGGCAAGTGGAAAATTTGCCTGAAGATATGGAGTATTTACCTCGGCTTAGGAATAGGCGAATAAGAAAATTTTTTCCAGATATCAGCGTAGAAGGCACAAAGATAAAAGATGTCCCTCCATCAGTTGCTAGATGTACTGGAATAGTCTTCCTCATCAATTTGGTCCTGGAGATTGTATCAGCGGTTGCAGACCAGCTCTCTTCCATCCACAAGCCTTACTTTGCAAGAATCTCCTTAGTAATGTCAATTCTCTCTGTTGTCCTCTCCATCCTTGACCTCTATTACAAAATCCGAGTCCATAAAGCTCGTTTCCGATTCAAGTGGCGGCCTATACCTTGGTTCTACTATCCATCACGTGGCTACAACAGAATCTTTGGAAGTTTCACAGATACGGTCTTATTGTTCTGTGCTGTTGGTCAGTTAATAGTGTCTACGATCAATTATATTTTTAATGAAGGACGACGGGACGGTCCCATCAAAGTATCAGTTATGCCTCTTATCTTTGCTATCGGTATGGTAGGCGCCAAGTTCATGGAGAAGCCGACCATTTATAAGGAAAATTAGCTGTAACAAAAATGTATTTATTGATTTAAACTTTAACGAATGAAGAGAAGTGTTTTGAAGGTTTCAAATTTGTGTGTATTTAAAGGCGCTTTCAATGTTGAGAAAAAGATAAAGAGGAGGAATATAGACAAATTGTGTAATGTACAAAACATTAATGTTTCTTTTTCTTTCTTTCAAACAATGTCCCTTTATGTGGTCAACATCAAATCAAATCGGACAGACGTTTTTTTACTCAAAAAATCCAAGAGTCTTAATCTCATCCCAATGCTAATAAAATCTATGCTTAACAGACTGGACTGAAACAGAGTTCATCGAGAAGCCGACCATTTCTAGAGCAAGTAGAAGTTGATCAAAGAGTGCTTATCGTTCTTGATGATGTAGATGATCTAGAGCAATTAGAGGCATTGGCTACAGGAAACTCCATAACCATCCCTGCAGAGTTCACACACAAAGCTACAGGGAACTCCATAACCATCCTTCTGGCTCTACGTGGTGAGGCTACTTTCTCTCCTTCCTCAAGATTTAAGGCTTACATTCTGCTCTTGCCAATGGAGAAGTGCCTATCTCAAGATATAAGTTGTCGTCTAAGAAGCAACGGAGAAGGCACAGTTCACAGTTTTTGCTAGATCTCTTTGGCTATCAGATCTGCCTCCTCGGTAAGAACATCTGTTTATATATTTGAGTTCAGCTGCGAGTATTACAATGACAAGATTATTGAGTGTGTGTACAGATTATGGCGGAGCAAGCTGAGGGTAGCAGAAGCGAACTAGAAAACTGAGAGTAGCAGAACCAAAGTGGACTACCACTAAAGTGGAGGCAACAACCACCACCATACATTACATTTGAAGCTGTAGTTTTTTTTTTCTTCTCTTTCTTTACATTTATGTTTATTTGCTTTCTTTATGTAATGTCATTATATATTTGAAAGAGATAATCCATTAGTGAGCTTCAGTTTGATGATTGTTTCTTTACGCTTCCATTTTGGAATGTTAAAGCAAATGTAAACACAAAAAGGTTGGTATTTTTGTAGTTTTTCTTAATGATTTCAATCATGAAATCTATTCCCAAGATAACTACATTTAATTTAATTCAACCACACACTTTCTTAAAAAGGAATAAAGACTAACATTGATCCATAGTGAATTGACCTTAAGATAGATGCAAGTCTTCAAGTTGATTTCTAAACGTAACGTCAAACAATTCTATTTATACTTGTGATCGTAGGTAACACATATAATTGCTTCCACCTTTTCACACTTTCAACCACCACCACCATATAATATATGTGTGTATATATATATATATTGTATCTTTAAGGTGGTTATATTCTTTTTATTAACCACTATATATATAATATACCCCTTATATATTATTTGAGAATCACAGTTTAGAAAATAACTTTCCCCTACCGTATGATTTACAGAGATGTCATGCTAAAGTGTCATCACCAGAACGATTCTTACAGAATTTTTAAAACAAATCAAACATTACTAACTAATTACATAATTTCCATTAGTTATAAATCATTAGTTACATTGTATTTATTTCTATAACTCATTTAAATACTATTAGTTATATACAATATTCAATATATATAATATATTTATATATTCGGATATCATTTAAATAATAGTTTAAAATTACATTATTGTAATTATAAATTCATATTAAAATTATTTTAGTATTTATTTAAATTTATGCAAATAAAAATTTATTATTTGTTAAATTATAATATATAATAACCTTCACAAATATGACTTATGGAAAATTATGAAAATGATATGTTAAATAATTATATATATATATATAACCTCATAAAATTAATATGAATAACAAAGTGCTATATTAAATAATTTAAAATACTATACATATTAATTTATTAATTATAACAAATCATATATTATTTAAATTAAATTTTGCATTATTTCTATATTGGGAATTTTGTTGATCATGGCACACGCAAAAAAAAACTTCTTAAAAATGCTCTTTTCTGGCGAAATGCTTACATAGCGGTGGGAAACAATTGATGATGCAACAAGTTATCTGCCTGATAAAGTACTTTTGCATTTAATGTGGATGGACTTTTTGTCCATCACAATAGATTGTTGTATATCTCCACCATTAGTATCATGGGTTTTTGAAAGTTTGACAATCTTGTCTGTCCATATTAGCAGAAGTATTATCCACGTATTGTTCATTGCAGGAGGGACAACTATGTGTAAGAATCATAAATTCTAGAAAGGCAAAGATGGGAAATGGATCAAGAGAATTTCGTGGAAACCAGAGGCCATCGAGAAAGATGATAATCCTTAAAAGTTTTGGTGGAATTGACTATCCGGCTGCATGAAGCACGGATCGTGACTCGGAAACGCGACTATCCGGGTAGTCGGCCTAAGGGCTCTGTGGAGATCGACTCGATGAACGATATAGGAACGATGAGACTTTATCATCGTTCTCACCAAAAGGGTCGAAATTCTCGCCTAGAGTGAAGGCTCATCAAAACACAAGAAGAATCACAAGAAAATGATCGAGGAAGGGTTCGATTCTGCATGTTGGCCAAAATATGTATATGATCGAAACTTATTGGTTAAGTAGGACGTTATATGTAGCTGTAAGTGAAAAGTGACAAACGGATTGACTCCATGGTGTGGCCAAGTTTATAATGATTGTAAAGCTTAAGACAAAGACGATTAGACCGATACAAGGGATTGGTGGAACTAAACCAAGTAAAAAAGGATTCTGCTGCATATTAAAAGATAAAAGAACAGCCTAACACATTTATAAAGGAATAAAGATAATTAAAAGAGGTTCGTCCGTGCAAGACATGAACTCGTATGCCTTGTAGCCGGACGCCGGAATGTCCGGGACGGAGTATCACAAGTTTCAACATACCAAATCTTTTTCTAAAATTTTATGCCTGATATGTCATTTTGGAGTATAACCAGAACTGAATTTGATGTAGGCAGGATATGTATTTCCAGATGCTTTCTTTGCCCCATATGTAGTTTAGCACATTGCGGATTATGTTGTAGCGAGGAGTTCTCATAAAAAACCTGCATACAATAAGTTTTTATGGAGTTCTGCTCCCAACTGGAATACATCATCAGGAATTGTTACTTGTGGGATGCGTGATGGAGAGTAAGCCATTGTTGGAGTTTATTTGTTTCGTTAAAATATGTTAGATTTTAATTTACACTTTAACTTTTGTCGGATTATTTTAGGTAAAACTATAATAAGATAGGGTTTTGTTTACAATTTTCCAAATATATTTCTAGTAATCTTATCATCATATTTAATAATAATTAATTAATTACATGAAATACAATAAATTACAAAATCATGTTTTTAACAAAAATATAAAAATTGGAATTTCAGTGAGATATTTGACATGCACATTCAAGAAAATCAAATATCAGACAAGTAAGAAGTGCGAAAATCCCAAATAGATAGGGTGGAGATCCACTCCAAGAGAATTACTTTCGTAGGAACCAATTCTCATGCACAAATCTAGATCCGGAGAATGAGAAAGACAATGGGACTTTTGTTAGAGATTGCAAATGGTAGTGGATGAGAATCCGAAGACAGAGAATAAAGGAACCAGCAAATACTAAACATTTTCGTATATAGAGACCAAAACAGAAGTAAAAATTGAGATTTGATTGGTGGAAGAGATAAGTTACAGGATGTTGTTGAAAAACATCACGAGACAAATCATGGCGAAAGATTATGGCAGTATAGGTACAAGAGAAAAAATGATTTTCGGCTGAGAATCGAGACAATATCTCAACAAGAGGAGAGCAATAGGACAAGAAAGATCTTGATGGAAGCACGCTTCGCTCATATCTGAGCGAGACCATAGTCGTTGGTCAATAAACACATAAGTGATTTTGTTGTAGTCTTATATTTAATTTAGTATTAATTTATTAATTACATGAAACTCAAAAAATTGAGAAATCACTAATTTGATGAGAAAAATAAAATTATGTTTTCTTTTAAAAAATTAAAGGATATCATCTTTTAGAAAAAATGTGAATTAATGTTTTAAGCAAAAATTGTGAAATCAAGTTTTTTAAATTTAGCTATAATATCGATAATAATAAATAATTGGGACAACGGTTAGTGTTGACGGTTTATATTACTAAATTTTTAATACGTTAATAATAAAATTACAATGTAAAAGTATAAATTAATTTATTTACATAGAAATATAAATAACTCTTTTATCTAACTAAACACAATTTCTAATTCTTTCCTATAACAATTTAAAAATTCATAATTATTTTTTAATTTATCTTTTTACTTAAATTTAATTCATATTAACTTTTAGAAATCTTTCCATCAGAAAGGTCCAAATCTAGTATAAAAGAAAAGGTTAGATACTCCGTATGAGCTATAGACATATGAATTTTGTTTGTGTAGCAATTAGAATTAATATTTTAGTTAGCATACACCTAAATTAGGTGACATATTCTCCTGTTAGTTTAATAAATTAAATATTAATTGGAAATTATTGTTTATATATCAAGTAATAGTTATTGATTCTAAAAGAAACAGACAAAAATGAACTTAAATTGTTATATTTTTAAAATTAAATTACTTTTCTAAAACTAATTTCCAATAACACCACAGAGGACACCAAGTTTTTGGTAAGTATCCCAAAGGGTCTTTCTCCGAATGATTTTGTTGTATAAGCTAACAAGAAAAAAACAGTTGCTTATTGGAATGTACAACGACAAGACAAAATAATAACTATCAGGTCTTGATGTCACACAGATTATGAAAATTCGCATGTTCCATGTCCACTGATGAACTTAAAAATTAATAAAAAGCGAACTGGCAAAAATAACCCACATATCTAAAGTGTTTGATAATTATATGGTTCAGAGTTCAGAATAAAAATTCTAATATTATTAGTTTTGGATATAAGCAAGAAATTTCGTAATTACCAAAATTATATTAGTGGTTAAACAAATTTTCTCACGTAATATAGAAATAGTGATGATTAATCTAAACGTTATTAAAAATGATGATTAATAAATACAACATAATAATTTCAGATAAAAAAAAGCTATGTAGATGGAACATAAGCTATATTGATATTAACGACAAAGTTGACTAAAAAATGACCGTTGCCTTTTTAATTGTTCCATCATCGAGACCAACGACCATGCATGGGTTATAAGTAACTTACTATATTACCCTTACTAGCGGGAGCTACGAATATGATTTGCTCCCAGCAGTTAGAGGGCAATACGTCATTTCCATGCAGATTGGTCTCTGTTCCCTCCAGCCAAAACGTGCTGCTTTTCCAATTACAAATCATTAAAAATATATAAGCTAATTTCCACTATAATAAAAAAATTTTGTGGTGCGTACCGTTTCAGTAGAGCGTAAGATTTATTATTTTAATCAATTATATAAAAGATCTTGTTTCTAAATCTGTCGGTACAATTTTTTATACATATATGTATAATGTAGAAAGAAATTTAAACTATCATGAATAGACGATTATTATGATCTTGTAATGACAATTACTGAAATTATAACGCAATAAAATGGTAAAAGACAGGAAAAATGTGGAATGAAGTAATTAAAACATATTAGAAGCAATATTCCACAAATGTAATAACTAACTAGTAGTTTTGACTTTTGAGTACATAAAAAACTTAAAATTGATAATATTGCGCTAGAAAATATAATGGTTGCCAACTCTAAGAGACTAAGCCTATGTTGCAATAAATCAAATTGATTGATAAACTAAAAATTTTTGACGTTAATTGATAAACGAATTATTTCATCGGTTTGGTAATACAACATAATGACATATTGTATATAATTTTCTTCTTTTAATTAATGTTATAAAAGTATTAATTAATTAATGTAGAGGCATATTCTAGACAGCCAAAAACCTTTAAAGCTTTATAATCATGTTTCTTTTGTGAGAATCTCAAAAGGGGATTGATTTGTTAGCTGTTGTGTAGGAAGGAGATTGATGAGAAATACCGCAGTTAATACACAATCACACTCCAGTACTCAATAGGTACTTTAGACTGGAACATCAAAGATCTTGCTACATTCAAAAGGTGTTGGTGTTCCCTTTCAATGATTGAGTTCAGTTGAGGAGTTTCAGGGCAATAATGATATGACAAGATGTTTTTTTCCTTGTAAAATTTTGTAAAATTAAACTCAGGAGCATTGTCTGAACAAATACCTTTGATTGTAGTGTTAAACTGATTTTCAATCATTAAAACAAATGCAGGAATCACATTGACAACCTCTGCTTTGTTTCTTAAAAGGTAAAGCCATGTGGCGCGTGAATGATCGTCCACAATAGTCAAAAAATACATGTAACCATCATAAGAAGGTACTATAAAGGGTTCCCATGTATCAATGTGGATCAACTCAAAAGCTTTACTTGTCTTGTTATTCCGTGATACAAATTGTAAACGTTTTTGTTTTGCCAAATGATAAACTTTATAGTGTAATACATCTGGAGTCTTATTACTGCAATTTGAGATGGACAACAAGTCAGACAAGGACTGTAGTTTTTGATGAGAAGGATGACCCAATCTGTGATACCATGTATGTGAATCAGTCTTCATGGTGACACAAACTGTGGGAGAAATGGTGACAGATGATTGATATTGCAGGTCAAGGAAGTACAAATTGTTGATCAAACTATCTTTCCCAATCATCAATGCCCCTGTAAGATCCTGAATTTCACAACCACATGAGTCAAACCAAAAGCCACATTGAATCTGCTTAGTCATAGAGCTCACACTTAATAAATGGAACTTAAATTGAGGTATATACAACACATGGTGAAGTACAAGACTGTTATTGATCTTAAGAGTGCCCAAACCTTCAATTTTCACACCTAAACCAGTTGGTAACTTCACTGTCGTATCACAAATAAGATTCATGTGCTGAAACAAATTCTTATCATAAGTGACATGGTGAGTAGCACCAGTATCAATAATCCATGTAGTCATGCTCATAACATCATCATTAAGAGAATAATAATATGAGTTATTCCCTTTTGATAATGAAAAAATATAGAAGGTAAAAAGAAACCAGATATTTGACGTATTATAGGCTTACTGCTTGAGCCAGCTTTATCTGCAGGTAACTCAGTAACAATCGCATTAGAGGCTTGAGGCTGAAGTTTTGAGCTGAGATAGGCAACAAGATGTTGAATTTGGTCTTTAGATAGAGCAACTCCCATGTCATTTTTAGTGACAGTTTTTGTTAAAGCCATATTGGTTGATGGATTTGGTATGAATCGTTGATTATGTCTTTGGCTCCGAGGCTTCCAACCAGGAGGATAGACATGAACTTTATAACATTTATCAACCAAGTGGACAGACAATCCACAATGAGAACAAACAGGTCGAGTTTTGTTTTATCCCTGTTGTTGATGAGAATTATTGAACTGAGTTTTGTTTTGAAAAGCAGCTGGATTCGAATTAGAGATGGTTCGTTGTCTCTGAGTTTCATCTGATTCCAGCACATTGTACATATCAGATAAGCTTGTTCTTGGTTTCGTGTTGAGTATATGATCTCTGATATTAGCAAATTCATCATTAAGCCCCATAAGAACTGAATGATCGGAGTTGTTTCATGATCTTCTAACAGTTTCATGACTTGAGAACAACGACATCCACCATTTTCTATCAAATCTTTTGTACAAGCTAGTTGTTCCCATAGAGTGACCTTCTTAGTATAATATTCTGAAAGAGACATAGTATAATCTCTTGTTCCAGATTATAGATCATCGGAAGGTTACTCTTACGAAAACGCTTGTGAAGATCTTTCCAAATTCCAGCAGCATCTTGAATATAAAGGATACTTGCATATATTTGTTTCGAAACTACATTGAGTATCCATGCTTTGACCATACTGTTGCAACGAGTTCATATTTTGTATAGAGGATTGATTTCGGAAGGTCTAAGAAGAGATCCATCAACGAATCTGATCTTGTTTTTAGCTTCTAGACTTGTTTGCATAGTGATGATCCATGAATTATAGTTATGGCCATTAAGTGTTTCAGAAATGATCGCCATACCAGAATGATCTCCAAAATGTAAATGAAATGGATTGTGATGACTATCAATTGAGTCAGAACCTGGTGGGATGAATGCGAATTGATGTTGAATGGTTGGAGATTTTCCAGAATGATCTGCAGGATGTTGATTAATCGGAGATTCTTCATCGAGTTCACGAGAAACAGATCTGTTCATGAGCTTGGTTCCTTTCTTAGTCATGACGATGATGAGAGAAACAAATTCAACTAGCTGAAATGGACGAAGATCAAACAGTTTTCTCGGGAAAGTGAAGTTTTTCTCAGAAAAAAACAGAATGAGATAGATTTCATTGCTCTGATACCATATAAGAAGTTTTATAAAACTGATTTTCTCATTAAAGTTAATGGAATGATTTACAGAGGTTTATATAGAAGTTTACGTTTAACTGCCTTCTAACTGTACAAACTAACTTCTAACTGAATGAACAACTCTGTTACAGCAGTATTGACTCTGTTAAAGAAGACTGAGTTCAATTACTTTTCTGTCAAGTTATAGCTGCTTCTGCATCATTTTTTGCTCTGCATCATTCTCTACTTCTGCATCATTTTTTACTCTGCATCATTCTCTGCTTCAGTCTCTGCTTCGATGTTTCATATACACTAATACTTGGATTTTGAAATTTACAGAAACTGAGGAAAAATATATAAATAGTCAATCTGACATCTGATATGACTAGTATAAACAGTGAATTCCATTTTCGATTTTAATTTTACTAATTTTTGTTTTTCTCAGAAATCGGATTTTTGAATTTCGATCTTGAAATTTTCATCGTTGTGGTTGGAGACAATGAAGAAATTAATATTGGGATTGATTTTTTTTTTAGGTGACTCAGTTGAAAGCAGAGGGATTAACAATCTCTATAGTTCCCGGAGATGTTGGGAAATCGACGGGAAAGCCAGAGAAAGCTATGGTACTTGACGGTCACTGCCGGTGGGAATCTCCGGTGTATGAGACGGTGAAGTTTCTTCAAGATGTGAAGACAGGGAAGGTTAATCAGAGAATTTTTCATCTAATTGTTTTAACTACGGTGAGGAAAATTAAACTTTGAAGAGATCTTTGATATTTCAGATAGTTCTTCATATGCTCTTAGCTCTTTTTTTTTTCTTTTTTTGCAGGGATATATAAAATATGGTGTTGTAGGAGAGACTTCGATTGACTTTGCTGATTATGTTGATGCAATGAAGACTTGCAATGTTTCTCTTCCTCTGAAGGATTCAAATTCGAAAGCATTGTTGCACGTTAGCTCTCTCTGTCTCAGTCTCTTTCTTGCATTAATTTTTGTCAAGAGTTTTGCTTCTTTGTCTTTTCAAAGATATTTTTTGATTTGTGATTTACTGAACTTCGAACTGGGTTTTTTCATTATCAGGTAGCAATACAAAGGCAGCTTGAAAATGCAGATCCGCAAAGGTACAGGAAACTGGACTCTGCTATTATAAGTTCTTGCAATCTTTATTCTTTTAGGGTTCTTACTGGGAGTCACTGTTCTGTGTGTGCTTTGTAGATTGGTGAAAGAAAGCGATAGCTTTGTGAAAAGGTCACAAGGTCAAGATTTGAAGTCCCATTTGAGTATTGAAGCAGATGAAAGCATTAAAAGTGATTCACAAGAGGTACTACTTATGTTCTATTATCGCTTTTCCATATTCTTGATTTCCGAGGTTATTGGTGTATATCTGGAAGTTAGAAATTCTTTTTCTGTCTGTTCTTATAGGAAGGTTCATTTGGTAAGGCTTCCTGGATACAATGATACAATCCCGAGAGACACCACGAGAACGACCACTGATGATGAGGTATATAAGCTTAAAGCCGAGCTTGTTGCTTTGGCAAGGCGAGCGGATCTTTCGGAACTAGAACTACAAAGCCTGCGGAAACAAATTTTTAAAGAGACAAAAAGAAGTCAGGATCTCCTGAGGGAAGTGACTAGCCTGAAGCAGGAGAGAGATTCACTGAAGGCAGATTGTGAGGGTAGTCAAGCATCTGATAAGCGAAAGAAAGAGGAACAAATTAGGAACAAGTTGCAGTTTGAAGGAAAGGATCCACAAGTTCTTTTGGAAGAAACACAAGAAGAACTGGGTTATGAGAAGGATCTGAATTATAATCTACAGTTACAGCTTCAGAAGACACAAGAATCAAAAGCTGAGTTGATCCTCTCTGTGCAAGATCTAGAAGCAATGGTGGGGAAAAGAAGTAACAAGACAGTTGATCTTCCTAGACCAAGAACCTGCGAGAGGAACACCAAAGAATCAAGGAGAAGGTCATGCACAAGTGAGACAGATGAAGATCAAAAGGCACTGGACGAGCTTGTGAAGGGACATATGGATGCAAAAGATGCACATGTCCTGGAGCGAAGGATCACTGACCTCTACAATGAGATAGAGATATATAAACGAGACAAAGATGAACTTGAGATACAGGTGGAGCAACTTTCTCTGGATTATTAGATACTTAAGCAGGAAAATCACGATATCTCATACAAGCTAGAGCAAAGCCAGGTACAAGAACAGTTGAAGATGCAATATGAATGTTCATCTTCTCTTGTAAACGTGAATGAGCTTGAAAATCAAATAGAGAACCTAGAAGCTAAGCTCAAGAATCAGTCTGAGGATTTTTCTGAGTCACTGTGCCGCATTAAAGAACTTGAAACGCAGATGGAGGATATGGAAGAAAAACTAGAGAAACAGGAGCAGATCTTTGAGGCAGATATCGAAGCTGTCACACGTGTTAAAGTGGAGCAAGAGCTATTGAAGCCGAAGAAGCCCTGAGGAAGACGAGGTGGAAAAATGCTTGCCTGCAAAATACAGGACGAGTTCAAGAGAATCTCTGAGCAGATGTCTTCTACGTTTGCAGCAAATGAGAAGATGACTATGAAAGCAATGACTGAAACCCGTGAACTGCGCATGCAGAAGCAACAGCTAGAAGAACTTCTCAGGAACGCTAAAGATGAACTTCAAGCAAATAGGGTAGAATATGAAGCAAAGCTGAACAAGCTCTTGGAAAAGATGGATCTTAAATCGAAGGAGATGGAGAGAATGTTAGAGGATCTTGTGGATAAATCCAAGCATCTAGAGTCTCAAAAGAGGCAGGAGGAAGAAGTTAATGCAAATTTAACTACGGAGATCACAAACCTGAAGGATGAGATTGAGATCCTGAGACCTGAGTTTGAAGAGATGACCAAATCAAGTACGAAAACCGAGGCATCTTTGGCAGAGGGGTTGCAGTGAATCAAAGATGAAAAAGACGCAGTCATTACCGTTTTAAAATCAGAACTAGAGTCCGCAATAGCGCAATGCGATAATCTAAAGCATTCTTTATCCAGGAATGAATCAGAGATCGAGAAGTACAGAAAGAAAGTTGTAGAAGTGAGAAGTGAGCTGAAGAAGAAAGAAGAAGAAATGGCAAATCTAGAGAACAGAGAAGCAACAGCTAACAACGTAACAAAAACTGAGCAAAGAAGCAACGAAGAAAGAATAAAACTGCTCAAGGTAATGCGACCAACACTAGAACATTCACTATTTGGCTAATTATTTTGATGTTGATGCTAAATTTTTTGGTAATCCAGGAACAAATCAAACTAAAGGAAAATGCTTTGGAAGGCTCTTCGAAGATGTTCTTCGAAAAGGAAAAAGATTTGAAGAACAGAATCGAAGAGCTGCAGAGTAAACTCAACGAACTAAGTCAAAATTGCCAATGAGGTAAAAGAATTAACCTTTTACAGTGATTATAATTTTTTTTACTTTCCTACAACCTCAAACATTAAACATATCTCTGGTTTTATGAACAGATCGGTGAATCTCTGCACGGTTTAGAAGCGAATGCTTTGCAAGAAAGAGAAGTATTGCCATTGAACAAGAGGTATGTTCATGAACCAATATAAACCAAAAGAAAATACCGATGATTTCTGATTGTTTTCTACTTTTACAGTGATGATCTTCAAGATTTGGTATATGAAGTAGCGTTGCTAAGAGAGCAAAATGGATCAATGGAGATGGAATTGAAAGAGATGCAAGAGAGATATTCAGAGATAAGTCTAAGATTTGCTGAAGTTGAAGGTGAGAGACAACGACTTGTTATGACTGTACGTTACCTTAAAAATGCCAAGAAGAGGTAAAAAAAACTATATTTTCAGAACAAAATATTAGAAGATTGTACAAAGTTCTCTTATTTTCAATATATAGTTTTTTTTACATATATATAATTTCTCCTTTTTTATATATTTCTGTGAGAGAGAAAATGTGAGTTTTGAGTTTTGATTTCTTCCTTTTTGGTGTATTTAATATCTGTAATAGATATCGTGGATATATTGTATGATTATTTTATCTTAGTTTCCATATTATCATCATTTAAATTATATCCAAAATCTTGACCCCCAATTTCTTTTCTTTTTTTAATCTAAATTTACACATTTCAGTAGTTTTACTGTTTCTTCCACTCCAGGTACCAAAGAGTGTAATCATGAAATCAAGTTTCAATATAATCAGAGTATGCTGACTAGTGTAATTGTTCAAGATATCTAGTATAGGTTGATTGCTTTCTAAGGCATAAAAATGCACTGGCGGTAGCTTCTTAGCACCACTGGAGTGGACAGCACTGGCTTCACGAGGGCGTGATGTGCTAGCTTCACTAGCTTTTTCTTCATTCTCTGAGCCTGTTAAGATTTCAGGTTCACTGTTTGTTGTTTTCCTATTGCAACTTCTTATGGATCTCCGAAGACTTGGTGATTCCTTTTTAGCTTTTCCTTTAATACTGGAATGGAAGCCTTATCAACATGAGGCTCTGGATTGTTATTTCCAGAAGATATATCTTCTGTCTTTCCTAGCTTGCAAATAGAAGATGCAGCAGCCATAAGATCCTCATGCTCTTGTCTGCCAACACTGCTACCCTCTGAGTTCTGTATTGTAGTTACCGGAACCACTCCATCAAGAATCCCAAAACCCTTGGGAGTCTTTTGTTTCTTATTTTGCGGTGTCTGCACACTGCGGAGCTCGATTTTGTTCAGCGGTTACATTTCCCATTCTTCCCGCATTACCTGCACAAGTGTATGTAAAATGAAAAGAAGATTTGTGTAGGCCAGATATTTTATGATGATATTAATTGTTGGCATTCTTTGAGTCGGATCAAATGATTAAAAGCCCATACTTTTTAAATTAAAATTGTGATTAACTGATTATATATATATATATATATACATTATACAGTCAGCTGTACACATTAATTTGTAGTTTCAATCACTAAGTCTCTCAAATAATATAAACAATTCAATAATGTTAGAGAGTTTCAATTAAGCCCAAAGCCCATAATCTATAAAAGAATTTCATAACAAGTAGAATCTAGCTCAAATGAGCTTAATAAAATAGAAACATGAACCTGAAATTTAGATATCTCATTAAACTTTATTAGATGCAGGAAATTAAAGAATGAAGTTTAATTTAGAGACACTAAAATCCTAAAAAGAGAAGAAGGAGAGTTGCTTCAATACATAAGATATATATATATATATATATATATTTTGTCGTCACATAAGATATATATTTATGTGAAACTACTTGTTAGAAAACCCTAAACAATTGGGTTTATTTGGGCTTAATTGAGATTCTCTAATAAATAATAATATTTTATTATGAGTATCTCAAAAATCATAAGAATCTAAAATAGTAAAATATTATTATTTGAGAGACTTAGTGAAAACCCCCACTAATCATGATCTACGAAGATGCGCTGCATCATTTCTCATATCCGATAACGGACCCCAAGTATTGGATTTTGTGACTGAAAACGAGAAACCAAGTAAATTAGTAAGCAAGGATTCTGCATTGATCGATAGTGTTTTGCTCTCGTCTAAGATTTTAAATATTTGTATCTAAAAAGCTTAACATTATTACCTTTTTTAGGAAGAAAAAGGAAATGTAACTAATTTCCAAATTGAAGTATTTACTATTATATTATGCTAAACAAGACGGAGCCAAAAAAAAAGAAAAAGAAGAAAACAAGATTTTTCCTTTTCCATAGGTCATGTGATATGTTTCATTAATCACATCTTCTCCATTGTAGGTATTTTAAATATGTAGATTCATCATCTTCTTTCTCAATCGGCTCTCTTTCATTTTCAAGCAGATGGAACAAGTCTACTCAAACACATGAAGATTACATATTTTTATGAAAAGCACTAAGTAAATTCATAAAAATAAAACAGTGTCATGATATATAAATTGTTAATATTATTATCATTTGCAATGTCCAACTCGACGGAAATGCACAAAAACATCATATTTCTTGACAAATCCTCGAATCACCTTTTTGTATATCATAGTTCAATTGCAAAATTTAGAAATAAAATGACAACTTATCTAAATTAAGTATCAAAATATTACGGCTTAATAATACTAAATGAACATAAACCTCGAATCAACATATTTTCTTAATTACTAACTCAAATTGTTGAATTTTTTTTTCAAAAGTAAATATTAACATTGTCACCTCGATTATTTGGTAATTACAAGCGGTAGACTAAAATAAAAAGTAAAATATATTTGTTATCCAAAGTTTTATTTCATCAACTTGCCACAAATAAAACCAAATGTTCTGTTAATTAATGATTATGACATATGTAGTGTTGTCTTCCATTTAAAGGGAAGTATCCAAAGAGAAACCAGTCGATAAACAATGGAGCACACAACATATATATATATATATATATATACACTGTTGTATAATGAATTTAAGTGATAAGAGAAGAAATATATTTAATTAGTAACTTGAGAAAATTTGTGTTTATCTATGTATAAGCCCTTAATTTTTTACTTTTTCTGTGACTATTGTTAGAAATATTTGATATAATCTTATTATGATAATATTTGATTATCTACAATACAACACTATATAATTCTGTATGGACTAGAAAAGCCACCATTTTGTATCGTTTATGATTTAGAGATGGGTTGAGTTGGTCAATATGAATTCAATAGTGACAACATTGCTTTGTGCACAATCATAGTTACATGAGTTTCACTAAAAAGTACATGCTATATATATATTTTTCAGTTTATTACAGATGATCTTCTAACTATTCACGACATAAAGATATGCATGAAACACTTAAACTAGCCTGAATGTTTCTATATTTAGTGTTTCCACACCAGATTTATATAGATTCACTTGAAAGTGTTGACAAAAAAAAAAAGATTCAATTGAAAGTTGAAACCACTAGATCAACGAGCTTATATAGTTACCAACTTACCATGTATCTCTAAAATAACAAATATATTTAAAAGTAATGAATATATTTCAATAGATAGTGGTATTTTAGAAAAAGGTGCAGAGTAGTTATACTAGGGACTTTTAATATTCTAATCTTAATTTACTTTATTAAACTAAATGGTAGTGAAAGAAAAAGTGTCAAAATAGTAATTAATTTATCAAAAGGAAAAAAATATATGTTAGAAGATACTATTGATCCTATAACTTTTGTTAACCAACAATTATTGTGAATACTAATTGATAAAAACAAAAGTTAGAGGTTATGGGGCATATAACCCATTTTCGAAAAAAAATTATATTGTGTCAAATGCTCAAATTAAATTTTGTAAAAGAAAACAAGATCACCGACGAAAAACTTTAAGATCTTTCATCAATTGAGTTAAATCGACCAAATAACAACAACACTAATACATACCAATAACATATAATTTTTATCTAACAAATATATTTTAATTGGGAACATATCTCAGTTATAATGTAACAATAATATGTTCCCTAATTCCTTTCTCATGTAATGCATGTAAATATATTGACTTTAAATGTTTCAAAGATACTGCATGTTCATACATTTTTTCTGTAAGACAAAATACACATTACAGTTAATATATTAGTTTACTTTTGGCTTCCAGTTAACTATGAACATGCATTAGATGGGAAAGAAATATAAAACAATTTCATTACATAAAATTGTGATCTATTGCTAATTAAATGTAAATGTGTAATTTTAGTCAATGCCATAGGGACAAATAAATAAATAAAAAGTATTACCCTTCTTTTCAAAAGAATAAAGTTAAAGCACAATTTCTTTCTCCATTCAGGAAAAAAAAGAAAACCTGTCTTTGAATCCAAGTGTCTCTCTCTCGTTACTTACTAAGAAATTTCATTTTCCTTTAATGGTTTTTCCTAAATATCAAGATTATTGCTAAATCTCGCTCTGCTTTTTAAGCTCAAACATCTCAAATTACAAAATTTTCTCGTGTAAAGCTTTTGCTTTTAGATTTTTCTCCTGGAAATAATTGGGTCTTTGTGATGATATTTCAGTGAGAAACTCTGGGTCTTGCTTACTTTAGTGAGCTAAATTTTTTGAAGGAATTTTTAGGAAGGAGAACAAAAAGAATGAGATTTTACTTATCTCCAAGTATGCAGCTTTCTCTTGTGAGTCTTGTTCTAGGGTTCCTCTTTGTTTCATGTGACGCGTTTGCCTCTAATGAAGGTATTTGATTTCTCCATTTTCTTCAATGTATTGTGTTTCTATCGCCAGTTTTGGATGCTAAGAAAGTTTAATTTTTTATCCTCTATGAATGTCTCTGCTAACACTAGCTCGTTAGTATCCGAATCAGTTTGAAGAATCTGCTTTTGACTTGAGTTAATCTAGGAAGTTGAAACTTTAGTTTTGTGACTGATCATAAGAAGGATATTGATGTTTTTGTTCTTCTTGTTTCAGTTAAAGCTCTTAGGAGATTCAAGGAAGCTATGTATAAGGACCCTATGTTAGTTTTTTCTAATTGGAATGTTCCCAATTTGAGTCCTTGTGATTGGAACGGCATTATATGTTCTCCATCTAAGGATCATATTATCAAGATGTAAGAAACTTTATCTACTCATGCATTCCTTTTATCTTATCTTGATGATTAAAAGAGACTAGTATTATGATGATTTTGATATCTGTTTCATGCTGTGAAACTTGCAGAAATATTTCGGATAGATCGATGAGAGGGTTTATTGTGCCAGAAATTGGTCAAATAACCTACTTGCAAGAACTGTATGGTTTTGATTTCTATTGAAAATATCTGAAAATATGCAAGTTTGATGATGGATAGCATTTGGACTTTTTAAGATGGATTTTTGTGTGTTGAATTCTTTAGGATCCTGCCTGGGAACATTCTAATGGGGACAATACCAAAGGAGATCGGAAAGTTGAAGAAACTCAAGATCTTAGACCTGGGATACAATCATTTGACAGGAACGATTCCAGCAGAAATCGGGAAATTGTCAAGCATTATGATGATGTAAGCTTTTTTCGTGATCCATTGACGCTTGCAATGTCATCTATCTGATAATGTGCTAAGGTAACCATTTCTTGTTTTTCTTTTCACACTACAGAAACCTTCAGTCCAATGGTTTAACAGGAAATTTACCTCCAGAGATTGGAAACTTGAAGTACCTTAAAGAACTTCTTATTAACAAGAATAGGCTTCAAGGAAGTATTCCTGTTGCTAGAACATCAGAAAAGTAAGTTTAGCCAATACTCCCAGGTGGCATAAGATGAACACTTATTGCCTATGATTAAAAGGTTAATCTATCTTCTTTTTGGTTTGTATGAATCATTAGTCATGCTTCAAATCCAAGTGCAAAAATCAGTGGTTTGTGTAAGTCATCTCCATTGAAAGTGGCAGATTTCTCTTACAACTTTTTCGAGGGAACTATTCCAAGTTGCTTGGATTACCTTCCAAGGTACGTCTTATAAGACTCTTTTTGTCTAACTTGGCTGTATTTTCTCATCTCATAGTATCTTTCTGTGTCATTGAAAATCATTGTAGAATGAGATTTCAAGGAAACTGCATGAAAACCAAAGATGTTAAGCAGAGGCCTTCTTCAGAATGTGGTTTGTAGAATATGAGTTTCACTTTATTGACACCGACAAATCTATTTTTATTTTGATTCTCATTTTTGAATTCTTTCAATTGGCTAGCTCTAACCATGTCCAAGAAGAAGCAACGAGTATCAAGACCTAAGTGGCTTCGGAATTTTGAGATAGTCACGGGATCATCGATTGGTTTGCTCTTTCTAGTTGTAATTTTCTCTGCATTTAGCATGTGCAAGATAAAGTGCTTCCTCATCGTTCCCTGGAAGAAATGTGCAAGTGAAAAGGAGAAGTTCACTGTCTACGTTGGTTAGAAACTTTTGGAAGTTCTAAGATCAATACAAAAGCCTGAAAGAGCTTGCAGAGATGTTTTTCTGTACTGAGAATTGGTTTTTATTACAGATTCTGAAATGCTGAAGGATGTTTCAAGATTCACAAGACCAGAGCTAGAAGTGGCGTGTGAAGACTTCAGCAACATCATTGATTCGTCTGCAGATAGTCAGGTGTACAAAGGAACGATCAAAGGTGGTACTGAAATCGCGGTGATCTCTCTCTGCGTTAAAGAAGAAGAGTGGACCGGATATCTTGAGCTTTATTTCCAGAGAGAGGTTCTTCTTCTTGTGTTTATCACCAAGTCACTTGCAAGAAAACATTTGTAAAATCCTTACTTTTTTTTTTTACCATTCATTTTTCAGGTTGCAGATTTGGCTAGACTAAACCATGAGAATGCAGGAAAATTACTTGGATATTGCAAAGAGACCACACCGTTTACAAGAATGCTTGTTTTTGAGTATGCGTCAAATGGGACATTATATGAGCATCTCCACTGTAAGATATAATCAAACTTCCTTAAGAGCACTATTTTTGGTAGTTTTCACAAGAGTAGAGATAGCTAACAATACCCAATGATGATAAATGTTTGGTGCAGATGGGGAAGGGAGTTTAGTATCGTGGGCAATACGCATGAAAATCGTTTTAGGCATTGCACGTGGTCTCAAGTACTGCCATGCTGAACTCGATCCACCATTTACAGTCTCTGAGTTGAGCTCGAATGCAGTGTATCTCACTGAAGATTTTACTCCCAAAGTAAAGTTGAACCCGGATTTTTCTTAGACAATACAGTTAGCTAAGCTTCACTACTATACTCTTATTTTAACCCTCTATTTTCTTTGCAGCTGTTTGATTTTGGATGCTGGAAGACGATTCAAATGAGATCAGAGAAGAATCAGAGGAATATCAGTTGTGAAGGAGCTATATGTGTACTTTCCAATGCTATGGAGGACCGAGATCTGGATTTACAAGGAAATATCTACTCATTTGGCATACTTCTGCTGGAAATTGTAAGCGGACGACCTTCTTATTGCCAAGAGAGAGGTTGCTTGGTTGAATGGGTAAGACTAGCTTTCTTTTAGCGGTTTGTTTGTTTTCACGCATTTGAAAGCCAAGATCCCTTCTCTTATACTTACATACCGAGTTTCGAATCATGGGTTCCCGGGTTGCAAAGTCTTGAACCTTTAATCCATCAACACAAATTTAAGACCTGATTCAAAATCTTAATTTTGCAGGCAAAGGAGAACTACCTTGCAGGACCAGATGTTATGGCTAGCTTGGTGGATCCAGAGCTCAAGTATTTCAACCAAAAGGAACTCAAGGCGATGTGTGAAGTAGTGAGCCAATGTCTGAACTTGGACCAGAATGAAGAAGACAATGATAAGCTTTCTTGTTCGATTCAGGCGCTTTGTGAGACATTAGAGAGTAGAATCAGTGCGTCCATTTCAGCAGATTTCAAGTCGTCTTCTTTGGCATGGGCTGAACTCGCACTGGCCTCCCCTTCTAATGAAGATGAAGATGAAACTAGGAGTAAATAAATTGACTTATTAGTTATGACATTGACATCAAAACATCAAACTGATCAAACATTTTGCATCTTTGGTTTTCTTTTATTCGATGTTGCTAAATCTGAATCTCATCTTTTAATTGTAAATAGCTTACCCCGGAAAGTTCGATACCACAGAGTTCGACACTAGAAAAATAAGATATTGCACGGACTACTATTCTAATCCCTCATAACTTTTACAGCAAAATACAAATCTGCAAACAGAATTAAGTTTATAATCTCTCACTTTTTAAAGGTAGTTTTGGACTTTAAAGAGAACAATCAAAAAGAAAAAGAGACAAAATCATTGGCATCACTAGAAGTAAAGGAGATGCCTTGTTGTGTCGGAAAAACAAAGATCGTCAGTACATAGAACGAGAGTAATGGTTGTCATTGGGGTTCCTTTTCTGACTAAAAATCGCCATAGCTTTTCTTACAGGAGGCTGCAATGGAGCCTTTCTATCACTATGATGTTTCATGAATACACCGTCTGATATGAAGTACTCATCTCCCTGGAAACAACAACATGATCAAATCAAAAATTGCCTTTAAGTTTTCTTTAAATCAAAGGTTTGGATTTGCATTTGTATGTAAACTAACCGGTTTGCTTGCTTTCTTCTTGGTCTTGGGAAGAAGGAACTTTTGAGGAAGTTGGTCTTGGTGATTGCATCTCTTCCTCCTTTAGGCATTGGTATCGAATACTGCACAAAGAAAGAAGAAGACATGTCTCAGGATAAGTTTTTATCTGTGTATTTGTTAAGCAAGATTCTTTACTACTACTACTACAAGGAATTATTAGTCTGCATTTGATATTTCTTAAAACTGCATTGCATATATGTATACGTTAGCTTCTGCTTATAGCGAGTACTTACTTTGGTTCCTCGAAGAGTAATACGTGGTTTACGTGCAGCTATGATGCTGTCATTCTCGCCTATAGTAACCGCTACCTTGCGTTAAGTGCCACCGTTCCCGCACTTGGGACAGAAGATTTTCCCAATTTCAGGAGTAACTGTGTAGCAAGCATGTCATTTCAAGATCCACCTGAAGACACAGTTGCAATAAAGTGTAAGAATTGTATCGTTCTCACTAATGAGCACACTAAAGAAAAGTGTCCACATTTGAAAAAAAGGAAGATTTGATTCATTAAGTGTACCTGTGCAGTTGGCGAATTTGCATTCCTTCAGGTGCAAGCAAACGCAAACCCATTTGAAGAATAACATTTTGCATTGCATAGTCACCGGTTATACAAGCTACACTGGACTCAGATAAGGCTCTCAACGACCAACTCTGCTCCCTGCTACCATCATCTGCAATTGATGATGTCTCAAAAGTATCCCCAGCCTCACTAGTAATCTCCATGTTCTCTAACGCTTCATTTGTAACATGGATCCGCTCAGCTTCGTCTTCAATATCATGATCGATATCATCCTCAGCGCCTTCTTGGAGAGCCTTTAATGAATCTTCCTCTAACCTCATCTCTTTTAGGACGGACAAAAGATCCTCATCATTCTTTCCGCTATCTTTTGCACAGCTTTCATTCGCGTCTTTAGACTGCTGATGCAGATCAGGTGTGTCCTCAATCAAGTTTCCAGCTTAATCAGCTTCTTGATGTTGCTGAATTTCTTGTTCAGCCAAGGCATCGTACTGTTTCCGCCTCGCTTTTCTTCTAAGAAACCTTCTGTGAGTACTTCTACTAACAGCAGGTTTCCAATCACCAGCATCTTCATCACCATATTCACCCTGCGACACATCAACTCCCTCCACTACCGACCCTCAAGGTTAACCTCTTTTTTCTTACGCGGGTATCGCCTATTCTTCCTCTCACCTTCTTACTCATCGTCTTCTTGATTCTCAATATGAGAGACAACAGAACCAACCTCAGAAACATTCTCTGTTCTTGATTTGCAGTTTCCGACAATTCCGAGTATCGCTGCCGGAGATCCGTCGATAACCGGAGGCTTAGAAGGTGATCTTTCTTCACTATGTTACTCCACATCGTGCTTGGGTCAATCCATAGGGTCGCGTTGGCGATTCGGGCAGTAATCTCATATACTCCAATCTCTTATTCTCTAATCTTATATACTCTTCTCTTTGATTTCTTTTTCTTTTATGTTTATTTTTATTCGAAATATTATAAAAGGACCAAAAATCATATCTCTTTCCATATATTTACAAAAAAACACAAGATTTCTGACTCCACATCCATTTAATTTTTCAAATTATTTAAATTTCTTAAAGAAATTTCCTATTTTTCTACTCTTCTTCTTTCCCACAACGAGAGATTCACGAAGAACATCCACACTTCCATCATTCGAATTTTTTCCGTTTTTCTTGCAATTACTGAAATTCAATCATCTATTTTCATCATTTAACCTTGTATTTGTCTTTTTCATCTAACAAAAAAGAGAATCAAAACCCTAAAAGCCAAATGGTGAAAACAAAAAATTTGAAGAGGAAGAACCAACAACGTGGAGGGCCTCGCCTAGTTGATTCGCCTGAGGAAAGGCCGCCATCTTCGCTTGAGGAAAGGCCGTCATCCTCGCCACCCGTCGAACGAACTCCCAAGACCCGATGAACCCGCCAAGCTCAAGCTTCGCCGCGAAGAACAGAGCCCGCCGCCGGTTCCTCGTCTCAACCTTGGGTGGTAAGTGTTATATTATGCTTTCTCTGAAAGTTAAATCCAAATATATGGTTGTTGGAAAAGAATTGAATGATCTTTTGCTATGTGATTTCTGGGTACGACTAGTACGCTTGATATAACTATGATATGATGTACAACTAGTATAACTATAGGTATATATGGGGCTGAATATGACCAATACAACTATGTATGTGGATATTTGTTTGGATTTCAGGAGAACGAGGAGGAAACAGAAGGTATACAGCCTATTCCTCTGGAGAATTTTTTCTTCAAGAACACCGATTACGCGGTTTCTTGCAAGTTGTCTTCAAAGTGCGATGATGTGAAGACAATGGAATTGATAGAAGATGTGCTTGAAGACAGAGAATTGGAGTGGTTTTTGAACCATCCTCAGTTCCGGCATGTGTGGCACATGCCGAGACAGAAGAACCACAAACTAACACATATGTGGTTGATGCTTGTGTGCACGATGAACAAGAAGAAGGGGAAGATGGCGTGGTTCATTGTGAATGGAGTGCCTATTAGGTACTCGATAAGGGAGCATGGTCTTTTGAGCGGGTTGGACTGTAGGAGTTTCCTGAGTCTTATGAAACAATGGTGGGGAGTTATCGGTTCGTGATGAGACAATTCAAAAGAATTAAGAAAATTACTGTTCAAGATGTAATCGAGAAATTTAAGAAGATGCCGAAAACTCCATATCGACTGAAGATGGCGATCTTACTGTTCCTGAGCACCGTCATCAAAAATTCCAAGATATATGGACAAATCGAAGGTTTCTTCTACAAAGTTGTCGAAGATCTCGAAGCTTGCCGGACATTTCCCTGGGAGAGGTACACGTTTTATGATCAATTAGACGAGATCTGGCGCACCATGGATGATTTTAGAGGACATGTTCAACCCACGTGGACGTTTCCGGGATTCATTTTTCCGTTAGAGGTATGAAAATAAATTATATATAATTTATAATGTGCAAAAAATATTATAAATTAATTTTTAATATGCAGATTTTAGCGACTGAAGCTATTCCAGACATGCAGACGGTATTTAGGACTGAGTTCGTTGATGATAAGGGTTAAGTGAGTAATAGGTGCCCGAGGATGTGCAAGAGCCAATGGAAGCCTTGTACAATGAAAGGGTGGTCATTGGAAACAGTTAACGATGCTCTTGGAGACACTAAGGTATGAAAATTATGTAGTTGTATTCTACTTGATGATGCCCGAGGATGTGCAAGAGCCAATGAAATTTTTTGTCTAAAATTTTTCTACACAATTGTATAGGTTATATCCAGTTGTATTTGGTATATAGTTGTATTAGTGATATGTAGTTGTATTCTCTTTGATAATGCACAGGAAATCTATAGTATCTTACATCCTACACTTGAAGAGGTATCACTACTCGCCCAGATCATGGAGGATGATAACGAAGCAGAGGACTATTTGTCTGTGAATTGGAACACTTGCCTTCTTCAAGCAAACAAGAAGATATGGTTTGAAGATTTGTACAATTTGGATGTGGCTGGCCGAAAGGACAATCTGAATGTCCAACGGGCCATGAGTCTTAAAGACACATTGATAAAGGTCATTGAAGAAGGTTTTGCTAAAATTCATGGGAGGGTGGCGAGTGGAATGAGAGGTTTGCTGGGATGGAGAGAAGGATGTCGGACCTTGAAGTATGTGTGACTTCGCTGATGGAAGGGCGTGTTCGAATAAACTCCGAGAAAGATAATGTTGGAGGTGATGACAATGATGAGGGTGACGAGGTTTCAGAGGAAGAAGAAGATGACGAGAGTAACAATGGAGGTGGAGGTATATGAATTTTATTTAACTATAATTATACATATATGTCTTTACATAGTCGTAACATATACATCCAATTGTAGGAAATTGGGTAGACTTTCCCCCTGAAGCTGTAGCCTCGGAAGATGAAGAGGATGGTGAATCAGAAGAAGAAAATGACAAAGAAAAAGAAAAGGACAATGAAGAAAAGGACAAAGAAGAAGAAATGAGGATTCCAACAACCTCTACCCGTACACCTAAGGAGAAGGTGGTTCCAAACCGTTCAAAGAATGCGAAAAAGAAGGTTGAGCCATCGAAGTACAAGAAAAGTCTTTATTTGAAATAATGATCTTTTAAGTTATGTTTTTAGGAACTTATTATCTTTTGGAACTTATGGGTTTGTTGAACTTATGTTTAAGTTTTGAACTTATGATCTTTTGGAACTTTAGAATTTCAGTATTTAAATTGGTATTGTCGTATTTTAATATTTTGAATCAGTATTTTTAATTTTTTTAAATGAAATGTCATATTTAAAATGATACAACTGTATACGACTAATACAACTGTGTTACTGGAAATATTAAAAAAATATATATTAAAAAGCCATGTTTGCACCGCCAAGACGTTTGCGCCGCCAAGACACTTGCGCCGTAAGAACCCACGCCGCCAATTTATTTTTATATTAATAAATTTAATACATAGTCGTATATTTGGCATTTTCGACGTTTTTTAGTTGTATTCAAGTTTTGAAAACAATTTTCTAGTTGTATTAATAATATTTGGTTAAAGAAGTACGTTTAAAAGATATTCATATAAAAAAAAAAGTAAAAAACAAATTTTTGGGTGATTCATGTCATAATAGGTAAAGTGTTTAGTGAACATCCTTATATTGTTATAGTAGATTCAACAATGGAAGTTATTTATAATTTTGTGAATTAATAATTTTTGCGTGATTAAATTGGATATAAATGAATAGATTATTTATGAATTAATCAATATTTTTAAATAAACTTTTAAAAATTTATCGAATTATTCATGTCTCAGTCGTATAAGGCATATATAGTTGTATAAGCCACAACATTTCCATACACCACAAATGATTGTTCATCAACAACACAAACAAAATACAATAAGCTAATAGAACATATAAATCATGTATTTTCACTTGTACTGCACTCAAACCACTCATATAAACTAGTTTTCTTTCTCCTTTGTCGATGTTCTCCCACGGACGGAAACCTTGTAATTTGAGGTTTTTCTTTTTTCTTGACATAATCTGGAGGGTGCACACACATGGCACGTACATTGTCAGGCACATTCCACTGAGACATAAGAGGAACTAGAAATATCGTCTTATAGTAGACGAATGCCCATTGCTCCATCGCATAGAATTTGGAGCACAAATCTTTCACTTCTAGGTGAATATATTCTTTCTTCCTCGCTTCCATAAGGGCAGCTATGACATGCACACATGGATATTTGTCAATATCGAAATGCTTGCATGTGCAAGTTTTCATCCTCAAATCAACGAAATAACTTCTTCCATCGCATTCGATGACGTTAAATTGTAGATAGTAATTGTTCAACACAATCACCGCTAAATGTTGTGCTGCAACACAACTTTCGTGAATCACATTCTCAATAAAATACACCAATTTATGTGCTTCGGTAGAGGTCTGCCTATGCTTATTAAACCACTCAGCTATTTTTCGATAATTGCATCAATCATTGGTAAGAGCGAGTATTTTCTTGCTTCTTTGAAAACAACATTTAAAGATTCTGCACAATTAGTAGTATCTATGTTGTACCTTTCGGTAGGGAAAAAACACCGGGCCCATTTATTCGGTTCAACACTTCTTTCAACATACTCCGCTGCACTAGGATACCTTTTCTTGGAATCATCGTAGAGTGTTTCGAACTCAGCTTGTGTGTATGCATGAGCCAATTCCCTGAACTTTACTGCAACTCTTTCTTTGTTGACGTTTGAAGCATGCATCTTCACATTCTGTGATAAATGAAAGATACAATACCCATGATGAGATAATGGGTAAACCTCACGTATTGTCTTGATGAGACTTTGATTCTTATCAGAAATAAACACTAATCCAGGAACATCTGATATTAGTGTTTTCAACTTATTGAAAAACCATGCACAACTACCATCTTTTTCACCATCAACTACACTAAAAGCAATAAGATAGTGGTGATGATTAGGATCTTGCGCTGTTGCAACTAATAACACCCCACCATATGCATTCTTAAGGTGAGTCTCATTCACAATGATCACTTTTCTCATCACTTGGAAGCCTTCCACGCAAGCTCCCAATGCGAAGAATAAATACTTAAACTTCTGATCGTCTCCACTTCCACATATGAAACTGTACCCGGATTCGTAATCTGTAACATGTACAAATAAGAATACAACATCTTATAGCTTTCTTTCGGACTACCTCGTACATCGGCACTAGCTTGTTTTTTTCCTTTGTACACCGTCGAATACGACACTTTAACACCATACTTTCCTTGCACCATACCAATCAAGCTTTTTGGAGTTGGTGTGTCAAGCTTCCCTGGATAAAGATCTTGGACAGAGGATGCCACTAATTGGGGTGTGTCTTTTCTTCTCTTTACCAATGAGGTTGATGACACACGAGAACACGTGTGAATTTTGTTGTACGTCCTAACAGAGAACATGTCTGAATCCTTAATCCTCGCAGCTCGTAAAGACCACTTGCAACCATTCATTGATTCACAACATTTTACCACATACCGCGTTTTATCCGATTTCACGATATCGAAGTGAAAACAATTCACAAATGACGCATTTTCCACTAATTCTTTCACGTCTTCTTTGCTTCCACATTCTTGACTTAATTTTACATTCATACCTTCTCATTCTACATTATGAATCTCATCTCCTTCTACCACATGTGTATCCCTCATGTGAACGTTATCAATTCAACCAAACGTGTATCTCTAACCTCAATATTTTCCAAGTTTTCACATTCTACTTCGTGGGCAACCGTTGCATATTTTTCGGACACTTCACTTGCAGAAATAGTTATGCTTCCATAATTAACTCCACAATTTACTCGACCAGTAGAAACCATGTCCTCGTTACTTGCATTAACTTGACTAACACGATGTTCTCTTGGATCAATCATCTTTGTCTCAACATGCAACACACCTTTCATTTTACCTTCACATGGTTCCAAATAACAAACAACATCATCATCATTGAAGATATATATCGGCCACTTAGGATCAACTCCAACCGGAAAATAACTCAATTTTATCTCGCTTTTTTCTTCATTTTCCCCCATCTTCTTACGTATACTTTCAACTAATATGTCGTACGTTACCTCCTCAACCAATTGTCTCATCAAAAAAACGTGATGAACATCTTCTCTTCCAATCCATAATATTTCTTCTCCTTTCTTTATATATTGTCCTCCATAATCAAAATGTATGATCGTGCGCTGCTTTCTATTCAGTGTACCCTGAAAATAATAAAATTTTATCATTAATTACTTAGTTGTATCAGTTGTATGCATGTATATAATATGTCTTAGTCGTATCAGGTGTACGCATGTATATAATATTTCTTAGTCGTATCAGGTGTACGCAAGTATATCATATGTCTTAGTCGTATCAGTCGTATCCACTCTAAGTCGTATCAGTCGTATTTATTCTTAGTCGTATTAATACTGTAAATATGGGTTTTAACGAACACAAATCTCTTCGATTCGCTGTCATTAACCACAAATATCGTTATATAACAACAAAAACCTCAAATATAGTCATAATAATACTTGATTCGAGCTTCAATGAGCAAAATCGAGTTTTTTTTGTTCTTAGGAAATCCGAAAGCTTACCTCCAATGGCGACCTCAAGTTTCTTTCCACCTCATTTCTCCCAAATTTCTTCTCAAACAACTCCAAAACCCTTTAATTTCATAATCTCATGCTCGATTTGAGAGAAAAAAAAAACCAAATTGATGAATTTAAGATTGAAAGGTTTGGTTTAATGGTGAAGAAGAAGATGGTGGTTGGATGGAATGGGATCCATCCAACCTTAAATTGAAAGCTGATTTGTTTTTTTTTTTTTGTAACTAAATGTGAGTGGAACCCATTTTTATTTTTATTTTTATTTTATTTGTTTAAATTAAATAAATAGATGAGGAATATAGATATTAAATGAAGGTATTAGAGATTTTTTGTTTGTAGTTAAAGGCATTTGAGAAATAAATCCATTTGTGACTGTTTGCCGCTTCAATGGGTTTAACGAAACAAAGACAGAGAGAAGAAGAGTAGAAATACCTACGGTCACACTAAAACCTTTCACTTCTCATTTTTTTATGTTAATGAACTCTCACTTATTTTTATGGGCCCAAACTAATGGGCTTTCACAAATGAAATTTGTGGTGATTAACCAAATTGGAAAGAAAAAAATACGGTTTCAGCTCTCACAAGGAATTCGGTTCAATTTTTTTGGATTTTGGATAGTTTCAATCGGAGGTTTAGGATCAATCTACATAGGAACTGAAAAAAATAAGTTTGGATTGGATCGGGTCGGATCGCGAATAATATAATTCATAACCGATATAGAATCAAAATGTATTTGAGTTCGGTTCGCGGAATATAATTTATAATGTATTTTTGGAATATTTAAATAATTTTCTCTAAATTTAATTTAATATATTAATTTTTGAATGGATTTCGGTTAAGTGGTTTGAGTTCGAAAATTTTATTATATAAATTTTGGTTACTTTCACCACAAACTGGCACATATTAAGATTATAATTAGCAGAATCACAAGATATGTTGCTTAATCAATAAAATCTTGACACGTGTAAACAAAATTGTGTTATTTCCAAAATCGATTAATTTTTTTCCTTGATAAAAAAAATAAAACTAACAAAAAAGAGAAAAATTAAATAAATATTATTACTTTTCCATTTTCAATATATGTTAAATCTTATTATTTAAATAAAATTTGAACCTTCCTTTTCAAATTTAGATTTTTAGATTTTCAGATTATTTGAACGAAAAAACTTGTTTTGAGTATAATTTAACTTAATTTATTATCTTAATTGGTTAAATGTTAAATAAATTAAGATTTTGCGAACCAAATCGCTAAATAGATTTATCGATGAACACATCATTTTTATTTGTAATGACTTGATCATTCTACTTTAATAGTAATTAATTAATTGCATGAAACTCAATAAATTACAAAATCAAAATTTTTACAAAAAAATTATAAAATTAAAATTTTTGTGATCAATATGTTTAATGCATGAAAGAAAATCGAACATCAAACAAGTTATAATTGTATAGAAAATCCAAATAAATAAGTATGAACAAGTGAAAGTTTGAGACGATCAGACAATATTGTAGAAAAAACAAAGAAATAAAAATTCAAAAATTATGCTTATTGCGTACTTCCAAGTTATAAGAATATACAAATTATGGCTAGACAAAGGGAGGAACATCAACGTCAACTTATTGAGCAAAATAGGCAAAACAGTGGCAAAAAGAATGTCAAAAATTGATCTTATGTACGTAATGTTAGAAGTATTGAAATTGGATTCAAGACCGATCGTTAAATGATTTTAAATGATTTGCCGACAAGAGTAATAAATATATAATTAGCACAAGATAAGAAATTGGTTAGGAAATTGCATAATAATTTCGGTTTACGAATCGAATAAACAACACCTCTATTAGATAGACAAGAAAATTGAAGGAAATGTTTTTTCCATAAAAGAGAAGGAATGTGTAAATAATCTTTTCCAAAAGAATTAAGTCATAATTAATCTTTCCCGAAAGCATAGAGTCAAAAGAAGAGGCGAAAATCTACTCTGAGAATGTTGCTTCCGTTGTACCCAATTCTCATGTACCAATCATGATCCGGAAGAGGAAGGAAGACGGTGAAACTTCTGTTTGAGATGGAAGACGATGGTAAATGGGAATCCGATGACGGAAAAGAAAGAAGTACGCTAAAACTAAACATTTTCGGGTATAGAACCCGAGAAAGAAATAAAAAGCTGAGAGTGGTGACAGAAGAGTTGAGGCATAAAAAGTTGTCGGAAAACACAAGAAAACAAAAAATGACAAAAGATTTCGACGAGTGGATGTACGAGAGAAAAACTATATTCAATTAGAAATCGAGGCAAGTTCAAAACCAGAGGAGGGCAGATGGACAACTGAGGTCTTGCAAAAAAAAAATCCACCAAATCTGTTTTTTCGGATCTCACACGGTGATTAGAAAAACAAACGACAAAATAAAACCAAAAGTTATTGTACGTGGTCTAAATTTTTAATATGTTAATAATAAAATTATAATATAAAAACGTATATTAATCTATTTTTGTTGAAAAACAAACTTATATAAATACCTATTTTCTCTAAATAAAATATGATTTCTACTTTTTTCCGAAAACAATTTTATAATATATGATTAACAACATATTTTTATTTAATTTTTTAAAAAAAATTAATTTATTTTAAAATTTACAAACCCATCCATCGTACGGGTTCTAGTTTAGTTTTGACATATAAATTTCTATACCATTCATGATATTTTTGATTCGGTTTGATGAAATTAAATTCGATTCAGTAAAATACCATTCAGTTCGTTAATTTTGCCGATCACCGGGAAGAGCTTCAAAATGCTCTGTTTTGGTAAAACCAATTTGAGCCACAATTTGTAAACTTGATTTTTGTAAACCAAAGTGATTATTATTACATTCCATTGTTTTGCACTTTGCTTACACTTCAACGAACCAGTGTCCCCTTAAACCATAATGTAAGATCTGTTCTTACATCTTAGATTGAACACCCGGTTTCGATACGGTTCCCATCTCCCGCTGCTTGTCAGCTTTTTCTTTGACTTTCAAAAGGGTTTTATGAACCTCATCAAAATGAGGCATTGTCGTCTTTCTTGTATTCTCAGTCCATTCTTCAACTTTCTTATAAGGACTAAACAATCTGAGATGATCTTTCTTATCCAAAACCTACAAAAATGCATAAATTTTACAGTCAAAGACTGAAACATAGCAAAGGAAACAACTTTTTCCTCCACAAAACAGCGAAATTCAGCAAAAAATGTTATTTTTTTCTTTTTGAGTACCTGCAGCTGCATAAGTTCACATACAAGGCTCAGGTCAGCTATAGAAGGTTGGTTGCTTCCGAGCAAAAACTTGGCATTGTCTTTAAGCCAAAAAGTCTCTAGAGTGGATAGAGACTTTGTTAGTAACTTCTCAGCTTCAGCAGCTGCCATCGGATTCAGGCGACGACCGAGGAATGGAGCTAGTACAGTATTCAAAACATATCCAGCTGAAATAGTGAATAAAATACCTTAATCAGAATTCAGAAACATGAAGCTGATCATTCTATTTGACTCGATAACTACATCAATATCAATATGAGCATAATGTGTATTACCTGCACCGGGGCGTAAATTGGTGTGATGCCAATCCAAAACTGAGTGAATCTTGGCTCTTTTGGAAAGATCATTCGGGTACCTAAAGTAAACGAACGAATACATGAAGTGAAATTAATTACACATTGCATCAAGATTCAAGAACATGTGTCAAACAAGTACAAACTTACCAATGATCAGCTACACTTGGGAATGCCGAGGCAAGATAAATCAGGATAGCGTGGCTGCGAGAAGAATTAACGGTTAAGAATCATAAACAATGCTCAACAAAAAAGAAGCAAGAGTCCAAAGAGAAAGAACTTTTGTGTAACCTCTCAAAGAGCTTTAGTCTGCCATCAACAATAGCTGGAACTTTCCCCAATGGGTTAATATCTGAGCAAAGAATACACAAAATTTAGATCAAATCTCAGCATTTCTTACAGCAAAAACCATTTTCAATTACTGTTTCAAGACAAAAAAAAAGTCCTCAGATTCATATTCTTGTGAAAAACTCAGTCACAATGATGTATGATAAAGTTTTTTATTCCTAACTTCACCTCATCATTTTTGGAGATATTTTCACTAAGGAGATAGCTTTATTCTAACAACAGTACTCAATTCTACAAGCAATTCAACTTTATCAAAGTCAACTATATCAAATTCATATGAACACTAAATATTTTACGAACCTTTGAATTCAGGAGTTAAGTGCTGACGCTTCGCCAAGATAATCATAATCTCGTCGAATTGGATTCCATTAACCCTTAAGAAAAATTTGAATCCAAACAAAAAAAATCTCATGTATAAGAGAACAAAAATGGCTGAATCTCGAATTAACAAAGAAAGAACAACGAATTTACTTGCAGAATATGATGATAGCACGAGACGGCTGTGAAATCCGATCTGCATAGACTTTGAGCTTCATCTTCTCTTCTTTGCTTCTTCTTCTTCTTCTTCTTTTTTCTTCTGCTGCTGCTTCTGATTTGTGGATCAGAAAGTTTCAGTACACTGATAGGTGATCATCTTGGAAGAAGTGTCTCATGAACTAATTAGATTGCTGTTTCTACAGTAGAGAATAAAACACTGTGCCGTTTGTTAGTAGAAAACGGCAAACAGTTTCTTATGGATAGACACAAACGAGCATATCTATCTACCGATCAACGTGTTGTTCAATGTATATACGTACCGAATGAAATTACATATAAGTTTTACATTTAGCCCTTGAATGTTTACAGCTTTTAGATGCAGATTTTGGATTTAGTTTTTGTAAAGCTCATTATTTATCCATTCAAGATTTTCTAAAAAGTAATTTACAGAATCCAGATTTTGAAAGATTTTGGTAAAAGAAATCTAAAAACCATCTTTTTGGTTTTTCACCATTTATCCTTAAACTTTTATATTTTTCTAACGAGACTTTTTTCTTATTTAAATACTTTTTCTTTTTTTGCAAAATCAAAAAATCAAAATCCAAAATCTAAAACCCATAAACTATAATCTAAAAACCACTTAAAACCCACAAAACATTTGTGACCTTATTTATTATTTATTTGGTCAACAAAAAAATCTTAATATTATTATTATGGAAAAATATGTAAATAAATAATTAAAATATATTTACATGTAATTAGATAACTTTAAAAATATACCTTTACTGAATTATACGAATTTGTTTCTTTGAAATATTATTTTACATGTAAATATATCAAATGTCATTGAGAAACATTATTTCAAAAGAAACAAACTCACATAATTCATTAAAGGTAATAGAATCCAACCCAATGAACATGTTCATTAATAGAATCCAATTTAAAACCAAACTGACATGACCTGATTGAACCTCGTGATATTGTTTATTTAGCAAAAGAAATTTCATATCGTTTCCTTGGCAAAAGAATCAACATGGATAGCGACACAATATAAACACAAATTCATAAGACAAAACAAACTACATAATGGTTATATTTATTTTAATTTTGTCATCAAAAGAACAAATCAAAATGTACAAACTTCTCAAAGCTAATAAAACAAGATGTTAATAAATATAAAAAATATTAATGGACGGGAATTGATGGACTAATGGTCTTAAAATTCTCTGTATCATCCTGGATTCGAACATTATAGTAAGATTAAACAGTGGTCATGTGATCACTAGCTTAAAAAAAATCAAAAATGATAATCACATAGCATAATACAAAAATTCTATACCAACTTGTTGATTTTCTCAAGTAAACTATCAAAAGTAATATCAAAAGCATCTCTAAATCTCTCAAACTTAGCATTAGAGTTCCCATAGACCAAACCAGGCAAAAGCTGATGAACAAAGTAACTTCTCATATCCTCTTTATCTTTTAGAGTCTTTGCCATCAACTTCTCCACCACTTTCACTCTTTTTCCCTTCACATCTTCTTGGCTTATATACACAGAGTATCTCCGATGATCATCCGGAAGATGCTACCCGTATTGATAATAAGCTGTGTACGGATTAAAGATCACCGGAATGCAACCGGAGATTAGTGAATCGAAAACAGATTTTCTCGTTGGACTATCTCCTGATGGTTGTAGACAGAACTCAGAGTCTTGAAAAAGCTTTATGACATTTTCAGGCTTGTCGCAACTCCCATTAGAACAGTTTAAGAACCGGCATTGGTCGGAAAACGATGAGCACTGTTCGATTAGCATTGACCGGATGCTCTCAGGAGTTCCCGGTCTTGCACCTCCAGCGAAACTAATTAGATTCCGGCGAGGGTTGCTCATCATTTTGATCTGCCACTTGTTGAAATCCTCATCAGTTTTAGGATGGAAATAAGTCGGGTGTGGGATTGCGATGTCGTTAACTTCCCATGGATGTCTTTCGATGAGAAGCTTTGTAGGGTTTTGCATTTGTTGTAAGTCAAGGGACCTTGAGCCCCAAGGAAGCGTACTTCGTCTAAAAGCCCAAGAAATCTTACCGAGGACAAATAAATGAATTATAGAAATCGTCTATTTTATTTCATAGGGAATAACAATAGACGGTTAATTTTTGTTTTGAAGGTAAATATGTCCCATTTATGAATAATCTCAGTTACATTTTATTTTTGGATTAGATTGATAAATTAATATTTAAAATTTTGAAGGATACATAAATGTCACTTTATTTTTTTAGTACTAATATCTGATTATTGGAAACTAGATCCTAACTATGAAATAAATAAAAAAACATTGCAAAAGGTTACCAAAAAACATTTATAAAATGAAGATTTTTTCTTTTCTTTTATCCAATAGGTTCCACTCTTTTGGAGGATCTATGCATGCACCACTGACAGTACTTGGTTGATAAAAGGAAACTGTAAAATAACTAAAAAGAAAATGAGATTGAAGAAAGTCTTGGATAAAGATGTGCTCTGATTTTAAATCATTTACCTGGTGCAACTCTGTTTTGCTGGACTCTGGGTTCAAACTTCACTTTAAATAATATTGAGATAAATGTTACAATATGGAAAATGTGTATAAATAAAGAACAATAAAAATATTAAAATGGTGATCAACAATTCAGCTTAACTTATTCGACTGAGACTATATGTAACACACATATACTATTCCGAATTGTTGATTTTTTCAAGTAAACTATCAAAAGTGATATCAAAAACATCTCGAAACTTCTTAAACTTAGCATTAGAGTCTCCATACACCAAGCTAGGCATAAGCTGATGAACAATGTATCTTCTCATATTCTCTTTCTCTTTTAGAGTCTTTGCCTTCAATATCTCCACCACATTTACTCTCTTTTCCTTCAAATCTTCTTCGCTTATATATACTGAGTATCTCCGATGATCCTCCGGAAAATGCCACGCGTACTGATAATAAGCCGTGTAAGGATTAAAGATCACTGGAATACAACCGGCGATTAGTAAATCGAATACGGATCTCCTAGTTGCGCTATCTCCAGGGGGCTGCATACAAAACTCCGAATCAACATTCTTTGGATTCCTGCAGCTTCCGTTTGCACAATCCAAGAACCGGCATTGGTCGGAAGATGAGGATATGCATTGCTCGATCAATATCGACCGAATGTTATCAGGGTTACCGGGTCTTGCAGCTCCGGCGAAGCTTACTAGACTCCGGCGAGGTTGACTCATGATCTTGATCTGCCAGCTGGTGATATAATAATCTGTTTTCGGATGGAAATAAGTCGGGTGAGGAATAGCAATATCGTTGACCTACCATGGTTGTCTTTCGATGAGAAGCGTGGTAGGGCTTTGCATTTCTTGTAACTCAAGGAACCTTATCTCTCCTGAAATCCCAAGTAATTTTCCCTAGAACAAAAATATGATATTTTCCAGCGTTTCTCCTCCAAGATTCCTTTGGTTCAAGCCATTTTAAAACCTCGATCCCCAACTGGTCCTTCACATCTCCAGAAACATTCCTATAGTGCCATCTCAAAACATCATACCCGCCATAGTAAGGAACATAGAAGAGCTTAGCTTGGTTTTCGTTATAAACCCTACAAGGATGTTTCAAAACTCTAGAGTGTAAGATCGGCACAAGAGAATACATGTGTGTTCTAAACGAACCTGGACCAAGATACTCAATAGCTTCTCCAAAGCCTTCATTCTTGAAGTAACTACACATGTTAACCCCTGGAAGTATATCGTCACATGCTACCAACAAATCTCTGTTGAATTTCGATGGTAGATCATAAACATAAACTCCTTTACCTTCACAAGATCTCGGTTTATTGACGTTGTTGTTTCCCGGAGATAGCCATGATCTCTGTAGGTAAAGATACTTTATCACTGCCCTTAACGCATTTCCTTCTCCTTTACTCTTAGGTTTGATGTATTTGCTGTATTCTTCCTCTGCTTTTTGGTCAATGAGTGAATATAGATCCACCTTGTTCTTGAGTTTGTGTTCTTGATTAATCAAGATTCTGTAACCGAGTTTAGAACCAGCCTTGAGACAATAAGATCTCGGTTTATTGACGTTGTTGTTTCCTACATAATATCTTATTGTCTCAAGGCTGGTTCTAAACTCGGTTACAGAATCTTGATTAATCAAGAACACAAACTCAAGAACAAGGTGGATCTATATTCACTCATTGACCAAAAAGCAGAGGAAGAATACAGCAAATACATCAAACCTAAGAGTAAAGGAGAAGGAAATGCGTTAAGGGCAGTGATAAAGTATCTTTATATATTAAGATAATGATGGATATTTAATTTTAGTTTCAAATAGTGTACTACTTAATAAAAAATAACTTTTTACTAAAAATGGCTAGTTGAAGATATTTTATCTATATAATCAAAGCACTGTAATCATAGTAATGTGAAAGTGTGTTTTTTTTGTCTTAAAATAAAATATAGGTACGTTCGATATTTAAATTGCTTTCACAAAGCTTTTAAAATTTCTTAAATTAATTGTAGGAAAGTTTCCGTAAAACAAATGGTGGTATTTTGGAGTATTTCTAGAACATATTTATGTTCAGCCATTAATTTTCTTCAACGTTTATACATATTTTCCCTAGTGTATGTTTATCTATTTCTCTCAATATAATAGACGATTCTCAACGATTTTAACAAGCAACCACAAGGTAGTATAATATATTAATTATGTATAATTGTTGACATGGTTGGAAGTTTATTAGGTTTTCTTGAACAAAGCAACGAGTCTATCTCTGGTTATGTTGACATGGTTGTGTTTGTCGGTATACGGGTCAACGAGTCTTTGCACAGCAGAGAAATGTTGTGTTTGTCGGATTATACGAAATGGGTTCTTGGTGAACCGGGAGAATAATAACGGAGTTGGGGTTTTCACGGCGTCGACGAATGGAAGAGCGTTTGAGTCGATTTTGGTTAATGGTGGAGATCAAATTGGAGATGATCGGACGGTGAGGAAAGTGTTGATTGTGTGTACGGTTATTGCTGGAAGAGTTCATAGGCCGGTGGAGGAGATGAATGGGCTGATGAGTGGGTTTGATTCATTGGCTGGAAAAGTTGGGTTGCAAATCCTAAATGTTAGCAATTTTGATTTTTTTTTTCTTTAGAAAAAGAGTGAACTGTTATAACAAATTCTGCCTTCAAATTCTGCATATTTTTTCTTTGCTATAACAAATTTTTTGATTTTGAAACTTATTCTCTTTTAATTGCACTATTCATCTTTTATTTTCTTTTGACAAGGTCAATCGCGGAAACTAGTTTGCTGTAAAAAAAACTCAGAAACTAGTTTTTTAATAAAGATAAACGTAAACATATTTACGATATATAAAAATGTTGTTTCGTGTGTGACTTTTGAGTTTATATGAATGATTCACACAAATTTGAGGTCAAGATTAATCTTTTTTAAAAAAAGTTTGATAGTTTTTTAACAGAAACTCAAAATTTATAACTAGTGATAAAAATATAAGACCAATCAGGCATAAGAAAATTAATATTGGAAAAGCAAAAGTTAAAGTGAAATTATTTAGGATGTTACGACTTTAATTTGGCAACAGTTTCCACGGAGGAATTATTACAATTTACAGACCATTATCTTACAAATTTCGATCATGTTAAATGATGTGTTTATGTGTTCTAGTCCGAACAATTATACTGAAAATAGAAAATAATAATAATCACCTAACGTTAGGCTTGAGGTCCTATTCTACCATTTTCACTTTTATCACTTCATCAACCTCTCGGAATTTAATGAGGAAAAATAATCGTAAGATGTCTAAACTAATTTTGATTTGCTTTTTTGTTAAAGTAATTTGTTATCAAAATTTGATTTTTAAACTTTAAGTTTCCACCCGGATTAGAAAAACTTAACGTTCATTAGAGTGTAATATAGATGAAACTCCTAATGAAAGTAAAAAGATGGAAAATGGTTCCATATTAATTTTATCAATTATAAGAAAAAGAGTGAAAAATATTTCTTTCTAATTCAATGGAAATCCCAAATCACAAAATAAACACCAAGAAATATTCAAACTAGTTTGTAGGCATAAAAATGAGTGGAAATATATTTCTTCAAAATTAACATTTATTATTTGCTAGCGTAAAAGTTCCCATTGTACATAATGTATTCTTTCAAATGCTGATATGTAATTAACATCCAATTTATTTAGCCACAATATATGACTAATAGAAAAAATATGTTAAATTCTACTTTTTTGTGTAGTAGCTACTAGCTAGTATCCGATATTAAGTTTTATATTATTTTTTCCAAACATTCACCCGTAAGTTAATCAAGAACGTAACAACCAGATATTTTCGGTTCCGAGTTTTGCAAATTTAAGAAAATACACTGACTAGGTTCGGGTTTTAAACGATAGTTGAGCTCATTCTATTTGCTCGAATTGTTATTTTTATATCAGTAAATCATCAAATTATTAAGATTAAATAATAATCATAAAATTATGAGAATGTTGCACTCATATTGTTTATAGAAGAAACGTATTATCTTACAGCATTACCATATACATATTGATAGTCGATTTGCTAAGACATCACAATTCTGTTTTCTTCATTGTAAGTTTGTAACATCAGATTTAAGTAGGAGATACATCCAGATTATGACCAACTTTAGAAAGTTAAGTTGCAATTTAAGAGCCCTGCATATGAATCATTTATTTTGTTTGGTAAAGATTTAGAGTGCTCGAGTCTAATTAAACTGAACCAATATATTTCGATAACAATCAAACCATAGTTTAGTTGAAGTTATTTTTTCCTTGTAGCTCAATATCTGACATAAAACTCATAACACAATTCCATACTTTTCGGCTTATCGGCCTAAATATACGGTTGTAACCAATTATAACACCCATAATAAACTGTGAAAACATCATAGCTATGAAATAGTGCAAATTTAACATACCATTAATTGTCACAAGAGTTGGACTTTCGTGACCGGTAAGAGAAAGAGGCTTATGAAGAGGTGAATTGCCGTGAAGTTATTCAATTTTATTTTTCTATAATATTTCCAAAAAAAACGACAAGAAAACAGTTAAACTATAGTTCAAACTTGAATTTTAAAAGAAATCAACATTATATATCTTAAAAGATAAAAAATTTATAGATAATTAATAGTATCCAATAACATGAACTCACATCACTTTTTCAAATTAAATGTTTGCAAAAACTTATCAAATTGTACTTACCAATTTAGAGATTTAAATTTTTTTGAATTAATCACTTAATATTGTTCATTTATTTATATATATTTTTTATATACACAACCTTAATTTTATTAGCTTAATCTTTGGGAATCAATGATAGGAATGAGTTATCATAACTGTTTGGTTAATGCAATAAATTTTAAAAACTAGTAGAAGTTAAGGCAGAATAATCTGCATGCTAAAACAATAGCATATCGAAGGGAATTTGACAGCTCCAGCTGAACTGCATCTTGACAATACAAAAGCATGGATGCGTCGACAAAACATTCACGATAAAGTCGGATCAATGCGAGAACATGGTCACCTTAACCTGTAACTTTGAAAGACAACTTATACTTCTGGGACACGTTGAAACGAGATCTGTTGCATGATGCAACTTGCATCTTCTGGTCCCGTAATTAACACTACACAAGATAACAAATATATTAGGGCGTTGTAATTAATGTTTTCTCGGCTTTGAAACCGAAGAAAATCACTCTCATAAAAACGAGAAATGGTGGAATGATTCTCTCCTTAAAAGAGGAGGAAGGTGAAAGTGATCTCTTCTAAATGGAGGAAGTTGAAAAAAATGGATCCTCACGATTTAGAAATTTCAGATTTGGATTGTTCATATTTCTTCTTGGACATAGTGGAGACGAGAACGATTATGTTAAGGTAATTAGCAGATCAAATTCTTCTTTCTCTCTTCCCAGTATGCTACAAATACTTCTTAACCCCTCTGTGCCTTTACAATTTCTTCCAAATGAGACAAGCAAAGGCTACACACGTCTTTGGCTTGAAGGTTTCAAAATAGAAACATCTTTTCAAGATTCACATTAAAGTTCATTGAGATTTTTTTTTTAATTTGTTTTGGAGTCACAAGAACATTGTGGTCAGTTGCAGTTGTGTTTGTTTGGTTTTTTTTTTGTGTGAAGAAAATCTTTCTCTGGCATCTCAAAATAATTGATTAGCAGCAAGATCACCTGCGAACTGTGAAGGCTGTACAACTAACATATCATCCGAAAAATTCTTAGTATATAACTAATTCTACAAAATTTTAATAGAAAATTTAAATTTTTAAAATTTAAATTTAATTAGTTGCAATTGAGTACTAATATAAAGCATGTTAAACATGTTATTGAATATTTTATATGTAACATTCTCTCTTGACTTCCCTTACAGTATGCAACTGATGATGTTACTCTATCTTTAGTCAAGAAAATACAAAGTTTGGAATTTCTAGTTTGATATCCCCTCCCACGAGTTTCTTTTATGGAAATATACAAAAAAGAAGAGCTCAAATACTATCTCGGTTTTTCCTGATGCAGGAGTTGAACATTATGCAGAGGGTTCTAAGGGAGAGATAGTTGTTGAATACTTTTGGGAGTTGTTAAATCCACGAACCCTGGGCATGCAACGGTGCTGTTATCCAGCGTGGCTCCTAGGGTCACTGAAGCACTGAATAGAGAGCTGACTAAAACGGTGTCTAGTGAGGAGATTTGAGAGGCTACTTTTGATATCAAGCGCAATAAAGCGCCTAGCGCGGATGGGATGACCAGACAATTTTTTCAGTCATATTTGTATATAGTAGGGCTGCAATTAACCAAAGAGGAGCGAGCTTTCTTTGAGACAGGCTCCTTGCCAAAAAGATGGAACTTTCACAGGTTTGTCTTATTCAAAATAAACTCAATTCTAATAATATGACTGATCTTAGGCCAATAAGTTTATGCTCGGTATCATATAAAATTGTCTCACGTGTCATGAGTAAGCGGTTGAAGTGGTTTCTACCAGAAATAGTATCCGAGACACAAGAAGCCTTGTCTCGGGTAGGCTTATATCGAATAATATTCTAATAGTACATGAGGTGGTGCATGGCTTGAGAATGAATTATTTGTGTAATGAGGATTTTATGGCCTTAACAGACCGATATTTCAAAGGAATATGATAGGGTTGAGTGGGATTTTTTGGAGGAGTTGTTCCTTAAATTGAGTTTCCACGAGAAATGGATAGAGCGGATCATAGTGTGTATACAAAAGGTAATTTACTCAGTGCTTTTAAATATCCGGTCTCATGAATTCATCAAGCCCGAGAGAGGGTTAAGACAAAGAGACTCTCTGTCTCTGTTCATCTTTATTTTATGTGCGGAGGTTTTAGTCCAAATCATAAAAACGGCGTAGAATGAAGGTAAAATATCTGGAAGGCGATTATCAGCTAGATGTCCATCTTTACAACAGTTGCTCTTTGCAGATGGTAGCATATTTATGTGTCTGAGTAACATTCAAGGAAGGTACGAAAATTCGTTGGTGCTTAAAAGTTTGCGGAGATGCTATAAGACAAGAAATTAATTTTTAAAAAATCGTCAATCATATTTGACGGGAAGATTGATCTGATTATGATGCATACTCTAGGTCTTTATATGGGAATCATACAAGAAGGAGAGAAAGGAAATACTTGGGTTTGTCGGAGTGCTTTAATGGATCCAAAATCAAGATAATGGATCGATTGAAGATGAGGCTTAGTGGTTGGTATGCACACATTCTATCGTTGGGTGCTAAAGAAGTATTGCTTAAGTCTGTAGTCATGGCTCTTCCGCTATATGCATGTCATGTTTCTAGCTAACAAAACATCAATGTAAGCAAATAATGAGTGCCATGACAAAATTTTGGTAGAATACTTTTGACAGAAAATGAAAGTTCATTGGGTATCTAGGGAGAAGATGTGTCGAAATAAAGAAAAAAGTGGCCTTGGTTTTAGAGATATTGGTGATTTTAATCAAACTTTTTTCGCAAAGCAGGCTTGGCGCCTCCTACACGCCACGAAATCTTTACTTGTGCGAGTTTATAAAGCTCAATACTATAGGAAAAAAAGGAATTCTTGGATGCTGCAGTTGGTAGTATACCATCCTATGCTTGGCGTAGAATAATGATTGGGAGGGAGTTGCTAGAAAAAGGTGTGATGAAAGCCATTAGTAATGGTGAGGAAACCAGTGTGTGGATAGACATGGATTATTGATGATATGCGGAGAAGGTCCTACAATAAACAGAGATATATGGACGTAAACCCGTAGACGATAAAGAAAATGACGGTGCAATATATGAAAGTAGACACTAAATCTGACATAAAGATTGTGGAAGTTACGAAGCCACCAAAGAGGAAATTTTGGTTATTGTTTATTCGGTGGATGAGCTGATAGATAACCTCGAAAACAAAGCGTATGTAGTTTTAAAGATACATTCTCCGATCAAATAAAAATTATATATAAATGTAAATGTACATAAATATAGATTGCAATCATTTAAAAATTAAACACAAAATGGGTAGGAGGAGGATTAAAATGGAGGAAGTACAAGACACAAACAAAAAGCAAGTTACTTTTTCGAAACGTAAACTTGGTTTGTCTAAGCGAGTGAACTTGCGACTCTATGCAATGCTGAGGTTGGTATTGTTGTCTTTTCTCCTGGAGATAAACCTTATTTTTTCAGGAAACCGAATGTTGATTTGATTGCAAAACGGTTTAAAAAAGAATCCAAAGAATCAAATACATGTGAAACATCATTAGGCGGTAATAGAGCGAGACAAGAGAAAAAAGTATGTAAACATCTCAACTCGATCACTGAAAAAGTTGAAACTGAGAAGAAAGGAGGCGAAGATATAGAGAATTGGCTTGAATCTGCTGAAGATGAGAGATTTAACAAGCCCATTGACCAGCTTACTTTTGATGAACTTAACGAATTTGAAGCTAAAATGAAGAAAATGCATGTTGTGATTCAAGATAACATTAATCAGATGCATGCTTCATCTTCTCTCAATGTTTCTCTCTAAGGATAATTAACAATTTTATTTGAATGAAGGATAAAAATATCTAGACTCATATATTTTAAATTTTCATTTTGTATTGCTGATCTCTAAAGTTGTTCTATTTTTATTTTCATTTTGTATTGCTGATCTCTAAAGTTGTTATATTTTTACATGATAGAAATATATCAAATTGTTGGTACAAGATAACGATTGGATCCTCCTTTTGATCATCTATTGGTAGTAGCTTTTGGTTTGTTGCATATGATATAATTATGAAGATTTTATTTATCTAATCAAAAAACATACTATAACATAATTTATCGTCAAAATTGTTAATTATGCAAGTTATGATACGAAAAAAATTAAGTATTCAACGGTTTAATTTCTATGAATTTTTTCTACATTTCAATTTATTATTAATATGCATTCTTGTATGGTACGCTACACATGATTTTCTTTAAATCAACTAAGTGAGTACGTTTATATTTTGATTTTCTACGTTTATATTTTGATTATCTTGTATATTGTTTAATGTTTGTTTGTTTTCTTGGGCTTTGTATTATTGTATCATCACTTTGTTAATCTATTTTGATAATTTATTGAAAACAATTTTAGCCAAAAAAGTTAATTAGGCTGGTTGTGCTTAAGCTCTTATCCATCCAATACCTAAACCTTAGTCCCATATGACATGTCTCAGTTCCGAATAACAAGAAAAACCCAGTCCTAACTCCTAAGTAAATACAAAAGTGAAAAAATCAATCTGCATACATTTCAAAGTGTTAGAGAAATAGTGACTTGACAGTAAAAAATAATAATTCCTCATGTTACATATAAACAAATGCTAGTAAGAAAAACGTAAAAACGTAAAAACGAAGAGGGAGAAAGGGTACACATCTCTCCATGGTTGCTTTCATCAAAGTGATATCTTCAGTCATACATAATCATATTTTTTATTTTGTTAGAAGGTTAAATGTATTCCGAAAATTTAAGTTTGTGACAGAGGACAACATGACCCTAGGTCTAGTTACGAAATGGGGAGAAGAGGAATTTTGAGCTAGTGTAAATCAAAGAAGATAGATAGATAGAATGAAGATGAAAAAGAAGTCAACATCATCATGATAAATAATACGGTGGCCAGAATAATGGTGTGTTGAGGAATGATTTAAATCTGACACATTAACATAAAATAAAATTATGCTGCAGAATAAAATCTACATAATGAAATAAACTACTAAAAGCCTATTTATTTGCATAATGAATTTTTACATGTAACTTTTAGGCCAAAATTCAAATATTGCATTTTTATCTGAATGTATAACATTATGCAATTTTCTAATTGGTAAAATACTTGAATACTTGCATTAGAAAACTTTAAATGTTAAATGGTCCATTACTGAACTGAAAATCACAAACTTAAAAGAAAAAACAAAAAAAAAACAAATTGAGAAACTCTATTTTTTTCCTTTCCAAACACTTTATTAATAATCAATAATTGTGTCGCGAAATACAAACGGAATTAAAAAAATTGGACATGAATCGTATATAGTCGAAACATAATCGAATATAATTGAAGATCAAACCAAATGATCAACACATATATTATGTATACGCGACTTAAAATTAAATTTAACCTCATTAAACATATTCTTCCATAGTTAAATTGCCTTTCTCTCTTAGAAGTTTTGCAGACAAATTGAGAAGCTCTATGTGACCAACAGTTTACATAAATAAATTCCTTAAAAGAAAATCCAAACTGGGGTTTCTGTTACAACATAGCAAATGTAAATTTTTTATTAAAAAAAAGCCTGAAATCTCTTCGGTAACATAATTTTCCCCGAAGAAAATAAAAGTAAGAAATCTACAACAGTTTTATGTACAGCACCCATGATTTCTGTAAGCTGCTGCAATGTTCTAAGTAGTGGTAATAAGAAAGATGGAATCATCATCCACAAGTCAAGTTAATATCAGTGAGGTGGTTATGATTTCTTGAGTCAGTTGAATCGTTGCCACCACCAGACTCTGCCCATCCTGAACCAGAGAAGTCCAGTGGCATCTGAGCCGCTTCAGCTGCTGGTTCTGTTGCTGATGCTGGTTGCGGTTCACTGGTTGGTGTCTCCATGTTGTTATCTTCCTTTGAACCGTTTTCTTGCTTGATTGTTTTAGCCTTTGCACTTCCATACACAAAACTACACGCCACAACCTACAAAACCACAATGAAAGTTTCAGTATTTCAAATCATATCAAACATTACGACTGAGAAAACCGAGTTTTAAGTATCAGCCGTGATGCAGTTGCAACAAAATGCAGCAAAGAAGAATATTTACAACAGAGTAAAGGCTATCTATTGCAACTGTGAATGTGTCAGTGGCTCGGATAAATACTAAAGATGAGATAAATTTGAAACCTGCACAAGACTCGCTGCAATAAGCGATCCAGCTCTGCCAGCAACCAGAAAACCGTCAGGGCGGGAGAGAGAGACACTTAAATTGCCAGTTCGGCTTTTAGGTGCACCATCTTCATTCACCAAGTAAGATCCTCCTAAACTTAGTATATCATAATTGCCCTATACCGCATAAACAAAACTAATAAGGAGTTTGTTTGTGAGACATCGAGAGAGGAAAGAAGTCAATTTGAGAAAATAATTGGACCTGAATAGATATAGAATTCTTTGAGCCTGTGGGTAGATGTAACGTCCCTGAAGATACCTTTCCGGTTCCTGACATTATACAAAGGGCTCTTGGCCTTTGTTGTGCAAATGAAAATATTTTTGAAACAATGTCCTGCAAACGGGAAAAGAAAAGAAAAAAAGATGTTTTTTACTAAGATCATATATTTATATGCAGAAGATGCAGAAATTAAGAATCAATGTAGAGTTAAAAGTTACCTCCCCGACTTCAACACTGATCACATGTGGTGCAAAAGCAAGTCCAGCTGAAGTGTTCATCCATTCACCTAAACAACAGTAAAGCAAAGCATTGAAAGCAACCAAGTTAATAGCTGTTTACAGAGGCTCAACATCAAGTTCCTGTATAAGTACTTCTTCTGGAGAGTGAAACCGCAAGAAAAGACGCGGAAATTTACATCACACAACACAGACTCATGAATCCTAATACCAAGTTAACTAACCACATTCTGAATCCTAAATATACCATCCCAATTCACATAATATAAACAACGAATCATTCAGTTTGCTTTAGTATCTCAGAACCAAGGTTGAGCAGCTTAACATAAAAGCTAAAAGCTTCACTCAAATATAGAATCCTATATAGGTTCTCAAGCCATCAAGTCAGTTAACTAACCACTTTCTGGATCCCAATTCACATAATAACAACTTGAATCAATTAGTTTGCTTAAACCAAAGTTGAGCAGCTAAACAAACAAAGCTAAAAGCTTCACTCACATATAGAATCTTATCCCGGTTCACGAGCCATCAAGTCAGCTAACTAATCACTTTCTGGATCCCCAATACACAGAATAGCAACTTGATACAGTCAGTTCTTAAACCAAGATTATGCCACTTAACAATAGAGCTTAAAACAACTTCTTTAACTCAAAAACAGAATCATATCTTAGCTCCATTGTTCTAAGTTCAGTTAACTATAGGTCACAAGCCAACAAAACCAAAGATTCACATCACACCATCAAATCTAATGACTACTAATATCAAAGTTAACTAACCACATTCTGAATTCACATAAGAAAAAACATGAAAACAGAACCACAAGTTCCAATTTTGAAAAGCTCACCGAGATTAGCGAGACGTTGCTTTCTCCCAGTTCCAGGTGGTCGACCTCTAGCTCGTTTAGGTGCATTAGGATCAGACATAGAAGAAGAGTTCTTACCCTTATGAGAACAAGGCATAGGAGAGAGTCCAAGAGCAACTTGATTATCAGGAGTATACTTCCTTGGCCTTCCACGCTTCTTCTTAACCATCGGCTCCATTGTCAACGGAGAAGGAGGAGGAAGCTGCAGCTGCGGCGGTTGCATCATCGGAGAAGAAGCCATACCCATGTGAATACCGTGGCTCATCTCTTGATGTCTCTGCTCGTTGAAGGGAAACGAATGTTGCATATTAGGGTTTGATAAAGGTCTGAAACCAGGTGGCGGGGCGTGGTGTGTACTAGCGGATTGAGAAGAAGGTGAGATTGAAGTGAAAGCTCCTCTTGGGAAATAGAAAGGAGTATGTGCTCCAGGAAAAGCCATTGCTTCTTGACCTTCCATGCATTTAAAAACCCTAATTTACAAAATTTCCTAATTCAGTAGATTTAGGAAAATATTTTTATGGATAAAGTTCTAATCAAAGTTGGAAACTTTGAAATATCTAACTTAGGGTTTTACTAAGAAAATGCAAGTTTTTCTTTTAAGTAAAAGCCCACAAAACAAAATTGGTAAACCTAAGACTAAGTTCAAGATCTAATTTTGATTTTCAAGAACCTGAAAGAGAGGAAGAAAAAAAGCAAATCTTGAGCTCAGAAAAAATGCAGATTTGAATCTGTGAAATGTCTAGTGAGACAAGAACAGAGCTAAGACACTAGTCTAGTTAGAAGAAAAGAAGAAAGAACAGAACAAACCCTAGATTTCGAAATCTAGGGTTTTCTGAGATGGAAAACGCAATGCAGATCAGAGAGGAGAAAAAGGGGGAAAAAGACGGAAGAGACAAAAGAAGAGAGAGCGAAAGAAAAAGTAAAAATATTTTAAATTAATTTTGAAAATTGAAGTGAGCTTTTGAATTAACACATTCTTTGAAGGGGACTGATCACTTTTGTTTTCTCCCTTCTTTAGTTGTCTGGGATATTTATTAATTTGTTTGAGATAATTTAGTATATGGTACATTTTGTGTTGGAGATTTTTTTTTGGGTTGATTTATAACCAAACATAGATATGATGTCTAATTTACTTTGCTATAGATATGATTAACTTTTTATTAGTTAGTTTAGTCACATATGACATATGCATAAATATGCTCTACATGATTATAACTTAATTGACAATTCCCATAATTTTTTGTTAGTAAGAGTATTATTAAGAATTTAAGGTATTTTTATCGTGGTAAACCGTAAACATATACACATCACTATAGCGTTTTAGTTATTATTTTTGTGAATTATTATGTTTTTTGTTAAAGATTTTCATTACTTAAAAATTGATTACAACCCAACCGGTTACCAAAAACCGGAAAAGAATATAATTTCAGAAGTAAATTCGGTTTATAAAAGCCGGAGACGGACCAAATGGATAACCAAAACCAAAACTTTAGAGAGGAGGTGTTCTATGTCGCTGCCAACAGAGCTTCAAGAAGATCCAATCACCGGAGCCGGCGAAACCCACTTCTGGGAAAGAGCTTCAGAAGCAGAGAAGCGAAGAGCCGAAGAGAAGAGCCGGACAAACTCTACTTCCATTCCTAGCCACCGAGCCATTGAAGCTGCAAAAAAAAAAGAGCCCTTTCGCGATGCCGGTGAAGATGCCGAACACCGGAAAAGCGATTAGGGCGAACTCGAAAGTAAAAAGAAAAGAGAAAAAAGATCCTTCACTTACTGATATAGTGCTAAGAAAAAACATATCAATACTAAATCAGGAAGTGAATCTATCTTTGTTTGAAGTATGTTCACTATTTTAAAGAATTATTATAATTTTCAAATGAATGTGTATATCACCATAAGTTTTTAATTTTATTTTATTTTCTATTGCGTATAGTATTAACAATTCTGGTCAAACTCTTTCAATTGTTCTAGGAGATGCTAACAAAGTGTAGTAGTAGTGTACTAGTTAGTGATAGTCTAATCAATTTTTTAAAAATGTTCACGCGTGTAATTACTATAATAAATTAAGTTCACCGTTCATCGATGCATTTCAAAGTCCTTTGCTCAAAAAATTAAAAAATGCATTGTATGGAGATATATTCCACTCCAGATGAAGGACATTGACTCGAACATAGAGTTTAAAAAGTTGTTGTAACTATACTAATTAAATTTGATGACGGAACCATTCACTAAACCCATATGTTCGTAAATGGTAGATATATTACTAAGCATAAAAAATATAATATGTAGTTGTTAATATACTATTCTGAGGATTAACGCATTTTTCCTACTGACTATTTACTGTCTACCTTCTTAGAACTCCTTTGGAACTTATAAATATGTCTGCCCGAATAAATATATAGTTGACAAAATTAGACTAATAATCTTGCCAAAAAAAAACTTAAGTCTTCGGATAAGTATTTAGAGGGGCCACATCTTTAAAAGCCCATTTAACATATTGGACATGTTTTCCAATCTTATTCTTTGTAAGTCTTTGATCCATTTCCCAGTTCTTTGCAAAATCTTCGATCCATATCTTAACTGCAGTGTCATAGTCTTAGCAGTTAGCACCCACGACCGTTTTTGAATTCTAGACTCTTTCTTTTTTTCTAACACATCCTTTATTTTTAGTTTTATGGACTACAATTATTTTTAAATTGGTCATTTTTGTTGATACGTAATATCCTTTCAAACATATAAATATTTTCCACAAAAATTAAGGGGCTATATTACTTTTCAAATGCAAAAAACAATAATGTTTATGATATGACATCGATATATTTTTAGTCTGGCTTCATTTTTTGAAGTTTGTCAAGGACTTCCGAAAACTCTAGACTGATATTATCCATATTTGTTCTAAAACCACACCAATTTATCCAACATTACCCAAATAGTATAATTTTACATATCTGAAATTTACATACATAACTAATATGATACTCAAAAGTTACCCAAAAAACATGCTACTTAAAATAAATATATTTTCTATCTTCCTCTTGAAATGCAAATTTAGTATTCATATTAAATTTTCGTAGATTAAAATTCTTGGAGAGAAATATTTTTGGGCTTCATTATTTTTCTTGTTAAAATTTTCATATAACTATATTTAGAGGTCGACATATGTTTATCAAGTTTATCATATATACTTGGCTGATATTTCCAAAATTAAAATGTTATATGCTTATAGCAAATATGAGTTGTTCCTTAGAATTTTTGTTTTGTGCAGAAAAATAAAATAATAAAAAAAGAATTATCTGGCAAAAGTTTTGATTTTTCTGCTTTGTTTCCGAGAAAGTTGAAGTAGACAAGCAGAAAGTTTCAGAATTCTCTTTTCTCGAGCTTAGCTTTAGCTCAAGCTCACACCAGCGCTCGATTCCTCATCTTATGTTTTTTTTTCTTCTAATTTTTGTCAATTTTTGTTTCCTCTTTTCTCGATTCGATCTCCATTTGTGTTTTTTTTTTTTGTTTTAAGTTTAAAATTGTCGTTTTAAGCTCAATTCCGATCTTGTTTTCTGGAATTCTGAAGAAGTATTTTTGATCCGTAAAAGTTCGATTTAAGAAGAGAGTAGTTTAGGGTTTAGGGTTTGATTGAAATTTTGGAGAAATGGGGTGTGAGGTCTCTAAGTTATCTGCACTTTGCTGCGTTTCAGAGTCTGGAAGATCAAATCCTGATGTTACAGGTTTAGGTAAGTAGTAGCCATTGAAGAGCTTATTTAGGGTTTTATGATGATTGAAATTCTTATGTTGTTGGATTTTATGTAGATGAGGAAAGGAGAGGTGAATCAAATAATTTGCCTCAGTTTCGTGAATTCTCTATAGAGACTATAAGGAATGCTACTTCAGGATTTGCAGCAGAGAATATAGTATCAGAGCATGGTGAGAGAGCTCCAAATGTTGTCTACAAAGGGAAGCTTGAGAATCAAACAAGAATTGCTGTCAAAAGATTTAACCGGAAATCTTGGCCTGATTCTCGTCAATTTTTGGTAAACCATAATTTGGCTTCATGGTTTAGTGTGTTGATTAAGTGGTTTTGTTCATTGCTAATGACTTTTTGTGCAAAGCTAAACAATTGCTTTCGTCGTCAATGTATTGGATTCATTGGGTTTTTATGTTGCTAGTTGTTATTGTGATTGTGAGTCACTTTTTGATCCCTTTAAAATCTAACCTCTTTGGGTTTAATGTGTGACATTAGGAAGAAGCCAAAGCTGTTGGTCAATTACGGAATCATAGGATGGCAAACCTGCTTGGATATTGTTATGAAGGGGAAGAGAGACTACTTATTGCAGAGTTTATGCCTAATGAAACTTTGGCTAAACATCTTTTCCACTGTAAGTTCTTAACTTCATATGTTAATATTGATACTTGACTCGGTTTTCTCTCCTATTTGGTTATGCTTCTAATGACTAGTACATGAAAGTTTGAATGTATGCTTAACAACAGTTGATTTAATATTGTGTTTCAGGGGAGTCGCAACCAATGAAGTGGGCGATGCGACTTAGAGTAGCTTTACATATTGCTCAGGCGCTAGAGTATTGTAGCAGCAAAGGACGTGCACTTTACCATGACCTAAATGCTTATAGAGTTCTCTTTGATGAAGTAAGTTTGATACATATTTTTTTTAACCTTTGGTTCTTGTCAAGTGCATATGAAAATAATTTTTGTGTTTTTCGTAGGATGCGAATCCAAGACTTTCATGCTTTGGTTTGATGAAAAACAGTAGAGATGGAAAGAGTTACAGCACTAACCTGGCATTCACTCCTCCCGAGTATCTGAGAACAGGTATATTTTGACAAAAGTTGTGCAAATAGCTTATCTAGTCATAAATACCTAAATTGTTTCCGGGGATTCTCAAAATTTTCTTGCATTGTATATCTTTCCAGCTGAGTGCTAAGATTTCAGGGAAACATGAATGTTTTATTTGGATTGTGGCTGCTTTTCTGCTTTTGTATCGAGGTGTGTGTTTATTTCTACAGGTCGCGTGACACCCGAAAGTGTGATGTACAGCTTTGGAACTCTGTTGCTGGACCTTCTCAGTGGAAAGCACATTCCTCCAAGCCATGTAAGGTTTCCAAATATTCTTTTGAATTAGTGTCTGTTACTCGATCCTGACTTGGAAGCATTCTCCCTGAGTTCTTATTGAGAAGCATGTTATAATCTAATATCCTTGAAGGATACAGTATCTTGCTAATCCAGTACCTTGTATGGTGTATTTTAGGCATTGGACCTCATACGGGACAGGAACATTCAAATGCTGATGGATTCAGGCTTGGAGGGTCAATTTTCGAGTGATGATGGGACTGAACTAATACGGTTAGCTTCAAGATGCTTGCAGTATGAGCCCCGAGAGCGGCCTAACTCAAAATCTTTAGTCTCTGCAATGGTTCCTCTTCAGAAAGATCTTGAGGTGCTTTTCCCTATCATTAACTAGTTTCGTGTTGTTTATCCTTAGCAAGCTTTTATCATTAATGATTAATACTGAATCATAGAGGCTTATATCTTTCAGTTATGTTATGCTGCATGCTTCTTGCATTTCAAAAGATTATTCCCGCAGTAACATGTACATGTTAATCATGTAGATTCCTTCTCATCAACTGTTGGGCATACCTAACAGTGTCACAACGACCACTCTTTCACCACTTGGAGAAGCATGCCTAAGATCAGATCTAACTGCCATACATGAGATCATTGAAAAGCTTGGATATAAGGATGACGAGGGTGTAGCCACAGAGGTTCTTTTCTTAATTTCCACCTTGCATTCTACTATCGTGGTCTTGTAATTGTTTTATTCTAATTTCTATACTTACGAATCCCTGACAATAGTGCATCTGTGGTATCTTTGACCGTGGCTATCTTGTTCCTTATTTTAGTCTAATACATTGTCGCTTGTTTCTTCGTTTCTGCAAAATTTCAGCTCTCTTTCCAGATGTGGACCAACCAGATGCAGGACACACTGATCTTCAAGAAAAAGGGGGATTCTGCATTCCGACATAAAGACTTCGCAAATGCCGTCGAATGCTTTTCTCAGGTTAAACCTTTTATGCTGTAATAAGTTTTAGTCTCCAAGCACGTTCAATAGTTTCACTGCTGGTCGTTTTCACATAAAGGGTTGTGATGAAGATTTTTTATTATCCTCGGATTTACTTTCTTTATCTCCCGGCAAGTAAATTTTGGAAACACTATCACACTTCTAACCGAAAGATTTGTTTGCAGTTCATCGAAGTAGGAACAATGGTTTCCCCAACTGTTTATGCAAGGCAGAGTCTGTGTTACCTAATGAATGAGATGCCTAAAGAGGCACTAAGCAATGCAATGCAAGCCCAAGTCATATCTCCTGCATGGCATATAGCTTCCTATCTCCAAGCTGTAGCTTTGTCAGCTCTAGGACAAGAGAACGAAGCACACGCTGCTCTAAAAGACGGTGCAATGCTTGAAAGCAAAAGAAACACTTTGTGATCATAAAAAAACAAGAAGAGGAGAAACCTGAGAAAACATAATTCTTTACGCTAACCCGCACTCTTTCACCGAAGAATTACTGTCTCAACATTGTATGTATCATATGCCTGCAGATTTAAGATCAAACAGTTCAAGTCTACAACAATTGTTCCTATCTAAAGTCTTGATCCTCAGGCTTAGCTACGGGTTGTGGCAAGATCCATGGTTCAAGCCACTATGATTCTTCAATTACAGCGAGTGGACTGTGTTTTTTGTTGTTGTTTTGCTTCAATGGTACAGACGTTTCCAATTATAGAGATTAAGAAAGGAAGTATGATGAAGATTTGATAACAAAACTGAGTAATGTGTGATTTTGAATTTGCTTTAGTGTGCTTTTTTCAGTGTTTGTAATGTATAGAAGATAGTATAAACTTTGTTGTGCCCCTCTCTTATTTTTTTTTTAGTTCTGCAAATCTTGTGTCCTTTGTTTCTTTACTCTAGATTCGAAACTTGTAATTTTTGAACAAACGTTTTAAGGTCTTAAATTAACAAGAATCGTTCACCAAAAAAAAAATACCAAGTTGTTTCAAAAAAAGGCCCAACCGGGTACGAACCGGTGACCTCTCGATCTACCGTCGAATGCTTTACCACTGAAGCTACAGGAATCGCTATTAATCCTGATCGCATCTCTTATCAAAGGTAATTTACCTCTTCCTTCCGCCAATTATATTTTGAATCAATCTCAAGTATTGTGTTTGCAAATGTGAGACAATTCTTCAACCTGGCTTCAATTCCAATGTTAGAATCGAGAAAGCTTCAACTAAGAAGAAACACAAAAGATTCAACAAGTATAATAACATTAGTTTACCTCAGAACAATGTAGTTTACAATTGCATTTTCTGTTCTCATCGTAATCTTAAGAGAGGAACTTCGAAAGGTCATAAGAAGGAGATGATGATGGCTGAAGAAACTTTAAGTAACATGTGTGTTTCTTCACATGAAATAATTGTGAAAGATGAGGTGGAGAATAGTGTTGGGAATACACCAAAGCCAATGATGCTTACATTGGAACACATAGAACTTGTCTTCTACCACCAGATTGATAATAGATTACTAAAATCAAGCGACAGCTAAAAGTTATAAATGGATCCCAAATCGAATTTATGAGAAAAACACCAACACAACGTCGTTTAACTGATGATGATGTGGCGTCCTAATCAGCATATGTTAACGGATGAGTAACGGATTAACGGAATTTTAACAGGTTTGTTGGTTTATAACAGATTATCTAAGTTTATGATGGAAATTCAAATTTTATTCAAAGTTAATGTAGATTTAAGCACGTTTCAATAATTTGTGTATGTGTGAGATAAAATAACAAAGTTCCTAGGGGAATAGACCGTTTTCGAACCATTTCAAACCAATGTATATATTTCTTAATAGTACATATTATTTTATTTTATAAATTACCAGTCATTTGGCGAATAAAATAGTTACATATCATATAATATAAATTAGTTCAAAATATTTTTCAAGTCATTTGGCCAATTATTTTGAGCAAAAGATTTTAAATTCAAATTCAACAATTATTTTATAGATTTTATTCAACTGTCCATCTACTCTTCTACCACAAATCCATGATCTTACAATCACATTAAGAAAAAAACTATCTGTACAAACTCTCTAGTAGATTCGTTGCTATGTTTAAGAGTCCTATCTATCTCAAAACTAATTTACAATTGATTTACAATTAATGAAATAACACATGTAATGTGTCTTTTTCTTTCTTTCAAATAATGTCCGTTAATGTGGCTTCACTAGTACTGGTCAACATCAAATCAAATCGAACAGACGTTTTTTTACTCAAAATATCCTAGAGTCTTAATCTCATCCGAATGGTAATAAAATTTATGCTTAAGAGACTGGACTGAAACAGAGTTTGGTGTAAGTAGATAAATAACAAAATTCATATTTTTAACTAAAAACCATATAAATATATTAAAAATATATATTTTTAAATATATTCACCGAAAATGACAAAAAATCAAAATGAAACGGCACTGATACTCCACGACTTTAGGAACAATGAGTCGTCGTCGACTCTTCGTCGAAACACTTTTCCTATTTCTTCGAAATTACACTTTACGCGTTTACATTATATATACTTTACACTTTTCCTATTTCTTCGAAATTACACTTTACACTTTTCCATTATATGTTTAAATATATTCACCGAAAATGACAAAAAATCAAAATAAAAGGGCAGTGATACTCGACGACTTTAGGAAACAATGAGTCGTCGACTACTTCGTGGAAACACTTTTCCTATTTCTTCGAAATTACACTTTACTCGTTTTGCTTTTAATTTACCAATTATAAACCATTATATATATTGGTCTGACATTTTGATACATTCTTCAAACCATTGCAATAATACTTTCTTCAAAACCTTTGTAAGATCTCTTATGGCTTCTTCTTCTTCTTCTTCTTCTTCTTCTTCTTTCTCTCCAATCAAGAGATACAATGTCTTTTCGAGCTTCCACGGTCCAGATGTTCGTAAAAGGTTTCTCAGTCATTTACACGCTCATTTTGCAAGCAAAGGGATCACGACGTTCAATGATTTGTTGATTGAGAGAGGCCACACGATCGGACCTGAGCTCGTACAAGGAATTAGAGAATCAAGAGTCTCATTCGTGGTGCTCTCGAAGAATTATGCTTCTTCAAGCAGGTGTTTAGATGAATTGGTTGAAATCTTCAAGTGCAAAGAAGATTTCGGGCAAATAGTGATGCCTATTTTTTACTACGTTGATCCATCCGATATACGAAAACAGATTGGAGACTTCGGAAACGCATTCAAGAAAATTTGTGAAGGGAAAAGTGAGGAAGTGAAGCAGAGCTGGATTAGAGCTTTGGCTGACATAGCAAACATAGCTGGAGAACACTCTCGTAATTGGTATTTACTTCTTTTTGGTCTCTGAATGGTTAAGCAATGCATCAATTTTTGTAAATAATTGACTCACCAACGTGATTTTTGTATTTTCGCTTTTGTTTAGGGATAATGAAGCAGAGATGATCCAAAAGATTGCTACGGATGTTTTAGAAAAACTGAATGCTACACCATCAAGTGATTTTGAGGATATGGGGGGACTTGAAGCGCCGCTGAGAAAACTGAATGCTACACCATCAAGTGATTTTGAGGATATGGGGGGACTTGAAGCGCCGCTGAGAAAACTGAATGCTACACCATCAAGTGATTTTGAGGATATGGTGGGACTTGAAGCGCCGCTGAGAAAACTGAATGCTACACCATCAAGTGATTTTGAGGATATGGTGGGACTTGAAGCGCCGCTGAGAAAACTGAATGCTACACCATCAAGTGATTTTGAGGATATGGTGGGACTTGAAGCGCCGCTGAGAAAACTGAATGCTACACCATCAAGTGATTTTGAGGATATGGTGGGACTTGAAGCGCCGCTGAGAAAACTGAATGCTACTCCATCAAGTGATTTTGAGGATATGGTGGGACTTGAAGCGCCGCTGAGAAAACTGAATGCTACACCATCAAGTGATTTTGAGGATATGGTGGGACTTGAAGCGCCGCTGAGAAAACTGAATGCTACACCATCAAGTGATTTTGAGGATATGGTGGGACTTGAAGCGCCGCTGAGAAAACTGAATGCTACTCCATCAAGTGATTTTGAGGATATGGTGGGACTTGAAGCGCCGCTGAGAAAACTGAATGCTACTCCATCAAGTGATTTTGAGGATATGGTGGGACTTGAAGCGCCGCTGAGAAGACTGAATGCTACACCATCAAGTGATTTTGAGGATATAGCTTTATACAAACAACGCTCTTTTAGGACTACCCTTCGCAAGCGAATAAGAAAAAGTAACTCTTCTTCTTCTTTGTCTCCAATCAAGAGACACGATGTCTTTCTGAACTTCCACGGTCCAGATGTTCGTAAAGGGTTTATCGGTCATTTACACGCTCATTTTGCAAGCAAAGGGATCACGACGTTCAATGATCAGGAGATTGAGAGAGGCCACACGATCGGACCTGAGCTCGTACAAGGAATTAGAGAATCAAGAGTCTCCATTGCGTTGATCTCGAAGAAGTATGCTTCTTCAAGCAGGTGTTTAGATGAATTGGTTGAAATCTTCAAGTGCAAAGAAGATTTTGGGCAAATAGTGATGCCTATTTTTTACGACGTTGATCCATCCGATATACGAAAACAGATTGGAGACTTCGGAAACGCATTCAAGAAAATTTGTGAAGGGAAAAGTGAGGAAGTGAAGCAGAGCTGGATCAGAGCTTTGGCTGACATAGCAAACATAGCTGGAGAACACTCTCGTAATTGGTATTTACTTCTTTTTGGTCTCTGAATGGTTAAGCAATGCATCAATTTTTGTAAATAATTGACTCACCAACGTGATTTGGTGTTGCTTTTGTTTAGGGATAATGAAGCAGAGATGATCCAAAAGATTGCTACGGATGTTTTAGAAAAACTGAATGTTACACCCTCTAGGGATTTTGAGGGGATGGTGGGACTTGAAGCTCACCTGAGAAAAAGTAAATCTTGGTGTTCCACTGGAATGGTGTTCCTCGTCGTCATCAATTTGCTCCTGGAGATTGTATCAGCGGTTGCAGACCAGCTCTCTTCCATTCGCAAGCCTTACTTCGCAAGAATCTCCTTAGTGATGTCAATTCTCTCTGTTGTCCTCTCCATCATTGACCTCTATTACAAAATCCGAGACCATAAAGCTCGTTTCCGATTCAAGTGGCCTATACCTTGGTTTTACTATCCATCACGTGGCTACAACAGAATCTTTGGAAGTTTCACAGATACGGTCTTATTGTTCTGTGCTTTTGGTCAGTTTATATTGTCTACGATCAATTATAGTTTTATTGAAAGAGGACTGGACGGTCCCATCAAAGTATCAGTTTGGCCTCTTATCTTTGCTATTTGTATGTTAGGCTCCAAGTTCATGGAGAAGTACCATTTCTAAGGACAATTAGCTGTAACAAAAATGTATTTATTGATTTAAACTTTAACGAATGAAGATAACTGTTTTGAAGGTTTCAAATTTTTTGTGTATTTAAAGGGTTATTCCGTAAATTTCAAGCGCTTAGACGGAAACACAAACATGTCTTATATAATACGAGGTTTAAGACCTTTTCTATGCGTGTTCCTTTTATCTATATTTGGTGAAAATCATATGCTAGATTATTCTAGTGAACTCTCTAATAGTCCTTATCACTTTGCAATCAAAGGGATAACAACGTTCAATGATCAAGAGATTGAGAGAGGCCACACGATTGGACCTGAGCTCGTACAAGCAATTAGAGAATCAAGAGTCTCGATCGTGTTGCTCTCGAAGAAGTATGCTTCTTCAAGCTGGTGTTTAGATGAATTGGTTGAAATCTTCAATTGCAAAGAAGCTTTGGGGCATATTGTGATGACTATTTTTTACGAAGTTGATCTGTCTGATGTATGAAAACAGACGGGAAAATTCGGAAGGGCATTCGAGAAAACTTGTGACCAAGTGACATCACTTCTCGCTGACAGTGGCTTGGATGTTAGAAATGGGTTAAAGACCTTAGCCGAGAAATCTATCGTGCATACTGATGGGAGTACAGTAATGCACTATCTACTACAACAATTGGATAGACAGATAGTTCTTGAACAGTCTGATGAGCCTGGGAAGCGTCAGTTTTTAGTAGAAATCTAAGAGATTTGTGATGTACTGGCAAATGAAACATTAAGTTTATATATACTCTCTAAAAATTGCATATTTTTTTATGAAAACAATTTCATCAGTCTTCTTTTGCAATATTTGGTAGGGTACTGGATCAGTCATAGGTATATCATTTGATACGTCCAGTATCGGTAACAACGACAACTTCTCTGTAAGCTAGCTTTTGAAGGAATGCGTAATCTCCGATACCTAAGAATCTATAGGGATTGGTTGGGTAGAGGAGCTACGTTGCAAATACCAGAAGATATGGAGTATTTGCCTCGACTTAGGTTCTTACGTTGGGACTCATACCCGAGAAAAAGTCTTCCTCTAGGATTTAAGCTGGAATGTCTCGTCGAACTTCATATGCGAGAAAGCAGTCTCGAGAAGCTCTGGGGAGGAATCGAAGTTGGTATTTGATATTGTTTCTGATGATTCAACATAAATAAAATATTTCTCATTTATTGTGCTTAACGTGCATCCCCTTCCTCATCTCAAGAGCATATATCTGAGCAGTTCCCGTAGGTTGGAAGAAACCCCAAATCTTTTAAATGCTACTAATCTCGAGACATTGACACTTTTTTGGTGAAACTTCCCTCTTCTATTAGGAATCTACATAAACTGAAAAGGTTGAATATGCGTTTCTGCGAAAAGTTACGAGTTATTCCCACCAACATCAACTTAGCATCTCTTGAGGAAGTCGACATGAGTTATTGTTGGCAATTGGCAAGTTTTCCTGATATCTCGAGTAACATCATGGAGATCCTTGTAACTAACACAGAGATAGAAGAAGTTCCATCCTCTATTAGGAATCTACACAAATTGAAAAAGTTGGTGATATATAATAGCCAAAAGCTACGAGTTATTCCCACCAACATCAATTTACCATCTCTTGATACAGAAACTCGTGGTACGATGACGATGAAGAGAAATAAACCATACGATGCAGGAGAAAGAACATCAGCTAATTGCAATAAAAGCTCCAATACTGAGTCTGAGACAAAAGAAGATAAGCAAAGCTAACAGCAACAAGAACCGATCATCAATGGTGGAGAGAACAAGATCTGAGATGCAGAAAGATCTTAACTTCATGACACCCTATGCACCAAAATTGTCTTCATCATCGTCGTTGCAGAGTTTACCACAACTTCCTGCTTCTTTGTTTCCGTCTTCAAGCCAAGAGAATAATTATTTAGAAAGTAACACCAACTTTTAACTGACACAACCAGTAGCTCAGATTCCGGATCTTATTGAATATCAGACAGGAGTCATAGAAGGTCAAGGATTTGGGAATTCTCTGTTTCACAACAATGGTTACAGTAATGGTTACTTTTCTGGTTTTCCAGCAGCTTTCCAGCCTAATTTGTACGCAGGCAGTTATAATTTTCCAGCACAAGTGAATCCTGCAACTTCTTCGCAGCAGAGAGACAATAACAGTTATAATTTTCTAGCACAAGTGAATCCTGCAACTTCTTCGCAGCAGAGAGACAATAACAATATGTTTGGAGGTCTGAGAATGGCCGGTGGAGACATCACATTTTCTGGTAACAGATGTCCTGAAGCCGATATTGGAAACAGTATTAACGGCCTCCCCGATTACAGACTAGCTCTGGTAGATAAACGCCTGTTCCAGAGACAAAAGCAACAATTATCTATCTGTTCCTTAACTAGATCGAAATATTTGAGCAGAAAAATAATAGATAGAACAACCAGACTTTCTTTAAATAACATTAAAAAGTCTTTATTCTGCAAATTTTTTTGAATTAAAGATGCGTCTTCTGTAACTCACCATTCGAATCCGCAATTTGATTGTTCCCCAAGCACGGTCATTTACTTTTCTCTGTAGGTATGGGTACTAATATTAAGATTTGGGGATGTGTATAACTCTGGTAGTTGTATAAGATCCCGTCGCTAAAAATGCTAATATCCTTCAGAGCCTCAGTCTGACCCATATAAGTCCTAATTATAAGATAACCAGAATAAAACTTGATGGTTGGGACGGCTTCATCAACTATTGGGATTAAGATTCATTCTTCTTTAAAATAACGCAAGTCGCTGACTAATTTTGGTTGGATTCGATTTAATCAACTCGTAATCACCTCAAACCAAAGCTTGATACTTACTCATTACATCGATATTCCACGACTAGGACTTTGCCAAACCTCAATAGACTGCTGATCCTTTCGAGTCACAAACATTCTGCTTCCTCCAAACGCCAATCCAGTTATCTTGTTTTCTCCTGAATCCACTAATTTCCCGAACGAATTCTTCCTAAAAACCCTCTCTTTCGATACATCCCGGCTAGCATTCCCAACCAAACCCGTAATCACTTCAGACCAAAGCTCGATCACACTTCCTTTACTACAAAACACATGACTTCCATAGCTCTCTATCTTACACCCAACTCCTTCTCTTCTCTCATTCAAGTTTCTCTTCTTCTCTTCCCCAAGACAAACCCATGGATCCTTAGCTCCTAAACTCCTCAAATCAGCGTAAAAGACTTCCCCTGAACTCACACCAACCTTGAAAACCGCCGAGAGATTATCCGACACAGTAACATCAGAGAAACAATCTTGGGTCTCCTTAATCTCCCAAACCATATTCATTGACCTAACATCCCAAAACCTTATGTGACCATTCACACCAGAAGGACTTGTATGAGAACCAGAAACCATCAACAAATTACAACTCTGAATCCATCTCAACTTAGTCGATGGAATCGCAGAATCAATATCAGAACCATAGATCTCACAATGATCAATCTCAGAGACAGGTAACAAGCTAGAAAGATCATAAACCATAATCGAATTCGAGTTCCTTCTACTAGATTCAAAGCTAGTAAATAGAAACTCAGAGGAAGAACCTATAGCTTGAACCGTTGAGCTAGACCTAGTCACGTTTTCCCAATTCAGAGTTGTACGGACGAAACCGTCGTTTTCGAGATCGATAATTTGCAAACCTGGGAAATCGGTAGCTCCGGCTGCTAAAACTCCCGGCGAGATCTCTAAAAGCGAATCTACGGAGGAGAACTTCGTCAACACCGTCGATTTTTGCCTCAACGACCAATCAAACGAAGTGATTTTGCTACCCTGTGCCACGTGGAGACCTCCGCTGATTGTCGTCGGTGAGAACGTAGACGGAGAATCTCGACCGTTCAATTGAAGAATCTGTGATCTACGGAGATCGAACGGCTCGAATTGCGACGAATTTGAAAGAGAATCAATGATGAAAGACTCGATTCCGTAGTATCTAGATTCATTGATCAGATCTCGAACATCAAAGGCGCGTGATCTCGTAGGTAAGTTTCCTGTACGGAGGATATAGAGAAGAACGGAAAACAAATCAGGATCTCGATCGACGAAACGAGAGAATTGGATCCGGCTAGGGTTAAGGTTTGTTTTGTCGTCTGAAAGAATCGGCCTCCGACGTTGATGGAGACAACGTTCGATTCATGAGGGATCGTCGGAAAATTCATCGGAGCTAATCACAAAACCTTTGGTTTCTTTTTCTTTTTTTTTAAGGAAAAGATGAACAAAGAGTGAGAAGGGACTTTAGTAGAAATCTTGTTTCTTTTACAAGGTTAACGGTCAAAATAAGATTTGAGTTTCTTTTCTTGGTAATGTTAACGGTCAAGATCAGATAGTGATTTAGTGGGAAAAATACTCAAAATAGTGATTTTTTCAATTTACAAAAGAAGATTATTTTGGCCCAAAAGAAAATTGATTATTGATAACCAAAAATATTTTGTGGTCGGAAAAATTTTCCACTTGTAAACAACTATCCGTAGAGTAGAAATGAATTCAAAGAAAAAAATCCAAAAAAGTTAGAAGAAAAATTTGTATATCAATTAGTTTTTGTGGGAAACTTCTCGTATTTGTCAATACTTTTATAGAAATTCGGGAAAATAAATTATTGTCGCTTTGAAAATAGTTGATGCAATAGCTTTATTTTTTGAACTTTTATTTTTGTTTCAGAAAGTCTGATTTTTAAAAAATTTTAATACATTTTTCTTACTTAATGTTAATAAATTGTAAACTTAAAAAAATATTAGTTGAAATGTTTGAATTGTTATATTACTATTGATTTATATATATGAGAAAGTGTTTAATATAAAAAACTAAAACAATAATGTACTCATTTATTATCAAACATGTATTGTTTCTTAATCTATGTAAAATATTCAGAAATTCGAACTTTTTTAAACAGAGAGAATCGTACATTTTACTTTGGCATGCCTTTAACTCCCGTTTGCAACCAATTCATGATGGCTTAAATCGCATTAATGGGTAGCTCTGAGATGCCATCTAGTAACAAGGAAGCATTTGAGTTAACTCAGAGTGTGATTCGTGATCTAATAAATTTCAATCATACTAATAACGTCGTTATTGTAAGTAGGGGTGGGCAAAAAACCGAATGCGAAAAGTTCTATCTGAATCTGAACCCGATAAATTATTTTATTGTAATGTAAATTCTTAAATCCGAAAACTCTTACCCGAACCCGAAATCCAAAAATTCGATCTGAAAACCCGAAAATACATAACTACCCATGAAAAAATATCCTAATTCGAGAATAGTATCATATAAATGTGAGTTTTGTATGTGTAATACACACATCTGATTCGAATCCGAAGCTGAAAATTCGAAAAAACCCAAAAAAAATCCCATAAAACCCGAAAAATCCAAAAAACTCAAATCTGAATTTGAATCCGATCAAAACTCAATTTTTTGAGTTTTTCTAGAGTTTTAGTTATGAAATATAAACTCGACCCGAACCCGAAAAGATTATATCCGAATCCGAACTCAAACCCAGCAAATTATTCCATTGGAATATAAATTTTTAAACTCAAACTTGATGGATTTTCATCCGAATCCGAATTCAAAACTCCCATCCTAATTGCAATTTGGAAGCCTTTTTGGCTTTGTCCTTTATTTCATTGAGAAAGGGTAATTGTCGTCTTGCAATAGCTCGTTATCATCATTTCTTCGGGTTTGAATTATTGCAACATACGAGAGAGACTAATCGGTGTATGGATAAACCCACTTTTTATTTACCATTCATAAATTTTGGTTTATAGTTATGCAGATAGGAACAAAGTTGTGCTGCAAACCAAAGTAGTTACAAAATATGTTATTATCCGTCCTAAAAATAAAGTGGATCAGTCTTAACTGAATTACTCTGTTTCATATAATACAATTCATTTTTTGAAATTTGCTAGCCGTTAACCGGACAATCGAAAATTCATTTTTTTAATAAATCTTGTCGTTTTGACATGCATTTTTCATAGTTTTGTTTAATAATAACATATCTACAACAAAACATCTAGTTACGAGTTTAAAATCTACGAAAAACTTTTTTTTAATAACTCCGATTTTTTTTGCCGATTAGCTTAAATCCCGGCGGATCTCGATTAGCCTAACCGACGGCTGCAAAAACCGATTTTTCGAACAGGGAATACAACCATTCAAAACCTTTGTTTAAATAGTTGGGTCTGTGTTACCCAAATTGGATCTCAAACTTCGTTATGTTTCTTTGAGTTATATATAAATAATTGTTATGTTTCTTTGAGTTATATATGAATGAAATAAATATTAATGGATTTAATTATCAGTTCATTCAAAACATAGTCAAAGTCATTCAAATTCATTTTTATGTATAGTTTTCCTATATGGTGCATACAAATACTTCATGTAATAATTTTTTTCTTGTATACTAGTTTTGTTATCTCGATTTGATATCAATGAAATTGTTTGCGATAAAAATACAAAATTTATCGAACCAATAAACAGTCTAAATTGGTATGGCCACTTATTTGAAATAGAAAAAAACTAACAATTCGGTTCGGTCTAATAATGTACACAAACGCCTGGTCCGGTAAATTAAACAGATGAACAAACATAAAGGGAGAAATAGATTTCACAGTTCAGTGGTAAAGCATAAATAATTCATGATCATCATATACATAAAACAAGTCCTTACCAAAGCTGGTTCAAGGATCTGGTTTGCCTGCAATTGCAACATCATCATCATCTTCATCATCTGAGCCATATTCCTCTTCACTTAGTTCCTCATCGCTAGACTTGTCTTCTGAACCTTCCCCTGGTTTTGCATACTTCTCACAGTATTCTGAAACCGAACATTTAGCATTAAGAATGATAATTTCGAGAACACACGTTAAGAGCTAGAGACTTAACAATCCTCAGTATCCTAAAATCTATAGACCTTACATCACACGAAAGAAGAAAGTTTCAAGTAACTAACGGTTATTATGAATTTTTATCATCTCTTAAAACATATAATCTGATTCGAATTACCTTTAACTCGCTGTTCATAAGCAGGACGATCACGCATCATCAATGCAGCAGCTTCTCCATTCAATGGATCTGATGGGTTTGGATACAAAAGAAGCTGAGGAAGAAATGTCTCAAACACATTCACAAGGTCTGCAAAAACCAAATCCAAAAATCACATTTTCAAAATAACAATCTCCAAAATCTAACACATTTGATTTGTGGCCCTTACCGAACATAGGACTCCAAGTCTGGTTAATCACATCTAAACACACAGAACCCGACCTGAAATAGACCAAAGATAAAGATATAGAAGAATCTCAAGAACACAATGTCCAATAATTTTATCCAAAATGATAGAATTAAAAACTCACATTTCATCAACATTTGGATGATAAATTTTAGTAATGAAACCAACAGATGGAGATTTGTAAGGATAAGCATCAGGAAGTTCAACTCTTATCTTCCACACACCTCCTTGATAAAGACCTATCAACATCAAACCCTCAAAAATAAGAACAACAAAACTAATACTTTTAACAAAATAAATTTAGATTTAGCACCACCAAGTATCAAACTTTGCCCAAGTAAAGTACCCAGAAGTGACCAAGTAACACAGACCCAAGTGTTTGCACACGGTGGAATCGAACCATAGATCCGAATCCACCGTGCCATCACACACTGGTTAATAAAGTTTGACAATTTTTTGCAAAAGTATGAACAAAATCTCAGAAATCATCAATAATTGCAAAGCCCTCTCATCATTTCAGAAGCAAATCAAAATAACCACACAAGTGTCTGATTAATAGAACAATTGAAATTTTTTTGGGGATTTTTCTCAAGATGAATGAATCAAAATACGGAAAAAAAACAAAATGAAAATTGATAAAAAAAAATTGTCTTTTTTTTTTTGAATCTTACTGTCTTTGGGTCCATTGAATTCAACATAAAATTCTTGCATGCCATCGTTAATCGTCTCCACTTTATAATCGCTCATCATCCTACAAAATAAGATCAAATCAATCAACCAAAAACAAGATCGACATAAAAATTATTAATTGGAAAATAAAAATAAAGTAATTACAGTTTCATCATATCCATTTCTCTGCGTTTGCTTGGCGAAGACATTTTTTTTTCTGGATTCGTTTTTTTTCTCTGATTATCTTCTTTTCTGGTTTTTTTTCTCTTCCGGATTCGAGTGGAGATGAAGAAAATGTGTGAAAGAAAAAGGAAGATTTTTGTCTTATTTTATATTTTTCACGTACACCGATGATGGAGTGAAAGCCAAAACGTATCTCTTATATAAATTGTTAGTAAAAAATAAGAATCGTACCTTTCTCTCAGTGAATTTTTTGCCTTTCAAATTTAATTACTTTTGTCTGTAAGATTATTTTTTTTGACATTACTTTGTCCAAAGTTAAGATCACACTAACGTTACACCAAAAAAGAAAAAAACGTTAGATCACATTTTTGTTTAACTGTATCTAACTTTTGTAATAGTTAATATTCATAGAAAAATAATAAATTGCAATGATGTCACAATTGAATTAAAATAGCCGATGACATTTTTTTCATTTTAGGGTTATGTCATATATTAGGGTAAGAGATAATTTAAAAATTAAATATCTTTTATACAACTGTAGCGGGTGGTCACTGCACCAAAGTTCATATATGCTAAAAAGAAGATATGAGTCTATTGTTTGTTACCACAGAGCCTATTGTTTGTTACCACATACCTATGCTTAAATATATGTTTAAACAGTTAGTATTTTTTTCTTGTGAAGACAATCAAACTTAAGAATTAATAACTAAATTTGAAGGAAAGCCTCCTAGGGGATTACTCTAAGCAAATACCTTTGACACAAGACGTTGGTGACCCAAGGTGACATCATTTACGTTGGGAATATATGAATTTACCCGTGGACAAAAGGCACATGAGCGAGATTGGAGAGGCCCCCTATAGGGTCTGGTTTCTTCCTCTTCTTACTTTCAATGTCATTTTTCTTCTGTTTCATCTTTAAATTTTTCATAAATAAAATTGACATATATCTCTCCAAAACCCTATCTCTTCTTCTTTGGTCTCTCCACATCCTCGTCTTCTCAAATTCAGCAACATTTCTCTTTCCAAACTCAGCAGTCTTCCTCTTCTCAAACTCAGCAGCCTTCCGCTTTCTCTTCTCAAACTCAGTAAACATCATTTTATTAACGATGTTCTCCGAAAAAAACAAAAAAGTTTTTAATTCTATTTAAACTTCGCAAACTTGTCAACTTGAGCTGAAATAACATTTTGATTTTTATCTTAATGAAAGGGGAGCAAAGTTGTATGTCCAACCTTTAGCAATTCTTCAAAAACGTTTTTGAATATCTTATCTTCGGTGACAAGCATGGTGTTTTGAGGCTTGTGACCCTTTGCAAGCCACTTCCTCATACTATAATTGATGCTAAGTTGCTAACATTGACAACTTGGTTTTTTGTTGAATTTGTTGGTCTATTGAAGTTTTCGACATATTTGATTTTGATATTCTTCTTGTTCAGACCCTTGTACATACCATTTTCACCTTTGGTGAAACAGAGTCTTTATAAGCTACTGCTGTGTAGTAATTTCACACAACATATAACCTAATTCATATCAATGTAATTCATATAGTTTCATTATTTGCTTTGAACTAGGAAAAGAATATGAAGACTTTTCCCTCGGTGGAAGTAGGGATTTAAGCACAGTTGTGATTCTACGCAATCTTATTTTTTACTTGTCTACCATGGTAGATATTATTATATTGGCAACAAAAATAATTCATGGTAAATGATTAATTATATAAATAAGGCATAACTTATTCTGAATATTAATATTGAAATCTAATATAATTCTAAGCTATGGTTAAATATTGGTTTCAATTTTAGTAGTTGCATATCAATGTAACAAATATAATACCGTGATAATAATCTCCATAAAAGCTTGACTCCATCATTGTTAATGGTTAAATATTGGTTTGTTTAAATATTTAGTAATTTTACATATTAGATACCACAAGTATACCAATGTAATCAGTAAACTACAATGATAATAATATCTTCATATGTGGACTTTATAATTGTTGATGATTAAATATTAGTTTAAATAGTTAGTAATTTCACACAATAGATAATCTAATTCATGTCATTGTAACAAATATATTATCCTCCTAGTAATAGCTTTTATACTTACATATATATTACTCATTATGCCCTATTTTATCATATGTTTAAGGTTTTTTTGTTCTATTTTATAAGATGTTTCGTGAGTTTTTATACAAGTTTTAAATGTATTCGATACAAGTTTTATACCATTTATATTTTGTCTTTTTATAATTGTTTGAATTATTTTAAATCAAATACTAAATGATATATTTTTTTAATTACATTTTTAATAAGTGCGCTTTTAAGTAAAACATCCTATAAAGTGGAACATAAAGAGTATATAATTTTTAGGGAACTTGTGCAACTTTTGTTCATCCAACTCTCGACATTGTAAACATTCTAACATGAACATTACCATTACCATTCAAATGTAGATCCAATATAATTATAATAAGTGTGCTTTTAAGTAAAACATCCTATATAGTGGAACATAAAAAGTATATAATTTTTAGGGAACTTGTACAACTTTTGTTCATCCAACTCTCGACATTGTAAACATTCTAACATGAACATTACCATTACCATTAAAATGTAGATCCAATATAATTATAATAAGTGTGCTTTTAAGTAAAACATCCTATATAGTGGAACATAAAGAGTATATAATTTTTAGGGAACTTGTGCAACTTTTGTTCATCCAACTCTCGACTTTGTAAACATTCTAACATGAACATTACCATTAAAATGTAGATCCAATATAATTATAATAATCAGGTAACCAAATTAATAACATGTAGTCGTCAAACTGAATTTTTTGATTTTGTGATTTGGTTTTAGTGAATTTTTTTGTTTCAAAATATTTGTCTGAAAGTTTTTTTTTTACATTTATGTCCCAAATTTAATATCACATTAAAATTAAAAGAAAAAGTTAGATGACATTTTTGTTTAAGAAGTAATTGGTTGAAGTTTTAAAAACTGTCATTTTATTTCAAAATTTAATAGCCCAAATTTTTCCAATCAAACTTTTAATTCCTCTTTTTTCTTGTAGTCTTTTAAGTTATAAATGTTCTCTTTTTTAAACTTTCAATATTTTCAATATTTTCAATTTTTTTCAACTACTAACAATTTTTTTTCCAACTATGGGTGTAGACTTGTAGGATTTTTCCTTTAATTATTACACCACTTATAGAGTGGAAACGAATACCGTATCTCTTATATATAATGTTGGAAATAAGAATTGTACGCTTCTCTCTCAGTAAATTTATGTGATTCAATTTTAGTGATTTCAAATTACTTTTTCCGAAATGTTTTTTTTTTTACCTTACTCTGTCCCAAAGTTAATATCACATTAGCATTACAAAAAAAAATCATATTTCAGTTTAAGGGGTGATTGGTTAAAGTATTAAATGCCCACTTATTTTATTTTCTTCCTTAAACTTTCAAATATTTTGAAAGCCATAATAACAAAGCTTTACTAAAGTCTCAATTTTTTTAAAAGATTATTTCTTCTCATTGCAAAGAAGCCAATGAATTACTAATGATCTTTTTTATAAAAAAGATAGACATAATGAAAAGAAAATCTAGGTGAGTAGTTTAAATTGAATTTTGCTATTTAAGGAATATGAAAAATCTTGGAAATAACAAATATTAGAAATAATCAATCAATTGTTATTTTTTGTTGTCACTTTCACTATTGTTTTCCTTATTTTTATATCAAAATATTAATAGTAATATGAAACGATATAAATTTTTAACAAAAACTTTTGAAAAATGTAAAGAGTTAGTCTATGGACATATATTTTTATAACAATGTTTACAATACTAAAACATAGATTATTATGGTATGTATTACTATTTTTTTGAACGTCTATTTATTTATTATCACTTCGATCAAGAATTTACAAAATTAAAGAGATATCATTCATATCCATATACTTTAAACAAAGAGGTTAAAACGGTACAACGTGAGAAGCAAAATTGACGATGCTACTTTTTCATACTCACTCGCTAACTGGTTAACAAGTCTGTTATGTTCTTTATCCATACTTGGACTCCAGCATTGCAATTTTTGGCTATCATCCAACTGTGACGCACTATAAGAATTACGCAAATCTCAAAAAGTCATTGCATGAGGACTTCAAACTCCATAATCAATGGTTGTCTTTGTATGAATTTATCTTTCACCTAGACTTTGACAAACCAACCGAAAAAATCGGCAGAAATACCATAAATGATAACTTCGCCGGATTCAAACTCTACGAAAAGAGACATAAAACCAACACAAAGAAAACCAGAGTAGAAAATACGACTTATTCCTCCTCCCAATCTAATCTATTAAACTATTATACATAGTAAACGTCGTACTCCGAAATCCAGAATCCTAAGTTACCAACCGTTTCCAAATCCAAAGGTAGTTGATTTTGGTAAACTTACCCCACCTGCAGAGATAATAACAATCAACACCAATGTGATAGATGTCAGACAAAGATTTTACGGAAGAAAGAAGAGACAATTCCATTGTATCCCCAACAATATGGTTACTTTTGTGTGAAGACTGTTTGATGGCTGTAAAAACTCCACAGTACAATAATTCACAGTACAAAACTCAATAAAATACATATTATTTTTAATATGCTTGCAGTTAGTACTATATCTTTTCAAATTATTATTTTTAATTATTAACTATTTTTATTGTTAGAATCATGAATTTTATCTATATTAAACTTTATTTTTTTGTTTATCCCACTTTTATATTTTTATAGTTTTAGAAACTTCAACAATAATTACGATAGTCTTTTACTTATATTAGTAGGTAGGGGTGGACATTTTAATCTTATCAAATGCCCACTCTTACTATGTCTGTCTCCGTATAAAGATTTTCTGATGAGAAAATAAATGACATACTTAGCACATCTTTCTTAATAAAACCAAATAACATTTTAGTTATTTGGATGTGGGCCCAATATAATTTCAAAAACAACACTGTTTTACATCAGACCTTATGAGACCTAATCACCAATTGTCTTGACAGTTTCTATTTTTCCTATTTCGATTTCACCGAAAATTTATCTTTGAATGAACGTGAACCTCGCACTCCACGATTTATCTCATCATGTCGCTCATTCACCTCCATCAAGGAGGTGAGTTCAGCATAACCATTCTGGCCAATGGAGGGTTCATAATTTCCGTCTATCATGCCGCCAAAGCTGCCAGAGCTGTGGACGAACAAGATGATATTGTTGTTGATCATGCTGATAATGTTGAGGATGAAAATGCTACAATATATTCTATCACATATAAATTGTTCATACTTGGATGATTCTTCTAGTACCAATCGATTATCAAATTAGCTAGCTTACTTGGTTGTGTAAATGCCTTATTGGGCAAATATGAATTTTACTTTTAAAATTTAGTCAACTCTTTAGTCGTTTTGGTTGATTTGTCTTCCTCACCAATGTTGTAGGATGGATCAATTGTTCAAGAACTCATTTAGTTAATATTACAAGTAATCTGTTGGATGAGTTGATTTGAATATATTTTGTTTGCTTAGGAATTAGGGGTTGCGATATATAAATATTCCAGATAGTATATGCTAATTAAAATTAGGGTTTATGTGTCTTGATAAAGAGTGGTTGATTTGTCTTCTTCACCAATGTTGTAGGCTAGATCAATTGTTCAAGAACTCATTTAGTAAATATTACAAAACATCTAGTTTAGAGTTAAAAATCTAATGAGACTAAATTCAATCATTAGATCAATAAACAATTTATAGAAAAATTATATGTTGTAGCGCTATTTAACTTTTATTAATTAATAACTAAATTTGATTATAACATATAATATGATAATTTGTAACAAATTCGTTGTTTTGTCATTGTCTAGTTTAAATTTAGTATAATTTATATTATTTAAATTCATGATTTCTACCGTCATATTCCTTATCAATCAGCTTCAAAGTTTCTAAATTGAAAATTCATCTTGTAAAAATTTTACAGTGAAAGTAAAGAAAAATAATAAATTACGTTGAAACGGTGCCACATCAACATAAAGTACCCGTTTTTAGAACACATTTTAGGACAAAAGGCTGGGTGGACATGTCCCATCGCATTTCTCTGTCTTTTTATTTTTCAGTTAAAACATTTTTTTTAACTTGAATCTGTAAAGTATTAGTTATACCAAAAATACAAATTTTACGAAAGAGAGTATTGTTCAACAAACCATTTCTGATGATTCATTAAAATCAGCAATTATACAATTGTGACAATATTATTTAGGATTAGAAAATACTTTTGTAGTCAAAGTAATGGACGAATAGCGCATCCACACGTAACGATATCATTTACTAGATAAGTCTCATTGATGAGACAATCAAACATACAATTTATACAAACTTTCGAAAATGTGAAGAAACTTAGAAATTTAAAACATACACATTAGAAATAATTTCATATTACATATAACACAACAATAAAAAGGAAGTACTAAACCAAACTAAATCCGAACCGCAATAATTACACATTGCACAATAAAACTCAATTTCGGTTTTGATTCTGTTTTTTTTTCTTGGGTTAACTCTAACCGAATCAAACTGAAATTGAAACCCCAGCTTAAACACTCCTAAGAGAAATTATAAACAAGAATTAACAAAATCAAAATAAAACATCTAGAAGAATTTTTTCTTTTTTGTCTTTTCTTTTATTCACAGAAGTGAATCTAAAGCACAAGCCCTAATTCTTAATCTCCTTTTTCGTAGACGACTTAAAACGTCTGTACAATCATATGTATATCCAACATTGATGTTTTTGTAAATTCAACTTTGCAAATCAAGAACGATACTATTACTGTATTCTTACCATTTTTCTTTTCTTTTAAGTTTCTTCTCAATTTCTCCAGTTTCTTTGTTCGGATACAGAGAGAATCGAGCCTTCTAAGCTGTGGTACTTGCGGGTTGCTACTCGAGAGGAGAGTCAAATACCATTTCCTGCAGAACAAACAAATCCTCTAAGACATATCCCGGGAAGTAAAACGAATATGTAAACAAGAATTGGAGCTACTCATTATGGTTTACTAGAGATTAGTATTTTTCTATATACGACAAAGAGAAGTGAATGAAAAGAATGTACCTTATTGCAGACGGGACAGGTTTCACTTCTCTCCATCCATTCTAGAATGCATGCGAGGTGAAAATGGTGATCACATTTTGCTAGAAGTTTCGGGTTCTCGATATCATATTCTGAAAATCAAAAAACAAAGACAAGATAATAAATAACCCATTTGCAGTCATATAAGGTACGGTTATGTTAATGTCTTTGAGATGTGAGAAAGGCAAAAACTTTTACCTTCCAAACATATGGGACAATCTTCCTCTTCCTCTATTGGTACAAAGAGGTCTTTTGATAGCTTTGGGTCTACATCTTCACTAGCTTCAAGATCAACCTCTGTTTGGATATTGCAATCAGTTTCTTTATATGAGCATGTAGTCGGAACCCCGAGAGTGATACCGTCAACAGTTTCTTGAGCAGACTCAGTATTAGTGGTGTCCACTGAAACCTCTCTTATATCAACAAAAGTAGTCTCTTCACCATTCCCTGGTGTCGGAGGAACCCCTATAGCCACATCGAAAGGAATAGGCGGTGGTGGTGGTATATAAGCATCAGGAGATGATGTCTCTAAGTTTGTGTCTACTACAACAACACCAGAGGAGATTGCAGAGGAAGTCCTGTTATGAGCGGAAGATAAAGGCACACGCTCTTCTGTTACCCTCGGGTACTGTAAATAGAAGTCAGAAAAAGGATGATCAACAAGAGAAAAAACAATTTGATCTTATTACGGAAATTCATTCCCATATGAATCTCGAAGCCATTTATGACTATTAACTCCTCCTATGTACTGAGAAGGACAGCCAGGTTGATTTATTTGCAGACCATCTTTGCAAGAACACACAAGAAAAAAAGTCAGGGAATAGTTAAAGACACAATAGGGAAGTTTGAGAAGCATCACACTAACGTAGTAGTACGCAGGTCCATTAGTTACATCAGCTCTTCGTGAAGAACAACAACAGCAACCTCCCATTTCTTCTTCTTCTTCTTCTGTATTTATTACAACTACAAAAACCCAAGATTCTTCATCTATGCTGCTAATCTACAAAAAACAAATTACATTCTCATTTCCATAAGAGTATAGGTGAATATTCATCATATATATCTAAGCAACTGAAAAAAACTCTATTGTTTTCAAAAATCATTTTGAGCTGTCTACACAAGTCAGACCAAATTTTATCATGCTAGTATCAAAAATAACTACATTTACACCTTTATAAAACCACATCAAGAGAGCATAACACTTACTCCAAACAGTCCAAAATTAACACTCAATACTCAAAGCAACAACATCAATTGACATAACAGTAAAATCGGAACAACGGTGCTGAGACTAAAGCCTAAGTACATCACCTAAATCAGGAGAAAGCCAATTTCTCAATCTCTTTAGCAACATCTACAACAACTTCAGTGATTTCAAAATCATTTTTATATTAAAAAAACTCAAAGCTACACACAAAACTAAGAGCTTCACTGAGAGCTAGCTAAGCTATAAAACCCTAAACCGAAACTTATCAAACCATCGATAAACATTAGAATTTCAGAAGCATAAACACGAAGGAGAGAAACGGATCAAACAAAAATTCAGCTCATAAAGAAAGAAAGAAAAAACCTAAACAAGAACGATCAGTAGCAAGATCAAACACCAAACAAGAACAGATCATCCTCTGTAGATTGAATCAGGAAGAGGAATTGAAAATCTCAAAATCATATAGAAATTTTTTTACTTTTTCGGTAAAGCTTTTTCTCGATTTAGTCTTCGTTCCCCTCTGCTTCGACGCTTTGCGGTGCTGTTTATCAAATAAGACTTTCCTAAGAAAATAGAAGACTCTGCGCTGATTTTATATATAATCTTTTTAGTTAGCTGATTAACAAAAGAAACTATTAAAATACTAATTAAGCTAATTAATAAATTACATTTTTATTCGTACAATAAAACGACATTACTTTTTTACCCGCTACAGTAAGAAATTACCGATCAAACTTTTATATTGACCGTATTTAAAATACATATTTTATCCCCACATATAGAGTAATAACTGATTTTTTCTTTTTTGGTTTTCAAAAATAACAAATTTTGCTACCTAGTTTAGAACAAACATTTATTTTTCGAAATTAATTAAACGAAACCACACAACTGAAACCAACTGATCCATTTCCTCGTAAAGAAAATATATTTTGTATTATTTTTATAAGTTGAAATTGAATCTATATGATTATTTGTAATTTAGTAATTGATTTATTTATTTTTGATCAAAAATTGATTTAATATCATCTATAAGTAAAAGAATATTTATTAATTAATGAGCTATTCTACTAGTATATTTATATGGCCATAGTTTTAGGTTGTAGCAACTAGCAAGCTCGCTGGTCTTGGTCAAACACATCTCCTTACCAATGCATGTGAAGAGTGATGAGAGTTTATGAATTAGAAGAATGTTTACTTATGAATATACAAAGTAGATAATACCTTTATATAGATATTGTATTAACCTAAGTAAACCCAATTACTTACATAACGTAATTATGTTAACATAAAATGCAAATCTCTAAAATATTATTCACAATATTTTCACTAAATTAATTTATTTTCTATATGGTTCTACAACATCTACTCGACAAGAACACAACACAACTTGGTTACTTTCACCTCTCCACCCCCCTTGGTAATGGTTACATCTGTTTCCTTGTGGAACTCTTTACGTGTGTTTGCTCATTTTGTATTTGCTCTCTTTTGTCATTTCTCTTTTGGATCTTCTCCAAATAATATCTCCATAAAAGAAAAAAAACTAAAGAAATTCAAAGAAAGAAAACAAAATAATCGTAACCTAAAGAAACAGAATTCAAAGAAAGAAAACAAAATAATCGTATTTGCATAAATCAACTGCTGTAACAAAAAAATTCGTTTTAGAAAGAAATAGGCTCAATTTAAGATAAGAAAGCCCATATAAAATAGGCCCATATTTGATCTGTTAGTGTATCCTTTATAAATGAATGTAACGTTTGCCTCCTCTGCCGAACATTTTAAAATCTCAGGATGATCAAAAGATGAAGAACATTTAAAACGATGAAGATTACAATGATGATGCTGATGAGGATCCTCGTGATGGTAGATTTTGTGCTTCGTATTACATAGATAGATATAACTGGAAACAAAATTGAATAGAAACTATAATTGGTTTTGAAGTTGAAGGAGAAGAGAAGAAGAGAGATTTCCATTTACCTGGATTTATAGAAATTTCTGCATTCCAAGTAACTTAATTGCAGTTTGGTTTCTGTGACTACAGGTTGGTGATAACTCCATAGATATCCCTGAAGCTAATGTGATTATCCAGATTTCGTCATACGCTGGTTCTAGACGTCAAGAGGCTCAGCGTTTGCATATTATGACTTATCACATTGTGTCTCTCCTAGTTCCTTTTGTTGGTTGGATCCAATAAGTTATATTTCTTCATCATTCGAAAACAGGGTAAACTTGACGATAGAATGGCTGGTGGCTCACTTGTCTCTACAGATACACAGGTAAATCACTAATTTGGGTGTTGTGGGCAAAAAAACCAAAATTCATCAACCAAACCCTATTCTGAACCGACATATGGGTTCTAGTCCGGACTAAATTCAGGGATTGTGAATGTTAAAATTGCAGTTATCTCTGACACTGCTTCAAGCCTGAGCTACCACAGTCAAGAAGAACAGTTATCTCTTAGGGTAAGGTGTTGAATGCCGGAGACGATCTTGTTGGTTTCGAGCAACTCGAAGAAGACACAGATGGAATGGGTCTACAAAAGGTGAGACGAAGTATGGGATCGATGAGTGCAATGTCTGGTTCAAAGGGAATGGTTTACATGGAATACAACTCAGGCCGTCACAAATCTTCTGGTCAACTCAAGAAACCTAAAGACCCTACAAAGCGACACCAGCTCTTCAAAAAACGTTTCGTGTGAGACAAGAAAAGGTTTCTGAATTATTTTGCTCATTTTCGGCGTTTAGTTTTGAGTCTTGTACCTTGTAAACTTTGTGCTCTGCATCTACAGAGCTTTACTTTAGTTAATGAAAAACATTTACTGTATTTTAACATTTTTTTAGAATCAGTAGATTCCCAAACTAATATCCGAGGCATGTGAAAAGTTGGATATCTTTTACAATCAAATATATCCACAATGGTCAATCATGATGGAAATTGTAGTGAAAGGATTCGAACTAATTTTATAGCAATTTTTCAACCACATAAATTAGTTATATTTTTACATGTATATTTTTTATACTTTTGGTAATACAATTATTTGAATTTCTCTGAATTTTTATCAGAAAACATGGAAATACCACTCTTGTTTAGCGTATGCTATAATACGGGAATAGTCGCATAAGTTAGTGTAGTGTTTACTATTTTTGTTTTCACTAACACACGTTTTCTAATTTTTGCTCAATGCCATTGCACACTTGTAATTCTTATTGTTCGATTTAATTTATGAATTAAAACTCAGACCACGTTTAAACTGAGTTTATGTGACATATCTCAAATCCGCCTATTAGTTAAAACAATTGCTTAGTAAAATTAAACGTTCTACGTTCAGAAATGAAAGAAGATAAATTATAAGAGATCATGAGGAAAACTCTAGCTTGATCCTTTCCTCCATTTCACCATTCCCATGGCTGTAATTGGGAGGCTTTTGGAAGCTCATCATGAACACTAAAAACATAGTATTAATCAATCACAAGCAAGTTTCTCAATTTTGTAGAAAAGTTCGAAATCTTTTATATTAGACAGACGCGTTGTATCTTTAGGGCATTCTATATATCTGTCACGGCGACATATAAGTTCTAAAGGTGACAAGCTCACAAAGTCACAAGCACGCACAACAACACAAATTATATAATTATCTCCTACTTCTTTTAAACCAAAAACAAAATATATAAGATAAATCAATAAATGAGATCAAATGAATATAAAGGTTCGTCCCACGTTGAAGGAATATTTGTTTTAGTTATTCATTTTCATTTCCTATATAGAGTATTTTATATGTATATTTTATATGTATACCTTTGTATTTTTATAAGCTAAACCTACAAAGGTCTGTGTAGGTAGCATTTTGACGACTTTTTCAACGACATTTATTAATTTTTTGTCTAATTAAGTCCTAATTGATTGATACTCCTCATTTATCTATTTCTTCGACAAGCTTTATGGTCACAAGTCTTTTAAATGCCAACTACTCATTTGCTGCTAATAAAAGAAATGCAACTGTTATCATGATAAAACAAACTTTATGTGTCTTATAAAATCATGAACATTAGAAATTTGAGATATTTTAAATCCAAAACTAATATTAAGATTATTAAAAATATTTGAATCATTAATATATATTGTGTGTTTTTCAACAGTGTTGCAAAGGAAAAAATAGTTCCTTGTTTCATCTAATATAGAAAAAAAAACTAATAATATGGGGTTGGGGTAGTTGTTGAACTCAAGTAAATCAAAAATTTAGGCATCTAAGAAATACGGATTCCATCGTCGTTAGAAAGAACAATTTATCAAATGGTCGTTCTGCCTTTGTATGGATTTAGGTCCGAAACTTTCAAAGTAACAAAAAATAAAAACAGAAAACAAAATATGTAAAAATAAAACTCTATCTAATATTTAAAAACAGAAATTTAAATGTTAGGATTTCTACTATGATAAAAAAAAATTGATGTAATCACAATTTTGTTTGTTTGTGCCTCCCTTTATCTCTCGTTAAGTGGAGCATAACTGCATAAGAAAGAGAATAAGTAAACAATTTTCCGTAAAGAAGGACCAGATTTGAGCTCAAATCATCACTACTTCCTTTAAGATCACAGTTCACAAAAAAGTTATATTTGATACATAAGGCATTCGCCTTTTTCAACAACAATATACAAGTATATAACATGCAAAAAGTAAAAAATAAAAAAATGAGAAGAGCAAATATTTATACTTTGTATGTGTTTCACAAACATTATCAAATGACGGTTTCGGATCTACAGAGACTAAGGACCAAACGTAAGGAATAAAAACATACGGATTTTGTGGAAGTATATTTGCCCAATTGATTAAAAATTTAAAAGTTTGTACAATAAATTGGGGTTCGCTTCCCAGAAATCACAATTTTTTATATATTAAAAGACGTACAAAATTTCAAAAAATTTGAAGTGCAGCAAATAAAGTCATATACCGTGGTCTTGTATGTTAAAAGTAGAGTCAATACATTATAGAGATATTATACATATAGAATCGCATATTAAGGAGAGTTTGCGTACTATAATTGACTAAAAAACATACGAAATTTAAACATTTGATCGTTCAAATTCAAAACTTGCAAAATGTGTGTAGTCTTGCTCGAATCTTAGACCGACAAATATAAATTCTTATATTCTTATATTTAGGCTAATTAGTGGACGAATAATCACAAGTCGACTCTGTTATGAAATGCAATTGATCTAGCTGTTGCTAATTGAAAAGACAAATCAAAAATGCAATTATTGTAATGTATGATGAGGGGAAAAAAAGCTATTAGTACGTACGGTTATAAGAAAAAAATACTAATGAAAAATAATGCGGTTGGTCAAAAAGATGAAACTTTGGAATCATGCTTTGGTTAGTTGATTATAAAATGTCATTGTCCAATATATAAAAGGGTCCAAAACTATTTATGGTACACGAAGAAGAATCAATTTTAGATTCCCTTAACGTTTAAATAAGTAAAATTTTGTTTCATAACTTTTTTTTCCTAAGTTATTTTTAATGTACTCATTCCGTTTCAAAATATATGATATTTTGTTTCAAAATACGATGTTTAAGAAATATTCTTTTTCAAAATATAAGATGTTTTATCTAAAATTGTGGAGATTAAAAATTTATTTTTACTATAAAAAATATTATTTAATATATATAAATAAAGATAATTCAGCCAATTATGAAAAATACTTCAAAATACTATTTTTTACACAAGATTTAATAAAGTTAACGGTTAGATAGAAATATGAAACATCTTATATCTTGAAACAGAGAAAGTATTAACTTTTAGTCAAAATATCATTTATGAATAGAACAATAATCAATAAAATTAAAAAAATGATTATACTCCCTACAACATCATTTATTTTGAAAACTTGCATTGAAATCCTTAAATTTCCTAAAATGTGTTTTTATAATTAATAGAATAAAATATTACATTAAAATCTTAAAACATTTTCTATTTTGAAATTACAAAAATTCGTAAAACATCGTGTATTTTAAAACGAAAGGAATATTAAAATATGAGTTTGGTGCCTAAGAACATATTTTACAAAACAAATTCGCGAGAGGCAACAAACATATTACTACAAACCAAACAATATATATATTGAAAAAAATCGTGGAATATAAATATTAAGACAGAGAAAAATGAAAACCAATCTTAGAAGTTCACCAATGGAGTTCGAAAAAGCTTGCTAATCCATTTTCTATGTTCCTGTTTTCACCAATTCCAAGTAATATATGTCGGTACAAAATATAACTGTAAAATCAAAATGGTATTTCTATTAGAAAAGTTGAAATAGAAAAAAATTAAATCTTATCTAAAAACCCTTTAACTTCTTTTTTTCTTTAATCTGAAATATCGATCATGACATATTTAAACGAAATTTTCATGGTAAAACAAAACGTAAGCTGTTTTATGGACTGAATTTGAACTTGAACAGGCCACGGAGGTACGGACGGAACCAATTAATATCCGTTCAACTTTTTTAGTTGACCTTGATAATCCTTTTTAAATTTTGTTTAACCTATATACGAAAGTGGGATGGGAGCATTTATTTGATTTTTTTTTTGTTGTAACCTAATCTGTCAGATCTAAGTTCCAGAAATGTATATATAACTGTAACACGAATCCCACAATGTCAAGATTCCAATAGATAAATGTTACAGTTTTCCAAGAATATTTAATTACTTTATATCTTAAAATTATTTACATGTTTTTATTTGTCTTAATATTGCTTTCGTTGAGAAATCGTGCAGGTGTAATTTCTTATTATGGTCTCTTAAAAATTAGAAAACCTATGCATTATAATGTTGCCTCGATTTTCCGGAACATGATTTGTAGAAATATAGTATTTGCTTGGAATTATCGAAAAACTGCCTTTTAGAAGCATCAAAGGAATAAGTAAGACAGAAAAGGAGTAAATGAGAATAATTTGTTTTTCCTTCAAATAAGTTTACATTTTATTTTATAGCTCACGGAAATACAAAAGAAAACAATAATTTGGAAATAAAGATTTTAAAATTAATACATTAAAACAAAAATAAATACAATTATAATAGTATCTGATGAATTAGCCAGTGTTAAAACTCGTGTGTAGACTTATTCCATAATTCTACAATTGTCATATGACTAATGTGGAAACTTAACGAGTTCGTCGAGTAAAAATTAATTTTTATCTCAATAAATAGAATTAAACTACTTATTTCCTTACAAAGTTACAATAAAACAACTTGATTCACTTTCACTTAAATATAAGAGGCATCAAATAATAAAATTGATTATAACTAAGCTAATGACAATGAGTAGTGACATATAAAATAGGGGTAACATGCCGCCCAATATTTGAATCTTTTTGAAACTTGGAAGTTATTTGTGTGCTAAGTCATGATTAGTACGTAATATTGTTATTTGTTTGGATTGGTGTTGTTGTTTTTATAATTTCTTATCAAAGGCTAATAATGGCCATTGGATTTGACATCACTTCGTAGTACATTTTTCTTGTTAAATATAGCAACAACAGAAAACAGATAATATATAAAATTATGAATAAATAGATGAATCCTCTTTGGAAATGATATTTTCAGTCATTTTGATTATTATTTTTCCTCCACAATGGAAAAAGAAACAATTTTAAATACAAGGAAAACACATGTGAGCTTCTCCGTTTCTTCTTTTGGTTTCTTTCTCTTTTCCTAGTTGAGGGTTTTATTCAGTCAAATTACCAATTATGCTAAAAGGTGTTTTCCTGAAGTGTTCTTAATGATAAGAGCTGCATTACTAGAATACAATTATTTATATGCAGGGGAAAACTAGATTGTGATTGGACAAAAGGATATATCATATATATAGGCTTAATTATTGTTATTTTTCTGTTAACAAGGAACATTTCGCACTTAAGAGTTCGAAGCCTTCGATCCTTAATCGATTAAGAGAAAACAAGGAGGTTGTGACGGTCCCACCCGTCGGTAAACCGTCGGTACGGGCAACTTCCGACGGGATTTATGACGGGAAGGGGTGTCGTATCTACAGTGTCGGAAATTCTAAACCCGTCGGTCAGCTGTCGGAAAAAAACCGACGGGATTCCGACAAAGAAGAAAAGACAGTAAACCGACAGTATATCCGTCGGTTTAGAATCCGTCGGTTAGCCGTCGGTTATTGTAACCGACGGCTAACCGACGGATTCTAAACCGATGTCTAACCGACATATTCATAACCGACGGCTAACCGACAGATGGAGTACCGACGTCTAACCGACGGGTCTAAAGTTTTAATATTTTTAAAAAATTTCGTTAATTAGTTATTTAAATATTAAAAAAAACTAGATTAAAATTTTTTAAAATGCATTAAATTAAATAAAAAGTTATAAATTGCATAGAAATAAAAACTAAAATGTCTAAAATTAAAACTAAAATAAGTTCAAACACAAAATAAAAAGAAACCTAAAGTCACTCGTCCGGTGGTAGACCAGTACCCCGAAACTCGGCTCGCATTTGTTCCCTCATTGCGTCCAATTCTTCTTTCATTTGTTGCTTCAATTGAAGCTTGAACTCCTCCATTTCTGACTTGCAAGCGGCTTTCATGTTTTCCTGCATTTGAGCAAAAGCAGCATCAGGTGAAAAGCGAGATGTCGCAGTACGGTGCTCGTTCGGACGGCCAAAAACACGTCCTTTGCTCCTTGGAGTGACCTGTAAAACAAAACAAAAACTTTAATGCGTTAAGGTATATGACATTAAAACTAGTTTATATAAAAAGAAAAGTTGTTATTTTACCTCATCAAAAAACTCATTCAGCTTGTCGACTGAAACTTCGTTCGACTCCGCCCCTTCAATCTGAGAATCTATGAAATCCTGAGACAGCCGATACTCATCCGCAAGCTTGTTGACAGAATCCACGAGGTTGCGAGCTACGGGATCTTGAATTTCACCCGTCTTCTTGCTGGTGTGAAGTTCAGTGACTATCTCCACATGCGATGGACGTTTACCCATTCTCTTCGTCTGCAATAAAAACAATAGTACGAAAATGGTTATAACAAATAATTAAGAAGTTACAATTTAGATATACATACCAATTTCTCCTCCATAGTGGCGATGCTCTGAGGGCCAGCGTTATGTGTCGAGTGTCCGACACCGTCTCGATCGCTCATCCTGTTTTTGGCTTTCCCTATTGAAGTCGACTTCGTCTCCTCGGACTCCCAATGTCGTACAAACCCGTCCCACAAATAGGGTTTAAACTCCAACTCCTTGCAAACCTTCTCCGCCAACCAAAACTGCTTCCACTCGTAAACTTTACGGCGATACTGGTCCCGACATTTCTTCTCGAACTCTCGCCTTACAAGGCCAGTATCCGCAACATCCCATGTGAACGCTTGCTAAAAAAACATATATAAAATATTATAAAATTATATATTATAAATTAAATAAAAATGTATTATAACGATACTTACCGCAAAGTGTCGAAACCATTGGTCTCGGTCTTCCATCGGCATCTTCGAAAATGTTGGGTAAGGCTCCTTAATCATTCCATTAAGCATATTGTTAATACACTTAGAAATGCCATTGTGGGAAATATCAAACCTATAAACAATAGAAATAAACCGGTTAGTAACGTAAACAAAATAATCTCAATCTGAAATTTTAATTTGAACTTATCTTACCATGTTGTGTTAGGTAGCCTCTGTGGATGCAGCTTTGTGATCTCATGCGAACGGGGCTGCTGGATGAACTCCTCGACCGTCATTCTTGTGAATTGGTCGGTTTGCGGATCCAGAACTTGGCTAGACTCAGATGGACAAGTTTCTGGAATCCTTTGCCCTACACCGCGTTGTAAAGTAGCACCACCAACAGGGATACGAGACTTGCGGCCTAAACGAGGAGTAGGTGCGGTAGCAGGTCGGGGAGATGATCCCGGAGATGGAACAGTACCACGTCCTACCGATCCAGAACGAACACGTCCAGCAGAAAACCTAGCAAAATCACTTTAAACAGAAAGTTAATATTAAAACCAACATAAAAAGCAATTACACTTTAGGAAATATAAATTAAAACTGAAATATTACTTTCAAAATCGGCATAAAAAGAACGAGAATAATTCTTAAACTTTTTAAAAACTAATATAATTGTTTAAGTAAAGACAAATACATATGAAATACAATACTATACAATAATTTATTTATTAAATATATAATTGATAAGTTAAATATCTTAGGTTGCAAAATTTAATTAAAATATACGGTAGTTTATAAAAGTTTTAAAAATCTAATTCTACCAATACAAAATACTAAAGACAAAAATATTTTGTTTAATTTATAAATGTAATTATATATTGGAAAGAAATGAGTATATATATAAACTTATGTTTAATATATAAAAGTTTGTATATATTGGAATGAAAAAAATTTATAAATACTTTATAAATAAAAATTTGATTATTTTATATAAGTTTTTATATATTGGTAAGGAAAAAACTTAATAGAATTTTTTTTTGTTATAATTATCAATTTTTAATAAATTGGAAGGAAAATAAATATTAAAAATAAATTTAAAAAAAGAAAGAAGTATAATTTGTATGAAACCAAAATTAATTGTATAATCCATGTTAACAAAATAAGATAGTAAATAATTAATTTTGAAAAATCAAATATATTGAAAAAAAAAATCCATCGTAAAAAAAAGAAAAAAAATAAAATTCCATGAATCCTTCAACCTTCAACCAAAATCTTGTTTCTATAACCTATAACCTTTAATCTAAGTTCCCTAACCTAGATTTCCATTAGATAATCTAACATCTAACATCAAAAACACAAAAACCAATCAATTCCCTAAAACAAAATTGAGAAAAAATAAGAAATTTTGAAAACTTACTGTGGATTTGAATTTGAAGGATTGTTAGACATTGTAGAAGTTGATTTCGGTTATATATTGGTCGATTTGAAAGATTTTATGCAGTTGGACGGATGTTTCTTCGATTTGGGGGAGTTAAGGGATTTGGGTAATTTGATTCGGTTTCTCGATGGGGAAGAAGATGAACATAGTTAAATTAAAAACCATTACCGACGGGACGTCCGTTGGTCTACCGTCGGTTCCACTAGGGTTACAATACGCGGTTACCAAAAAACTTGAATTGCCGCGTAAACTTTCGGTAATCCGTCGGTTTACCGTCGGTAATTACCGACGGGAAACCGACGGATGTGTTAAAATTTTAAAAGTTATGGCTTTTCCTAGATTCGAACCCGGGTTCTGCAAATTGTAAATGTGCTATGTTACCAGTAGACTACTACCATCATCAAAGATTTAGTTAACAAGTTTAATATATAACCAGTATATGGTGTTCTTTAAAATATATAAATAAATTTAAATAACAAATTTATTAACCTGTTATACTATATGATTAAAGAAAAGTATAATATTGTGTAATATTTTGTAAATTTTTTTATATCTTTTAAAATTGCATGTATATTTAAGATATTATAACATTAAAGTTATCTACGCTTTGTTTTTATATCTTCCCGACTTGAACTTTGATTGTGAAATATGTCAAAACTTAAAGTTATTTAAAGTGAACACTATATATGTATAAATATAATTATTTAAAAATTATGTTTACACTAGATATATTTATTAACCTTAACGTGAACACGTTATATTTTGAAAACATATTGAAGTTTGTAAACTTCATGTTAATTACTTTAACAGTTTATAATTGAAACATATGTATCAACTTTAATTTATCAATGAAAATGCAAACAAACAAAATTTATTGATTAGCAGAACTAAAATTACAATATTTATTTAGTGAAGAATATAAAAACAAAGCGTAGATAACTCTATTTTACTCCATCTCATCGTCCGAGTCCTGAATAACCAGAGGTGCAATCATTTGATGAGTTCCAATGACTTTTAAAATATTGTTTTTGGTAATGTTCAAAAAGTGTTCACCACGGGGTGAAACAAAAACCGCGACATTTCGAACTAACACAACCGCACCAACTTTTAGAACTTCGTTAACACCTTCAATAAGAAAAACTTTATTGTGGAAAGACGCACCCATTGTGCCCGTCGGGTCTTTGACAGTAGCCAGTCCATCCCCAAAAACATTTTTTTCGAATGCTTTAACCATTACCAACACCTACAATGTTAAAAGTGTATTAACATTTGTAGAACTTTTAAACAAATATAATAATTATACTTTAGTCCTTACGTTTTTAATCTTTCTCCAATACGTGCGGCTAACATGGATTTCATTCAACGGAGTCCAATCCGTCCCAGAATCTGTTATGTACTCAATCGCTGAAGTCCAACGTACCTCGTTGAAATCAGAGTCTCCTTCGCTTACCAATGCATTGTAATACAATTGCGTTGTCATAACTGGCTGCTCTGGTGCAGAACTTGAACTTGCTTCGTGGTATAACTTGCGTCTGCGAGCACGTTGAAGATTCTGGAAACTTTCAGTACCGGGAATTAAAGGTTCTTCCCTTGGCAATTGAGTAGGTAGTATAAGTTCTTGTGGTGCATCAATAACATTAATATAAGGGACTGGTGGTGGAGGTGGGGGTGGCATTGGCCACACGAAAGAAGTGTCTTCATTTTGGTCTTCTGGAACATCAACATTGAAATAGGAGTTCGACATTTTTTAGTAAGTAAGGTTGAATATGGTTTTACTTAAGATTCTATAAGAAAAACTTGAACCGAATATATATAGAGACGTCGTATGAAATAATGTATCTAACACGGAATAATTGTTAGGTATACCTAACTAAGATTTGCATGTGAAATGGTAGGTGTACCTAACTTGAAAAAACATGTGGAGAGTTAGTTGTACGTAAGTGGGAAAGGCATGGGTAGAGTTAGGTGTACCTAACTTGGTCAAAAAATGTGTTTCCTATACGACGGGAAGTCGACGAGTTCTGTACATTGGGAAAATTACGTTTCTTTAACAACGAAAACATGTCTCCATCATCAAGAGTTGTATCATATGCAATTCAATATTTATTTTCTATACTTGTAACCAATTAGAACCATTATAAGTGACCAAACTTAAAAAATTTCTGTTTGCCGTCGGTCATCCGTCGGTACTAACCGACGGGTGACCGACGGAAAACAGAAATTTTTAAAAAACTTTGGTTTCTTCCAGGTTCGAACTCGGGTTATTAGATATGTGAAATGTGTTATGTTGCCAGTAGACTACTACCATTGTCATTGGTTATACGAACAAGATTTATATATATAGTAAGTCTCTTATAATATTTATAAACTTTACGAAAATTTTGGTTTTATATGCAAATCATCTTTATACTTGTAGCCAATTAGAACCATCATAATTGACCAAACTTTTAATATGATGTAAACAAACATTTTTATCAACTCAAATTTCTTAATATAAATGCATTTAAAATTTGTTTATTGTTAACATAACTTTTCAACCATTACATATACTAAACAAGTCCAGACAACGTAGTTATATAAGTAAGTAAAACTTTAATCCTTTTAATTGTCCTTCTCAAATTCTTCCATGTGGAACTGACAACAATTTGGATACTCTTCTGTAGGACAAGCATAGTCGGGATCTTGTTCTTCCCTTTCACCACTATACGACACATTAGAATGCCGATTGTCAAGAATGTTGTTGGTTAATTTCTCGATTGCATCAATATCAATATATGCTGGTGGTGATTCAACTGGTTGCGAATACCCACTTAGATGGTATTGATCATTGGGTTCAGAATCGACAAATGTTTCATCTGCATCATCAAGTGTATGGGGATTAGATACATGTTGATCATACCTTTGAGAATCGAGATGTATGTTTGTTCCTAAACTTGGTTCAGGTTCTGAGTCCTGTGATTCCCACCCCCATTTTGCCTCTAAATATTTCCGCTCTCTGTCCCATTCCGCCACCTTCGCTATAAGTTCTGAGTGTGTAATCCCTGATAAAGATTCAAGTTCTCGTTCTGAATCAGAATCGTTTGACATGTTTATAATTTTGTATGGATGATTCTTCATTTATCTGAAATATCATATATATAGACGATTTCAAATATCAACTCCAACTACCCATAGTAGGTAACACCTAAATCATACATTGAAAACGTGTTCAAAACGTTTTTAAGTATATAAAAGCACATTACATTATCTCACAAATGAACGATATATAAGGTTCAAACATTATAACGAAAACTAATCTGACTTGGAAGATGTTCCATTTGAATCGAGTGAATCATTATCATCATCAAACTCTCCAGGCGTATCTTCATAATCAGAATGTACAGCAGCATCTTCAGTTGATGTAAAATCACCAATTAGCTCAACAGCTTCCGATGTTTCCACGTCACCCATAACTACATTTCCGGCTGGTTGTAAAGGATCGTGTTCACCAACCCCATAGATTTTTCCTCTTGGTGTTATCGATGTCACAGTTAGCCAATGGTCATTTCGATTTGATACACGCGGGTATGGAATGTAACACACCTACAATCGTAACTAGTTAGAAAAAATCGTAGATAAAATAAAGTTTATATATTTAGAAACCAAAATGTGCTTACTTGGTCTGCTTGGGAAGCAAGAATAAATGGATCATATTTCACCGTTATTAGCTTTCTTCCCGCATGAACCGAAGTCACACCAAATTGGTCAACTTTATAACCGTAACCGAGAGTCGGATTATACCAGTCACACTTGAAGATAATACACCTCAGATTTAAAAATCCAGGATATCGGACTTCCAAAATTTCGTTTAGTACTCCATAGTAAACAAGATCTGCAGACTTAGCTGATACACCAAAATCAGAAGTTACCGTACGACGGCCATGATTCCGAATACGAAACGCATATCCTCTCGTACAATATCTTGGGTATGAAGTTGTGATATAGTTTGGACCGTTAATCAAATCAACCAACCATGCGTCAAACGTTTAGCCCATTCCGATTCCTTCATTTACCTATATAAAATGTGAATTGATTATGAAGTGAACACCATGAACATATTTTACATGTATTTGTATAGCCATAAAATAAAAAAAATTACTTACATAAAATTTCAACCAATCGGCAAATTCGTTATGCTTTATACTCTCAAGTTCTTCCTCAGCACAATCATGATAGTATGTCCGTGCATATGACATGTACATACTGTCTCAAAAATGTATTAGAAATACTATATGTAACATAAATATACTATAATTTGACACTAAATTCACTAAATTCATACCTTTCATACTGTTGAATATCATCACAATTTTCGAGGATGTACATATGCAAGTGGTTGAGCTCTTGTTCAGTTAGTTGTCTACTCATTCCTTTCCCACTTACACGCCCAACTTGAGAAAACAATTCAGGAACATACATTTGATATAATGCTCTCTCCCCTCTATCGTCATGACGTGGAGGGCGACGACTCTTAGTACGAACTTGGGATGGAAAATAATACTCAGCAAAGTGTGACGCTTCTTCATTCAGGCTCTGTGCAACAATGGATCCTTCCACTTTACTTAAATTTTTAACTTTTTTCTTCAAATGAAACATGTACCTCTCAAACGGATACATCCATCTGTATTGAACTGGCCCTCCAAGAAATGCTTCATGAGGTAGGTGGATTGGTAGGTGTTCCATAACATCAAAAAATGATGGTGGAAATATCTTCTCCAAATTGCAAATTACCTTAGGTATGTTGTTTTCTAAATTGCGAATACCTTCAGTTGTAAGGGTTCGAGAACACAAATCACGGAAAAATGCCCTTGTTCCTGTAATTAACAAAATATATATCAAGTTGTTTATCTAGTAGAAGAATTTATACATATAATATGTTATATTTACCAGCAATTGCTTCATGGACATTATTGTCAAGAAGTTGGGAAAACGCAAATGGTAGTAGTCGTTGCATAACGACATGACAATCATGGCTCTTCATTCCCGTAAACTTTCTCTCCACATAATTAACACAATTTCGTAGATTTGCTGCATATCCATCTGGGAATTTCACTTCATCACGAATCCAATCAAAAAACGCTGTTATCTTGTTTGCACTTAACCGATATGCTGGCATTGGACATTTCCCATTCGGCAATACTCGAAGATCATCACGAGAACAAATCATTGCCAAGTCTAATCTAGACTTCATGTTGTCTTTCGTCTTACCTTGAACATTTAAAACTGTGTTCATGATATTGTCGAAAACGTTCTTCTCAATGTGCATAACATCTAGATTATGCCTCAGTAAATGGTCTTTCCAGTAAGGTAACTCCCAAAAAATACTCTTCTTGTGCCAATTATGGTTAACCCCAACACCATCAACTGGAACATGTCCGTTACCCCCACACTCTGTCGTCCTTTGAGCTCCAAAATCTCGTAGTTGATCTAAAATAGAACGTCCATCTAATTCTGGGGGAGATCCAGATACAACTCTTTTATTGGCAGTAAACAAAGTCCTCGAGCGACGATATGGATGTCGTTCAGGTAGAAAACGTCTATGACAATCAAACCAACAACACTTGTGGCCGTGACGCAACTGGAATGCATCTGTGTTGTCTTGGCAATAAGGACACGATAATCTACCATGTGTAGTCCACCCTGATAACATTCCATATGCTGGAAAATCGCTTATGGTCCACATAAGCACAACACGCATGTTAAAATTTTGCTGCAATGATACATCGTACGCTTCTGTTCCATGATCCCATAACATTTGTAACTCATGGATTAACGGCTGCAGGAAGACATCTAGTGATCTCTTAGGATGCTCTGGTCCCGGCACAAGTATAGAGAGAAACAAAAACTCTCGTCGCATGCACATTGATGGAGGCAAATTGTACGGTGTTACTATAACAGGCCACAGTGAATACTGTCTACCATGCCTTCCGAAAGGGTTAAAACCATCAGTACATAAGCCAAGGTACACATTCCTACGCTCGAAGGCAAAATCAGGATATATCGACTGAAAATGTTTTCATGCTTCTGCATCTGATGGATGTGTAATCTCTCCATCTTGCCTATGCTCCGCATGCCATCGCATTGCCGCTGCCGTGCGTTCTGACTGATATAACCTCTTCAACCTCTCGGTAAGCGGCAAATACCACATCTTTTTATAAGGAACTGGAACACGTCCACTGCCCTCCTGAAACCGTGGTTTTCGACACCATTTACAGCTACGTAGATCTTCATCTTCTCTCCAGAATATCATACAATTGTCGATGCATACATCTATCATACGATATGGTAAACCAATGCCCGCAACAAGCTTTTGAATTTCGTAGTATGAAGCAGGTGACATATTATCTTCAGGCAACAGATCTTTCACAAATTCTGCAAACGCATCAACACACTCTTCCGATAAATTGAAATCTGTCTTAATGCTCATCATTCTACTGGCAGATGATAATGGGGAATGCCCATCCCGACAACCCTTATAGAGAGGTTGCTTAGCTCCATCTAACATGTCAAAAAATCGTCGTGCCTCTGCATTTGGTTCGTCCACCATATCTCTTTGTAACTCTTCTAATGATGTAGTATCCGTAAATGCATCATTGACCATTCTAACAGTCCCTATTCCGAAGTCAACCTCCCGTATCTCATCCATATTGTTTCCCCCAACATTAGCTTCGCTACTACTACCTAACTCTGTTTCGGTTTCTCCATGGAGATACCAAATCTTGTAACCCCGCATAAACCTTTTCTTATACAAGTGATTCCATATCAACTCGATCTTGACATTACGCATATTCAAACACTTTGAACAAGGACATTTCATCTTACCACGGCTTTGTGCTGTTGATTGATTCCCTGCAAAAGCCATGAACTCCATTATACCTCGGGCGTAATCATCTTTCAACAAGCCAGTCTCCGAATCTTTCATCGATTCATCCATCCAAGAACGAAAATTACTTGAAGAAGCCATTAAGCAAAGTAAAGAGAATTTAGATATTGATTTCAGGATGAAGAATGCGTGACACAGTGACATTTCGGTTTTATATGAAACTTTCCGTCGGTATGCCGTCGGTTAGCCTTCGTAATATTCTTGCCGACACTCCGAACAATTTACCACGTGGTGTTAAGTGTGTACCAAACTATGAAAATTGAACTTTTGTCGGAATCCCGTCGGTTATAACCGACGGTAACACCGACAGGGTAAATACCGACGGCAAACCGACGGAAATAATAAATTTGGGTAGTCCGTCGGTTTGCCGTCGGTATTTAAACGACGGTGTTACCGACGGATAGTATACCGTCGGTTATTACCTACGGATAACCGACGGTTTGTGTTCGCCGGTAAAGTGTCGGTTTTCCGTCAGTTATTAACGACGGGTTAACGTCCGTCGGAAAATCCCGTCGGAATTAACCAACTTTTCTTGTAGTGATCTCTCACAATCCCCGAAAACATGCTTTGGAAATTTCGATTTTAAAAATAACTCTTCATACAAAGAGGAATCGAATCCGAGACACAAAACCTTTTGTATTATCAATATGCCACCACCCCTTTGATACACCACATATCTTCTTCTGATGTACAATATGCAATTTCCGACTATGCATGCATGCATGCAAATAACAATGACTTATTTATTTTTTTGCTTTGTCATCAGTCACGCACTTAATCGTTTATCAATATGTCGATCATTTTAATAGTATCAACTAGTATGGTTTTCTAATCTCCCACTCGACGATTTAACATCAAACTGTTTTAGAATCTAAATATATTGTTGATGATAAAACAAAAATCAGTTACGGTTTTGTAAGCAAACTTTTTCCGCCAGAAGAAATTTGGTGCTCTCAATACACATGTCGATTTTTATATATTCAGTGGGTCATTTGACTTGTGCAAATATAAATGTAATAATATATATCCCCTATGCTTTTGGTACACTAACATGACCAAAAAGGATCTTAAATCCACTAAGGTTCGGATTATATTATATTTTCATGATAAAGAGCATAAAAATCATTGTTTCAGTCCACTAAGCAAAACTCTTATAAAATTGACATTATATTAAACAATCTTCTTCCCGGGTCAAGGATTTGTGAAGACGTTGAAACTAACAACTACAACATTCACACAAAAAGGGAAATGACAAGTGGACAACTGACAAGTCATATTCATTTCAATACCGAAAAGTTAAATAATCAAAAACAAAAACAGTGTAACTTATTACAAATTACATTTTAGGTTCTTCTAAAATACATCTATTTTATTATTATTATTTCGATGCAATCTACGATACAACTAATGACCAAATTAGACTCATATCTCAGAACATTCCCCTTATAAATATCTGATAACCGACTCGATTAAACCATAAATAATAATATTGGACCCATCGTCTCGTATTAAGAGTCTTTCACCAGAAAGAAGAAGAAAAAGAAGTTGTGTACTGTAAATGAGACTGTTGCACCGCAAAGCTGCCCACAGAAGCTTCCTCTTCATGCAGCCCATCCAATTTCTGCCCACCATTATTTTAATACATATGAGATTGAATTTTTATTAATTACACATATTTGACAACTACGATACACTAGTATTTTTCGTATTTCATATTTTTTTTGTTAAAAGGGTTTTCAAATTTTTATGTTATATAAACAATTTTTTGTTTCAAGAAACAAGTTTTTGAATTTGAATTACCCAAAGCTCGCTGTCGTCGTCTTCATTGTTGGGGATTTCTACAACTTCATCGTTGCGTGCGAATCTCCCACGTATTCGATGTCTACTGTCCGCCAATGTTTTCCGGCATGCATACTTTTTTGTTTCCATCCAAAAAAAAGTTTATAATCAAATTTAAAGAATCAAAGCCTTCAAATATTTTGAAACTGTCACAAAATTGTTACCTTTATAGTTTTGGTAAAGTTTCTCTGGTTTCGTTTAGCTCTGTACTTTGAGATTTTCTCTTTACGTTCTTCTGCACTGTAACGCCCGACTTTAAAGTCCTGTTCTTCAGAAAACGGCGCCGACGTGTTCTCTGACGATCTCTTCATTTCGAAATTGTTCTGAAAACGAAGTTAAAAATCAAAACTTTTAGTAGTATTAAAATAATATGACTAAAAAACAGAGCAAAAAAACAGAGACCTGCAAATCTCCTGTACTGTAGACTCGTCGCATCTGACCGGAAAAGAAAGCATTTTCAGGCGATTTCAAGGTATTGTAATGGAGATTTGAAGAATCCATTATCGGAATGTTGAACGGAAGCTGATTTGGCTTTCCATCAACTGAATTGCTGCTATAGCTTCTCTGCATATATCTTCCTGCATTCTCTATTGCACTATAGCTTCGCGCCATTGATACAGTCTGATTATGACCGGAGCCACCGCCGTCGAAGAACTTCTCTGTTTTGACGGCTTCTGATATTTGGAAATCTGAGAAATTTGGATATAATCCGATGGGAATTTGTTGAGACAGAGTTAAGGTTTCAAGAAGATCGCTTGGAGGAGATGAAGAGAGTATGTTTTGAGGGACAAAATGGTCAAAAATGCCGAGAGATTCATCAACAGAGTAAATTTCGTTGTTGCAGAACAAATCTGTAGTTGTTGTGTCTGAAGAAAACATTTCTGGAGTAGAATTTCGGAAAATTGATGAAGAAGATAAAGAAGACCCATCAAAAATATAAAGATCAGAAGAAGCCATTTTTGAAGATGAACAAATACAAACAAGTAAAAGCTCTGTTTCTGTTTTACCAAAAATGGCAAAAAGATAAACTTTTATGTTGTGAAAATTCGATTTGTGTTGCCAAAAGAAGATTTTTTTTTTTGTCACTCTGTTTTATGGGTTTCTTTGTTTCAGAACCAACACATGACAAGTGAAGTTTCTTTTGTCTGGTGAGCGACAGTTATTTATAACGGCGGAAATTTTAAATTTTATAAATATGTCCTTATACTTTATTTAATTTATGGATTTCCTTCATAGACTTTTGTATTCTTACATTTTTGGCTTAACTGCTTACGTCCAAATAGATTAATTCAGAATCTACTTGGTCTCTCTAATCTTTTTGATGCATGATGTGAGCAAAAGCGCCTTTGGTTGTTATATTACTATTCAAAACTTATGTTTAGAATCTAATTCCACCATAGGCATTGCTGTCGAAAATGCATTTTTCGATTATATAAATATTTTGAGGTGTAGTTGAGAAAATTCGAGAGACTCTACAATCAACATTTTATTAATTTGCAGTTAGTATTTTAAATATAAAATATATTTAATCCGGCGCATGTTATCATCTAGTTTTAATGATCATTCGGTGTCTTAATAATAGATGTTTTAGAATGTTTCATAACTATAATTTTTTTTAATTATAGATGTTTTGCAATATATGTACGATACAACTAATGACCAAACTCGAGTATATTAGAACTTTTCAAGAAAATTAAAAATATTGGACCACTGGTCTTGTTACAGTAAGTATTTCACTAGAAAGAAGAAAAGCTTCCTCAATGCGAGGCGCATTAGTTTCGTCATATAGGTCAATAATCTCTCCACCGTCGAAAATGAGAATTAGGCTCGGCGGCAACATGAACCATTTAGTACATGTAGATGTTTGTACACATTAGCATTAGTATATAAGCCAAGAGGACCCAAAAAAACAATATATATATATATAAGCCAAGAGAAGTGGGGCATAGAATGATTTGCATTTGTACAAAAGAATCAACGATTATAAAACGACTTAAATAAACGTGTTTAAGCCTGACCCTTCAATGCTTCAAAACCTATGAGACAATATTTCATCAAAGCTTTCTAGCTGTTTAAGTTAATCCCTTTAACAAAGAGGCTGCCTGTGGTTGAAAAGGATCATTGTTTGGTTTTGCATCAAGAATTTTGAATTCGAAACTGCACTACAGAATCTGGGCCAACCAGGAATACACGTCTTCTAGTCTTGATTCGGAACACCATCCTATACAATTGAAAGCATCTTTCTTGAACATACAATCATAGAATATTTTGTTAAATCAATCATCTACAATATACCTTCCATTCATCAAAAATACGATGTTGGTACCGGATCTAGCACCCTCATCATAAACCCAATCCGAATCAAGAATTAACTCGTTTGAAGTCCAACTAATTCGACCCATGAAGACCAATGTAGACTTGACTGCAAAATTTTACAAAAAAAGAAATTCTATTCAGAAAAAACATCATCAAATTTGAAAAGAAAAAGAAAACTACTGACCTCTTCAAACTACTGTAAATAAGGAGCTAACCCCGTCTTTACAAATGATCCAGAAATCTTTCCAAAAAACATAAAAAATTATATTCATTGTTCTTTGAAATATTTTATTTTTTTATTAAAGAAAAATCCTAATTTTCTTCTTGTAATCGTTGATCTCAAACTTCAATAATACAAACAGTTATCAAATCCCTATTATTTTGTTTGATCTAAACCTACATACAACATATGCCACATTCTCATGTTTTACGGTCTAACTCTGTGTGGTCTTTTTATAGATACGAACATCACCCTTTACATTTCGAGTCTTTAAGACAATGTCAGAACCTCCAATTGGTCGTGTGCTTGTCTCACTAAGCTAGAAAAGTACTTAGTATAGTTTCCTTTCTAGAAATGAGACAAGAAGTTAACTCCAGATTTGAGTAATCCATCCTCTCTAATTGGTTTCGTTACATCCAACCGTAATCGTGCTCATACCGCTTCAACTTCAGTCATCAACTTTTTTGCTTCACTCAAGTTTCTCTATTATATATAATATGATCCATTGTCTTGATCATTTCTCACTTCTCAGATTTTCATCGTATTCATGTTGTAAGCAAATAAAATGAAATAAAGATTTGCCTACTTAAGACAGGAGATATGGTTCCCGAGTTTTGTAAAAATTACATCCAAGTCCTTGTTTTCCAGTCAACAAAATTGAATGAAATAGGCAAGATATACTAAATGATACCTTACAGAGCTAAAAGGCGTGACTGTTCTATGTCCACTTCATCTATGATTCGATCTGCATATGCAAATGAAGGGTTCTCTATTGATCTTCATCACATACATACTAGACAAACTATTGATAATTCCACATATTTTTTCTTCTTTAAAGTAGTTTATGGGCTAGTAAAGGGCATTCAATGGAATTTCAAAGGCATTAGTCCATCGAGTGAAAAAGGGTTTAATTGTCAAATGATATTTATTGTATTATTCTGAAATTTCGGCATTTCCAATGGGTCAAAGAGTTTTAATTCAACCAATAAAAACTCGGGAAGGGCGAAATTCAAGTACAACACAATAAATTAAAAACAATAAAAAAACGGAAAAAGAGAGGGAGAAAAGAAGTTTGTAAATTTTCTGCGTTTGTTTCCAAATAAAAGAAACGGTACTTGATTTTGTTACCATTTTCGAATAGCAATTTTTATCGGATTTACATTTTCTAGGGATATTTCATATTTTGTTTTGTGATTATATATTTCGCGAAATTCTGGTGAAGAGATTTGTGTTTTTGTTCGCGTTAAATTATCAAAAGCATGGCGAGTTCGCAGGATAAGCTTGATAAGATGCAGCTCCGGAAAAGTTACCGGAATGTATGGCACTCTGATCTTATGAGCACCGTCGGGGCCGATACGCCATGTAATTATCTCTCTCGATATATATATTTTGCTCTCTTCCAAAGTTTACATTTATTTTGTTAGAAATTGATCGAATAACACTCTTTTTTTTTATAATTCTTTATTTGGTCTCCGCAGATTGTTTCTTCTCGTGTTTCTGGTAAGTTGTTCATCTTTCCCTCTTGTTTCTATTCTTTTTTTTTCTTTAATTCATCACTATCAAATTTCATTAAACTTTTGATATGTGGCTTTGTTGATTCTAGAACAAGAAATATAGTTCTAACGAATCTAGTCATAATCTTGTGTTAATATTGGATCATTGATACTAATTTTTTGGGTCAAAATTTTATGTTATTCAATATTTGATCTCTCTTTGGATTTTAACAAATTTGGAAGTGTTTTCAAACTAAAGATACAAATGTATGAGTACGAGGTGAACGTTGTTATTTGGAACAGATTATGAATGTTAGTTGAAATCTATACTTTTGGTTTAACAAAGATTTCAAATTCTTACATAGATTTTCATATAAGTTAAAAAGCTTAAAATACACCAATCAAAAATCTCTCTTGCGTGATAAGGTTTTATTAGCTTCTTGTTGTGATTCAAAATCTAAGTGATGAACATATTTTTGTTACTCCTTGTAGTTGAGAACCTTTGGTAATGAATATACAAATGTATGTATCACTAAATGATTGTATATTTTTGGTTCACATCTAAATCTGCCATTGTATTATGATTGTAGTGGGCCTTGCGTTTCATACTTACTTCGGAAGAGAGCACGTTACAATGACATGTCAAGGTATTGAATTCTACTATCTCTAAAGATACAACAATGACATTTTTGTTTGTTCTCTTTCTCTCAAATATGCTATTTTTGTGCTGTGAAGGTACACTTGTTGTGGTGGGTATATGCCTTGTAGTGGTAGGTGTGGAGAAAGCAAATGCCCTCAATTTTGTCTGGCCATTGAGGTAATGCCTTCAAACTTCATGTTGGTGAACAAAATGAGATGACTTAAGGAATTTGTAATTTGTTAAGATTTCACTCTTTTATGATCTTGTGATGTTGACATTGTTAAGGAATATTTTTCAGGTTTTCCTCTGTTTTGGGAACTCAGTAGCATCGACTCGCTTTATGCTGCAAGATGAATTCAATATCCATACAACACCATGCGACAATTGCATAATTGTATACTCTACACCCTCTTTGTTTTCACTTTGCGGCGAATACACATTTGTGTAGGAAGTGATGAACTCTCTGAAGCTTCTCAGTTGCTTTCTTGTTTGGCTGATATGGTCTATTGCACGTATGTATATAATCCCTTCCTTAATCTCCATGTCAATGGCACGCTTTGGTTACACCAAATTTAGCAAAAAGACTCCTACCAAATGTTTATTTTTGCTGATTATGTACTCTGGTCTTGATTTTTCGCAGGGTCTGCGCCTGTATGCAAGTACACAAATCGAGTTTCTATCACATCTTTTTTTTAGTATGACCAAAACCAATATCTGCTCTTTGCTTGCCAGACACAACACAAACTCGAGATGGACAAAAGAGATGGTGTGCTTGGTTCTCAACCAATGTCAGTGCCACCGGCTCAGCAAATGTCTCGCATTGATCAACCGGTCCCTCCCTATCCCGGTCACCCTCCGGCCACTGGCTATCCCCAGCCTTACTATCCACAACCAGGCTACGGTTAGCCTCCTGCTTCTGGCTATCCTCCTCCCGGTCACGGTTACCCTCCTGCACCAGGCTATCCACCAGCACCGGGCTACCCGCCAGCACCGAGCTATCCCTCTAAGTAAGAACCTTAACCTTCTAAATCAAAGTTGTAATACAACCTAAACCGGTCTGTAAAACTTTTATAGTGTTGTTTTATCATCATCCTTGGTATGTTGTGATTACTTCTGCAAATAGTTTTGCTGCTCGGTTAAGACCCGAGCAGCTTCTATACCATCCGGTTTTGTTGTCTCATCGGTTTTTGGTTTCCCTTCTTATCTATTGAACCCTTAACTCTAGAAAATCATATAGTTGTGGACTTTGTTTACACTTGGTGTATCCATGTTTAAATTTATACGTTTTAGTTCTGTTTTCAAATATTTGTTTGCAAGTATCTATCTAACCAACTGGCTAATGTCTACCGAACCGGTTATGTTATTACTGGTTTTTTTTTGTCACCAAGTTATTACTGTTATTGATCTATGTCATGGATTTTGGATCCTTTTTCTTCCCACTCGTAATCAACTTATGCAAATGAGGGTGGAAGTTCCACAGTTGAGCCATACGAATACGATGATGAGCTCTTGATTACGCAAATAAATAAGTAATTACAATTCGTGACACTGAAAATATACTTAATGCTATTCATATATTCGAGCATCTTATTTCCTGCCTTTACCTTTTCTAGTCAAAGAGGGTCAAACCCACCAACATTTTAATGTTTTAAAATAAATCTTTTTTGTCTATGTTAAATTAATTAAGTATTGCAAATTACCTTCAACGTTAAAGAATACAGCATTTCTTCAAATATTAACATATCTACGAAACAATACTGTTTTCTACAATTTCTACGAAACTTTACTTGTGGTCATCAACTTCACACAACTAAATTTATATTCCTTTTGAGTATATAATAAATGAGACCCCTTTTTCTACAAATTTCAAGAGTTAGTATGATTTTCATGTCTAAAGAAATATTTAATATGTATAAATAAAGCGCTCTTCAAAGAAAAATAAAAACCAAATCATTCCATAGTGTTACAACTTAATTAACCTTTTTAGGTTCACATAATACATCGTTTAGTTTCACTTTTCCTCTTCCTGTAATCTTTATAATTCGAGCACTCTTAATAATCTAACTCTACGATATTATCATTTATTCAATAGGAGCAATTATCATTTTTGGAAAAAGTCTTTGATACTTTAATGGTGTAATAGTAACCGAAAGCTGAGAATGATTAGAAGCGTGTGGGCCTTTTTGTAACTGGGTTGCAATCAGCACAAGCGCAGACAATCCTACTAATGCCACGTGCCAACAGTTTAGCCTATTCCACTTATGGTGAAGCTTTCTTTGCTCAACGTCTGGACATCTCTGCATTGAGTCGTGGACTCTCCAGTTTTATCTAAGTCCTTCGAATGGTTTTAGTATTCTGTATTTGATCCAAAAAAAACTTTTAATATTCTGTACTGACATATTTTGTTTTCTAGTTTATTTTTTATTAGATACATTGTATTACATACAAACATAAAATAATATGATAATATCTTAAAACAAATACCTAGCCAAATTAAAAAATTTAATAAATATTTTATTTGAGAAAAAACGTCTAAACAATACTTTTATAAAATGAATGAACAATCCCCTCTTTCTTAGTTTATTTTAGCCTTGTTGGTCCAAACAAAATTCTCTAAGCTTATTAATCTAACCCATTTGACTTCCCAGAAAAAAATGGTTTAAATTTTTAATATTAATCGACGACAGCTATAAATACAACTTATTGATGTGATATTTAATTCTAAAAATTTTACCTCTATTGTAAAGAGTGACCCTTTTTTGGATCATATGGAATGGAGTCAAATGACTTAAACTTCTGAAGTTTGCGATATACCCGGATCCAATAAATTCAATTTGATCTTTCGTGATAACCTAATTTGCATCTTGATGGCTCAGAAAATTATGGAATATATAATAAGTTGTTGTTTTTCTAAAAAATTTCCTACGTTTAAATGAAAATATAAATCACACGACTAGTCAAAAGAATAAAATATGAGAGGACGAATAAGGTGGACAAGTTCTGTATCAAAATGAGAGTTAATCTAACGGTTCTATCTGTTGTTTATAAACTAAGAATATAGGAAGAACAAAAGAAGTTTGTGATGCAAAAAAAATACTTCCAATTTGAGTATAAAAAAATGTTTAAAAATAAGTTTCATGCTCGATGAAACATAAATTTTCAACTTACACTAATTTTTGAATCTCTTTATTGTATGAAATAAATAAGTTTTTATATGGATGCTTAACACGAATTACCAGATCAAACAATCCAGCTTGGATGTGGACATAAGTCATATAACTGTTTGGTCAAGTTAGCATGGTAGGTGAAACATGATAGAGATCTTTTCTAACATGGTCGGAGATTCTCTAGTCGGCACCGCTACTTTGTTTTGATGGATAAGGTGTGTCGATTGAACGTGCTGTGGCAACAGGGATGTCCGATCTACACATATGCATTAAATGTCCATGTTGGACTTGTCTATATGTAATTAAAATTTGACAATATGTTTGCATTTGGATTTAACAATCACATTCGAGCAAGTCAGACGGTCAAACACTATGGCTCTCCTAATACTCTTGTTCAGAAATGTACTGGTCTTTATCACAGTAAACTGTAAGAACCGTTTTTGGATAATAGGGATCAGTAAGTTTATTAATATCCCGTCGACAAAGTTCCCAAAAGAAGTCAGACTAACTAACTAAAAGTATCACTATCTTGTGATATTTTTTTTTATTTCCTCCCTCCAAAGTTGGAGTTAAAAAGTCTATAAATAGTAAAAATTAAGATTCTCATTTCATTTTTTTCCCTCAACGGATAATACAAACTTCCTTCATCTAATTTACTAAGCAGCACCTATGGTTTTATATTTACATATATCAACCATTCATCTAAAAATTAAACCAAAAACAAAAAAAAACGCACGAAAGGAATTATTTTTCCATTTGCAAAAAAACAATTATACCAAAAAAAAAAAGATTCTAATTAAGGTGATTCTTCGAGAAGTTCAGAAACAGAATTAGTAGATTCAGACCAAACCCGTTGATTAAAAGCAACTTGTAAATCATCAGAAATAAACGGCGTTCGACAAAGTGGACACGTCATCTGATTATAACCCATCCAACGGTCCAAACAGCTCCGATGGAATATGTGCTGACAGTTCGTCAGTCGTCGGATCTCGTCTTCATTCTCAAAGTCGTGGAGGCACACGGCACAGCAGTCGGATCCGGATCCGAAACCGGTTCGGTTCAGTTCCGAAAATCTTATAACGGGTAAGATATCTCCGGCTAGCCTCGCCGCCACTGGGTAGAACAAGGAGCTTTCTTGGTGATGATGCGCCGCCGTGGAAATAAACGGCGGTTCCGGCCATGATGACGATGAAATCGGGTCGGGCTCGAAAAAGTCGGATAGACCCATGAACCTAAAACAGGTGTATATGAGTTTTCGGATTAAACCTAAGAGGGAGAGTAAGTGAAGGCAGATTCTTGGGAGGAGGAGCTCAGTGTAGCCCACCGGAAAACCCATGGCTTCGCCGTTAGAGAAAGAAAGTAAAGAGCAAGAGGGAGTGAGAGAGCTTAGAAAGGGAGTGAGAGAGCTTAGAAATGGGTAGGAGAGGAAAAGAGAGAGATGAGTGGGATATATATACTAATACATATAATATAAACTCTAGAGGGACATATAATATAAACTCTAGACGGAGTGTATTGAACTAAATATATGGAAGAATTAGAATTGTAATACATTTGTATGATTTTGATGAATTAATTTTGAAATTTTATTAAGATTTAGATTTTTGTGTGTTTTAACTAAAATGTTCCACTAAAATAGATTCAAATCACCTAAAATCACTTAAAATTCATAATTTAAAATGTTTCTAATAAAAATGAATTTAATTGCACATTTTCAAATTATTAGTTCAATAATATTTGATATTATATTTTTTTAAATTATGTTTAAATAACAGGGAATTTGTTATTTTAATAGAAATCACTTAAAAATCTTTGCTTAAATACATCCCTTATCTGTATCACTTAGTCGAGTTTCGCACCATTGTATATTGTTTTTGATAGGTATGCTGATTATTCTTTTGCTTACACCAAAATTAGTCGCTAATTCTGAAAATTTCAGTATTAAATCTATATAAAACTTTTTTGAACTTTTGGATTAAGAGATACACCTATTTTATATATTTATTTGTCTCATTTTTACATGACTCATTTAATTATTTAGTTCTAATGTGAAAAAATTTAATACATGAAATAAATATCTTAAATTTATTATCTTAGCTTAGGAAATAGGAACCATAAATAGGGGCTGATTAGCCCGATTACAGACTGAATATTACGACCTAAAAAACGATTATAATTATACGTTAAGAGTTGGATAGAGAAATTATCTTTGCTTATAAATTCGCCACAGTAATCAGACTTGTAACAAAAATCTTTGAAGGAAAAAGCAAAGATAATAATAATAGGCACTACAGAATTCAAGAAATATACAGAAGAAAACATGAAGGTGGGGGACAAACGGATTTAAAAAAATTAATGGTTTATTGACAAAAGAAAAGAGAGATTTAAATGGTCTCAGATGATTCCACGATCAAAGTCACAGTTGCATAAATTTTGGAGAAAATATAAGAAATATGTCAAAGAAAAAAAGATGGAGCCGACAACGGTTTTGTTTTGAGGCTTCATTTTTAGTGCAGTTTCAACATCATATTTGTCTATGTCCCTCACATTTGGTATTAATTATAATACCAAAGCATATGTATGTATGTTGGATTGATACATATCTAAAGCAATTAACGACACTAGCGTGGGATTGGTCTAATGTGGATTAGTCTAATGATAATTTTTTGTGGAAGATTAAGAAAATTACAAGTTCGATTTTCTTTAGGAAAAATCTGTCTACTCTATAGAAAAGAATTAATATGATATTGGTTTTGACCTTATTTTAAAGAGATTACGGACTCTAAAACTTCTAATTATTAAAAAAAAAAGCAATTAGCGGCTTGACTATATACAAGAGTGTAGATTATAAGTCTGTTGGTATTAAACTTTCTTTGATATAAACCTTTTACACATTATTGATGTATCAATGTATAGCCGCACACGACAAAATAAATGTGATGTGAAGACATTGTTCGGTTCGTTTCAATTCAATTTTTCTATGTCTACTGATTTGACTATATTTTATTTCAATTAAGGAAAAATAAAATTGTTTTGACTACAATCTTTTCAACTATATATGCAACATATTATTCATTAGTATATTATTCTTTAGTATTACTGTAATTATAATGTTTTTTTTGGGTAGATACCAAATTTTGTAATCTGATATAAATCTATTATAATATAAATATCTTCAAATAATATCATTTTATATTACATAAATTCACATAAATAGAACATAAACATTTCAATTTATAAACTTTTTTTTTGTTTTTGATTGATTTACACTCAATTCCATTATCTCGCATATATCTCGAGTATATTCATTTTTCAATATGTTTGATTCCAGATCTATCGTTGGTTCATCTATAATCGAAAACTACAAAAAAATGACGTATCTTTTCAATTTGTTTGGTTTAAGTAAGATATAATATTGTGAATAAATACAAAATTATATAAATATATATATATATATTCGTTAGTCGTTAGAATACGTCAGAAACTGTCATAAATTTTGAATTCTAGACAGTTATATATTTTGATGGATTTTTTACGGATATATTCTGTCGGAACTCCGTCTGGTTGCTGTCATAAATTTCTAACAATCGAAAAATTCGTCGGAATATCCATCAAATTTGCGGTAATTTTTTTGTAGTAGAGAAACATTGAGACCCAAGTAACAAGGTGATATCGCATGATAACCTAAAAAATAAAAGAATGCTTGGGCATTCGTTTGGAGAATCAAACTGTTTTGAACCATGGCACTGAAGGTGATTGTGCTTGAAGAAAGGACCAATTTTTGTGATTTGAGAAGACACTCGGTGCTTCATCCTGATTATGGCGCCAAAAGGTAGTAGTTTGGTTCTTAGGATGATAAATCCGGTGACGTAGCTAGAAAGCAAAGCTCGTAGAACAGTCAGAGTAGAGTGTCTACTACGAGAAAGAATCCAGATTCCATACAAAGCTGATCAATAGACCGTTGTACGAGAAGAAATTCCAACGATTTATGGCCCATTTGAATCCGTGAGGTTAATGAGAAAACTAATGACGTCCAATTATTATACCAGAATAGTGTGACCGGACCTGCGCATACTTAATTTTATGATATTTTTGTTGTAACTGTCTTCACAGAGTCCCTTTCATGTAAGTTACATGATTTCTTCTTCAAATAGATAGATATAGGATCTATGAGACAATTACTTTTCATTTTTTTCTTTATAATTGGAGTACTAATACAACAACTTCAGTATAAATCATGAAATTCGACTATCGTTTATGTCCTAACTAACGAACTATATTAATGTATATAACAGATTGTTGTAAATAAATGTATATATTTAGCTCTTCGTTTCTTTTTTCGTCGCCTAGCTCTTCGTATTCATTTCATTACTTTTATAAAAATTAATTTGATTCTATTTCCTTTGTATTTATTATTTAATGGAACAATATTATTGAGCTGCTAGAGAGAGTGGTAGTCAAGTCATCTGGGGACCTGAATAAAATGTCTGAAAGTGCCAAAGCAGCACTGACCGACACGCTCTATATCTTCTCTTCCTCCAACATTTCATGTTCTCACATTCACATTTCTTGTATCTATATGTACATTTACTTACATTTATATTATATCAGGTAAGTATATAATATGCATATATATTATTACATTTATAGAAATTTGTTTGCATAAATTTTAAAATAATATATTATTTTGTTGTGTTAATGAACTGTATAAATATATACATATTAAAAATTTAACATATTAATCGTAGAATTATGGTTTATAATTATAAATTTATTATATAAATTTGAATTTAAAAATTAAAAAATTTAATTCGAGATCTGCACATATATGCGGTGTTATGTTTATATATAAATCCATTTAATAATTAGACTATAAAATAATTTGGTTGTAAATATTAAATGGTGTTATGTATATATTTTTATATTATTCAAAAAACTATAATAGTTTGATTTACTTATATATCAATTATTATCAATAACTAAATGGTTCAGTTAAATAACCATATCAAATCGAAGAAAAACTTTTAAATTTGGATGTTTATTAAATAAAAATTAATGCTCATTTAGATTTAGATCCATTTTGGATATATTTATAATATGTTTTGAAATATCACTGAAAAAAATTTAGCTTATTTTTAATTCACACTTTTTTTTTATAGATTGAAAAATTTATATCCGTTTAAAAAATTCACAATATGTGCCAAAAGTATTTAAATTTTTAATTATTATATTGATTATGTAATCATATCATGTGTGAAAAAAATTTCTCCTCTCTTCTAAAAAAAATTCTAATCACAAAATCCGCTAAGATTTCTCCTCACATATTATGAAATAAAATTTTGAAAAGAGAAATTTTAATAAAATCTTCAAAATATCAAAATAATTAATGTGAATATATTAATAAAAATCACATTTAAATTTATAATGAATTAGAAATCATTTTTAGAAATTCGTTATTAGATTAAAAGAAAATATCTTTGAAAATATTCTGTTAATTACAAAATATACGAAAATTTCATTAGATACTTTGACAAAACTCATTGTGTGACCTTTTAAAAAATTCTTAGATTACAATTATATTAATGACATTTCATATAATATTTTGCATTTTAAAAATCTTTTAACATTGAATACTTCTCAATTAATAGTATAGATGTTTATACTTGGTATGGTAAAAATGATGGTTGGTGTTAGGAGGTCTTGTGATTAGGCCTGAGATTATTGATCGAATTTGAATCGAGATTCAGGAGTTCAGTTAACCTGTCGGTTAATATAAATAAATCGATTGACAATTTTTTGAAATGAATTATATTATTGGTTTGGTTATTTAACTGAACAGTTAAGTTTTTTTAATAGATTTTAACCAAATTAAACTAAATTTATACCAAAATGTCTTTAAAATCGTTATTCCAACCGAACCGAACCAAACTAAATTTTTGTTCGGATTTTAGCAAAATAACTGAACCGAACTAACAAGGAGCACAAGATGATTGTAGTTTTTTTTCTATCACTAGCATAAAATATCGTAACTATATAATTGTGGGCTTCACTGTAAAATGTACATAATAGGCATAGGCAAACTGTATTGGTCCTAAACTACAAAAATTACTTGGGCTTGTCTTTGTCTCTCAGGTTTAGAGCAAACTATTAGCTCGATTCGGGTTTTTGATTTTCTATGTTTCTTTTCTTCACTGGTTTGCTGAATCTGGTTTCTTTAGTACATTGGTCTGAATCTCTTCTTTTTTTTCTTTTTTTTTGGGGCCAAATGGTCTGAATCTTAAATGTCTATCCCATGTTAAATGTGGTCAGAACTGTGTCTTGCTTGTATTGAAAAAGGCAACAGTCTTAGGCTTCCAATTTCTTTCCTAATAATATTAAAGGCCACATCTTTTTATTTTCTTAAATTATGTGCGTGAAATAAATGAACTTTTGATACACAAAATAGAAGAACATTACATAATTGTTTTTTTATTTGGAAAACATAATTAAACGTGGTCTATAAAGAAATAACTCTCTGGTTAAACTCAACTTAGCCAAACTTATGACGCGCTTGAACTTATCGGTTTAGGCGAAGTGGCGAACGGTGATATTTATGGCCGGGCCTATCTAACATAATGTAATTATCTTATATTTTATGCAATTTAAACTATAAAATTGATTACTTGGTCTATAATGCTAAGATTCATTTTTAATATGAAAAATTTACTTATAGTTTGGTTTTTCGTATTTTTAAAATTTATATAGTATATGAAAATTGAAAAAGGGAAAAATAAATACGAAAGTAGAAGAAACATAGGAGCTTCCACGATATTTTTTTCCAAGCAAAAAAAATTATTTTAATCTCTCCTTTGATAGTGATTACGGGTGTTACCTAATCATCAATTGCGTGATCGTAGAATAGTTTAAATGTGTTGGAAAAGTCATTGACGCTGACAAAAACTCTTAAAATTTTGAATAAGCAATAATAAACTATCAGTTAATAATTTAGCTGTATAATATTATATCTTTCATACATACGTGCATATAAATAATCTTATATTTATACATATTTATTTTGAGAAACACCTAGTGAAGTAGTTTATTAATACAATACATCACGTCGATCGTCTAAAAAATAGGTCACATACGTGTTAATATATAAAATTAATATTAGCTGGGGGGGGGAGAAAGAAATTATTTCTAAAACATTTTTTAACTATTACTAAAACGTTAATACAACATTCTTCTTGTTAAAATTTTTATAAGAAAATCAAAAAAGTATTCTTCATGTTCTTGCCACATGGCACCTGATCGTAACTTCTTTTATTTTATACTTACTTTTTTGTTAATATATTTATATTTATTGGCTTATTTCTCGTTCTTTTTTTTTGTTAAAATTATTTCTCGTTCTTTGAAACTTCAAAGCTGATGTTTAACTTGTTGTGCACTTGTACGATATATAATCATATATTACGTCGATTTTGTTAGCCGGAATACTATTTTAATTTATTATAGCAGATTTTAAAAAATATATATTATCTATATATTAAACGACATGATACAAAAGACTACTTTGTGTAATGTAATCTAGTCATTACGAGGGGTTTCTAGTGACGAAAAAGAAAAGAAAATAAAAATCCAAGAAAGTCATTATCAGATTTGGTGAGATTTTTCTCATTTGATATATGGTCCAATATTTAATACGATTTATTTATCAAAATTCACTCCCATCAATTGGAAATGAGTTTTCAACTAGATTTTAGCCAATTTGAAGATAAGAATTATGAGGATTGGAGCATAAATATATCTATTGGAGCTACTTCTTTCAAATTTTCTACCTTTGTCACAATCGATTCTTAATTTTTCTAGTGAAACTTCCTTTTGCTTTTATATTTGAGAAAATTTGTAGCATCCCGATCCAATTAGATGATGTAACGTACACTTTACCGCCATCGATATATCATTTCTCCAAATGAATAAAAACGTTTATATTGCAACATTTTTAGTGAAAACTTTAGACATTTTAAATAAATCTGCCAATCCGACCCGTTTTATAATGGTCGTTCCAGTTAAGTTGACATCATGGTTCTCCCATATATATATATAACCGATTAGTTTGCCCATAATTGACTTAATTAATACGCTTAATTAAGCACAAGTACAACATTTGAAAAAGATACACCATTTAAAATTTTCTCATAATGCTACATAAGTTCACGGACGCCAAGTCCATAACAACACAAACCTAACCTCCACACTACTCTTCGTAATTAAGCACATATCCTTAATTAAACACTCCCAGACAATCTGACAGCCTTCATAGCTCCAAATACTACAGGGATCTCTATTCTTTCATTAGCATTTTCGATCATATACATGACTTTGAACTTCAGTTCCATCTCTTTGTGTCTCTGTACGCTAAGCTAAATCACAAAAGCAACTCATACCATATATATATTCTATCGAATCTCTCCCCTTAATCGCTTAAACCCACAGACCATACTTTCATCTAGGATCTTAGATGTGTGTATCTTGGATAAATTATTTCAACTGTTATCTAGAAACAAGAAGTCAGGTTAGATCATTGTTTTGTCACCGATTCAGTGATTTCCATAATTTACTACATTTTTGCTCTAGTTAAAATAACTAAAACGTTATTATTATTTTTCTAAATAATATAACTGTTAATATATAAACTCTGGAGGTGAGAGTTTATCTTATCAATGAGAGGCAAGTAATCAAATATCCTTAATTCCATGTGAAGTAGAGGAAAACTCATGTATCTAATTGGCAATGAACCATGCAAGAAACCAAAGTTAGAGATGTTTCCAGATTCCTGGATGTTCAATCTAGCAAGAAAGAAAGAATTCTTGTCCCTGTTTATAGCAAGTCCAGGCAGTAAGTGAAAGTCCTGAAGGGTGTCAGAGATACCTTGTAATGAAGAGGAAGAGCCATCGAAGAAGATCATGACATTATCTGCAAAAGCAAGGTGATAAATTGTTGGGTTACAATAACTCTCCAAATACCTCCATTGTCGTAACAAATATGAAAGAAGAAAGATGATATCCCTGCCTTAGTCCTCTTTTACCCTTAAAGAAGCCACAAAGGTCACTAGAGTGAGTTGTGATATATTGTCTTACAAGGATTAGTGAAGATAAGAGGGAAGTCAGCACATCCTAACACATGAAGAATGAAGTCCCAACAAACAGAGTCAAAAGCTTTCCTTAGATCAACCTTGAGGAGACCTCTAGGGGTAATGATCTTATGGTTGAATCCTTGGACCAATTCAGATGCCATCAATACATTTTCTAAAAAAAGCCTTACTTTCACAAAAGCAGACTAAGAGTTTGAAATAATATATGGCATGAGAAATTCAAGTCTCCTAACAAGTAGCTTAGAGACAACCTTGTAAACGACATTACATCATGAAATAGGCCAGAAGTTCCCAATTCTCTCCGCTCCTATCTTTTTAGGCACATCGGTGATAGTTGTACAATTCTATTGCTTGAGATCTTGCCAGACCTGAAAAATTTCAAGATTTCAGAGGTAAAGTCTTCCCCAAAAATGCTCCAAGATTTCTTAAATAAGTCTCTTGTGTACCTATCAGGTCCATGAGACTTGCTAACTGGTAAAGCAAGCACTTATCTCTTTATCTCCTAATGAGTGACCATCATTTGTAACAACTGCTACGGGGAATACCTACATTTATAAGGCGTTAGAGAACTAATTTTACCTTTATCCTCCTCAGTGAGCGGGTTCAAGTCTCCTCCTAGCAAGCTTGCAAAGTATCCGATACAATGAGATTGTATATCACTCAGAAGATTAGTCTGTTCCCCAGAAATATCCTTTAGGTAGTGGATTTAGTTTGAAGCTCTTATCGCAGTAACCATCCTATGAAAAAATGCCGAGTTACAATCCCCACACTCTAATCACTATACTCTAGCTCTCTCCTACAAGAATCTCTCCTCTGCTTCAGCTAGGATAAGCCAGAGTCGATGAGAAATTTTTCCCAGAATAACCACATTAAGGGAAGGGTTTAGTAGCATGTTTTCCTGACAAGAAAACAGGGTGTCATGCGCTTCCTTCACTCGATTTTCAATCCCTGAAAAATGCTGCATGTTTATATCTCTTAGAACTCTTTTCAGTGATTTAAGTTTCTTAGAGAGAAAAACATGCATGACCCAACAATATTGCAATTCTGTCAATGAGAAGAGGCTCTAGGAATGAAATCCTCATACTGGAGAAGGAAATATGATATCATGAAGGGCCGCTAGGACCTGATTCCCTCTCCAAGTGATCAGAAGCATCCAGATCCCCAAAACAACCATAAGCATAAAGAAACTTCAATTGCCAAGTATCATTTATGAGGATCCTATCAAGTTTCTTAGCGATGAGATTCATCACTTGATTATTTCACCATGTATAGATCTTTCTTCTCAAAGAAATGTCAAAAAGTCTTGCTTGAGAAACATAATCTCGGAATTGTGTCATTCTTTGAGTAATTCTTATACATGATATAGACTTTTCTGAGGGGTGAAGAATCTGGTTAAAGTCACCAAGAGCCGCCCAAGGCTTAGTTGAAATGTTTGGATCCTGTTCAAGTGCTATAAGTTCTGCCCATAGTTGATGCATACCATTCTGATAATTGATAGCATAGAAAAAAGAGAACACCATCTTGGCAGAAGAGTGGGTCAAAGAGACAATGTAAGTTATCATTTGACTAGACTTAGAGTGAATAGTCAGCCTAACTTTCAGATCCCAAACAACCCAAATTCTTCTTAGCTGTGCAAACTCATAATTTCCTGCAAAATTCCATCTCGGAAAAGAAGACTGTATATACTTCAAAGACTTGGGAGCCTTCACTCTAGTCTCAGTTAAACTATCAAAAGGATGCTGATTAAGCCATAACCATTTCCTGAAGCTTATATGCTTAACACGGTTATTGAATCCGCATATGTTCCAACAAAAAGTGTCTACCATACTTACTTACTAACGATAGTTACTAGGCCCCTTCCCCGAGGCCTTGCGCTTTTTCAATTTCTTTTTCTATTTTAGACAGTAGTAGAGTAAATTAGGTGTCCGATTCTTGCTTAGTATCTTCAATTGATGAACAATTAGAAGAAAATGAAGATTCCTGGTGATGCTCAGAAGAAGAATCTAAATCAGAGGCAGAGACTGCAATCATGGACGAAGAAGTCTTAGAAGGCAGGATTGGAGGAGAATCTTTCTTCCTTTTAGAGCTGGAAGATATAAGCTCCTCAAGGTCTCTATTGTCTTTCCCTTGCCTTTGCTTTTGTCTTTTATAAGTGGAGGAAACTCTTTTTCTTTGCAGCTCTGATTAGCATCCAACAGATTTTCAACTACCTTGGCTTTGGTCGTACACTTTTTCTTTTTTCTCTTAACCCTTTCCTTTTCCTGAGCCTTCTCAGATGCCCTAGACTTCTCTGTAATGTTTAATTTATTTATGTTCCTTGGGCAAGCATCAATGTCATGCGCTGAGGATTTACAACCATTACAAGTGATACGCGCAGTTGGACAACGTTTGATGCTATGCCCCATCTCTTGACAGTGCTTACAGATAGGGTGTATCCAAGGACAAAAGACTTTTATTTTGCTGATCTCCCCAGTTATGAACTGTGCATTGACAACTTCTGGAATCTCCTTTGTTAGATCAATGATTGTCAGAACTTTAGCAACCTCTAAATTTGTCATATTAGCAGTAGAAAGATGTAGATAGACCAGATCACCAACCAAGCCTGAGATATGCTCTAAGCCTTCCTCAGAGAAAAAGTGTGGGGGAACCTCCCAAAATTCCATCTAAACCGAAATTGTCGTTAGTTCATGCATAGTCGGTGTCAAACTAGGAGCCCAAGCTGCTACAAAAACCGTCTTCCCCTCAATTTGCCACATTCATTAGCTCAAAACACGAGCACGAGAGCCTGAGCTAGAAAGCCTAATTAGGACCATTGTAGGTTCCAGTTTAGACACCGTGATGTCTCTGGCATTGCTGCTCTAAATGCCATTAAAAATAGCATGGAGAGCCCCATGATTTGGTAAATTACCGTGGAACTGGTCAACAATGAAAGATTCTCACTTGCGATAGTTTCTTTGAATGACCTTGTTCGGAATCTCCACACATTTTTCACCGGAATCCAACAAAAAAAGAGTGATCTTCTTATTCATCTTGGCGGATGGACCTTTGACCAGATCAATCCACTTTGGTTTTGCCTGATCGTTTGCAGCAGTTGGAATCGAAGATCCTATAGCAGGTGAATTGTCGCCAGTTGTCAGTTATTGTAGCCGAAAGTTGGATGTTAAATCCATGTATAGTTGGGGTCGAAGTATGAGCATTAGCAGTGGAGACGACCAGAGAAGCTTCGTTGACAGGAGAGCTTACCATGGCGGGTTCCGATTTGGCCAGATTTGAGAAGATCTTTGTGCTGGAAGAGCTCGATTGAGCGGACACAAAATCAGGGAGAGAAACAGAAATACGAGTTTTAAGAGGATGAGGATGCAACTTTGAAGGCAACTCTTCTGCTTGCCCATCGAAGTTGACAACAGTGGACAACGCCGAAATCGACGACACAAGTGTTCTCAATTTTTGTGCTATTTTTGGTTATAAGTTATATTCAAATTTGTCATTTATAAGAAAACTCATGGGTTTATCCATCTAATGAAAAAGTAAGTTTTTGGGTGATTCTATTAATATTGTGTCGTTAATAGCCTACAGATACAGTGTTGTTTTTGTCTCTTCTATGTATCTTTTTATGTCATCTTTTACAAGTTGGCTTGATGTTAACTAATCAAGATTATCCTACTTTAAAAGCTATTTAGTTAAATAATCTAATTAGCTTCTTGATATATATTGTTAGTTTGTTACTTCAAAGATCACTCCTTATAATTTCACCAATTATAATCATTATGTGGCGTTTGACTTATGGTTTGATTGATCGAGCTTGCATTTACATGTCAAGAAATTATTTCTTTTCCACGATGTTTAAGAAAACTACTAAATTTTGTTTCACTTACGTATATATTTTAACATATTAGAATATGAAAATTACAAACTGAAAAAAATCCTTATATAACCTATTGTCCTTAGAATTAGAAGAACCGAGGATGCATAGCGACGTAAGATTTAAAAAGAAAAAAAAACTGTCTCGATTAGTTAGTGACCGACTAACAACATATTTAAGAAATCAAACGCCATCGTTTATTTTATATATAATTATGGGTCTGACTGGAAAATAACATTAGCGCAAATTGTTGCGTTGTAAATAGGATGAACCCACATAAATGTGGGGTAAAATTTTATGCTGAAAAAACAAAATTATTTGATAACAAAAATTGTTATTTACTGCAATATGATGAGACTCATTTTTTCAACCAATCAGACTATATATATATCGTCAAACTATTGGAGTACTACACAATCTCTATCTCGTACTGTGCAAATCAAAACTTGACACCATTTTGTGGGACTTATAATTACTATTATTAAAATGTTAATATATTTGTTGAACAAAAAAAAGGTTAATATATGTATTTATGACATGGTTAATAATTATTGTTAAACCGAAGAGAAGTGACACTGAAACATATCTGAGAAAAGCCTGAACTCAACTCCCACTTCTGGTTTGATTTCTTGGGATTCGTTCTCTTTCATTTATTTTCCCCTCCATCTATACACTTTACACTTACAATATATATATTTATATTATATTGGTATTGGTACGTTAATTTCTTCAAAGGAACATCAGATAATTTAACTAACTTATTATCAAAATAGTTGTATAATTTAATACTATTTTAACGAACAAATCATGAATTTTCTGCGGAGATAGAGTTCTCTCAGATTGTAAACTTTTTTTGATCAGTTCTCTCATATTGTAAACTATAGCATGTAAATATTCTTTTATAAGCATGCACATTCTTCTGGCTAAAACTATTGTGGTACACCTTCCAATATTATATATTCATTTTATTTAACTATTTTATCATCATCAAATAAGTATGTTATAAAGCTTATAAAAAGTAGGATTGGCAGAGATGCATACTATGTATTTTATACCACTATTTATATATAGAAAGGGATACCGTATATATGTACAAAATAGTTGTTAAAATTTGTGCATTCACGTGACTGGTTAAATCATATGTAGAATATTTTTTGTTTTTTTTTCAAATTTAAAAATCATCGTCAATGTGCTAGTATTGTTTGGGAGACATTATTCTTCAAAAAAATGTTTTTAAAAGGTAGTTATTAAAATAGTTATTTAGTTATAACAAAGTTGCTTACATAGGCAAACAAAACTACCAACACCAAAATTGATAAAATGTCTAATATAACATATTAATTTGGTTGTATAGTTGTATTACATATATATTGATATACACACCTATGTTACACGTATAAGTTTCACAATAAACATCAACTTACTTGTTTAAAATTTTGAATACTAAATAAATATGTTTAATAAAGTAATTAAATGAACGTAGAGATATGTCATATGACGGCTTGTAGCTTAGTTTGTGTACCCGGCAAAGGTTCTCTTATTTTTTACATTATTTGTTTTTTAATCATTTTTTCTTTCTCAAAACAGTGGACCAATGTACGTATATATGTCACGTATCATCCTTTTTGAATTTTCTTGGAATTTAATTTTCAAATTATTAGGTTCTTAATAATTGAAAGGGAGAAAAATAAAGAATAGAGGGAGACACCTGTAGTATTTTTTCTTGGTCAGCCTAATAATACGATGTCAAAGAAGAAGAAACGTAGAAACCATTAATTTCATTAACACTTACGTTTGAAATATACTACAAAATTTATACCAAAATACACAAAATGAACCAAAATTAAAGAAAAATATAATTTTATAAAATTCGGAAAATAATAAAGCATTTTGACCCACTTGTGACATATATACATATATATTATATATATAGAGAGAAAGAGAAAACATTCATGGCTAGCTATAGAGTCTATGGGAGGGTCATGATCACATATCTTCTGATCTCTGAAGAGATACTCATCTGATATTCTCTCTTCCTAGGTTTTAAATTTTAGTTTTTTTAACCATTTTTATAATTACTTATTTCTTGCCTGTAGTACAATTTACAGACCCATACTAAAAGAAAAATTTTAATTTGTCAAAGTACAAAACAAAGAGAGAGGTGAAGCCACACAATCTCTTTTCTTCTCTCTCACACAAGCTATTTTCTTCTCTCTCTGTTATATCTCTTCTGTTTAATTATTTTATTCTGCTTTTTCTTCTATCGTGGCCTAATTAATCTCTTTCTCTTTCCATCTTCACCTAAAAGAATAAGAAGAAATAATTCATCACATCTTTATGCAAAACTTTCATGTAGGGTTTTAGAGTTATTTCTATTGTCTGGTTTCCGAAACAAAGTTTTGTTCTTTGGCTCTCTCTTTCTCATGATTTGGCGACTCAAGGGTATGAAAAAATCTACTTTTAAAACTTTGTTTATTTATTCTTTTTTAACTTTCTTGGAGATGGGTTCTTGTAGTACATAGATCTTAATGAAACTTCTGTTTGTATCCCAAAAAGAGTTTCCTTTTTTCTTCTCTTCTTTTTGGGTTTCTTGATACATGGCACGAGATCAGTTCTATGGTCAAAACCATCATAATAATCATCAACAACCATAACAACATCAAATGATTAATCAGATCCAAGGGTTTGATGAGACAAACCAAAACCCAACCGGTCATCATCATCATTATAATCATCAGATCTTTGCCTCAAACTCCAACATGGGGACGATGATAGACTTCTCCAAGCAACAGCAGATTAGGATGACAAGTGGGATGGATCATCATCATCATCATCAGACAAGTGGTGGTACTGATCAGAATCAACTTCTAGAAGATTCTTCATCTTCCATGAGCCTATGCAATGTTAGTAATAATTATCCAAGTGAAGTAAATGATGAGAGACCAATCCAAGGCCTTTCTCTTTCTCTTTACTCCTCCAATCCAACAAGCATCAATCTCCAATCCTTCGAACTCAGACCACATCATCAGAATCTCCAACACACCCAGATGATGATGATGATGATGAATAGTCAACACCAACAAAACAACAACAATAACAACAACCATCAACATCATAATCAGTTTCAGATTGGGAGTTCTAAGTATTTGAGTCCAGCGCAAGAGCTACTGAGTGAATTTTGTAGTCTTGGAGTAAAGGAAAGTGATGAAGAAGTGATGATGATGAAACATAAGAAGAAGCAGAAAGGCAAACAACAAGAAGAGTGGGACACAAGTCACAACAACAATGATCATCAACATGAACAATCTGCAACTACTTCTTCAAAGAAACATGTTCCACCAATTCACTCTCTTGAGTTCATGGAACTTCAAAAAAGAAAAGCCAAGTTGCTCTCCATGCTTGAGGAGGTATATATATATCTATTTACAAGAAATTAATTTTCTACTATCGAAACATTTCATGGGTTTCTTTAAAAATCTAATATTTTTTTATCTTGTTTCAACTTATTACTAAATATGAAAAATATATCAAAACATTTTAATGGGTTTGTTAAAAAAACTTAAAATATTTTATTTGATTCAACTTATTCCTAAATATAAAATCCCATAAATCTTGTATTTTTCTGATTCTTAATTAAGGTCCATACATTTCTTAGAGATACAAATTTCTTTTAGATATATAAGATAAAAAGATTCCTTTTTGTCTTCATTCTTTCATGTATTCTCTTCAGAAACATGTTCGATCGTAACACTTCGAAAAGATTAAACCTTTTAAATTCCTTTACTCGTTATTTCCTTTTTACATAGAAACCAAAATAAAATTTTATTTTCTTTTGCTTTGATCTAATTTGGAGACTCTAGTGGTCCTCAATATTAATACCAATCAGTTTCATCATCATAAGAGCCATAACGAGTTGTTTCTTTTTCATGAATTACTCATTCTATGAATCTACATTTATACGATGTGATTGAAATCTTCATGAATGGTGTGGGGTACGTTTTTGTGTTTTCTTTGGTAGCTTAAAAGAAGATATGGACATTACCGAGAGCAAATGAGAATTGCCGCGGCAGGGTTTGAGGCGGCGGTTGGTGTAGGGGCGGCGGAGATATACACGGCGTTAGCGTCGAGGGCAATGTCGAGACATTTCCGGTGTTTAAAAGACGGACTTGTGGGACAGATTCAAGCGACGAGTCAAGCTTTGGGAGAAAGAGAAGATGATAATCGTGCGGTCTCTATTGCGGCACGTGGTGAAACTCCACGGTTGAGATTGCTTGATCAAGCTTTGAGGCAACAGAAATCGTATCGCCAAATGAGTCTCGTTGACGCTCATCCTTGGCGTCCACAACGCGGTTTGCCTGAACACGCGGTCACAACGTTGAGAGCTTGGCTCTTTGAACACTTTCTTCACCCGTAAGTTGTTTCATATATACACACCCTCAATTACAAGTTTACGCGTTATTTTATAACTAAAAGTTAAATGCAAAAATGCGACTTATAAGACGATAGAGCCATAGAGGTATGAATTTAGATACGTTTTACCATCATTAATCATATAATTACTAAATATGTGCCTTTCTTATGTGACTAACGAATCTAGAATCACAACTTCACAAGAGTTGAGCTCGTTTGAAAGTTTTAATAGGAATTGCGTATTTATAATGTAAACTATAAAGCATTGATAATAGACTAATAGTACATAGTTATAGACTTATAGGGTCTTTTTTATCACATGAATATTTGTGAACATATAAAAGTTATATACATTTTATATAGAGAGAATGAGATTGACTTGACAAGCATAGGATACAATCTTCCTTAATCTGTTAATTGCATATAGCTTTTTTTATTTTCCTTTTTCTTTCACATGCATCATTGGTGTGAAAGTGAGTGTACATACATGTGTATATATGTATACAAATATAAATAAATAATTTAACTGGTGGATGAAAGACTGAAATAGAGAAAGGTACAAAGTGGATTGAGAGAGAGAATCAATGTTCTTTACCTAACACTAACAAAAGAAAGAAACGATGCATAACTCCTTGCTTTTTCTCCATATTATTTTGTTTTTTTCTTTCTTTTCCCTTTTTAATTTAATTAAAATTTCAAAATTTATATATTATCATCATATGTAAGACTTGTCTCCATCACCCAAACACTGATCAAAACATCTTGTTAGTTTTCACCAAACCTTTTACCTTTGGCTCCATTTCTTTGCATCATTCTTCAATCATGTATATCCCTTTTTAGTTATTTTTACAAGTCAAATAATTTCCCTATAGTAAAATTTTCTGTTCTTTTTCAGATATCCGAGCGATGTTGATAAGCATATTTTGGCCCGACAAACTGGTTTATCAAGAAGTCAGGTAGAGAATAACTTCACTAATTCTTGATATATTCCAAATTTAATATAACTTTCATATATATAAATGAATTTAATCGATAAACCAAAACTGTTAGGTGTCAAATTGGTTCATCAATGCAAGAGTTAGGTTATGGAAACCAATGATTGAAGAAATGTATTGTGAAGAAACAAGAGGAGAAGAAATGGAGATTACAAACACGATGATGATCAATACTAAACCGGACCCGAATCAGATAATTCGTGTCGAACCGGAATCTTTATCTTCAATAGTCACGAACCCTACATCCAAAACCGGTCACAAAAACAACTCAAACCAAGGCACGACGTCGTTTGAGTCAACGTTTGACTTTTCTTTGTACGGTAATCAAGCTGTGACATATGCTGGTGAAGGAGGAACACGTGGTGACGTGTCATTGACGCTGGGGTTACAACGTAACGATGGTAACGGTGATGTGAGTTTAGCTTTATCTCCTGTGACGGCTCAGGGGGTCCCACTTTACTACAGTAGGGGCCACATGGAAGAAGGAACGGTTCAATACTCAGCTTCGATGTTGGATGGAGATCAAGTTCAAAATCTGCCTTATAGGAATTTGATGGGAGCTCAATTACTTCACGATATTGTTTGAAACTTAAACTAGGACCAATTCTCAATAGTATTTTCCAAACCGATTCGGTTATGTAACGGTTTAGTTAGATAAATTAATTAGATATTTTAAATATACCGTTGTCTGATTGAATTTGGCCACTGGAGATTCGTAGACACGGAGATGTAGACATTAAATGGTAAAACAAAAAAAATTTATGAGATTCAACAGTGCTGCTATAATCACAGGTTTGAGTGATACTTAAAAGGGATTATATTACATGTTCTCGTTTCTAATCTAAGGGGATGTATATGTGTTTACGTATAGAACTTTAAGTCATTAAAAACAGTTATATCACTCACATATAAACAAAAGTTAAATTCAGCTAAATAGAACATTTTTCAATATCAAATAATATGTAGGTATATTTATTCTAATCAAATATTAAATAATACGTAGATAAGATGTCGGATAATAGTAGATATACAAGTTAGATAAAGATATTTAAGATATCAAAAATTACATTTAGAATTTTTTTTTGAAAAAGAATTACATGAGTAATATATATAAATAATTTGATAAATCAAATTCCCAGCCAAACATTCGTGTTCGAGTATTTCAAGTAATTAAGAATAATTTTGGATGATTTGTAAAAAATTGGTATGAAATTTTTAATAATTTAATAATTTTTAAAACTTTTAGGCAAATTTATTTCTTTTAAAAACATAAATCAGATTCATATTTGGATATTTATGGTAGTAAAAAATATTTCGTTTGATTTGGTTCAATTCAGTTTTTCTATTACTGTTATACAATAAATTCTTATTTTGTGTAAAATATTCTACAGTTATAAAATTACCCAAATGTATAATTCGAATATCATCCTCTTATATCTAATCAACTAAATTATTGGAGTATTAAAATTATCAATATCTAATTTCTACTAAACAGTTTAACTGTTTAACCCACATGTCGTAGTCGTATGTAATAGAGGGTATGGTCTTGGCCTTATTGATGACAAAACATAATAGAATAAAGTCGACGAGCAACATAATAAAGAAAGAACAAATTAACTCGCTATTGGACCATCTCGGTCGATAACATTCACGTGTTCACCTACGTATAAATATAGTTGTGTACACATGACTCAAGTAAATTTCAAGAGTGATTCAATTAACTATGAGAACGATACATAAATATGAAAAGGGACACATAAATATATTTGTATGTGCTATATATTCATATTCAACAATCTACAGTCCCTTAAACAAGAAATTAAGCATTGATAAGAACAAAAGTTTTCCACAGTTAACGTATGTTTTTGGTTTTATTTCCTGAGCAACATTAAGTAATCGGGATAAAAATTCAAATAACAACGATATAGTCGGATAATCGAATATTGAATAGTGAAAAAACTGAAATGGATAAAGTTTCCACGAAATAATTATAAGTATTAACATGCTATTTTTAGAGATATACACATATTTTAGATATGTTAAATTACCATATATTATGTTAATATTTCTTTTTCTCTATATTGGTATTCTTTCAAATATGTAAAGATACAAATATTTCTTAATCATAAAAAGAAAAACTCTGGAGAAACTGAGAAACATTAGATATGTCAACATAAAAGTAAGATCCCCTATGATTTCTAACCCCAAACAAAAATGTACAATTTTCAAAACTAAGAGCAAACTATGCCTCAAATGGCGCTTATGCACTCAAATGGGCTTTAACGTCGACGCACTTGTACCCAGTTTATAAACCTCACGGTTTATAAAAATAAATAAAAATATTACGTGAGCGCGATATAGAGTCAAATAATAACAAAATAGTCATATGATCGAATAACGAAATAACTAAATTAGTCGATTGATCGAATAGCAGAAAAAACTGAACTGGATAAAGTATACACGGAATAATCATAAAATGTTAACATGTTATTTTTTAATAGATTAATGATGGTTTGTTTTTTCTAATTATACATTTAAAACATTCATAATATATAATGAAATAACTTCTTTTTTAAGTGAAAACTTATGAATATATACTTTAAATGGTAAAAAAATTAGCAAAATCAATGGAAACTGGTAACCATAGTTTGCTAAATTTTAATATAGGGATATATACTAAAAGAAAAGAAAATAAATCGATTAATGTGACCAAAACTAAACCCTACGCAATTCTTGCAGTAAGGGAGCATCGACAACTCGGACAGCTTCGGTTCTGGTTCAGCCAATATTCAATACAAAAACGATGAAAAACATGTCTACACTTCTTTATACTGATAATTTCATGGCCGCCATCTTCAAACTTTTCTAGACAAATTGGACAAGAAATCTCATCAAATCCTTTTTCTTCGATATCTTTAAACTCTATTTCGTTGATCCACGTCATATATCCGGTTTTTATGTCTTGTTGATGCTGAGGTGATGTTAGACCGGTTTCAATATCTTGTTGACGAGGCGGAGACGGTGGATGAGAATTTTGGTGAGTCTCGAGAGCTATTTCAATAGGAGGCTGAATACTTTTGTCGCAATCAAAGATGAAGACGAGGATTAATAAAAAGAAGAAGGGAACTAACAAATATAACACCGACGTATCCAAAGAAGACTGATATTGCGACGGCGGAGATTCCATCGTCGTAATATTACTTTCCTATGTTTAACAAAAAGTTAAAAAAAAAAAACAAATATTACTTTCCTACCAGAGAGATCAAATGAAATTTGGAATTCGTAAGTTCGTATATATAATGAGAACCGTTAGCAACTTTCATTACTAATTGAGTTAATATTCCTTTATTTTGGATTTTTTTTTGTGTAGAGTTATCTAGATCCGATATTTATTATGAGATATACACATATTTTAGATATGTTAAATTACCATATATTATGTGAATATTCTTTTTTGTCTATATTGATTTTCTTTGAAATATATAAAGCTACAAATATTTTTGATCATAAAAAAAACTTTGGAGAAAAATAGAAACATATAAGATATGTCAACGTAGGTGAATTCAACGTCGATCCACCTGTTCCCAGTTTATATATGACGACTTACTGACAACAAATAACTATTATGGAATTTTGTAAGCTGATTTTATCCGTTAATTTAGCTTAGAACATAGTGAAAAGAGCGAACTATAGAATTATTTATCAACAAATCATATTATGGATTTTGTTCTCTGGATTTAATACTGTACGAGTTCGAGATAGAGTTCTGAGGAAAATTAACCAATCACACTATAGTAATTATTTATCAATTGAAAAATTTCCATCATTTTTTAATTAGGTAATTGACTAATCTGTATGGTTGAATCAAAACAAAATTTAAAGGTATTAAAGATGAATATTATTACACAACTTCAACCTCTTCACCTTCTTTGCAAACTGCAACGCTAATCTCCAAAGTAATATTCTTCTTTGTTTTCACCCTGCAACAATTTCTCCTCGGAGACTGCATCCCAAAAATAAAATAAAAATCATATACTACATTACTATTTCAAGCATTAATAATAATAGTATGACTATTACTTAAAAAAAATTTGTTGGCTTACTCTGTACCAAAGGTGAGGGTCCGGTTTCTTGTAAACAATGACCGTCCTAATATCTCGGGATTACCCATCTTCCATCGACACGTCTCATGTTTGGAAAAATCGGTTCGACCACGTCGAGGTGGTGAAGTGTAACCAATGGAGCCACCGGATGCGACGCTAGTAACCCAAAGAAATTACCGTAGACATCGTACTGAATACAAAAAGACAGAATTTAGCAAAACAGAAACAGAACGGTTCAAAAGTTGATTTGAGATTAAATACTAAACCGACCGGTTATTACGTTTGGTTATTGTAATCAATTAACATCACCAAAAAGTGTCACGCGCTGTTAAATGCGTGTTGAGAAACGGACTGACACCGTGACGACGTGTACGTTACTCCTGCAACAATAACATACGGGCAAATTTGGGTCCAGTGACGTGGCATTGTATCATAATTGAGTTTAATGCGATGGATTTTTCATTTTTACATGTGTGTAACAAAGTTTATGTAAAAACGTCCAAAAACGTTTTAATTTATAATCTCGATTGTCTATATTTAAAGTTCATTAACTACACATTTATTAAAACTTTAACTGTCCTATGAATTATGATTATCAACAAATCTTGTTTGAGTTAAAAGTACCAGCTAATTAACCAACTGAAACAGCATACGAAGAGATTAACTAGATTCGTATTAATCAGAATCAGAATATTATTAGTAGCAATAATTTTAAAAAATCATAGATAATATATTGATTTACCGAATAATTAATTTGGACATGTTTTACAGTTAAACAACCTGCTGATTAACCAACTTAAATGAACTACTAGATTCATATGAATCTATGAGATATTTATTATTCAAAAAAATAAAAGTGATAATTACTGACCTGGTAAAAACCGAGTTCTTTAGTGAGTGGAACACCGAGTTCAGCCATGCAAGCTTGCACCCGATCATCGGAACCGTACAATGCCGGATACCTCTTTATACATCGATCCTGCATTTTGCTCAGCGCCACCGCTAATGGATAACTCAGAGCAAATGGTGAGGAGCTGTAGTTTAATATTTATTTATTACTACAGGGTTTGGTTTAGAAATTAATAGAAATGTTGGGGAAATTTTGAAAAATTATGGGGGCATGGTGGTGTTTGCAGGCAAGGAGATAATTTATCACATCCATGCTACACTTAAGGAGCCGCTGAGTTCATCAGAGAGTTAGAATTTGTAGTTTTGTTTTGCCTCTCTTTTTTCTACTTTTGGGAAACAACGATAATCAATGGGTTCTGTTATGCAATTTCACTAAAAGGCCTAAAATGATATGAGTTTAGCTGAGCTTCAAGTTAAGAGAGTTCAAGAAAAGTGAAATAGAAAAGGATACTATACCAAAGTAAAAAGGTTAAATTTGATGAACATCTTTACCTTACTAAAGTCCCAATACATTATTGACGATAAATATAATTTATTTTTTGATTATTAGGTACAATGCCTACCAATATATGTACCAACGATTTTAGTCAAGTTAGTTGTGATATAGATATATCATGTTTCGTTATTTATCGTGTATTAAGAAAAAAAGCAAATTTTTTTTGGCTATAATCAATAAAGAGACTTGAATTTTTGCCGACAATGACACTCGACGTTAGGAACTTCACATTGGCCACAGTTTATGGGACACGATAATACGATGTCGTTTAGATGGTGTTTCGATTTCTTAACTAAAAAATATTGTAAGAGCGTCATAAACCACATCGTTTAAACTCGTAATACAAGTTTTCACACAATACTTTATTTATTTATTTCAGAATAATTGCAACTTCGTGAGGAATCTCAGAGCAGCGAAGTGGGTTACTTAGACACTAGAGGCAGCAACACAAATGAAGATGGAGACTATGAAATAAAAGCTTTTAAGATCTCTAAAGATGAAAACATCAAAAGCAATAAACATATATATAGGTTGTTGGAGCTGGCTTATAGCAAGCTTGGTCTGAGGAAGAAGAAGATAGAAGCTGCATTATGATTTGAAATTTCTAACTATGTTCGGCTGTGGTATGTATATACATTATACGTCAAACTTATAATAATATATAGTCTTTGATAATCATCATAAGTCTACAAAGTTTGATCCATCTGATGCAAGAAATTTAATATATAAACCGGAAAATTTGAGAGGAGATGTTTAGATTTCTTGATATGGAATCTTATTATTATAGTGAGGGAGATGCTAAGATTTCTTGCAACACAAGGTAACTAAGAACATTATAAGGTTAGAACAACAAGTAAAGAACTTTGCACGAAACAACTTTAACAAATCATATTTAAACATGATAAATAAACACTCTTCTTACATTTTGCAATACAATTTTCTAACCATTATCAAAATCCCCACCAAAAATCAGAGATTTTATATTAACACCAATGGCCTCGATCGTCAATGTTATGAGTCCAATGGTTACTAGAAATCTCATTACCAAATTCAAAACTTCGCGTCAGCCTTCTTTACAGTCCGGCTGGTTAAATGCAATCAAGAATGATCCAAGAGAAATGATGAATAAGTATGCTTCAAGGAGAAATGTTGTGGTTTCATGTTTAGATCAACGTCCCAATTCTAGGTCGAATCAAATCTCTGGATATGATGCTGTTATGAAATTTTATTCGTCTATTAATGAGAAGATTCAAGATAGACTGAGTAGTTGTATCTCCAACGATTGTTTTATCGATGATTTCTCTTTTTCTAAGCCTTTTAGAGGAAAAAAGGTAAGAATTTTTCAATAAGAACTATTTTTGCAAATATTAATTAACTTTATACGGTGTGTGTGTCTTTTTGTTTTTGTTAATGAATTAAGAATGATGAATCAAACAATATATATTTTTGCAGGAAGCTATGGAGTTCTTTGAAGAACTTGTGAAGAGTATGGGACAAAACGTTAAGTTTTGTGTTGAAAATGTGTGTGAAGGAGATGGATATAGTGCTGCTGTTAATTGGCATCTTGGTACGTATTAGTACATCATTAATGCCTAACTATACTTAATTAATTAATTACCGTAATTAGATTTAATATATTCTCATTCATTTTCTTTTCATCTTTTCATGATATGAAGAATGGAAAGGACGAAAAATTCCCTTCACAAGAGGATGTAGCTTCTACGAATTTACACAGGAAGGAGGAAGATTGGTTATTAGGTAAATTGCCTTTACTATTCTTTGGGGGATACATCTTCAAATGATATTTCTTTAGTGAACTAATATCACAACTTTTTTTAAAAAAATCTATACTTATAAACAACTAATCTTGTGAATGATTTGACAAACTTTCTTTAGAAATGCGAGGATTTTGATCGAATCGCCTATTAAACCGGGAGGAATCACATTGGTAAAATATTTATTCCAGGTTTTTTTAATGAAATATGTGAATGAGAATTATTTTATAACTATATATAATTATTATTATCCCGATATTATTTGGGAATTCTAACATTATTATCGATATTATTTTGTTAACTTGATTCTTTTATTTGTTCAGACGCTGTTAAAGAACATCACGTTCTTGTTCGACGAATTCCCAAAAGCTGCTGAATGTAAGTTTTCAATACTTATTTATTTTTAAATATACCATTTAATTAAATTCGTAGTTTTAGTGTTTTGCTAAAATCTCTTTTTTTCTCTTAATGTTTCAGTGTTTTTGGAGAAACCATATGCATTAATCCAATCAGCACTAAGAATCTATGGTCTGGTTTTGGCGCCACTCGTAAACCATATAATGGCAAGCTACCTGAAGCTATTAAGAAATATGGCCGAGTTTTTCTTATTGGTCTTGAAAATTATCATCAAAATTCGAAATATCTTCTTCAAATAGAAGAAATAAATCATTATATGTTTTTTTCTATATATACCATTATATGATTAGTTTTATTATAAAATAACAAACATTAACAGTTCCAATCGTTTTCCAACTGTGTACAGAGTTCATCCTCAATTCTTCCATTCTAATCATACTTAAAACCATCTTGAAGGGATGTAAATAAATTATTTGTTTTGGGGTCTGAATCTACCCACAAACCTAAAGTTAAGTTATGAGTTGGACGTAGCAAAAAAAGAAAAATGAAAAACCGAACAAAACAGAACCAACATTTGTTTATTAATTATTGGTTTTAACATTTAGAGCCTAAAAACCAAAATCAAAACCAAACAGACTACTATTTTTAGTATAATAATCAAATAAAACTGAACCGTGTTGAATAAATCGAGAATATTTAAAATTATATATTTCTACTTATTATATATACAACAATTTAAAAAATAATATGATATTTTTAAAATAAAACTAAACCGCACCAAACGGAATACTAAACCAAACCGTAATTGCATTAATCTATTCTAAACCAACCAAAAGATGATCACGTTTGCGTTGATCCCATTTTAAGTCTGATATAACAATTATCGGTTCTGAGCCCAAACTATAAAAGAAAGCCTATTAAAAAGAAGCGAAGGGTGTGAGTGTAAAGAACAAATTGCTGCGATAGAGGGAGTTTTCATGGTGAGCTCGTTTCTCCGAGTGTAAGATGAGAGCACTGTGGAGCCACTTGAGCACCATTTCCAATTGCAAAAAATTTCCGAGAATCAGGAAAATACCTTTAGCTAAATTGAATTCAAATCGAAGTCTATCAGCCATTGAAGATCCCGAGCTCACTGATTTTGTGGAGTTTTTAGAATCTCATAAAAACTATGAGAAATCGGGTGTTCCAAACGGAGCTGGAACTGATTCCAGTGAAGGTTTCGATCTCCGTAGAATGAAACGTCTTATGCTTCGTCTCCGTAATCCTCATTTTAAATACAACGTTCGTAATTGCCAAATTCACCCTTTTTCTTTCTTTTCTAATTATTGGTTTATGATTAGTAAATTTCACAAGATGAAATTAAATATTAGGTCAGTGATTATAAGGTTGCTCTAAATATTGGATTGAATTTTTTTTAAAATTGATGAAACTTGCTTATTTAAAGGTCTCATCTTTGGAGTTGTAATGTTGTTTTGGATTATGCATATGTAATTTATGATTATTGTTTCATAATTAGAGAATTTTTCAAGGTGAATTAAAAATTAGGGCAGTGATTATAGGTTTCCCTACCAAAATTAGATTCAAAAAACAATTGGAATTGATGGAACTTGCTTATTTAAAGGTCTCATCTTTAGATTTGGATTGTTTTTTTTTGTGTGTGTGTATGTTTCTTTATGATTATTGTTTCATAATTTAGTAGATCTTTGCAAGGTGAAATTAACCATTAGGGCAGTAATTGTTGATTCCCTAAATATTGGAATTGTTGGAACTTGTTTATTTAAAGGTCTTATCTTTCAGTTTGAAATGTCTATTTTTTTTTGTATCATGCATATTAAATGGATCTTTGAAGGTGAGACTAATAATAATGGCAATGATTATTAGGTTGTTCATGTGGCTGGGACAAAGGGAAAAGGATCAACTTCTGCTTTTCTCTCCAATATCTTAAGAGCTGGAGGATATTCAGTTGGTTGTTATTCTAGGTATATAATATTGGCTTTGGATTCAGATTTTATGTATCATGATTTTGAATTTTTTATGATTAGTAAGATGAACTGTTCTTCTTCTTTTGTGTAGCCCACATATTCTGAGTATCAAAGAACGCATTTCCTGTAATGGAGTTCCTGTCTCTGCATCCACTCTTAATGATCTTTTTTATTCCATCAAACCGATCCTCGATCAGTCTATTCAAGAGGAAAATGGTTCTTTGAGTCATTTTGAGGTTACTAACCAAGCTCTTTCTAGATTCTGTTCTTCACATGGTACTGCCGAATTGTATTTAATATATATCTCTTGGCAGATTCTCACTGGAATGATGGCCTTTTCGTTATTTGAAAAAGAAAATGTCGACATTGCAGTTATAGAGGTTAGTGATTTTGCTAATTCTTATAGATTGGACAATTTGAAGTAACTTGCTTGTGATATTTTCTAGAAGCTTATCGTCTATATTTAATTAATGCCCGGTTATATATTTGAGTGGGTTTCATCAGGCTGGGCTAGGAGGTGCTCGAGATGCTACAAATGTCATTGAAAGTTCAAATCTTGCTGCATTGGTCATAACAACGATCGATGAGGAGCACATGGCTGCTCTTGGGGGTTCCTTAGAAAGCATAGCAGAGGCCAAATCTGGAATTAGTAAACACGGTCGCCCAGTTAGGTGGATTTTATGTATTTGCTTGTCTTATAATCATTGGCTTATAAGCTCAGCGATAGATAGAGTTTTATATGTTGTTATAAAACTTGTAGGTGGTTTTAGGTGGGCCGTTTCTTCCTCATATTGAGGACATTCTTCGTTCTAAAGCAGCATCAGTGTCATCATCGGTTACATTGGCATCTAATATTGGATCTAGTTCTTCAATCAAAGGCATCATCAACAAAAATGGGATAGGGCTTTGCCAGTCCTGTGACATCGTAATACAAAATGAGAAAGATGATAAACCAGCAAGTTTCAAAGACTTTTTATTCCTTTATTTAAAGCAAGAAATTCATTTGTGATTTATAATATATAAACAAATTGTACATAATAATACTGCAGATTGTTGAGCTTAGTGATGTAAATCTACGCATGCTTGGCCATCACCAGCTCCAAAATGCTGTTACCGCCACATGTGTGTCTCTTTGTCTTCGCGATCAAGATATGGTTTACTTTGAAATTCTCTATATTGTTCATTTAAAATAGCAAAAAGAATAAAATTTCGTTACTTTCTTGATGGAATAATCAGGATGGTGGAGAGTAATAGATGAAGCAATTAGGATTGGTTTAGAGAAAACTCGTTTACTTGGGAGAAGTCAGTTTCTGACACAAAAAGAAGCAGAGACTTTACAATTACCAGGAGCAACAGTGCTTCTTGATGGAGGTTTGTAATAGCTTTAGTGTCTCTGTTTCGAATCTGAGTCAGTTTGAATTTTTGTGTCTTCTCTAGAAGTATAATAACATTAAGAACCAAACCACTTTGCTTGAAACTTTTTGGTTTACGTTATCAATCTTTGGTATGTTTTTCAGCTCACACCAAAGAATCAGCACGAGCTCTAAAGGAGATGATAAAGAAGAATTTTGCAGAGAAGAAATTGGTGTTTGTGGTTGCAATGGCTAGTGACAAAGATCATGTGTCCTTTGCAAAAGAACTTCTCTCAGGTCTAAGACCAGAAGCAGTGCTTATAACAGAAGCTGACATTGGTGTAGCTAAGGTTAGATCAACCGCATGTTCGGTTTTGAAAGAATCATGGATAAAAGCTGCTGATGAATTGGGATCAGGGTTTATGGAAGTTTCAGAAAACAAAACAGTGTTTGGTTCCTTAAAGCTTGCCTATAAAATTCTCAGCGATGATACAAGCAGTGACTCAGGGATGGTTATAGTGACGGGTTCACTTCACATTGTATCTTCAGTCTTAGCTTCTCTGCAACATTGATTTACGTTATCATTATGTTTTTTTCTTGTAAAATCTCTGTTTCTGTTAAACCAAGAGAAAAGAAAACAACTTTTTGGATCTTCTCTTCTTTATGACCTTTGAAACAAGAACATGAATCAAAAGTATTCAAATTGAAACCAAACCGAATTTAATTCTAAGGTTAATAATGTTTTTATAGAGACAAAGCCAACTAAACCCGAATAAAGTGGAATAATTATATTTTGATTTTGCCTCTGACATGTGCTGAACACTGAGCAAAGAGATATGGGAGTGCAACTTAGTTTCGAACCCTCGCAGAGAATAAGAGACTTTGCATCAAACAAACAAAGTCTAGTATCGTCCCACATCGGTTGTATGGGACATGTAGTAACGAATGGGCCTATTATAAAAATAGAAGAGATGGTTCCATTGGGAAATATGATCCTTCAGGCAAGTAAAAGGGGAAATGAGGAATGGGTTTAATCTCGCAGTTTATGCGTGAAGGGCGTTCCGCTCAAAGCCTGTTACGACAACTGGGCGCTCCAATTTTTTGGACCATCTGATCCTTCTCTTGTTTCAAGTTATTTTTTTTTTCCTGTTTCTCTAAAATTTTAAAAAGTATTTTCATAATAAGAAAAACTAATTCTTTAGATGATTTTCTAAATCATAAATTTATTTTAATTAATAGTGAAAATTAAAAATTATAATGTTGTTAACATTGAGGTATTTCACTAGGCGCCCACTTGGGCTCAAGGTTAACAAATAATGAAAATTTGATCTATAATACAAACCAAAAAAAATTAAATTCTGTGAACCAAGCTGAGGACAAAGCCATCTACAAAATTTCGTCCAAAGCCATCAACGCGAGTTCGAGGTTCGAACTATAATAGCATAATCTCATTTGCTTTACAACAAAAACTATATCGATGATAATCTCACTTATTAAAGTTCTGCATAACCATTTTTTTCCTTTTTTCAAGATTCCTGACATACAATGTGATGTAACTTCCAACTAAAATACCATTTAACATTTAACAAATTATTAAATAGAAAAAAAGAGGGTAAATAGTATAAAAAAATCATTTCTAACGTAAGAAAACAATCATATTGAGGAAAGGAATGGTCTTAAGAGAAAGAAACAAGGTTCCAAAAGACAATTCATTCTCAAATCAAAAGGTACTATTTAACCTTATATAAGACCAAAAAGAAACATGAAAGGGATAATATTTCCTTAAGGAAGATCAGATCCGGCAGCTGGACCAGCAGCAGCACCACCAAATCCACCAGCTCCACGACCAAACCCAGGCCTAGCTCCACCAGCACCAGGCCCCTGTATAACCCCCCAAAAAACATTTATCAACATAATAATAGATTAAATCACAACAATCTTGTAATTAATATCCAAACAAAATCATTAAACCAAACTCACGAAAGAGGTCAAAGAGAATGTGATATAAACCAAGAGCACAGCAATTTATCAAGATACAAATGAGTAACTAGTCAAAGAGTTCATAAGATGATTTTAAGAAAGACATTAGTTGCAGAGAGTAGAATACTTAGGGCACTTAAGAACTCAAGGACCGTGAACATCAGCGGCTTGAAAAGTTTCCTCAAAATTATGTTGAGCAAGCGCACTACTAATGCATAACCGCTAATGGGTTCACAAAATGATTCAAAAGCAACGAATTAAAACCCCCAATTCACAGAAATAATAAGAAAGAGAGACTTTGTACCCTGAAAGAAGGTTGGTAATCAGCAGGAGCTCCACTCTTGTCACCAAACTCTCCACCTGATCTCGGACCTCCACGGTATCCATCTCTGTCACCAAACTTCCTCTCTCCCTCAAAACGAGGTGGGCCACTATAAAACACATATCAACAGTCACATACGACTATTATACTCTTCAGCGGATTCAATTGACGACTACAATGGCAGGCAAATAAAGCACACACTACTGAGGAACATACATAGCAACACACAGCAATCATATTCATTCACCATGGTCATGACAAAGATTAGACATTTGAAGATTAGAAATTTAAAGATATCAAGTGAATTACCGAGGACGGTCACCAGGTGGACCACCAAAAGGTCGACCAAGAGGCTTCTGTTGCTTCTTCAAGGTAGCAGGAACAATCTCCGATGGGAGATTAAGGTAAGTCCTTAGAAAGTCAATGCCTTCATTGGTAAGGAACCAGTAGTAATGCATCCAAGCAAATGTCTCACGAACATATTCCTTAGATTTGAAACTCTGCATCAACTTAATAACTTGCAGATTTGGTACACTCTCAATCAAAGGATGTTGTGGTAAATTGAAATCCTTTTTAGCATACAACACACCCTCTGCATCAAAAACCAAAACCAGACACAATTTCTAAGTATATACTTATGTTGAATCAACCAATGCTATTTAAACAAACAGAGCAAGTAACGTTAATGAAGCTCAAAACAAGATTAGTACCTTTGAAGAGGTACTTGGAGATCTCACGGCGATTCTTCTCTGATATGATCTGCAAATACGAGAAAAGATCGGATTTTTACTATACCCAGCATTTGAAATCAGTTTGACATTAACATAATGAGTGATTAGGATTAGGGATTTACCATGATTGCGATGAGATTGAAAGAGGAGGGGACAGAGAAGGCGTCGGCGTTTTGTATGTGTGTTAGCTTTCCCTGCTTCTTCTAACGCGAAACCCTAATTTTTCTGAAGTCGTCACTTTTATATGTTTGTTTGAGGGTTTTTGCATCTCAAATTGGGCCGAGACTAAAAAGATAACTATTAATGGGCCAAACTTAGTCAACTTTGCTTTGGACCAAATCCAACAAAACTTCTTAATACGTTATCGTTTAATTATATGCAGAAAGTCGTCGTATAAAACATCTTCTACTTAAGTAATTCGTGAGAGATTTCATGTAATAAGTGCCCGTTTTATATCTGAGTGGATATTTTCAAATTTTACTTTGTATATTTTTTATTCGAAAAGAATATTCAATTTTGGTATTTGATATGTTCCGCAAAATTATGATTATCTATAATTTGTAGATCAAAACATAACGGATAATAGATAGAAGTAGATATTACATACATTGCTCAATCATACAAAATGGGATACATTCGATAAAAGACAGATCAGTATATAATTTTACATCGAAGTTCTTGGCCCGGAAAAAAAAACTATGAGGAAACAAAATATAGTAAAAGCAAAGACATACAGATTTTTTTTAATCAATAAAAGTTTTGGGTGAAAGAGAAAAAAAATTGAGAGAAGTTAGAGGGAGATCGCTTCTCTTTTTGAACAGAGATCGATTCAATTTTTCTTTTTCTCTTTTTCTTTCGTCTTATCCTAAATCTTATGTGGTTTGTGGATAATTTTTCATCTATTTTCATTCTCTTTTCTTCAACAAACCATTCCATTCCATTTATTTCAATTTTTCTTATCACCATTATTAATTTGCAAAATCTTCCAACCGTTGCAACGGTTTTGCTTGGTTTGATAGAAACGAACGTGAATTTGTGGATTAATTCGGTTGTGAGCGGTCTAATCTTTATGAAGATCCCATACTGGATACAAGATAGGGGCATACTGTTGAAGATTCTCACCCATCGAAGGTCATGTCGGTTGGTTGATAGTTTGGCGATGGTTCAACCAGATTTTTGCTGAGCAAAAGTCGTAGAAGTGATTTTCCAAAGTGGAAGGTGAATGATAGCAATCTTTACAAGAAGTTCCTATGTTGAGGGTTTAAAATAGACAATATTTTATCATTTACATTTATAGTATCTCTCATAAAGTATATAGATCTTTGTTCGGTGTTCTTCCTAATGGTGGATCTACCTGTTTGCTAGCCTTTATGGCATTCAATATCCTCAGATGCGGATTTGGATTGACAAGATGTTTTGTCATCGTAATGGTCAAGACATGATGCGTTGGATGGAAGTCAATGGCAATCCTATCTTCGGTTGTGGTACACGTTTCTCGGTGATATCTGTGTTTGGTCGGGTAAGACGAAACTCTTCGTTGTATTTCTATGGCTATTTCATGTTTAATCTATTTTGTTGTAAATCAGTATTTTATTAATGAAGACGTTAGAACAAAAAAACAAAGACATACCTAATACAAACATTTTCATCATCATCGTCGTCTTTGAATCCCAGGCTCATCAGACTGTTCATAAAGGGGTATGCAAATAATAAAAAATACATTGTGAATATCTTCGGCCTCTATTAAAAACTAGTGTTTTCCGGGCTCATCAAACTGTTCATAAACTACTTGTCTCCTCAATTTTTGTAGTAAACAATGCATCGTGATCCACCCATTGGTCGATACATACACGAGAGATTTATCTGCAAGGGTCTTTAACCCATTTGTTACATCCAGATCGCTGTCAGGTAGCATGGTTTTCATATGAACAATGGCTTCATTGTTGAAGAAAAATGCAATGTGGAGAAATAGAGATTGATCTTTCTTCAATAGTTTGTCATATCCTACTCTTAATACGTTCTCAATTTTTCTATCAAGACTATTTTCTAGTTTAGATAGTTGACCTCCAACTCGTGCATGCTCTCGCCACACAAAGATAAACCCACAACACGAAGGCCTAAGGGCAGATTTCCGCGAAGATTTGTTACTTTCTTTGCAACTTTCTCAAAACCATCCCATGGAGAACTTTGCTTGAAAGCATTTAGAGATAAGATCTCAAGACCTTCTTCGGATGGATAATCCACTTGGTAGATATCGCTTGTCCATTGAGCTTTCAATATCTTTCTATCTTCCATGACAACAATCCGACTTCCTAAACCAAACCAAGATGGTTCTTTAGCCAAGGCGTCTAGTTGTTCAAGATCATCTATGTCATCAAAAACTATAAGGGATCTTTGGTCTTGTAGCCATTCCTTAATTGCACCTAAATTATGTACCTTCATATCCCTTTGGTTCAAAATCTTGGACAAAAGTTGGCTTTGTAAACACAACTTTGAACCACAATCATCAATACCATCGCTCCCATAACTTTCCTGAGGTTCTCCATAAAACATTTAAGTTGAAAATCGGAAGAGAGTTGGTTAAATAAAGCTCTAGCAATGGTTGTTTTACCAATTTCCGCAGAATCCTGGATTCCAATCAGCTTTACTTGATCACATTCTAGGCGTAAACAAGATTTTGCTTTTCTCAAATGAGCTTCCATTCCCACCGTCCCGTCAAAATCCATTGATGGTGTTACATTCCTTTTGTTTGAAACATCAACACCAATCTTTTCGATCATCTCAGTTTCATCATCCCTAACAGAACAAAAAACGTGTCTGAAGTTAAAAAGACACCACCAATGAAGTATAACTTAAGAAATATAAAAAAGACTAGAAGGTATATTCAATCAAGCATTTGAAATATTTTTTGTTAAAATGACAAATTTCATGTAAGTCATTATGAATTTTATATGGTCTTATATAATTCGATGTTATGGTAAAAATACGTAAATGTTTCATTAAAATACAAAATATGCTCCCAGAACTACTTCTAAATAAAAAAAATTTGGTATGGACTTTTGTTGTGATTTATTAGGAGAATATATTAGTTAAAAATATGAAGATTCAAATTTTATGGTTTTGCATGAGGTTGTGGAGAATTATAATAGTAAATACTCTGTTTCTGAACGTCAGAGGGATCAACTTTGTAAAAAATAGTCATCACTGTTTGCCCCTGATCTTCTTTGCACTTCAAGATTTCAACTTATTATTTAATTTTTGATTATTATCGTAAATCAGAATTTGATTTTATAAAGCTTACCATTTTCGGTGAAATGAGCTAAGAACAGAATAATAGAGACAAGTTGGAAGAAGAAGACGAGTAAGGAAGATTTAAATTGGGTTCTCAACTTCTCATTCTCAAATAGTCAAATTTGGTTTGAAAACTAAACCGAGTTTATTTTATAATCGGATGTCCCCGAAGGCATAAACTGAGTTTTAATTCATTTGAAAATTTAAGATAAATATTCGAGTTGGCATTTTAGGGACTTATATTGGACCCGTATGGTTCATTAAGATATTCCAAATTTCTGGTTTTCTGATTTGGCACAGAAATCTGAAATATATTTATTTTAATTCTTTGTAGTCGTTAAGTACGACTGGAGAATCATCTACACTTTTAAATATCAACACGCTCCAACTATCGTATTGAAAAACTCTAAATATGTTGGTTCGTCTTTTTTAGCATAAGCATTTTATTTAAATGTAACCAAACTGAATAAACCAAAATTTATTAATATGTTATATTTTAATTACTTATAATATGAAAATGCATTTAAATATACTTAAATTTATAATTTTAGTTGCATTTATTTTATTATACTGGAATTCTAAATCCAAACAGAATGCAAACAAATTTAAAAAAAAAAAACTGTATTAACCCAAACCAAGCCAGAGGTTATTTATATCATTCGGACTCCTCCGCCTACATCTCATCATGATTTTTTACTCACTGTCGGCTATATCACCTGAGCACTAGGACTAGTTTAATTAGGATTACTCAGCCATGCTTTATAAACGAAAATACGAGCCCTATGAAATATTAAATATACACCACTCAAGCTAAGATAATTTCTAACTTTATTTTATTTTTTACTCTAAACTCTATTTTGAAATAAAATTTTCTCAAGTCCCACTCTATTTCCAATTTCAAAATAGAATAATCTTATCCATTATTCATTTTTAGAATAATCCTATTTTTTATTTCATTATGGAGTTAAACTTTTTCGGAATTGAAAATAGAGTAATATATTGGAGTAAAATTCACTTCCATTTTAGGTAATACATTCTGCTCTAAAAAAATAAAAGAGAATTCGCCACAATGAGTTCTTACTACCTTTTCAAGAGATTTTTTTTTCTTTCTTAATTACTAGATTTGGATTCAAAAGATTGGATGTCACACATAACGCAATAAAAAGTGTAGTTATTAATTATTCTGACTTTTGCTAGATAATTATTAATCAAAATAATTTTTCAAAAATATATCTATTTCAGTTTACTCTATTTTAAAGAAATAAATGTTAATACTTTTATTCAATTAAAAGTGGCTGAATTTTTTTAAACTCATTTATACTTTTCCGTTCATTTTTTTCTATTTTGTAGGTACGTCCAAAATAAATCAGTTAACCCTTCAAAATATTCTCCTATCCACCTAGTTATAAATGAAATGATTATCATAAACGGAACAATATTTTATTTTTTATAAATCTACCAATCATTTTTTTTTGAATTCAAAACTAGTTAATAAAACTCAAAGAGAACTCTAAGAAAATTCTAAAACAGAATTCTAAAACACTTGGTTGATCATAAGGTTAATAATTCTTTTATTTATATTTTAAAAATAACAACAATCAATTATTACTATTCTAAATTCAAATATTTTCAACTTTAAATCTAGAACTAATTAAAACTGTATCAAATTTTGATTCATAATTGAATTAAAATGTATATGTTTAAGTCAATAAATAAGTTTTCTGAATTATTTTGAAAATTTTATATTATATTACTCTCTTGCTGATTTCTTTCTCCATTTTTTGCCGCTTTGTGTACAGCTGTCTAAATCCGCAAGACCAAACTAAAGTCAGAAAGGCTATTTTAGTCATTTAGACGATTGAAATTCCCTGCTCTTCCTCTCTCGCAATTTTAAATACAAACTCATTTCTCCCAATTCCCAGAGTTTTAATCTTGGGTCACCCACCTATCAATGGTTTCTCAGGAAGATGACTCCAGCTCGGATTGCTTCAAGAAAAGAGTGAGGAAGATGGTGTGAATGATTTGTGTGTTCTAGAGAACGCACTTGAGGAGGCGACGACAACGTTTCAAGGTTTTAAGTAAATATCAGAAGAAGTTGATGTTTAGAAACTTGAAAAAAATTGGAGTTAAAAGAAGAAGAGAGCTAAGCGATGAATTGAAGGCGTTGGTTGTTGAGGAGCTTCAAATGAACTACAAGAAACAAACTTTCGCCGGAGAACTTGCAAATGCTGTGATATGTTAATATTCAAGAAGAAGAAAATTTCTGCTTTTGGAATGGTTTAGATATTTTTGGTTCTTTCTACTTATTCTTTTTTTTGTTGTTGTTGTGAGGAAGACAATATCTTGGGTATGCATTAGGCGTCTGAGACCTTGCCGAGACCAACAAAAATTAAGAAATTAGCTTTATATACTCTCAGAGTGTTAATGTGTTATCATATCCATAATATATACCAAACCATAACTTGGAAAGGGATGAAATTAAACAACTTATGAAATTAGCTTAGAAATTATCCGCACTACACCCAAGCTTAAAAGACAGAGAGAGAGCTATACTACAAGTCTTGGGATATACAAGATTTGTATAAGTAAACATCTACCGAAATGAATATCAGCATAAACTTAAAAAAAACTTATAGCTTCTTTAATGAACACAGATGAAGCAGCTCCTTCCATTTGGGATCCAAGAATCGCATCAATTCCAATCTCTTCACATATTTGGATAATTACATATATACCACACGACAATATAATGGAATCCTAGGACCTAAGATGCAGGTTTTAAACAGCTTCAGGCTCATAATCTCCATCTGTTATTTATGAGATAGTTACCTCATGAAGATGGTGAAGGAGATAAGTAATTACTCATACTGGGTCTCAATATCTCAATTTCATCTTCATCCAGACCAAGCGTCCTAAGAAAACTCCGCAAAATTTCATCTCCGTCTTCATCTTTGCCTCCACTTTCGTAGTCCACTTCTCTGCTGCTACTCCCAGTTTCATCTCCGTCTGTTTCATAGTCTTCATCTCCGCCTCCACTTTCGTAGTCCACTTCTCTGCTGCTACTCCCAGTTTCATCTCCGTCTGTTTCATAGTCTTCATCTCCGCCTCCACTTTCGTAGTCCACTTCACTGTATCTACTCTCAGTTTCACAGTTGTCCACTTGGCTGCTACTGCTACCCTCAGTTTCCTCTGCCATAATCTGTACACCACACTCAATAATCCTGTTCCAGTGATACTCGCAGCTGAACTTAAATGTAATCTCGCTTATAGTCACATCCACTTTATGGCATCTGTTTCGTTGAGGAAACAAGTAACCACTAAATATAAACAGATGTTTTGACCGAGAAGGCAGATCTGATAAATGTAGAGGTCTAGAAAAACTATGAACTGTGCCATCTCCGTTGCTTCTTAGACGACACCTTATAACTTGATATGAGCACTCCTCCATTGACGAGAGCAGAATGCAAGCCTTAAATCTTGAGGAAGCAGAGAAAGTAGCCTCACCACCTGAAGCCAGAGGGATGGTTATGGACTTCCCTGTAGCTTTGTGAGTGAACTCTGCAGGGATTTCTTTACCTGGTAAGAGTATTTCGCCCCGAATTGATTGTTGTATGATTCCTCTTCTTGATTCTTCATCCAGTTGTAAACAGTCGTAGAATGTGAGGCTCCTGGTTTCGTTGGGGACAGAGAAACATACTCTCTCGAGTGATACACATCCGCTTGCATTTAGGTACTCAAGCGAAGAGAAAAGAGCAGGAATTGACACGAGTTTTTGGCAGTTTTTGACGAAAATTCTTTCTAGATGCGGAAGATCTATGATGCAATCTGGAATCTTCTCTATTTCACTGTTGCTAAGGTCTAGCAACCATACACTTCGCGGGACATATGTTAATGTCTTGAGCCTTCCGCTTCCTATCTTAAGACTCTCAAGACGAGACCAACATCTAACAACTGATGGAGGGACGTCTTTTATCTTTGAGGCTTCTACATTGAGCTCCTTGATGTTACTCGAAATATCTGGAAAACTTTCCAGTTGCGAGCAATAATTCATGAAGACTACCTCAAGAGATGGCAAGTTGATGTCGGTGGGAATAACTCGTAGCTTTTCGCATCTAGCCATTATCAACCTTTTCAGTTTGTGTAGATTCCTAATGGAGGATGGAACTACTTCTATCTTTGTGCCACATACACGGAGCTCCATGATGTTACTCGAGATATCAGGAAAACATGTCAATTGCTTGCAATCACTCATGTCGACTTCCTCAAGAGATGCTAAGTTGATGTTGGGGGGAATACTTTGTAGCTTAGAGCAGTGCTGCATATCCAACCTTTTCAGTTTTTGTAGATTCCTAATAGAAGATGGAAGCTCCACCAAACTGTGGCATCTCTCAAGTGTCAACGTCTCGAGATTAGTAGCTTTTAAAAGATTTGGAATTTCTTTCAACTTAAAGGAACCGCCCAGATCTATGCTCTTGAGGTTAGGAAGGGGCTGCACATTAAACACAACAAATGAGAAATATCTAATTTATGTTGAATCATCATAAACATATGAAATAATATCAAATACCAACCTTTATTCCTTCCCAGAGCTTCTCGAGTTTACTTTTTCGCATATGAAGTTTGACGAGACGATCCGGCTGAAATCGTGGAGGAAGACTTTTTCTCGGGTATTCATCCCAATGTAATAACCTTAGACGAGGTAAATAGTCTATATCTTCTGGTATTTGCAACGTAGCTTCTCCACGAAACCAATCCTTATAGAATCTTAGAATCCGGAGATTACGCATTTCTTCAAAAGCTCGCTTACCAACAGAGACGTTGTCGTCTTTGTAGATTTTGGACGTATCCAATGATATACCTATAAATGATGCAGTACCCTAACAAATATTGCGAAAGAAGACTGATGAAATTGTTATCATAAAACAATATGCAACTTTTAGAGAATATATAATATATGAAACAACTTACTGTTTCATTTTCCAGTACATCGCGAATCTCTTCCATTTCTACTAAAAATTTACACTTGCCAGGCTGGTCAGACTGTTCAAAAACTATTTGTCTACCCAATTGTTGTAGTAGATAGTGCATCACTATACGCCTATTGGTATACACCAGAGATTTCTCGGCTAAGGTCTTTAACCCATTTGTAACATCCAAGCCACTGTCAGCGAGAATTGATGTCACTTGGTCAACATCGTGGTTATTGAAGATGCATGCAATGTGAAGAAATAGAAATTGATCTTTCTTCGACAATCTGTCATATCCCATTCTTAATTGAGCATTGATGTTCTCAATTTCTCTATGAAGGCTAGTTTCTATCTTAGCTAGTTGACGTTTCCACTCGCACTTGCTCTCCCTATGCAAAGAAGAACCCACAACACAAAGGCCTAATGGAAGATTACCGCAAAACTCAACTACTTTCTTGGCAAGCTCTTCAAAACCATATGGTACAGAGCTTTGTTTGAAAGCAGATCGACAAAAGATCTCAAGAGCATCTTTCTTGGATGGAAAATCCACATGGTAGATATCACTAATCTTCAAAATCGTCTTATCTTCTGTGGTAACGACTATCCGACTTCCAGAACCAAACCAAGAAAGTTCGTTAGCCAATGCCTCTAATAGCTTTGGATCATCCACATCATCAAGAACGATAAGCACTCTTTGATCGTGTAGCCGTTCTTTGATTGCACCTAAATGATGTACCCTCATATCCTTTTGGTTCAAAATCTTAGACAGAAGCTTTGTTTGCAAAGACAACTTCAAATCATGATCATCAACACCCATTGTGATCATACAACTACCCTTAAGATTCCCCATAAAACATCTAAGTTGAAAACTACTAGAGATTTGGTTATATAAAGCTCTAGCTATGGTAGTCTTACCAATTCCTGCCGGACCCCAAATCCCAATCATCTTCACTTCATCACTTTCAAGGCATAACAAGGACTCCAGTTTTCTCAGGTGAGCTTCAAGTCCCACCTTATCCTCAAAATCACTTGATTGTGTAGTATTCAGTTTTTCTAAAACATCCGTAGCAATCTTTTGGATCATCTCTGCTTCATTAGCCCTAAACAAAAGCAACACAAAATCACGTTGGTGAGTCAATTATCTACAAAAATTGAAGCATTGCTTAACCATTAGCTCCATCCAGAGACCAAAAAGAAGTAAATATCAATTATGAGAGTGTTCTCCAGCTATGGTTGCTACGTCAGCCAAAGCTTTGATCCATCTCTGCTTCTTTTCCTCACTTTTCCCTTCACAAGTTTTCCCGAATACCCTTCCGAATTCTCCCGTCTGTTTTCGTACATCTGACGGATCAATTTCGTAAAAAATAGTCATCACTGTCTGCCCCTGATCTTCTTTGCACTTCAAGATTTCAACTAATTCATCTAGACACCAGCTTGAAGAAGCATACTTCTTCGAAAGCACTACGATCGAGACTCTTGATTCTCTAATTGCTTGTACGAGCTCAGGTCCGATTGTGTGGCCTCTCACAATCTCCTGATCATTGAATGTGGTGATTGCTTTGCTTGCAAAATGAGTGTGTAAATGACTGAGAAACCCTTTACGAACATCTGGACCGTGGAAGCTCGAAAAAACATCGTGTCTCTTGACTGGAGACAAAGAAGAAGAAGCAGAAGCCATAGTCGACGATTCAGTTTTCTTTATTAGGTAAACCAGAATTTGATTTTGTAAAGCTCGCCATTTTAGGTGACGAAGCAGCTGAAATGAGCTTAGAGTTGAAGCAAGAGAAGATCGGAGACAAATTGGGAGAAGAAGAAGAAGAACCAGAAGAAGAAGAACCAAAAGAAGGCGTAACAAAGAGTCCAGTTTTCTCAGGTGAGCTTCAAGCCCCACCATATCCTCAAAATCACTCGAAAAACATGGTATCTCTTGATTGGAGACAAAGAAGAAGAAGCCATAAGAGATCTTACAAAGGTTGTGAAGAAAGTATTATTGCAATGGTTTTGAAGAAAGTATCAAAATGTCAGAGGAAGCAAATAGCTTGGTGTAAATTAAAAGCAAAACGCGTAAAGTGTAATTTCGAAGAAATAGGAATCTAAGTGTTTCTACGAAGTAGTCGACGACTCATTGTTTCCTTTAAGTCGTCGAGTATCACTGCCCTTTCATTTTCATTTTTTGTCATTTTCGCTGAATAATCAGAGACAAGTTGGAAGAAGAGGACGAATCAGGAACATTCAAATTTGGGTTCTCAACTTGTCACATATATATATATATATATATATATATTCGGTTCGGATTTATTAAAACTCAAATATTATTTATCTTTTCTGTATTTTTAATATATTTATATGGTTTTTAGTTAAAAATATGAATTTTGTTTTTTTATCTACTTACACCAAAGTCTGTTTCAGTCCAGTCTGTTAAGCATGTATTTTATTACCATTCGGATCAGATTAAGACCCTTGGATTTTTTTGAGTAAGAAAACATCTGTTCGATTTTATTTGATTTGATTGATGTTCACCACATTAAGGGACATTGTTTGAAAGAAAGAAAAAGAAACATTAATGTTTTGTACATTACACAATTTGTCTACATTCCATTATCATAAGGCTTGAACCAGTGTAAGGTTTTATAAGCTCAATCAAAATGTTTTTTTAAATGGCATTTCCTAATTGGAACCTACAAAAAAAATTGAAACTTAGCGTATTCTTCTTCAGTTGATAAGAGAAAACAAGATCTTGTCTTAGTACTTAAAACGAACAAAGACCAATGGAATCAGAATTATGATTCTCAGATCAATATCAATCTAGCAAAAATTGCTACTTTATTAACTCACATCAAGTAACCAATTGATTTTGTAGCCTTATAGATAATGGGAAACTTCCACGTGTTTATAGAGTAAAATGGGGTTAATATGATTTAGAAGTCAAATGAGATTCTTAACCATTACAACCATTATAATATGATTAAGCTGAATTTAATTATTCGTTTATCCGTATTTGGAGCCACGCCACTTTAATTAGTCACTTCATTTCCATGAAATATAGTGAAATTCAGTCAATGAATTAGATAAGTTTATATAAATAAAATTCTGTCTAGGACTTTTACTTAAACATATACAGTGTAATAGTGATATATATATTTTTAATTACAGTTATGAATTTGGTTTTACGTATCCCACTTAGTCACTTAGACATAACATTATATTGAATACTTTATATACATTACATGTGCTATTTCGTTAATTGTAAATCAATTGTAAATTAGTTTTGAGATAGATATGACTCTTAAACATAGCAACGAATCTAATACAGAGAAAATGGAAAAACAGACAATGTCACATGATATTTGGTTGCGTCACCTGAAGATGTTTACATAACTGGCCCTTGACTGGAAGATTGATCCGCCTGCGACTGTTTTGATGTAAGCAATGCAAGCAATGGTTGAATTTCTCATGTCCTAAGTCAAAAATAAATACACATGGCCACCTAATAGCACAGATAAAGATAGAATTCAATATGGACTGAACCAGAGTGAAATATCGAATGACTGCTTCCAAAAGTCCCAAAACTGTTCCTTAACTGAATAAGAAGGAAAACATTAGAATAATTCTCATAAATCCAAATAATCTGCTATCAGATCTACACCGGGATTTGGAAGAAGACACATACCTCATTAGTAAGTGCCATAAGTTCTTTAGCCTCGCTACCCAAAAACCATCTCAGTTGACAAGCATGAACACTACAAGAAAACACGCCAAAACCGACGGACGAATCTGTCGGAAATTCATCGGAAACGGCTGTTTTTATAGATTTTCGACGGATATTTCCGTCTATTCTAGATAGTCGGAAATTTGAACATTGTCGAAAAACTGTCGGTATTTCCGACGATTTCTAACGGATTTCCGACGGATTCTGGACATCGGAATTTCGTCCGAAATCCGTCGGAAAACTAATGTCCGGAATCTATCGGAATTCCATCAGAACATGACCATCAGAGTTCTTCCCAACGGATTTTCGACGGTTATATTTATGACGGATTTCCGACGGTTATATTTCTGACGGATTTTCGACGGAATCCGGACATTGGTTTTCCGACGGATAAAATTCCGACGGATTTCCGACGGAATCAATACATTGGTTTTCTGACGGATTTCTGACTGCTAGATTTCCGAAGGTTAAAATTCCGACAGATTTCCGACGGTTAAAATTTTGATGGATTTCCGATGGAATCCAGACATTGGTTTTCCGACGGTTAAAATTTTGACGGATTTCCGATGGATAAATAAATAATTAATTTTTTTAATTATTTTAATTATAATATTTAATAAGAAATTATATTAAAATTAAAAATTAAAAATAACAAATTGTTCCAAAAAAAATAAAAAGTACTAGAAATAAAACGAAATCCATAAATTGTAAAATCCTAAAATCTAAAAGTCCGTCGGAAGAGGTTGGAATGAACGGAAGAATGCGTCCATCTAATCCTACATCGCCTTGAGCTGTGCAACCGTGCTCTCTTTGATTGTCTCAATCTTGTTGTTGAGAACCTCGATCTCGGCCGACTTCTCCGCTAGCTGAGCTCTAAGCTGCGGATCTCCGTAGTACCTCGAAGTTGTCGAGGATGGCGATGAGTATAAATCATTAGAAATGATTTAAGTAAAGAAAAAACTTAAACAAAAAAAATGTTATTTACCTCGTAGACGAACTCGTTGATCTTATCAATGTGAACTTCAGAACATATAGGAGTTCCTTCAACAATCGGTTGTGATTGTAGGAACTCCTCTCCCAGTCGGGTCACATTGCCGACGATCTTCCGAGCAACCGGATCTTGGATTTGGCCCATGCTCCGGTTCGTGTGCACATCTTGTAGTAAGACTTTCAGTAGGTTTGACTTCCGATCCAGTATAGGTTCGTCCATCCATGACCGAAAGTAATTACCAGAAGACATTTTGTAACTATATAGAGATTGAATTGAGTTGGAGGTGTGACTGAATGAAAAAATGTGGAACCATATATATAGAAATCGCATCCGTCAAATATTCGTTGGAATATAACGTTTTAAAACGGCTATATTAACGGTTATATAGTTCGAGAACTATCCGACGGATTTTCGTTGGAAATATGTCAAAAAACCGTCAGAATATAACGTATATAATTTCCGTTGGAAATTAACCGACGGTTGCATTTCCATCGGATTTCCGCCTGTTTTCTTGCAGTGGAAATCAAACATCATATTGTCAAAACCAAATGAGTTAACCATAGATGATGATAAAGTAGAAACATTCTAAACTACATTTTGCTGCTGTTACCTTAACTGAGGTCATCAGAACCATAACCGCTGTCTTAGTATAGACATGAGTACCATGTCGACACACCTACATCATCACATAACACAATCACTATCATCGGTACACTAACAATGGCCTCAACTAATCCATTCAAATCCATATTTTCAAACTAACCTGTTTGAGCAACCAAGGAAACTCCTCAACCTTCTTCGGAACATTATTATTCGCTATAGCAAAATCGATTCCTCTGAAACAAAATAAATGATTCTGACCTAAATGAATAATCTACCTATATTGTTTTTACCAAAAGAAATAGATAATATATTCGTATTGGATATGCATCAAACCCCATATCCATGGACCTAACTATTAATCTGTTTTCGTTTTAGTTTTAAAAACTAAATAAATTATATAGTTTTTGCTTTTTATATATTAACAACATAATGTAACATCTTTTTGAAAAAAAATCAGCTAATGATAAAATACACTACATAATATACAAATATAAATGGTCATGAAAATCATATAAATGTAGAAAAAATATCTATAACATCTTATAAAATAATACCAATTAGTATAATTTTGTTTATTTAGCAGGTTTTCTGAATCTTATATACCTAGAGTGTTTTGGTGTACTCTAATCGTCTAATAAATTGAATTGAGTATGGATGTGTATACTAGATACACGAACTAGTCACCTGAAATTGATCTAATTATACAAAACTAATCAAGGATTGATTTTGATGAAATTAAAAGTCAAACATATAATACACGGAGAAACTAGACGTCATTATATGGAAAATTAATTATGATTACATGATGTAGTCAAAACTTTGATGCTGAATGAAATTTATAAATATATTCCCAATGAATATGACGGGTTACGAAATTCTTGCCAATACAATTGTCCACATGCAGAATACTTATGTAATTTTGACGTGACCGATGGTGGACGGTGGTAGTGGTCTTACTCAATCTCAATCTATGCCATTATCTCTATAATATAAATAATATCGTCGCTTATATTACAAAGGAAAACAGAATTATATATATATAGGAAGAATAATTAAAATAATTTTATAATTTGATTTTATTACTAAAATAATCTAAAAATAAAATTAAATAAATTTTTTAATAATTAAAGTGCCACTAAAATCATGTGTCAGAAAAAAATAATTATAAGACTATTATTATCAATTAATTTCACATCAATATTTTTTCTCTTTTTTTAGAAAATAAATTATAAAAATAGCAATTATTTACGACTTTACCACCGCTGATATATAAATCTGCAGTTCGATGTTATGGTAAATTTTTTGAAATGACAGATTTTTTTATTCCGCAGATATACTTATATAAGTGATCGAAAATTTTCTAATTCATCGCAATTTTTTTTTCGTAGATTAATTTTTTCAATGGCAGTAGATTTTTTCATTTCTCCAAAATGATAGAATTTATACTGCAGATTTTATTTTTTATCGCACACTTATTTTTTACCGAAAATTTTTTGTTTTACTTGTCGCAGAGTTTTTTCACCGTAGATTTGATAACAAAAAAAATTAATTGCTAGATCTATTTTACGTAACCACAGATTTATTTTACGTTATCGCGGAGTTTTTTTCAATAATTAGTTATCCCAAATTTATCATAGAATGTGCATTTCCCTTTACCGCAGACATTATAAATTTTTTAGTGGCCACATACTTTTTGTGGTAGATTTTTAGTCGTTCAATTATAACAGATTTTATACCGTAGATTTGATTCAATGATATCGTAGAATTTTTCATCGGCTGTTAAAAATAATAAAAAATGACGAAAAAATTGGAAATGATTTACCAAATTACATTTAAACCTCTATAAATGAATACTCTTGGCACCAGAAAAAATATTCGTTTAGCGAAATTATTTATTTTGTCGATAAATAAATATATTATTCATTTATCGATAAATGAATTTTTATTCATTTAGATAGTATTTTGCAAATTTTTATATTCTCGTATGAATAATTACTTTATATATTTTAATGTACAAATGTACCTATTAGGTAATAATTTTATTTCAAGAGATTTTATATAAATATAATATATAGTTTATGTAACATCACATTCAAGATAATATCAAAGATACTTGTTGCTCGTCTAAAGCCGTTTTTCCCTGCAATTATATCCGACCAACAAACATCATTTTTACCAGGCCACCATATCACTGATAATGTTTTGATCGCACATGAGCTTCTGCATTCCTTGAAAACACGGAACGTCAGGCTAAATCTTATATGGCCATCAAAACAGATATCTTCAAAGCATATGATAGTGTGGAATGGAGTTTCCTGGAAGAAACCATGTTACGATTAGGCTTTCATGAGAAATGGGTACACTGGATAATGACGTGTGTCAGGTCAGTCACATATTCAGTTCTTATTAATGGAAGCCCCTATGACGACATCCGTCCTTCCCGAGGCATTCGACAAGGTGATCCCTTATCACCGTATTTATTCTTATTTTGCACTGAGATGCTTACTCAGAGACTGAACCGTGAAGAATGTCAAGAAAATATTCAAGGACTATCTATTAGCCTTAATGGACCTCGTGTTAGTCATCTCCTCTTCGCGGATGATTCGTTCTTTTTTTGTCAAGCAAATCGGAAGAATATTACCACCCTTTCCTCTGTGTTACGAAAATATGGGGACATCTCTGGCCAACAAGTCAACCATACCAAATCCTCACTTATTTTTGGATCTCGGGTGTCAAAATCTAGAAGAGAGGAGGTACATCAAATCATCAATATACAGCGCACTGGTGGATGTAGTAAATACTTGGGTCTTCCTGACGAGTTTACTAATAAGAAGTGCAAACTTTTTGAGTATATTGTGACGAAGGTCAAAGATCGAACAAAAGGATGGAATCAAAAATTCCTCTCTCAAGGCGGCAAAGAGACTCTCCTAAAGTCAATCGCTACTGTTTTACCTACATATGCTATGAGTTGTTTCAAACTCCCAAAAACTACTACACATGAAATAGACTCCTTACTATCACAATTCTGGTGGGGATCATCGGAAAATACGAAGAAAATGGCATGGGTAAGCTGGAAAAAATTAAGTATTCCAAAGAAAGAAGGTGGTCTAGGCTTTAAGGGTATTGAGAAATTCAATGATTCCTTACTCGCTAAACAAGCTTGGCATATATTACAATTTCCCAATTGTCTTTTGGCTAGACTTTTGAAAAGCCGGTATTTTCCGGAGACATCTTTGCGTAACGCAGTTATTCCAAGGAAATCTTCTCATGGATGGCGATCTTTGATGAGTGGACGTGACTTATTATTTAAGGACTTGAGATTGAGAGTTGGTAATGGACAGATGATTAATTCGTTCATTGACCCATGGATTCCGGTGCACCCTCCAAGGGCGGCTACAAGAATTGCTACGACTAATCCTTCTCTTCTCCGTGAATTATGGCAGCCTAATCAACACCAATGGAATGATACTGCACTACAATGATATTTAACTCCCACTAACGCCAAATATGCTCGCCAGTTATATATTCCTCATCTTGACATTCCGGATAAACTAATATGGCATTATACAAAGGATGGTAATTATTCCGTTAAATCGGGGTATTGGTTGGCTACTCACATTTTGGATCCGCTAAGTAATATACGACCTCTTCCACATGGTAGTATACCCTTAAAAGATCGTATATGGAAAACTACCACAGCCTCGAAAATCAAACATTTCCGATGGCGAATATTATCTTCGACTCTTGGTACATCGTCAGAAATATCCCGGCGTGGTATTCCGATTGATACAACTTGTAAACGATGCTGTCAAAGATATTGAGACGTCAAACCATATATTTTTTCAATGTCCCTATGCAACAGCAGTTTGGCGGATGTCAAACTCACCAGCCTCACGAGTAATTCAGCAAACAAATACTCTTGATCAGAATATAGATGGTTTACTTGGAGTTTATGAATCAAAAACTCTCCAATCCATTCAACATGAAGTCTTCTGGATATTATGGCAAATATGGAAATCACGAAATGACCTTATTTTTAATAAGGTCAACCATGAGATAAGTGTTTTGTGTGCCCGTGCCAAAGATAACGCTCAAGAATGGCTTGATGCTAACATTCATGTCTCTTCTACTCGGAATACTGGATCTACGCAACCTCAATCACAATGGACTCCACCGCCTCCAGGTTTTCTTAAATGCAATTTTGATGCAAGTTACATCTACAATAATTCTGCAATAGGGGTGGGTTACATAATTAGAGATGAATTTGGAGGTTTCCGTCTTGCGGCTTCAACAAAACTAAAACAAGGTACTAATTCTTTAGAAGCAGAAGAAATGGCCTTACTACATGCCTTACAATCTCTCCATTGTTGGGGTTATCAAAACATAATCATGGAAGATGACTGTCAACAACTTCAAGATCTTCTTCATTCTCACATTCAAAATGCAACTATGGAGCCACTAATTAATCATAACCGCAGTTAGGCGGATCACTTTAAGGACAATGTAACCACATCGCGGATAGATTAGCAAAGTATGCTCAGATACAACATCATGTTAAAAATATTTATTTCCGTCCTCCACGATTTTTAAGGACATTATTACTAAACGATCATGTATGATATTTTCTAATAAAAAGACGTTTAAAATATATATATATATATATATATATATATATATATATATTTATTTGAAATTGAAGAGATTATATTAGTAATACATGAATTGTATGTATATGGACTAAGATACATTATATTATATTAGTAAGATACATTGTCTATATGTGGACTAATACATGAATTGTATTATGTGGACTAAGATACATTGTATGTATGTGGACTAAGATACATTGTATTATATTGTATGGAATATTTAGAGTCTTAGAAAATGTATCTAACCTACACTACAAACTATATATATAGTTCTAAAGTCTTGGTTTGGTAAGTAATTCATTCTACATTACCATATCTTTCTTAACATTCAATTTGATGGCTTTCAATCAAAAGCCAAAGCCATCAACAAAAATATCTTTAACTGATAAGATAAGGAGGGTCATATGTGAGCATAAAAAGGAACATCCAACACTTATGCAAAAGGATATGTAAGCATGGATGAAGGAAAAGTTTGGTTTGGATTCTAGCCAAACCACAATATCAACTACTCTCAAAAGATCAACAGAGTATTTATCAGAGGAGATGAAAATTAACGATGCTAAAAGACACAAATCAGCGAACTACCCTGTTTTGGAAAAAGTTTTGTATGAATGGTTTCTTCAAAGACAAGAGAAGGTGAATATATCAGGAGAAATGATTTAAGGTAAAGCAAAAGAATTTTTTCAAAAAATGTATGGTGAAACAAATCAAGAGTTTAGCTTTTCAAATGGATGGTTGGAACGTTTCAAGGCAAGATATTCAATCAAGTCCTACCAGCAGTTTGGTGAAAGCGGTTATGTGAACATGGAGGACATTGAAAATGCTTTACCTGAAATAACGTCTAAATTAGACCAATATCAGCTAAAGGATATTTACAATATGGATGAAACAAGATTGCTTTATCGGTTGGAAGCTGACCATTCACTTGCCACAAAGCAACTTGAAGGACAAAAGCAAGACAAGGAAGAATTACTGTTGTGGTTTGCTGTAATGGTGATGGATCCGACAAAGTCCCTCTTTCGGGTTATTGGTACGTATGCAAAACCCAGACGCTTTAAGAATGTGAACATGAACAATCTTAATTGTGAGTATCGTTTCAATAAGAAAGCTTGGATGACTGGTTTGCTTTTTCAAAAATTTTGTTATTGGTTTGACAAGAGAATGAATGGTATAAAGGTTCTCTTGTTAGTAGACAAATGCCCAGCTCATACAAAGGTTGTTGAAGGGTTGAAAAATGTAGAGTTATTTTTCTTGCCCCCTAACACAACATCTAAAATTCAGCCATGTGATGTTGTGATTACTCGGACATTTAAGCTTCACTATTGACGTTATTTTTATTCTAGCATCTTGTAGAGTCTTGAAGTTGACTCATCAAATCCTGAAAAGATTAACATTCTCGATGCTATTAACTTAGCTACCTTGGCTTCGATAGTTGATGTAAAGGAAACAACAATTGCAAATTGTTTCCGACATTGCAAGATACGATCTGAAGAACTCGATGTTCCTAAAACAGAAGTTGATAAATTAGAAGAAGATATTGAAGGATTAACGGATGTCATTGCTAAGTTACACTATAGAAATGTGATGGACGTCGAACATCTTTTGAACTATCCTAACGAGAATGATTTCGTTATGGAATTGGCTATCGACGATGAAATTATTGAGTTTGTACTGACTGATGAGAATGATCCAGAACCAGATGATAGTAGCGTCACACCAAATGTGTCATCAGAAGAAGCATATCAAACAGTAATCACCTTACGAACTACTTTCTACAACACGAGCAGAATACTCCTAAAGTTTTGTTTGCGCTAGAAAAAATCAAGGATGAGATGAATTTTGGTGGAAAAAAAAACAACTATAGACTCTTTTTTTGTAAAATAATGATTTATTGTACGAACATTGTAGATTGAAAAAAAATCTTTTTTAATATATATATATATATATATCTAATAAAATGTGATGATTATTCATTTATATTTACATAGGATCTTTAATGATTTCAAAAAAATTATTCATTAATGTATTTACCGAAATTATTCATTTAGTCTCTTAGTTCAAGTCAGAACCGAAAATAATTATTCGTTTATTGAAATTATTCATTTATCGAACATTCATTTATCGAAGTTTAACTGTAATGATCCAAAGACAAAACTTTTATGTTCTCATTTTAACAAAAAAATGCTTACTTTACCCAGATGATGCAGAGATGCAAAGACCTTGGACTGAAAAATACTCAAAGAATGGCCCCCTTAAACCCTTATATTTCCTATTGCGTTGAAAATGATTGATTAATCTAATCATCCTTGATGACAAAAAAAAGTCTAATCATCCTTTTCTCACGTTCTCTAAGAAAAGTAAAAATAATCAAGAACTTACGTTTCTCACAACTCACAAGAATCTTGAAAATTGGAAACGCGGTTGTGAAAGTGAACACGCTTTATCTACACGTCTTTAACTCCACAGCTACTCAGGAATTACGACTCACCTGCTTATTTTAATTCCTCTCAAATCTTTTTTTTCTTTTTCTTATAAGACTCAATAATTGTGTTATGATATGGTGAGAGCATTAATGGCGGATCTTCGACGTCCAAGATATTGCATGCGACTTCATCGTGATTCGAGTTTTAATCCATCTCTCTAGGCATAGAGAGATGAAACCCATTGGTTCTGACATCAAATCAACCTTCAACAAACTTATGGACATAATTATAAATTTACAAGGTAAACGAACCATAAACCCCAACCAATCAAAACTCAGTTTCCCACTCAAGAACACATTAACCACAGCTTGTACATACTTCTCTTTGTTTCTCAATAATGTAGCATCAACATCATAGACCTTTGATTTTCTGAGTCTTATGGTGATCTTCAAAGAGGTAACGTTTCCCGGATTCTGCTTGAATCCATCAAGCTTCTTCTGTCCGAGGTTTATATTCTCAGAAGAGACATCTGCTTTCATGGGGCTATAATATAATACCATCTTGTCGTTTTTATTAGAGAGCTGAAGAAACGTATTAATGCTCTCACCATATCATAACACTGCAGAAACATCAGAAGCAAAGTAAAAGCAATAATACAAACCAAATGAACAACACAGCACAAGAAAGAGAAAGCAACAGAAGAAGAAGCGTTGACTAAAGCTTACACGACAGTGACGAATCCCAGTCCAGAGTAAATAATGTTTTAGACCCGACGGAGCTAAAAAATAAAAAAAGAAAGAAAGTTAGTGACACTTGTGAAACGCAATGAAATTGAGAGATACAACATATTCTGAAAAATCTATCTTCTGGCATTATCCGGCAAACCCATCTCCCTCACCATTATTATCTAAAAAAGCTGAACTAATTAATTTTAATAATAGAAATGATTATTACCTAATAGAAAGAAGGCAACAGCCGCAACACGATCAAGAAGACACATTTTTTATCAGGCAATGAGAAATAAATAAAGAAACTTTGTGCTTAACCAATAACATATTAATCATTTATAGAAAGATGAACCATCAAGAAGCAAACAGATAGATTCGTTCCGATTTAAATCTTGGTACATGAAGCTGAGACTTGATAATTTCCCAATGTTCAGAGATTACCAAGAGAGTAGCAACATCATAGACTTAAGCTAAAATAAATATTATCAAAGAACCAATTCGTTAAACTAATTTCATAATCAACGAATAATATGAATGTTAATTGCAAACTCTACTTTCAACAAGTCTCCAGACTCATTCATAAACACCCAACAAACACAAATCAACATCAACAATAGCTCAAAATCACCAAATCTAGGTCAAAACCAAACGAGAAGAGATTTTCAAAATAATATTCTATTATGCGATCCAATTTGTGGTTTGTTGGCTATCATGATGCAAATGGTTCATATCAAACATGAAAGAAACTCAATGAGGAAAACAATTTGCTCAAGCGGGAAATCCTCCCATTCAAACTCGATGACGATTTGAACAGTAAAAACTCTAGGACAGATCTCGATGTAATAATCTCGATTAGTAATTGAAAGTAAAGTAGAGACCTGATAGAAGACAGGAGCGACGAGAGCTAAGCTGATGAAGAAGGAGAGAGTCCATAAGAACAAATCCCAAGTCATTGTTTGCAGCAGAAACACATCTTTATCCGAATGTGACGGCGATGGCAAGGTGACGGCAACGGCAACAACAAGACAAATCGACGGCCATGGTGACGGCTACGCAAGTTAAACGGCGATGAAGGTGAGTGTGCCGCAATTTTAGGGTTTCGCAGAAAAAGAAATTGTGTTTTCTTATTGAAATAGTGAATTGAATAATAGTATTGACATTAATAATTTAGGAAATTTGTATTTCTTTCTATTTTCCATTTTTTAGTTCACTAATTTTAATTCATAATAGTATTTTTGTGAATAGTATAATTATTTATGGTTTATTTGTATTTTAACAAAAAAAAAAAGTAAGATTACTCTAATAACGTTTTTTTAGCATTAGTCTAGTAATTAATTTGAAAAATAAAATTAGTTTAAGATATCTATTTTTTCATACATATCTTCAATCGGCAAAAAACAAAATGTCTTCAACAAAATCGGGTGAAATGTTTATCAGCGAACTTAATTTTTGTAGATTCATCGATTTACGACTTAAACTATTTTTACTAATGACCAAAGACTTCATAGTTCTAACAAAAGTAAGAAAATTATCGATATTAGCTAGACATTGGTTAGGATAGTGGAAATTTTCTGCAATCTTAAGAGTATCTCTACATCATTTTTATCAATAATGTTTAAAAAGCTGTATATAGATTCCACCAAAAACTCTCAACTCTTATGATCATTATTGTTTTCTTCGTGTTTTGTTTTTATTATTTAAAGACGTTTTTTTGTCCTTAGATGTTATAATATTTTTCTACCTCATGTAATTAAAAACTACAACTTAAATAATACATACGACGCTAACCAATCAGATTCATTTGCACACTTGTGAGATCTTGTAGTAGATGCTAGTTGATTTCTTAACATCATAATAATATGTCACTACAAGAAAATTATCGTAAAACCAAAAGAATGTCCGAGGTATTCTGTCGGAAATTTCCAATGGTTATATGACAGATTTACGATATATCCGTAAAAGTTTCCTGTATAAAAATATATTTATAAATTAAAAATAAACATAAATTTATATATTTAATTTAATTAAAAAAATTTCGTCGGAAATTTTTGACGGAATTGTTAGACCTTTAGACTGTTTTCACGAAAATCATCATAACTTTCGATCGCACCGTTAGATCGACTTCAAACTACTTGAAAATAAAATATAACTCAAAGTGCTATCTTGTTTAAAATATTCATATCAATCCATTGGTGTGAAGTGTTTTAACAAATAAAAAACTTTCAAACGATATATTTCCAACGGGTTTAGAGTTTTTGATCATTTTCAAATAAGTATATCAATCTATGTGTAATATACACAATTGTAACACTTATTTTAAAATGTGTGACAAAATAAACATTTAAGTTATATTATAAATATTACAAATTTAACATTATTAAGATTACACGTTAGATAATAGTATATATACTTAATAGAGCATGTATACCTATAACAAATTAAATTTTTGTTTTTGTACATTTGTTATAGTAACAAGGTCTTTATTAGTATTTAATCATTGAAATGATTAATATAGCATATTAAAAATAAATTCCAAGTGAAACGGATCGAAAAAACCTCGAATCCCTAAAACCGTCAGAAATCCATCGGAAATATATCATCTGAAATTTTATCATTCGTTAAAGCATTTACCAAAATGGATTGATATGAATTTTAGACACTAGATAGATCTTTGAAGTATTTTTTATTTTCAAGTGGTTTGAAGTCGATCCAACGGTGCGATTGAAAGTTATGATAATTTTCGTGAAGACAGTACAAAGGTATAACAATTCCATCGGAATTAACTTTTTGCATCCCGCGGTTTCTAAATTTTTGCGAATCCGTCAGAAATCCGTTGGAAATTTTTTACGGATTTCTGACAGATTCGTAAAAATTTAGGCGGTAAGTAAATTATTTTAAGTATTTTCGACGGATTTCTGACTGCCGTGTCCGTCGAAAATTCTGTTTTATAAACATGTTGTTTTCTTTGTGAAATCATTCGGAAAAACGTAAGAAAAATCTCAAAATCACCAAATCTTCTCAAATTGAAACTCAATATCCAAACATTTTAATGGGTCCAAACCAATCAAATATGTAAGTTTCTTAAGTTTTTTTGATTTTTTATGGATTTCTAAGTTACAATTTTAGATTTAGGAATTTGAATGTAGATATAAAGATTTGGAATTTAGATATATGGTTATGCTTGTTAGATTTAGGATATAGATTTTTAGAATTTAGATTTAAATTTTTATTTATGAATGTTTAAATTGATAGATTTGGATTGTTATTAGATATTTGTATTTTTATATTGTTTTTTAATTATTGGAATTTTTAATTGTTTTGTAAATTGTTATTAATTTTTAATTGCCATTAAATTGTTTATAAATTGTTATTAAATTTTTAAAAAAAATTTAGATTGAATTTTGTTAATTTTAAATTTCTTTTATAAATTGTTATTAATTTTATATTAATTTTAATTTTATTTGTATTTAAAATTATTAAAAAAATGTATATGTCGGAAACACATCCGTCGAAAATATGTTCGTCGGAAAGCTTCGGATTAGCTCCGTCGGTTCTACTCCGACGGATATTTTAATGTCAAAAATACCAACGAATTTTCGACGGATACTTTATTTTTGACTATTTAGAATAGACGGTATCCGTCAAAAATCTATCAAAAATAGCTATTTCTGATGAATTTCCGACAAACATAACCCGTATGTTTTTTGTTGTTTTCTTATAGTATGATATTAGAATCTTGAAAGAGGATGTGTTAGCACAACGAATATAATTATCTGAAACATTTTCATATACGTTTTTATTCTCACTAATGTGTATATTATATGTATTTATTTACTTTGGTACGGTGCATGAGGAGGAGGGAGTTTCCATTTTTATCCATGAGGACGAGTTCTTCGGGTCGGGGTCGGGCATAATTATCGACCCGGTAAATCAAATCTCCCTTTGGATCTATCACCGTGAATCCTTACAACTCACTAGAAGCGATTTTCTCCAGACCGTCAGTAACGTGCACGTGCCTCCTGTCTCTGCAGCGGCGGCGAAGGAGACTCTGGGCTCCGGATTCGACGGTGCATCATCACCGTGGACTAACCTCGACCATTGCTTCAAGAATGAAACATTTTCAGTTTTGGTGTTCTTGATTTACTATTTTAAGAGTGTTTAGATTAATTCTCGACACAAATATGGTAAGGTTAGGTATGCATATAAGGTATATATAGATCTAATATATGTGTATAGATTGAGGAAAGATATTAGTTTGTCATATTTATATTATTTTCTTATTATTTTATATATTATTGTCTTATTATTTTATTATTAACTTGTATTGTAGTTTTTTTTTTATTGTAAGAGTTTGGTTTTTTTTATTATTAAAAAGTTTTGGGCCAAAATCTGTAATTTTTCAAATCTAAAACTATGTAATATTAGTTTTGTCTTAAATATTAGTCGATTTTGTGACTTCTAAATTTTGTTAGGGTTTTATATATATAGACTTGATAAATAGTTAAAACTAGTATTCCATTCATCCTAAAAAAAGTGTTTATATACATTTTAATAAATATATTTTTATTTTACGTGACATATATTTCATAGATCAATCAAAACTAAAATATATCTTGCCTAATCTGATAGCTAGATTAGTGTTGCCAGCCTCATGTACATGAGTTAATGTAAAGGACGAGTCCTTTTCCAGACAATAATTTAGTTACAATAAATAAATATTACAAATATAAAAAAACTATGAAGATGGAGAGGGAGAGATGGAGATAGGAAGAGGGAGTATATAAAGATGAATTAAATATTATAAAATCAAAATCAGTTAACCGTGGATTAATTTGAAAATTAAACACAATTGATGTGAGAAACCCAAAAATGATGAATATGAAAAACAGAAAAATTGAATATATGAATAAAACAGAAAAAAATGACGGAGAAGAAGAAATATAATAATCACTTTGAATGTAAAGAAATTACCACGGTTTATGCAGCATATAAAAGTGACCCAACTGAAATAATTGATTAGTAGTATTAATCAGTTTTTTAACGAGGAAATCATGGTAGTGTTTTTCCTTATTGCGATAGTGGGATCGTGGATTTGTGGTGGAAGATTGAATGAACAGTTGAACAAAATCTCTAAAATAATTGTTGAATTTGAATTTAAAATATTTTGCTCTAATAATTGGTCAAATGACTTGTGAAATATTTTTGCATTAGTTTGTATTTTATGATATATCATCGTTTTATTGGTCAAGTGACTTGTGATTTATAAGATAAATGATTTATAAATATATATATATATATATATATATATATATATTGGTCTGAAAATATCTTTATGAGATAATAATTTTTTTTATAGCAAAATTGTATTTCCCTTACAAGTTTTTAAATTAAAAATCTATGTCATACCATATAAATTATTAAAGTATGTACATCGAAATTATTTTAAAAAATAAAACCTATTAGTTTCTTTGTGCCCTGTAAAAATCAATATATGGCTCGTCCTAGCAGCTAAATCCACAAAACAAATATTCTAAGAACAAGGTTCCTGGTCACTTCTCGGATGTTTCAGCTGACTGACCATTGTCTGAACTACTTCATAGCCGATAAAAACATTTAATGCATAATGTTTATATTATTTATAGGTAAAACAAATTATTTATGCATAATGACTAGAAAGCTATCAAATTATATATATATATATATATATATATATATATATATATATAGATATAGAAAGGGCTGCACAAGGCAGTATAATTTATTTGTAGTAACTATTCATTTTAAAATGTTCATACTTTGGACTTAACTCAACTTTTATATATAATAAAAGGATTTGGTGTGCAAACTTTTGTCAGTAATTAAGATAGGACTGATCTGGATATGAACTCTTTTATCGAAGGCAGACGTGGCCGCGTGGCTAACACTGATTGGGTAATGATTTGCAGGTAGTCAGATTTTGGCTTTGGCACGCATGGGTTTCTGGATTGAATTGGATTAAACAATTAGTATTTAATGTTTTATTCAAATATTAAATTCTACTACTGTATTAGGTAAGAATTTTTGGATTATGTAAGAGTCCCAAATTAAGCCACGTAATCTTCTTCGACCCACGGTATTAGATCTGACTCTCCCAGAATCTCTAGTTTTTTTGTCTGCGAATCTCTATTTATGGAAAAAATAAAATAAAAATCTCTCGTTTTCTTCGTAAAGGTTAATTAGGTAAACGATTTCTCTTCCACACGATTAGATATAGAAAATTACTTTAAAATAATAATTACATAAAATAGTCGTATTTTATCTCACATTAGAGGAAATTCCATAATAAACTAATAAACATATTTATTAAAATTTCAGTTGTATAATAAGTTTAATCATAACCAAAATAAAAATACTGTGAGTGTATATTCAAATTGAATTTAATTATTTGGAATATTCATATTGGAAAAAGTATACAAATAAGTGAGCTTTCACTGTCAAACCTGATTTTGTTGATCTTCGGTTTGCCATTACTCCAACAAATGCTTCCTTCGAGAGTGATGTAGACACAGTAGAGCATCTGTTGAAGAGGTGTCACGAGTCAGCAGTACAATGGGTGCCACGAAGAAGTTAGCTGTGGAGGCCAAAGACCAGAGTAATATCAACCCCACGTGCGTGAGTCCCTGACCTGTGTCTTCTAGTCTTCTTATCCTCTAGGCCCTCACTTCAAATTTATAAACGCAGCGTTTTGATTGAATTTTTTAATATTGGGGCGGGCCGTCAATAACTTAGGGCCTTTATTATGGTATTTAACCATTTCTATAAATTAATAAATATTACAAATAATAAATTTTCGGATTTTAATTTAGGTTAGTGTAAAAATTAACAAAATATGACAAAATAATAAAATAATTGTTTTTAAAATTTTTTATGTAAATATATAGTCTTATTAGTATCATAAATTAATAATCATATATCATATATATATATGTATATATATATTCATATATTTATACATTAGTATATTATCTCATATATACTAATGTATGGTTTTAGTGTTATCCTAAAAATTAAATATTGTTAGAGTTTCTCAATTTATTAAGTTTCAAACTATCAAGTCGTAATATCGTTTATATTTTTTTTATCAAAGTAGTTAATATTTTTTTGTAAGTTTTTACTTCTAAATATGCATTATTTTTATTTTTATACTTTTACAAATTGTTAAAATATGATAGTTGAAGTCGTTAATATTAAAATTAAATTTATATATGTTGTTTGCATAAATGTATTCATCGGTAACTTTAGTTATTTATCGTCCATAATTGTTTTTTCCCTAAATATTAAGTATTTAAGTCAAAATTTTAAATTTATAGTTTTCAAAACATTAATTTTATTTAGATGAAATAATTTCAACTCAAATTTTCAAAAATTTTATAACAAAATCTTAAATGATAAATCGATTGAAACTAATCTCTATATAAATAAATTAATATCACTACAAAATAATAAGATGTATAAATCCTAATATTATTAATTTATAGAGTTTTTACCGTACATAAACATCTAGAAACATATTCATCTTCACCAACTTATAGATATTGTGGTAATTCACCCCCTTCATTTCGAACTGCATATTTTGATATGAGCATTGAGATGTTTAGAAATCTATCATCGGTTTTGTACTCATTTTATTACTGATTCCCAAAATCTATTATAAATCAACACCCAAAAAGTGGATAGCTTTCGCAACAGAATTAAACAAGCTTAAAGACTTATATAGGTATTCGCCAAAGACGTTAAAACGGTTTATGAACCCACGATTAGTAATAAACAAGCAGATTTTCCTATAAAAAGTGCTCGTACCAAAACCTCTGTTATACGTAAACCTTTTGTGGATTCTTACTAATGAATTTTCATATTATATTCCTTAGCTTTTATAGTTACTAGAGAATAATAATGTTTGTAGTTATAAATTTTTGAATAGCTATCGATTTTTTAATAGTAACATAATAATCGTAGGTGATTTTATACATACGGATAAAAATGCAACACATGATTTAAAAATGTATAAAGCATCTAAGAAAAAAACTACCAAAGTCTTTCGTCTTTTAAAATGGTCAGTATCTGATTGCTTCTAACGGACGGTCTCGTATAATAGAACTTCCGAGATGCTAGAGAATGAAGTTTCACCTCGGACGCTTTCAGAGAACAGATTACTTTTTCAACCATGATCTCAAACCAAATTAAGCTGACAAAGTATTCAATATTCAATAATTGTGTTATCAACAATTGCAGACGCTACTCCACTAAAAGAGATGTCTCATCTTGACAATGCAGGTCAAGATGTTTATGATGCCAACTATTTTTAAATAAGTTTTTGGTTTTGCTTACAAAAATAATTATCTCGTGTCTAATTGTAGAATTGACTCTGTTAGTTTGTAACATCATCAAGCATGAACTAGAAAACATGTTAGATACCTTCTATTTCTATATGTTTAGGAGTCCTCTGCTTTTCCTCTTTAGCTTGGTTATAGAGCTAAGCATTTTCTACATTATAGATAAAATTAGGGTGACCTAATCTTTTAACTAGTTACGTTGTTATTGCAGAAAGTAGAGCACGAGAAGCTGTTGCAGTATTAACGTAGGAGAGATCACGATCGCGATTGCTCGTTATACCAATTATTTCTAACCACCTCGTGGTTTAAAAAAAAAACATTTTCAACCGTTTGAAAGATTTTATAAATCTAATATTTTCACACTTTTTTTTATAGATATACAAGATCCAAATTTTTTTTTTTAACATAGATTAATAGTTGTAAAATTTTACTAATCTAATGAAACTAAAAAAGCACAATGATTCTAATATATTTTTGAATACATGACAAGTTATTTTCTAGAAACTATGCTTTATGCAGGTGTTGCACATCCGTTTTGGATTAACTTTGGAATGAATTATAGTATGAAATGGGCCTAATATACTAACGATCTAAAAGGCCCAATACTATTGGATCCCTATCTGCCGACAGCTAATGATCCACTAACGGAGACGTTATCAGGAATATTCACATTGAATAACGACCGTTAGTCCCATGCCAAATATGTCACATCTGTTAGAAAAAATAAATTTGAGTATCCACCGTGGACGGCTACCTACTCGAAGGCCCGGATCCGAATCATCCAACGGATTCGATCGAGTTACAGAAATCAACGGATGATATTGAATCTGAAGGGCAACTAATTATTTTTTTTGTTTCCGTCTCTCAGACTCTCACACTCTCAGACTCTCAACTCTCAACTCTCCAGTAAGAAGTTAGGTTTTTTTTTTCTCAGAGGTTTCTAGAATCAACAATGGTGGAAGAACATAAACACGAAGAGTCGACTGGTGAATCACTCTTGGAGAAGATTGTTGAGAAGATACATGGCCATGGTGACTCATCTTCTTTGTCCGATTCCGATGACGATAAGAAATCGTCATCTTCGTCATCATCCTTGAAGTCAAAGATCTACCGACTTTTCGGAAGAGAGAAACCTGTTCATAAGGTTCTCGGCGGTGGAAAACGTATGGATCTATCTCTATCTCTTGATACTGAACTCTGATTTTGCTCGATTTAGTATCTTATATGGTGATTTTGCTAATTTTCAAAGCTCTATCTTCTCTAATTAGCTTTTTTAGATAGTCCTTGAGTGATTTGAAGCTGGAATTTAGTGGTTATTGCTGATTTGAGTCTTAAGACTTAATTTTGCTGCTTAGCTCAAATGTATGATAAATCTTTGATCAGTGTGTTTTGTTTACTGTTTTATGAACTAGCTGCTTGAGACTGAGATAGATTTTATGTGGAAGAATATGACTTTGTGCTTTGGTTAAATCTGGATTCAATGTTTTGTTATGTAGCTGCTGATATTTTCCTTTGGAGGAACAAGAAGGTATCTGGTGGAGTATTTGGTGCTGTTACTGCGTCTTGGATCTTATTTGAGTTAATCGAATACCATCTCCTTACGTTTCTCTGTCACTTCTCGATTATTGCTCTTGCAGCATTGTTCTTGTGGTCTAATGCTTGTACCTTCATTCACAAGTAAGTTTTTTAAAACATCCTTTACATGTTTGAGTATGAGAGAATGATGTATCAACGTACTGATCAATTGATTATACATTCTCAGGGCAACTCCTCATATCCCGGAAGTTCACATCCCCGAGGATCCTGTTCTTCAGCTTGTTTCTGGATTAAGGATTGAAATCAATCGTGGCTTTACTGTTCTTAGGAACATTGCATTAGGAAGAGATCTCAAGAAATTTATCTTGGTATCTTTCATGTTACCTAAACTGTTCTTTTCTTATGTTATGTTGTTCCTTGTAAGCACTAACACTTGCTTGCACATGTTTTAGGTAATTGCTGGCTTGTGGGTTTTGTCCGTTATTGGCAGCTGCTGTAACTTCTTGACGTTGTTTTATATTGGTAATGATTCATACGCATCTTATTGCATTCAATCTGACAGGTCACACTTGCACAGTTTTGATATTTAGCCTCTTATTTTTGCTTCCAGCTACTGTCCTTCTCTTCACCATTCCCGTGCTTTACGAAAAGTACGAGGACAAAGTAGATGCCTTTGGTGAAAAGGCGATGAAGGAGATCAAGAAGCAATATGCAGTACTCGATGAGAAGGTTTTGAGTAAGGTCATGAGCAAGATTCCAAGAGGAGCTCTGAACAAGAAGAAGAATTAAGGATTTGTAAGTTAATCTTAATTGGAACCGTAGTGATGGTTCAAGACATGTGTTGTTAGAAGCTGTTGGTTGATAAACCCTTTGATCTCTCTGTGTTATTATGTTCATTATAAAAATTTGGGTTTTAACCAAAAAAAATTAGTCTATGAGAGAACACGGATGAATGTTAAATAGTGTTGTTGGTTAATTTATCTTTAGTTGATTTCTCATTCTTCTAATAAGAGCTCTCCATAATTATATTCGTGATGTCAGTTTGTATCCTATCTGAAAATTAGTCCATACAAAGAAAGCTAAAATTATTTCGTGATTTTTTATGTATTTACGTTGTCATCAAATACCTACAAAGAATATTTCTGTAATACGAGATTTTATGACCCAAGATAGAAATCAAAAGACCCTTGAATTTCTTAAAAATATTACTGTGCTTAATTTTACAGAGTCTATCCAATTCTTTTGTATACCAATTTACATTTACTTAAAAGCTTAACAGTGTTTATGAACTTTGTATTTTAACTTTCTTTTTGAAAAAAATTGTTTCTTTTGAAAAGTATGGGCTAATAATGATGTTTATATAAGCCCAACACGGTTTAGTGAGACTTAATGCATTTAGCTTTCTCTCATTACGGTCACTAAACATCTTTGTGCGAGCTGTTAATTATTCAAACGATCACTAAACATTTTTTAGCCAGCTGTTTATTATTCAAACGGTCACTAATTATCTTTTTGCCAGCTGTATATATATGTTATTTGGTAGCGTCGTTGTGAAGGATTCTCATAATTTCTTTTTCTTCCTCTCTCGCTCTCGTTTTTTTTTTCAAAGGCCATCATCACCGCAAGGTTTTGTCTTTTTAAACTTGTTAGAGTTTATTTTTGTTGTTTCAGTTTAGGTTTCCGTTTATTTCGTGTTTTGCAAATCAAAAAGCCCTCTTTTGAATCTTTGTTTTCATCAATTTGAGGGGTTTTCATTTTACTTTCGTGATTGTATTTTTCATAGATTTCAAACCTCTTTTTTCAGATTCAAAGTTCAATCGCGAATCTTACATCTTGAGATCTCAATTTCAAAATTGTTTACTCTTTAAAGATTTTACGTTTGTTGATTCAAATCAAAAACCTTTTTTGGATCTTTGTTTTCAAGGTTATATTTTTCCTTTATCAAATTCTTAACTTCGATTAGTTTTCAATTTTGCAAACCAAAAAAAATCTTCTTTACATCTTAGGGTTTTATAAATCTATCGATTTTTCAAAATTCTGTTTTTAATTTGTTTTAAAAGATTTTAGTTTTCTTAAAAACCAAAAGAAAGGGTCTAAAACACATAATTGTTGCTTGTCCAATTTCTAATTTGGGAAAATTGTCCCGCATCGTCGTCTGATGTTGGCTAACAAAAGCAAAAGAAATGCTTGAAGCGTCCCTAAGTTAGTAAGACTTGTCACATTTGTCCCAAAGAATGAATAATTCAATATCTCTGCTGGGGACATTATGATATAAAATTCAATCTCTCTGCTTTGTGTCTGCTGGGGACATTAGGATATAGCTGAGCTGGGCAGCATGAAATAATATTCATGATTCTGCATATTGTTGGATGAAAAAAAAAAAAAAGTCCTTTAAGAAGGCTTGTTTAATGATGTTCTGAGATAGGAAAATTCAATTCTCGGCGGAAAGATATATTGCTAGGCTGGAAAAGCATGAAAATTCAAGTTTAATGATGTTCTGAGGTTGGGGAAATTCAATGTCTGCTAAAATTCTATCTTGTTGGGTTGGGACAACATGACATTAGTATTCAATATTCTGCATATTGATGGAGGAAAAAGTCCTTTAATAAGGCTTCTCTAATTGTGTCTGATTAGGTAATTCAATTGTCTACAAAAACTCTAAAAGAACAAATTTGTCCTTTTCATAAGGCTTGTTTAGTGATGTTCTGAGGTTGGGAAAATTCAATTTGTCTGCTAAGGTTTGTATTCTTGTTGAGTTGGGACAACATGTACTATTCAATATTCTGCATATTGATGGAGAGAAAAATGTCTTAAATCTCTAATAATGTCCGGTTGATAAATTCAACTCGCTAAGCTGGGATAGCATGAGAAGTATTCAATATTCTGCATTGTAATGGGAGAACATGAACTCTTGAGCCTCTTAATCTTGAGCTGGGCAAGAACAACATGAATAGAAATAAAACATTCAAAGATCAAGTTTCTGCATTAGATAAACCTTGTTGGGCTGGGATAACAAGATTTTGCTGAGTTGGAACAACATGATATTACATTCAAAGATGCCGCCTTAAAGAAAGCTTGTCCAAGGGGAAGAAATTCAATATTTTCTGCTCTATATCTTGCTAGCTGTGGGGACTGCAAGATCAATATTCATTATTATGCATACTATGAGGGAATATGCATTTACTTTGGCTAAAACTGAGATATTAAGTTCTCTAACTCTAATAAGGTTCTTTGCCTTTAGTAAGATTGTTCGAATGATGTTTCAAGATTAGGAAGAATTTAGTATTCTGCATAAACTCTATATTTGTATACTGGAATGGGACAATATGGTATATGATCAGCCATGTCGAATTATGTCCCAAAGAATGAATAATTCAATATCTCTGCTGGGGACTTTAGAATATACACTTCAATATCTCTGCTTTACGTCTAAGGAAATGCAATTGTATGCTCAAAACTCTAGATCTAGCTGAGCTAGTGCAGCATGATATAAGATTCAATATTCAGCATATTGATGGAGCTGGTTTAATGATGTTCTCAGATGAGAAAATTTAATGTCTGCTAAAATTCTATGTAGTATTTCAGTATTCTGCATATTGATGGAGGAAAAGTCCTTTAATAAGGTTTCTCTAATAATGTCTGATTAAGTAAATCAACTGTCTACAAAAACTCTAAAAGAACAAATGTTCTTGACATAAGGCTTGTTAAATTGATGATCTGAGGATGGAAAACTCAAAATTATTGAAGGGCAAATAAAACACAAAGATCTCTGTAAGTATATATCTTGCTGGATGGGAACAACATCATTAGAACTTTCAATCCCAAAAAAGTTTTAAAATTCAAGTTTCTACATAAAAAGAGATCTTGCTGGAGTTGGAATATTACATAAAAAGAGATCTCTAACAAGAGGATTGTATTTAAAGAAATCCATTTCTCTGCTTAAACTCTATAACTACTTGAGCTGCTTAAACTCTATATTCTGCATATTGGTGGAGGAATAAGGCTTGTTTAATGGTGTTGAGATTGGAAAATTAAATTGTCTGCTAAAACTCTTATCTTGTTGGGCTGGAACAACATAATATTATGCATACTGATGGAGGGAACAATGTTCTTTGATAAGACTTGTCTAATAATGTGCAGTTGATAAATTCGATTGTCTGCTTAAACTATACATCTCGCTAAGCTGGGACAGCGTGATAAGTATTCAATATTCTGCATATATGAATGGGGGAGTAGCCTTTTAACTCTTGAGCTCGGCAAGGATAACATGAGTAGGACATTCAATGATGTCCCAAATTTTTTTACATTCAAGATTCTGCTATTGATGTGAATATTATGCCTTTAACTGGTGTCCAGAGATTGGAAAACTCAAGTTTCTGCATAAACTGTAGATCTTGCTGAGTTGGGACAACATGATACTACATTCGAAGATTCGTAAGACTTTTGAAACTTAAGTTTCCACATAAGCTATATCATAGTGAGCTGGGTAAAAACATGATAAAGAATTCTAAATCATTTGCATCTTAATGAGAAAATAGATGCGCCTTTGAGAAGGCCTGTCAGATGATGTTTTAAGGGTGAGAACAGATGCAAATTTTCTGCTCTATATCTTGTTGGACTTAGGACTGCAAGATCAATATTCAAACTTCTGCATATTTATGAGTAGATATGTATACAATTACGCTAAGAATGAGATTAAATCAGCCATTATGCCACATGGTTGAGAAATTCAAGATTCTGTATAAAACTCTATATCTCGTTGAGTTGAAACAATATAATATCTATTCAGTCTTCTGTTTAGATCCACTTTTGAAAAGACTCGTACAATTACCTCCTAAGAATGGAGAATTCAAGTTTCTACACATATTATACCTTGATTGTTACTTGTCTCTGTAGGTTCTTCTTCTCTTACATTACATCAAACCAACATAGTCTTGAAATGGTAAGTTCATTTTGCTTACATTTCTTGCAAAATTTAGGTAACTGAAGAATAAATATCTGCTCGTCTTATTGTATTCTAACCATATATTTTTATTGTCTCATTGTTAACAAGGGAATCGAGGTATTGCAAGACCAATTTGATCAGGTGCATGATTCTTCTTACCTTTTTGGAGTTTGTGTTTCGTTGGTTGATTCTTTCTTTTGATCAGGTGAAGTGTGAGAACTATTTGGCTATGAGTTATTTATTTAGCTTGTGTTTTCAGCTTCATAAGAACCAAAAACTAGAATGTGTATGTGTCTCAGGTTTGACTTCTCCCTTAACCTCTCTATAATACTATAATGCTAAGGGTTTGTTTGAATTGGCCTAGTAGTAGGAGTTGTTGGAGAGTGTCTCTATACTTAGTAGGAAAAGTTTAGTTTGTTTTTGTGGTGAGTTTTGATTCACAACAGGATTAGCTGAACAAGTTTGGTGTTGCCTTCAAAACTATTGGTGAGCAAGTACAGTTTTTTTTAGCCTAACATTAATATTATTCTTCTATTTTATCATTAAATTCTCATTGTCTTGACTCATTACAGGGAAATCAGGAATTGTTCGTCTAAGGTTTGATTTAGATATGAGATTTTCTAGATGGATCGTCTGGTAATGAGGACTACGTTAAAACATCAATTACACTAACACATCTTTTACTGCTAACACTAGTACAAATATAGAAGCAAATATAAAATACAATCACGATCGTGAACACATATACCAAACGCAAACACAGACACAAACAAAAACATGAAAGCGAACACATATATACACTAAACGTAACACACACAACACACAAACAGAAACGCAAACACGCACGTAAATACCAAAAAAAACACGAAAGCGAACACATACACTAAATGCAATGCAACACACAAAACGCAAACAGCCAAGTGAGCAACACCAACAAAATCTAAATGCAACACAAATGAAAACCATAATACAAAGTTTTTTTTTTGAAAGACCATAATGCAAAGTTACAAACACCAAAAATATATTTTCATGCAAAAATGCGATTTCTCAAATTTTCTTCAACAAAGAATCACACAAAGTTTTGATTCCACAATGCACTTTCCTCCCCGAAAATCGCATTTTAGTTTAAAATTATCGAATTACAAAATCGATTTTTTGCATAAAATTACGAAGTTGCATATGACTTATAATATTTACATATGTTATCCAAAATGAGATACTTTCTGATTATTTTCATATTTCATGTTTTAGACTCCTTTCTTTGGTTAGGCCTTTGGAGTTAGTTACGGATTGAAAAAAACACTACTAAATTTTTAACTATATATATAAACTTTTACTACGCCAAAATAACATATAATCTACAATAACAAAACCTTCTTGCTTAGTCAGAAGGTTCATACTATTTCTCAGAAACCTCCACTTTTAAAGAGAGACAAGAACCAAATAAATTACATCATTAATTATTGAATTATGTAAACGTGTTTCCACATTTCTTTTACATGTACAATACCTATCACTTAACCCTTCGGAACTGAACTTACAATTATCCATCAGAAGATGCAGAGTGTAAAAGAGTCTCGCCCCTTGAGATTTTGAAGATGAAGCATCCACAAGAACCAACCCATCTTCTTCTAACCAGATTACATTCTCAAATGACCACTTTATAGTCTCTATTTTGAACCATTACTTCGGTCTCACTGAGACTAGTATATAATAAAATAAAAATATTATATATATATATATATAATTATTATCTCACAAAGCTGTATATCAAAGTCACTGTATTAATAGATATTATAAATCATCATGGACATATGTCTCAATAGTCAGGATGGCCGAGTGGTCTAAGGCGCCAGACTCAAGTTCTGGTCCTCGTAAGAGGGCGTGGGTTCAAACCCCACTTCTGACAAATATATTTTTTTAATTTGAATTTCCCACAAAACAAATTTTTAATAGTAAATTCTAGAGTGTGGTTGAATATTTAAGATGAAATTATTTCCAGACTATAGAGATACTAATATTATTTATATTTTACAATAAAATCGCATTGGATTATGTTTAATTTGACTTCTACTTTAATATAACAGATATGTGTGGTTTATGTTCCATGTTTGGAAAAATTTTAAAAAGCTTTCACATCTTTTAGACTTTTACATAATACAACACATACAAAAAAAAAAGTTTATTCAGATAGACAATTTCATTGTTAATCCAATATTAACAAATCTAACAATTTATTTTTAAAAGCAAACTCAAACTCAATCCAGTTGTTGTAAAAAAAGATGATGAAACAGTCAGAACAAAGTCCAACTTGCAAGAAGCAGTCAATCTGATTAAACCGTACTCATTAACCAATTTTTTCACCACCTATCGTAAACCAACTCTTGAACCAACCCCTTCGTATTAACCACCGGCTTATTCAGAGTCTTTATCCGGCGAAGTCATTAACTCCATCCCAGCTGAATCCAAATCCGGAGCTATTCCGGTACCATTATATTGCTGAATCACCAAAACCGATGTCGTCGTTGAAGATTCCGGCGAAATCAACAAACTTCCGACAGGTCCAAGCTCAGGACTGCTTTCGAAAAGCTCTAACAATAGCTCCTTTGACGCAACTCTTTTTACTATCCAAACAATCGAATCCAAACGATTCTAAAAACCGTACGCAAAATAATTAACACCAAATCAAAATTATAAAACCACTAAAATTATGTACAAACATATATAATAAAAAATGTGCTACTAGTTTACTTGTAATGCTGCCATCACATGTTCGTAAATATCTATCTCCCATATGGTTGGCATTTATGTACACTTATCATTCAAAAAAAAAAACATATCTTATATGAGTCCTATATATAAAAGGAGAAGTGAGCTCTCTAGCATCTTATTTACATATGAAATTTTAAAAAATATTTGTTTTTTATAAGTATTTAGCCAAAATCAATAAAAGGTTGAGCAACGGAAACTCAACAATGTTTATTTTATTTTATTTTATTTTATTTTAGATGGTTGATTAATGTTTTTAGACGCCAAATGTTTTAATAATCTTCTTTATAACAAATAATATATTGTTATGATGGTGTCAATGATTTATTCTATTAAAAAAACGTTCTTTCATAGTTTTAGTTTTAGCATATCTTCATGTATATCCTACTGAAACCATTAAAATATCACAAATCAGAGTCATTTAAATCGTATCTCATAATACACAGACATTATTTACTGCTATTTAAATATTATAGTATATTTCCATGCCACTAAACTTTAATTACCCACTATACATCTTTTGTCGTGTAAGACACTAAGAGCAATATATTAAATTAATCATTTAAAAAAATATTTGAATTAAAATGATAAATCATATATTATTAGAATATAAAATTATAAAAATAAAAATTAAATTTAATGTTATTAGATTAATGATTCTAAAATATACAATCAAATCCACGGTTATTGAAAATATTTTAATAATTAAATTTAAAAATTTTAAGTGAGATTTTAGGAAATTTTTTAATTAAAAATATAAAAATCAAAATCTCGTATTTTTATATGAAATTTCAGAAAATTTAATTACAAAATTCTTTATTCACTAAAATTCATCAAAATTATTTCAAAACTCATTAAAACTAAAATTACTCCAAATTCTTTATCTAATACATCCCTAAAATTTTTGTTGAAAAAATGCTTTGTAAATGCTTTTCTTGTAATGTAAATCAGAGAATTTGTGGCCGACTGTACACTTCTTTTTTATCGATTGTGCTGACTGCTACGATAGCTCTTTTTATTACAGTTATCTAATTTTTTGCAGCCGTAAGATGTCACTATTATATTATATATACATATACTAGTTATGGCAATGATGCAATGCAAAATCTATGAACAAGTGATATTATTCATATTTTACTATGTCAAATGAATATATTAGTTAAAGCATAAAACATGATAATTTATAATAGTTGTGGTGTATGACAGCGTCTGCCCCGGAGACTATGGTGCGACGTTCCTGGACGTTTGGGTGAATCTACACTACACACACAAAATGTGAATTGAATCCTCGAATATTCTCGTTAAATTTATTTTTATGTGTAGTTGGAAAAATATACTATTTTTTATGATATCACGGTAGAAACTTTCAAACCATAATTCTTTCGATAAAATGCAGAAGACTTGTAGTTAAGCAAAACTCATGGTAAAATTTAATATAGAGAAATGTATGAAATATCTTCTTATTGGTAAGACTTTTTCTGTTAAAGGGATGTTAAACTTGAAAGGCACATATAATTAAATCCATGTAGAAAAAAGTCTGATCCCAATTTGTATAAAATATATATATCTATGATCTAATAAATAATTCAGGAACCGGACTTTGTCTCCGACTCTCCAGCTAATTAATAAAAATGAATCTACGATGTTCTAATAATGTACTCCTAGATAATATCCTGCATATAGCACGTCGAGATAAATTTTTACGTTTTAAAAACTTTTACGTATTTGTGTTTTTTTTCCTTTGGTTTTAATGTTAATAAAATACTATTTATCTTCCTTATTTTAATGGTTACCTTTTCATATTTAACCCATAAATCTTAATTTTTAATCTTAATTTCAACATTTTAAACTCTAACCACCGTCTTATAAATATATTTGCCGTTAATGGTATCAAGCACGACCACCATCATCATATTTTTTAATTTCGCCAACATATCTTCTGATGTTGGGTCCATAATTAGTTCCATGTTACTTGTACGATTACACATCAACCCATTTGGAATAAATGTAAAATTTTCGTATCATAGGCAAGACCATTTGTCCCAATGTAAAATTTGATACGCAATGCCATTGTGAGAAATGTTTAAAGGTGAAATTGTAATAATTCCAAAGAAAAGAGTTGATTTCTTGTGGCACCCCCAAGTTAAACCCTTAGCATCATATTACTTCCAAAAAACGTGTTACTTCATATAGCTCACCTTTACAGTATGTAAATAATAAGTATAAATGTTCTGTCCGGATGAACAAAACCAAACTAATATTTAGTTGTTTAATTAATTCAATCAAAAAAATAAGAATTCAAACAAAAACCAAAATCATAAAAAGTAATTTATCTATATCATCTTAGTTTCATATTAGTTGTTGATATAATTTTTTAAAAAACCCAGATACCGAGAAAAAATGGATCCCAGATTGAATTAAGATCCATTTTAAGGATCCATATTACGATAATCAAAGAAAACTTATATGGATGAACAGCATCATAACAACACCTCAAATGTTAACCACTTTCGATCAATGTATCAACATCTTTTATTAGATGAAATACAATATTCTATCACATGATTTCTTGATTAAAATCTTACAAATAAAATCGGAAAGTGTAACAATGAATGGTAACAGTATTAAGTGGCCGACATACGAAGATTATTAATGGGCTCGCTAAGCCCATGAGGTAGTGTATAAAGCCTGCTACTGTTTTGTGATTGTGAAGATATTGTGGAGCCAACGATCTTTTCGAGTTCCAAGTTCAATTTGAAATCGCTGTCTAGCCGGAAGTTTGAACTTTGAACCCATATCAACTAGGTTTTTGTTCTTTCTTCTCTTTAAAACTCTCTCTTTAGCTCACAATATGATTACTAGAAACTCACTATTTTTTTGAACGTTATGATTTTTATTAAAAGATTAGAAACGTTATACATAATCGTTAAAAAACAATTCCTCAAATATCTTGAAACATAAAAATAAATATTCAAATTAACATGTTGATTGTGTGCCAATTTAGCCAACTTGTCTGGTAATTAGTTGCATTGACGAAAAATCGTCTTAAATATGATATTCGTGAAGTCATCCCTAACTGCGGATATCATATAGACATGATTCCATATTTGCATTTTGAGATTTTGAATAAAGAAAATCGTTCAATATTTTACAATTTTCTTCAATAATAATATTGCAAAACATTCTACACCATAGAAATTGTAGTGGATGTAGAAAAGCTAGACCTTGTGCTTCCAAAAGATTCGTACCCTGTTTGAGTTTGGTTTGATGCGATGCACAGGGTGTTTATCAAGAAACTCACTATTTTTATTCCTCTGTTATGACTTATCAAAATGGCTGTTGTAAGTTGTAACAACTTGACTCATTGCCGAAGAGCCTTTTGCTTGGTTAGATGAAACCCTCTGAGAGATTTAGTGACTTCGACACATTCAAATCGAAACAACACCTCTTGAAACTTGAATGAGAAGGACGCTTATTCACGAGATAAGATACAAAGAACGAGGAAAATGCCACAATACAAACACAAAAACCCAAAAACACCAAGTTACAGTACTGTCGGAATATTACAGCATCCCAAGATCCCAGATTTCCACGTGTAATTTTATTAAAATCTCAAGTTGGTGACACAAGTAATTAATGTTATAGTGATATGAAACAAATTGATTGTAGCCATTGAAGAAGAATAGATTTGCTTTTTTTAGAAACCCCACATTCAAAGTATCCAACGTTCAATTCTACAGGTGAAACAAATTCACAAGACAATTTGAAAAAAATATGCAATAGGAGAAAAAGGAATTTTTAAAGGTGAAAACTTTTTTGCTTTTTGCCTTAAAAAGATGGAAAGTAAAGTAAGAGGAAACGAAGAAGAAGATGGAGAGAGGCAAAAAGTGGAGAAATTGGTGGAAAAGTTAAGGAGTTATAATAGAAATAATCGACCTTCAACTCCAACGCACGTTAGTTTCGTTTCTAACTCAGTCGTTTCCTCTAGAAAGCTCGCTGCTGCTTTCTGGGAGTTTCATCACTACTTCGAAGAAGATCGTTCCCTCTCTTCTGCAGTTAAAATGCACCGCGGAACAAACGGTTTCGCCGGAGCTAGTAACCGCCGACAACGTCACGGCAAGGCGGTGGTTAAGGAGAATGGTCTTGACCACTCTCAATTCCTTCGAGATCCTTCTCCTGATTATCAGGTCTCTCTCTTTTTCTCTTTAGGATCTTACCCTTTTCTTGATTTGCTGATAATGGATAAGTTTTTCCTAGATTCATCAGTTCTGAAGCTCAAATTAATTGGTTTATGGTTGTGGGTATTGTTAAAGTTTGGATCTTTTGTTCTGGGTTTAGTCTAGATTTGCTCTGCTCTCTTGGCAAATGAGCTCTACAAATGAACTCTGTAAGTGATTGGTAATTGAATTCATAGTTAAAAAGTTACATTTTCTTAACTTTCATAGGCTTCAACTGCAAGCTGTTAAGCTAGAAGATGGATTTTTGTGATAATGGACCAGTTTTTCCTTGATTCATTAGCTTTGAAGCTCAAATGAATCGGTTTATCGTTATGGGTATACTTAAAGTTTGGATTTTGCGTTCTGGGTTTAGTCTAGATTTGCTCTGTTTCTTGGAAATTTAGCTCTGCAACTATGAGTGATTGGTATTGGATTCACAATCAATAGTTACGTTTTGTTGAGTTTCATACGCTTCAACTCTTATCTCTTAAGCTAGAAGACATTAAGTGCGCACAGTTGATTATAATCAGCTCATTATAGTATACGCTTGTTAGCTGAGATTAGGTTAGTGAAGAGAATGTTTCAGTCAGAGTTTGGTTTTGGAGTTTAGAGTTCTTCAATGTCTGATATGGTCCTACTTTGTCTCAGCCAGATAGTGCAGGAAGTATAAGGAGACAGATTGGTCAAATGTTGGTAAAGCATCATCAATCAATAGAAAGAAACAATCATGCTCTTCAGCCTGTATCTCCTGCTAGTTATGGAAGCTCACTCGAGGTATAAAACAGTTGTGTCAGCGAATGCATCATACTATATGATTGTGTTTTGGAGATTTGTATTCACATATGGATTATGGTTTGCAGGTTGCAACATACAACAAAGCAGTAACACCAAGTAGTTCATTGGAGTTCCGAGGAAGACCATCTAGAGAACCTCACTACAATCTCAAGACATCAACAGAACTTCTTAAGGTATTGAACCGTATTTGGAGCCTTGAGGAGCAGCATGTAGCCAATATCTCCTTAATAAAAACTTTGAAAACCGAGCTGGCTCATTCACGTGTTAGAATCAAAGAGCTTCTTAGGTACCAGCAAGCCGATAGGCATGAATTAGAAGATGTGGTGAAGCAACTCGCTGAAAAAAAGTTGTTGAAGAAGAATAAGGAGATTGAACGGATAATTTCTGCGGTTCAGTCTGTGAGGAAAGAGTTAGAAGATGAGCGGAAACATAGAAAACGTTCTGAGAGTTTGCATATGAAATTGGCAAGAGAGCTCTCGGAAGTGAAGTCTTCATTGTCTAGCTGTGTCAAGGAGCTTGAGAGAGGAGCTAAATCAAAGAAGATGATGGAGGTTCTGTGCGATGAGTTTGCGAAAGGGATTAAGAATTACGAAGAGGAAATTCATGGTTTAAAGCAGAAGAATCTTGATACGGATTGGGCGAGTCGAGCTGAAGGAGATCAAATGGTTCTTCATATCGCGGAATCTTGGCTTGACGAAAGGATGCAAATGAGATTAGAAGGTGGAGATACATTGAATGGTAACAGTAGCTCAGTGTTGGATAAGCTCGAGGTTGAGATCGAGACATTCCTTCAGGAGAAGCGGAATGAAAACCTGAGGAATCGCCGAAATTCACTTGAATCTGTCCCGTTTAACGCCTTGAGTGCACCACCTCGGGATGCAGAGTGTGAGGAAGACTCTGCGGGAAGTGATTCAAATTGCTTCGAACTCAAGAAACCTGCAGAGTCTCATAGAGACGAAACTGACAAACCAAACCAACTAAGCAAAGAGGGTTTGTGCGACGAAAAACAGAAAGGAAAAGCTGGAAGCCCGTCGAGCTTTCAAGTGAAGTTTGAGGATCAAATGGCGTGGGCAATGTCGAGTAATGGAAAGAAGAAAACCGCCCGAGCCATAGAAGACGAAGATGCAGAGACTGAAAAGAGTAACAGTAACAGCAAACCTGAAGATGAAATCGATCAATGTGCTGCTTCTACGAACAAGAATGATGTGATGGGAGGTTTGATTCGAACACACAGAAGATTGCTTTCTGAAACTCGTGAAATTGATGAAGTTTCTTGTAGTTTCCCATCTTCTAGGAGACAAGCAAGTCCAATTCGACAATGGACTTCAAGAACCATCACTCCTGATCTTCTAGACCCATCCGAGACTTCTGTGAAAGATCATGGAGTAAAGGATAATACTTTGAAAACTAAGCTCGCAAAGAGTTCGAGGTCGCATCTTCGGCTATTCAAAGGCTGAGAACAGAGTGATTTGGTAGGAAACAGGGAAAACGAGAGTTCTTGTCGGAAACACACAAAGCCCTGAGTTTCGTATTCATTGTCTCTGTAAACCGGACGCATCTGTAGATTTGTATATCGATTGTGCATTTTACGAATTTTGGATTATTGAATTTTGAGACTTTGTAATTTGTAAACTAAACGAATCAAACGGTTTATGTTGTCTGTTGCAGAGCGAGATTGAGACGGCGACGTTTCTACTTGAGGCCCAGAGAGGTCCAATAATTGGTATTGGGCCTATTTGGTAATTGTTTTCAAGGTGTTTATTCTCATTGTCTTCGTCTAGTGAGATAGAGCGAGATGGCTACGGCGTCATTTAGGTGGATTCTGCACTTTTAGCCTGAGTATTCAGATACCCGTTCGATTCGGATTGATTTTTACAGTTTCGGATATTTCAGTATTAAATGGTTTGGTTTTAAGTAATGTTTTTTTTTAAATTACTTGTTTGATGAAATTCCTCAGAGAGCTTTAAATCAGTCAGAAAACTTTAGTCTATTAGCTAAATCGTTGCCTAATTGCTTAATCAGTACTTTTCGAGGTAGTAGCGCATTGTGTGTGAGAGAGAGATGGCGACGGCGTCGTTTAGGTGGATTCTGCAGTTACACAGAGACGTACCAAAAGCGGCTCGATTCTATGCGCAAGGTCTTGACTTTTCGGTCAATGTCGTCACTCTACGATGGGCTGAGATCGATTCTGGTCCTCTCAAGCTAGGTCTTATGCAATCTCCCAGGTATTGTATAATCTTTGTTCCGTTATCGCTCAGTGCACACAATCTGTTTAATTTGCCTCAATGAAAACTTTTCTGGGTTTATTCGTCTAAATGCACCCTCTACATCATTGTAGTTGCATCCATTTTCTGTTGGATCTTTAGTGCAAGAGGAACTCATCTGTTATTGGCTGGATGAAGAACAAGTATGATTTTGTTTCAGTTGTTGATCTCTGATACTATCCTTTAGTTCAGGTGTTTTTGTTCTACTACTTGTCCTAAAGCCCTAGTTTTCATCTGATGCTAACATAACTGGAGTAAACCAAATTCGACTAGGTCAAAGCTGGATAGATATATGGTTTTGTTATATTTCCTAAATTAATGGGATTGTATCCCCACTTCTCCACGTTTCTTAGTTGTAGATTTAGTGGTTAGTTTCTTTCTTTTATTGTATTTAAACACCATCGATTACTAGCGAATATATGGAGAGAATTATTGAAACTTGAGTCTTGTGTTCTTAGTTTTGATCAACATTGTTAATCCTATAATTGGGACCTATCATCAGCCTCATTGGTCCTTTACCTTTGTATTCCCAGAATATACTATTGAATATTGAAAATGGCACTCTGTTTTAAGCGGATAAGATTTATGTTTCTCCATCTTTATAATTATACTCTTCTGCTTGATTGGATTTGGCATTTTTTGCCACTACGCTGTTTGTAATTTGCACTGAGTAAGACCTCTCAAAGACTTTCTTTTATCGCAGCGATCATGTTGCTGAGAAGGGATACTCATTGCTTCTATCGTTCAGTCACAGACATTAATACAAAAGTAACCAAGCTTATGGCTTTAGGAGCAGAATTGGATGGCACTATCAAGCATGAGATACACGGAAAGGTAACAACTTCAATTTCTTCTGAAAATGTTCAAGTTTCAGTTGGGACTTGCTTTCTTTAACTGAATATGAATTTTTTTTGCGGCTGTTTGTTGTTTAACTAGGTTGCAGCCATCAGATGCCCTGATGGTTACATGTTAGGTCTTTATGAGCCTGCATAAGGATATGAATAGATTTGAAGCCTGAAACGAAGCCAATTCTGCATTGAATAGATTTTGTTCTTTAAAATCCTACCATAATCTCTTTGAAGTTGTTGTTTACCTCTAATAAACCAAAGCCACTCTTAGAGAAATGATGACAATCTGGAAGTTAGAAATTGCAAAACTTTGATTCATAAGACGCAGCTAAGAAGCTCATTGAGTAGGAGAATGTCTCGTGAACTTGGGGATCCAAAACTCATCTCATGATCAATAAAAAGTTGTTATATTTTGCATCTCTCAATCGATTACTGCGAAACTATGACTCTTAAGCCTTCAATGATCATATGAAAGAGATCAGAAAGATTAATATGTAACTCTTACACTCCACTCTCAACCTGTTCTATGGGGAGACTGGTTCATGTTTAACTTGCTCTCTAGCATTCTAGGAAGCCTTTCTCAATTCAATTTTATATTGAAATCATATAAATCTTGAAAGTGACATTCATATCTACACAATAATGTTACTTTGACAAGATCCATTGAAGTGGACTTAATGGAGTTTAGTGGTTTTGTTGTAGTTGTTGGAGGGTTGACTATGATGTTGCTCAGCATTTTACAAAACTGTCATCAAGTTTTGGAGCACCTCTAGTTTTCACCATGTGGTTTTAATTGATTTTTATGAAGTGGGTTGATTGTTCAAAGATCTTCACAAAGATTTTGATAAGTTGGGGACCATTATGTTTGTAGTTGGTTACAAACAAATAGAACAAAATTGCGCACCAAATCCTAAATGTTGGACATTACCAATGCATTTCCATCTAGTGCTTAAGTACTTAGATACTTTACAATTTTAAATGTCCTACAAATAAATTTTTAAAATCTCATTGATTAAACTTTGAAGTTTCATCATGCAAGAATCGAATCACTCCTCTCAAATATGACAAAATACTAGGTGACCAAATCAAGTACTTTTACATTTCCTCATATAATTCGGGACAACAAAAAAATAGCAATTAAAAAAGTATACTTAAGTAGCACTCTAACATATAAGTATTAAAATATACAAGCGTTTTCTAGTATGTTTTATTTTCGTTTTAACTATGGAAACTTTCGAAACTAATAAAACTGTGTGATACTTTAATGTTAAAAAAAAAAGAAAAAGAAGAAGGATCTATTAGTTTTGATTAAAAAACAAGTTTGATCAAAAAACATCTGTTATAGTTATTTAGAAAACTAATATTTTCGAATATTTCCGTAGCTACGGTTTGAAACTTGCTGCAAGCTTTGATTAAAGCAGTTGGAAATGGAAGCAACGTCTAATATATGAATTGACCTTGTAAGAATTAAATACTTTATTCACTTATAACAATCATATAACTTTGATTTTCTTATCAAAATCACGTATAAAAAGACGTGAATAAGTTTGGGAGCAACATTTTTATCCAAAAAAAAGTTTGGGAATACCAGTCTTATATATTTTCACAATTTTCTAACAATCAAATTAGTATTTAAACCATAAAATTGGTTGAAAATTAGAAAAGAGAATAAAGTTAGAAGATAGAAATCAGGATGTATGAACAACACGTGTTTTATGTTTTTGGTTTTATAAAAAACGATGAGTTGTTGAATTGATCTTATATTATTTCTTGTATTAGAACTCAAATATATCTGAACTCTGATGAGGTATTTGAAGTCGCCTAAGGGCAAGATAATTATTATTTGGCTCAAACCTCAATATTATATCGTATGTTCTCACTTGTGGACATATTTTAAGAATCTTCTGACCATTTAACTGCTAAAAACATGTCTATTGGAAAGTCTTTCACAAAATTTTCTCATTAATTAAAAGAAATAATAAAATAATAAAAAATAATATTTAATTCTAATTAAAAACAATAATAAAATAATAAATAATAATATTTAACTATAAGAGTTTTTTAAAATGGTGAGAAAGTCATTTGAGAGACTCCCTCAACTTCTTTTAAAAAAATTTGTAATTAAATATTATTATCTTTTATTTTTTTAATTTGTTTATAAATGAAAGATTTTTGTGAAAGAGCTCACGTGTTCTACTACTTGCCATCCCCAACCGCATCCTGGTTGTCATAAAGTGATAGTGTATACAGCGAGAAGTGGCTTTAACCAATGAATTGTTTGGACCGCTAGAGGCAGTCAAGTGGATTCAACTTACAAGAATGTAATACAGTATGAAACTTGTCTAAGAAAAAAATACACTTGGCGTTATACGACTCATCCGACGTTTAACCATTTTTTTAGAATACTGATTTATGAGCACCAAATCCAATTACATACCTCATACAAAGGTATAGTTCTATATGAGTTTCTTCACTCTAGAGAATAAAGAATGTGCGACTGATGTTGCATTTCCATTTATAATCTGTATTAATATTGAAATAAATAAGAGAAGAAAAAAAAAGTTAAGTGGCACACATGGTTTGTGAATACATATGTTATGGAGAATGGAAACTTAGTGACGATTATATTAGAATAATTAAAGACAGAAACTCTCTAAAAGATTTGGTAACTGTACCCATCTAAGCATTAACAATTTTACATTCTCAGGTGTTGCTTTTTATCACACTTTATTGTAGTTTATAAAAGAGATTTGGTGATGTCACATCCTCTCGCACATACACACTATATAAACTTGTATAATATAAGGAGACCTACATACTTCCACTGTCTCTTTTCAGTGTGCCAATGGAATTAAAGTCAAATGCCATAATCCACCAACAATATTCTTTGTCTCATCATGTTTGCTAAATTGTGTACGGTAATCCCTAAGGTCGTATTAAACAAGACGTCTTTCACAACAATTATCGTTTTGACATTTTCCACATATTAAAAAAACATGCTCAAATTAACTTTTACTATATCAACATAACCAATAAGTTGACTTGTGGTATTTCTGTATATTTAGTTCTTTTTGTTAATTTATACTTATGTGAAATTAAATATTTTTGCTAAAATTGGGTTGAAATTCCAAAACAAAACTTATTTTAATGCAGAGAAACAATGTTAAGACGATGATTAATTAAAATGGACAAAATATATTTTTGATATTTTAGAGGTGTTAGGATCTTATGTTCCTTATTTCCGCTGTTCCATTTTACTTAGTTTTAGCCTTTTTTGTTCTATTTTAGAAGATGCTTTGTAAGTTTATATGGAAGCTTTAAATGTATTGATATTTTATTACCATTTATATTTTGCAGTATTTTTTGTGATTGGTTGAATTGATTTAAACTAAAATACTAAATGTTGTTTTTGTAAAAGATAATAAGTTTTTCTAATATATATGTTTTTAATCAAAAAAATTTATAAAATAAATGGAGGGAGTATTCATTTTTCGGGTTTCCTTTAAATGTCCTCTAAATAAATTCATTAATATCGTAGTTATTAGAAGTGTTAAATAGATGGATTTTTCATGGTTTATTCATGTCCAATACATAATGGACGGTGTATAAACAAGTCTATTTACGGAGTAGAGTAAGATGGTTTAGGCTCAATTTTGTTTACGAACAAAACAGGTTGGACACAGTTGCATAATGGACGGTTCATGATCACTAAATGTGTAGATCAAAATCGAATTTTTAAAAAATAAAAAATTACGATTTCTGCAGAGTTCTAGCAGTTTCCAGAGACTTTTAACGATTTTTGGTAATTTTTGATAATTTTCTACGATTTTCAACGGTTTAATCTTAATAAACATCAAAACATATTTAAAGAATATAGTCGACCCATAAATAACCCATTTAAAACAGACTTTAATGGATTCGGTTGTTAATAAACACATATATTGATGAATCGACTAACATCACCAAAAGCATTGTTAAAATATTTTTACGAGCGGGTTTTATCGAAAACGTAAGGAAACATCGCGAAATCAATCAATATTTTTTGATTTTGAACAATCATAATGTACAATATTAGATTGGTTAAAATAGATATGTACAATTCATTTTGACACTTTTACTAGTTATGTAATACTTGAACTCGGAACGTCAAATCACCTCGATGTAAAAAAAATTCTTTATATCAAAATTTGTCAATCTAGTGATATCAAACATTATTTTTGTTGAGTTGTAAAGCCTAATACTTTGATATTTTGTAAAGATTGAAATACGAGATAGAATCGACATGAAGAGAAAATTAAAAGGGAGAACCTTTTTATAAATTTCCGGTTTTTATCATAAAATTTTTTATAAATGCGAAACAAATATATAAAAATATCATAAATCGTGTGTATATATGTGGGTTTAGTCGGTTTTTAAAATTGGAATACAAATCCTAACCATTTTATGGGTTGAATTTAGAGCTTTAGAGTGATGTTAGAAAGTGAGCTTGTGGATGATTGCATTGCATTTAGCCATAAGCCATTACAGCGAAAAATCCGACGTCCAAGTATATGTTTTGCGATAAGAGAATATAATCAAATAGATTTAGATAAAAAACAATTGTGACATATTATGAATTAGCTATCAAGTTTGGACGTTCATGACTTCAAGTAATCTAGCATATGAATTAAAGTAAACCACACCATTTGGTAATTTCATGATCTATACATATCGATGTATACCTATGTGTCAACCTCAAATCTCATAGGACTATACCACGTGTCAAAACACAAAGAAATTCACACATGTTAATTAGAAAGAACGAGTAAACAATTAAGGAATATATTTACAGAGAATATTGTAAAGAGGACTGAGAAAAGAATGTCACCTATATTTGGCATACAATGGTATGCTTTAAAATAGTATACTTCTTAAATTAATATAAGAATGGTATCTTATTCTTAACTAAGAATACACACATACATATAACTATTTACTAACTTTAGCTAATTAAAACTTTCTTTTTGGTATTCGGTGGAGATGTGGCATCATTACAAGAATCTAAGCATATATTTAGTCATGCTCCATGGATTATTATAACTTAGATTAAATGAGAGTTTTGATTATTTATAGATTACACTCAGTAACCCCAAATAAAGAAGGATTATTTTTTCATAAAAATAATTCAAATTTCAAGTTGTAAAATGGGGAAGAAAAAAAAAGAGAAGAAAAGATATGAGATCAAATTGTAGATCAATGCATGATGATGATGTTGACATTCGTCAAATGTCGATTTTAATGTACGATTTAGCCCTCCTGAAGAACCCCAAGCCAAGGGTATTTTAGTCATTAAAGAGAGATTTTCCAACTATGAAGAAGACATATCTAGGAACTTGTTGCAGTGAAAAGAGATCAAGACCCGAGGTAATGTTGTCGTTGAACACGGAGATCTCTTTCTCTCTCTCTTTTATGAATTTGATACTTTACAGCCCATCTTAGGGTTCTTTTGTCAAAACCCTAATTATTCAAACACATGTAAATAAAGAAATGGGTTTCGAATATTTCATATCATTTTTCTTAGTTTCTTATAATCTCATTTTATGGATCAAAAGCTAGATCAATTTCCGAACTTGTAGTAGCTTGTGATAGCTTGCAAGTAAGTCGCCTTTAATTGAGATAAAGCTATATACATGATGTTTTACATGAAATACAAAAAAAATACATTATTTGATGAACTAGTAAAACCTTATCTCGGAAGATTGTTATTGCTTATAGTAGTGAAATTTTATTTCATTAGATGCCAACTCATTACAAAGAAAAAGATAGAATCTTCGTAGATTGGACAAGAAGATGTCCAGGGAGGTCCACGCCTGAATCCTGAAAAACAATACCACAATCACTAATATTAGTTGAGTGTCAGACATCTTTATATCATATTATCAATGTTGAACTTGATCTTGAGTTACATACGTGAATTCAAAGCTTGTGTATATGTAAAATGAAATGTGGTAATACAAAAAAAATAAAAAAAGGGAGCTCCCTTCAGTCCAAGCATAGAGAAGTGAAGATTCATTTGTCTCTCGCATCATTTATTCATTTATCATATTGAACATATTTTGTTCTTTCATTTGATATTTGGATGAATGAGTCGACAGTCAATTAAATCTCACATATTACTCCATGAGTGGACCGAAGAAAGCTCTCTTCCTCCGCCAACTCAAGATCCTTAACCATAGTAACATATATATTGCTATATGCACATATAAACGTATGTAAATATACTGATTATATAATATATAGTTAGCATAAAACCACAAAACAGTGAGTTAGATTGGCAAATCTTTTCTATTCTTGATGCAGGGATCTTCCTCTATGTGTGTGCTTGAATCAACCCTAATCTTCAAGATAAACCCTAGATGACCACAGATTGCTTTGAGGCACCATATATGGTTTTTATTTAAGGAGTTTATGCGAGAAAAATTAGAAGAAGAAAAGAGAGATAAGAGAAGAGAAGAGGGATGGTAGAAGAAGAGATGTCTACTGAGCATGAAGTATTATCGTCTTTATATAGCAAAAACAAAGGTAAACATAAACCGGCAAAACCCACAATGTTTTATGCATTTTCTTTTGTTTTTTGTTGCACTAACTATTTGAAATTATATATATTTTATTGAATAAGTGGGTGGTTAGTAATTTCTCCAGGTTTTTGTTTGATTCTTAATTCTTTTTAAAACCAAATATTAGTCTTTAATTATTTGAATTGCGTAGTAACTAGAAGAGTTGATGATCAATTTAGATCATATTAGAAATTTCATATCCAAGAAATTTTTACAATTAATGTAGTATTTAAGGTTTTGTTTCATACATTTTTTTACAGCCTGTTTCATGCAGTTATAACTCATGATTTATTGATAATATAGTTCATGTAATAATCAGACTTCTAAGATTATATGAATTGTTCTTCTTTGCTTGCCATCATTGATTTTAAAACAAAAATTCGTTGATTTGCACAAATTTATATATTAACGTTTTACGCTGACTTAAACCAGTAAAACTAGTTTGCATGATCTAATTGTGAATGTTAAAGTCAATTTCTATGTCATTAATAATGGCTTTTTTATGTACAAACAACCATCAATTCGTTTTCTAGTGTGTGTATCAAAATTTTCAATATTCTTTGCCTTCTTGGTGTAAAGATAAACTTTGCGCCAGATGAGACGACAAAAGAAAAACAGCAACCGATTTACGTTAGACAAACATGACTACTCTTTCAATATGCTGAATTTTAAACAAAATTTTTTCTTTTATGTAATCAATTAAAATTGGCTGAAATTTGCTTTTTGTTTCATAATAATTGGTCTGCTTTACACTCGAGCGGCCGGACCTTGTTCCCGGGAAACTTGCTTTTTGATATAAATATGAGAATATTTTAAAAACTTTTTAGTATATAAAAAAATAAAAATAAAGAGTGATCTTAATTTGTCTACAATAAATCGATTAGTACACGTGGATATTCTGCCAGTTCTTCTACGGATGAAAATTAAAAATATATTTTAAAGGACAGATAAATAATTATAATACTTATAATGTATTCTTTTTTCTTTTTTTTTTTCTTTTTGCTGGAATGGTAGATTTATAATACTCATGAGCCATGCTGTATTCATATGGTTAATAAAGAATGTATTATTCTTTCTGTTTTTTAAAGAGAGAACTTTTAGACTCTATTTTTGGTTTCACAAAAATTAATGTTCACTATTTTCTACGTAACTTTATAGTATGAAATTTTCAAATATACTCACATATTATTATTATTATTATTATTATTATTATTATTATTATTATTATTATTATATTCAGTTGCATTAATGATTATTTTAAGATTAATAAATGAATTAAAAGAATATTACTCCTGTCATGTTAAATATATTATTTGTACAAATATATAAAAAAACATTTATCGTTGATAAATACAAGGAATATTATATTAAATTAAAATACACTAAATTAGATCAAGTTATATATTGATTTGATCTCTACCGCTTAATAAAGAATATTCCTGTAAATTTTCTGATTTCAGCCCAATTGATTAAACATTTTGTAGTTTAGATGCTTTGTGCAAACCTGTGTGATGTACGAAAATTCATTAATAGTATAATTTTTTGAAAGAGACATACCTCTAATTACTTCAGAAGATTACTGAAGCTAATAGTTCTCGAGTTCTACTCATGTTACGAAGAATTGTTTAACTATAAAATTATCAAATTTATAAAACATTATAGATAAGAATTTCGGAAATTAATATACTAACTTATGGAATATACATAATTTCAATTTAAAATTAATAATTTTTTATAGCTTAAATCTTATAGAAGATTTAAATGTGTACTTGTATATTGCTTCTTATGAAGTTCAAAGATTCAAGATAAGTACCTACAAAATCTTTGTCACACATAGCCTTTCTTTCATAGCCTTTTCTGCATTATTAGGCTCATGTATGTATATACGTATACAAAGCAATATATGTATCTAGTGATGCATATAATATAACTATATTATACTTATGTATATTAGTATATAAGAGAGAAGGAGAATTTCGATGACATAAAGTATCATTATGTAATGACCAACTTGATAAGATGCATATTTATCTTAATTATAGGAATATTTTAGTATTTAAATTTGTACTTTGATGTTCCAAGTTGAGCAGTCGTTTCTCTAGAACCTGCAGCTTCGTAAACATTAAAGATTAGTTAAACTTTCTGTATTGGTTCAGGTTTAAAACTGGGAATTTATTGGAAAAAAACTCCGGGAATTATGTTGAAAAGCGTGAATTTAAGTATATTTTTCAGCAGATAATATTTTTCAATCGGATTTTTTTGGATATAAAATCAAAATTAAACATAGAATCTTTAGTTGTTGTTTTTTTTTTTTGCAGTAAAAATCTTTAGTTGTTAAGCAAATGTATTAGGCATAATTTGATTCCTCAACCATCGAAGTGAAAAATCATTTGGCAATATATAGTAACTTTTTTTCTAGAAGAATATAAGACGTTAAAACATCTTGCATAACATATGTATATATATATACATATCATAAAACTGTTTTCATAATAAAGAAAACCCATAACATATATACCGGATAAAGAGTTTAAGAAATAAAATTTTTTTTTTAATTTTTTTCTAACTTTTTTTTTCTCAAATTTTTTCTCTTTAATTCTTCTTCACAGTTTTGCCAGTACTGGCGATTTATCTGTGATCTCGCCTATGAATACGATATTTTCTTTCACATCACAATTGGTTGGATTGGTATCTTTTCAACTTGTTTATTCAACACATTGTGTCTGTTCATGTGTTTTGCCTACAATCTCACAATGTTTATCATGTATAACAGTTTGATAGATTATATTAGGTAGAAAATGAGTCGTATTTTCCACTCTGGTTTTTTGTGTTAGTTATTTTCGGTGAAATTATCATTCGTGGTGTTTCTGCAGGTTATTTCTGTTGGTTTGTTAAAATGTAGGTGAAAGACAAACTCATACAGAGATAAACATTGGTTATGAAATTTGAAGTTTTCATGCAGTGGTGTTTTGAGATTTGCGAAATTCTTATAGTGCGTCATAGTTAGATAATAACAAAAAATCGCAATGGTTGAGTTTAAATACGGAAAAGGAACTTAACAGATTTGTTAATCTGTTAGCGAGTAAAACTTCTAAAATTGTTGTATCGTTTTTTAATCTCTTTGTTTAAAATATAATTATATAAATATTATTTCCGTAATTTTGTAAATTTTTTATCTATAAAAATTATATTATATAGGTTTAAATGACCCCATATCTACATTGAAACTTCAACAAGTACAAAAGCACTGAATCGTGTCCCGTAAAGTGTAAATTATATCGAACTGGTAACATGGTTTTCATCATCTAATGTCTCTCCTATACTAATGAATACATAATTGCTAGTAAAAATATATAAAATAATCATAAGAAAGTCGATCTGAATTAAAAGTGAGAAATATATATCTGGAAAATTTATTTGAAAAACGAAGTGATTCAAAATTGCAACACTTCAAAAATTGATGATTAGAAGAGTTTTCGTTAATGACTGGATAGCCGATTATATCACATCATTAGAATAAATTCCATTTTAGCATAATTAAAGTTTTATTTTATTATACTACTATTATTTACCAAATGTCGGCAATGAAAATATTATTTACCAAATGATTTCGGCAGAGTTGAACGAATTGATTATGGAATAAATTCTTAGATTAAATTCTTAGATTCAAGAAATAGTTAATTATTAGAGGCAGAGAGACAATACAATGTGGGACATGCATCCAATAATTTGTTCCCCAAGAATCAAATAATTTTATGATGGCAATTAGCAAATAACAAAAAACAATATTAATATAAAAATTTATTTTTATAAAATTTAAAAATATGTATTACATATGATAACATCAATTTGATATAATTAAAATCACCTATCAGGAGTCAAGGTCCAGGTCTGTACTAAACCTGCTTCTATCAATCCTTTAATTTTTCTCCACATTGCACTTCTACCACGTTTTCTGGATATCAATAAGACATACCAATAATGATTGAGCCTTCATACACATATATAGAAGTACTGTATGAGTAGTTTAGAGTAGGTCTATCATAGATACATTGCACATGATTATTCCAGAAGATAGATATATAAACTTCCACAAATTAGCCCATTAAAAAGGATCACAAAATGATGGGAAAAGTTAAGTGATGTGCATAGCTTAATTAGTTACATACTACTATTAATCCTTGTTTCTATGAAGAGCATGATAAAAATTCATGATATCTTGAAGATGTTGATTTGTCAACAGGTTCCTTAGTATTTGACTATACCAAAGCAAAATTTTCTTGGTTTCTTTGGTGGTTTTTAGGGAATCATCAACCCATTCCTTTCCCATTTCTATAATGTTCTTCTTCTGCGTAAGATTGTTACTAATAGCCTTAATATATTCTTCACTCTTCATTCAGTTTCAATACATATCCATGCGCATAATCTGATCATCTTCAACAGCAACAGTGGTTTATTCTACTGAAATGAGAGATCATCATTTTCATTCTCCTCCTAGCTATTTGTGAGAATGAGATGTCTTCCAATTCTCATGATTTTAGTCTCGTGTTTTTCTCCCTTATTTTTTTTGTCTCGTGTATTTTGAGGTGTATTTTGAGGACTAAATCTTATAAAAAAAAATGTATTAAAAAGAATTGGCTAGTTTGTATTTAAATTTGGTTAAGTATTTAGAAAGCTATATAGTTCACTAATTGATCTATTTCTCTTACAATTTTGCATAATATTTTGTATCTTAGAAGCCTTAAATACATTCACCTCTAATTCTGAATAAAGAAACATGTGCCCAAACAATAGCTCGCAAGAAATAATCTATATACACAAACACAAACACAAACAAAATTATGTCACAAGCAAAACACAGAATAAAGAATCAAGGTTATACAAGCAACCAATCATTAACTACCAAAAAAAATTATAGTTATGCACAAAAATGAAGGCCATATCACCATGAAATGTCATTACTAACATGAAAAAATTCATGGTGATATGGCCTTCATCTTTGTGCATAAGTATAATTTTTTTTGGTAATTAATCTTTGGTTGCTTTGCTTGTATAAAACTTTGATGTTTTACCCAAAAAATATACACTTAGCGAAAGAGAGAATCAAGTGCACGGTAAGATTAGTGCTACTTTGATCAAAATCTTATGAGTTGAGTAATTTACTTCTTCTTTTTTTTGTTTGGTTCAAGTAAGCTCGTAGGTCTGTTATTGTTTCTTCGAATCTATCATCATATGATGAATTTTACTAGTCGAAATATAATTTATTGACATGGTTTGTCCAATCAATACCTTTGTGTTATTTCATTTGTCTAATCCATAACCACATGGGCCATATTTTTCCAGGAATCTTTTGTTTGTTTATAATTATTGTAGCAACAAATAATTCATTTCATGGAAAATAGTCTGAATCTGATGTCTCTCTCACCGTAACGTCAGATAATGAATTGGACAACTGGAATATTAAACAAAAATTATAGTTAAATTAAATCACACATGATACAGATTTCCAAGTATTTCCTCGTGGATTTCTGTTAAGGGCCCAATAAAGTTACAAACTGAACTTACTACGGGCTTATAATGGGCCAATTTAGTGGACAACAAAAATAATAAATTACGTCTATTGGAGAAGAATGGGCTCTTTCTCTAATAGCCCAATACGTTTATTGTTGAGTATATTTTTGGCGCCATTTGGACCGGAACAAAATTGTCAATCTTAATAGTAAAACTGCAGGAGATGAACTCGAGCTTTCAAAATTCAACAAGATATCAAATTCGAAAGATTATCTTTTTTTTTCTTTAACTTTAACAATTTACAATTACTGTGTCTATTTATTCGATCCTTTTGGATAAATTAAACTCACTTCGGTTAAGTTTCGGTTCAGGTTGCAGATCATAACTATACAGATGAAAATTACAAAAATATGAACCAAACCAGAACAAAACAATAAAAGGAAACTCAGTAACAGCAACAACAGAGACAGAGTCAGGGCATTGCATTTCTTATTATAACTGAACAAAATAAGCTGAAACAGCTGAAACAGCTGAAACAATTTGTTTTCGTGTTCTATGCCTAAAGCATGATACTTTTTTTCAAGGATGAAATGATATGATGAAACAAAACCCTACACAATACATGAAAAGCTTTCGGCAAAACAAAAACTGAATTCAGAATAAGCACAAGACAGAGCGAGAGAGAAAGAGAGATAGAGAACAACCTCAAGGGACTGCGCCGATTCTCTAATGGCTCTTCCTTGCAAGCTTAGTCCATTCAGTGTGGTATGCACCAGGACGATCGGTTCTCTCATATGTATGAGCTCCAAAGAGATCTCTCTGAGCCTGAACCAGATTTGCAGGTAATCTAGCACGCCTGTAAGTATCGAAATACGCTAAACTTGCACACATTCCTGGTGTACTTATCCCAGCAGAGATGGCCAAACCCACGACTCTTCTCCATGCAGCTTGCCTCTGAACCATCTCTTTAGCGAAATCAGGATCAACCACTAAGTTTGCCAAATTCGGGTTTCTCTGGTAAGCTTTCTTGATCCTATCCAAGAAAACCGCTCTGATAATACACCCTCCTTTCCAAATCCTAGCCATTTCACCAAGATTCAAGTTCCAACCTTTCTCTAAACTCTTAGCCCTAAGCAAATTCATTCCTTGAGCATAACTACATATCTTAGAAGCATACAAAGCTTGCCTAACATCATCAATCAACCTCTTCTTATCAATTCCACTCGATGCAGAACCAATCTCTTCCTTCAACCCAGCTTCTTCCAACACTTTAGCAGCATTTTCCCTCTCATCCTTCAATCCACTCAAGTATCTACAATCCAAAGACGCAGCAATAGTAGGCGCCGCAACAGAAAGCTCAGCTGCCTGCTGAACAGTCCATTTCCCAGTACCTTTCATACCAGTCTTATCCAAAATCTTATCAACTAACTCACCATCACCAAACTCATCCTTAACCCTAAATATATCAGAAGTAATCTCAACCAAGAAACTCTCAAGCTCACCTCGATTCCACTCGTTAAAGATCTCAGCAAGCTCATCATTACTCAAACCTCCAACGTTCTTCAACACATCATAAGCCTCTGAAATCAATTGCATATCACCATATTCAATTCCATTATGAACCATTTTCACGAAATTTCCAGATCCACCTTCACCAATATATGTCACACAAGGACCATCTTCAACTTGAGCAGCAACTTTCTCAAGAATATCTTTGACATTGATATACGCATTGAAAGATCCACCAGGCATAAGCGAAGGACCATTACGAGCTCCTTCTTCACCACCAGATACTCCCATTCCTAAATAAAGCAATCCTTTCTTCTCAGCTTCAACAATTCTTCGTTCTGTGTTCTGATACCATTCATTTCCACCATCGATGATACAATCTCCAGGCTCCATGTATTCAGAGAGTGTGGAGATTGTTTGGTCAACGGGAGCTCCAGCTTTGACAAGGATGATAACGGATCTAGGCCGTTGGATCGAGAGAACGAAATCGCGAGGCGAGTATTGACCAGCGACTGGGAGTTTTCCTTCTTCAGAGGCACGATCTAAGGTTTCATCCACTTTGGAAGTGGTTCGATTGTACACGGAGATTGGGAATCCTTTCTCGGCGATGTTTAAGGCAAGGTTTTGTCCCATGACTGCGAGGCCGGCGAGACCGATGCGGGATAGAGCGACGGACTCCATTGTTGGTGGCGAGAGAGGGGTGTTAGGGTTTTGACAGAGATTGGTGATGGAAGAGGAAGAGAGAGTGGCGGAGATATTTATACGGTGAAAGTGACGGACTCGTCTATGAAGCGAAGAGACAATCAAAAGCCGAATAAATAGACTGGTGAAGAGTTGAAAGCTCGTTTTGTGGGGTGAAGACGACGCTCACTCCTACGACGCCATTTTCGCTTTCTATATATTAGAATTTTAATAGCTTCGGTTTGGTTTATCCGAATCGAATTGGTCTACTCTTAACCAGTATTATTTATTTTATTTTGGAAAAAAATCAATCAACAGATAGCAGAGCCAGCTTCCGCTGCGCCACTCTGCTTTGGTAATCATTGAGTTATATATGTTTAATATATTAACCAATCAATTTTTAATTTTGCGAGGAAATCTAATTGAAGAAAAACATGATGACGATGTGTGTTGCGGCTTCCATGCTTGTCCAGTTAAGATATAACTATAACGAAGATTTTTGCCGGCTTAACGACCGGCGTATCATTTTTATTCGCTTTCATAAATTATTGTATTTTACTAAAATACAATTTTCTTCTGTTACAAAAGATTCTCTATGACAGATAGAGACTAAAGTATTTTTTTCAACAATGGCTGAGTTATCCTTTTGGATTTTCTGCTTCGCGCGAAACATAGAGCTCTTTGAAGACGATGCCGAGAACCCTTTAGATTCGGAGTCCCGGTTACGAATCGCCATTGGTGTAGCAAGAGGTTTGGCTATTATCCATGAAGCAGACGACGGGAAGTTTGTTCATGGGAACATCAAATCTTCTAACATCTTCATTAACTCACAATGCTATGGATGCATCTGTGATCTCGGCTTAACACCAATCATGAGATCTCTTCCTCACATTACCTTACGGTCTTCGGGTTATCACGCACCTGAAAATAAAAGACACGAGAAAGTACACACAGTTTTCTGATGTATACAACTTCGGGGTGGTGTTACTCGAGCTTCTAACAGGCAAATCTCCATCACGAGACGAAAACATGGACTTGGCAAGCTGGATAAGGTCAGGAGAAGTATTGGACATTGAGTTAATGAGGCAAATGGGTATAGAAGAAGAGATGGTTGAAATGTTGCAAATAGGTTTGGCTTTGTGTTGCCTTGAAACCTCAAGCTCGACCTCATATAGCAGATGTTGTAGAAATGATACAACAAATTGATTCATAATGGGAAACAAACTTCAATTCTTTATAGCATTTTTTCCAAATTTGTTTATGAATGAAACTTATTCCCAGATTCTAAACATAAAACTCGATTTCACATTATATCATAAGCTAAACTGATTCACTACAGAAAGTAAGAGAACCACAAAGATAAAACCCTAAGGCCCTCTTAAAGTTATCGTTGAAGTCTCTGAAGGATATAGAGGATTCTAACTGACCTTTCCTCGATATTTCCATTTTTTTTTAAAAAGATAACATATTTCTTTGTCTAATTTATATCCTGTTATCCTAATTACAATATAGTTTGTGTCTGGACAAACTATGAATAACATGAAAGGCCTAACAAAATCTAATTTGCATACCTTTTTGTCATCTTCATAAGAATAACCGATATCTACTGTCCATCAATTTCAAAACGGAGAAAAATACTCAAAGCAAAAATTTATGCTATAAGCTTCTTTCAACTTTGGTGAAAGATATGAAAAGACTGAATCTACAAAAGTAAATTTGTGTCTTGTCAACCAAATCTGTTCAATTCGTATTACATAGGTAATAATGAAGGCAGATAATGATTTAACACCAAAATATTCAAAATTAAGTATATTTTAACGTATGTTCAAACAAAAACTACTTCTATATTTTTCATTTGCAGCGCCTATAGTATATTTGATCAGCAATCATATTTTCAAATGTCTACTTAAATATTTTTCATCATGAGTATATACAACTTTTCAAATGTCTACTTAAATATTTTTCATCATTACTCTAAACTATTATCACCTTCTTTGCTTGGTTAACAAAAGCAAACTCAACAAAGCAACTGCACAGAAAGTCATCCAAGTCGTTTACAATAAGTAACTTCTCCAACAGAAACCGAAGCTGTAAAAATGGAGGTTAAAATATCAGTTATGAAAAACTTGCTCCAAGAACAAAAGAGGAAATTAAAAGTGCTACTTGCATATATATAATATTCTAATTCGGTAGAGAGATTGTAAACAAAAAAAGGTCTTTTTCATACGACAATTTCTTAAATTTAACAGGCAAGTGTGTTAGTACAACTCTAAAAATAAAATGACTTAAATTGCATACAACAAAAAAAGATTCATCCCCAAAACAAAAAGTCATCTCTCGATTTTGTCTTAACAGTTATGTTATTAAACGCTAAGCATTTCTTCTGAGCATAACATTTTTTGAAGAAAATTAGAACAAAATCGAGGGTTTCATCAAGTCCTTCCACTGCCTCATCTTCTTCTTCTATAAAATATTAATTATAAAAAAAACTTGTTCCAAGAACGAAAGTGGAAATTAAAGATGCTACTTATATATATAATATTTCAGTTTGGCAAGAATGATTGTCAACTGGCCATGGAGAAGATGAAAACAGCGACGGTTTGGTTTAATTTCCGGGAAGAGTTGAAAGCAAGCAATAAGTTTGAAATTTATAAAACAATAATCTGGATTGGGCTGGGCTTTTTTTGGTTGGGTTTATGTGCGCCCATGACTTTTGTGTGTTTCTTCTCTCGCCACCAACATTATCTGATACAGCTTAGTTAAATTAAGGATGTGCAACGTACTATGCTACAGCTTAGTTGCTCTCAAATCTTCTCGCCTAAAATTTAACAAGAGAATGGGGTCAGATGTTAATTTAGTTGTTAATCAGGAGCTTATTAACTCAATTTCCACTAATTACTAGTCAAATGATAGTATCTTTTTATCCATAAGAAGCACTTCAGATCTAAATTGTTCTCACAGGACAGTTAATAAGAATAGCAATCAGACGAAATTTTTTGAAACACAAGACATAACAATGTTTCTACGCTCTTCTATACAAACCTATTAAAGCAAATACACAATCACACATTATTCAGTTTGTTATCAAATCTCCACTTCCCTTCTTTTCTATAATACGAAAAGTCTCTACCATTGAACCAACACAACAACTAAAAACAGAGTCCTGTTGGAGGTTTAAGATTAACTTATAAACCAAGTAACTCTATACCGAAGAAATGATTTAGTGTTTAAGGGTTTTATTAAGTTATAAGATAAGCTTAGGATAATATTAGATAAGTTTGGATTCATTTAGGATTTATCTAATTCCTAACTCTAATAGATTTAGGTGAGGTGTGCCTTCCCTATATAAACACTTGATGGGTTATCTCAAAGTTTAAGAAGAGAATTAAGAGAGTTAAAAGAGTATTAGTTTTGAGTGATTTTCTAATACAATTTAAGTAAAGGATTTCTTAAACCTTCTCTTGTTCTTTCTTATTTCGATTCTTTGTTTTCAATAATTGGTATCAGAGCTTCAAGGTGTTTGATCCTTGGAGAAAGAGAGCTTCAAGGGGTTTGATCCTTGGAGAAAGAGAGTTTCAAGGTGTTTGATCCTTGGAGAGAAAGAGAGAGAGAGAGAGATCCATAGAAGACAAGGACGTGAAGATCTAAGATGGGAGATATCGTGGCTCAATCGAAGGATGTGGTACCTTTGTCTATCCAATGTCCTATGTTGAATTCAACTAACTACATGGTGTGGTCCATGAGGATGAAAGTTATGTTGCAAATTCATAAGGTATGGGAGACAATAGAACCGGGATCAAGCGATCCTCACAAAAATGTTGTCGCAACCGGTTTGCTATTCCAATCAATCTCGGAGACTCTTATCTTACAAGTCGGTTGGCAAGAATCCCCGAAAGGAATTTGGGAAGCAATCAAGACTCGTAATCTTGGAGCTGATCGCGTTAAGGAGGCGAAGCTTCAAACTCTCCAAGCTGAGTTTGAAAGAATCAAGATGCGAGATACGGATACGATAGATAGCTTCGCCGGAAAGCTATCGGAACTAGCTTCAAAATCGGCTTCTCTTGGTGAATCGATTCAGGAGGCTAAACTTGTGAAGAAATTTCTTAATTGTCTACCAAGGAGCAAGTATATCCAAATCGTTGCTTCTCTTGAACAGGTCCTAGACTTGAAAACAACAAGCTTCGAGGATATAATCGGAAGGCTCAAGGAGTACGAAGAAAGAATTCATGAAGACAATTATGGAGAGACGCAAGATAAGTTGCTTTTCACAAATACGGATCAACAAACCTTTGTTGGAGGAAGAGGTCGTGGCTTTGGAAGAGGAGGAAGAGGCCGTGGAAGATCAAACTACCAAGATATCTGGCAAACGGAGCAAAGTCAAACGAAGAAAAAGAAAGACTACTCAAAGATAACTTGTTTCCGATGTGAGAAAAAGGTCACTTTGCCTCTAATTGTCCCGAGAAGAAGCAAAAGCCTCAAGAAATAAACAAAGTTGAGACGGAAGAAGCGGATCTACCCCTCTATCTCCATGAGATAGTGTTCTTGAATGAAGAAAAAGTTCAACCATGAAACTGAGAATCAAGAAGAAGGACTTTGGTATCTCGACGATGGAGCTAGCAATCATATGACCGGTGTGAAGACATATTTTTGTGAACTCAATGAAAGTATCAAAGGGAAGGTGAGATTCAGAGATGGATCTTGTGTCGAGATAGGTGGGAAAGGCTCAATTCTTTTCCAAAGCAAAACCGAAGAACAAACACTAATCAAGGACATCTATTATATTCCAAGTTTGAAGAGTAATATTCTTAGCTTAGGACAAGCTATGGAAGTTGGGTGTGAGGTCTTAATGAGACAAGATCATCTCACGATACACGATCCAAATGGAAGGCTTCTAGTGAAAGTAACAAGATCTCCTAATATGCTCTACAAAATCAAGCTACACATCGGTAAACCGTTATGTTTTCACTCAAGAATAGATGATGAAGCATGGATATGGCACGCTAGGATGGGGCATGTAAGTTTTAAAACACTTAATCTCATGTCTAAACACGAGCTTGTTCAAGGTTTACCGGAAATTGAAGAAGAGAAGAGGTTGTGCGAATCTTGCTTGGTCGGGAAGCAAGCTCGACACTCGTTCCCTAAGAGCTCTATTTTTCGAGCTTCTAAGGCTTTGGAACTACTACACGTTGACTTATGCGGTCCCATATCTCCATCTACAATCGCCCATAACAAATACATATTTGTTATAGTAGATGATTTCTCAAGATACATGTGGACGATTTTGATGAGAGAAAAGAGTGAGGTGTTCGAAAAATTCAAGACATTCAAAGGGATGATTGAAAAGGAATATGGGTGTATGGTCATGACTTTAAGGACTGATAGAGGAGGAGAATTCACCTCAAAAGAGTTCCAAGACTTTTGTGAAGAAAGCGGGATCAAGAGACATCTTACGGCTTCTTATACTCCTCAACAAAATGGAGTTGTTAAGAGGCGAAATAGGACTTTATGGAGATGACAAGGAGCATACTTAAAGCCATGAAAGTCCTAAATTATCTATGGGGAGAAGCTGTTCGCCATTCAACCTATTTGATCAATAGAGTTTCGACGAGAGCATTAAACAACATGATCCCCTACGAGTGCTTAAAAGAGAAGAAGCCGGGAAGGAACAAAAAGCCGACATATTGACAAAAGCTTTGGCGAGGATTAAGTTTGGAGAAATGAGAGACTTGATCGGTGTTCAAGATCTTTCAAAAGTTAACTCCAAAGCTTAAGAGGGAGATTGTTGGAGTTTTAAGCTTTGGTTAACTTATAAACCAAGTAACTCTATACCGAAGAAATGGTTTAGTGTTTAAGGGTTTTATTAAGTTATAAGATAACCTTAGGATAATATTAGATAAGTTTGGATTTATTTAGGATTTATCTAATTCCTAACTCTAATAGATTTAGGTAAGGTGTGCCTTCCCTATATAAACACTTGATGGGTTGTGTCAAGGTTTAAGAAGAGAGTTAAGAGAGTTAAAGGACTATTAGTTTTGAGTGATTTTCTAATACAATTTAAGTAAAGGATTTCTTAAACCTTCTCTTGTTCTTTCTTATTTCGATTCTTTGTTTTCAATACATTCGCTGTAACTGAAGAATCGTAGTGGCTTTGGAAAGGAACAATTGTTGTAGACTTGATACTGTTTGGTCTTAAATCTGCAGGCATATGATACATACAATGCTGAGACAGTGAATCTTCGGTTAGTGTCATGGATTACGACGTTTCTCTCCTCTTCTTGTTTTAATGATCTCAAAGTGTTCTTTTGCTTTCAAGTATTGCACCATCTTTTAGAGCAGCGTGTGCTTCGTTCTCTTGTCCTTAGAGCTGACAAAGCTACAGCTTGAAGATATGACTTGGGCTTGCATTGCATCATTCAATGCCTCTTTAGGCATAAACAGTTGGGGACATCCAGAGCCGGCCCTGAGTTTTCAGTGGCTAGAAACCAGAAGAAATAATTGGCCTCTCATACATAACAAAAAAAATTTATATTTGTCAATCTTTGTAAAAATTGGCCTTTTACATAAGAATTTTTTTAAAAAAACGTAGAGGCCCCAAGCCATGCTTGACATGCTTGTGCTCATGGCCAGCTCTGGGGACAATATTGTCATATCTGCTTGCATCTAGAAAACAACTAATCCATGATATAATCTGCTAGGATCTAGAAAACAATATCAGTGGCTATATATTGACTGTGTTAAAAAGTGATTCAAACATAGGAATAAATGCGTCAATTAAAGTATCTGTTAGTTTTTGTTTTCTAATCAATTTGGGGGTTTCAATTTTGTGTTTTTATTATAAGACATAATGAGTCCATGGATTAATGGATGTCAGTTACATTTTATTTCCTATATATTCATGTCTCTCTTTCAGTTTTAATTAATCAGAAAAAGTATTATTCAGCAAAATATTTCTATTCTCTGTTCTACCATCTATGTTGTAACAAAATTGTGGTATCAGAGCACAAAAAGATACGATATAGGAGTAGCATACTAGTTTACCATCTTCACTGCCAACTTGAATAGTCTACTCTACAAAGTACAAACTATACAATGTCCCATTCGAACTAGCAAAAAAAGTCATTAGTACCATAAACATAACCACTTAATCTATTGTTGACCAAAAAAACCCACTTAATCTACACGATCAACCGATTTGTAACATGATGTTTAGGTTTTGTAAGGAGATATATGATATTTAGTTGACAAAAAAAGGAGATATATGATATTTACTATGTTTGTTCAAATTTAGGCTTGTAAGCAGACGTATTACGTTTAATCATTGATGCTAATTAAATCACGAAATTGGCATTTAGAAAAGTAGTCTTTAAAAAATTTAAAACGTTATGAAAAAGTGACGCTATAAAATTTGAAAGTTTATAAATTAAAAATAGTTAATATGGCTGAAAACGTTGTATTTTTTTAAATGATCAAATAGTATCCAATTTTTTTGTGAAATTGTTTAATTTCTTAACAAAAATAAAATTGTAAAAAAAAAATTGTTTTTAAATAGTTTATTTTGAATGCCCACGGTTATCTTATATTTCTGTTAATTTTTGAATACAACGTGTGGATTCTATTAGTGATTGCTGACGTAGCAACTCGAAACCGATTAGATTAGCTTAATCGAACCAATTAACCCAACAGGAAAACAAACTATGATTTAACTAAATCAGTAGTTAAAAAGAAGTTTGGGCACTTTTTGAATATTTTTAAAAACTAGAGGGGTTTTTCAGTTAATGAAGTTACTTTACTCGTTTACAACTGAATCGTTGTTGCAAGACGTTTAAAGAAAGAACTTTTACCATATTTCGCAGTCAGTGTTTTTCTTCTCCGACGAAATCACCGGAATCGGCGGCGGAAGACGTTCTAATTCTTATAAAATCACACAAAGGTTCTTCTGAAAGTGAGCTATTTTCATCTTTATCCTCCCAATTCCTTGGATTCGACAATTTTGATGAATTCAGGGTTTATCCTCCTTACTGGGTTTCTCTTCTCGAAAGCTTTAATCTTTAAGAAATTTATGTTTAGGGTTTTTCATTTGCTTAGAATCAAGAACATGGCTTTGGCTATTTTGATTCAAATCCATAATTTCCTCTATTTCTCTTAGAGATTTTCCCGCCTTAAACTAATCGTCATTTTCTTTATCCTCTCAGTTTCAAAGTTATCGCATTCGAAAATTTTCTTTTGTAAATGATGAAATTTGTCTCCTTTATACAACTAAACTGTTATCGTTTGAAATTGAATTTTAGTATTTTTCGTTTAGAATCAAGAACATGGCTTTGGTTGTTCCAATTCGAACATTTGATTAATTTTTGTGTTTTCTCAAGGTTTGTGTTTTCTCAAGGTTTGTGGTGCTCATGGATACAAGAAAGGTTATAGTGTTCTGTTATTGGAATGGTTGCATAAAAAAGATGGTTATGATGGTCCATTCTACGAAGGATCAAGTCCAAGAGTGATCAGAGTTGAAAGCAAAATTCAACTATCCCAGTTGTTGGATGATCTGCATCAACTTACTGGATTTGAAAAGGGAAAGTTTCAGATTGATTTGATTGGTAGGTACCCTTCCATTGTTAAACAATCTATGGTCAAGTTTATATGTTTGCCCATTCTGGATGATTGTAGTTTGGAGATAATGCTTGAGGTTCCAAGTTACCATCCTTCTATCAATAATGTGAAGTTGTATTTGGAGGTCAAACCAGTGACCCGAAAGCGTTCTCGGCAAGAGGATACTAACGTTGATTCAGATGTAAATGTGAGTGTGAGAGATAACACATTACGAGTTCTGCCAGAGGATAACACTAATGGGTGGATTGATGATACGGATGACGAAAACTGTGGAAAGGGTGGTGATAATGCGGCTGTACAGAAGAAAGCAAAGATGAAAAAGTCAGGTTCAATGAAAGGCCTCAGCGATTGTGCCTCAAAGCAGTTGTTTTTCTCTAGTTCATGGCTCGATGAACGTGAGTTGCATGTTGGGATGTTTTTTAGAGATAATGGTGAATTGGAGAAAGCAGTGAAGTTGTACTCTAATAGAAGGCAACGTGAGTATATTATGGACGAAGGTATGTTAGAATTCATGTGCAAGAAGAGGAAAGTCCGTGGGTGGGTTCTCAAGGCAGCTGAAACGAAGAGCAATGGCTTTGAGATAACTGAATATACAGGTCCACATACTTGTAAGCCAGTAGATGTGGGATCAGATTTTCTTTCTGGTGAGATCGAAGGTCTAATAAAGGCTCAGCCCTCGCTCTCAATTACAGAGCTGAACAAGTGGGTGAAAGAAGAGTTTGGCTATACAGTCTCAGGTGATAATATGTGGAATGCTAAGAAGAAAGCGATCAGTGCAATCTTGGGAGATTTGGACAAGAGTTTTAGTGTATTGCCCAAGTTCATGGCTGCTCTCTGCTCATCTAACAAGATGCTTGTGGAATGGCAATATGATCCTTCTCCTGATCTCAAAGATGCATCCTTTCGGTCCGTGTTTTGGGCATTTCAGCAGTCAATTGAAGGATTTCTTTACTGCAGACCTATGATCATTGTGGATACAGTAGACCTGAGCGGTAAATACCCTGGGAAATTGTTGATTGCAGCAGGATTAGATGCCGAAAACAGCCTTTTCCCACTTGCGTTTACCATTACTACCCAAGAAAGTTTGTCAGCTGATACTTGGCATTGGTTCTTTGCGTGCATCAGAAAGAATGTAACGCAAAGGGAAGGTCTTTGTCTAATAACAAGTCTGAATACTGACATAGTTACAGTTGTTAACGAACCTGAGTGTCAGTGGGTGCAACACCGGTTCTGTCTTAGGCATCTGTGCTTCATATTTTATGAGGTTTTCAATAACAATCTCATGACAGAGTTTGTTTACAAGGCTGGATCCACAAAGCACATATCAAGTTTCAATGGCTACTTGAAGAAAATTGAAAAGATGAATCCGGAGGCTCGGAAATGGTTAGAACAAATACCTCTGCATCAATGGGCTCTGGCTCACGATAATGGCGGGCTGAGATTCGGGATCATGAATACAAAATTAATCTTTATGACTTACAGTTTCGTAAACAAAGACCGTGATCTTCCAATCACAGCCTGCATCTTGCTAATCTTTAATCAACTAGCAGAGCTTTTCAAATTGCGACATGATCTCCTCGAGGAATCACTGAAGAACAGAGAAGAGGTCTATGCGAAACATGTCATGAAAAGCTTGAAGAGTACAAGGTAGCCTCTAGAACACACGATGTATTGCAATTAGATGAGACCGGAGAGAAGTTTCAGGTCACAAAAGTGATGCAAACTGCAAAGAAGAGATTTTCTGTTGATTGCAGCTATGGGGTTTGCTCGTGTCGGATATGGCAACTTTACAAGTATCCGTGTTCTCACGTATTAGCTGTTTTCAGGGAGCTGAACATTGACCATTTGAAGTATGTAAATGATGTCTACAAGACCGAGAGTTCTCTTGGAGTTTATGCAGCTGAAGTTCCGAGGCTGTTTCCTCCCGAAAGTCATCCAGTTGACCAGCCACTGACAATAGAGCCACCTCGTAAAGACTCAGCTCAGCGACCGAATGCACAAAGCGAAACAAGACGATCGGACCGTGCCAAGAAACCGAACCAGAGATATATCAAATGAGGCTATATGAATGGTAGATAAAAGATATGTATAGTGTAGATGTTTATGCTTGCTAAAACTTGATTTTTACATTGATTTTAGGGGAAACTAAGAAGCGGCTTAAGAAATTGGTGGATGAAACGTTTTTTGTTTGTGAAAATATGCTAACCGGGTCAATGTAGGTTGTTGGGAGGGTTTATTAAACCGGTTTGGTTCATGTAATGTTTTCTGTGTTACTTTTGTATTGCTTGTGTACAAGTATTTGTTCCTTCCTTCAGTTTTTTTTGTGCGGAGATGGTCTTTATTACTTGTTAATTACTTGGAGACCACGCTTAATCTAGTTTGTTAGTAAGTGTTTTTTTTCTTCCAAATTAGGTTTGTAAAGAAATGTATAATGTATGTCACAAATTAGGCTTCTAAAAATATGTATTTGTGATTGATAAGATAAAAGAATACACAGTTCTATGGTAACCATTTTTTTCTTTTTTGCCTCTTTAATTATATCGTAGTTGTTTACCATTGTGGTAAATATAACTCGTCACTCGTCGCGTTTTAATTATTTGCTACTAATGAAAACGCGGAATTAATTATAATTTTTATATTAAAAATTATTCTCAAAATTAACTAAAGCAACGCAAATTATCATCTAATATATAAAATTTTATCCCAAAAGAAGAAAAAAACAGTAGAAAAATTTGCTGGTCGATAAAAAAACCTAACAATTTATTTCCCCTTTTTTCAACTATGGTTCTATACGATCCTATCCACCTAAACTTTAAGCATCGTTTTTAATCCCAATAAAATAAAAGTTAATCTCTTAATATACATAAACTAAAAGTTTGAATATTAAATCCACACAAATTCAAAATTCGAATCTTAATTACCCATAATCCATAGTTACAATTAGTTTAATAGTAACCATAAAACAATTAACCGCTAAATTTACAATAAACCGATTTCAAACTAATTTCAACCCGATTTCAACTACAACTTCACAAGTTCCACCTTCCTTCACAAGCTGGGTTGTTTAGATCATACATAACCCTAATTCCTGTAGATCTCTCTCACTGATACAAGAAACTGTACTGACAAAAATAATCCCCAATTCATAACCCTAATTTATGGGGATGAATGGGACATCGATATAGTTCAACTGCTCAGTTCCGTCGACTTTGATCCCCGTGCGACAGATGGAATCAAACAATGGAAGAACCCTTTTACGATGGTGAATGGGTCGAGAGATCTCTTCGTCCGCATCAATGGATACTGCGTCGACACCAAGCTCTCTTAGACGCAGCCCGAGATTCTCGCCGACACGTGACGCGGTCTTTGAGTCCCAAAAATTGTTAGAACGAGGGAATCTGTAGAGATTGGCGCGGCTCTGGGCTAGGAATTCTTGCTCGGAGGATGAAGCAAGATCTTACGGCAGGATCATGTGAGTTCGTTTCAAAATTTTAGTCAATTTGGTTCTGATTAAATGTCCTAAGTAGAAAATGGAACATAAACCACAGAAAAATCATGCTTAATCTTTTGGTTTAGTTGAAATTGGGTTGAAATTAGTTTGAAATCGGTTCATTGTAAATTTAGCGGTTAATTATTTTCTAGTTACCATTAAACCAATATTAACCACGGGTTATGGGTAATTAAGATTCAAATTTTGAATTTGTGTGGATTTAGTATTCGAACTTTTAGTTTGTGTGTATTAAGAGATTTAACTTTCATTTTATGGAGATTTAGAACGATGTCTAAAGTTTGTGTGGATCTGATCGTATAGGACCATAGTTGGGGGGGGGGGGGGGAGGGAATAGATCGTTAGTCCCAAAAATGGAATTGAAATGTTATTAGTTATTATTTGTTAGTCATAATTTGAAAACTAAATCCTAAGATGAAGCCTTCACCTATGTGTTTTCTACATTCATGAGCTTCTCTACCTAGGTACACGCCGTCGCGAGTCCAATAACCACTGGCTTGGAAAACATATCAAAACTCAATCTTCTATATTCACTCGATTCCAGCTTAGTTCAATTCATCGACTCCTCAAATCTATGAAGAAAACAAAAAATAATTGTTAACAATAGACAAAAATTGAATCCTAAATCGATTATCTAAAGCTAAAAATCAAGAATGAAAAATCACGAGTGAGTGAACTAGGAAAGATGAGAGAGTTGATGCAAGTCTAAATCGAATGAAAATTGAAGAGATTGAGAGCAATTTACCGTAAATCGTTGTCTTGAAGTTTCAATTGGGAAGAAACAATGATGAAATCATGATTGAGTGAGAAAGATGAGATGAAATGAATAGTAATTTTAATTTTTTCCCAAATAGATTTCTTTCAATTAAACCCTAATTCGCGATTGAGAGAAAGGTTCATCATTTCAGCTAATGAAAAACAACAAGCAATGACCAAAACAACATGTTGTTTGACACAAAAAAAAACACACGTTGTTTTCGAGTCTCAAAACTACGTCGTTTTGAGCGTTCTGTTAGTTTCATAACATAAGCAAATGGAGACACGTTGACGATATAGAAAATGTTTGTTTTGCGGATGACTTTTGAGGTCATATGATTGACTTGTACAATTTTCATATAAAAAAAAAAAATTTCTTTGAACTTTGTAAGACAAATCAATCAGTCTATGTAATTAAGACTTATGTTTCTAATAGCAGTAAGTTTTTAATGAGTTTTAAATTTTGGTCTTTAGTTTTGGTTTTAATTTTAATTTTATGTATTTGAAATAATTAAAAATAAATATCTAAACATTTATTAACAAAAAAGTAAAAAGATTATTAACTTTAATATAAATAAAATCTCATAAGATATAAATTATCAAGTATTATTCCAATTAAGAGTATATAATAACTATTGGTTAAATGTATAGTCTTTTATTTTCTCAACCAAATTTTTTGTTTAAAATAAAACTCTTTGCTTGGCTACCAATATTTTTTAATCAACCACTAATATTTAATGAAAATGTTTTGGGAACCCAAACCGGAAGAATATATAGAGTTTCCATAAGTTATGTCATTCGAATGATTTAAAAAAAAAAATCTTATCATATATAGTCTTCCAAATATACTAAAAATCCAGAAACCTGTCATCCTTGGTCAACTGCATGTATGCACCAAAAAAGATAGTCCGAGTTCGAATAAAACATATGATGTTTGGGATCCCATTATATATATGGTATTTTTGAGAGCATTCATGTTTGCAACGTCAGAGGGCATTCGAAGATGTTAGACTGTTGGAAGGAGTTTGAGTCAAGGGAGGCCTTTAGAATAACACCTCAACGTCCTCATCTCTATCCACTGGTTTAAGGTGTTTGACGATTCCTTTTTCCGTGAAGCGGGTGCGATAGGTATGAAGAATAAAGAAGACAAAATCCCAAGAGAAGCTTCTAACTTAACCGACAAAAAAGTATTCAAAGATCTCAACCTCATTGTTTTTGTTTTTGATTTTTTTGGGTGTTTTTTTCATGTCTGAAACTATTAAACTCTGCTTTTTCATGGATCTTCTTCTTCTTCTCTGCTTTTGATGAAAAGCTAAGTAAGCTCAGAGTCTGGAGCATGGCCAGCTTGTTGTCTACGTCTTCCTGGGCTTAGAGGACTTATTGGACTCAAAGGCAATCGATTATCTTTCCTCGCTTTAATGCTTCTTCCAAATGGACTCAATGGTGATGCTTTTGGCGATGATCTTGCTTTTACCGGTGAACTTCTCAACTTTTCTGAAACTGCATTGATCATATTAACATAAAAGACTCATCTATCAACTTTTATCATGTCAATATAGAGATTAGGGTGAATAAAACTAACCTAAGCTTGGACTTTTTCTGAGCTTTGCCATTTCGCCGCTTTTCTTCAAAGCTGAAACCTTTTTGATGGGAGTTTCTGAGTAGACTGATCTTGTATCTGATGGGTATTCAGAAATTTCCTCTAGAAACAATGATTTTGTATCTCTTATTATCATGGCATTGGGTGGATCTTCAACCACTGAAACTCTTTCAGATTCATTTGCCTCTGAGTTACCGCTTTCGTATGAGGTTGGATTCATCTTCTCTCTTTCCGAAACTCGGTATGAGTATAGTTGGAAAGGGATTTGAGTCACGGATGCGGTGTGAGACCTTGCTTCTAAATCACTTGGAAACTTTCTCAAGAACCTTGCTTCTAAATCCCAACAATCAACTAATGGAGTTTGGATTTGAGGATGACCATGATCTGGATTCACAACTAAGAACTTCTTGATGTATCGTAGTATTCGAAAAATCAGAGAGAAGTTAGGACGCTGACTTGGTTCTGAGTGCCAACAACGTTTAATGAGACTAACGAGGTATTTTGGTGAAGGGAAAGGGAAAAGAGGTCTCTCTCCCATTCTAATGTTGATAGCCATTTGTTCAACATTAAGATGACTATCTTTGAATGAAGCTTTACCTGTAATAAGCTCAAAATATACCATTGCAAAGCTATACACATCAGCTTTATGTGTTAACTTTGATTTTGGAGTTGTACCATTCAGGTCTTGTTCCATCTCTGCTAGAACTTCAGGTGCATACCAGATTACAGGATCAGGAGTACCTGGTCTCGAGGAAGATCGAGAAGACTGAGCTTTGACAGAAGATAAACCGAATCCTGAAATTTTCGCATGGAAATAACCTTCGGTATGACTCCTCTCTTTCAAAAGAATGTTCATGGGGTTTAAATCTCCATGGAAGATGTCATTTCCATGAAGATATTCCATTCCCCTTGCAATTTCCAGCATGATAACCGAGAACAAATATCTTCTTCTTGGTCCACAATTCTCCTTCATGTAGCTCTGAAGATCTTTGTGCATTAACTCCATAATCACAAAGCATTCTTTCCTTTCTTCATCATAGAATCCACAAGGTATTGAAGTATATTCGAATGATAAAGCGCTAAAAGAGATGAAATTTCAGAACTTAGCAGCTCAAGATCGCTGAAAAAGTGCCTCAGTGCAAAACTATGACCAAGCCATTGAATCTCCTTGTACTGTCCATCAGCACCTAACCGTTTTCTTACTTGGTAATCCTTTGAACCAAGCAGTATCGAACTCGGAAACTGTTTTCCGTTAAACTGCTCTAAACTGGTTAATTTCTTCAAAAGCAAATCAGCTAAACGCTTCTCGGTATTTCCAATATCATCACTATCTGATTTCCTCTTCTCTTGTAATGTCTCCACTAGATTCCATCTTTCTTCTCTCCAAGAATGCTCAAACCGAATACAAATATCTTTCGGTACCAAATATGTTTCCCAAACCTCCATTGAAATAGCTTAGGATCATTCCACTCTCCATCATACTTTCTTGAAAACATAACTCTTCTTCTCTCCATCTCAGAAGGGTCAAGACCCGAAATTTCTCCAGCGGCCTCAATCGCTTCAACAACCGCAGGGAAATAACAGAACAAGTTGTGTATATGAAACTCAAAAGAATCTTTATTCTGATGAAAGTTGATTATTTTACCCCACCAATCACTATTATCCATACAATGCTTAATTTATAATTCTCCTTTAAACAGTCTATAAAGTTCTCTTACAGGTTGTTAAGAGCTCTCCATTTAGTGTGTTTCTCTTCAGATTCTGTCTGATCTCTTCAGCTAAAACTGAAGATTTCTAACAATAAACAACATTGTCTTTGGTTGATCAAGATATCATCTTGTAATACCTATAGTGCATCTCTGTGTAACGGTTTCTGAGAAAATGAAGAAAATTGCCAGGAAAATGTTGGAACTGTTAGTATTGGTTTGTGAATGATCGTTGAAAACATGTCCGGTTTCTCTGGAGTCCATTATATGATGTGTTCCCGCGAGTTTCGTTGTATTATATTGGGCAATTCTCTTATATCGCACAAAATAAAAAATTTGGGCCATATTTAGCGCACCCGCTTCATTTAGCCAAGATATAGCATTCATTAAACAGTAAAAGCCAATTCTACCTTTCTTCACAAACACTTCAATTTCCCAAAAACAGCATTTTGGCGACTTCCTAGGTAAATTTGGAGATTCAGCTAAACTTCTGAATTTTTCAGATAGATTTCTTCGTTTTTTTGAATCTAGAAATACAAATAGGGTTCTGATTTTTCCAAAATTTTCATTCCACTCCAAAAATATACCGCCGGAAACATCTACTTCTCCAGCTAGTCAAAGTAAATTTCTTAATTTTTCCTCTATTCTTCAACATCATATTGATTCATAAAGTTTGCTTTATTGATTTCCTTTCGATTAGATTGATGTGATATCCTAAATTCCACTCCGCCATTGTTTAATCGTACACAAAACTCGCATAATCTAAATTTTGTTGCTTCTGCATAATCACGAATTTTGTTTATCTTTTCTTTGTTTGGTGAGAGCTTAGAGCTGAAATTGATTTAGTTTCTTAGTTACATAAGTTTAATTTACGTTTTTCTGAGCTTGAATACATAGATACATACATAATTTGTTTAATTTATGTTTTCTCTATCTCAAAACTAATTTACAATTGATTTACAATTAATGAAATAACACATGTAATGTATATAAAGTATTCAATATAATATTATGTCTAAATGACTAAGTGGGATTCGTAAAACCAAACTCATAACTGTAATTAATATATAAAAATATATATCACTATTACACTATATATGTTTAAGTAAAAGTCCTAGACAGAATTTTATTTATATAAACTTATCTAATGCATTGACTGAATTTCACTTAACAGTTAACTCTAGAATAAGATAAAATTATCATTTATATGATCCGCAGGAAAAAAACTATATCTCATGGAAATGAAGTGGCTGATTAAAGTGGCGTGGCTCCAAATACGGATAACGAATAATTAAATTCAGCTTAATCATATTATAATGGTTGTAGTGGTTGAGAATCTCATTTGACTTCTAAATCATATTAACCCCATTTTACTCTATAAACACGTGGAAGTTTCCCATTATCTATAAGGCTACAAAGCATGAAAAACAAAATCAATTGGTTACTTGATCTGAGTTAATAAAGTAGCAATTTTCGCTAGATTGATTGATGTGGGAATCATAATTCTGATTCCATTGGTCTTTATTCGTTTTAAGTACTAAGACAAGATCTTGTTTTCTCATATCAACCGAAGAAGAATACGCAAAGTTTCAAAAAAAATTTTGTAGGTTCCAATTAGCAAATGCCATTTAAAAAACATTTTGATTGAGCTTAATCTATTCCGAATGGTAATAAAATATATGCTTAACAGACTGGATTGAAACATAGTTTGGTGTAAGTAGATAAAAAACAAAATTCATATTTTTAACTAAAAACCATATAAATATATTAAAATATAAATATTGTAAAAATATTCATCGAAAATGACAAAATCAAAATGAAAGGCCAATGATACTCGACGACTTTAAGGAAACAATGAGTCGTCGACTACTTCGTGGAAACAGTTGGATTCCTATTTCTTCGAAATTACACTTTACGCGTTTATACTTTACGCGTTTAGCTTTTAATTTAATTTACAAGGTACTTGCTTCCTCAGACATTTTGATACATTCTTCAAAACCATTGCAATAATACTTTCTTCAAAACCTTTGTAAGATCTCTTATGGCTTCTTCTTCTTCTTCTTTGTCTCCAATCAAGAGATACGGTGTCTTTTCGAGCTTCCACGGTCCAGATGTTCGTAAAGGGTTTCTCAGTCATTTACACACTCATTTTAAAAGCAAAGGGATCACTACGTTCAATGATCAGGAGATTGTGAGAGGCCACAAGATCGGACCTGAGCTCATAGAAGCAATTAGAGAATCAAGAGTCTTGATCGTGGTGCTCTCGAAGAAGTATGCTTCTTCAAGCTGGTGTTTAGATGAATTGGTTGAAATCTTCAATTGCAAAGAAGCTTTGGGGCATATTGTGATGACTATTTTTTATGAGGTTGATCCGTCTGATGTACGAAAACAGACGGGAAAATTCGGAAAGGCATTCGAGAAAACTTGTGAAGGGAAAAGTGAGGAAGTGAAGCAGAGATGGATCAAAGCTTTGGCTGACGTAGCAACCATAGCTGGAGAACACTCTCGTAATTGGTATTTACTTCTTTTTGGTCTCTGATGAGCTAATGGTTAAGCAATGCTTCAATTTTTGTAAATAATTGACTCACCAACGTGATTTTTTGTGTTGCTTTTGTTTAGGGATAATGAAGCAGAGATGATCCAAAAGATTGCTACAGATGTTTTAGAAAAACTGATTGCTACACCGTCTAGGGATTTTGAGGGGATGGTGGGGCTTGAAGCTCACCTGAGAAAATTGGACTCTTTGTTACGCCTTGAGTCTGATGATGTGAAGATGATTGGAATTTGGGGTCCGGCGGGAATTGGTAAGACTACCATAGCTAGAGCTTTAGATAACCAACTCTCTAGTAGTTTTCAACTTAGATGTTTTATGAATTTCAAGGGTAGTTGTGAGAGCACAAAGGGTGTTGATGATAATGATTTGAAGTTGTCTTTGCAAAACAAACTTCTGTCTAAGATTTTGAACCAAAAGGATTTGAGGGTAAATCATTTAGGTGCAATCAAAGAACGGCTACAAGATCAAAGAGTGCTTATCGTTCTTGATGATGTAGATGATCCAATGCAATTAGAGACATTGGCTAAAGAAATTTCTTGGTTTGGTTCTGGAAGTCGGATCATCGTCACCACAGAAGATAAGCAGATTTTGAAGGCACATGGGATTAGTGATATCTACCATGTGGATTTTCCATCCAAGAAAGATGCTCTTGAGATCTTATGTCGATCTGCTTTCAGACAAAGCTCTGTACCAGATGGTTTTGAAGAGCTTGCCTACAAAATAGCTGAGCTTTGCGGTTATCTTCCATTAGGCCTTTGTGTTGTGGGTTCATCTTTGCGTGGGGAGAGCAAACACAAATGGGAACTTCAACTATCTAAGATCGAAACTAGGCTTGATAGAAAAATTGAGGACGTATTAAGAGTGGGATATGACAGATTGAACAAGAAAGATCAATCTCTATTCCTTCACATTGCATGCTTCTTCAATAATGATAATGTTGAACAAGTGACATCAATTCTCGCTGACAGTGGCTTGGATGTTGGAAATGGGTTACAGACCTTAGCCGAGAAATCTCTCATGCATACTGAAGGGAATACAGTAATGCACTATCTACTACAACAATTGGATGTTGGAAATGGGTTAGAGAGCTTATTCGAGAAATCTCTACCTGCTACCAATGGGCGTATAGTGATGCACTATCTGCTACAAAAATTGGGTAGACAGATAGTTCATGATCAGTCTGACGAGCCTGGGAAGCGTCAGTTTTTAGTAGAAATCGAAGATATTCGCAATGTATTGGAAAATGAAACAGTAAGTTCTTACATATATATCTATATACTCTCTAAAAAAAGATTTCATATTTTTTTATGATAATAATTTCATCAGTCTTCTTTCGCAATATTTGGTAGGGTACTGGATCAGTTATAGGTATATCATTGGATATGTCCAAAATCGGCAAAGACGACAACGTCTCTGTTGGTAAGCGAGCTTTTGAAGAAATGCGGAATCTCTGATTTCTAAGATTCTATAGGGATTGGTTGCGTGGAGGAGGTACGTTGCAAATACCAGAAGATATGGACTATTTACCTCGTCTAAGGTTATTACTTTGGGATGAATACCCGAGAAAAAGTCTTCCTCCACGATTTCAGCCGGAACGTCTCGTCGAACTTCATATGCGAGAAAGCAAACTTGAGAAGCTCTGGGAAGGAATCCAGGTTGGTATTCGATATTCTTTCACATGTTTCTGATGATTCACCGTAAATAAGATATTTCTCATTTGTTGTGTTTAACATGCAGCCTCTTCCTAATCTCAAGAGCATAGATCTGAGCCGTTCCTTTAAGTTGAAAGAAATCCCAAATTTTTTAAATGCTACTAATCTCGAGACGTTGACACTTAAATCTTGCTCGAGTTTGGTGGAGCTTCCCTCTTCAATTAGAAATCTACATAAACTGAAAAAGTTGGATATGGAGTTCTGCCGAAAGCTACAAGTTATTCCCACCAACATCAACTTAGCATCTCTTGAGGAAGTCAACATGAGTCGTTGCTTGCAATTGGCAAGTTTTCCTGATATCTCGAGTAACATCATGGAGCTCCGTCTATGTAGCACAAAGATAGAAGTAGTTCCATCCTCTATTAGGAATCTACACAGACTGAAAAGGTTGGATATGGAGTACTGTCAAAAGCTACACGTTATTCCCACCAACATCAACTTAGCATCTCTTGAGAAAGTCGACATGAATTCTTGCTCGCAATTGGCAAGTTTTCCTGATATCTCGAGTAACATCATGGAGCTCCGTCTATGTAGCACAAAGATAGAAGTAGTTCCATCCTCTATTAGGAATCTACACAAATTGAAAAAGTTGATGATGTATAACTGCCAAAAGCTACGAGTCATTCCCACCAACATCAACTTACCATCTCTTGAGGTATTCAGCGTGAATAGTTGTTCGCAACTGGCAAGTTTTCCAGATATCTCGAGTAACATCACGAAGCTCGATTTAGGAGCCACAAAGATAAAAGACGTCCCTCCATCAGTTGTTAGATGTTGGTCTCGTCTTGAGTGGCTTGATATAGGAAGCGAAAGCCTCAAGAGATTAACACATGTCCCGCTAAGTGTAAGGGTGCTACATGCAAACGGATGTGTATCACTCAAGACAGTATGTTGCTCTTTCCCCAACGAAACCAGGAGACTCTCATTCTACAACTGTTTACAACTGGATGAAAAATCAAGAAGAGGAATCATACAACAATCAATTCAGGGCACTATACTCTTACCAGGTAAAGTAATCCCTGCAGAGTTCACTCACAAAGCTACAGGGAACTCCATTACCATCCCTCTGGCTTCTTTCTCTGCTTCTTCAAGATTTAAGGCTTGCATTCTGCTCTCGCCAATGAAGAAGTGCCTATTTCAAGATATAAGTTGTCGTCTAAGAAGCAACGGAGATGGCATAATTCACAGTGTTTATACAGATGTATGGCTATCATATATGCCTTCTAGGTCAGAACATATGTTTATATTTAGTGGTGACTTGTTTCCTCAACAAAACAGATGCCAGGAAGTGGATGTGACTAAAAGCGATATTATATTTGAGTTCAGCATCAAGAACGACGATAAAAAGATTATTGATGACAAGATTATTGATGACAAGATTATTGAGTGTGGTGTAGAGATCATGCCGGAGAAGCTGACGGTAGCAGTAGCAGCCAAGTGGACAACTTTGAGACTGAGACTAGCAGAAGCCAAGTCAACTTTGAAACTGGGAGTAGCAGCAGAGAACATGCAACAACCACCACCACACTGATGGAGACGGAGAGGAAGACTAAGAAGCAGAAGGTCTCAAGATGAAAACATCAAAAGCAGCAAACATACAGGTTTTCGAAGTTGGCTTAGGAAGCATGGTCTGAAGAGATGAAGATGAATAAGAGTCAGCGGAATTGTCGTGGAATCTGATGAGACCAAACCAGTTTGAGTAATTCCTTAGCTCCTTCACCATCTTCATAAGGTAATTATCTCATAAATAACAGATGGAGATTATGACCTGCATCTTAGGTCCTAGGATTCCATTATATTGTCGTGTGTGTATATATGTAATTATCCACCGATTGTTTCACATGTTTTTTTGCCTCATTTTTAACTTGCTATTGCTAATGAAAGGAGCTGCTTCATCTGTGTTCATTAAAGAAACTGTTAGTTTTTTGTTTAGTTTATGCTGATATTCATTTCGGTAGATGTTTACTAAATACAAATCTTGTATATCTCAAGATTTGTAGTATAGCTCTGTCTTTTAAGCTTGGGTATAGAGTGGATCATTTCTAAGCTAATTCCATAAGTTGTTGAATTTTCATCCTTTTCCAAGTTATGGTTTGGTATATATTATGGATATGGTAACAAATTAACACAGTTATTCATGTATCTTGTTACCTAAGAAACTAAGAAGGTGGTGTCCTCGTAAACCAGATAAACTATTTGGCATTGGCTTCAGAGCAGCTTCCTATTCAATTTTAAACGCAGCATCTCTTTATACTTGGTGCTGACTTGTCACATGAACATAACGGAAGCTCTGAAGTGGATCCAAGCGAGGTTCTGGTTTGAGTTCACCTGCTCAGATAACCACAAGATCTTGAAAGATGGATATGATGAATATTTGGATACTCTTTTTTGATATATCACAAACCTATCAAAACGTAGACAAGTTCGTACAGAAGCATATGCTCACAAGTCATAAGGAACACGCATTTCGCCTCCTTCCACAATCCATCTACGGATATACCCTTTAATTTTGATTAGGCCCATAAGGTTAATAAATAACTAAGCCCAAAAGCCCATACGGTTAATAATCCTTTGTTTACTCTTAGAATTGTGACCGCAATTCGCGGGTCCGGGGGTTCTGGCGCGCACGGAATGGGTATGGATTCTTTTTAAGTCCACGTTTTAGTGGATTTTACGAGGCGGGTTGAAATTTTTAGTGGATTTAGCAGATACCCGTATAAAAACAAAATGTTAGCCATTTTTTTATAAAATAATATAATGTTTGAAATCAAAGGTTGTTGTCTCGTTACATATTTTCGGGGTTAACCGTGGAGTTCGTTTTAAAAATTCGCTTTGCGGATTCAAATTTCGTAAATTTTAGCTCATGCCTGCAGGATTTTTGCGGAACGGAGCGGATCAGCCCCGCCAACCTAGGACTACCTTGTCCTTGGGACTAAGTATGTGGATGATCTATTACTGCACAATTACGCACGCACACAATCTTCTTTGTGATACCAACAAGAGTCGTTGGTTTTCCCAACGCAGCAATGACAGTTAGAGCTGGGAAGCGGACCGACCCGTCCCACCCCGCAAAAAACTCACGGGTTATAGGGTAAATTTTTCCAACCCAAACCCGCCCCGCCCCGCAATAACCCTCGGAGCCCGCGGGTTTACCCGCTAAATCTGCCAAAAATCCAACCCGCTCTGCTAAGCCCGCCAAGATGTGAGCTCAAAATTAAAAGCTCAAATCCGCTCGTGTGGACCAAAACCCGAAAAATCCGCGGGCCGCAGGCCCAATTCCCAGCCCTAATGACAGTTGCATCGTAAGCCATTGGTGCAAGAGTTACTAAACCAAATCCGTAACGATAGGGCTCTTGTAAACATTAAAAGAACGCAGTATAGTCGTCGCATGCATGCAACTAGAAAAATGTCAATGGTTCCAAAGAATCAAGAATGGGTCCATCTTCGAAAATTAATGAGAAATACAATAGAAGCCACAGAAATAGTTTTCTCGATGCATTTAATATGTGAAGTGATGATATAGCAGCCTCCAATATTGAACCTGTAACAATCAACTATCAAGGGATTAGTTCCAAAAACAAATTAAATTGAATTGATGTCAGAGTGAGGGTATTTGATTATCCATATCATTATTTTTTGGTATAAGATTATCCATATTATTATCCACATAAAAACTTCAATATTTTACTATGTATGTTTCACTAAGAATTAAGTAACTTTCTCATACTACAAAAGTAAAGACAACTACGAATAATAATAAAGTAAAGAGAACATGACTTTCAAAGTTGCAAAGACTATAATAAATTTTAAAACTATAAACCACAATTTATCCAATTAGGTTTTAGCGATTTTAAAATCATCAGTTTTCAGGCATAAGTATGAGGCATTAAATTCTCATATTAGATGTTGAATATCGATTGTGGTATTAGGGTACCTTCCTTATCTCCGACCATATTTTATTTACTTATTTATCCATATATATTTTGTTTTATATGCTTTTGTTTTTCCCGTTAATTTCATTTTCCTTGTATTAAGTTAAGTTGTAATGTGTATAAAAACTATAAATACTTTACCTTTAAGGCCAAAAGAAATAGAATATTATTTCGTATATTTTAATCACATTTACATGCGGTCTCGCAATTTTTGGATCGCTTTTTCACTTTTTGTCACAAATTTAGTGGGTTGTTTCTGTTTCTCGTAAGTTACGAATTTTAAAAAGATAAATAAATTAATGAAATATATAAGAGGTGCTGGTATTTTACTCATTATGTATATGATTAATCAGTTTTGCAAGAAATTTGAAATTTCTATCACATTTGATGCAGTCGACGATCGAGATCAATCAAACAAACAAAATATACAAAAAGACAAACATTAAACACACAAAGGAACAAAACTAAAGTTTAAATTAACATTGTAGTAAGAAGCTAAATAAAAATAAATAAAACAAAAGAATTTTCTGTTGGGTCTAAATTATTATAAGTTTTGGGCTTATAAATATTTGAGAATGTGAATAAGAAATAACTTATAAAATGGATTGGATTTTGGGCTAAGTGTCAAAATAGATCCATTTGAATGTAAGTGAGTAAGTGAGATTTATTAAATGTCCCACATAGTTTAGCCAAACTTTTTCGCTCTAGTATAAATGACTAGAAGGTGATACAAGTGTTCAAATTGGCTAAGACTTATGGTGCATATGAGAGAGAATAAATCGGACCACACGCGCGCACCACCACCGCCAGGCCAGGCTTGGGCTTGGGCTTGGGCTTGGGCTTGGGTCTCGGGAATGTCTCGTGGTCCATTTCTTTTTAGGACAATTTTATTTTATTTTATGAAAATAAATTGCCTAAAAAAATCCTCTTAATATATTTTTTGATCCATCATAATGCGTATGATTAATCCGAGATCAAAACCGAAATTCAAATCTGATCACACCATAATGTCACAAAATCGTAACTCTCTACGTGTTAATGTCATGCAATCATAACATAGAGTCTGACCTTTAATTGCATGCGTTGAAACTCACTCCGAGCTCGCCTATATAAGGGACTCGTCTCAGTTGAAGAATTCACTAATTCGAAACACATCTCTCTCTAAGATCCTTCACTCTCTCGCTAAGCGTTTCTCCATTCTTTCGGAAAACGGTACGTCTAGAGTATATCGTAGTTGTCTACGTTCGTAGATTCCACACCGAGTATAGTGTTGTGGTCTCATATCGGTTGTATCCTGGAACTCCAAAAGCTCTGTGGATCCGTCTCACTAACAGGAGCTTTATTGAGTTAAGGACAGAGATCATATCTCACCTCCGATTCTAATCGGTTTTATACGGGTTTTTTCTAAATCGTTTTATTGTTTAAATCGTTCCTACTTGTTTTCTTTATACGATTTCTCTTCGCATTTCTTAACTCCGATTTTTGGATCTATCATTTTCAAAATCTAGTACGTGCGTGCATCTACTTGATCCCACGAAGTTCTTCACCTATCCACATTTTTTTGCCTATATAAACGCATCTCCCATTTCCACATAAGAAACCTCTAACCCAAACTAATACCTCTAAACCCCTATAGCTTTCTTGTCAAATAATCATATCTTTACATATATAAAATGGGAATCAAATTCAGCCATGGTCATTTGATGAATACAACCATCCACTACAATCATCAAGATTTTGTAGATTAGAGGAGCAAGACGAAGATCGATGAAGACAATTAGTCTCAAAATGGATCAAGCAGTTTTAAGATTCCACTTCATTATCCAAAATATACAAAGAGTGATTATGAGAAAATGCCAGAGTGGCAATTGGATCAGCTTCTGAGAGAGTACGGCTTGCCGATCATCGGAGATTCTTACGAGCAGAGGAAATTTGCTATCGGAGCTTTTCTCTGGTCGCCGGAGCACGAGCACTAGATGTCATCGTGATAGCTTCAACGTACGACATCGTCGCTTCCACTACAAGAAAACATGAATCCACAGAATTTCTTATTGCATGACACATATACCTACTGTACAATTGTGTGCTAAGTTTGATAAGCTTCTAACTCACTAATTGACATAAAAATGGATTGCTCATATTTTATATATATTATTTTAGTCTTTTCTAGTTGTGGACTCAAACAAAGATAGTTTGCCAAAACTAATCGCTTGTGACACATTGGAAGATTTCTCGGAATTGCCCAAGCTAGGTAGAACTGGAATCATATTGGGTTAAGAATGATATTGAGCTTAACTTATTATTGGATTTTTACTGGAATCATTTTGTGATTTTCTGGTTATCTTTTATTGGATTTTTCTATTTAAATTTCTGGTTTATCTTATGACTCTATTATCTAATGGTTCTATTTAGGATGGTTGGTTATATATATAAAAAACATTATGTTTAAACATCGATTGAATTAGCCAAAATGTTTCATAAATAACTCCAAAAAATGCGTGTAATATAATATTTTGAGACCATATTACAACATGAAATCGGTCTACGAAAATGTAAACTTCTGCACTCTCGGTTCAAGAAAGTAAGAAAATAAAACAGAGGATTATACATATCTCACACTCCACACTAATAATTTCGTTTCTCTGAATTGCACAAAACCACAAACAGATTTGGTACTCGAAGTTTGAAGTTATATTGGGTCAAGTTTAAGCCTAACGTCTCATAGCCCATTAACAGCCCAATGAATATATAAATATGAGCGTCTCCGTGTACCGTCTTTGATCCCTTTTCCAAAATCCAGAAACCCCAGAAGAAGCATAAACGCGAGCTCCCATGGCCTCCGGCAAAGATTCCGACCGTACCTTAGGGTATATGACTCGGAAAGATACTGAAGTCAAGCTACCAATACCAACACGTGTCAAGAACAAAACCCCAGCTCCAGTACAAATCACCGCCGAGCAGATTCTAAGAGAAGCTCGAGAGAGATAAGAAGCTGAGATCCGTCCACCAAAGCAAAAAATCACCGATTCCACTGAGCTTTCCGACTACATACTCCGCTCGCGAAGATGGAACATTCAAGTTTGGCTAAAATACGCTCAATGGGAAGAATCACAGAAAGATTACGCTCGTGCTCGAAGTATATGGGAAAGAGCTATAGAAGGAGACTACAGAAACCATACACTTTGGCTAAAATACGCCGAATTCGAAATGAAGAACAAGTTTGTTAACAGTGCTAGAAACGTTTGGGATCGAGCCGTTACGCTTCTTCCTCGAATTGATCAGCTTTGGTATAAGTATATTAATATGAAGAGATACTTGGGAATATCGCCGGAGCTAGACAGATATTTGAACGCTGGATGAATTGGTCACCGGATCAACAAGGTTGGCTTTCGTTTATAAAATTCGAACTTAAGTATAACGAAATCGAACGAGCTAGATCGATTTACGAGAGATTTGTGCTTTGTCATCCAAAAGTATCTGCTTATATTAGATATGCTAAGTTTGAGTTTAAAGGTGGTGAAGTTGCTCGTGCTAGGAATGTGTATGAACATGCTACAGAGAAGCTAGCTGATGATGAAGAAGCTGAGAATCTCTTTGTGGCGTTTGTGGAGTTTGAAGAACGATGTAAGGAAGTGGAACAAGCTAGGTTTATTTATAAGTTTGTTCTTGATCATATTCCTAAAGGAGGAGCTGAGGATTTGTATATAAAGTTTGTGGCTTTTGAGAAACAATATGGAGATGAAGAAGGGATTGAGGATGCTATTGTTGGGAAGAGGAGGTTTCAGTATGAAGATGAAATTAGGAAGAACCCTTTGAACTATGATTCTTGGTTTGATTATGTTAGGTTAGAAGAGAATGTTGGGAACAAAGATAGGATTAGAGAAATCTATGAGAGGGCTATTGCTAATGTTCCACCTGCTGAGGAGAAACGATACTGGCAAAGATATATTAATCTCTGGTGAGTTTTTTTTTTCTTTTTCGATTTGGTTTACGGATTGGAATGTTTGGTTTTTTATACTGATCATGGTTTGCATAAGAAGGGTAAGTTTAGTTTCCTTTAACTGAAGTGTTTGAGTTTGGTTGCCTGAGGTAGATGTTTGTTCTATGATCTTTGTCGAGCTTTTAGCATATCCAAGAATCTATTGAATCAGATTCTTGCCTTCTGTTGAAAGCTATTGGTCTTTGTGTTTTGTTAGCTGATGGTTCTGTGGTTTTCTCAAACACTGACACTGATGTGACTAATTGGTGTAGGATTAATTATGCATTGTATGGAGAGCTTGAAACTGAAGATGTTGAGAGTACACAAGATGTTTACAGGTATGCTAAAGTCTATTCTTTTTTTTGCTTTTTAATGTCAAATGTTACTCGATAGTTTACACTGAATATTTGTCTTTGTCTTACCAAACATTTCAGAGAATGCTTCAAGCTTATCCCCCACAGCAAAATTTCTTTTGCCAAGATATGGCTGCTCGCTGCACAGTTTGAGATTAGGCAATTGAATCTCACAGGTGCACTGCAGATATTAGGAAACGCGATTGGAAAAGCTCCAAAAGATAAGGTAAGCCTGAAATAGTTTTATAGTATTCTTTCATTCCTCTCCTTTAAGCACACACATGGTTACATACTGTGGTGATTTTTTTCCTGCAAATAGATATTCAAGAAATACATTGAGATCGAGCTTCAGTTGGGAAACATAGATAGGTGTAGAAAGTTATATGAGCGGTATCTTGAGTGGTCTCCTGAGAATTGCTATGCTTGGAGCAAGTTTGCTGAATTAGAGAGGTCTCTAGCTGAAACCAAACGAGCTAGAGCTAGTTTCAGACGTTATGTCCTAAAAATTTGCTACTCTAATCCTAATGAAACCGTTGATTAAAAAACTTTCTTGGGTTACAAGGTTTGATGAACAGTAGTATTCCAGTTTTGTTCTCAATGCATTGATTTAGGATTACATATGTTGCTTTTATTGTTTACTTCCATGCCAAGTTACTTATTTGTATGCAATGAAGTTTGTTTCTTTGTGATTTTGGAAAGGTTTCTTGGGGTACAAGGAATTGATGAATAGTATTATTCTCAACGCACTGAATTAGGATTATGTTTTTTTTTTTCGTTAACTTCCATCCCAAGTTAAAGATCGATACTTGGTTGAATGCAATGACAATTGTTTCTTAGTGTGTTTTCAGAGTCATAGACAACATTTTCACGAAGAAAACGAATCTATTACAAATGGAGGAGGTGAAAACAGGTAAGAATTGTTTAAAATATTAACCTATGTTTTTGAAGTTTTTTTGTTATGTAAGATGTGATGTTACATCTGCAGAAGTGGAGAAGAAGGTTTCTAAACTCTTAAACGTTATCCAAAACAAAAAGATCCCAAATGCTACAAAAAAGGAACTTGTTGGGATTGTTAAAGATCTTCACGAGCAGTGTCATTTGCTTTACTCTGTGTTTGATGATTTGGGGACTAATGGAAAAAAACTAAAATTGGGTAATGCTTCTTCATCGAGGTCTAGTTCAGATTTATATTACTATTCTTCAGAGGAAATAGAGACCAGTACAGGTAATGTTACTGAATCATTGAGCTTGGATAACGTGGTGATGCTTAGAAAGCTACAAGAGACAGAGTCAAGAAATGAAGATTTGAAGAGACAAGTGAGTAATCTGCAACAAGAAACTGTTTTTTACGCGATCAAAACATGGAGTTGGCTGGAGATATTGGAGGTAAAAGAAACGAGGATATACAACATTTCAAGGGCTTGATGACGAAAGATGAAGCTGCATTGTTGTGTAATCAGAAAGAGGATTTAAAATCTGAGCTAGAGAAGAAAAACAAACAAGTTTTAGAGATGCAAATGCGATTGAAACGTATGGAGGAAGAAACTGAGGAATGGGCTAAGGTTGAGAAGAAGATTGTTGAGGAAAAAGAAGCTTTGCGGAACAAAATGAGTAAGGTTAATGAGATTGATCGTCTTAGAGAAGAGAATCAGAAGATGCATACAAGAAATGTACAGATTGATGAAACTGAAGACAAAAGTAAGAATCTTGAAAACCAAGTGAAGGAACAAGAAGATATCATTTGCCGGTAAGAAAGAACAAGATTTGTAAAAGTTTTTGCAATTGAATTTGTGTGGTTATCATTGGTTTTTAATTCATTGCAGGCTATCAATGGAAATTAAGGATCAGAAGAAGCTTCTCAAGGAACAAAAAGATGCCACTGATAAGTATTCAGAAGATCAGAAGCTAATGAAACGTTTGTCATTTGGTTCAAAATTGAATATTAATCTTCTCGAGAAGACAATGGAAGACTTGGCTGAAGATTTTCGGATGAAAATGGAATATCAGATCCGGATACTTCACAGGAGGATTCATGTAGCTGAACAAATACACTTAGATAGCACGGAAAATTATCTCAAAACGCGTGACAATACAAAAACACAAGAAAACAGAGGAAACAGGGACGATTTCAAGAAAATAAAAGAAATGATGGAATAAGGACTTGCTGGACCAGAGAAATCAATAAAGAAGCTGGAAGAAGGCGGGGAATTAGCGAGCCGAGTCACGAGATTAGCTAAAGACATCGATTCAGCGAGAAAGTTGGTGAAGGAGAAGGACAACAAGATGAAGCATGAGGTTGAAAATCTTGAAGCAAAGCTAGAATGCGGAGAAGCACAAGAATCTTTAATAAAGGAGAAGCTATCGAAACTAGAAGCGAAGCTAGCGGAGGAAGGAACAGAGAAGCCGAGTCTAGCAAAGGCTATGAGGAAAATCAAAAAGCTTGAGATTGATGTGAAGGAAAAAGAGTTTGAGTTGTTGTGTTTAGGAGAAGGGAAGAGAGAAGCCATAAGACAACTCTGTGTTTTGGTGGATTATAATCGTTGTCAATATGATGATCTCAAAACTTCCATTTTTAAGGTTGCTCTTCAAGCATAAACTTCACTTCTTCTTCTTCTTCTTCTTCTTTGTTTTTCTTTCGTTGGTGTAAAATTGTTTATATTTTGTTGAAAGATCTGGGAATTTTCATTGTTGTAACTGCATTATTTTGTAAATAACTTTATTTTTGCAACCATTTTGAATGGTGTGCATCCGAAAGCTTTCAAAAAGTTTCCATTAATTTGTTACATCTTATTTATGAAAAATGACATATTTTTAAAATTAAAAAGCTTCCATTTTAGTTATTGAACAGCCACCCACCCATTTAATAACCCTATATCCCGCCAAATTTAATCGTCCGTCTAATAATATCATGCTAATTTACCGTTTTACTACAAGTTCATGCTAATTTAAATATTAGATGATCAGATCGAGATTGTGTTTTAGTTGAAACTGTATTATTATTTATAGTTTGTTAAACTGTAACATAAGAACAAAAAGAAACAACTCACTTACTGAAGGTATGAAATATGATAGCTGTCTTTTATCGTTCTAGAGGTATGTGGTCCATTTCCAAAGTTGCTGAGGTGGCTCCACATGAGATTTCTTGTCTAGCCAATACTATGAGATTCCTAGTTTAGACCAAGCACTAAAGGGATTAGCTTTAATCCAATTTCTAAATTCTAACTTAAATTATTCTTACAACTTCTTATAATAGTAAATTTATCCCTTGGTCATAACTAACAAGTACTCAATGGTTTGAATCTATGATCTATCTATGTTCTTTCCGGGGCCCACAAATTCTATTATTGTCTGTATACCTTGTCAGAGTTCAATTGTTGGATCTACTACTATTATTATATTATTTTTCTGTTGAAAATTAAGATTCTGAACCTATGATCTGGATTCTGTAAAAGCTCAATTATAAGTTTACTAATTTGTTATTATGTATATAGGAGCATGAATGTGAAAAGGATGGTGCCTCTTTTCTAATTAAATAATGGCATTTAATTTGAAGTTGTCAGTTTTGCTGTTTTAACGTTTCTTCTGATAAGCTTCTCTGTGAACTGTGCAGAGACAGATCGTGTTTGATGGAGTTTCACAGGTGAAAATTGAGTTCCAAACCTCTTAGTGTTAAGTTGCCTTGATCGATGATATTTGGTTGGAGAAGTTATCAGAGAAACTGAGGAAAAATACATGAAAAACCATCGGTTTAGAGAGACCTTGAGGTCTTTCTTTGAGCCTCATTTTGATCATGAGAAAAGTGCTTAAAGGGACAAAAACTGGTAAGTTTTGTTTCGCATGTCTAGTTATAATTCCATAGCTCTTGGTTTTACTGCTTACATGAAAAGTACTCTCATTGTCTGATGCAGAAATCGATGAAAGGTGAAGAAAATCTTGGAAATAGTTGAGAGTGGAGATGTCAATGAGGATGAATCTAAAAGAATTGTGGTTGCAGAGTTAGTGAAAGAATTCAACAGCGAGTACCCGTCTCTGTATCGCCACTACGACGATCTATCTGGAGAGATTAAGAAAAAGGTCAACGGGAAAGGAGAGAGCTCTTCCTCATCGAGCTCAGACTCGGATTCTGACCATTCTTCAAAGAGGAAATCTAAGAGAAATGACAAAGTAGAGAAAGATGTAGAGTCGGTAACAGGTGACTTAAAGAAACAAATCGAAGCTGTGAATCTTGAAATTGCTGATCTAAAAAAGAAGTTGACGACTAGTGTTGACGAAAAAGAAGCAGTAGATTCTGAGCTTGAAGTAGCTTTGATGAAGTTAAAATAATCAGAAGAGATCATCAATAACTTTAAGGTTGAAACTGAGAAGTTAGAGGGGAAAAGACAACAGCTCTGAGTGATAACCGAGAACTACATCAGAAACTGGAAGTTGCTGGCAAAACAGAAACTGATCTGAACCAGAAGTTAGAAGATATGAGGAAGGAGAGAGGTGAAGTGCAAACTGAGAGGGTCAATGGTATCAAAAGACTTCAAGAAGCTGAAAAAGTTGCAGAAGATTGGAAAACAACAAGTGATTAGCTCAAAGATGAAGGTTCTAATTTCAAGCAGCAGAGCATCAAGGCAGCGAGTTTCGGAGCTGACTAGCGGTATGAATAGTGCAACGGAAGAGAATAAATCTCTATCCTTGAAAGTTTTGGAGATTTCAGGTGAGATCCAACAGGCACAGAAAATAATACAGGAACTCAAGGCTGAATTGGGAGAGTTGAAAGACAGATACAAAAATAAAGATAGTGAGCACTCTAGTTTGGTGAAGTTACATGAGACTTTTGAGAGAGAATCATCGAGTCATGTGAAAGAATTAAAAGCGCAAGTGTGTAACAGGAATACTTATCCTCCTGGTTACCTTCGGTTATCGATAACTATGTTTAAATCATGGTTTAATTTTAAATAATGGTTTGTAATCCGGTTTGTCTGTAAACCGAAAAACATCACACCTTTTGTACATGCAGTCGTTTGTTGCAGAGAAGAAATCCAAATAATTTTAACTTCTCTCTAATATTCTTTATCTTCATCTTTCATCGTTATCATCGGATATCAACTCTTAGAGATGAGATTTCTTGTTTCTTCACCTCCTGGATTGATTTTCCCCTGATTTTTGGATTCTTGGTGAATCTCTGAATTGGGTTTATATTTGTTGTTTCATTGGTATCAGAGCTAGTGAAAAATCCTTGGTTGTGGTGAGCAAAATCCATGGAAATAAGAGCACAAACATTGATCGAAGTAAGCAAACAGCTCGAAGAGCTCCAATCAAAGCGAAACGAAGATATGGAGACAATACGTGCTGAGATATCAGGTCTAAAATCTGGAATTGGAAAAACCATTTCTGATTCACAAAAGGAGATGAAGGAGCAGCTCACCGGTATCACCAGTATGCTATCAGACCTGTTTCCAAAAGATCCCCAGAAACAACCCATGGATCCACACTGTGCAGTTTCAACGGCACCATTGTTGATTGTTAGATCGCTGAGACCACCTGATCCGCTGGAAGGTACACGATTTGATAACCATAATCACCGAAATGATTCGAATAATAACAGTGATCAGTCTCACGTTCCTAATGGATTACTTACAAGATTATCCAAGGTTGGATTTTCGGTTTTTGATGGTACACAGCTCAGAGATTGGATGTATAAGAGTGAGCAATTTTTCCTGTTGGATAATACACCTCCAGATCTGAAGGTACAATTTGCCACTATCCATTTCTCTGACAAGGCTCTCAAATGGCATCACAATTGTTTGGAGGAGAGGTATGGAGTTTTTCCAAGTTGGTATGAGTACGTGCTTGCTCTGGCTGTGCGTTTTGGTGACCCCTATGATGATCCATTGTCGGGGCTGGTTAGTGTAAGACAAGCTGATGACATAGTGGAAGAATATTTGGATAATTTTGAAGCTGCGTTAACAAGATTACATCTACCTGCATCTCATGCTCTAAGTATATTTTTAACCAACCTGAATCCCAAGCTAGCTCTTCATGTCCATCAGTTCGAAGTCAAAACAGTAGCCGAAGCTGCTCGTTTAGCCAAGCTACATGAGAATTAGCCTAACCATAATCCCCATACCAAACACAAAACTCCCTTCAATCCAATAAATACCAAACCAAGCTACTAATCCTACTACAAAAACCCAAACACTAACCCGATCTTTCCATCTCCTAAGCCAACTGAAAACCACAAAATCATACCTTACAAACCACTAAACACAAAACCAAACCAAAGGAAATACTCTTATGATGAGATGCATGAGCGAAGAAGTAAGGGATTATGTATGTTTTGCGAAGAACCTTATACGCCAGGCCATCATTTGAAACATCGCAGGTCACAAATTTTGGTCATGGAATGTGAAGAAGAGGACTATCCTGAGCTAGAAGAAGAGTGCGGAAGAGAGAGTTGAAGAAGTAGACACCGATTCCACTGATAAAGCACATATTTTCTCAGTTATTGCTCTTAATGGGTCTACTACTTTCAACTACATGCGTGTTGTAGGCCAGTATGGCAAGAAGAAATTGTTTATTCTCATAGATCCTGGAAGTACACATAATTTCCTCGACTTGGGAATAGCTAAGGAAGTGGGCTGCAGATTGGAGAAGACGGCTCTAATGGTTGTCGTTGCTGCCTATGGTAATAACATGATTACTACCTATCGATGCCCAGATTTTTCTTGGAAGCTGCAAGGATACACTTTTAATACGATCTTTGGATTGTTGTGATCTGGTACTGGGAGTGCAGTGGCTAATCACTCTTGGACCTATTTGGTGGTATTTCCAGAACCTAACTATGGAATTCACACTAAATAACGTTAAACATATTCTACGGGGTTCTACTAAGGCTGACTGCAAAGTTATTAAGGGTGGCAGTCTCAATAAGTTATTACTCAAAGGTCCTCAAATTGCTATGTTGAAGTTTCGAGAAATACAAGAGGTAGAACCAGAGGTACCGTTGTTACCAGCAATGCTATATTCTCACATTGCAGCCTCAGGGACTGATGAGGAAAACCTTTCAGGATTACAACCGTTGCTTAGTGAGTATGCAGATTTGTTTGTTGAGCTTACTACTCTTCCCCCCTTTAGGCAAGGTTTTGATCACCAGATTCCACTTGAGTCAGGAGAAAATCATGTTAATAAAAGGCCCTATAGATACTCTACTCTTCAAAAGGATATCATAAATGATATGATCCGTGATATGCTACAACAAGGAATTATTCAGCATAGTAACAGCCCATACGTATCTCCAATTTTTTTAGTGAAGAAGAAGGATGAGTCATGGCGATTATGTGTTGATTATAGGGGATTAAATCAACAAACAATTAAGGATAAATATCATATTCCGCTGTTAGAAGACTTATTGGATGAGCTTGATGGTTCCAAATATTTCTCAAAACTGGATTTGCGAGCTGGTTTTCACCAGTTGAGAATGTCTTCTGATGATGTGTACAAGACATCATTTAAAACTCATTCGGGACACTACGAGTATCTAGTAATGCCCTTCGGTTTAACAAATGCGCCTTGTACTTTTCAGAGCTTGATGAATCACATTTTTAGCTCTATCACAAGGAAATTTCTGCTTGTGTTTTTTGATGATATACATATGTACAGCGCCACATGGGATGAACACATGACACACTTGGCAGTGGTATTTTCAATTCTAAGGCAACAAGAGTTGTACTTAAAGGAGTCAAAATGTACATTTGGGGCTACTAGAATTGAATAACTCGGTCATTTTATATCTGCAGCAGGTGTGAGTACAGATCCTAGTAAGATTGAGGCTGTCAAGAATTGGCATGTCCCCTCGAACCAAAAGCAATTAAGGAGCTTTTTGGGGTTAGCTAATTATTACAGACGATTCACCCGAAATTATGGGTTAATCGCCATGCCACTTACTAACCTGCTGAGGAAAGATGGTTTTTTATGGGATGATACAACTACTTCTTCATTTGAGGCTTTGAAATCAGCTTTATCATCTTCTCCAGTATTAGCTCTACCAAACTTTGATAAAGTATTTATTGCGGAGACTGATGTTTTGAGTACAGGAATTGGTGCGGTTTTAATGCAGGATCACCATCCTATTTGCTTTATTAGCCGAGCTCTTGGTCCTCGACATCAATCTCTGTCAGTTTACGAAAAAGAGCTGCTTGATGTCGTGTACGCAGTTTAATCATGGAATGCTTATTTGGCTCATAAGCATTTTATCATAAGGACAGACCAGCGCAATTTAAAGTACTTGATGGGGTAGAAGGTCACAACTCCATTTCAACACATGTGGCTTTCAAAACTTATGGGCTACAATTATAAGATAAAGTACCGTGAGGGTAAAGAAAACTATGCTGCAGATGCCTTATCTCGCGTGACAGGTCCTCAGCTGCTGCAAATTACACTCACACAAGCGCATGAGGACTTCTATGAATTACTGAAGCAGCTGTGGCAAACTGATACAACGCTTCAACAAATAATTAATGAGCTCCAGGTAAAACTTTCATCTCACCCTCACTACAGTTTTGTTAATGGAGAATTGAGAAGAAGAGGAAAACTGGTTGTGGGAAAAGATTATGTGGTTAAAATGCACATCTTAAAATGGCTACATAATTCAGCAATAGGGGGACTTTCTAGGCGTGATGCAATTTTACAAAGAGTAAATTCGTTATTCTATTGGCCAAAGATGAATCTTGAGGTGCAGACATATGTTAGGAACTGTTCTGTTTGCCAAATGAATAAATTTGATGTTGCTGCAAAACCAGGTTTACTACCAACCGTTGAAGGTTCCTAATGGCGTGTGGGAGTCCATTAGCCTTGATTTTATTGAGGGATTGCCTCCATCTTCGGGAAAACACTATATTTTTGTCGTGGTTGATAGACTTAGTAAGAATGCACACTTCTTACCTCTATCTCATCCCTACACAGCACTTGATGTGGCTCAGCTCTTTATGGATCAAATTTATAAACTCCACGGTCTACCTAAAGACATCACAAGTGATAGGGATCCAACTTTTTGAGTGAAGTTTGGAAGGAGATTTTCAGGGTACAAGGAGTCGATCTCAGGTTTTCTACAAACTATCACCCTCAGACCGACGGTCAAACTGAGGTGACGAATAAGACTCTTGAGACTTACTTTCGATGTATGACTTCGGACGCCCCTCACTCTTGGGCTAAATGGTTGTTATTGGCTGAATGGTGGTACAACACTACGTTTTATAGTTCTATCCAATGTACTCCTTTTGAAATTATCTATGGTCAGCCTCCTCATCTCCACTTACCTTATTTAACCGGGGAAAGCTCTTCAATGGTTGTTACAGGAATTTACAAAAACGTGAAAAAGTGATCAACATGCTGAAATTTCATCTCCTTCGTACGCAGAACCGCATGAAACAGTACGCTGATTCACACCGTTCTCACCGCCAGTTTCAAGTGGGTAATCATGTGTACTTGAAGCTCCAGCCACACCGGCAACAATCACTTAAGGGCAGACATGTACCACACAAGTTTTCTCCTCGCTTTTATGGCTCTTTTCTGGTATTAGATCGTGTTGGTTCATCAACATACAAACTCGAGCTGCCACCGGACGCCATCATTCACAATATGTTCCACGTGAGCCAGCTCAAGCTCTACCCCAACCCATCATCGTCTGCCCCAACTTTACCATAGTACCTGCTAGACGTTGGTACATCCAAGGAACCTGAAGCAATCCTTGACACTAAAATGTCTAAACGCCAGAACAAACCTGTGACCAAAGTTCTTATCAAATGGAAGAATGAATCACCAGAACATGCCACATGGGAATTTTATCAGGATTTCATCAATAAATTTTTAGATTTTAATCCTTGAGGACAAGGATCATTTCAAAGGGGGAGTACTGTAACAGGAATACTTATCATCCTATGTTTAAATCATGGTTTAATTTCAAATAATGGTTTGTAATCTGGTTTGCCTGTAAACCGAAAAATATCACACCTTTTGTATCTGCAGTCGTTTGTTGCAGAGAAGAAATCCAAATAATTTTAACTTCTCTCTAATATTTTCTATCTTCATCTTTCATCATCATCATCGGATATCACTCTTAGAGGTGAGATTTTTTGTTTCTCTTCACCTCCTGGATTGATTTTCCCCTGATTTTTGGATTCTTGGTGAATCTGTGAATTGGGTTTATATTTCCTATTTCAAAGTGGAATCATCAGAGAAATTGATTGCAGATTTGATCCAAAGCCTGAACAATGTAGAGGAAGAGAATAAAATTATCTCATAAAACATCAGAAATCTCTAACAATATTCAACATGCACAGAAAAACCATACAAGAACTCATGTCCAAGTCTGGACAGTTGAAAGAGAGCCACAGTGTGAAAGAGAGAACTTTTCAGTATGAGGGACATCCATGAGACTCATTAGAGAGACTCATTCACCCGAGCTAGTGAATTAGAAGCTCAACTTGAATCATCAAAACAGCAGGTCTCAGATTTGTGTGTGAGTCTGAAGGCTGCAGAGGAAAAGAACAAAGCTATCTCCTCGAAAAATTTGGAAACTATGGACAAGCTCGAACAGGCGCAGAAAACTATACAATACAGGAACTCATGGTTGAATTGGGAGAGGTGAAAGAACGACACAAAGAGAAAGAGAGTGAGCTTTCTAGTTTGGTGGAGGTACACGAGGCACATCAGAGAGATTCAACGAGTCGAGTGAAAGAATTAGCAGCAGTGGTGAAATCAGCAGAGCAACAGGTTGCAGATATGAAGCAGAGTCTGAACAATGCAGAGGAAGAGAAAAAATTGTTATCTCAGAGAATATCAGAAATCTCTAACGAGATTCAAGAGGCTCAAAACACTATACAAGAACTCACATCTAAGTCTGGACAGTTGAAAGAGAGCCATGGTGAGAAAGAGAGGGAACTTTCAGGTTTAAGGGACATCCACGAGACTCATCAAAGAGAATCATCTAGCCACGTGAGTGAAATTGGAATCATCTGAACAGAGGGTTTCGGACTTGAGCGATTGGAAGCGCAAAAGAGAGAAATGGTTGCTAGAATCTTGGAACTTGAGCAGACAATAGACGAGAGAGGAATTGAACTCTCTGCTTTAACTCAAAAACTTGAGGATAACGAGAAGCAATCATCGTCCACAATTGAGAGTTTGACATCTGAGATCGATGGCCTACGAGTAGGAGAAACTAATGGTAAGCAAAAGCGATGAAGTTTCAATACAGATTAGCGGCTTGGAAGATGAGATCTATGGTCTGAGACAACAAGTGGTCTCACTTGATAGCCAGAAAGCAGATCTTGAGATCCAACTTGAGAAGAAGTCCGAGGAGATCTCTGAATATTGAGTCAGATTACAAATCTAAAAGAGGAGATCGTAAACAAGGACAAAGATCACAAGAATATTCTAGAAGAAAGAAATGGTTTATCTGAGAAGATTAAGGGTCTTGAAGTTGAGTTAAAGACTCTACAGAAACAGAGAAGCGAGCTTGAAGAGGAGCTGAGAACTAAAAACGAAGGGAACGTTCAAATGTGCGATAAGATGAACGAGGCGTCTGCTGAAATAGTGGCCTTAACAGAACAGATCAACAATCTGAAGCATGAGCTTGATTCTCTACAGTTACAGAAAAGTGAAACTGAAGCAGAGCTCGGTAGAGAGAAGCAAGATAAATCAGAATTGTCGAATCAAATCATCGATTTCAAAAAAGCAACGGTAGAGCAAGAAGCTGCTTACAATACGCTGAAAGAGGAACACAAACATGTAAAAGAACTGTTAAAAGAAAGAGAGGCAACACTCAATAAGCTAACAGAGGATTACAAAGAAACTCAAAGATTGTTGGAAGATAGAGGTAAGGAAGTAAGGTCCAGAGATTCCACAATCACGGGTCATGAAGAGACGATGGAGAGTTTACGTTACGAGCTGGAAATGAAAGGAGACGAGATTGAAACTCTCATAGAGAAGATCAGTAACATTGAGGTTAAGCTACGTTTAGGGATGTTAAATAGGGTTTTTAAGCCCATCCCTCTTTAAACCCTTTAAAGTCCAGCCCTATATGAGCCCTAACCCTATATAAGCCCTATATATTATCTAAAACCCTAACCCTGTATAAACCCTATATAAACCCTTTATAAACTAAACAAATTTTTGATATGTTTCTTGTTTGTCATAAATACAAGAGCTATAATGAATTAAAGAAGATATAATTTTTTTAAGATATGTAAATCCATAACAAATCCAATATCCGAATATTTTGTTTTCAAAATCAATAAATCTAACACAATCCAATTAAAACCATAAATTAACACAAACCAAATTTGATTACTAAAGATAAAACAAAAGTCCACACGATTCATGTGTGTTAATCACCAAAATCCATAAATCCATAAAACAAAACCATAAATCACCAACCTGATCATGTGTTCGATTCCTCTACTCTTGAGCTACCTGCAATCTTTGTAACATCATTATCTTCAATATCAAAGTTATCTTCAATGTTTCCTACAATTTAAAAATATAAGTTAGTCAAACAACATAAGAAAATAGTTTTATCAATATCAAAGTTATCTTTAAAATTTACCTTCAAACTCTGCAAATTCACGTAACCAGTTTCGAGTGCATATTAATGCTTGCACAATTTTTGGAAGAAGACGGTTTCTGTAAGGATTCAAAACTCGACCTCCAACACTAAAAGCTGATTCTGATGCCACTGTAGTGATTAGGATGCTAAGTAAATCAGATGCCATGGATGCTAAATCACCATATCGTTGCCGGTTCTCTTTCCAAAAACTCAAAACTTCAATGTCTGCAAAAGTCTTCATCTCTAGTCTAGGTTCATTCAAATAGATTTCCAAAATCGATTTGGAATTGTCTGAACCATATTTGAGGCTATTTTCAAGCTCAAAGAGATCCTGCAATATACATATACACACAAGATTAATAACATATGATGATTCTGCACATATTACAAAGTAAGAATATAAAAATACTTACGTCATTCAAATCATCTTCAAGTGGTGATTCAGTGAGAAGCTCATGAGGATTTGGTGTTGTTAAAGACTTCGAAGAACTTGCAGACTTGACCTTGTATTCATCAAATAGCAAAAACAGATTCTTCTTCACAATCTCAACTTTTTCTTCAGAAGTATTGGGATCCACTTTGTTATAAGCTGATGTAAGTATCTGCAACTTCAATCTTGGATCTAAAGCAGCTCCCATTGCTAGAATGATACTGTATTGATCCCAATACTTTGCAAACTTCCTTTGCATATTCCAAGCCATTGTTTTCACACCATCATCGTCACAAATAGCATAATTTTTCAGCAACCGCTCAATTTTCCACACTTGAATGAAGTAAACATTGGCTGTGGGATACTTCACGCTTGAAAAGTAGGTGGTGATGGTATTAAAAGGTTTAAGTAAATCACAGATTTTCTCTCCTCGATCCCACTCATCCTCTGAAGGCATTGACTTGTAACCTCTTTCATACAAATTCAGAATAGCAAATGCTTTCCTAAATTTCAAAGCTCTAGCAAGCATCTCATATGTCGAGTTCCAACGAGTAGAGACATCTAAAGACAAACCAGCTCCACTTTTAATCCCTACACTTTCAACACATAATGCAAATGAATCTTTCCTTAATTCAGATGCTTTCACAAACTTAACACTCTCTCTGATATTCTCCAAAAGACCTCTAGCTAATTCCAACCCTTCTTGCACTATCAGATTTAGAATATGTGCACAGCATCTCACATGCAAAAATTTCCCATCACATAGCAGCCCATTACCACTCTGGAGACGATGCTTAAGAATCTTCTGCATACTATCATTAGCAGAAGCATTATCCAGAGTGATTGAAAACACTTTTTTCTCTAAACCCCACTCTTTCATACAATCATACACTTTCTTTGCAATCTCTTCACCATTATGTGGAGGTTTGAAGTCACAAAAAGCCAAAATCTTGTTGTTTAACTTCCAGTCATCATCAATGTAATGTGCAGTTATACAAATATACCCCATAACAGTACTACGGGCTGACCACAAATCTGCAGTGAAACACACTCTTCCTTGGTGTTTTGCTAAAATGTCTATCAACTTAAGCTTTTCTATCTCAAACCTCTTGTATACATCAGTTGCTGCAGTTTATCTACATATATATTGACAATCTGGATTTAAAAATCTATCTCTAGCCCTAACCTTTTCATATTCAACATATCGAAAAGGTAAATCATGACAATGATAATCTCAGCAGTCATCTCCCTATCAATATTGTGATTATACTTAGGCCTAACTACAGGGAGAGGTTTTTCAGGACAAATTAGAAGATGGCGATTCATCGTAGATGTTCCATAAGTCTTATCAATTACCAACTTAATACTACAACGGTTACATCTAGCCCTTTCTTTTCCATCTTCTTCTCTTCCTACATCAGTAAAATCTTTCCAACAATTAGCTTTACGTTTTTTCCTAACCGGAGCTCGTTGTGTTGATTGAGTGGCACTTTGTGCTTGTCCTTCAGTTTTCATTTCTTCGTTCTCCATGTACTCATTTTCTGCATTTAGAACGACAATTGTTTCCTCTGATTGTAAATCCATACTGTATAACAAAGGAAACATTTGGATTATGAATGACAAAATATAAACCAATCATAACCGTACGATAAACTAATACGAACAATGCAAAACTAGTTTAAGAACAGTAATCTCTTGAATTTATCTCCCTAAAAACTAGTAAAACTAACAAATAAATGCATCTAATATCCTAAAAACTATGTACCAAAAATTTTTTTTACAAATGGTAACATGCGTTAGTCATGGTCCTCCATGTGACTATATTTTAATAAATACATCCAAATTGGGAAAATTAACAAGTGTTTGCATAGATATAAACACAAATACAACTTTGATAAGACAATGTGAAGACGTGCTTTACTTTGCTCTATGAAAAAGGATTAATTCAGAGAGAGAAACTGAGAAAGTAAACACTAAACAATATTTTTGATCTTATATAAACGGAAAGTAAGAAATTATTTCAGTAGAAATTATATAAACCTGATGAAATTACTTCAGATTAATTTTTGAGAATATTGTCGAGCAGTGGCGGCCAGAAACAGGAAGCTTCGATGGTGGAAATTTTTTACAGAAAATCCAAAACAGATGTTAAAAGAAAGGTTAAAAGAAAGGTTAATGAAAAAATCAGGGCCAACCCTGTTTAGCCCTGTTTCTTTTAAGCCCAGCCCTACATGAACCCTAAAATATTAACAACATAAAATCAGAGTTTAGGGCCAACGTTATTTCAAAGGGCCAGGGCTAACCCTGAAAGTTTGAGCCCTTTTTAACATCCCTAGCTACGTTTATGGAACCAGAAACTGAGAGTAACCGAACAGGTACTAAGAGAGAAAGAAGAAGCTTTTAGGAAAGAAGAGGCTAAACACTTAGAGGAGCTAGCATTGCTAGAGAAAGCTCTCACAGTGACACACGAGACATATTGAGGTATGATGAAGCCATCCTCGAGCTAAGCAGATAGGAAGACAGAACCCACAAGCAACAGTCGACCCTGAACACTAGATCCCGAGCAGGAACTCACCAAGAGGCAGTGAAGAGAAGACTCTCAAAGGCTTTTTGTTGCGGCGGCTAGATTCGATATTTCATAAAATAAATTAATAGAAAATTAAGTAACTGTCTATATTTTAATTCTTACTCCAACTTGTAGCAGAAGTCTATCTACCTTTGTCGATAAACTCTACTTCCTCCTATAAAATTAGTGATTTGTGATCATATCAATGTAATCAACCTTTATTAAAGCAGAGACCTATTTACTTTCTTTTTTTCTCAACCTTAATCAACCTTTATTAAAAGGTAAAAACTGGAAAGAAATCAGAAAGTACGAAAAAGATAAAGATATTAATCATTTTTACATGGTATAATCTACAAGTACTTTAACATATTTTGATTCTTTTAAGATACATTAAATCTAAAACCATTTAATTAAATATAAAGCATATTTGAGCACTCTACAAACAACAATTTTAAATTTGTTTCCTCATACATATTTTCCTATATTATTAGTAGATATTTCCCTATCTCCATATAGACAATGTACACTCTACATATGATATAAAAAGAATAATATCACCCAAAAAAACAAATTCTAAATTTGTATCATGCAAAGATGCGATGAAGGACAAGTAAAGCCGTCAATTAGGGCCTAAACCCATGGGTTACAGCTCAGGCCGCTGTTAAATTATCCAAATGATGAATTGTTATAAAAAATCACTAACATAAATGGATCACATATTCTATATATATATATATATATATATATATATACTAACAATTGGACATATATTTGCATAAAAATAATTTAAAATTAAAGAAACATGATATAGACTGCAGTTTAGCTTACGAGACCGCAAAATCCAACCCGCCAAAGCATACAAATCGCAGTGAGTCCAACCCGTCAGATCGCAGACACCAAATCTTCCTAAAAAATTTCAGTCAATCATAAATACTTTACTAATGGATACATCTTTTTCTTTTTAGGATCATGGATGGTTAAGTTGCAATTTCTACAAAGTTGTATCGATCGCTTACAACTTCTAGTAAAATTCTAATCAAATTATTATTTTGAATTAAAATTTTATTTTTAAAGTGGAATCTGAGATTGAACATTTTTTATTTATTGAGACTTTTGCATATTATTTTAGTGCAGAGATGAGTTTAGTTTTAGCTTTATCTTATGCATGTTAATATGATATTTTAATTATAGGTTATGACTTGTGTATGAAATAATAGTAGGCTGACAGTAATATCCGCAAACATTAAGCGGTTTGGATTATGACTTTTAGTTTTACATCCGTGATTTTAAGCGGATTGTCCCGCTAAACCCATTAGATACACAAATCCGTTGTGATCTGGATTTAATGAGAGCGAATTAGCCCTAATTAATAGCTCAAGGGCAAGCATGCAAGTAAGTGGAAGGTAGGAAAATGAGGAATAATGTTGATTTTTTAAAGTAAGATAAATATATGAAAAGAGGCAAACAAAATTATCACATCGGAATAAAGGGGAAAATGCATATTATGACTTCTATCTTTCCCTAACTTATGACAGATGACAGGTTGTATTTATCTTTAAACCAACCGAATTCAACACATTTTAGCAAAAAAAGACTCAGTTCCAGCTAAACATGCGCCAGCTCCACCGTCTGCTATATCCATCAATCATCATTCTTTCAATATAAATCACTTTGCTCAGTTCCAGAATCTTCTCTTTCACCTTAAATCCTCAATGACGGATCCTCCTAGACCCGGCCTGTTTCCTGTAACCCGACCCGACTCCGAAGCCGGAGCACTCTTCGTCCTCCAATCAAAAGGTAAAATTAAACCTCCAATTTTAGAATATTTTCTCCCATTTAACTGAATTGATTTTCTCAGGCGAGTGGTGGCACGCCGGATTTCATCTGACAACGGCCATTGTGGGACCTACAATATTGACGTTACCGTATACTTTCAGAGGATTGGGATGGTGGTTAGGGCTTGTGTGTTTGACGACGATGGGACTCGTTACTTTCTATGCTTACTACCTCATGTCGAAGGTTCTTGATCACTGTGAAAAATCAGGTCGCCGTCATATCCGTTTCCGGGAACTCGCCGCCGATGTTCTTGGTAATTAGAAGAATCTCTGTAATATCTTTTTTTTTTTGCTTTTTTTGAGTAATCCGTAAAGGTTGGATCGTAAATTCGTAATTCAATGTGGATTCTTTGACTTCTTGTTAGATCCTCTCGCCACACGTGTCTCGGTTTGGCTGGCTGTATTTGCGTGATGACCGAATTTTGATAACCGGGTTTTGGTTTCGTGTATAGGTCGGTTTAGTTCAGAAAGTTTGGGTTTTCCAAATTTGAATTGTAAACTTTTGGTTTGAGTTAGGTGATAAATATGGTTGGATATGGTTTATAGTCTAGATTGGTTTTGGTTTAAAAGACGGAATTTCGAAAGGTGACAGAATAACTGAAATTTTTTTTGTCAGCTGTGGTTTAATTGCAGCAAATTCTATATTTGTCAATCTGTTTAGTAATAATTTACCTATCGGTTCATAGAAAGATTTTGATTTAGTGTTGGTTTAGATTAATGGGTTTAATACTCTCAACGCTTGTAAAAGGAATTGGAAATTTTTGGTATTGTAGCTGATTGGTTTGTGTTATACCGGTCAATTTGAATTTTGAACGGTTTATTGTAATGTGATTCAGGATCTGGATGGATGTTTTATGTAGTGATCTTCATTCAAACTGCTATCCACACTGGAATTGGTATTGGCGCCATTTTACTCGCAGGTCAATGCCTTGATGTAAGAAACCTAAATTTTAATTACTTGCAAAACAAGGCACTAAGAACTGTACGGATCATTGTTAATTCATCTTCTACCTCTGTTTTGTATTACATAGATAATGTACTCAGGTCTTTTCCCACAAGGGACCTTAAAGCTCTACGAGTTCATTGCTATGGTGACAGTTGTTATGATGGTTCTCTCACAGCTTCCAAGTTTTCACTCTCTAAGACACATTAACTTTGTGTCTCTTCTTCTCAGCTTAGGCCATACCTTCCTCGTCGTTGGGGCTTGTATTTACCTAGGTACAAATGATTATTACATTAGCGAAACAACAACGAGAAATGTTTGAAAATTGAGACTAGTGCTCTGTTTTGGTTCCTCAGGTTTGTCTAAATATGCTCCTAAACGTGACTATTCTCTAGAGCATTCAGATTCAGGGCGAGTTTTTAGTGCGTTCACATCGATTTCGATCATAGCTGCGATTTTCGGAAATGGAATCCTACCCGAAATACAGGTGACAAATGTCGAAAAATCATTCAAATATCATATGTTATTATGAGCTTGAGATTTTTACGTGTTATATAATATATAATCCAGGCAACTCTTGCTCCACCAGCCACAGGGAAAATGTTGAAAGGACTAATATTGTGTTATAGTGTGATCTTCTTTACGTTTTACTCCGCTGCAATTTCCGGATATTGGGTTTTTAGTAGTAATTCAAGCTCTAACATTCTCAAAAACCTAATGCCTGACAAAGGACCAGCTCTGGTTCCTATTGTAGTCACTGGCCTCGCTGTCATCTTTGTTCTTCTTCAGCTTTTCGCCATTGGCCTCGTAAGTTTAAGCTAGTGCTCGTATTAGAGGTAACTTGGAAAGCAAGACAAGTACACATCTTGCGAAGCAAGTTACATCCAATAGATCGACATTTATGCAAGGGTTTTATTATTGATAAGATTAATCAATTAGCAGTGAGACATGTATTCTCAAGTTGCTTATGAGATAATGGAGAAGCAATCAGCGGATACAACAAAAGGGATATTCTCAAGACGCAACCTCGTGCCGCGTTTGATACTATGATCGCTATATATGGCGTTTTGCGGGTTCGTGGCAGCGATGTTACCGTTCTTTGGGGATATAAACGCGGTGGTTGGAGCGTTTGGGTTTATCCTTCTCGATTTCGTGCTGCCAATGCTTCTATACAGCATGACCTATAAGCCGACGAAACGGAGCTTCACGTATTGGATAAACATGACCATAATGGTTGTGTTCACTTGTGCGGGACTCATGGGAGCTTTCTCTTCCATTAGGAAACTTGTTCTTGATGCTAATAAGTTCAAGTTGTTTAGCAGTGAAGTTGTTGATTAGATACTTTATATGATAGTATGATAATACATAGACGCACTTATTTTGTGGGTTTGGACACGTGTACATGCAATTTTGGGTGAGGGTTTCTTTGACTGAGTCATGAAAAATCTACATATGTATTAGGCATAGTTTTCAGAATGTTTATCTTTAGTTAAAAATTATGTTTCACTGTTACGGATGATTTCAAAAAATATACACAAAACAACTTTTACAGATTGTTTTTTTTGTAAGATACGAAACTAAAATAGAATCGAATTTGATCACGTTTGGTTTGTAAGACTCCTTTAGTATGTTATAAGTTAGTTTCTGCTAAAGGGTAAAGAGAAAATGAATATCCCAAAACCAAAAGACTAATAATTCTCAAGCCCAAGGACTAATATATACTCCTTTAGTCTTTGTAATGTTTGTGGCAGCCGGTACGTTAATCGTGGGCCTAAGACGCATAAGGCATAAGTGAATAAAATTCACAAGCATATATAAAAATAGGAAATAAATTCTTATATGGCACAAACTTTCGATTTTCATTTGGAAATAGGATTGGACAAGACGGACCAAAAATTCCCAAAGTTTTATTTGAGACAAATTTATTTATAAAGAAATATTATATATATATCATACATTAATAGAAAATTGAACATATAGAATATTATATACAAACTTAATTTAAATTTTTATAATTTTTCTAGTTTCGTTTTATATGAATCATAAGCTAATAATTTATTTTAATTTTATTATGACTATATGTTTTACGTTTAAGGGTTTACAACGTTTGTCAAGTTTTAAGATTTTAATTATTAAGTATCACAAATCAAAACTTATTTTTATTTGCTTCCTGGATAATTTTTAGATTATATATGATTGAAAAATAAGTTTTGAATTTGATGATTATCATGGTTCTATTCCCGTATCGTCCTGAATTTTTAATAGAACACATATGAGATATCTTCATCTGTTTTCAAACCCCTTTACCGTTTCCACGCACTCACGACTCAAATTTATATTTGTCCACCCCTATATAAAAGTAAAAAAACTAGTGAGTCAAACACCAACGAACTTTTATTCTTTGATCAAACACCAACTTTTTCTTTTTAGGTGATCAGTTTGATATATAAAATCAGGTAGTATTAACTTTACTAATTATATTTTTATGGACGCTTGGACCATCCAGGAAATCCACAAATTTTAGATCCGGAAGCAAGTTTGAATGTGATTCTAGGCAATAACATTCACCATTAAGGATGATCCAAATTTGAAAAGAAAAAAAATTTAGAAGAGGGAGGAAATGCTGCAATCCCCAAAACCAGCTTCTGATCTGGACTTGGTTCATTATCAAGCCTGTCGATCATAAACACAAGTTTACGTTGCTTCTTTGCTTGATTCGTGGAAGCATAGAGATACTACGTTTCATAATCACTACCTCAGTCATTATTAAAACCATTACTCAAAGATCCGACCAGCCCCCACATTACTTTTTGATCACGCTTTTTGGTCGGACGGCCAATTTTTACTTACTTTGGACTCACTGTGACCATATACCATACTTGGATCCAATCAATAAACTTCTAGCCATATATTTTTTTTTGTTAAAGAACTTCTAGCTATACCTTTTAATATAATTTTCTTTTAATTTGAACTTTCTTTATTTAGTCAATTTGTTTAACCACCAAGTCTACTAACTCTATAGATAGTATTCACCTCTTTTGTATTTCATAATTTGTATTTTTAAAAAGAGACAAGAACTAAAACTATTTGGATCTCTTTAACTGGTTTTGATGCGGTTTGTGCCTTGTTTGGATTCCCTTGACCATTCGTGTTCGTCTAATTTTGGATGGATTTCTTTGGCTATTCATGGAATTTATCATATATCTTTCATAATCAGTATAATTAATTTCATTTGAATCCACCCAGCTATCCATCCGTTTATTCGGTTCTTGATCATCCATCATAGGTTTGAGAACTATGCAAACGTTTTTTTAAGAACTTAATCGAGACACTAAAATCTATCATAGTATGGCTGTTGATTGTATAGTATTAAATCCTTCTAAACTCTAGAAATCGTATATTAATTGAAGTTTTTATCTAGAAATGTTGCTTAAACTAGGGAAATAGTGAGGGCAACACGGCAATATCTTTGGGACATTTTCTGTGAGTATTTATTGTATTAAGATATGATTTGGGGATCTTCATCATTAATGAAGATTAAATATATTGGGGACAATATCAAATACATTATTTCTCATGTGATGCATTCGTATTTATTAAATATGTCTAAGGTTACGTGATAGGATTGGGAACGAGCACGAATAGTCAACATACGAGAACCTAACTCGTTTTGTTTTGTTTTGTTTGTTACATGTCTATTAGATAATAGGTGGAATTAATGTTAAACCCGTCTATTTGATGTCACAAGAAAAAAAAACCCCCCGTTTAGTTATTAGATTTTCCGTTGTTAATGAATTAACTATTGTCTGACCATTAGAAAAAAAAATCAATCAACTATCGAACTGTTAAATAACTAAATTCTAACCCGCGTATTGCAGGAGAATATTTTTTTTACTATATATTTTTAGTTAAAAATTATCGATTGTAGTAGTGATATATATATATATATATATATATATATATAATTTTAGATTAAAAATACGAATATGAGTTATATTTTTTTTTTCTTGTATAGTATTCAAATATACATTATAAACTTAATTTTTAAAATATATTTTTCTACCCGACCAATGCTCTTTTAAACCTTTTATTATATTAACGTTTCCCTTTACAGAATAGCATATTTGATACATTTTAATTTACTCTATTAAATAATATAATAGGTCGAGAATGAGTCTGAATTATGTTTTATGATGCCAACATATGATAATAGACATATATTAATAGAAATATTAATTTCATTTTTTAATTAGATAGTATAAATTAGTTAATATTAATTAATATATTGACTTCTTTTTAAAATTATATTTTGTTTCTTGACATCTTAAATAAAGTTGGAAAAAGAATTTTGAAGATTTTATTTTTAAATGTAAATATTTTTAAATATTAAAAAGATATTGTAGATTTGTTTGATTATATTTCTTGACATTTTTACCCATAATAAAGTTTTTTATGTGTTCACTATACCAATAGTATATAATGTAATATTCAACAAATTTAATGTTTAATTTTTAAATGTACTTCCCTTTTAATTTATAAGAGATTAATGTGCCAAACATACATGGAAACTTCATACAATCCATAGAAACTTTGACGTTTTAGTTGATATTGGCTGAAATCAATAAGAAAGACATAATAGAAAAATATAAGTTATCAATGAAAAGGTATGGTAAGTAAGAAAGGGAACTTCAATAAAAGAAATAAAGAAAAGCAAGAATACCGTAGATTAGTATGGTTGTTGTATAATATATAGTCGATTTGCATAACGTCTACGTGAAACTTGCACCAAGCTCGGACACGCGTATGTATACGATCGTTCTCACTCTCGAGATAATTAAATGATTTTAGTCATCCGTTCAACTACTTGAGCTTGTTGGTCAAATTTATCTTTCAATTAGTCTTAATTAAAAGGAATACATGAATTAAATTTTGTGACATACAAAATTACGGTCAGTTCGATCAGTTGATAAATTTTCAGCATTAATTGATCTTAATTTGAACACATCAAATAATTATTGTTTTATTAACTGCAAAACTGTAAAATTTAGAACCAACAACTCCAAAACTTATACCAAAAAGATAGAGAAATCTGTCTTTCACTAAAAACGTCATATCATGAGATTTAGTATTTAACTAATAAACATTAGTTGTAACATGTGGATCAATATTATGGATTAAAATAAATTCAACCATTTACAAAAATCGACGTGGTTCTCTTTTAGTCACTGTAAAACGTCTAAAATGGCAAGAATGCGTAGCCTTCTATATATTTTGAAGATTAGTCCGATATAAAATTAATGATTATAAAAAAAATAATTTCATCTACATAAAGAAATGACAGACCGTGAAGCTCATAAGATCATTCATTATTCACCACCAAGCACCCACTTTTTTGTTCTCTCTCTCTCCACTCCCTATCTATAATTATTTCTCCATACATATACTATATGATAAATATATATCCTATTAATATGTAACAAACACCGACAGATTACAATCTCACAGGTTTCCACTTTCCATACTTATTGTAAAACAAAAAGATTTTTGGGGATAGATCGAACTGCGTTCATTTTCTTCTGTTTGGTACGAAAATATAAAGATGGAGGAGGTCAAAGTCAAACCAAAAGCCGTAGAGTCGACGGTGATACCAACTAAAAAGGAGGATGAGATGAAGAAAATGAAAGAGTGTGTGGTGATTGGTCAAGAGGCAAAAAAAGAAATTAATAAAGGACAAGAAACTATGAAGATCGTGGAAGGTTTAAAACAAAACCAAGATGAAACAAGACCAAGTGATTCTAAGAATGAGTCGAGATCATCATCACAATCATCATCACTTGAGATGGTGAAGAAGTTGGAAATTGGTAAGTTTCTGATATTTTGTTCCCTTAATTTGTTGTGATGTTGATATATTATCTTATTTTTCTTTTCCTTTTGTATGACTAATTCATATATGGAACTAAGTTATTATACATATAACAACTTTAGACAAAAGTATCAGAACTCCTTAGAAACTTTTCTTACATTTATTTTCCAAATCATAGAAAATTTGGGGTGAAAAGTACATATATTAGCAATTATATATTCTTTTCTTTTTCATTTATTTAATTTAGCTATATATATATATATATATAGTCTTTCGTTATTTCATTTAGGCCGTATTAATACTATGTATTAGTCGTTTTACGAGTTCACAAATTTTGCAGACAAAAATTTTACGAGTCAAAACGCAGAAAACATCACAAAAGAAGAGGAGAAAAAGAAAGAAAATAGTAATCTTTCTAATATGAAGCACAAGAAGACAAGTTCACACGTTTGGGATTGTGGGAGCACTCTCTACGACTCGTTCGAGCTCAACTCGTTCAAACGTCAACTCGACTCAGCCATCTCTGCTTCCTCCGCCAGAACTATGTCCATGTCTCACCTCCCCGACCGCCGTATCCCTTCTCTCAGCTCACTTTCGCCGGAGTTTTCTCCTCCCCTTCCTCCTCAGCCGGTAACTTCTTCTTCCTCCGGTGGCAAGAAACACTCGAACAATATCTCTCGTTCTCTTCAAAGATTCTTGAAGTCAGTATTCAAACCTAAACAGCATCAAAACTTGAGCACTCCTTCTACACCGGTCTACAAGGCGGTGGGTCACGGCGGCGACGATAAAGATCGATACTACGTCGTTTATGACAAATCGGGTTCGTTGACAACGATTCCAGAGTCAACGGAGAAGGAAGTGGGCCCTGAGATCAACTCTCTTGTTAGGAAAACCGTGTCCGAGAGATTCCCGGCGAGTCGAGTCGTTGGTATCTCATGTGCATGATTATAATATTTCTCTAATTAAATCGTATATTTGACATAAATTATTATTATATAAAAAATATTATGAGATTAGAGAGACTCTTCTTTTTATTTTTAAATAAATATTTTGGAAATGAATTATGGTGTTGAACGTATGTGAATGTTGAAGTTTGATGCATTTATGATGCAATGTTACGTATCGCAACCGTTTAGTTTAGATTTATTATCTACCTTTAACATGATGTGTAACAATAGTATGGTTTATAAGGAAACTACGTGACAGTTTATGTTAGTGTTGAAAAATATGTAATGGAGACGGAGTTACGTTCAAATATAGTATTTTATTAATAATTAATAATTAATAATTAATGAGTCATTTTCATGGTGAGGATGGGAAATTAGGTTTGGACTCACATTATGCGTGCGCGTTTATTTATTATGCACATTAATTATTCATTTTTGTTATGAATTGTTAAGTACTACGTGTAAACATAAAAGTTAAAATATACGAACAATAATAGTAAATTTCGTGATGTATGCTCGACACGAAGTAGGGTCTATAGGATAAGTCAATTAGTGTTCCTTACTAAATGTTAGGTAGATATATACACACCTTGGTTTTATTTAATGCATTGCAACGTCTTCAATAACGTAGATGTTTTGATGAGATATGTCTCCTCCTCCATATAGTATTGATATTAAATTATACGTTTACGGAAATTGATAAGTCCAATAATCTTTAGACATTTCTCTTGAGATTTATAAATTTTGATATCTGGAATTCATTTTGTCTTATTTTAAACAAACACTCATTTTTGGTCTGAAAAATAGATACTTTACGATATCCGCGTAATGTAAATGTGTTTTTTTTTTAAATATTTATATGCACAAAAAGATATGTTATTGATTATTTATTATTATCCATCCTTTAGAGACTTAGTTTTATAAAAGTTTATGCCAACGTGTCGTGATATTACTGATTTATTATTTATTTAATAATATAATATTAAAATTTAATAAAATTAAATAAAATATTATTAAAATATTTTTTTTAGAGACTATCGTAATCTTACGGTTGCGATTGCTCTTATACCCATGTTGTTAGGCATGGACAAATATTTCTCCATTTTTTTTGATATGCCTAAAAAATTTAGGTGAAACGATAACAGAGTCCAGCCTTTTATCAACAACAAAAAAACGTAACAGAGTGAATTTTCTTTTTCTTTCTCAAGATTTTATCTGCAAAATTTAATGTCTTCACCTTCAAGTTTCATACATTTTGATTTTTAAGTTAATTTAGCAGTGAGCAGAAGTTCGTGTTGTCGATTGTTGAATTTTCCTGTAAATTTCTTCTTTCCCCAAATGTGAATTTTGATGTTTAGGAATCTAAAGCAGCCATAATTCGTTCTGTTATGCTCTGTTTCTTGATCAGTTTCGCTTTCAGCTTGAATCCCCAGATCTTACTCACAGTGGTCAATATCATCGATAACTTCTTACACACGCATATACATACACACATACATTGCTTTGTTCTATAATGTATCCCATGTTAGTTATTGATCAACTCTGTGCATGTTTGAAAGTGTTACATACAAATACAATCAGGGGGTTATCATGCACAATGATCTCTAAGGTCATAAAGATACATTCCAAGCAGTTGGAAATGTTATAGGTTTTCAATGGATCCTTATCACTCTTAATTACTCAATGCCTCAAGGTACAAGAACAGTTAGGGTTTGTTTTAGAGTCCCTATCTCTCCCTGACCACAAGGCTCTCACTTACAAACTGTCTGAATAACAGTTTCAATCACGAATGAGTCAATTTTCTCAGAATCAAACCGGCTGAAACAGAGTTGCAGACGCAGATTTTAATCTGTATAATACTCTTCATATGCACTAAAGTGTTTAATTTATAGCAACTTTTAAGAATAGACCAATTGAGTGATAATCGTCTTCAACAGACGAGAAGAAGAGAAGCAAACAAAAGATGATTAGCATTTTCATCACAAATCAAGAGAAAGGATGAAACATGTGTCATTACTGGAAGAACAAACAACAGAAACAAGAGAACCTTGGATTGGGTTTAGATCTTTTAGCAACTACACAAAACGAGAGAAAGATCTTTTACCCTGTTTGGTCGACATAGTAGATAATAAGCTGAGGTTATCTGAGATTATTTGAACATTGCATTTGGCTGAAGCTACTCTTGGAAGCTTTTGAAGTTTCTTGCATACTTTCATCATATCTTCATCATTTGGTATATTGTAGTACAATATCATTCGCTCAAGATTCGGCATTGTATTTAGGAAGTACTTGACTTGCTTTACCTGCTCATCTATGTCATAACCAATTTCATCACAAGATCCATCATCTTCATCTTCATCATCATCGTCTTCACTATTATCCTTATCATCATCCCAAATTTCTCCAAACTTCAATATTTTTAGTACCTTCACCGGACTTGATGACAGGCAAGTACGAACATCCGTCTTCGTTCCCCAATTATATCTATATTTGCACAAGCACCCGTCTTCTTCCTCATCACATTTTTTGTATGTTTGTGATGCAGTCCCTAAAACATAAAGAAAACAATTTCAAAAATCAAATTATGTGTTGAAAAACGTTGCAGCGGTTGATGTAAAGGATGTGTATAATACTTCGAAGATAAGGGTTTCTAGATTTGGACAATTCTTGAGTAGAGCAGGCAATGGTTTCCATGCTACATCTGGTTTAGTCTTAATAGTTAACTGGATCAGGTTTTCGAAAACCGGTATTGTTTCACGACAGCAATAAGTACCTGAAACAAAAACCAAACCAACCCAAGCCCTTGAGCATTTCACTACTAACAGAAACAAGAGTATTCAATATCTGAGTAGCAATTAAAAAAAAAAGATAAAGGAGAATGATAGGACTGACCTCAAGAGTGTCATAAGACAAGTAAAGAATCTTGACATTGCGTATTCCCATGAGAAAATTTGTTACATTAATATTTTCATTGGGTTCAAAGTAATATTCTGTTGCATGCAATGCCTTTACGATCTGATCAGATGTGAATCGAAGTCCGAGACTAGCTTCAACAAGCGAATCAAAATTCACTTGTTGATACCTATCCGCAATAGTATCAGAATATTCTCGATAGACCAGATTTGGATTATCAAATGACCATGACATGGTCCTGTTAGCCTCATCAAATTGTTTAGAACGACAAAACCTAAGTCTCTTGAGGGTTTGGATAGAAACGTTCACGGAGAAAGGTTTCTGGCTGCGACATCAAATTAACCAGAGACTCATCCCACATCAAATTAATCAACACTAATTCTTGGAGCGCGTGACAGCCACTAAGAAGCTTAGCAAACATATATTTTCTATCAGAAAATGATCAAGATGGAGAGTCTTAAGCTTGGGAAGAGAAACATCATCTTCCACTTCAATGCAAACACCATCTCTAAATCCTATCTTCAACCTAACCAATGTCTTGCTCACATAGATCTCTGGAGGCAGAGGATAAAAACTCGAGTCCACACTATCCCAAGACGAAGAGATGGATACAACACCAAACAAATGCTTCCACCTTTTGGCTAAAACATAAGTTGAAGCAGCTTCTTTTGTGGGAAGAAATGATAAAATGTGGCAAATTAGTGCGTCATGTAAACCACTTATTAAATCTCTAGAATCATCCAAATCGTTCTTTTTCGATTTCATTTTGTGACAGTGACACAGATCAACACTTACAACCTGAACAAAGACATGAAACTCTGGTAAGAAAAGGGTTCCAAATTTCAAACCAGTTTCAGGGTTGGTCTTTGAGGTTTCATTAAGATATATCCAACCGAGAAAAAAAGAAAAGGCTAAGAAACAATAAGTACCCACAAAACCAAATCGTTGGAGACAAATTAGATATGAGCAATGAGATCAAAAGAAGAAGATTGGGAAAACTTACTTGAATCAATGTTTGATTCTTGAATCTTGATTCAAATCTCCAGTCTACACAAGCCCTGATCTTATGTACAACCAACCAGACCGTTCTAGAAATCTTGGACTGCGTTCCCCTACATAATATAAGGCTAAGAAGTTTTGTTCGGTTCCTTGAACTCTTCCACCATCTTGTTGTGTTTGGACTAAGGGATTTAGTTAGCGTGTGTAACAAGTCAACCTCGAGGCTATTGATTCCAGGGGAACTCATCGGTGAGTAAGTGGTTCAGTGTGATGAATTCACAGGCTGAGATCAATATGGGTCGTGAGGACTATCAGAATGCTAAGAATGGGTATGAACTTTGAGTGGTGCCAAGTGTTGAAGGTCACAGTGAAAAGAGTTTGTACTTGACTTGCTTTATCATCATCATCATCATCGTCATCATCGTCATCATCGTCATCACTATCATCATCATCATCATCATCATCATCGTCATCATCATCACTATCGTCATCATCACCACCAAAAGTTTCACCAAACTTCAAAATTTTTAGAACCTTCATCGGACTTGATGATAGGCAAGTACGAACATCCATGTTTTTCCCCCAATCATCCTGATATTTACACAAGCACTCGTCTTCGTTCTCACATCTATTTGTATATTTGTGATAAAATCCCTGAAACATAAAAATTTCAAAAAATTCAAAATCTAATTGTGTTGAAAAACGTGGCAGCGGTAGATGTAAATTAAGGATGTGTATGGTACTTCGAAGACAAAGGTTTCTAGATTTGGACAATTCTTGAGTAGAGCTGGCAATGATTTCCACCCTATATCTGGTTTTGTCCTTATAGTTAACTGAATCAGGTTCTTGAATACCGGTAGTTTCAAGGTAAACAACCAAGTACCTGAAATTAAAACCAAATAAACTCAAGTCCGTAAGCATTGCTCTACAGCTCTACTTATAGAAAACAAAGAGTAATCAATATCTGGGAGAAAGATGGGACTGACCAAGGAACATTCTGTTGCATACCATGCCTTTACGATTTGATCAGATGTGATTGAAGTCCGAGACTAGCTTCAACTAGTAAACCAAAACTCACTTGTTTTTAAGTATTCAACACAAGTATAGAGAATCTTTACATTGCGTATTCACATTAAAAGATTTGTTATATTAGTCTTGTATTTTTCAGTCTGTCGAGTTGTCCTTCCAAGTTTGGCTCCTAACTTAAGATCTGAAATGGATCAAAGGTGAGGGGTGAGCAATCTACTATTGATCAATGATTTTGGCATCGTCTCACCACATACTCATATCTAAGTGATCAAAGACTACGATTCACAAAAGATATCTTGCTATTAATCACCTCTCTGCAAGAGATTTGGAGACAAAAGCGTCTATTGCTTTCATAGCGGCATCTTCGACTTGATCTTGTGTTAACCCTTCTGTTTCATGGTGTTTCTTCCCAATCTTGAATGAGTGATCTCCACCATCAATCACATGCAGCTCAGTCACAGCTTTCATTTTGTTGCAAACAGCTTCAAGCTTATCTAGAGGACACATAGGATCTTTGCTACCCTTTTAAACAAAAACCATTGATAATCAAAAGATCCAGTTGTTTCCTTCAATCGTTCATGTGAAAAATAAGAGTGTTACATGCACAAACATCAGAGGGGCTCTCATTTCTAGCAGAGTCTCGTCTCTTATCGCACCTTTCGTGCCCTGAAAATGGTGCATATCCTTCAATTGGTCATTCATACAATCACGAGAAAAGGAAATGGCTTTTTGCGGTCATAATACGCAAACCTTAAGTGGATATCCCAAACATATTACAGCTGAAACTGTAATATCTTCATTCAAAGATACCATACAACTTACTCTGCAAGTGATAAGGTCACATTCAACATCGAAAGCATACGAAACATAACGATGTGTAACAAAAAGAGGAGTACCTGGAACCCATTGATTTGCCAGCTAATATCAAAGGATGACCTGGGAATTTAGCTGCAGTTTGTTTAACAGCATCTACATGAAATCTCAGACGTCAGTCAAAACCCTAAGTAAAAAGGTTACAAAACAGTTTAATTTTCGCGCCATATTAATTGGGCCAACAAAATAATTCTCAATCCATTTAAATTTAGGCGCCCAGAGGCCCAAACATAAAACAAAACTATGTTTTTTTATTTGTTGATTTTACAAAATAAATTAGCCTGAAAACGTCAAAGATAGTAAACACCGTTTATAAATATCTCCACACGGAATTCAGATTTCTTCATTAGACTTTTTCAATGGCCAGGCTCACCGTTACCGTTACCGTCACCGTTCTCTTGTTCACGTTGGCTCTCTCCGTCGCTTCCTCCAAGCCGGCAAATGACATCATCCCCCAAAACCTAACTCCTCTATCAGCCGAACCCGACCCAGATTCCACAAACCCAACCCTTCCCGGATCCGATGAGGTCACTGTGCCGTTAAATTTCGTGAATTTCCATCCGATCAATCGTCATTTCCCTAAACGTCCGTTTACGACGACGACGATTTTCAACCGCCGTCCATGCCACCATCATCGAAACGAGCTATGGGGACGTGGCCTTCAGATCTCTTACGGCAACGATATGATCTTCTCCGGCGAAGAAGAAAAACCAACAGGTACGGATCGTTTGTCAAACGCCGTCGTAGTGGATATCCCGGTGATCAAGATATTAGTTGGCCCTTTCCCGGAGGAGGACGATGGGTCCAAGAGGATCATGGTGAAATTGGTAAAGCGCAAAGTAGAAGGAGAAGATAAGAGAGAGTCCTACAATGGTATGTTCACGACAAAGATTCGCAAGTTTCTCAACCATTTGGTCTAAAGAAAACTCTATTTTGTGTTAGAATCTTCTGGTAAATATATATCATCCATATGATGTGATGAAGATGATGATGATTTTGTCTCTATATAATAAAATTCAATAGAATATGACTTTACTTTGATTCTGTAATTTGAATATATTAGGCCATGGTGGAGAAATAAATAATGATGTGATTATGAAGATGGCAATAACTTACATTATTTCTACATGTCCTCTCTTAGCTTTGGAGTATTAGATATGGTTTTCGCAGGAACCGCCTTGTTGGGTCGTTGCGGTTAGCTCAGGGCAAGGCGTGGGGTTGACTTTCTCAGCAGCTCCGGTAACATCTGAGCATTTTTATATTGGAGAACTTTGTGTTCCAGTGAGTGTAACAATGGAGAGGCAAAGATTTGTGAAAGGTGAATCTTTTAAACCATAAACCATGCCCGCACGCTCGACTTTGATACCCTAAACGTTCTTGATCGTTATGCCTCTTACAATGGGAAGAGCGGTCGGGTAGAATTTATCATCCGGGTGATCTCCGGTATTGCCAGAGATTTTGATCCCTTGGATGCTTCCTCCTCGTCTAATGTTTGTCTTGATGTGAATGCCGATCCCGGAATTGTACAGAGTGATGTTTTTCAACTGTTACATTTTGGATTGCGCCAGAGGTTTCACTTCCTATGGCTATTCCAGCAAATGGAGAAGATCCAGTGATTCGGCAGATGGTTATGTCACAGCTTGCACGGTTGTAGGAAATGCCATACTCGTCCCAACCGCTATTTACTGCAACTAGGTCGTTGCCAGTGGATATGTAGGCATCTTCTATACAGACATTAGAGCTTGAATCTGTGGCAACGAGTAAGCACACACGAGTCATGATTTGAAACGTAACAAACGTGATTAAGCATAAGGGAAATCGATGAAACCTGGATCGATTCCGTCAGTGTTTGGGGAATCAGTCGGGGCGAGGATGGTATTACCAAGAAACAAAGATAGTCCCTAATTACTATTACCAAGGTGCATAATCAAGTTCATGAGTCTTACAAAGTGAGAGGATTATAAACCGGATGAAGAGTCCAGAAAGGGGAGTTCTGAAGAATAACATGAGAGATAAGGATGTTGCTCGAGTTCTTGAATTCGATAAGACCCGGTCTAGTGAACTTTAGAGTTCCATCTCTCCACATGTTCCACCAAGGTTCTCCTCTTCCATAAGACGGTAAAGGATCAACCAAAGGCCATTTCTCCGTATCCTGAAAAATCAATAAAGCAATTGCATAAGCCATTATATGATAAATTGATAATACATCCAAACATAAACCCAAATGCAATCACAAATCTCAATGTACAAAGTGTTGAGGTCAAGATGTCAAAATCAAAATTGAAACCATCATAGAGAAGCTAATCTTCAATATGCAGGACCAGGATCAAACTACCTTAATCATTTAGTATAATGCATACATAAATCCCTAAGTTGCAATCTTCACTTTTCAAAATCAAACATGAATCATAGAGAAGCTGAGAACAAACTAACAATACCTAACCCAACATTTGAATCTGAATTTAAGCAACGATGAGGTTCTAAATCAGTAATTATTATTACCTGAACAGCTTTGATAACCGCACCGTCGGCGAGGTATACAGTCATGTGACTCGTAAGATTGAAACTCTCAGTTAAATACACACCACGAGGAACGTAAAGAAGCGTTCCATCGCTACTGTTAGAGTTCCGTATCCGATCAATCGCTGCATTGAATGAATTGGTGTTCAAGGTTTTGCCGTTACCAACAGCGCCAAAATCCGAAATTGATAACATATTGTTCCTGTGCTTCATCGGAACTATACCGGAGCAAGTAATCGGAGATCCGAGGGAGAGATTGAGAGGCAATACAGTGGAGAGCAAGAATAGTATGAAAACAGAGATCGGAGCTCGAGAAATTCTCATTTCTGGTTCTGCTACGAGAGATGTGAGCTTATGAAGAGCGAAAAAATCTCAGAGGAAATTTCTCGTGGATCTACAAAATCGCCGATGAACTCTAACTGAGAAAGCTGTGAGCGAAGAAGGTGAAAGAGTACTGCCAAAGGAAGAAAGCCAAAATTGAAAAGCGGGGGGGGGGGGGGGGGGGGGAGACAAGTTTAAATTACGATTTTGACCCATACCTCGCTTTAACGCTCTTAAAATTCTCAAGAAAACTATAGGCTAAAGTAGCAAATTCAGATTCCTGTGATTAGTCTTTCTATAATCGTGTTCAAAATACTTGATTTTACATGTACTCGAGGAAGATACTTTGTAGTTCATATTAAATTCGATTTAATGCATTATCAGATGATTCAAAAATCATACACTTGAATTTTGAAATCAAATATTTTCACTTTATATTAGAAAAAGAAAAGAATAAAACTGGAAAAGTGGATTATAAATCTCTGCAGAAAAAAACAAACAAAATAATATGAGTGTTCTGGTTGCAAAATCACTGGACTAGAAAAGATATGATGGAAACATTTTTAACTATTAAAAAAAACTATTAAAAGAAGCAAAATTATAACGGGCCTAAATGGACAAGCCCGTACTTACTACTTGGCCCAATTATCTAATCCGTCTCTTCTAAGTTCTAATCTCTTTTTCTTTCCCGCCACAATTGCCCTAATAGCTTTCTTCTTTCCCGCTATTTCCAGGGCTGCCACTCCAAAATCCCAAGCCAAATGCCAAAATATTTCTAATCGACATTGTTACCCGGCAAGTTTCTCTTTAGCCCAATCATCGTTTTCAAAAAGCGTAAGCTTTCTATTCCTCCTCCGATCGAGCCTCCATTTATAAATTCAGTCCGATTATATTGTTTCTACGAATCTTTACTTAGAAAAACAATTGTTTCCCCCCCCCCCCCCAGATAGTAAAGATGACGAGAGAGGAGACTGAAAAGAGAGAAGATGATATGATAATCGATGACCCAAAACCTAAAATCCAATATCCGGACGAATTCAATGTTCATTACCTCAGAATTTACTACGGCAAGTTTTTGAAAATTATCACATTTTGATTGTCTTCTTAATACATATGTTTCTGAAGTATGTTTATAAATATATTGCAGGAAATTTCTTTCCTTACAGTGATATTTACAAATGGCTTTCATACGGACACGGTACTTGTGTTTGATTACTTGTGTTTTAATTTCACATATGAAAGCTTATTATAATAAAGCATGAATTTTGTATATTTTGTGTAGATGGGAAACATCCTGGTTGTGATGAATTCTACTTTGGTAGAAGAGAATTCTCATTTACGCTTGAAAACGATGTTTATTTGCGGTATAAGTCTTTCAAGAATGCTTCAGCTATGGAAGATGCTATCAAATCTAATTTTCCATACAAGATTGATATTGGTGCTGTGTATAGTGTTGATGTGAGCCGTGGCTTTATTCCTTTGTCTACTGTTTAGTTTCCATCTTCACTTATTTGAGTTTTATGATTGTGTTTTTTTCAGCCAGATAAGAGACATGCCTATGCTCAAAGTGGAACTAATGTGTTTACTCCAGTAGAGAGGGAGTTAGTTTTTGATATTGTGAGTTTAATATAATTCTTGGAATTGGTTTTTAATGCTTATTCTTATGTATTTTGTTTTGGTTGCGTGACTTGAATATATGTTGTTTCTTCAGGATATAACAGACTATGACGACGTTAGATATTGCTGTTCGGGAGCTGACGTTTGCTCCAACTGTTGGCCTTTAATGACAGTTGCTATCAAAGTCATTGATACTTCCTTAAGAGGTATTACAAAGATACAACAACTGTTGGTAGTGTTCTTGATATTTTCCATCTTTATGAGTTTTTGTAATAATAACAGTTTCTTGGGAAATGGTTGCAATGTGAAGAACTTTGGGGAGTTAGCTGCTATTTGTTTTTTTTTCCAATGTACAAGATTGTTTGTTGTTAGTATAGAAGTAAGATGGAGTCACTTATTTTGGTCTTGTCAATTGCAGAGGATTTTGGTTTCAAACACATACTTTGGGTCTTCAGTGGACGTCGTGGAGTTCACTGTTGGGTTTGTGATGCTAAAGCTCGAAGGTGAAACAATTACTGAACAACTATTAACACTGTTGCAAACTTAAGCTTGGTGTATGAATCACTTTCATCTTCTGCTTTATGAAATGAAACTCTATGTGATGATATGCTGCAGGTTGACTAATGAACAAAGATCAGCAGTTGCTGAATACTTCCGTGTTTATAAGGTGGTGTTCTCAAGAGCTATATTGTGGTTTATTTTGTTGGTTTCTGGCATTGTGAAACTCTCTAAGTTTAACTATTGTTATGAAACAGGGAAATGAAAACAATGCAAAAAAAGTTGATCTTATGGGTCATTCTCTTCATCCGTTCCTTGCGTACGGGTTTCTCCATTACCTCTGCGTCTTTCTGATTCCAATATCACTGTCTTTGTTAAAAATTTCATCTAGGGCTTTTCAGGAGATCATATGTGGATTTTCTTAAGAATTGCTTTGAGGGTGAGTTACAAGCAACTCAAAGTTTATTCTCAACAAAAGAAAAGTATGAGAAGATACTTGAGATGATTTCAGATGAAGGTATGGAAGAGTGTTTTCCCGCGTATACGAGTCCTAACCTCAGTTAATTTGGTCATTTACAATGATTTACATCTTCATGACAGATATTCAATCAGAGCTCAGAGACAAGTGGGAGAATTCTGCGAGATCATCTCTATCAGAAGAAGCCACCAGCCTTTTAAGGTGGGAGCAGCTTAAAAAATCGCTTCAATCGAAGAAACAGAAGGTGTGTAGTGTTTTAAAGAATTGAAAACATGTATGTTAAGTAGTGTGCAAAGCTTAGCTGTCTTCACTCAGCTTTTAGCTTGATGAACTTGAATCCCAAGATTTGCTCATCTTCAGTCCTGTATGCAACGTTTTAGCCTCTATCACTGCGGACGTGTGTAGAAGAAATTGTCTTCACCTTCACGTATCCTCGAATTGATTTGGAGGTTAGTTGTACAATTTTCACAAAACACAGCGTGCTATTAAGGTATATGGAGACCTGAAAAGTTTAGATGTATGGTTCATTCTTTAATATCAGGTCTCAAAACAAATGAACCATTTGCTTAAGGCACCCTTCTGTGTCCATCCAAAAACAGGTCCCTTTCATTGGTTCTTGAATAAGACACATGTTCATACTTAGTTCAATATATGGCTGTGAGCTCAGATTCTTAAGAAAGGTCTTGTGGTTTTCAGGTCGTGTATGTGTTCCTATTGACCCGAATAACTGCGATGAGTTTGATCCATTGGCAGTTCCAACACTTTCACAGGTAATATAATAGATAATTTGATACATTAAGAGTATGGATCTGAATTTGTTTATCACAAAGATATTGTTCCTTATGCTTTATAATTCATTTTCTAACCATTTTCAGCTAATAGAAGAAATCAACTCAGGAGGCTTCAAAATGGATGTGGATGATGACGGTATGTTTTCGAATACAATCAATGATGAATTGTTTTGGATTAAGACTTTACTAGCACTAATCATTTTTTGTTGTTTTACACTTGCAGATTCAGATAGAAGTTTACTTGGGAAATCAATCAAGTTCTTCAGATCCTCATTCCTAGAACCGTTACTAAAATCCTGCAAGGTTAAAAGCTCTCATTGCTTCTACTTTTACCCACGGTTTTGAATCTAGGCATGATCATATCGAAAAATATGTAAAAGGGCTCTGATGCAGTTGTTGGAAGAGTAATAATATGTTAATGAAATGTCTGCAGGAAGAAATAGAGAGGTCATACAAAACCAAAATTGAGAAGACTAAGGATTCATTCAGCTGGTGACTTAGAGTATTGAGTTTAAATTCGGTTTACAGTCCGGTTATTTCAGTCTTACTTTTGATTTCAGTTTGGTTAAGTTTGTAATGTGCGATCTTTGTTATGCTTTATAATTTATCAGTAGAGTAGCCTATAAATCTTGTTGTGATGTTTCCTAAGGAAAAATGTAGCTTATTAGCCAATGTTGACTAAATATATTTATATGGTTATGAATCACATGAAGTCTTAAATGAAGATTACGATAATAATTAAAGATCGTTAAGGTAACGAATGTTGAAAGGTGTGGCCACTGTTTGGTCACCATCAAGAAGTGCTTTGGCAACAATGAAATTGGCTGCTTCGGTTGGGTGATACGCATCCCAGAAGATAAACTTAGACCGATCCTCACAAGCCATTTGGCTCGAGTTCTGGTTCGGTCCTTTGAAGCACGCAAATAACCGCCACATTATGGCTTGTCTGCGTTCTCCAAGCCTTCAAAACGTTTCATTAGATTATCTATTCAATAAAAATCAGTAATGAATCGTTCGTTACTACAAAACACTAAATTCTTACCAAATTGACGATAGTTCAAAACCAGTTATAAGAAGAGGTCGTAAGAGTTGGCGTAAACAAATGTAGTGTTCTGATCTTTGGATCTTAGCTCACTGGTCAGTGTCGTGAGAGAGTATCTAAGCTTCAAGTTGTAGCCTCGGACTATTTGGTTGACTTGGTCGGAGCATTTTCCGGCCGGTATTAAATTTAAGGCACGAGCGAATGGTATGCAACCGAGTGGGCCCACTCCAACCACCACGAATTTCCTAGCTCCTTGCTGATGCAAACGCTGTGAACACGCAATTGACACCACGTAATGTGATTTAGGTCATGTTTGTCGCTTTAAAGTTTTATTTAGAATAATACTCTTTGTGAAATGAAGAATAATATTTTTCAAATGAATTTATGATTTTAAACATTTAAGTAAAAGTAAATAATGCAAGCAAAATGAATAGTGATAGGCATTGATATTCTAACTATTCTGTCCAAAATAGGTAAAAATTAAAATATTTTTCTGCAAATGATTTTTTGAAAAACGCAATACAAAAACATGGAAAAGTAAAGTGGTTACATTTTTTTATAGGGTTTTCAGTTGTAAGTACAAACCGGAAAAAAATTACCCTAACCAACAATCTCATAAGGATCTGGTTAGGAACTCTAAACCGAGAGAATTTGGTTACAAAAACCGGAAATAAATGGGAGGAAAACCTTAACACAACGGAGAAGAAGGGGGAAAGCTCCGCCATGAGAAGAAACTCTGCACCACAAGCCAAAACCGCAGTCCTGACTACAATTCCGGTGGTGGGAGATCCAAAACTGATCTAGATATGGGCATTTGGGTAGCCATTCAGGTTTGGGTTGGGTCTTTAGGGTTTTTTAGTTTAAAAGTGTAAGACTCATTAATGTATTTAAGTATGGGCAAAAAAATCCGAAGCCGAAGAATCGAACCGAACCTGATCCGAATAAGAAGAACCAAATCCAAACCGACAAAATATCCGTACGGATCTTAAACTTCTATATCCGAATAAGCGAATCCGAACTCGAACCAAAAAATCGAATGGGTATCCGAAATACCCAAAATACAATTATATACAAAAAAATATTAATTATATTTAGACCTATTTATCCAAAATTATAATTATAAAACCAAAATGTCAATAATTTTAAAACCAAAATAACCAAAATACCCAAAATAAATCGAAATATTCCAAATTTTTAGTTATATTTGTGAAAATCTATTCTTATTCAAATTTAACCAATTTTTTAGTTTTTCCAATATTTTGGGTACCTGAATCTGACTCAAATCCGGATGGAACCGAAACGAACCCGAACCAAAAATTATAAATATATGAATGGGTGTTAAGCCTCTAAACCCAAAAAACCCGAACCGATACCCGAACGCCTAGGTTCGGCTTAGATTCATCTGGATTTGGGTACCCAAAATTTTGGGGAAAAATAAAATTTTCTTAAATTTGAATAAAGTTTGGTTAAATTTTCACAAATATAACCAAAAACTTTCGGATATTTTAGTTATTTTGAATATTTTGGTCTTAATATAATTGATATTTTTGAATTTATAATTGTATTTTGGATAACTGACTAATTAGGTTATATCAAATGTAAATATAATTAATATTTTCTATATATAATTATATTTTGATATTTCAAATACTCATTCGATTTTCGGTTAGGTTCGGTTTTGAGTTTTTAGGTATAGGAGTTTATCACTCATTCGGGTATTTTATCGGTTCGATTCGAGTTCGCTTCTTTGGGTCCATGATTTTTTTTCCCAGGCCATTGACCCAACACAATCCAGAGTTTGAGTGAGGAAAAAGACCACACCACGGCTCAATCTTCGGTAACGAGAACGTCGTGAAGCTTCGCCTACGCCGCGAGGATAGTGGAAAGACAAGAGAGAAAATGACCTGCAAGGTAAAGGTACCGCCGAGAAAACACAACCCAGTTTTTCTTTGAGAGAGAATGATGCTATGATTGGATTTTCGACTTTGGTAGTTCTTTTTTAATTATTTTATTGTTGAAATGTTAAATATATTAATCAATAAAGAATCTTATGTACAAAGTATGAATCAAACACACTAAAAAGAAATGAAAATTTTATCTGAAATCTCTAATTCGAAACCACCATTGAAAAAGTAGTTGAAGTCTCATATTGTCTTAGTGAAACCACTCTATTACGAACGGATTTCTCAATTCTTATTTATTAAGTATATGTTTATCTGCTCGGATTTCTCAATTCTTATCTATTAAATGTATGTTTTATCTGCTCGATCGGATCCAATCGTGGATACATTTTTTGCCTTTGCAATTTGCACAAAGATATTTTAGAATTGAAACAATCCAAGTTTTGTGGGACACCATTGAATATTTTATAATTTCACCACAAATTAACTATTGTACCCAAGTGGTGATAACAAATGAACATAATAATTGCTTGACTCGAAGACTAGTCAAAACTCAAAAGTATCTGATTTTGTGGTACCATTTATTTACATTTATAGGTTTATTACCTTAAGGTGTGTTGTTAAATGGCAGACCATGGAATCTTGTAGGACATCAGAGGGCAGCTTGTCTTGGGAGAAGAAAGGTATAGATGGTTGTATATATAGTTCAATATATCATTTGAACCAATTGTTATTGTAAATATTGACTTCTTCATCTCTTTGGTATCATTTTCACCAATAGCTTTAACCATATAATCTCTACTCTTCTCAAAATAACTCACTTGTTCTCTCAAAGGAACTCTTCCGATCTGTCAAAACGAAAATGTATTCTTATAATCACAAATTTTATTAGATTTTTTCTCGTTTTGTTTAGATATAATAGAATTTTTAATATAGGTAAAGTATATTATAAATTTAAAAAATGGAGCTTACGAACAAAAGTCCAGTGTCATCCAAGATTCCAGCCGCACAAGAAGCACAGTTGATTCCATTGTAAATTGTGTTAGCCTCAGTGTTTGGTTCAATTAAACTTTCAAAAACATTAATAAGAACTCAGAAGGGTTCTCATAAATTAATAGTAAATTTAAATATAACTCCTTACCGAACTCCATGAATGTTGCATTTATGGAATTAGCCTTTGACGTCTCTCCCCATTACAATTTTTTAATAACTCTTTAATATTTACTAACTAGATTAATAGTCTGTGCTGCAACCAGATGCAATTCTTTTAAATGTAATTTGTTACAGTGTGATTTAAGTAAGTTAGAGTATAATCATATAGTTTGTTAGTAGAGTGTGATTATTAATATTAAGAATTATATAGATATTTTAAGTGTTGATTAAGCGTTTACGAATGATAATAACTTTAAGCGGTGATCAGGTGCGTCGGATACAATCTTAAAAAATGTATGTACATAATAACCTTGTTTAAAAAAATATTACCATAAAAATAAAATTTACAATTATTACTTTAATCAATATATATATATATATAAACTTGGTTATTATTTTCCGAAAAAGGAAATAATAACAATAATTTACAAAGCATAAATGAAAAGATTTTAAATTCTTGAAGAACTCATTACTTTTCAAAATTCACAATATGTCATGCTTTCTTAATCACCACTATCTATACATTTTCTCATATATGCTTGTTTCACCATATTCTTTATGTATGAAATATTATTTGTTTATCAACTATATATATATATATAATTGTCATTTCACACTGAAAAAGAAAAATCTCTAAACTAAAATATGTTATTTACCTTTTAAATTTGTAACCTAACTCCAGTGAAAGTATTTGATCTTCTTCTATGATTAACGATTTCTAACCCAAAAAATACACACCCAAATAAATAAATTTAATTGTTATTAGAATCCATTATAACAAATACAAAATTAATTGTTTGAAAAAGCTAAAATCTATATTTTCACGACAATATCTATGAGTTTGCAAATAATTTTTACGTTTATGCTCTTATGTTTTCTCTGCAATTAACCATAAACATATGATATAAACATAAAAATAAAAAATGAAAAATGAAAAACCAAAAATAATGGAGTAATGGAAAAATGTTACCAAAAATAATTGTATGCATATTTGTCTTCACAATCTTCATAATGGGAACATGTTACTAAAAATAATTTTCTACGCATATAAGTAATTATAGAAATAAATAATATTAAAATTATATAATTTAGATTTTGACTCAGCTTTCTAATAACAATTGGGCAAAAAATTTTAATTTGAATTTAAAAAAGATGAAAATATATATAAGTGATTATAGAAATATATAATATCCAAATTAATGGTTTTAGGGTTTTAAATATATGTTTTTCAGTGAATTATTTAAATATATATATGTACATATATCTAAAAATAATTTAATTTAAATAATATATCATTTGTTATAATTAATAAAATTTAATTTTGAAATTCCATATATGCCTAAGATCTAAAATAATTTATTTTAGATATTTTATTTGTAACTACTTGATTTAGAGAATACGTAGAATAATAAAAATTAAGAATTTAAAAGGAATCTAAAATAACCAAATGTTTTTAAGAATAATAATATATACATATATAACACTTTTAAATTATTTAATATATAAATTTTTAATAAATTAATACATATAGGATTTTATAAATAATATAATATATGCCTAAATCAAGATTTATTTGTTTTAAAATATTCAAATCAAAATAATTGGTTGAGAGAATCATTTCAGTTTCTAGATTTGAAAGAATTTTGAATATCTTAATTATATATTTATTTAATTAATTAAAATTTAATATTTTGTATTTTTGTTACACTTAAAATCCATAGGTAATATATAGATATCGAAATTTAATTTATATATATTTTTACTATGTTCAAAATATTTGTTGGTTAGTAGTTAATGTTTATAATAAATAAATATATATATATAATGTGTCATTTTATTTTATTTAAATAATAAATATGTATTGTGATACAACACTAATTTTTATTGGTAAATTTTTTTTTGGAAACATTCAAAATATTAGGATATTGTGAATAAATTAATTATAAAGTTAACAATCACAATATATTAAGATCACAATTAGAACTAAATTTTAATATTTGAGTTTTTTATAGATTTAAACGAATAAGCTTCATATATTTCATATATTTAATTATATTTTATAAATATTCATTCATAGTGCTTTATGGACAAAGCTTCTCATTGTAACAAAATAAAACCTGTGATTTGATTGTTTTTTTCTTTTTGCAAAACCTGTAAAATACATTCTCTATTAATGACTACAAAATGCTTATCTGCTCGCAACCAAACACACAAATCATGTTTCATTAACTTAAAAGGCAAAGAGTATTTAACTTTTTATTTAGAAAAAAGGCAGAAATTATTTTGTTGATGATATTTTGTGTAATATATATTTTTGACAAATAATATAAAGTATAATATTTTAAAAAAAAGGAATATTTATTTGAAAAGAATATAAAGTATAATGTTAGATGCCATTTAATTTTACAAAACTAAAATAAAAGAGAAATAAAATGTATTAAATTGCTCACAAAAAAATGCCAAAAGCCTGAACATGTCTGAACCGTTATCTTATATGATTTGCTTCTATCCGTTGAACAACCTGCAGACCCAAAAATAAAAATATATTCATTTATGTTAGCAATGATTTTTTAAAAGTTAGACACAGTAACAACTTGTACACCCGCTTCTTCTTTAGTACTAAGTAGCAACAAAAAAAATACCAAAGATTCCTATAATATCTTATCTTCATATTGGTCATAATATTCATCCTAATTAAACCTGAAACCAAAAAAAAAGAAAAATTAATATAAATAATTTAAACAATAGGAATCGAATAAAATCAATTTCAACAAAAGGAAAGAAATTAATAGAATCAAAATAAAAATGAATTATACCATGTCATACTAAAGTGAAACATCATTAAATTTAGCCATGTTAGCAGAAACAATAGAAGATGTATTTTCTGGAACTAAAGAAACGACTTTGCATGAAATAGGCTTAGAAGATTTGGCTTGTATTCAGATTCAGAAGCAGTATTTATATAGGAAAAAAATTAGTAAAGGATTTAGGTCTCAAGAAAAAATCTTTCAACATTAAGATGTATATTTAAATGTAGAAGAGTTTTTGTTACTAGTAAACGATTCTCGCGATCTCTCTATTAAGTAACTGCAAATATAAAGAATCAATTGCAAATATAGATATTGAATATGATTTGTTAAAACCGGGTCGAATATTGAAAAGATTGGTTCCTAAATATGAGTGATATTTCGATTTTTTTTTGCTAAACACTTGAAACATATAAATTTAGGTAGTTCGTTAAATAATATTAGATAATTTCGGATTCCATGAATGTTATCAATGTGTTAGGCAAGATAGTTAATTTGTTAAGTTTGTTATAGTAGTTAGTAAGATATTGAAAGATTTTAGTCTTGATAATATTTGTGACCTAATAGAATTATTATTATTATTGCAAAAGATTGCATCGGTTCTTTTTAATGAAATAAATCTTTTAATTTTAGTATGGAGTATTCAGGTATATAGCTCCAATTTTCAGCATGAATTCAGATGATTAATGCACATTGAAATGTATTTATTTTGTATTATATTAGATATTCAAATCGCATACTGAAATGAATATAGAGAATATATAAATCTAGCTTAAGAAAACTAAATTTTGATTTAAAAAAAAAAAATTGATCGATTACTTATCAAATAATTGGAGGTTAGTGTGATTTAGGATATTTTGTCTCATTTGGTTGGAGAATAAATAAAGTGGGATCCGCGAGTTTTTAACTACCAATAGAGGTAACCGGGTCGAAACATATGGAAATGAGGATCCACACATTCTTGAACGGATCAGATACTGGGTCGGTTTCTGTGATAAATTCATGCTGATTTTACCCTTAATTTTCTTTTTTGTTCTTTTAACATATAAAATCAGTGGCATAAGCCTTAAATATTGAAACGGCTTAAATGGTTCAGCCAAAATATTTTCATCCATTTTTAATTAATAGATTTGTTGGTCCAACCTAATTCTGACTTTACATGCCTCAAGACGAGTCAACTTATCAATAGTTGGCTGCAAGTGTGTACAATTCTTACTCTATTAGAATTTAATACATATAAATGTAGCTAATCTTTAAATTATGGAATATCTAGCTAGCCTTTAAATCAAGGCACATTTATATCCAATTACGTAGTACCCGCTATAAATATTTCTGGAGTGAATAAACTAAGGAAGTTTTCTTTATTAAAAATATAAAAATAAATAAAATAAGGCAGGACACTATGATCTTAATTTTCTTTTTGATCCGCTTTACATTTTAATTCGATTCGAAATTAAAAAAAATGTATGTCTACCGAAGAAAAAAATACTTAAACTTTTTATTTATTAGAGAAAAAATAATTCACATGTATTATTTATTTATTTATTTTAAATCATTTAAATCGATGATTTATATAAGTCGAATTTCGGTGGAAATGTCACAGAAATGGATTTTTAACCACTTGATTAAAAACACTTAGCTCACATATTATATATATAGATATATATATATTGTATATTTGACATGTATAAAATATATTACAAAAATGATGTCAAATTTTTTTTATCATAAAACTATTAAACTTTTTTTAAAAACTGAAATATGGATTTCGAAATGAATATTGCAATTTACTCTCATTGAATTTGTTTTAAATGTATTTTAAAATTTTCTTTTAACAATAATTACAAAACAAACCAAATATCCAGCTAGCTTCAGAGCGAATACATATAAAAAAAATCGATGTGAAAATGAACAAATTACGGATGTTCATTCCATATTCACTCCAAGATAAACACGTACCGATGATATCAGAAATAGTCCGACCATTAGTGAATCTTCCAGTGGGTTCCCCATTAGAAGTTCCAAAGTCGATGCCATAAGGAGAAGAATCAGCTTTTGACAATGTGAAGAGATAGTTGTTGTTTCCAACATCTACCAATGAGTCTCCAAATATGAAGTTTGTGAAAGATTGAGCAGCCGGAAAAATGTAATAGCCAATGAAAAGAACTGAAAATAAAAGGCTTGAGAAAACATCCATACGTGGAAATCATTTTCAAACTTTCTCAAAATTTTGATGACATGGTAGGATCCGAAAAGAGACTTGTCTGGTTAAATAAAGTTAATGTTCATGAATACGTTATAACTTTTGAACCATACCTTTTGCTTACGTATGTTATAGTATGACTTGTTCAAAAGATTGCACATGGTTCTTCTATGTACGTTGATTTTGTTGGTCGAGTAACACAAAAATTGATTCCTCTTGTGGGCACGTATAATTTTGACTGTTGTGAAATCAATACTCCTCTGTAGAGATCTTAGAACACAAAATATTGAATTTATTGAGTTACTATTGCTTAACAGTTCAGTTGTTGAGACAAGTGTTGTGGAAAAATAATAGTTAAATGTTAATTATTTTTTAATTTGTGTGAATAGAAAATCAAATTTAGAGAAGAGAGGGATTAATAGAAATAGCACATGCTCTGTTCTTTTTTTCTTCATGCTAAGAGAAAATACTACAAGGATATTTTTAGGAGTAAAGTCTAGTGCAAAAAAAAAACTACCTAAAATATTAAGAAAAACTTTTTTTTTTTGGTTCAACATTAAGAAAAACCCTTATAAAATTTTTCTTTTAAAACAAAATATTAGCCTCCACAACTCGTGTTTTTATTTAAGTGACTAACAGTCCACATCTACGATTTTTTTTTATCAAAGTTTGACTCTAGTAAATCGCTTTACTTCGCAAAATAAGGTTTGAGGTATAGATTATGCTAACTCTTTGTGGATTTTCCATTATGAGATAGTCTGCCATCTTTCCAATCTCGCCATTCATAATTGCCGAGTAGAGGAAAAAATATTGGTAATAAAATTTTACTCATTAATTGTAATGACCAATTCGATTGCGACACGTTCTGAGTATCAAATCCACTGGACTTTCCAGAAACCAACCTTCCAAGTCAATATCATCACAGAGGTTTTCAAAGCAATAAATAGGTTTTGAAGCAACTAATGTTTCACACCACCTCACGAAAGTCATCAGTAACTCTATTCTTTGGCAACACTTAATTACTCTAATAATATGTGTTCTACGGACGCTGGCCTCATCGAATCTACTAGACTCATAACTTATGCAGAAGATTGATAAATGATTCATTATATACTCCATAATTCATGGACACCATATATCTGGACTGATAAATGATTCATTATATACTCCATAAAACATGTATACTTGAATCAAAACTAATAGCATTTTCTTTCAAGAATAACTTGTTATTCAGATTTTTAGTATATACTCTATTCGTTTCAAAGTATAATATGTTTTAACAAAAAATTGCAGAGATTATGAAGTTATTTTTACTTTAAAACATATCATTCAATATATAAAATAAAAATAATTTAACCAATTAAAAAAATAACAGCAAAATATTGTTGGTCACACAAGATTCAATAAAGTTAAAGTTACATAAAAATATGAAAACATCTTATATTTTAAAACAAGAAAAAACTTTAAAATATTTTATATTTTGAAACGAAAGAAGTATTAGTTACTTACCGTTTCTTCGATACTTTTACACCCTCAAAAATCTCTCAAAGCATAAATTAAGTATTATTTTCCAAAAATAATATTATAATTAGATTTAATTACTAAACTAATACTCTTAGAAAAAACTTACTAGATTAAATAAAACTAATTAAAAATTATATAAAATTAAATAATTTTTTATGACGATTTCATTTTATTTACTAATATGTCATTATAGATTAAAATAATTAAAAAATAAATTAAATCTTATTACTCACGATTTCAGTTTTCTAATTACACTATCGTCACTTCGAAAGTTTGCGATAACATTACAACAAATCTGCGGTCAAATTAGAAAGTTTTAATAACCTACTAGTTACTATATTTTTTTCCGCCACTAATTCGAAAGTTTGGGATAATATTACAACAAATTTGCGGTCAAAAATTTGCGGTAACATATCGGTTAGAAATCTAAAACAAAAAATTTGCAGCCACTAAGAAAAAATTTGAATCTCTGCCATAAAGAAAATTGCACATTATGTGATAAATAAGTTTTGAAAAACAAATCTATGATAAATAAAAATAAATCTGTAGTAACGATAACGTTAGTCTATCAATTTTTTTTAAAAATAAAATCTACGGTAACTAGTAGTTGAAAAAACTCTGTTACAACGTAAAAAAATATAGTAAAAAAAATTCTGAGAAAAAAATATGCGATTTAAAAAATATATACAAGAAAATTTCTATCAGTATAGAAAAATATAAAAATCTACTGCTTCTATCATCTATTTCAAAAATAAGTCTACGACAGGAAAAAAATTCTGGTATGAATTACAAAATCTGCAACCACTATTATACATAACTCTACGACAAAAATATAAATTTATCACTCTAAAAACTCTGCCGTAACATAGAACCGCATATTTATGTCGCATATTTATCTGTCAAAGGTGGAAAAATCGTAAATATTTGCTATTTTTCTTTTAAAAACGGAAATAATGTTGATGTGGAATTAATTAGTAATAACAGTTTTATAATTATTACTTTTAACACATGGCTTTAAAAGCACTTTTGTGATTAACAAAAACTCATTCAACTTTACTTTTTTATATATTAGTCTAGTAATTAAATCTAATTGTAATATTATTCTAGTATTTTTCCCATAAATTGATTTAGTACATTCCAAAAGTCTCTCAACCCATGAATAATTTAGTAACCAAAAGTTTCCAAATTATATTATGAAAAATTTATAATGAAAATTCAATAGTTAGTTTAGGGTTTGCAGAAAAAAAGGAAATAAGATTCAACCTCCACCCAATTTCATCACTTTGACAGCAAATTATGTTAAATGAACAATAAATTCACATATCTGTCATCTACTATAAATTAACACCCTCTCTCTTTCATCATCAATTTCTATAACACTCTCTCACACACAGAGTTCAACAAGATTCAAATCAAACACCACCACTACATCATGGCCATTGCTCGGTGGCTCAACCGCACCGTGGGCTTCTTTGTCTTCTTTCTCCTCGACATTGTCGATTTTTTGCTTTGTTTTACTTACAAGACTTTGGACTACTTCTTCGAATCCGAGTGGAAACCTTGCTACTGCTCTTCTCCACCAGAGGCTCAAGCCGAGACCGAGAAGATCATAGTGTCGAAACGAGGCGAGTACTCAAAGATTGTGTCTCTAACAAGAACTAAGATCCATTTCGATGAGATCTCGGACACGCTTTACTCACGTGGTCCTTCACTTCTAATGAGGCTCTCTAAACTCGTGAGGTCCGTGAAATGTTTCAATTACAAGGGTTTGATTATGAGATGCAATGTGGTGGAATCTTGTGACCATGATGAGCCTAAGAAGAAGATTAGTTGTGGTAAAAAGAGATTAATGACTTTAAGTTCTACGGTGGTTGAGAAATCTCCAACAACACCAAGATGGTCTGATTGCCATTGCAGTTTCTGTACTTCTTGGCTTTCTCCTTCCAACAAAGATTCTCTCTTTGTTAAAGTTCAACAACCCAAAGGTAAATTCACTTCTTTTTTTTCTCAAATTCTTACATTATTATTTTTATTACATTTATTTGCATTCTATATTCATACACAACATATGTACATGTAATTAAACATAACTAAAAGAAACTAAATTCTGGCTTGTGAGATAAATTGGTTCTTTCCTTGTTGTAAAATTTTAACATGATCAGCTTGTAACAAAACAAAATCAACAATTACAAAATACTTACAAGAAGTATAACATCGTCGTTTAGCATATTAATTTTTAAGAATCTGCATTAATTTGAGTCCGATATAAAATCATTTTTATTGTAAAGTAAAAATAGTTAAATATACTCATTAATAGTATATTTTCATGTCGTCATTCGATACACTAAATTTTTATTATTTTGGGAATATATCAAGGTAACAAATAAAATAAATAGGATGTATATATTTGTGCAGATAACAAGAAGGCACGAGACAACGTTGTGTTTATACATGGTTTCTTATCATCATCAACGTTTTGGACGGAGACTCTTTTTCCAAACTTCTCTGATTCAGCCAAATCGAATTATAGGCTCATCGCAGTCGATCTTTTGGGCTACGGACGAAGTCCTAAGCCAAATGACTCTTTATATACATTAAGAGAACATTTAGAGATGATTGAGAAATCAGTGATCTCTCAGTTCAAGCTCAAAACGTTTCACATAGTGGCTCACTCTTTAGGCTGCGTTTTGGCTCTTGCGCTCGCCGTTAAACATCCCAGAGCTATCAAATCCCTCACTCTTTTGGCTCTTGTAAGTCAATTAAACATATCTTCTTAGATTTTGATATTTGAGAAACAATTGATTTCCAACGTAATACTAATATCAATTCATAATTAGTGAAAACTGAAAAGGTTTTTTCATTTACTATATGGAATTGTTAACAAATATTTCGTTTTTTTAGTCTATGGTTGGGAAGGCTTAAACTTTTTGCATACGCTAGTTTATCAGTAGAATCTAAATCACAAGACTACTAGCTAGTACGGATGTTTATATTGGTTTCAGCTAAGTGCTTTGGTTTTAGATTTCCGGTTTAAGAAATATAGTAAGCAAATTGAAACTAGACATACGAATTAGTTTTTGTAACCAAGTATTGTTAACTCAATAGTAAAAGATTTTAGATAAAAGTTAAAAGTCATATGATCGAGTTAAAATTGGGACAAAACTAATATTACATGTTGTGGTTTCGGATATGGAGATTACGGGTTTCAGCACAGAATCTCATGGTATTCAAAAAAAAAATTGGTTTTTGTATGATTTCAATTTTGTTTAGATTCGATAATACATTATAGTATATATTTAATTTAAATTTTGGGTTTATGACTGCTGAATTATGGATTTTTGTTAGTGTTTTGGATTTTCATGTTTAGAAAGTATATTAGCCAAATGAAAATGAATAAGTTTGGTACCATTTCGTTTTCACAGAAAATTCGGTTTTCTTAAGTAAGTTTTTTAGGACTTAAGAGGTGACTAATTGAAGTTATAATATGGCAGCCATATTACAAGATACCAATGGGAGTACAAGCGTCGCAATATGTGATGAGGAAAGTAGCTCGTAAGGAAATTTGGCCACCGATGCAGTTTGGTGCATCGGTGGCTAGTTGGTACGAGCATCTAAGCCGTACCGTTAGTCTTGTTCTTTCCAAGAACCATCACTTGTTTGAATTTCTCATCCGCCTTCTCACCCGAAACAGGTACATACATAAAACATACAATCGTTTGTGTTTGCGTCTCTATGTTATGATACTGAAACCTAAATGAAAGAACAACAAACCTGACCTTTATCACATTTCAATTTAATTAGAATATATATTTTGAATTATTAGGTGTCGTTAGTTTGACTGGAAAAGATTTTAGACAAATTTTACAGGTTACAATATCGAATGACGGTTGAGACGAAACTAATATTATATCTGGTAGTTTCGAAACTGGAAAAAAAACGTGTTTTGATCCGGAACTTTTTGGTAATTAAAAAAAAAACTAAATTTTGAACTAGAATAAGCAAAATCGACCCGAAGTTCACGGTGCATGCGGTTCATGGAACAACTAAATGTCAAAATGTCTATTCGTTTATTTAACCAATCACTCGTCTTCTTGAATATCTAAATTGACGCGTTGGAATTGCTATATATAATGAACATATAACTTTATATATATATATATATATACATGTATATATGTATTTGTTATTTAAATCTTTGATTGGTCCACTGCTTCAGTATATTTATGTAAAATATGTGAATACCATATAAGGAAATAAATAGGCGAGAATGAAATCTAATAGCTTTTTGTAACACAAAAATGTCTTTAAACACCGAAAGCGACATATATCGACCGTATCTCCTCCATTATTAGACCCATTTATATTTGACTTTTTACTATTTATATGTCATATAAAGTGAGATACAGAAACAAAAATCATTTTTAGTTTTTTTTTTAAATATCAAAATCCTGATTTAACTTGAGTCTTACTTAAAAAAACGTGAAATTTGACTCTCTTCGTGGAAATTTAATTTTAATTCGTTTAAATTATCTATCAAAATGAATTTCGTACCATTAAAATATAGAATATGATTCATTTAAACATTTTCCCCCTTTTTCGATACTAATTTTTGGTTTTAAAAAAACTAGCGAAATTAAATATTTTGTATGTGTATGCAGGATGCGAACGTATTTGATAGAAGGATTCTTATGTCACACACATAATGCGTCGTGGCACACATTACACAACATCATTTTCGGGTCAGGAGGCAAGCTCGAGTCATATCTCGAACATGTCCGTGACCACGTGGACTGTGACGTTTCCATATTTCACGGTGAGAACGACGAGCTCATTCCTGTGGAGTGTAGCTACAGTGCCAAAAGCAAAGTGCCACGTGCCACAGTCCACGTCATCCCTGACAAAGACCACATCACCATTGTCGTCGGCCGACAAAAGGACTTTGCTCGAGAGCTTGAGCTCATTTGGCAAAGATCCACTCAACGTATTAAATGAATATATTTATGATGAAACTTTTTTATATATTTAGTAAATATATTATTATTAAAGTTTAGATATATTTTCGTTTTATATTCAATTAATTAAGATTTTGTTTCGCTTTTTCGAAGAAAAAATTGTCAAGACTCTAATTTTATTTTTACCTTTTTTAAAAGAAAATTAGAGTATGTATTGCATCTTGTAGAACCACTTAAGATTATACATTCCGTTGTATAGAAAAAAAATATTGATGTGGTTGTAATCGAATAGTTTTTTTGTCAATGTCAAAACACAATCGTGATTAATACGTACGTTCTTTTTCGTATATGACTATTACATTCAGATCCAACAGTCAGATTCCAACATTCAAATGCAATTTGATTTGTGTATGAGTTTACAAAAACGTAATGAATAAATAATGAAACCATTTTTCTACTAAGTATATATTTTATTTATTCAAATTAGATATATTTTTTGCTTTATATTCTATATAAAAATATTTTTTTATTTTCCCTGGTAGAAGAAAATTGAAAGGAAAAGATTAGTTTTATTATACTTTTGAAGGAAAAGTTAGAGTGTAGCAGATCCACTTAAATTGTATATGTTCTTAAACAAAATGAAAATAAATATTAAGTGGTTGTGCGTGATCGAATTGTCTATTTGTTGGTGGTAGAATAACTTCGGCGACTTAGAGAAAAACATGAATATTCGAATTTGTTTTGTTTTCTTAATGAGATTGAATGCAACATGCATGTCAAAGACAAAGAGCGTCTCATAGTACAATTATGTGGTAAGATGAAGTTTCGATCCTCGTAATCAATTTTAAGAATCATTCCTCATTAGATGTACTTGTTACAATTATGATAATCATCTCATACCTATAGATTCGAAAATTAATTATAATGTCGAATTCAATAAATAGAATTATTTATATAAAAAATAAATTCAAAGGAAATGGCTTTTAGAGGGAATTAAATGAAATGGACAGACCATATGGTGGAAAATATAGACGTGGGCAGGGGGATGTAGGGTTTAAAAGGGACATGTGCCTCAAACTCCAATTTAAAATTAATGCAATTTTTACTTTAAATTTATAGTTTATTTATTAAAATGAATTAAAATTTTCAAATTTTTTAGAATTGTGTCGCATATAAAAATAAATTTTTAAAATTGTGCCCCATATAAAAATAACTTATAAATCCGTCATTTGAGGTTTGGTTACTTTACTCCCAAACTTGTCTACGTCCTAGTCGACTATGAGAGCCTCTATTGAATGCATTCACGAAAAATTACCATCTCCATTTCAAATTAAATAATGTGCTGTCAGAATACACGTTTATTAACAATCTAAAATACAAAATGATGAATTTTCACAGGTTAAGTATCACTTAATCAGCTTACCACATGAAAGCGAACCTTCCATACCAACATCATCAAGGGAGTCTGTAACATCCCCGGCAATCAGGGTTGTTAAAAATAGCATCTTAACGCTTTATTGAGGGAATCCTGAGAATTGAGATCAACTTAACAAAATAGAAATAACAAGTCCGGAAATAAAAGCGAAACAATCCATGTCTAACGAAAAGGAAACATTCTGATTTCCCTCCTAGAACCTTTTCCTCCCTTCTCTTGCACCCTTAATTGGTTTCCTAATCTTGACATGCATCCATAAACAAAGATACGAGTAAACGAGTTACCCAGTGAGGCGATCCCGTCTGCCCACACAATCCTCTACCACATTCAAGCCTGTCTTTCACACTCTAGTAACTCCTTATCTAGACATGGAACACACAACAAGCAAGGTAACCCAAACAAATGCACTTCTTTTACCCTATCCTTCATGTTCCTTCCCCGGCTCGTCAGCCATTCTTGACCCGGTTCATATGGTACCCTCTTTAGTAACATAACCGGACCGCCATGCAACATGTGACGCCCCTGCTCCCTTCTTGGCGTCCCAGTTCTACATTCAACTAACAATAAATAATGCATGCCTGAACACTCGTTCCCATCCTCTTAACTCTTCTTCCTACCTCAGTTATAGTTCATTCCTTTCCCACAATGTGATTAACATATGAATATTCTAAACATGTTTCTATTACTACCATGTCATGAGTTACTAACACCCTAGCATTATGAGAAGTGTGGACCTATCACTCTATCATTATGTACATTGTAAATCTATCATAGCATCATGCAACATACAGATCTAACATCCTAGTCTTTTATGTAATGGAAAACTATCAACCTATCGTCGTGTTCAATGCAGATCTATCATCATAACATTATGCATACAGATCTAGCACCCTAGTCTTTTATGCAATGGAAAACTATCAACGTATCATGTTATCTACTCATTTCACAAGAGGCATTCCCCTCAATGAGAGAACCACAATATCACATCAGACAAACACAACAAGGAGATTCATCAATGAGAAGAACAATCAACACCACCACTCTTCATATCTAGAAGAGAATCACAAGATAGGTAATTGAGGAACTTAGATGAGATAGGGGATACACAGATCACGCTCTCACCTTAGAGATAGCAGGATGGTTGGTTAGGGTTTGAGTGGGTCTCCTTATCTTCTATTCCTCTTCTTCCTCTCTTCTCTTCCCCTTCTTCCTTGCTTCGGCTTCAGCCCGGGTTGGGCACCTCGGCGGCGACAATACTTACTAGAGTTTTATGGTCAGTATTTTTAGTTGTGACGACGATGACCAATGTCCTTTAGTGGCTGCGATGATATACTTTGTAGGTTTCTTCTTAGGTGGCTCAGTATCAGTGTCAAATCCTTATTCTCTTCGAACGATGGCTTCACAATATCTTTTGAAGCATTGCTAACAATTTTATTAATTTTCAGAAGCCATTAAGAGTTCTCAAATCATTCAGTTAAATCATTAACTGTTTCGTTATTCTTGTTCTAAACCGGTTTTTAACACTGCAGTTGATGAATTTATTTCACCTAGCAATTTACCTTCTGCTTTTCATTTGTTTATTTAGAATTTGAAGAGTATGTTTTCAAAATTACCACCTTCGATCACTGTTAAATGTTATGACAATGATTACAATTCTCTGAGTCTCCTCTAAAGAGACAGAAGAGCTTCCTTCATCATTTTTCTTGATAATGTCTCCGAAACTTGAATTTCTGCAGCTGCAAGAGAACTAAGTATGACATTTTCTTTATTAAAAGAGTGAAGGAAATGGTCAAAGACATATTAAAAGTGTTATTCAGAATGGTTTAGAGAAGAAAATGTACCTATGAGAACTATTGGAAATAGTAATTCAATGTTTTATACACTAACCATCGATATATAATCACAACTCGCTAGTGGAGAAGTGGTCAAACTAAAGCTAATCTAAACACGATGAGGCTTGTGTAGCTAACATTGCTACAGCTAAACACAATGAGAAAATTTCTTTCACCAAAGACAATACGACAATTGAAATTGCAATCAACTCAATGCAAAGCAAGATCAATTCTTTCCAAGAGAATGCATAACCAAGCATTAATCGCTGTAGGAAGAAGGCAAATCTGATGTCCCTGCTAGGAACCTACCACATAGTAGGCACAAACCAAAAACAGAAAACCCATGGATACATAACTAAGAGATTAGTTTATTTGCCGACCTATGTGTGACTCTTTAATACTCTCACGAAATCTTCTACACCTCCCCCATCTAGAGACCTAGAGGCTAGGCAGAGATTCTCAAACTATATTAGGCACGTATAAGGAATCAAAGATATTATAGAAATTCCAAGAGGGCTTGTTTGTTTACATCTTCATTGATCTACACATGGAAATTTTATTCTACAAGGTAAGTATCACAGGAAGATTGAACTCTTATAGCTCACTCTTGACTTTTGCATCCCCATTTGGTAACACACTCTGCGATTGAGCCAGCCGTTTTGCTTCCTGAATTCGAACAGAGAAATTAACTGTCACATTGTTTTACTCTACTATAGTAATGAAGATGTACAGACAATCTCAGATAGCAAAAGGAAGCAGTGCTAACAACTTACAGTAGCAGAAGTAGCACGAATTTCTCTATACATATCAACTTCATCAGGAAACGTCTGGTCAAGCTCCTCCAGAAGATGTTTTCTCAAGCCCTGCATAAAAAAATGTTAACTTTAAACCATGGATAAAAGAGAAAAAAATAAAACCCAAAATTAAGAATCACCTTAAAAGCATCAGTCTTGCCCTTTGTAACTTGATTTCTAGCAATACAGTTATTAAGAACATCTTTTGTAAACTCATCTGGGTTCTTCCCATCATCAATTAAGCTTAAAGAAACAAACAAAGATGTAACATTATAAGAAAGCAAGCAAATTTGGTGTATTCTAAAGACTGTAAAAAAAGGACTTAATCTCTCTTACTTAAGAACCTCCATAGGAACTTGAATGTTGCATTTCTCAGACAAATTAGCCATGTTATCAAGCTCCATCACAAGCCCATTGCTGCAAATACAAACACATAACACAATTTTCATTCATACAATATTCAAAACAATGATTTTTGTTTTCTTTGGAAACAGAAAGTTACAGGCGTTGGAGGAGATGAAGCTGAGAAGAAGGTGTGAAAGAAGAGACGGTGAGATGTAATTGATGAAGGAGTCCTAAAGTTTTCTGAATTGAGAATATGACTTGGTTTAGCTTCTCCTTTGATTCGTCAACGGTAGTAGTTGCAGTACCTTCGTTGGTTTGGTATCTCATTGTTCCACTGCTTCCACCAATTCCTGCGGTCGTGTTTTGTGCTGGATCCATCATCTAGAACACACAAATTAGGGTTTCTTTGTTTTGAATTATGAAAGTAAAGGGGTTTAGGAATTCACGATGTAGATCAAGTTTAATTGAAATATTGGATGAAATTTAGCGAACGATGAAACCCTAGGACTAGCTGATGAAGAAATATAGGGAAGAGTTTGAGAGCTTACATAGATGGATTGAGAAGAAGACGAAGACGCAGAGTCAATTTTTGAGTTTTGAATATTTTTTTTGAGTCATCAATGGGCCTTTAGGCTTTTATTGTAGTTGTGAATATCAACTGGATTTTATGTGGCTCTGGACGGATTCAATCATCTCAACGACGTCCGCTTAAACTGATGGGCTTATGGGCTTTGGTTTTTAACTATGTACCGCTTTGGTTTGGTTTCAAACCAGTTTTGTTTTCAGTTCGGTTTAATCAAACTTTAGTTCTACTGGATTCCGGTTTGGAATTTGGCAATTTTGTAATAAAAATTTCAATTTATAATGTAAAAGTGTATTTAGTTATAAACTAAGTTTTTCGGTTTCCAAAATAACAAAGCGAATAAACAAATTTCAGTTTAAAGTAAACTTTCTAATTCGGTTCGGTTTAGCTTTTTGGTTACGGTTAGTCTACCATCACTTAAAAGAAATAAAAATTGGTTTTACATTTAAGTTAATGGAAAAAAGACAAAAAGAGTAATCGAGCTGTTACGTTCACAAAACAGAACTTGATTATAGCAGTGAAATGTTTGCAAAAAAGATAAAATCTTTTTAGAAATCATCAATCCAAAATACTTTCTTGTCTTCACTCTGCAAAATCCTGTCATTACTCTCTCAAACCCTTTCGTCTTTCGAATCTCACTTTTTCCCCTTTTCTTCTTCTTGTTCTTTCATCTCTCTTTCTTCAATGATTCACCTCTCAAATTCTCATGACTACAAAACGTGTCGACAGAGATTATCCATCTTCCGGCGATCCCTCCGCCGCTAAACGCCGTAATGACCTCGACTTTTCCCAAGATACAGTCGAGGAAGACGAAGGCAACGCAATTAAACTCCTTAGCTTACTTCTACAATGCGCTGAATACGTCGCTAATGATCATCTTCGTGAAGCTTCAACACTCTTATCTGAAATCTCAGAGATATGTTCTCCGTTCCGTTCTTCTCCGGAGCGAGTCGTTGCTTACTTCGCACAAGCGTTACAAACGCGCGTGATCAGCTCTTACCTAGCTGGAGCGTGTACTCCACTCTCCGAGAATTCACTCACTGTTGTTCAGTCTCAGAAGATCTTCGCCGCCTTACAAACGTTTAACTCCGTTAGTCCTCTAATCAAATTCTCTCATTTCACGGCGAATCAAGCGATTTTTCAAGCACTTGACGGCGAAGATTCCGTTCATATTATCGATCTCGATGTCATGCAAGGTCTTCAATGGCCGGCTCTGTTTCACATCCTCGCTTCACGTCCTCGAAAACTCCGATCAATTCGAATCACCGGATTCGGATCTTCTTCCGATCTCCTCGCTTCTACTGGCCGGAGACTCACCGATTTCGCAGTTTCGTTAAAACTCCCGTTCGAATTTCATCCGATTGAAGGTAAAATCGGAAACCTAATTGATCTGAGTCAACTGGGGATGAGACAAGGCGAAGCTGTGGTGGTTCATTGGATGCAGCATCGGTTATATGACGTCACCGGGAATGATCTCGAGACATTGGAGATTTTACGGAAGCTGAAACCGAATCTGATTACGGTGGTGGAGCGAGAATTGAGCTATGACGATGGAGGAAGCTTTTTAGGGAGATTCGTGGAGGCGTTGCATTATTATAGCGCGTTGTTCGATGCGCTTGGAGATGGATTAGGTGAAGAGAGTGGAGAGAGGTTTACGGTGGAGCAAATTGTTTTGGCGACGGAGATAAGGAACATTGTGGCGTACGGAGGAGAAAGGAGGAGGAGGAAGTGGAAAGAGGAGCTGAATCGGGTCGGGTTTAGATCCGTTTCTCTTCAAGGTAACCCGGCGACTCAAGCGGGTTTGTTGTTGGGTATGTTACCGTGGAATGGATATACGTTGGTTGAAGATAATGGAACCCTCCGACTTGGTTGGAAGGATCTATCTCTTTTGACTGCCTCAGCCTGGAAATCTCAGCCGTTCGATTGATTAGTTTTTATTTATTTGATTTGATTTTAAAGAATAACTCAAGGTGGAGAAACATTGTGTAACATTATCCTCACAAATTACGAAATTCTTTTGAACTAGCTAATTCTACCTTCTTTGCAATTTTGCTAATAAGGATCGATCCAGTCGAATAAAAGGTGGAATTGACAAAAGCTGATTGGGGATAAAAATCAAGTTGAGCTTAAACATCTTAAGTATGTGAGTACTAACTAAATTGTTTTAAGTAATATTGTCGTTTGGGCTTATTAAAGCCAAGAAATTGTTCTCTTTGAGAAACAAATTGCACTAATATTTAACTAGAAATTATTTTGGTTTGTTTATTGAGGTTTTTTTTCTTTATCATGTAGACATATCCAAATTCTAAGATTTTATTCTTAAGTTGTTCAACAAACTATGATAAGAGAACAAAGTATACTATAAAGAGAATCATTGGTTCTTCTGGCATTGATTCTATTTCCAACCAACACAAGAAAAAAAAAGTCTTTGCATTCGAGAGAAGGTGAAAAATATTGTATAAAACACACAGCCGGTGATGTAACTGAGGACAATGAGAAGACTTTGTCTTCAGGCTGAAACTTCCTTGACCTTTTAGCACTGCAAAATAGGTTAATATCAAACTCAATTAATCACTCCACACAATAGAAATACTAAACAATCAATTGTTATGTTTCTCTAAGCTTTTAGACATCAAATCAAAGTATGAATATCTTTTAAATTGTAGAAAATTTCACTCTTCCTTAAATCCCCACAGATTTCACCAAAAGAGGAATCCCACAACGTTAGTTCTCAATTTCAACTAAGCACATAAGCGTTTTTTTGTCTATGGAACTAACTAAACTAAAACCCAAATTCTTGTATAAACATTGTCTTAAGTAACAATATTTATATAGATTGAAAGATTTAATCTTTTGTAACAAAAAAAGGCGAAATAAAAAAAGAGAAATTGACCTTAAGAGAAAGATGTGACTATCTCTATTTCTGATTCTGGAGAAAGTCTAGCGCTCGGATCCGAAGCTTCAAATCACCTTTGACGCACCCACGAACTTTGTCATCGGAAAACCGACGAGTCCACGACTTTTTATCGTCTGAAAAGTTCGACTTCGTTTTGTGTCGTGTGTTTCAATTTGAGATTTGAATATGGTTCGACGTGTTTCAATTTGGGGATGAGACAATGCAACGTTGTTTTGACCAATGTATGAACCTAAAGAAAAACCCTACATGTACCCTAAACCCGATAGGAATTTGTAAAATTGGACTCGGTCTATTTAAACCCCGCAAGTTTTTTAGTAAAAAGGTAGGTTTTAGGGTTTGAAATATTAAGAGGGTTTAGGGTACCCACTGAATTTTTTAACCTATTTTTAACATCCTTAGAGTTGAGGTACAATTTTACGTCTTTTACCTGAACTCCGATTCAGAAAAGATCCCTTTGAAAGCAATCAGAGACGCAAAGTTATGAGTTTTCTGATCTGAATTCGACGCAAAGGAATCACATTTTTCACAAACCCAAAAGATATTAACTTAACTAATGATATTAGTATGAGAAAGTTTAGTCGGTTCTATATAACCGACACTAAATTCCTTCCACTATCAAAATGACTTAAAAACGACGTCTCTTAACATGTTTCTTCTTCGCGTAGCTGTAATTGGTAATCCCCCGTGAGAGTTACAGAGCCGTAGCTACCTTGGCCGAGAACATGAGCCTGCTTCAATGAAGACTCATACATCTCCTCAAATTACTAGAAAATGAATTAGAAAATAAAATTTATAAAAAATTATCATATAAATATCTTACATTGATTTTTATAAATATTTTAGAACATATTTACTATCTGATTTTTAAAAGATACATGAAATGTTTTAAGTATAATTTATTTTTATAATATTTTGCACAATTCTTCTATCAGTTAAATAATATATACAAAAATATTATACATATATTTTAAATAAATTAAGTATAAAATAGATCCAAATAGCTTAATTTTCAAAATTAAAATATATGAATCTGGATTCAAAAATTTTGGATATCCTGATCGGATTAGAAGTTATCCAAACCAGATTTTGGACCTCGATTTTTGGTCCACCCTTATTCTACATTTCTTATTTTCCATTTTAATATTTTTTACTAGTATTCTTTGACGATCCGAGTGTATGAAAGCCCATTAAATAAGAGGGCCCGATTTTCGAATATACGACCTTCGACTTTTTCAATAATCATTTTCTTCAATTCAAAAAGCTAAGCAACATGCTATTATTACTCTGAGAATCAGAAATCTTGGCTCAGAAAAGTGAGCAAAATCCCTTGTTTGGGGATGATGTTTGGACGACTACGATTGACGAAGGTCTTCTTCTCGCTGATCCTCGGCGGGAAATGGATCGTCTTTGCCGACGGTAGCAGCGGTGGCGGCGCCGCGAGGAATGGCTACTCCGGATTATGATTGTCGGCTGTTGCTCCTTCAAATGTTGATTTAGCTGTCGCGGTCACCTTTATGGCCGGTTTGGCCGTGGCTTTCACCGTCGTCTACTCCCGTAGGTATTAATTTTATACACACAAAGGTCTGATTATCTTTAAAGCCAAGCTTGCTCACTACTTGTTGTTATGCTTAGTTAAGTAGCCATAGATTTGATGGGTTCTATTTGTAGTTGCTTCTTTGTTACTCTCACCAGTTTCTTGCTAATCCTCGATTTTTCATTCCTGTAAAGCTTCTTCTAACTGTTGGAACATTGAAACTAGATCCCCAAGATTTCTCTGTTAGTTAGATTAATGAAATCTAGCTCTTGGTAAAATGTTAAGACTGATCATTTTCCTGGCCATAGTATCTCTGAAATCTATATTCATAGATTTTAATAAGAGAATAATATAACCAATGCTGTTTAATTTTAGGTTGTTATTTGGATTGTCTTTTGAATGGCATATGAGTTTCCATGCTCTCTTGGTATGTAAAGAACAAGCAAAGTGATAATCTAGCAAGGCTTCTTAGGAGAAAGTCTGTAACTTCCATGTACAAACTCCTCAAGAAACTCTCGATAGTCAATTCCCGAAGCTTTGTATTTGTGTTGTTTCTTCTTTGGAGTTTTATCAGACACAGGCTTTTCATTGTTAAATGTCCTACCATCGAACTCGGATATCCCTTTGCATGTTATGACCCTCTCTACAACCCAAGCAATGACTCTACTTTGTTTATCATAGAAACTTTGTAAGGTATACATTGAACAGTTGAGGTCGTTTAAGTGCAGCCTGAAATAGATCAGCACCTACTTTTTTCCTTTCTTAATGTTTGCTGATTGTTGAGGCTATAGTGTCACTGTGTCTTCTGGTTATTTTAAGTCTCTTCCAAATCTTGCTATCTCTTGGGCTGTTTCTGTATAACTAGTGATGAAGGGATTAAGGGTCTTATGTCTTCTGATTTGCATTGAACTCTATTGTTATTTGCATTTTTTAACCATATATGAACATTTATTATTTAGCCTGTTTTATTTGCTCGTACTTCGTAGAAAGCTTTTTATCACCAGATTTGGTTTTTTGTAAAAATTTTCTTTCTACAATTACTTGATGAAGTTACTCATTTTCTGCTCATCCACCTCTTCAGAAGAAGCACTGGATCACCTTGGTCACTGAGTAGAAGAAAGCAAGCTCTTCAACCTAAACAGTGGAATGCTTTTTTCACAGAGGAAGGGCGACTCAGTGATGCAGGTGTCGAATTTCTAAAGACAGTTCGCAGAGGGGTATGTTGCTAAATAAGAAAATTTCCTGCTTCAATGAGTGTTGCTGGATTTTGATAACCTTTTGACACTCTGGTTTTAACCAAAACTTTCCCATTATGCCTTGATATATTAATTTTTATCTTTGTTTCAGGGTGTGGATCCAAGCATCAGGCCACAAGTTTGGCCATTCCTCCTTGGGATGTAAGAATCTTTGTCACTGTTCCTTCTTTTACTTATCTAATGCTGAAGTAGGATTTGACCCACTTTTTTCTTTTTGCTACGACCATTTGAATTTACAGACCACTTTGTCACTTTCTTTTCGGCCTTAAGTTCGTTACTCATGCATGTTCTAAATATTGAAGGATATATTTTTCATTGGGGTTGGTTATTGATGTTATATAGGTTAATGGTAGAATAAATAGCACAACAGTAAACCATTCATTAACTAGGAGTGATGAGAGTCAAATGGGAGAGTCGCATTTATGTTTTTCTTCCCAGCAGAGATTTCTAAGAGTAGTCCCAGCTTTGCCGGCTAAATTCCTTTGACCGTCACTCTATATTCTGTATACTTTAATAATGAACCCTGTGTAAGTTATTAGTCGTCTCTGTCATCCCAACACATTGTAACCGTATCCTACTTACCTCTCACAGGTTTGACTTAAACAGCACAAAAGAAGAAAGAGATTCTATTCGACAGAAGAAACAGTACGTTCGCTTATACTAATGGAGAATTTCATGACTTGTCAACTTTCTACCAATATTACGTTTCCTATTTTTCTCTGTTCCCTTTAGGTGTCAGATGGTTAGTGTCTTGCTCAATGTGTCGATAAATCTAGCAAATAGTAGTAGTTTCGGAACTCCTATCACTTAGATTTCGTGTAAGTTTGTAAGTAGCTTCTTATATACCTGTAAATCTGCAGGAAGGAATATGAAAACCTGCGAAGACAGTGCCGTGAGATTCATGAACGCAATGAAAATGGCTGTGACTCACAGCAGACAGCTCAGAGCAGCATCACCGAAGACAGTCAGGTTCTTGATTCCCATGATATTGAAGAAGTCGATAGTTCCACAAAATCCATCCCTGTAGAAGAATCAGAGAAGTTGAATCCCGAATCGATTCTGCATGACGGGGACTGTGAAAAAAGCGATGTCACCTCTGAAGATGCTTCTGCTAATGACTCAGACTCAACCAACCATGAAGAAACTGAGACTTCACCTCTGCTAGCCAATGAAATAGCAGAAAGCCACAATACTGACAATTCTTCTCCCTCGTCAAAGCCAAAATCTCAGAAGGCAGAAGAGGATTTTGTCACAACGTGGCAGAGAATTATCCGCCTGGATGCAGTGAGAGCAAATGACGAATGGGTGCCCTACTCACCATCTCAAGCTGCTATTTCAGAGACAAAAGCCCGGGGAACTGCCATACAGGTTGGTCTCAATGACTATGATCACTTGGAACCCTGCCGGATATTCCACGCAGCTCGCATGGTCGGAATCCTTGAAGCATACGCAGTCTATGACCCTGAAATTGGTTACTGTCAAGGAATGAGCGACTTGCTATCTCCTTTAATCACAGTGATGGAAGATGACGTCTTAGCATTCTGGTGCTTTGTTGGGTTCATGAGTAAAGCACGGCATAATTTCCGGCTAGACGAGATTGGAATCAGGCGACAACTCTCAATGGTATCGAAAATCATAAAATTCAAAGACAATCTCTTGTACCAACACTTGGAGAACCTTGAAGCACAAGACTGCTTCTTTGTATACCGTATGGTGGTGGTCCTGTTCAGACGAGAACTAACATTTGAGCAAACACTTTGTCTCTGGGAAGTAATGTGGGCAGATCAAGCTGCGATACGAACTGGGATTGCAAATGCGACTAGGGGGAGAATCCGGTTACGGGCACCACCAACGGAAGATTTGTTGCTTTACGCAATCGCAGCGAGCGTGTTGCAGAGGAGAAAGACGATAATAGAGAAATACAGTGGGATGGATGAGATAATGAAGGAATGTAACAGCATGGCTGGTTATCTTGATGTTTGGAAACTTCTAGACGATGCTCATGACTTGGTCGTCAATCTTCACGACAAGATCTGATACTAAATCTCACTCTTTTTCTATCTTTTTTACTTGTTGCAACTATTTGTTATTGTTACTACTTAAAATGTGAAAAGTACTGTTAGTGTTCATCGATGTCTTGTAATATATCGTTAAATAAAATAAATGTGGAGAATGTACTCAGCAAAGATAGGAAGAAATATAACCCACTGAAGCAAATAGAGGTGTTTGACTTTATCTGGCTTTCGGAGCCTCTAACTGAGCTAGAGAACCGTAACAAACTATTCTTCGGTTAGTCCAAGAACATTAGATCTCTTTTTTCTTCGTCTTGCGATTAGATCTATGTTCTGATCAGTCTCGGACTGTAAGATACTGCAATCTTCTCTTATGGCGGATACTGTTGAAGAGCCTCAATTGCAAAATGGAGCGGCACTCGGTGAGTCAGAAATCGAGCAACATCCGATTCCGGAACCACAACTTGAAACTGAAACCACAACAACATGTGAAATTCCGGAAATAGAAACAGCTGCGACGCCGGAAGAAGTACAATCGGAGATAACCAATGCGAAGCCGGAGGAGGTACAACCTGTGGTAACTGATGCGAAGCCGGAGGAAGTACAATCTGAGGTAATTGATGTGAAGCCGGAGTTAACCGAAGTGGATCTATCTCCGGGAGGATCCGAGGAGATTCCGATCAGGTCGACGGAGGTCGATCAGGGATCTTTTACTACTGATCAACAATCTCACACCGTTCTGAAGAAAGAAGATGAAGGAAACAAAACTTTTACAATGAGAGAGTTGCTTAGCGAATTAAAAAGCGAGGAAGGAGATGGGACTCCTCACAGTTCTGTTTCTCCCTTTAGGTTTCTCTCTTTCTCTTTATTTTCAGCTGATTTGAGTTTTAATGGTGAGCTTGATCATGTAACTACTCTTCGGAGTTTGGCTAATTTTTGTTTGTGCTTTGTCTTATGATTTTTCTCAGTCGAGAAAGTGCTTCTCAACAAGCTGAGAACAATCCTGCAATGGATCTGATTAACAGGATCCAAGTTAACGACGAAGAGGGCCGATCTCGCCAACGTGTTCTTGCATTTGCTGCTCGGAAGTATGTACCACTTTTGAATCTCCTGATTAAATCTAGACAAGATATGGAATCATGTTAAGTGGTTCATGTTTTCTTTCAAAGTTAGTTGATTGATCGGTGAATTAGATAGTGATATGTTTGGAACTTATGCCCTGAAACGCAGGCTGGATAGATACAGAGATTTAGTAAAATAGTTTCATTGAGCTTATTTCTCATTGGAATCCTTGATATTTTATGTTTCTTCTGTTCGGGAGCTGAAGATATAAGCTGCAACTCTGTAGGTATGCTAGTGCGATAGAGAGAAATCCAGATGATCACGATGCACTATACAACTGGGCACTTATTCTCCAGGTTTGGTTTCTTTTAGTTTAGAGTATTTGCAGTTCTCTGTCTCTCCCTTTCTTAGTCCTTCATTGTATCTTTTATGTGATTAGCTTTCGTTGGACATATTCATATGGAAGTTATTAAGGAAGTGAATTAGATTCGGCCTAAAACTTGCTTGCAAGTGTTGATGGAAAGAATCGAAAGATAACTGAAACAAGAAGCTGGAACGTACATCCAAAATTCATAAAATCCTGAGCAGGAAATAAAAGTATTTTGCTGGAAATAATGCTGAATTCTTCACTTGCCATATTCTCTCTATAGGAAAGTGCTGATAATGTCAGCCCAGATTCTGTTTCACCTTCTAAAGATGATTTGCTCGAGGAAGCTTGTAAGAAGTACGATGAGGCAACCCATCTCTGCCCCTCGCTGTATGATGTATGTATTAATAAGATTCTACATCTGTTAGTTTTGTTTCTGATTTATGTATTTCCAGAATCCAATATGATGGCTGTCGCAATCATAACCAAGATAATTGTTTATTTCAGTTCATTAATGGCTTCAACTTTTATGTATGATGTGTGATTCTTTGGCAGGCTTACTACAACTGGGCTATTGCAATCTCTGATAGGGCAAAGATGCGTGGTCGCACAAAGGAAGCTGAAGAACTATGGGAACAGGTAAGTAATATATTAGGAAATAGGACTGACTGGACCTCACCCTACTAATTGTGAAAACTAAAAGTATTGTGGTTTGATCTCAACTTCTAATACTAAATAAGTGTGTGTTCGGCATTCTGATTCCAGGCGACTAATAACTATGAAAAAGCAGTCCAGCTCAACTGGAATAGTTCCCAGGTATTGTCCTTCATCTACATCATCTGATGTACAAACTTCACATTACTGTCTCTTCGAAACCAAACATTTTTCAACTATATGTCGTAAATTGGTTATTTCTATATTGTGGTCCTTTGATGATCTGACATTTGATATAAACTATCAATTATCTGTAGGCATTAAACAACTGGGGACTGGCGCTGCAGGTAACTGAATGATATGTGTTTGTCTCCATGATATGTTGTGACATGAAAAAATGTAGTTAAAAAAATTACGATGCTAAAAATTTAGAATATTCCCTGGGTTTCTTTCATAGGAACTCAGTCAAATTGTTCCTGCTAGGGAGAAGGAAAAAGTTGTAAGAACTGCAATTAGCAAGGTGCTTACTCGTCTTTCTGACTAATATAAACTTTGCATTTGATATTGCATGATTGATATCTTATTGTCCTTTTTCACTTGTTTTACCATACAGTTTCGGGCGGCAATCAGGTTGCAGTTTGATTTCCACCGAGCCATTTACAATCTTGGAACCGTTCTGGTCAGTTATCCTTGACAATCCTTTCACAAAACTCTTTACGTGCTGGATTATAATTTCAACCCATTTAATCAACCACTGTGGATTCTTCTCCGTATAACACATACAGTATGGATTAGCAGAAGATACACTTAGAACCGGGGGTTCAGGCAACGGCAAAGACATGCCTCCCGGTGAGTTATACAGCCAATCTGCCATCTACATTGCTGCAGCTCATTCGTTGAAACCAAGTTACTCGGTAAGCCTATTATCTCCATTTGGTGCTGGAATCATAGATGTTTGAGTCATATTTCTATAAACTAAGATTAGGTGCCAGAATTAGATTAGGCTGATCCTTTTCTTGGTCCAGGTTTACAGCAGCGCTTTGAGGCTCGTTCGTTCCATGGTACATCCCTACTTTTACTACCTTTTTATGAGCCAATCACTTTACACAATCAAATTGATTTATTTGTGGAAATGACCAAAAGTAAATTGAATAAATTTGCAGCTACCTCTACCGCATCTTAAAGTTGGATATCTAACTGCAGCACCTGTGGGAAACTCACTTGCTCCTCACAGTGATTGGATACGATCAGAGTTTGAACTCAATCACGAGAGGCTTCTACAGGTACTCTCAGTTTAAGTATCCTCAGAACTATCTTTAGCTTCATCATCGAAACAGTTAAGCTCTATAGAGATTCAAAGTCATACATAAATAACCAGGCGGCGTGTAGGTACTGAAACCTGAACCAAGAGAAATGCGGCGAAACCTGTCAGGAAAATCAGAAGCAATGAGCACAAAGGTGGAGAAGAAGACGGTAAAAGTGAATATTACAGAGATTGTGTCAGTGACGCCGTGTGCTGATCTTACTCTACCTCCTGGTGCTGGTCTCTGCATTGATACAGTTCATGGACCAGTTTTCTTGGTAAGCCTCTCTAATCTTGAATTTTGGTTTAGGAAATATTGGAACCGAGATATGGTTTGGATTGTTGGTTATGATATGGTGAAAATAAAACCAATTGAGAAAAATTGAATTTGCAAAACAGGTTGCAGATTCATGGGAGTCTTTAGATGGATGGCTGGATGCAATTCGTTTGGTTTACACAATTTATGCGAGAGGGAAGAGTGATGTTTTAGCCGGTATTGTCACCGGTTAATACTTCCCTATTTAATGATTTTGCGTTTTTCATTCTTAGTTCTGTGATGTATGATCTTAGTGAAATATTTTTATTGCAGAAATTCTCATTTTGAAACAATTTTTTTTGAAATTACAATTATGTTTTCTATTTCATCGAATACAATTTATAAAAATATGTCTCCCAATTGTAGTCTGAATTATTTTTGAATGTTCTGTTTTTTTGGCAACTATTTATAAAAGAAATTCAAAATATAACAGAGGGCCTAAAAATAGTTTAGATCATTGTTTTTTATGAAGTTGGGCTAATAAGCCCATAATAATGTAGGCTTTAACGGCCCATTAAAATTCCACTTTTCCTCAGTCTTTCTGGTATTGTTGCTGTCACTTTCCGGAGGATCCACCGAACTCGAAGCTCAAAATCCATGGCGTATCTGTCGTCTCTCTCGAATTGCGCGCTTTCATCCTCCGCTTCTTTCTATACCGAAACGCGGCTAGTTTTTTCTTCTCCGTTGCCGCTTCTTTCTATACGGAAACCTAAAAAGGTGATCGATAAAAACTAGCAATCTCATGATTCTTGAGAAATTAGTTCATGTCCTTTTTCTCTTCAGCTATGTAGGAAGATTGAGAGAGTAATTTGCAGAGCAGAGTTTTCACAAGACGGACCACTCGCGACGGCCATTGGCGCTTTCATCCTCAGTTCATTTGCTTTTCCGGTGGCAAAGCGAGTCAACGATGAGGATGAGGAAGAAGAGAATTCAGCAATTTTATCAACAGATATGAGATTAGCCGCCATGGGAATCATCAGCTTCATCCCTTACTTCAATTGGCTGGTTCGTACTTTTGATATAATTCTCTGTAATCCTAATAATCTTTTATAATTAAACAAATTTCGAATTTGGTTAATGAGATCAGAATTGGGTCTTCGCTTGGCTTGACACTGGAAAATCTCGTTATGCAGTTTATGCTCTTGTCTATCTTCTTCCCTATTTGAGGTATCTTCTTCTTCAAATTTTCATTTAAATCTCATATTTACCTAATTTCCTCTTATAATGAACTTTTACATTTTGTTTACATTGCACATTTGCAACAAGAAGCAAATAATTTGATTCCTCTCATATTCGCCTGGTTTTGTTTTATGGGAATTTGGTACTCTAGTTGTTCATATTTAAATTCAAATTTGCAGTTCAAATCTATCGATTTCTCCAGAAGATAGTTGGTTACCTATTACTAGCATCGTTTTGGGCATCATTCATGTTCAGGTTCTAATTATTATGTCTTTCAAATCTTTCTAAAACTCTGATTTCAAACACACTTTGTGTGTTTCATCTATTCTCCTTTTTTTGTTAGCTTGAAGCAAGCATCGCAAATGGTGATGTTGAGACACTTCGATTCTTCAGAAACACTTCTGAAAACTTTTCATCAAAGAAAAGATTACGTTTTGACAAACATTCCAAGGTAACTTAGTGTCTTTAGTTGAGACAACAACAAAAAAAAAGAAGAGATTTTTCAAGTTCAATATATAATTTCATTTTTTGACCTTTTTTTTGCATTGTAGGAGAAAGACTGTGATGATGAAAATTAAGAAATCTCAAAAAGATACGAAGAGAGCAGCAACGAAGATTAAATTTGTTACAGACCTTTGTTATATTTAATTCAAAAATATCCGAATTTTAATAAGTTAAAAATCATATAATTCCCTTCGTACAGAATTGAATTTAAACTTAAGGCACATAGGCCCAAACTTCTTTACATGATATAAAAGGTAAAAGAGGCCCATTTCACATAAACCATTTTTCATGATGTTGCCGTTAACGAAAGGTTTAATCAGAAACTTGTCGTTCCATCTTCGTCTTCCTCCTCTCGTAGCAGTAATGGCTCCTTCAAGCGTCGTTAGGGTTTACTCTACTGCTACGTCTCCTTCTCCTTCGGAAGTCTCCGTCAAGAAAGTTGGTACTCATAATGGAAGCTTTCACTGCGACGAAGCTCTCGGTTGCTTCATGATTCGCCTCGTCGATAAATTCTCCGGCGCTGATATCGTCCGTACTCGTGACCCTAAGGTAACAAACAAACCTAGACTCTCTTTGTAGCTTCATATATTGTTGAATTAGGATTAGCTTAGGAAAATGAGTATGGCGAGATTGATTAGTTGTTTGAAATTGACTGCTTAGTTTTGAAATAGGGTTTTTGATGTAAATCTAGCTTAAATTATCATTTTGAGGCAAAATTGTTGATGGATTCTTGCAGATATTGGCAGAACTTGATGCAGTGCTTGATGTTGGAGGTGTTTATGATCCAGAACACGACCGTTATGATCATCACCAGAAAGGATTTGAAGAAGTGTTTGGACATGGATTCAACACTAAGCTCAGTAGTGCTGGTCTTGTTTACAAGGTAATAAACCGACTGGATAGTGTTCGTCATCATCCTCGCTATGATGTCAAGAATAGATTCTGAATGCTGTTGTTTTACTTCAGCATTTTGGTAAGGAGATTATAGCTAAGGAACTAAATGTTGATCAAGATCACCCGGATGTTCTTCGATTGTTTTTAGCTGTTTACAAGAGCTTCATGGAGGTAATTGCAGATTATCTATTTTTGTTTCCTTGCACTCTATGCATATATTCAGATTGATTTTTCTTCATAGATGTAATTATTCATTATTATTTATTTTGATGATGTTATGTTCTTAATTTTGACAGGCAATTGATGCTGTGGATAATGGAATAAATCGGTATGATACTGATAAACCTCCACGATATGTGAACAACACACATCTGTCTTCAAGGGTTGGAAGATTAAATCTGGATTGGATTGACCCTGACCAGTCACAAGAGAAGGAGAATGAGGCTTTTCAGTCTGCAGTGGCTCTGGCTGGAAAAGAGTTCCTTGAAGTAAGATCTCTTTATTATAACTTTAGGTGCTTTCTTAGAGACATAACAGGTTTCTCAAACAAATATAAGCTTACTGTAGCTTCTTTTATATTGTGTTGTAGAGTGTCCAGTTTCATGCTAGATCGTGGTTACCAGCTCGATCAATTGTGATGCAGTGTCTTGAAGAAAGATTCAAGACAGACCCAAGTGGTGAGATCATGATCTTGACAAAATTCTGCCCTGTAAGTGTTTCAATACTTTATTCTTCTTATCGATGCTACTACTATTTGAGCCTTAAGATGATAACTCTGGTTCTCTTGTGAGCAGTGGAAGCTCCATTTGTTCGAGCTTGAGCAAGAAATGAAGATCGAACCTCTCATCAAATACGTCATCTACCAGGTACACCTTTTAAGATAGAACCCGTCATCAGATAATGGACTCTAAAAGATGGTTTTGAAATGTAAAAAAACAGGACGAGCGAGGAAAGCAGTGGAGAATTCAAGCAGTGGCGGTTGCCCCAGACAGGTTTGAGAACCGAAAGCCTCTCCCTGAAAAATGGAGAGGCCTTAGAGATGAGGAACTCTCTAAAGCTGCTGAGATTCCCGGTTGTGTCTTTGTCCACATGAGTGGCTTTATCGGTGGAAACCAATCCTATGATGGCGCTTTATCCATGGCTCAAACCGCCCTCACTCTCTGACTCAGCTTTGGGTCGGCATCAACATAATCATTTGCTCATTTACCTATAGAGAGAGTTTTGACATTTCTCTTTTATGTTTTACAATTTCTGTTTTCATTGAGTGATTCTCTTTCTATTTTGGATGGAATTAAACTTCTCTATCTTCAATATGTCTTTCTATTTTGGATAAAAATTTAGGTGAAAAAATCTTTTAAGTATTGGTTGATCCATTATAAAATTTTCAATCAAATTATTATTGAAAAAATCTTTGAAAAACCACAATCATACATTGAGCTACAATATCTCTTTAGTGTACAAAAATGCGTAGCTCTAATCTAAACAAAGTAAGTTATGAGCTCTCAAACAAAGTCTTCCTCCAAAGTTTCAGCCGGAACGTCCGGTCGAACTTGATATGCAATGGAAGGAATCCATGTTGGTATTTGATATTATTTCATATGTTTCTGATGATTCAACGTAAATTAGATATTTCTCATTTGTTGTGTTTAACATGCAGCCCCTTCCTAATCTCAAGAGCATATAGATCTGAGCGTTTCCCATAGGTTGAAAGAAATCCCAAATCTTTTAAATGCTATTAATCTCGAGACACTGAACCTTGAGTGTTGCTCAAGTTTGGTGGAGCTTCCCTCTTCAATTAGGAATCTACATAAACTGAAAAAAGTTGGATATGCTACATGAGTGATTGCTGGCAATTGACAAGTTTTCCTGGCAATTTGAATATTACTGATTCAGCTCTGATCTCATTTCGTCTTCTTCTTCCAACTTGTCTCTGATTATTCAGCTCTTATCTCATTTCATCGAAAATGACAAAATTAAAATCAAAGGCCAGTGATACTCGACGACTATAAGGATACACAGTTTTATGAGTCGTCGACTACTTCGTGGAAGCACTCTTGTTTTTTAATAATTTTTAATTTTAATAAATATATAACAAATACATAAAAAATTAATAATATTTTAATTTTAATAAATCCGAATCGAATAAGAATAAAAATATGGTTATGGTTTGGATTTCTTTGCTAAATCTGAAAACCCGAAATATCTTAATGAACCAAACCCAGAAATTTATTTATTTATGTCTCTACGGCTCATCTCTGGGACGAAGTTACGGACCCAATATAAGTCCCTAAAATGCCAATTCGATTTTATCTTATAAATATTCAAATGAATTAAAATTGGGTTTAAGTTTTCAAACCAATTAGAGGATGAGACGTGGAGAACCCAAAATTGAATATTCCTGATTCAGCTTTTATCTCATTTCACCGAAAATGACAAAATCAAAAAGGCCAATGATACTCGACGACTGTCAGGAAACACGCTTTTATGAGTCGTCGACTACTTCGTGGAAACACTCTTTCTCTTTCTCTATAGTTACATACATATTCCTTTGCAATTTCTCTTTTCTTTGTAATTTCCTCCACACTTGGATTCAAATTTCTTCTATTTTTTTTCTCCTTCTCTATTCGCCTTTTGCTTTAATATATATAACTGTTTTGATACTTTACTCAAAACCATTACTTTTTATTACTTTACTCAAAACCATTCCAATAATACTTTCTTCAATACCATTGTAAGATCTCTTATGGCTTCTTCTTCGTCTCACATCAAGAGATACCATGTCTTTACGAGCTTCCACGGCCCAGATGTTCGTGAAGGGTTTCTCAGTCATTTACACACTCATTTTGAAAGCAAAGGGATCACTACGTTCAATGACCAGAAGATTGAGAAAGGCCACACGATCGGACCTGAGCTCGTTCAAGCAATTAGAGAATCTCGAGTCTCGGTCGTGCTACTCTCGGAGAAGTATGCTTCTTCAAGCTGGTGTCTAGATGAATTAGTTGAAATCTTGAAGTGCAAAGAAGATCAGGAGCAGACAGTGATGCCGATCTTTTACAAAGTTGATCCTTCAGATGTACGAAAACAGAGGGAAGATTTCGGAAGCGCGTTCGAGAAAACTTGCAAAGGGAAAAGTCAGGAGGACAAGCAGAAATGGAGCAAAGCTTTGGCTGACGTTGCAACCATTGCTGGAGAACACTCTCGAATTTGGTAGGCGCTTTATCTTTCTTAAGCGAGGCTTCATTGTTTGTAAATATTGACCCAGCAACGCCATTTTGTTTTTGCTTTTGTTAGGGCTAATGAAGCAAAGATGATCGAAAAGATTGCTACAGATGTTTCCGAGAAACTGAATGCTACACCATCAAGTGATTTTGAGGATATGGTGGGACTTGAAGCTCACGTGAGAAAACTGGACTCTTTGTTACGCCTCGAGTGCAATGATGTGAAGATGATTGGAATGTGGGGTCCCGTAGGAATTGGTAAGACTACCATAGCTAGAGCTTTATATAAACAACTCTCTAGTAGTTTTCAACTTAGATGTTTTATGGGGAATCTCAAGGGTAGTTGTAAGAGCACAATGGGTGTTGATGATCATGATTTGAAGTTGTCTTTGCAAAACAAACTTCTGTCTAAGATTTTGAACCAAAAGGATATGAGGGTACATCATTTAGGTGCAATCAAAGAACGACTACACGATCAAAGAGTGCTTATCATTCTTGATGATGTGGATGATTCAATGCAATTAGAGGCATTGGCTAAAGAAATTTCCTGGTTTGGTTCTGGAAGTCGGATCATCGTTACCACAGAAGATAAGAAGATTTTGAAGGCACGTGGGATTATTGATATCTACCATGTGGATTTTCCATCCATGAAAGATGCTCTTGAGATCTTATGTCGATCTGCTTTCAAACAAAGCTCTGTACCAGATGGTTTTGAAGAGCTTGCAAACAAAGTAGGAAAGCTTTGCGGTAATCTTCCATTAGGCCTTCGTGTTGTGGGTTCATCTTTGCATGGGGAGAGCAAGCAAGAGTGGGAACGTCAACTATCTAGGATCGAAACTACCCTTGATATAGGAATTGAGGACGTGTTAAGAGTGGGATATGACAGATTGAACAAGAAAGATCAATCTCTATTCCTTCACATTGCATGCTTCTTCAATAATGATAATGTTGACCAAGTGACATCAATTCTCGCTGACAGTGGCTTGGATGTTAGAAATGGGTTAAAGACCTTAGCCGAGAAATCTCTCATGCATACCGAAGGGAATACAGTAATGCACTATCTACTACAACAATTGGATGTTGGAAATGGGTTAAAGAGCTTATTCGAGAAATCTCTACCTGCTACCAATGGGCGTATAGTGATGCACTATCTGCTACAAAAATTGGGTAGACAGATAGTTAATGATCAGTCTGACGAGCCTGGGAAGCGTCAGTTTTTAGTAGAAATGGAAGAGATTCGCGATGTACTGGAAAATGAAACAGTAAGTAAGTTGTTTCATATATTATATATTCTCTAAAATTTGCATATTGTTTTATGATAACAATTTCATCTTTCTTCTTTCTCAATATTTGGTAGGGTACTGCATCAGTTTTAGGTATATCATTGGATACGTCCAAAATCGGCAAAGACGACAACATCTCTGTTGGTAAGCGAGCTTTTGAAGAAATGCGGAATCTCCGATATCTAAGATTCTATAGGGATTGGTTGCGTGGAGGAGGTACGTTGCAAATACCAGAAGATATGGAGTATTTACCTCGTCTAAGGTTATTAAATTGGGATAAATACCCAAGAGAAAGTCTTCCTCCACGATTTCAGCCGGATCGTCTTGTCGAACTTCATATGCGAGGAAGCAATCTCGAGAAGCTCTGGGAAGGAATAAAGGTTGGTATTTGATATTATTTCATATGTTTATGATGATTCAACATAAATTAGATATTTCTCATTTGTTGTGTTTAACGTGCAGGACCTTCCTCATCTCATGAGCATAGATCTGGGCGGTTCCTTTAAGTTGAAAGAAATCCCAAATCTTTCAAAAGCTACTAATCTCGAGACGTTGACACTTGAGAGATGCCACAGTTTGGTGGAGCTTCCCTCTTCTATTAGAAATCTACAAAAACTGAAAAAGTTGGATATGCAGTACTGCATAAAGCTACGAGTTATTCCCACCAACATCAACTTAGCATCGCTTGAGGAAGTCAACATGAGTGATTGCGAGCAATTGGCAAGTTTTCCTGATATCTCGAGTAATATCATAGAGATCCGTGTAACTAGGACAAAGATAAAGGAAGTTCCATCCTCTATTAGGAATCTACACAAACTGAAAAAGTTGATAATGAATAACTGCCAAAAGCTACGAGTTATACCCACCAACATCAACTTACCATCTCTTGAGGTACTCTACATGAATTATTGTTCGCAACTGGAAAGTTTTCCAGATATCTCGAGTAACATCACGAAGCTCAATGTCGAAGCCACAAAGATAAAAGACGTCCCTCCATCAGTTGTTAGAAGTTGGGCTTGTCTTGAGTGGCTTGATATAGGAAGCGGAAGCCTCAAGAGATTAACACATGTCCCGCTAAGTGTAAAGGTGCTACATGCAAACGGATGTGTATCACTCAAGAGAGTATGTTGCTCTTTCCCCAAAGAAACCAGGAGACTCTCATTCTACAACTGTTTACAACTGGATGAAGAATCAAGAAGAGGAATCATACAACAATCAATTCAGGGCGATATACTCTTACCAGGTAAAGAAATCCCTGCAGAGTTCACTCACAAAGCTACAGGGAACTCCATAACCATCCCTCTGGCTCCACGTGGTGACAATACTTTCTCTGCTTGCTCAAGATTTAAGGCTTGCATTCTGCTCTCGCCAATTGAGCAGTGCCTATATTCAGATATAAGTTGTTGTCTAAGAAGCAAAGGAGATGGCATAATTCACAGTGTTTCTAGAACTGCATGGCTATCAGATTTGCCTTCTAGGTCAGAACATCTGTTTATATTTAGTGGTGACTTGTTTCCTCAACAAAACAGATGCCAGGAAGTGGATGTGACTATAAGGGAGATTATATTTGAGTTCAGCATCAAGAACGAAGATGACAAGATTATTGAGTGTGGTGTAGAGATCATGACAGAGGAAGCTGAGGGTAGCAGTAGCAGCCAAGTGGACAACTTTGAGACTGAGAGTAGCAGCAATGAAGTGGACAACTTTGAAACTGAGAGTAGCAGAAGCGAAGTGGACAACTTTGAAACTGGGAGTAACAGAAGCGAAGTGGACTACGAAAGTGAAGGCGGAGATGAAAACAGAGATGAAGACTATGAAGCAGAAGGGTTTAAGTTGTCTCAAGATGAAAACATCAAAACCAGTAAACATAAAGGTTTTCGGAGTTGGCTTAGGAAGCTTGGTCTGAAGAGAAGAGGTAACTATCTCATAAATAACAGTTGGAGATGGAGATTATGAGCCTGAAGCAGCTGTAAGCTGTAAGATTTGTTATATTCATTTTGATAGATGTTTCTTCATACAATCTTGTATATCCCAAGACTTGTAGTATAGCTCTGTCTTTTAAGATTGGGTATTATTACCTGCAGTAGCGTTTAGAGCGGATCATTTCTAAGCTAATTTCATAACTTTTTGGAGTTTCATCATTTTCAAAGTTATGTTATGGTATATATAATATGGATGTGGTAACACATTAACACCCTTAGAGTATATAAAGCTAATTTCTTAATTTTTGTTGGTCTCAGTTGATATGTACAAGGTCTGACAACTTATGCATAACTGAGCGAGCTTTTAGAGGAATGCTTAATATCCGATTCCTAAGAATATTTAGTGGAAAATATAAATTGTAGATACCAACTAGAGAAGATGGACCGCAGACGTCTAATGCACACCCGAGATATTTTCTTCCTCCAACAATTTGTCTTAAAACTTCTCTTTCAACGCAAGATTTGTCTCATAGTCATCAATATGAGACAAATGCAGGTGTGGTTATCATTTAAACATTTAAATATCAACACGGTCCAACGACCATATTGATCATTCAACTTATGTTACTTCAAAGAAATACGGATCTTACATACCCTGAAGATTTTATCTTTTCACTTCTTTAGTTATATTTCAAAAGAAGTTGTTATTAATTGCTGCTTCGTTTTGTTTGATATTCAGCTGCTGTCAAATCTCAAGAAAGATGGATTTGAGCTGCTCCTTGTTTTAAAAACTACTTAACATCCACAAATGCACATAACTTGTGTCACATTTCGATCTTTCTAAGTCCCTTGAGTGCCTAAATGCAAGGAACTGTGAATCACTAGAGCGATTCTATTGTTATTTCTGCAATTGTGTGAAGTTGGAGGAATTAACGAGAGTAATTTAACATGTCTTTTATCATTTCTGTCCGCTCTTTCTCTGTCAAAACATCTGTTTATATTTAGTGGTGACTTCACTGACTTGTATCCAAATCAAATTAGATAGTCATAGGATTGGTTTGGGAAAGTTATTTTCTACTGAATATTTCTGATTGTCCAAATCTTTGGAGAGACTAGAATATCTGATCCTAGATTCAGTTCTCTTTGGAGAGACTAAATCTTTACTCGTTTACTATCAATGTTATCTAATAAGAAACCATTGTTCTCCTTATTTCAGAATCAATGCTATTACTATGAAACAGAGAAGAGTAGTAGCAGCAATCACACCACACCAATGAAGATAAAGACTATGAAGTAGAAGTTAATAAGGTCTCTTCCATGAAACATACAAAAAGAAGCCACAACCCTATTACCATACACTAATTAACCGTTCAAAAGAGAGCTTAAGCATAACACACAACAACAACAACAACAACAACAAAAACATAAGTAGAAAGAACCAAAAACATCTAAACCATTCCAAAAGTATAATTTTCTAGATTCTACCCATATTTCAAAGACTGTGTTGGTGTTGTTGATAGCTTTCATATACCAGTTATGGTTGGAGTTGATGAACAAGGTCCGTTTCGAAACAGCAATGGACTTCTTACTCAGAATGTTCTTGCAGCTTCTTCATTTGATCTTAGATTCAACTATGTGTTAGCTGGTTGGGAAGGTTCAGCTTCTGATCAACAAGTTCTCAATGCAGCTTTGACTCGGCGTAACAAGTTACAAATCCCTCAAGGAAAGTACTACATTTTAGACAAGAAGTATCAGAATCTTCCGGGATTTATTGCACCTTATCATGGTGTTTCAACTGATTCAAGAGAAGACACAAAGGAATTGTTTATTGAGCGACATAAGTTGTTGCATCGAGCGATTCACCGAACTTTCGGTGCCTTGAAAGAACGGTTTCCGATTCTACTATCAGCTCCTCCGTATTCTCTACAAACACAAGTTAAACTGGTGATTGCGGCGTTTGCTTTGCACAACTATGTACGCTTGGAAAAGCCAGATGATTTGGTGTTTCGGATGTTTGAAGAAGAGACAATGGCAGAAGCAGGTGAAGATAGAGGAGTGGCATTAGAGGAGGTACAAGGAGAGAGAGAGGGGCATAAACATGAGTTTAGACCAGAAGATGTTGAAGATAGTTTAAGGTTAAGAGATGAGATCGCATCTGATCTTTGGAACCATTATGTCCAAAATATGTGTACTTACTAAACTTAGCTTTTCTTAACAGTTTCTTGTGTTAGAAATAATTATAAATCAAATAACACTATATTATGTTTTTTAAGTAAAAAAATCTTTATATAAATCAAATATACAAACACCAAAAGTTATCATCACACCAAGATAAGACCAAAGAATCAGCAGACAAGTAATAATACCAAAACCAGAGCTTTGAGATCATGAAATGATCACAGCTTTGTGCTTTTTCATAACCCATTTTCGCTTTGCGTTCTCTATAGCATCCTCTTTCAGTTTCATCAGATCTTGGAAGGACTGGTTAAACTGTGACTCGATCAAGTTCAGTTCTGTCCTGAGATCTTCTGGGTAATCATTGTCTGAAATGGAAAGATTGTAAATGGTTGACATCATTGAGCAAGAATCCAGAAACGAGCTCATTGACTCTGCCTCTCGACTAGCTTCCATGGCAGAACTTCTGTCGTGTGAAGAGAAGGGTGGGTAATAGTCTGCTGATATGTCAGACTTCATTGATTGTCCTGCAGCTTCTTCATCTTTCATAAGAATCGATTGAAGATCGGAAACGGAGTTTGGCGGCGAAAGGAATCCCCATCTCCGATCCAATTTCCCGATCTCCTACGTGATTCCTCCGTCTCGTCTCTTTTATACGATCACCACCTTCCATTGATTCACCATGATTTGATAAAGAAACTGCCTAGAATGAGATCGAGAGAGAAACGAACACGATTATGAAATGATCAATGATAAGGAATTTTGGGGGAAAAGGGAATAAAAAGCTCGCGGCCAATTCGGAAAAAGTCAAATTAGCTGTCTCTATCAACTAACCACATCATCACCTCATCAGAACCAAAAAAAAAAAAAAAAGTTTATCCTCTGTTTTTATTTTATTTATCCTTGATTGGGTATCTCTTTAGTTTACATCTGTCATTTTACAAGTTTATGATAACATTTTTTTCAAAGCTATTGAATTAAAACTCTGTATCGCTAACATACAAAAAAACATTATGTACTTTTTAAATTGGTTGAATAACAGAATTAACTATTTATTAAAAATTATCTCTACCAAATTACAATTAGAAACGGTTCGGCCCTTCTTTAAAACAATTTATCTTTTTTATCCCAAAAAATTTTTACAATTAGAAAGCGTTAACAAAATCAGTATATAGATAATTCCTTAAACAAATTGAAGTTTGAGAACACGCTTGTTTGTAGTTGTGCTGCTTTAGCCATTTTATCTATTATTTGATTGCTTTGGCCATTTTATCCACTATTTAATTGTATTGTCGAAATGTCATTGTAATCAAAATAGTAGTGAAGCGATATGTCCAACAATAAATATCAATGAAATAAATTTCTCTCACTACAATTTTTAATTGATTATAAAAAAATTCATCTAAAATTTTACGATGCTGATGTTGTGAAATCCTGGACACCATAAAAATCGCTATTTCTTCTGTTTCCAACAGAGTTGATCCTTTATTAGCTTAGAACTTCAGGAGAGTATTCTGCAATCATTGGGTGTGAGTGTGAACCTAAATCCCATTCCTATCTAGAAGAATTTTAATGGGCCTATATAGGTGCCATAAGAAAAAGCCTAATAACAAATGAGTCGTGTTTTATTGAGCGGACGCACTGAGAGTGATTTATTTAAATTTGGCCGGGCGGTGAGAGTAGTAATCATTGTTTAGGCTAAGATCGGTGAGCCACCCAACCACCTTCCTATATTTTAAATTTAAATCGAGGAAAATATTTTAGCAGAAAAAGCCCAGAAGAGCCCAAGACAGAGAGAAAGACAAAGACTTGTTCAAGGATTCATCATCTCCGATCTCGAAATCTCCGGTGACGATGTACGTAAGAGCGCTTCCGACGACGGATGTGAATCGGAACACAGAGTGGTTCACATATCCAGGTGTATGGACTACTTATATTCTCATCCTCTTTTTCTCCTGGCTCCTCGTTCTCTCCGTCTTCAATTGTTCTCCTGGCATCGCTTGGACCATCGTTCATCTCGCTCATTTCACCGTATATCTCTCCGATTCCGATCTCGATCTGTTTTGTTTTTGTTTCGATTTTTGATTCTAGATTTGAAAATTGCGGCCTGATCTTATGTTTTTTCTAGGTTACATATCATTCGTTTCATTGGAAGAAGGGAACACCATTTGGAGATGATCAAGGAGTCTATAATAGGTTGACTTGGTGGGAACAGATTGATAACGGCAAACAGCTCACACGCAATCGCAAATTTCTCACCGTTGTTCCCGTTGTTTTGTAAGTTTTCTTATAATTCTCAGCTAGGATATAAGCAACGATGCATCTATAGGAGGATTCATTAGGTTTAGAATGGAAAATGAATGGATTCAAATGTACAAGAGATGATATGTTTCTGTCTTTGCTGCAATTTTGCCTTTAGTTATGTTAGGAGATACATTGATTGATCTTCATTTGCCCAACTTAGTGATCTCCAAGCTTTGTCTTCTCGTAGCGAGAAAAATTGATGATTTCGTTTTGTTTCTGTTCCCATTTCTATTCCTTGGTAAAGCGGTTGTTTTCACAATCTGATTGGCATTACTATGATGAATTCATTAGACCCTGTCATTCTCCTCATTTTGAATTTTTGTTTGTTGAATAGTGTTTCAAAAGAGTCACTTATCTGTGTTCAAATCTGTTCACAATCTAGTCTACTATACAGATTACATCTGACATGACAATCAACTGTTCTTCTATATACACCATAGCCTACTATTATTTTCCTCATTTTGAATTTCTGGTTGCTGAGTAGTGCTTCAAAAGTGTTGCTTATGTGTTCACTGGTTAGGATTGGATATTAGTTCCCTATTATGCTTGAATCCATTTTCTTATTAGGCTTCTTAGGTAGTGCCAAAGAATCTTATAGTTCAGGTTTTTGCAATGTCCTTTCTACATTCCTACAAGTCATAAGGTCTGTTGTGTGATTGTTGAATCTCTCTTAAGGAAATACTAGATTATGTAGACTAGAATACCTCAATGTTGGGCGTGATAAATATGTAGTCAATGATTGGATCTTTGCGACCTGAAAATCTGAACAAATTTTGCATGTAGGTACTTGATAGCCTCTCACACAACAGACTACCAGCACCCGATGCTCTTTCTCAACACACTGGCTGTATTTGTCATGGTGGTAGCGAAATTCCCGCACATGCACAAGGTCCGCATATTTGGAATCAATGCAGACCGATGAAAACATTGAGAAGACAAAGTAAAAAGGTATGTGTATAATGCGAGTCAGTATTTGGAATGTGGAATCCCCAACAACAAATGCCATGTCTGTAGTGCACAGACATTTTATCCTAACCGGAGGAAATGTGTTGTTTGGTCTCGCCCCATCGCATATACAAAACCTTTCTACTCTTTGTTTTTCAGGTGTCTAATTAATTCAAATTTTATATCTTTTGTGGTCTCTCAGTTCCTTATTTTGTATAAATCCCAAAACTGGTTAAAAGCAAAGTTATTCAGCGAGCAATCTAGGGTTTGAAGAATGAATAGATGTGGGAACGGTCTATGGAATATTATACATACTACTTTATGATATTTAGATTCTTCATTATTAAGATGTGAAGTCTAAAAATTTAACATGTATTGAGTTATTGAACCGGTTTAAGTCTCGGTTAGTTTTGGTTTATATGTATGTTGTGCATTCTAGTGAGCCATATAACAAACTCTTCTTCATTCCAGAGAAATAACTGAACGTTAAGACAAATCTCTTGATTCAGATATTACTCTCTATTACTTGTTCAGTATTAGTTTATGGTTTTCTAATACAAAATCTTAATAAGTAAAGAAAATCATTTAATCATATATGTGAAAACGTATACCATCTTTAAAGGGTTTTTCTTTTTTTTGATAAAGAGTTTTTCAGTTACAAATGCAATCCAAGCTATAATGTTTTTGGAAAAGCCAAAATTACATTATAAATCAGACCAATTAATGATGACACTTAATGTACCAACCATATTGCTCAAGCCATCGGAAGTATCGATGAATCCGTGGAGTTAAATGACCAAGTCCATTAGTATTTCAAAGGATGTTCAATAATTTTGTTGTGGTGGCTGTTGTTTATTGGCTAACAAAGACATTTGAGCGCACGTGCAATGTGTATGGAGTAGAAAAGGCCAATTAACAAAATCGTGATCTAAAAACATTCATTAAATAATGATAGTGTGTCCACTCAATGAAACACAATAGTAGTTTCGTTGGTTGGTCTTTAGCGTTATCAACTCATTTCTAAATTGTTTAGTGAGTAGGGGTCACACACTTTGTTTATTGATCAACAAGCGATGACCAAATAAAAAAGAGAAGAAGCAACAAATGAAATCAAGATGTATAATTTTATTCATGTCAATTTTTGAAGTCTAGAGAAGAAAAATTATAAAATTTGGATAAAATATCCAAGTAGAAATGTCCGTGTGATTAGTTGACCTTGACCATTTACAAGTTGATTAAAAAAATAATAATAATAGAAAAGAAGAAAAAGACTAAAAGGAAAGGATCTTTGTTCGTTTTATTCGTACCCTTTCTTCTTCCTTTCTTCGTACAATCGAAGAAACAAATCTTTCTATTCTCAATTTCCGACAATCTCCCTTCTTGTTCATCTCCAATCTCCATGTCTTAAAAATCAAACCTTTTTTTGTCTCTTTTACAAGTGTGAAGGAGGGTCTTTAGGAGCGTGACTCGAATCGGTGCAAGGTTTTGGTCAAAAGTTTTAATTAAACCCATTCGTTTCGATAATTCTACGGCTGAAGAATTTTGTTGACCAGAAAAACTATTTCAGAAAGAAGAGAATTTGATTCAAACGGTAAGTAGATTGTGTTGTTTGTTTGACTCTAAAGCAATCTCCTTTTTTGCCGATCATTTTCTCGACTTTTTTCTTATTACTTCCTTTGTTCTTACGCGTAGTTTAGTTTAATCCGACCCATGTTGGCAAATTTCTGTCCTTTTCAAACTATTGTCTCTAATTTGCTTTGAATTTTTGACTTTTTTGTTGAATTCTGATAACATGTGTGTTTTTAGCAGAACCTGTGATGAGTACTCGAGGAAACGAGGAAGATGAAGATTGTTTCTCTGATGCTCGTGAAGAGGTTTCATCTGTTTCTGATTGTAACACTGAAGTCGCTGATGAGTTTTTTCAAGCAACTGATGATTTAGATCTATGGACTATGAATCCAGAGAGTGTTAATAACCGTCGACAAAAGTTTTTTCAATCTATGGGGTTTAGTTTCAAAAAAAGAGACTTTGATCTTGATCTTGATTTTCTTCAAGACTCTGTTTCCAAACATATTCCGGTTTCAAAACAGTTAAACTCTGTGTCGGAAACTGATCACGAGGACGACGAGGAAGAGGAGGAGAAGTTGTTGAGTAATGAATCTATATCCTCTGGTTCCTCTGTTTCATCATTTTCAACTTCTTCTCTAGCTGAGGCATTTAGTTTCAGAGGTTCATTTCAGAATCGTTTCAAGAACATTGATGATCAGATTTTGTTGACAAGAGATTGTTCCAGTAATAGCAGTAGCATTGCTGAGGAATTGAGTGAATCTGGTTCGAGTAGGTCTGGTAGCTATGGAGATTTTCAAAACTCTCCATTGAGTCGTTATGAAGAATCGCCTAAGAAAGGAGGAGCTAAAGGTTGGATAAAGAAGTTAGGTGTGTTAACTCATGTTCTTGATAAAAATCAAGAATGCAATGATGGTGAATCAGTGGGATCATCGATACGGAGACAATTAACTCGAGTTCAGTCTTTTAAAAAGCAGTTTAAGGAGCTTTCATCTCTGTGTATCGGACAAGAGTTCTCTGCGCACGTTGGATCTATTGTAGTGATGAAGTTTTCTCATGATGGGAAGTACTTAGCTAGTGCTGGTGAAGACTGTGTTGTGCGAGTGTGGAACATATTAGAAGATGAGAGAAGAGACAGTGAATTTGAAGTGGCTGAGTCTGATTCAAGCTCTGATTGTGTTTACTTTGGAATGAATGATAAATCACAGATTGAGCCTCTCAAGACTGAAAATGAGAAAATCGAAAAGAGCAGAAGATTGTTAAGAAAGAAGTCGGAATCAACTTGTGCTGTGTTACCTTCAAGAGTCTTTAGTATATCTGAAACTCCTCAGCATGAGTTCCAAGGACATAAGGGTGAAATCTTGGATCTTTCTTGGTCGGAGAAAGGGGTAAAATACTTCTGATTTTTGGTTTTTAAATGATAATTTCTTTTTATGGTAAGATGAGATTATGGTACTAACAACTTTGTGAATGTGTTGCAGTTTCTACTATCATCTTCAGTTGACGAGACTGTTCGATTGTGGCGAGTTGGTTCTTCTGATGAATGTATCAGAGTTTTCTCTCATAAGAGTTTTGGTGAGTTTCTTGATATTTTTTCTTCAATGCTGCTTTTTTTGGTATGTCTTCTTAGGCACATGCTTGCTTCCTTGTTATAGTGACTTGTGTGGCATTCAATCCTGTGGAGGACAATTACTTTATAAGCGGATCGATTGATGGAAAAGTCCGTATATGGGATGTGTCGCGTTTCCGAGTTGTGGACTATACAGATATAAGAGAGATTGTTACAGCTTTGTGCTATAGCCCTGATGCTAAGAGTGCAGTAGTAGGTTCTATGACTGGCGAATGTCGCTTTTACCATACTATTGGTAAGTTTTTACTTTGCTGATTACCAAACAACGCGCAACTAGAATCATCTATGTTATGACACATGGATCATCTTTGAATTTCAGATAACCAGCTGCAACTAGATAGAGAGATCAGTTTACATGGGAAGAAGAAGGTTCCTAGCAAAAGAATCACTGGTTTTCAATTTTTCCCTGGTGATTCAGATAAAGTTATGGTTACCTCTGCTGATTCTCAAATACGAATAATCAGCGGAGTTGATACAATCTGCAAGCTTAAGAAAGGTCCTAATCAGAGTTTCTTCTCTTCCTTTCAAGATAGGTGTGAGTTTTATTTGTTATTGATTTGGTGTATATTTTTGCAGCTTCAAGTCTTCGAACAACACTGATGAGTCCAACATATGCTTCATTCACATCTGATAGGAAACACATTATCTCAACAATAGAGGACTCAGGCATTCATGTTTGGGACTACTCTCAACCCAACAAAAAGGCTTCTTCTCATAAACCAAAAACCTTCAGATCTTATGAAGGCTTTCTCTCGGAAAACGTGTCTGTTGCCATACCTTGGCTAGGCCAGGGGAAGGAAGATGGTTTCTGCAGTTTCATAGCGGATTTGGACAAAAAAATTGCTCATTTACCGGTTCCCATGGACTGTTTCTCTCCAATGAAAGGAGCAACAACATGGCCGGAAGAGAAACTTGGAGTAGTAGTAGCAGGTGGAGCTGCTGGAGCGGTTTCAGCTACAGTCAGTTGCAGATCCAAGTTGAGGCTCTTGAAGAGTGTTTGCCAGAACGTTAATAGTTATACGCCTCACTTGTGGGGGCTTGTGATTGTGACAGCAACTTGGGATGGTAGGATCAGAGTGTTCCATAACTACGGTTTACCAATTCGGGTCTAAAATCCGTAACAGCGCGTGTAGATTTGAGAGTTGAGGCAGTGTTATTGCAGCATTCTTTGATTTGTTTGGAGCTCACTTATCCTTAAGATATATACATACAAAGATCATGAGCTAAGTGGGTCTCTTTGTATTTGCCATATGTATAGTGTGACATCTATTGCGTGTGTGTATGTATGTAAAACACTGAATATTAAATATCACTTTCACTATGATTTGAATTTGCCAACATATAACATGTAGGAAGAGAGTAATGCGATTTACCTAAGCCCACCATTGACGTCCTCTTTGCTGCTCTTCTTTTCTTCCAATCAGACTTGAGTCAACTCACATTGGATATATATATATATATATATATATATATAAGTTTGTTACATTCACATATTAAAGGTTGATGTCTATACCAGTCAAAAGAAAAATCTAAACCACTAAGTTGTATGAAAGAGATTCCTATGAAAAGACCTAAAATGTTATAATAGTCAACTTTGAAGGAATATTTTAGTGATGCATGCATCTCAATTACCAATTTGCTGATAATGTAATATGGAGATGATGGAGAAAAACATCATCAAAAGTCCCAACATTAATCTAAAAGGTAGCAAAGTCCAAAAGTTTGATACTACTTATTTATATAGTAGGATGAGATATTTCTCTACCAAATTCGAATAAGAAATGAACAGTAACAACAGAAACCAAAATAACTATTAAGGTTGAGTACTTGACCATACAAGTGATTTATGTGTCTCATCCACAGACATTGATGTTTTTTTTACTAATGTCATTTGATGTGTCAAGTCTGGTATTTATACATGCATGCGACACCATTTTTCTCACAACCTACATACAAAAAGAATTCATCAAATAAATTAAAATTCAAAAATTCATATTTGGAAGGATATATATACAATAGATGAAGAACAAAAAAATAATTTAAACCTAAAAAATTATCTTGCATTTGAAAGGCCACCCCTCATATGGCCGGAGTCCATCGCCATGAGATGAAAAATTATTGTTTTTTTTTTATTTTTGATAAAAAAAATTATTGTTTCATGTGTTTTTAAAGACTCTACAATTATGTTCTAGTCGAATTTCACATAATAAATCAAACTAAATATGCTCTTACGTTTGTTTACAATACCTACATGGAATATAGACTATATAGTTAAAAAAATTTCATTTTTTCATCAACCATCCATATAAGACTGAAGACTCTGGATACTTTGATGAAATTGGTTAAATAGCACATTTCCAAACCCTCGAAATGTTAAAGATCAAATTTGATGTTTGTGTCAAAAATTGAGACAAAATTTTGACACTACGAGAAAAGCTATGCTTACTCAAAAATCATATATATAATGGAAAAGTTGTCACTCTATATCCACATCATCATTTTAGTCATCCAATAAAAAAAACTATGTTATCAAATAGGTTTTTCTTGTTTTTCATGCTTTTATTTATTAAGAATTAATTTTGTTGTAAAGATAATTTTTAATAAGCATTATTAAATAAGTAATTAGTGAGTATTAAGAGAGTTAATGATAAAAGAAGTGAAAGTAAAAAAAAACTTTTAAAGAAAGATAAAAACACAAGTTAATGAAGATTATATTTTTGATAGTTTTATAAACATAAGTGAAAATAAATTAAAATGTATAGAAATAATATTAAAATATAAGGTAATGAATGATCTAATGAGAAATTATAAAAGCATAAAAACTTAGTGACGAAATTAGTGTTAAAAAAATCGATGAAATCTGTTAAAGGTCGAGATCTAAAAGCAAAACAAATATATCTAAGAATATGTCCAAAAATAGATAGAATCACTGAAATTTTTTTTGACATATATCATAACGTAGCCACAGAAACCTCGCTACCACAACTATATATCTCTTTGAAATTCTTTAACGCTTCAAGTCAGTAAGAAGATCGTATCTGTTTAGTGTATATAAAGATGAAAATGAGAAAATAATTTTGATATGAGTTGAGAATTAGTTTAAAATCATATTTGTTATGTATGAATAAAGAGAACATGAAAGGAATGCGTCTTAGAAGATGATAAAAGAAATGGTAGTGAAAAAGTGTTGGAAGAAAAATTGATGAAAAATTATTATCGACATTATATATCTATTACAATTCAAATGATCATATTTATATTCAAATAAATATTTAGTTAATAATGTCATCAAATAATATTTCCTATTTTTATGTTGTTTTGATATAAAAAAAAAACTAATTCTATGGTAAAAACATTTATTTTTAATGAACATTACTTAAATATAGTATTTAATGACCTTTATTTAAATAGTTAATAATTAAAAAAGTGAAAGTAAAAAAAAAAGAGTTTAAATAACGATAAAGTAACATAAGATAATAAAAAGATTACATTTTTGAGAGGACACAACTAATACGTTAAAATACAAATTAAATGGAACAATGATATTTTCCTAAGAATTACAAAAGATAGATTTTAGTAAGAATGTCTATTAAATAGTTAAATTTTCATATATAATATTTTTAAAGTAATATGTTTAAATATTGATTAGTTCACATATTCACGTAAACATACTTTAATAATATAAGCATTACCATAAATATGTAAATAGAAATAAAATTAGATAAAAAATAACAATTTTTGAATAGAAAAATAAAAGTTCTTTTGAGGTAGAAAAATGTTGAAATGGATAATTTAATGGTAAAAGTAAGACAATAAATGTGGGCACTACCCACCGAACTGTATGTACGATCAGCCGTATGTACCTTCTCGTGTGGTATGTGTTGCATGTGGGGAGCTGTTAGGTGGTCTCTCTTCAAAGCTAAGAGTTGTGTAAAAATAATACAAGAACAATTTTCTTTAGACAAATTTCTCTCTGCCTTTTTCTTTTGTCTTCTCTCATTATATAGGAAACATTTTACAAAGAATAAGTAATGATGGATTGGTTCCTACAACTAAGGGAAACATGGGAAGTGGAGAGATTGGCCCCTAAGTACAAGTAAAACTAATTCTCCCGTCATTGAACACAGATGAGATAGGTGACTCGGTTACTTGTGGTTGTTTTAACGACTCGGTTTGGTGCTCTTCAGCCGGTTTGATCCAATAGTGCATTTGTGCTCTCATCATTACACCCGTCCTCAAAATGAACCTTGCCCTCAAGGTTCTTAGGAAAGCTCGTGTATCTTTCCAGGTTGCTTCTATTGGTGAAAATCCTTGCCCATGCACCAACACTTCAGTCACATACTTCTTTCCTTGTCGCTTCGTCGTTTTCTCTGTCCATGTTGTATTCTTCTTCCTTTTAGAAGAGCCAACTCCGAATCTGTGATTGGACGAGTTAAATGGGCTCACTTTCCTGATTTTTTGACCCAAGAAGTGTGATGTCAGCGCCTAATTGGAACCGGTCAAGACCGTCGGTGTTTTGGTGTTGAAGTCGCCGGTCCCGTAGGGGATGAAGTCACCAATCGTTGAAGTTCTGTCGAAACCTGCAAATTGGTGGCCACTCCTCCTACCACTTGGTTGCATTAGCACAAAATAATGCATATATCATAACATAGATTAAAAGCTTAACGGTTATACTTCTATATACATCAACTATCTCGTCTCTCATCCATATTACATCGCCAACACTTCAAAAAAAAATTCACAACCAGTTACATTTATTCCCAAGTTCAGGCCTATACATCGGCAAGTCACCACCCAAAATTACCCTAAATAGATACTTGTCATTAAATACAGGTGTAGTGCGAGATGGTACCACTAGAGACGTGACTGGGAAGGATTGAACTGCAGAGTTAGTCCAATCCAGTAAAGGTAAAAAATTCGACCATTGACTGTCTAACCCCAAAGAGTCGTCGGAAGCTATCTCAATCACGTTTGGTGAAGAGCAAGATGTGTAAGATATCCTCTTCACCAATCGTGATTGGGAAAACTTCTGACGACTCCTTGAGGTTAGACAATTAGTGGCCAAATTTTTCATCTTTATCGGATTGGACTGACTTGGAAGTTCCATCCCTCCTAATTACATCACCGGTGATACCATCTCTCACTACACCTATACCCAACTACGCACATTCATTAACGATGATTTCAGAGTGGTGACTCGCCTATAAGACCTGACAATCACTTCAAGTCGATTATACGAAGAAAACAGAATATTCTGTTTTTTCGTATATTTCTCTTCTTAACGGTTACTTGCGTAACACTCTTTGTATATTACGAAAGTAATATTGATCGATTTAGAAAATGAAAATGCACACATTTATCATTGACTTATGTAGGTTATTAATAAGATTTACAGACTCGATTATGAAGAGACACATCTTTTCAAAGTGTCTCAAACATAGAGACATAACCATTCAATCTGGGACTTTGGAGTTCAAATAACGTAGTATTTGGGTAAGAGAATGCCGGTGAATTTTCTGTGATGGTGGATCGTGAACCATATTGCTTCACATGTGGACAGTCAGTCAGGACACTACCAACGAGATTATGCATGCTATCAGTCGTACGTGCCATCTTTTTTTTGTATGTTTTGCATGTAGAGAACCGGGACATTATGCTACGTTTTGGACAAGAGCTAATGTTGTGATGTTTTGCCCTCGCGTGTTATCATCTGGAGCGTCTACTTCGCGCTTGCATCGTACACCCTATGAGATCAATCTAGACTGTATGTGTCCCCCGTGTTTCATGTACCACTCACACCGTTGAACAAAGCCAAAGTATGTCGGATTTTCATCCTCCTTTTGAAACGGATATATAGGCTTTGACTTGGAAATAAACGTAACTAGTTGTAAATTCTTTTTTGAAGTGATGGTGATGTAATCTTGGATGAAAAATGAGATGGTTAACATATAAAAGCATAACTGTTAAATTTTCAATCTGTGTTATTTATGCATATATTGTGTGAACATGGCGTGAGAAAAAAGCTAGAATTAAGAATGATTTCGTTGGTTATTCACCATGTCAAGCTCTAGAAAACCAAAAAGAATTCGATAAAAGAAAACAAACAAAAACATCTAGAATGAGTGCTTAAAGTACAGAACCGCCCTATGATTTTAAGGTCTGAACCGCTTAGTGAGATTCAAGAAAGCCATATAAGTTCCCAAGTTATCGCATTTGTAGACCAATTCTTTCACACTTTTTAGGTTTGGGTATCTGAGGAAAACCAGAGTTGTCCGTTTGGTAAGACTAACAGGATTAAATAGAAAAAAGGAAGCTTTGAAACGTAGCGACGATGAGAACGTCCAGGGAGCCTAAAGAAACCAAAGGACGCTACTTAATCTCTCTCCTTTTCTTCAAAATCCAAATAAGACCAAAAACATACAAAAAAGAGTTATCTTCTTTCATCCTCAAAACTCGTCTCTAATGGTTTAACAAATCAACAATAAAAACAAGATTAGGCATCTAGAGCTCGTCATGAGACTCATCTTCCTCCTCAGTCGCTGATTCTCCTCCAGCACCAGGTGCTCCGCCAGATCTCTGGTAAACTGCCGTGATGATTGGGTTACACACTGCCTCTACCTCCTTTAACTTCTCTTCGTAATCTTCTTTCTCTGAGTTCTGGTTCTCATCAAGCCATTCCAAAGCCTCTTTGGTCGCTGCTTCGATCTTCTCCTTTTCATCTGCTTCCAATTTGTCCGCAAGCTTGTCCTTGTCGCTCACTTGGTTCTTCATGTTGTACACATACGTCTCCAGACCATTCCTGGCATCGATTCTCTCCTTCACCTTCTTGTCTTCCTCTGCAAACTCCTCTGCCTCCTTTACCATCCGGTCAATCTCTTCTTGGCTCAACCGACCCTTCTCATTTGTGATTGTAATTTTCTCTGATTTACCACTCGCCTTGTCCTCTGCTTTCACGTTAAGAATACCGTTGGCGTCTACTTCGAATGTGACCTCGATTTGAGGGGTTCCTCTGCCAAAACAAGATAATGATTAGTTTGATGTTCAAGATGAGACAGATTTTACAAAGGGGTAAAAGAAGAGAAAGCAAACCTTGGGGCCGGTGGGATTCCGGTGAGGTCGAATTTCCCGAGCAATCTGCAGTCCTTGGTGAGACTTCGTTCACCTTCGAAGACCTGAATGGAGACGGTGGTCTGCTGGTCTTGGTATGTTGTGAAAACCTGAGATTTCTTGGTTGGAATAACCGTGTTTCTCGGGATAAGCTTTGTCATCACTCCTCCTACAGTCTCGATACCCAAAGTGAGTGGCGCAACGTCAAGAAGAAGGATATCTTTGGTCTCATCACCACCTTCTCCGCTCAAGATACCACCCTGAACAGCAGCACCATAAGCAACAGCCTCGTCAGGGTTCACACCCTTGTTTGGCTCTTTACCTTCAAAGAAGTCCTTCAACAATTGCTGAACTTTTGGGATTCTAGTACTTCCACCAACTAGGACAATCTCATCGATCTGGCTTTTTTGTAGACCAGCATCATCCATGGCCTTCTTCACAGGTCCCATGGTCTTCCTGAACAAGTCATTGTTCAACTCCTCAAAACGAGCTCTGGTGAGAGGCTCAGAGAAATCAACACCATCAAAGAGGGACTCAATCTCAACACGGACTTGGTGCTGGCTACTAAGAGCTCTCTTTGCCCTTTCACATTCTCTTCGGAGCTTTCCAAGAGCCTTGTTGTCCTTGCTGATGTCCTTCTGGTGCTTCTTCTTGATCAATTTGATGAAGTACTCCATGATCCTGTGGTCAAAGTCCTCACCTGCACAGATCACGACAACAAAAAGTTAGCACCAACATCACACTAAAGCAATCCCACAATGTTTAGAATAACTGATCTGTTATTGAAAAATGTAATTCAAAACATTCATTCATGGTCACAGGTATATTACCTCCCAAGTGAGTGTCACCATTGGTGGAGAGAACCTCGAACACTCCGTTATCAATGGTCAAGACACTGACATCAAAGGTACCACCACCAAGGTCAAAGACAAGGATGTTCTTCTCACCACCCTTTTTATCAAGACCATAGGCAATAGCAGCAGCAGTGGGCTCGTTGATGATTCTGGCAACATTGAGTCCAGCAATCACACCAGCATCCTTAGTAGCCTGTCTCTGAGCATCGTTGAAGTAAGCTGCACATAGTCAAAAACCAGATAAAGAATCAATCAAACTACACCAATAAATATATCACTCTACAACATAAAAAAAACAAAAATTAACAAACAAGCTAACCTGGAACAGTGACAACAGCATCCTTGATTTTCTTTCCAAGGTACGCTTCAGCTGTCTCCTTCATCTTAGTAAGAATCATAGCACTGATCTCCTCAGGACTGAAAACCTTAGTCTCACCATCCTTGATCTTTACTTGAATGTATGGCTTACCATCTTTGTTCACAATCTGGTACGGTACAAGCTTCCTATCCTTTTGAACCTCTTTGTCCTCGAATCTGCCAACACACATAAAGAATTAAATCAACATTCCATGCAAGGTGAAACAAACAGAACCACCCAAGAAGTTTATGTATTTACTTTCTCCCGATCAATCTCTTGACGTCAAAGACGGTCCTCTCAGGATTAACAGCTGCCTGATTCTTAGCAGCCTCACCAATAAGCCTCTCAGAGTCAGTGAAACCAACCCATGAAGGTGTAATACGGTTTCCTTGGTCATTAGCTATGATTTCAACATGACCATTCTTGTAAACACCAACACAAGAGTAAGTTGTACCAAGATCTATTCCTATAACTGTTCCCAACTTCGTAGCCTCTTCTTTTGCAGTTGAAAACGCAAATAAACATCCTGGATCGCAAAATTCAAAATCGTCAATAAAACTACCAAAACGAATCTCCTAATTCAAAAATTAATTCCACAATTATCCAGAAAAAATGAATCTCTAAAAATCGTCATTATCTAATCTTAAGATCGTAAAATTGCAATCCAACTTGTAAACAAACACAATCAAATCCCAGGAACTACGAAATGATCTAAAGCTATGCGATCAAGCAACAATGCAAAGGAGATTGTTCCGATTTACACAGACTAAAGAGATCTAAATCGAAGAAGAACACAACTCACCGAAAAAGATGATCGACAACACAACAGTGCCGTGTGCTCCGAACGAGCGCGCCATAAAAGAATAATTTGCGTTCGACCTCTCTTAGTTTCTCTATAGATCGAATAAGCTTAGTTTGAACAGAGTAATTCTTTTTCTGGTTTGGGGTTTGTCGAAGTTAGGATGCTTAAATAGGTCCAGTGCCCAAAGTTGATGGTGAAGTAGTCGCTTTTTTGGAAGGGCGAAGAAATAAAACTATGTCATCGAGGATGACGTGGACCAATCATTTTCGGACGATCAATAACGCTAGCCAATCAGATTTGGTCTTGTGTTGGAGCAATCGTGGCCGTTGGTTACTTCGTTTCTTCTTCTTAATTCTAGACAATGGGCCTCTCTTCCTTTTCTTTTGGGCCCAGTCCTCGCGTCTGCTATTTAGCAAAGTTCACTAAGTAACTTTGGAATTGAGAAATAATTAATTGCCTTATTGGAAAAATATTCACTCATAAATTTATTTATTGATCGTAGTACTATCTATTTTTGGATGTAGGTTGCCATAAAAAATTAGGACATGCTTATACCAAAATAAGAAAAGAAAAACATGATACCTACAAAGAAACAAAAAATTAGGCATTGGTAGAATTTTCTTTTTAAATGGGTTTTGGTAGAATTAGTGGATAAAAGAAATTGATTCATTACAAGAATTGATTTGATTTTAAACTCTAAAGTCAAACCTAGAGAGAGTAGAGGAAAGTAAAGTGAACATAGTTTCGTGTGTTTCTATGGAATTGCAACTCACAAAAATCAGACAACATTTGCAACCATAGCATCTAAGAAAAACAATGACAGTTGTTGTGATTATGGTGAATTTGATAAACTCGTAAAGCATAAAGGGTAGAACAAAGTTAGAACAATGAGCGTATTACTCAAATCTAATCATTATCATAAATGCAAATAAAGGGGAGATTTTAGTTTAAGGACTCGCTTATACTCATCAATGCCTTGAGCATCAAACCGTTTTTTCGATGAAGATTGCTTTATCTCTACTATTTCTGTATTTTTCAACAGATATCGCTCTTTGTGATTCCGATAAGACCTATATAATCACACAATGGCAGAAAAAAGTAACTAAACAAAGATGCTGGAAAACCGAAGCTATATATCAACTAAGTAAATTTTTGTGGCTGCCATATTATATAGGAGAGTTTGTTCTTTTACTTGGAGGGTTAAAAGGGTTTATTAATATCTAATATTCACCAAGTGTCGTAAGGTTTTACCATAGTTACTTGAAAGAGTTGTTAGTTTCAATATTTTATTTATATAAGTTGTCTTGAGTGGGAGCGGGGAATTGTCGATTAATTTGTGGTGAGTCTTAGGGAGAGTGAGAAGAGCTCCATTATCAAATTTCTCAGATTTCTTTGTAGTTCCAGTTCCATTATCTATAAAAATCACCATTTCTGTGCAAATTCACACATAGTTTTCCCACCAAAGCATCTAAAAAGATTGAGAATGAATATTACTCTCTTATTTCACATATTAATTTTGTACAATGTAAACATACATGAGGGAGGGAAGATTTTAGTTTCTTGACTTGCTCATACTCATCAATGCCTTGAACATCAAACTCTTTTTCTCTTTTCTCAAAGATGATTGCTTTATCTCCACTATCTCTGTACTTCTTGACATAGATATCGCTCTTTGTGATTCCGGTAAGCCCTTGACACAAAATAGAGCAAAAAAAATGACTAAATGTTGAAAATTAAATCTATACATTGTATAAATATATAACAAGTGTTATATTTATATACCAATATTCTTGGCTGGCTTGAGGAGCTTGAACGTTTCAGTAAAGATCCTGAACGTAAGAGAGGAAATCTCATAGGAGATTTTGCTCTTTTATCTTCAACAAACACACACACATACACACTAATCTGACAAAAGCCAAGTAAAGAAGTATCATTGTTTTAGTTGATGTGTATTACTTACTACTTGGTGTTCTGTTGTGTGTGATGGGTGAAAATGAGAAGCTTCCTGTCTTATTAGCTTTCCTATACTCCATACTAACCAATCGAATTACAAACGATGAAACTGAAGAAGAATATGAGAATCAAGATTCTTACCTTGTAGGATTTGGGTGGTATTCTAATATTGTTGATCTAAAAGCTTTCGAGGCAGAACGAGAGAAAGATTCAAATAACATTATAAACAGTAATTTTTTTTAACAATTTGAATATAAAATTACCACTCTTGAACCGATGTGAGTCATCTCCTACAGAGAAACTTGTTTCTCTTATTCTGTGATAAAAGCTCATCAGAGATAGGGCAAATAATTTAACATTTCTGGGGGAAATTTAGGTTAAAATGGCGTACGAGGGAAGAAGTACCGCTTATGAGGGTGAGGAGATTGAAAAAGAAGCAAATGCTGATGAGTCCCACTTTTCCCTATGTACTCTCTACATAGTCTCATCCTCTATAACATACACAATGTGAGACAGTTTCTTGATTCAAGATTCAAGATTCAAGATTTGAGTGTTTACTTGTTCACGAGAAGATAAACGAAGATGAGTGGGGGAGAAATGAGTTGAGTTATCAGAAAGAAAGGTGTTGAATTTGTCAGACACAGAACCAAGATGATCCACTGTGTTCACTACTGCCTTTGCTGCATACTCTTTCAATGTCTCTATCACTCTGCCATTATTCATCATTCGTCATATTCACTCGCTACCGCAACACACACTGACTTGTAATATATTATCAAGAAAGAAAAAATAATTACGTTTCTTTGTGTTCTTCTTTGCCTAAGATGTTTCAAAGTACTCAGCAGCTGAGTATAACTGTTTCCGCAAATTCTTTAAATCCTAAGAACACCAAAAGATCAAAACCTTAAGAGTTTCTCAGAATTGAAGAGTTTGTTTCATGAAGAGTTCGTCTTGATTGGAAGATTGATAAAGAACGATTGCCAAAGAAGTAGAGCTCGCCATTATTGAGATGAGAGAGAGAAGGAGAAGAAGAAGAAGATAATGGAGCAAGTAAGAAAGATCCTAGTGGAGGCACTACACAATCTTTAACACATTCGATACGTTCTTTACAAGTTAATATTTTCTTTTAAATGTTAATAATATTAAATGGGAAATCAAATTAAATTTATTGAAAGGAACAAAAAGAAAATATTAAATTAACTACGAGGAGAGTTAAAAAAAATTTTTAAAGCAGTCGACAAATATAACATAATGACCCGGAGAAATTCATTTAGGCCACACTTTTCAATTACTAAAACGATATTAATTAAATTATTAAAAACCATTAATGATTTGATCAATTATTAAATTCAAAAGTCAAAAGAAACGGAAGGAAATTGTAGTTGGAAATTAATGGAGCAGAAAGTAGAGAAGAATTATTTTAACATTTTGTTAATTAAAGAGAAAACAACTTCTCAACAATTGTGAATATCTTGTCCCTTTCTTGAAAAATAAAAACAAAAGATGAATCTACAGAAAATAGAGACATATCTACAAGAAGTGGGACACAGGAATCAAAATTCAATCACGGGCTCATTTAATGGAGTTGCCTTTAACATCATTCATGTGACATAGTAACATATAAGTTGCATTACAACCAGACGACAAAACATATCTCAAATCATTTCAATTTCAGAACAAACAGAGCCAAAATATCCAATGAATCAAATCTACTGTTTGGGAAAAATATAAGTGAGTCTTGTAACTCATGTAACTCATATGGTAACTCCAAATTGAAATGATTAGAAGAAGGATAAAGAATTGGGATTAAACGATGCGCTCGAGCTCTCTGACATAACTAAGAATCTGGTTGATGAGTTGTAGAGACGGTATCTCTTTGCACGGTGCGGTTTCTTTAGTTTTCTCAAACACAACTAACCCGTTTTTCACTTTCCACTCAATGTGCTCTTCATTGACATATGTTGACAATTCTTGATCAGAGGAGAAGAGCAATATCTTATGAGCATCACTGATCGAGAGATGATCATACACTTTCTGGCTGCATCCAGCGATTTTTTCTTTACAGATAACAATGAGATTAAGTCATGTCAATGAGCTAACAAGAGAAAGAGCCTTAATGTATTTTGTATTTATTTATCTTTTGGTTTTAGCCAAGAGATCCATGAAAATACATGTAAGTCTCATTGGGTGGGTCCGTCTAGCACTCAACACACGGTTACCGCATCTTCCATGAAGGATTGTTCAAGCTCCACGGCATGTATGATACAAAGATTCTGATAAATTTGATGAGAGTAAAGAACACAAAGGTGTTTACGAAAAATTGTAATTAGACTATCATAAGAATAAGGTTACAATTTACATTACTTATATAGAGATAAATGATCATATCAAAAGATCCTTAGTCACCTAGCATCCACATAATAAGGTTCCAATTGGAAAAAATATCTCTTGAACGCGTCTTGATATTCGGTTTTTACGCTTAGAACAATAGCGTACTCATAAATATCCCTGAAAGTTTCCAGTTTCCAAAAACTTATATAATTAGAAAATGCTCTACAACTTCAACATTCATAAAGAAAGTAAAATTTCATTAGCTTTCCAACCAAATTCACCTAGTTGACTCATCTACAAAACTTGAAAAGTAGGGTTAAGCTTACTAGCAATTGTCAACTCTTGAGCTGAATTAGGAGTATTCTCAAACAAAGGTGGTAGACTAGTGAACTTAGTTAGAAGGACCTGAAGAACAACATTTAAAAAAAAAAATCTAAATCAATGTTCAAGTTAGGTTATAATCACTATAGACTAGCTTGATGAAGAAGTTGAACATTGCCATTTTTATGATTTGGACCGTAAATGGGCATGCTTAATCTTCAAATGTAATGAGCCTAAAGTTGGAATATAGCTCAAATAGAAGCTTCCGGGTTTTATAATACGTGTTATGTAGAGTCATAAACTTGATGCTGACTCACTCACTCTCTTCTCGTCAACGCGTTTTTGGTGTTTTGGACCACAAGCCTTAGCCTCAAAGATAAATCAACCCAAATTTTCAATTTTAAAGAAAATATTTAATTAATTTTGAGAAGAATATCTAATTGACAAAAGATTTTTCTCTCCTCCATAAGTTGCCACGTCAATTTGAATTCTTCTTGTCGACCGCGTCTCCGCTACCTGCCGCCGTTACCATCTCACTCTTTCAAAATTTCTTAAGCTAAAAAAATAAAAATAATTATCAGACATAAATACAAATAAATAGAAAATTTTGAAATGATACATATTTTTTGTGATGTAATTATCCCCTGTATTTTTAACATCTTTTTATTAATTATTAATATGAGAGAAATCACAGTGTAGATAATGAGTAATTACATAAAACACATATGAATAAAGGCAAAATTCAACATCTTCAGAAAACTTTTGTTTAGCAAGTGTATCAGCTGGTTTGTTTGGTTTGTTTGGTTTGTTTGGTTTGTTTGCTTCTCTGTTAACCCATATAAATTGGGGTTCTTTGAATTTATTCTTCCAAAATTTAGCTTAAGTTGGGTTGAAATGGATCAATAGTTGTGATACACCTCTTCTTAACAAAGTAGGCCAAGATACATCTCTTATAATATTGAATTTGTTTAATTTTTTCTTTTAAATTTATAAGTGATTAAATTACTAAAAACTCTTAGAATTATAAAATATTTACAGAGAAAACTTAATTTTACAACTTAATGGATCAAGATCAGCCTATTAGCATCAAAATAATGAAACAAAACCAAAAATAATTGAAGATCGGCCCAAAAACAAAAAGGAAAAACATATCTAAAAGAAAAAAAATTCTAACTGTCACTTTTCGCTTTTCTTTTTGTTTCGTTTCGCGATTGTTCTTCTTTCCCTTCTTCATATTAATCCAGTTTTTCTTCATCTTTCTATTCCGGTGAATAGACCAAAAAATAGGCAGTTTTTTTTCTTCTTTCTTCGTCTTCATGCATTTCCATTCGTTTCTTTCTCTTTCTTCAATTTGTCACGCATCACCTTTTCTGCACTCTAATTCTAGTGGTATTCTAGCGTTCAACCATCGGCCTCTGTAAGCATCGTTCAACCACGGCCTCTGTAAGCTTCGTTCAACCACCAGAAATTATAGTTTTGGAGAAAGTGAGTAGAAAAATAAATTAATTAGGGTTTATTAGGGTATAATAATATGGATATGTAGTCTTTGAGATAAACTTTGGTTAGGGTTTACAAATCCAAAATTGGGTTTAGGGTTAATTTGAGATATTCAATGGATTCGGATTTTGAAGTCAATGGACTAAAACTAAATGTTGTGTTTTGTTGTGTTGATAATGCATATATGGTTTAAACCAAGAACCCTGAATTCTAAAGAACCACTCCGCCTTTCATGGTAGAAGACATTTACATAGCATCAAGTGAAGAGGAAGAAAACTCAGTATATGGAGAGAGTGTTTACAGTTATGAAGAGGAGACAATGTATGGGACGGATTAGCCTCAGACATTGAATGAGCATGAGCCATAGAATCATGTATTTAATTGGTATATAATGTAGGATTGTTAGATAATACTAGTACAAGTGATGCATAACTAGTACAACTGGATTAAAAGGAAGTTTGGATTTCCCGCATATTTTATGAAATTGGAATTAAAGTGCTGAGGATAGTGACGAGGAGGACCAGCAGGCGGAGCAACCTGCTTGGTTCTACTGCAAGTCGGACGATTACTCAAAGTCTTGCAAATGTATGAAAAGGTGTGACATCTAAGAAGAAATGCTTTGAACTTAAGGGGAATCTTAAACCATCCAGGAACCCTAAACTATCTAGGTACCAACACTCCATATGGGTAAAAGAAGATAAAGAAGCCGAAGAAGAAGAAGCAGAAGAATATTTAGATTTTTTTTAATTTATGATGTAATGTTGTGGAACTTATGATGATGTTGTTGGTTTTTGGTTTTGGCTTTGATTGTTGTGGAACTCGTAGGTCTGAGACCACTTATTTTGGTTTGTCTTTGTTGATTGTGGAACTCAGGTCTGAGACCACTTAGATACAATTTGGAATTAATTAATGGTAATTTAAATAAACTGTATAATTTTAATTTAATTTAAATACATTAAATTCATTCAATATACTTGTATAAATGATTACTTTAAATGATTAGGTTAAATGAGTAACCTAGGATCCGTCAAAAAGGAACCTAGAAAGTACCTCGAATCCAACATAAAATATATCTTTAAAGTACCTAAAATCCTACAAAAAATATACATTTAAAGTACTAAGATCCGACAAAAAGTAAACTAGATTGTGTCCTATAGTTGTATCATAGTTGTATAAATGAGTACACTAGATGGTGTCCCATAGTTGTATCATAGTTACACCAAAATTCGTAGTTGTACTCACTACACAACAAAGTTATACTTTGGTGGTTTAATCTTTAATTAGTTGTACCATAATTAAAATCCAATTTTTAGTTGTGTTTATAACATTAGATTAATAAAATGCATTTACTATAATTTCACAAAAACAAATGTATTTAAAAAATATTTTTCACCATTTTGGTAATTTCAAATGCTTCACATATAAACAAACCTTAAGAGTATAAGACATTTGTTTGTAAAATATGTTGTATCTAACCAGTAACAAAAAAACTTGATTTTTTTTATATAAATGTTATTGATCTAAACGAACACAAGTTAACAGATACATGTGTTTCTATTACAAAAAAAAAGCAAAGTAAAATCAAATTAAACATAATTGCACTACTTAGTTTTTTTTATTTGTACCTTGACAAATCTTAATTGAAACTAGTCTTTTGTTACAAATAACCAAACCATACTAGCACAAGAAGACAAACATATAAATTAAAAGATATTGGTTTAACAACGATTTTGATTTTTATCTACCTACACCATAATTTTCCATAAATTACCAAAAATTAACAGTGTAACACTCTAATTAATCAACAATAATACTAGTTTAATGATCCAATGTGTATACAAAAACAAAGAACATAATCACTAATCCAATTTTTTTTGAAATATACAATATTCTAAATCAAATACTCATGAACATTGAATAAACCAAATTGGTAATTACTCGCAAAAAACAACAAACAATAATTAATATAACAAAGATAGCTTAAGAAGTCACATCAAATAAACCTTCAACTTCTTCTTCAATGGTTGCTAATGGTGACTCACATCAAGGAAAAAGAAAAAAGAAGAAGAAGAAAAGAAATTTGCATGGCAAATTTTAATTGATATTGTATATTGATATTAAAATAACAATTGATTTAGTTTTTCGGTTATCTTAATAGTATCAAGTTGTACTATTTTTACCAAAAGTGAAAAATTGTACCAGTTTTACCCACAGTAAACAATTGTACCAAATCTCTGCAACTTTCGTGTTTACCAACAAAATTAATTTCTCTTTACCTAAGATTCAATACAATTCTATCATCATAACCCATAAATTAAAAAGATTAACAATATAACACTAATCGATCAAGAAAAACAAATGTGTATACAAAATTAAAGAACATAATCATTATTCCAAAAATTTTTGAAATCTCCAATATTTTAAGAAATCAACACTAATCATTAATATAAAAACAATTACCTCATAATACAACAAAAAATCATTAATATAAAATAATTAGCTAAGAAATCACCTCAAATGAAGTTTTAACTTTTTTCAATCATGATAATGGTTGTAAATCCCGTCAAGAAGAAAGAACAAAGAATAACAAAAATCCACATGACCATATTTAATTAGTCCAATTTAATTCTTTCTAATCAATTTAAATCTACTACATTTATCTCTCCTTTCTTTTCAACTAACATTTAAAACAGTTTAACATCTCTTTTCTCTCTCCACTAATCACAACTTTTTCATTTAAAACAACTTGTTTCTCTTTCTTTTCTCCTTCCTCCACTTCACACGATTTACTATTCATTTTTTAAAATTATATGTTTAAATAATAATTTTTAAATGAAAAGAAAGTAATGTTAAAATAGGTATTTAATTTAAGGAAGTGTACGAAGAATAAAGAAGTATATTGTGATTTTTTTACCAACAAGTGTATCTCAATATTTGGTCTAGTCGAGATCTATTAAGAAGATCATATACTTCTTTGTTATCACCTTCAAAACTGACTTTTGTGAAACCTTTGCACCAACAGTTTTTCATAGCAAAGATGAGAGCTTAAAATTCGCTTTCTAATGCAGTATTTGTATTCCTCCCCTTTGCATAACCTGCTCCAAGACAAGTACATCTTTCATTAGGTATAACCCATCCCGCACGAGCTTGAGTCTCCATGTTGGAAAAGACACTCATAATTACACTTTGTCCATCCTTCTGCAGGCTTGGACCAACGATGTGGCACTCCACGCGAATGGAGAAAATTTCCAGTTCCATTTCTTATAGACTGAACATATTGTGAACTCTCCATTCTTTTGCATTTGCAATTGCTAACTTGAAATTTTTTTTCATGGAATATTCTTCTGTTGAAACATAAAAATATGTACCTTTTTCCATATTTTCCATAAATTCCATATTGGAAGCTGCTTTAAATGAGGACCTCTTGAAGATATGTAAAAAATAAAGAAAATAGCTCTCATATTATCCTCCAATCTTGTTACCGGATCATATAGAATTGGGTTTGGGATTCCTAAAGCTCTCCATGTCGCTTTGGCATAGTGACAATTAAAGAAAAAATGCAACACACTTTCCTCTTCCTTACAACATTCCCTACAAATTGATTGTCGGCTTATATGATGTCTTCTTAATGTCTCCCATGTACTAAGAGCCCCATATATGAGTTTCCAGCAAATGTGTTTAAGTTTTAGTGATGTATTAATTTTCCATAGAGTTTGCTTGAGCGATACATCTCCAGTTGGTGGTTGAGGATTTTGGTGTGTAGGAAAGTGAGTAGCCAATCAATAAGCAGATTTAATACTGCAAATCCTATCTTTAGTATAGTGCCAACCTAATAAATCACAAATTACTGAAGGACAAAGCTTAATTGATTTTATCCTCTCCAAGTCTTCATCTTCAACAAAATCAATTATTTCCTCAACATTCCACCCCGTTCTCGTATCATTAAACCACTCACACACCATATCATTATTCACAACACCTCTTCGTTTTAACGGTGGTCGAGGTTAATGTAAAAGAAGCCATGGATCTAACCAAGCATTTCTCTTCGAGCCATCTCCAATAACAAATCGTAGACCCTGTTTTAGTAAATTTCTTCCTTGTAAGATAGGCTTCCAAATAAATGAAGCTTTTGATCCTTGGTTTGCATTCAGTATATTTGTATCGTGAAAGTATCTTCTTTTCAGAACTCTTGCCATCATACAATCTAGTTGTTGTAAAGATCACGAAAACCTAGCCCACCCTCATGCTTTGGTATATATAATTTGTTATAAACATACCAATGCATACCTTTCTTTTTGTCTCCACTAGCATTCCACCAGAATTTTGCCTAGACACCCTTAATCTCCTCACAAATTTCCTTTGGTAATTTGAACAAGTTAATAGAATATAACGGCATGACTAAGGCAACTAATTTCAATAAAACTTCCTTACCACCATGGGAGATAACATTTTTGCTCCAACCTTGATTTTTTTCTTTGACCTTGTCCACAATAAATTGGAACATCTCTGACTTCTTTTTATTGAACTGTTCTGGTAATCCGAGATATTTACCACATCCTCCATCATTGTGAATACCAAGAATAATCCTCATTCTCCTTTTAACTTCATGATTCACTTTTCCACCAAATGTAATTAATGATTTTCAAAGATTTACTGATTGACATGACACCTCTTCATAATTCCTTAAAATCTCCTTTATTGTCTCACAAGATTTCTTATTGGCTAAAGTAGAAAATAAAGAATCATCATCAAATAAAATATGGGTAATGGGAGGACCTCGGATACAAATCTTTATTCCTTGGATCTTTTTTCTAGTTTCAGCTTTCTTTATCATGTATGAGAGAACTTCTGCGCTAATAATAGAGAGATATGGAGATAAAGGATCCTTTTGGCCTATACCTCTTTCAGAAGTAACATTACCATAAGGTGAAACATTTATTTTCACCGAAAAACTTAATGTAGAAACACACTTCATGATCCAACAAATCCATTTTTGATCAAATCCCATATATTTCATTGTTTCTTCTAAAAATATCCATTCCAACCTATCATATGCTTTGGTGATGTTTGTTTTAAGCGCCATGTATGACTTTGCATGTCTTGTTTTGACTTCAAAGAATGAAAAACCTCATGAGCAATGATAATGTTGTTCGTAATCGTTGTCCCAGGAATAAAAGCCGCTTAATTTTCAAAAATTAATCCGGATAAGTGTTTCTTCAACTTGTTGACCAAAATCTTGGAGATGATTTTGTAACTTACATTACAAAGGGCTATATGACAAAATTCAAACATTAATGTGGGAGCATCAACCTTGGGAATAAGACAAATATTGGTGTGATTATGTGCTTCGTCAAACTGATTATCCCCAAAGAAATTATAAACCTCTTTAAGAATTTCTTGATTTATATCCAACCAAAAATGTTGATAAAAATTTCTTGTAAAACCATCAGGACTAGGAGCTCGATGACGACCAACTGCAAAGACTGAGTTTTTAATTTCTTCAAGTGTTACCTCTTTTGTAAGATTAGCATTAATCTCATCAGAAACCAATTTTTGAAAATTTTGGAAGATCGTTCCAGCCTCTTAAAACAGATTCTCTAAACCCTTCCTTGTTATTCAAGTGACAATCGTATCTAAATACACCACGTCTTTCCTCTGATTTTTCTGAGATATAAGTTATTAAAAGGCGATGATCAGACTCTCCAAACTCTAAAAACTCTATTTCAGAAGATGGAAACAATGAGTGCCACTCCTTATTGGCCGTAGTACGATCTAAACAACAACACGATGGTTTCCCCTTTTCCCGGTCCATGAAAATCTATCCCCTATTGACTTTAAATCCATAAAATCACAACATCTAACCATCCTCCTCATGTCGTGAAAAGAAGCTTCTGAGTCTTTCTAATCTTTCCCATAATTCATTTTTATGACTTGGATTAGGATAACCATAAACAAAAGGAAAAATAAAAACTCATTCTATTACTCATAACATAACCATCTACAAAATTAGGGGATTGAAAATAGGTAAACATATTTATAGACTCCTTCCAAAACACTACTAAACCACCATTTAAACCGCTAGGAGGGACAATTACATAATTCCTAAAATCAAGTTCACATATAATGTCTAGAAGATATTTGCGGTTTAACTCTTTAAGGTGTCGAACTGTGAAGTTAATGTTTAGTCCTTGACAATTTCTTAGTCTGACCATTATCGTCCAAGCTGTCAAGAGAATCCCTCTTGCGTTTGCCACGATCCATTGGTTCTTCAATCTCTCCGTACTTGACGTAACTCTCTCCGATCCCCCTGTATTTATTAGTTTTCCTTATAAACAAATCTCGATTTTAATTTTTTTAACAATTTACTTTTACTAATCAACTTTGTCAGATTCACACGTAAAAAAAAATGGTTTATGACTTTCCTGGAAATTTCGACTGGATGACACAGTTGCTTCAATTAAAAGCTTATATCTTTTTTATTTATTTCTCACCCATTTTTCACCAATTTGTCTACTTAAAACCAACCCCAAATCTCACAAAAATTCATCAAAATCTTCACCATTTACCTCCCAAAAACTCGAAAATTCACAATAAAACTCAGATCGTAAAATCAAAATTTTCATATCAATCAGAGAGAAGATGGAGGATAAGAATAACAATCAGCAATCGTTTTGGCAGTTCAGCGACCAGTTGAGAGTTCAGACACCAAACCTAGCGAATCTATCGCTCAACGACTCGATCTGGAGCACAAACTCCGTCTTCAAAGAGCGTCGGAATTTGGACATCGCTGCCGCCACCACCGACAAAAACAACCAGATCAAAACCCAACCGACAATTCAACGACACGTGGAAATTCAACTCAGTCAACGTTAACAACGTGAACGGTTTCTCACCGTCAAACGCCGTTAACGGAGATTTCAACAAAGGAGTATACACATCAATGAAAAAGTATGGAAATAACGTGAATCTGAAGAAAGGGAACAACAACAACAAGAACAAAGGAATCGATGAAGATCATCAGATTCAGAAAGACGGAAAGAAGAACAGGAAGAACAATAACCAGAGAAACGAAGATGAAAAGAATGGTTTGGACAAAAGGTTTAAAACTCTCCCTCCTGCAGAGGCTTTGCCAAGAAATGAAACCATTGGTGGTTACATCTTTGTCTGCAACAATGATACAATGGAAGAGAATCTCAAACGTCAGCTTTTCGGTATTCATCTACTCTGTTCTCTCCTCTGTTTCTTACCTCTTTGTTTCCTCTGTTTAGATTGATTGATTTTGTTGGGGATGAATTTTTTTAGGATTGCCGCCAAGATACAGGGACTCGGTGAGAGCGATAACTCCAGGCCTTCCTCTGTTTCTTTACAACTACTCCACTCACCAACTTCATGGAATTTACGATGCGGCTAGCTTTGGAGGAATAAACATTGAGCTTAATGCTTTTGAAGACAAGAAATGTCCAGGCGAATCTCGTTTCCCTGCTCAGGTACTATTACTTTCTTACATTTCTATAAGCTCTCGTCTTTTGTCTAATTTTGGGGGGTTTTAAAAACTTTTGGGGTTGTTTTGTAATAAAAATAAAGGTGAGGGCTATAACGAGGAAAGTATGTTTGCCACTGGAAGAAGATTCTTTCCGACCCATTTTGCACCACTACGACGGTCCTAAGTTCGGGCTCGAACTCAGTGTCCCAGAGGTACTTTTTTTTCTTTATTTCATAACTTAATTAACACTTTTATCACTTTTTCATTTAAAGTCTAAATTTTGGTTGTGTTTTGGCAGGTGCTTTCTCTATTGGACATTATTGATGACCAAAACCCTTGAATTGGGATAACAATGAAGAACACAAAATAGTGGTTGGTTACTTTAAATCGATCAGAAAAAGAAAGAAAGAGAGATATATACCCGATTATATAATATAAATATAAGGAGTATTAATAATTTGTCTTAAGAAATGGTGTACTCGTTTATACAGTTTTTTTTTCGTTTCTTTATAAACTATTTTCCCCAGAATATATGGGAAATTATAAGATATGTTATTTTTGTGTGGGTGGATGAAGAATAGATCTCCACTTATTTTGTGTAAATTAAAAAAAAAATAACATGTGTACTATCCAAAATAGGGAGAAATGATATGAACTCTATCCATTTGTGTTTTATATTTTTATTATTGTACATTTCTTTTCGTTATATTGGGTCCGTTTGTTTGCGAAAAATGCGAAATTATATTTTTTGCCAAAAACACTAAATCTTGGAATTGTATTTTCTGCCAAATCCGTAAATCTCAATTTTGGCTGGAAAATCATAAATTTACATTTTTCCACCAAAACCAAGAAATCTCATAAATGTATTTTTCGACAAAACTGTAAAATCTTAATTTTAGCGGGTAAATTGCAGAATTACATTTTTCGCTAAAACAACTAAATCTCGAAATTGTATTTTCTGCTAAAATCGTAAAATCCTAATTTTAGCGGGAATATTGTGTAATTACATTTTTCCGCCAAAAACACTAAATATCGAATTGTAATTTCTGCCAAAACCGTGAAATCCCAATTTTGACAAAAAATCAAGGAATTATATTTTTTCGCCAAAACCATAATCTATCAAAATTACGTTTTTCAATCAAAATCGTAAAAATCCTAATATTTATAATAAATAACTATATCAATTTAATATTTATGAAAATAATTATATCAATATTTTTAAACCGTGATATTGCAAAACTGCGGAATTACATTTTCCCATCAAAAACATTAAATATTGGATTGTATTCCCGCCAAAACCATGAAATTTCAATATTGTTGATATAAATATTTAAAAAAAAATTAAACTAATAAAAATAATAAAATAGTTAGGATATATTTGTTATTTGTTATTTTTGGATTAACTATTTCCATTCAAATGATCTAATTTGGCTCATCTAGATGGTTTTGAAAATTTGGTTTAAATTTTAAAACTCATTCAGATGTTTATCTAAATAATGTATCTCAATGAACAAAAACTAAACAAACATAAACTTTTAGCTTCATTTTCACAACCAAACAGGCACATTCTATTTCCATAAATTCGTTTGCGCATATTTTTCCTAAATCGGATTGCCTTCTATCACTACATTGTTCTGCTTAGTGAAAGAAGTATTATCAAACAAATAATGCGAAAGCGATCGGTTGGTTCAAACCGTAAATTTTTAAGAAAGCAATGTTTTAAACAAAAAGAAAAAAAAGAAGTGGAAAAATTAGTTGAAATATCAAATTGACTAAGAAAAGACACGTTAGGAAAATGGTATGACAAAAGTGTGACATCAAAATATTAATTTTTCTCACTTTTTTTTAAAATTGTTCTTTTCTCGGTCGGCATTAATTTTGTTCTTATGCGGATTCTAAGTTTTTACCATACAACCACTAATAAATTAGAGAAAATGTCAGAAATAGATCTCCAACTTTAAAGAAAGGTAACGTGGCATTGGAAAATGGAAAGATTAGATAGTGACATAATGTATTGTCGGAGACAAAGGCTTTAAACCAAAGTGCGAATGAAAAGATTTAAAGACAGTAGAGTTTATTAAGATTGAAATATATACTAAAAATTAAAATAATTGTTAGAAGATTTATTGTGCAAATAAACTAAAGAAAGGAAGTTTCGATTAAGAATACCAATATCATTTTGATTTTTGAATTAATATAGAAGGAGAATTGCTCCAAATGGTAATTTTTTAGGTTACATTTTCTAAACACAAATATAATGAATCTCTATTTGTTAAAATCTTAATGACATAGGCTAATAGACTTGTTATAAATATATAATTGGTTTTTTTTTTGGATTCACTAATATTCCCTGCAAACTTAGCAATGGGTGTGAGAACAACGGAACTAAGTTTAAATGCACAAAGGAAAACCAACATCAAGTTTCAGCAAGTATTGGACTTATCATAACTGCATATAAGTAGTAGAAGAACACTTTATTGTAGAGACATTTGATCTTCAAAACCATGTGAGGCCTATACTTAGAGAGTTTTATGAACTCTCAAGAGATATGTATAACCTTTGGCTTCTTAATTTTGGGATAATACTTGTAGACCTACTATCACTTTCTCAGAGGTATTCCCAATTTTTAGATTTAGATCAACACTTGTAGAGTTTTCCACTCTCTCGGAGGTGCTCCAATGATATTCTTGACTTTGAAACAAGCACAATGATCATTCTCCTTTTCCCTATAATTCTATCATAATCCACTAAAATAATCTATTTCATCCTACCTTCTTAATTCCAAACCTATAAATCTGACCCAACCAGCGACATTATCTCTTGTTCAGCCTAAAAAGAAGGTTTAAACACATTACCGTAGTTGAGGGAGCTTGATTTTCAGTCCATTAACATGCTCCAGCCGACTATTGTGTCAGCTTCGTGTGACAAAACTGTGGAAGTGTGGAATTTCTCGAACTGCAAGTTCATGTTGACTCTTGCTGGTCACACCGGTTACATGAGCGTGGTAGTTGTACAAGCTGTATCACCATTGCAGGAATCTTGCTAACCAGAATTCGAGCTTTCTCAGCTCTCTTGAGATTCAAATGTGCGCCTCTGCTTGCATTGTACCTGTTCTGATCCCAATTGTAGTCTTCTAGCCAGCTCTCTTCCTCCAAGCAGACATCCATTTCTCGACTCGGTCCAATATATCTTTTCTACTAAACGCTTCTTCTTTAGCCTTTGCTATTTGGCTATCCATATTTACCAATAACTCAGTCAACTCATCGTTTCCAGAATCAGTCAGCAACATGATCCTCTCACGAGCAGATTCATGGTTTATTTCTACATGGGCACGAGCATATATCTCCTCAAGCTCATATTGTTTCTTGAATGAAATTTCCTTTATTCTTGCTGATATCTCATCCCAAATCGAACCCTTTTTGATCCCTATCTTCTCTTCCACTTCACTTCTGGTACTTATCAACACTGCACTTCCTCTAGCAGTGTGGATTCACTTCTGCCGCTTAAATATAACCCAAACTCTCTGTTTTCTTGTGTCAGCGTGGATTCAGATTTCTCTTCTTCACATTGTTCGGGAAGAGTCTGGAGTGGTTGAGGCTGTTGAGAGGATTCATAGGGTTTAAGGATCTCGATCTCTTCACCAATAACAGTTTTGATGAAAGAGATGAGAGACAAACTGAGTGCCATCTCTTGCTTCCGTGCCTTTTCATTCTGTTTTGACCTCTCCATTTCCTGTTGCCTCCAAGCTTCCTCACGGCACTCTCTCGCCCTCCATTTCTCCATAACCTTAATCAACTGGTTATGCATCTTCTCTTGCCGCTTCATCATACTCCTAACCAGCTTTTCCAGAAATGCTCCAGCTTTTCCTTCGTTTTCCACATTCTTTTACCCGTTACCTTGTGAACACCTGGGGAAAAGTCACTATCGCTGTTAACAGACGAGCTGAGAGAGACACCATCCAAAGAAGTGCGATTTCGAGCTTGAAGCTCCATTTGGAAAGGAAACCCACGAGTCAATTGACCACTTTGCTCCATGTCAGCAATCTTCGATCTCATCTCCAAGAAACCCCAACTCCGGTAACCTCTCTAGGGTTCCAGCAAAAATATCAAGAGGATGTCGGTCCTCTGACGGTGGAGGCTTAACGCCACACCTAATAGGTTTCAATTCATGAGGAGGCGAAGCCAAGTCTGCGAGTCTTGCTAAAGCGTCGTCGTTTCCATGAGACTCTGGTTGACGGCTACCGTACATCCACTCACAACCACCATCTGAGCTATTAAATGGGTCAACAGCTTCATCAAAGTCGTTTCCGACAGTCGCCGGCGAGAAGTTTCATTTCGGAAAAGTGAAAATAATTAAGCGGTGGCGTGAAAGGAGAGAGCGGCTTCATAGCTGTCATTCTTCAAAAAAAATTATTTTTAGTAGAATGAGTGGAGGCTGTAGAAACTTGTGAGAGAAAAACCCAAATCAATCGCCTATGATCTGATACCATGAAAAGATTTAAAGATAAGTAGATTTATGCTAAAATGAGCTTATTAAAATTGAAACATATACTAAAATTTGAAATAGTTCATTAGGAGCTTTATTGTAATGTTTATATATATATATATATGTGAAGTTTTACTTGCTAAAACCTAATGACATAGGCTAATGGACTTGTTATAAACATATAATTGAGCCTTTTCGTGGATCCACTAATAGAGAATTGGTCTTTCTTTTGAAATATGCGTTCATTCTTAATGGATAACACGGAGTCATGGACTCGTCTCGCCATTTAGGCGGACGAGTTTGTACCACGCGTTAACGGTGTACGTGGGATTTGTAACAGATGGGCTGAACTTTTGGGTTTTCCATATAATGCGTAATGTAGGTCTGAATATTCGGATATTTGATTTTGTTTCGGATTTTTCGAGTATAGAAAGTTAAGATTTATATAGATATTGAAAGAGTTTTGGTTTTAATCGTTTCCCGATCAGTTTAGTTCTTAAGTATGAAAATCGGTAATTACCTGAATTTTTTTTATTGTTATTCAATTCGGTTCTATAATATCCTAATTGTTCATATTTTATCTGAAATTATGACAAATTCTTGAAATTTCCTCATAAATATTCAAATTCGAAACAATTTATATGATATTTAAAAATAAAGAGATTTAAACACCAAAAACAATTTGGTTAAGTGGAACCAAAACATGAAAATCCAAACAGGAACAAACTGAATATCTAAATGCTTAGATGTAGTAAAAACGACTCCCATGAATATATAAGGTCTCATATTTTCAGGTTAATCGGGTGTCTAATTGGTTCTCGGATAATATCTAGAACCGAAAGATACCCATAGATTAATTGAAACTAAGCTGAACCGGTTATTTTGGGTCGGTTCAGATTTCGGTTTTTATGGCCAGCGCTAGTGCAATCCATGTCAACTTCTGGGTATCCGTTCTTGCAACTTGATATGTTCCAAAACTTAATAACACAGTAACACAGTTTTCTTTAGCAAATACATTTTTGCCGTTTTTTCTTTCTTTGTTTTCATTTTATTATAGTGAAGTCTAAGTAACGGACAATAACGAACGGATCACGTTTTTTTTTTGTTTTTTTATAATTTGATCAAACGAACGGATCTCGTTCTTAGTCAAATGTGCTTTGGTTTCTTCGACCTTCTTACCACTTCTCAACCCCATCACAATCTTCAACGTAGCTTTTTAACTAAATATCTTGCCATTTATCCAAGTAAAAACTTTTCAATCACCCATCTGCAAAATCAACTCTTTTAACCCCATTAATTAGACAAAAACATTAGCTTCCATGAGTGTACCAAAAACATTAGTTTCCATGACCCAGCAAAAAAAAGCATAGCTTTAAACCCTACAACAACAAGAAAAAAAACACACAGAGAATCGTTGAATTCACATGAGTTCACCAGAACACAAAATAACCCTAATGAGATTATTATCAAGTACTCAACTCTTTCTTCTTCTTCTTCTTCTTTATCTTCGGCATCGTCGTTTCCTCATCAACCGTATTATAAGTCTGAAGCTTCACAATCTTATTGCCTACCACCTTTAATGCTTCTTTGATGTAACTTTCAACAGCTTCTTTAACAATGAGCTTATACGGATCTTGAGAGAGATCGAGATCCAATTCAGATGAAGCTTGTTCTCGCGCCTTGTTCTCTGTCATCTTGTAAAAGCTCGATCCTTTCAAGATCTTCTTCACCGTTTTCTTTAATTTTCTCTCCACATCCTTATCGATCTCTACCTCTTCTCTCGCTACTTCCTCCATTGATGACTCGCCGACAAAAGAAACGAAAGAGAGACGCAAAACCTTGTTTTATAATTTAAAAGGGTTTCTTATCTATTGGGCCGTAAAATTATGGGCTGATAATTTTGTCTAGGCCCAATTAATGTACCACCATTACAAATACAAAAAAAAAAAAGTTGTTCTGGGACTCGAGACTTGGCTATATCACTTGCTAGAACTTGGCTTTTTATTGCTGCAAAAACAACAAAGAGATGAGAAAAATATAATTACAACTCTGCTAAGGTTCTCAAACTAATTTGACAATCTTGTACAATTTGTATACTTGTTATATGTTAAATTAGGAGTTAACGAACATATTTGAATGCACATAAAGTCTAAAACATACCTTTGCTGTGAATCGGTTTTGTCTATGGAAGTGGATGATTTAGAGTCACCACGACCAAATGCAACCTCGTCCATGTTCTGGCCTATTCGACGGTATCTACCTCCAGCCTCAACAAACGCGGGACAAGGCCGATAAGCCTTAATGGGCCACCAACCGAAACCAGGGACAGTTGCAATGCCACCTTGAATCCGTCCGTCACCGTTACAACCACTCTCTTTCTCCTCTTTCCCACACCCTCTACAACCACTGTTTCATTCCTCAGGTTAGTCTAAAGACTAAGAGATACAACAACAATATGCAATTAATTACTCAAGCCAACATGGAGATTCATCTTTTAATGAAACAACAGAACACAAATGCAATTGTAATTTATTTACCAAACTTATTACAATTGGTTTTGAAGATTCATCATTACCATCATTATTTCTCGGACAGAGTAACAAAGTTAAAGATTCATCTTTCACTAAAAATCACAACAAAATTCTAAAATTTCTTGTAAGGATTCTGACACATCCAAGCCTGAATCCCATAAAATCTTTAATCTTTTAACAATAAAATTCTTAAAATTTCAACTAAATTGGATTAGCTGCGAAAGGTTTAATTTTGTCGATGGAATCGATGAAGAGAAGCAAAAGGGTACCTGAAAGTGAGGTCGTCGTCGTCGTCTTTATCAGTGTCTACGACGGAAGCCGGCGAAGAAGAAGATAGAGAGAGTAGTGGATGATGATGATGCTTTGATGAGTTGTTGAGGATGAGATTGATGGAGCTCGGCCATGGCTTTGATTTGTGATTACCATTGTTGACGACGAAACATCGTAGCAGAGATATTGAAGAAATGGAATTCGCCATCTCTCTTTCCTCTGTGAGCTAAGAGCAGACAGTCTGAGAAGATAATGACCACAAAATCAGAAACGCAACCAATTGAATACTACTGTAACATCCCAAAATTTATTTTAAAATATCCTCATTTTTCTAGAACTTGGTAGGGAACGGTTGCGGAGTGGAGTGAAGAATCGAGGATGACTCGATCTGATTTTTTACGGAAGAGATGGAATGGAACGAAATGCGACACAAAAGGTATGAAACGTCTCTTGATACGGCAAGCCGGTCACGAGTTCGAGCCGGCTCAAGGAAACACTACCGGAAAAGAAGTTCAAGAGTTTGGCTCGATTGGACCGAATAGAGAGAAACTCTAAGTGTTTGCATAATAAGTCTAACCATTTAATGAAAGGGTTCAATGCCTTTTATAGGCTACAAAAGAAGGGATACACGTCCCAAATAAGGCCGTTAAAGACAAATCCTTTAGCGGGCCGCATAAAGACAAAGCTTAAAACAAACGAAACTAAACTAAGGAAGGAAGATCCAAAACGCGGTGGGCCTTTCGGATAAAGATCACGCCTTCTGCCTATCTTGCTTGCCCCGGACTTTCCAAGAAGTTGGCAATGGTGAGGCGTGATGCGTCAAGTCTCCTCGCCTCATTAAATACCTATTCGACAAACCTCTTAGGATAAATCCGAACAAGGAAAAAGAGTACGATTCTCTTGACGTCATGAGAGTGTCTTCACCGGGTGATGGTGAAGACGCTGAAATCTCGAGCGTCCTCGATGATGGCGCGGGTTGGTTCAGTCCTTGACTCTTGGTCCATGAGCCTTTGAACAACTCGTATGAACTTGTCTCTATAGAGCTTGGTCTTGTCCTTCTTGATGGGTTCGGGTGGTAGGATGGAAACCTCTAATGCTTCGTCTTGATCGGGTGATGCCAAGTCTGGGTGTTCGGCATCACTTGGTTGTGACTTGTCCGTAGGCGGGTGGGACTTGTCCGTAGACAGGGTGGCGTTCGGGTGGAGCCTGTCCGTGGAACGGGTGGTGCTCGGGTAACTCCTATCTGTGGCCTCAACAACGATTGGGTGAAACTTTCTGCGGACTTGTCTGCGGACTCGGTAGCGATCGGGTGCGATTTGTCTGCGGACTCGTCTGCGGGCTGTCCGGTACATGGGTTTCTATCATCCCCTCTTTCTTGTTGAGGTTTTGTCCTCAAAACTGATTCATCTTCTGCATGAAAGGGAGCTAAGTCAGTGATGTTGAACGTGGAAGAGACATTGTACTTACCCGGGAGTTCAATGCAGTAGGCGTTGTTATTGATCCGTTCTAGCAGTCGGAATGGTTTGTCGCCGCGGGGGTTGAGCTTGCTTTTTCTTTTCTGGAGGAACCTTTTTGGCCTGAAGTGAAGCCAAACCCAATCGCCGGGTTGGAACACCGTGCGCTTTCGGCCCTTGTTGGTCTGCCGAGTGTAGTGTTTGGTTCTTTTCTCAATATTGGCTTGGACCGTCTCATGGAGCTTCTTGATATAGGTGGCCTTGTCAACTCCTTCTTGGTTCTCAACCTGACCCAGAGGTAAAGGGAGTAGGTCTAGTGGGGTTAATGGATTAAACCCATTGACCACCTCGAAAGGTGATTTCCTAGTCGCCGAGTGAATGGTCCGGTTGTATGCGAACTCGACTAGTGATAAGACATCGAGCCACGCCATCTTGTTGTCGCCTAGGGTATCTTGTAGAAGGGCTCCGAGTGTTCGGTTCACGACCTCTGTTTGTCTGTTGGTTTGCGGGTGGCAAGTGGTGGAATAGAGGAGCTTGGTGCCGAGTTACCGCCATAGGGTCCGCCAAAAATGACCGAGGAACTTGGGTTCTCGGTCCGAGACGATGGTTCTGGGCATTCCGTGTATTCGTACAATCTCTCGGAGGAAGAACTCGGCTATCTTTGTTGCGTCATGGGACTTGGAGCAAGGGATGAAGTGCATCATCTTGGAGAAACGGTCCACGACTACCATGATGGTATCCTTGCGGTCGATGACGGTTAACCCGAGAACAAAGTCCATTGACAGATCAATCCATGGTGCATTTGGTATGGGTAGTGGCGTGTACAAACCTTGCGGCTGGCTTCGGGACTTGGCCTTCTTGCTCGTCAAGCACTTAGAACAAAAGTCTTCAACTTGGTGCTTTATTCTTGGCCAATAGAAGTGACTCCGGAGGATGGAGAGGGTCTTGAGGGAACCGAAGTGACCCATCAAACCTCCAACCTGAGCTTCTCGGGTTAAGAGTTCATGGATTGATCATTCGGGGATGCATAGCTTCCGTCCTTTGAAGAAGAAGCCCTCGTGGAGGTAGAACTTTTGGTAGGGGGTGGTTCTATGGCCTCGGAAGCAGTCGCCTAACTTCGAGTCTTGGTCATATTGATCCTTGTTGCCTTCAAATCCTAAGACCTTAGCATCCAAGGCCGTGATTAATGCATAACGTCGGGACAACGCATCGGCAATGACGTTGTCCTTGCCCTTCTTTTACTTGATGGCGTAGGGAAATGTCTCGATGAACTCGAGCCACTTAGTGTGCCGCTTCTTCAGATTGGTTTTTGCCCCGGAGGTGCTTCAAGGTCTCATGGTCTGTGTGGATCACAAACTCCTTGGCGAGGAGGTAGTGCTGCCACGTTTCAAGGGCTCGGACCAAGGCGTACAACTCCTTGTCGTAGGTGGGATAATTGAGTGAGGCGTCGCTGAGCTTCTCGCTGAAATACGCGACCGGCCAGCCTCCTTGAGTGAGGACCACGCCAATGCCAATGCCGGAGGCATCACATTCGACCTCGAACGTCTTGTCGAAGTCCGGTAGCGTGAGCAAGGGGGCTTGAGTGGGGCGGTGCTTGAGCTCGTTGAAGACCTTGGCTTGGTCGGGTCCTCATTGAAACTTGGAGTTCTTCTTGATGATCGCCGTGAGTGGGGACGCCACGGACTAAAGTCGCGGATGAACCGCCGATAAAAACTGGCCAGTCCATGGAAGCTCCGGACTTGGCTAATGCTGGTTGGGGTCGACCATTCTTGAATGGCTTTGATCTTCTCCTCGTCCACCTTAAGGTCCTGCGAGCTCACAACAAAGCCTAGAAAGCAAAGCTCGTTAGCACCAAAAACGCACTTCTTAAGGTTGGCGTATAGACCTTCCTTTCGAAGTGTTCCTAAGACCGTTTCAAGGTGGTCAAGGTGTTCACTAAGGCTACGACTATAGACAAGGATGTCATCAAAATAAACGACCACAAAACATTTAATGAAAGGGTGAAATACGTGATTCATTAGCTGCATAAACGTGGATGGGGCGTTGGAGAGGCCGAAGGGTATGACAAGCTACTCGTAGAGGTCTTGCTTGGTCTTGAAGGCGGTCTTCCACTCATCGCCTTACTTCATTCGGACTTGGTGGTAACTGCTCTTGAGATCGATCTTGGAGAAGATATATATTTTAATCTTAGTACAATACATATAATAATTGTCGTAGAAATATAGTAAATAGTATAATACATATTCAAAATCATAGAATATGTATTCCAAATTTGGTAGAAATTCAATTCTAAAAGTTTTAGAACAAATTTTGTAGAAGTTCAATTCTAAACTCCATAGAACATGTACAAGTGTTAAAATACAAATCTAATATTTTCAAAACATGTACAAATTGTAGAATACATAATATGAAAGTTAAAAACGTATTCTAAAATTTTCAGAACGAATTTCATCCAGGTAAAACACTATTTAAAATTGTTTTTAAAAAAATTCTTTAAATCTTCTTCATAATTGTTATCAACATGTTTTCTGTAATTTTTTTGAAAAAATATTTTTTCTATCAATAGGAGTAATTTAGAAAAAAGCTGACAATTAACAAAAAAAAAAGGTATATGTAGACAAATGTTTTTGCTTGAACTCATTTATTTTCAATTTTCCCAAAAATTTACGCCAAAATATCATTTTATGGAGCCAAGCTAAGATAAATGCATCTACTAATCAGTTGAACTTAGCTTTATGGTGGTAAGAGGTAAAGTCTATGGAAAGGAGGATAGTATTGAGATAACATCGTATCTCCTGTATATATTCTATGTTAATATTATGTAGCATCTTATCTCTGAATATTCTCTGTATCATTACCTATATATCTGCTCTGTAAACGTTGTACATGAATTATCAAGAAAATTACATCTCTCTAAACTTATATGGTATCAGCGCCTTCGATCTCTGAGATCCAATTATTTTTTTTTTCTCTTCGGCTCTTCTCCACTCTCATCATGTCGATTGACTCTACTGGTTCTACCGAGATCATTAATTCCAGCAAATCACATGTGCTTGTGTCGGTTAACATGGTTAATGTCACAAAGCTTAACTCTACCAATTACATCACTTGGAGTGTTCAAATCAGATCTCTTCTCAAGGGATATGACTTGTTACGTTTCATTGATCCTTCTGCAAGTGTTCCGTCGCCGATGATCACATCTGATACCGGCAACGATGATCTAAATCCTGATTTTATCTTGTGGGAACGTCAAGATAGTCTCGTCTTTAGCTCAATCATTGGCTCTATTGAACTCTTCTCTCCCATGCACGCATGCCCGTCACATACTAGTCCTATGCGTTGTCAATGGCGGTTTATCTCATCAATAGACTTCCCACTCCGACCCTAGCTCACTCTACACCGTTCACACTACTCTTTGGCACTGCACCAAACTATGGCAAGTTGAAAACATTCGAGTGCCTCTGTTTTCCATGGCTTCGGCCTTACGTTCAACATAAATTGGAGCCTCGCTCCAAACCTTGTGTCTTCCTAGGATATTCACTCAGTCAAAGTGCTTATCTCTATCTCGATCCCTCCACCACCAAAATATTCATCAGTCGTCATGTTCATTTTGTTGAAACTGAATTTCCGTTTCAGCCTCTCTCTCTTCCATCAGTTATTTCCGAGTCATTTGTCTCTGCTTGGTGTCCGCCAGTCACCTTTGTTCCTGTTGCACCACTCATATCCTCCTCACAAGCACCCTCGCAGCCGGAACCCTCAGGTTTGTCTTCATCTCCGAGTACACAAAATTTCGATACCTCACATTTCCATGTTTCAGGCTTGGCCCCAGCACCATCTCAGGAATCATCCTTGCCTTCATCATCGGCTACAGCTTCTCCTTCGGTTCCTCAAAATGCTCATCCGATGCAAACTCGTTCAAAGGATGGTATACAAAAACCGAATCCCAAATATTCGTTTTTAGCTGCAGCTCCGGTTCTCTCAGCCGATGAACCTCAAACTATTACTCAAGCTATGAAAGATCATCGTTGGCGTGGTTCTATGTCTAGTGAGTTCAATTCTCAACTCACCAACAACACATGGGACTTGATACCGCCCTTACCAAGTTACAACCTCATTGGCAACAAATGGGTTTTTCGCATAAAACGAAATCCGGATGGCTCCGTGGCACGTTACAAGTCTCGGCTGGTTGCCAAAGGCTTTCATCAACGCCCGGGTATTGATTTTTATGACACTTTCAGTCCTGTTATCAACGTCGAATTAAACATGCGACGGTTCTCTTAGTTCTTGGGGTGGCGATTTCACAAGACTGGCCCATTCGTCAATTGGATATCAACAATGCGTTTCTTTAAGGACACTTAACGGAGGATGTTTATATGAAACAACCGCTTGGCTTCGTTAACAAGGACAAGCCCAATCATGTTTACAAACTTCGGAAAGCTCTCTATGGTCTTAAACAGGCCCCGCGAGCTTGGTATCTTGAACTCAAAACATTTCTTCTCCGACAAGGCTTTGTTAATTCGTTGGCTGACACTTCTCTATTTGTCTTTCACTTGGGCGCCGTCTTGGTTTACATTCTGGTATACGTTGATGACATTCTTGTTACAGGAAATAATGCCAATAAAGTTCAACAATTTATTGATCTTCTCAGCAACCGGTTTTCTCTCAAAGATCTTGATGAGCTGAGTTATTTTCTTGGTGTTGAGGCTATACGATCGCGGGATGGGCTGTTGTTAAATCAACGGAAGTACATAACTGATCTCTTGCATAACACTGACATGGCTTCAGCTAAACCAGTCGCCTCCCCAATGGTTACGACTGATCGGTTACAAATCTCCTCCGGCACTCCCTTGACGGATGGTGCTGAATATCGTCGTGTTGTTGGCAGCCTGCAGTATCTTCATTTTACACGTCCAGACATTGCCTTCTCTGTCAATAAGCTTTCTCAGTTTATGCACTGCCCAACTGATATTCATTGGCTTGCGGTTAAACACCTCATTCGTTATCTTAATGGTACTCGGGATAGAGGTATTTTTCTAAAACGTGATAGTGCTCCTTCTCTCCATGCGTTTTCGGACGCTGACTGGGGTGGTAATCGCGATGATTACACTTCCACGGGAGCTTACATTGTTTATCTTGGCGCAAACCCGGTCTCATGGTCATCCAAGAAACAGAAAACTGTTGCTCGTTCGTCGACTGAGGCCGAATACCGGGCTGTTGCCGACGCAGGTTCAGAACTTTGTTGGGTCATGTCTCTCATGGAGGAACTTCACGTTACGTCTACGACTCAGCCGGTTATCTACTGTGACAACATTGGCGCTACGTACTTAAGTGAAAATCCAGTGTTTCATTCTCGTATGAAACATGTTGCTTTGTGTTATCATTTCATTCGCGAGTTAGTTCAGTCGGGCAAGCTCCGTGTCTCTCATGTGTCATCAAAGGATCAACTGGCAGATGCCTTAACAAAGCCTATCTCTCGTCAACTCCTAGAGTCCAACGCATCCAAGATCAGACTTTCCTAGAGCCGTCCGTCTTGAGGGGGCGTATTGAGATAACATCGTATCTCCTGTATATATTCTATGTTAATATTGTGTAGCATCTTATCTCTGAATATTCTCTGTATCATTACCTATATATCTGCTCTGTAAACGTTGTACATGAATTATCAAGAAAAGCACATCTCTCTAAACTTATAGATAGCCAAAATTTTAAGCAATTTTTCTTTAATTAGATATTTTAACATCAAGAAAAACGAATAGAATAAGAGACAACAAAGCTAGAGAAATACTACAGTAGCTCGATAAATATAGAGGAGCCAGTGCAAAAATCAACATCCATCACCATCCAAAACGACCAAATCATTTTTACAAGACGCAAAAGCCTTTTGGATTTTTTTTTACGTCAAAATAGAATCATCCATTAAACAACTATGATACGATTTTCCTCAAGAAAAAACCAATCCAAAAAATTAGATCTTACATGGGAAATAAAAGACTTTGGGCTCGAGCTTTCTTTTCGAGAAAGTTGGCACGGTCAATGTTCGAGCAGTAAAAGAAATAGAAAAAGAGAAAAATAAAGTTTTAAGAGATAAAAAATTATCCAATTCTAGTGCAAACATCGGCCAGTCTTGTGGTGCATCCAGCAAAGCTTATTGATCCTTGCAATCAGTATGAAAAACAACCTCACAAATATCCAAGTTATTCAAACACCGCATAACTCAAATGAGAGAAAACCCTAAAAATGTGTGATACAAACCATATCCCATTATTGGCCTTATGCAAAGTGTATGAGCTTAATTCATTGATGTTTTGCAAGACATTTGAAATTTTAAGAAAAACGTAGATCACTTCATTAAGACATACGAGGAGCTGATTTGAAATGATATATCCAAAAATCTAGGGTTTAGGGTTATGCTCTTCAGGAGAATCTTTTCCATTTTATTGATTCCGATTCTCTCTACTAATTTTTGTGGTCAATCTATATATTTTCTGCTTCTCTCTATTTTTGAGGTATTGTTGGGTGATTAGATTCTCTCTCAATAATTTCAGTATTTTGGAGTTTTTAATAACTATTACTCATATGTCTTACAAAATATAATTACAAAATTAAAATCTATTATCCAATTATGAATAGCCTACAAAAAAAATTATCCAATGAAATTTATTCATGGGAAACAATTTATTATAGACCCATTATTATATATCCATAATTTCTCATTTTTACATTTAAAGAAATTCTTATTCTCTTTTCTTTTTCATGTTAAATCTATAGCTACAATATATATATAGCTATATATATATCTTATAGCTATAGATATGCAAATTTTTATATATACATCACCATAACAATAATACCAATTAAAAAAGTACTAAGTCAAACATTAGAAAATCTGCAAATAAGTTCAGTTATAATAACCTTATACATTTATTTATGAAAAAAACCATGAAGTAAATTTATGAAAATTTATCCGAATCAATGTAGATTAAAATAGTGAATGGATGAAAAATTGTATATGTTGTGACAAGATAAGATTTTTTTACCGAAATTGAACTTGAAGTTTTGAAGTTGTGGGTGTTGATATTAATATACACAAGCATTTTTTGTAAAACAATTTTAACCTATGAGTAAAAGCACTCGGATCACCAAAAGAATATATACGAAACACAATTTTAGTATGAGTTTACTGTTTGTCTGCAAGATTTTGAGACTCTGTTCCCGGACACTTATACTGTAGTTCTGGCTCAGAGAAGTCTTCAGGAGAATTCATATTAGGGAATTTGCATCGATTTTGCTGAATTTCGTAGCTTGCCACTCCAGTTGACTAATAAACAACAATATGCATATCAATAATACTGTTTGTCTGAAATTTGATAATGCATTCTGGTAGGAAATTTTTTTGTTTGCTATAATGCATAATTGTATGAGTTTGTGAACGGGGAAAAAAGTATACTAGCCTTGGGTGCATAACCATTCACAACGTAAGAGTTAGACCACTCATACAATTTGAGAGAGACTAGACAAAAATGTTTGTAGGGGAAAAAGGGCATCGAAAAGTAATGGGAAACACACATAAACGATGACATTTCTGTCGGTGATCTCTTCTTTGACTAATAAATCCAATTTCTAATCGATTCTAAGCAAAATTTGTCACCAAATCGGACTAACATATGTGTTCTGGTTTTACATCCGAATAAATCTATGTGAAAATTCTGATCTGGTGGGAAATTGTTTCTATAAATGAATTAAGAAAACGTCAAACATGGTGGTTTAATCCCTTAATGACGAAGAAAATTAGTTCTCTTTGTTGCTAATAAAATGAGAAAAATAAATATAATAATTAAGTCAGTCACTCAACTAGACCCGTCAAAAAAATTAAACTCGCTCCGCCTGACCGGTCTTGCTATGGGTTTAAATTATTTTGATTCGCAAATTATCCGATCTGCATAATCTGCGGGTCTGAAATTACCGATTCGTATCCGCATCCGGATTCGCATCCGCATCCATATGAATCAAGCGGGTTTGTGGATAATCCGCTAATGTGCAAAACTAGAAAAAACTGAATAAATTTAGCTACAAACATAAGTTGTCTGAAACAGAAACATAAGTTGTTCGAAAACAAAGAAACACAAGTCAAGCAGAAGAGCCTTAAGGTCATCTCCAACCATAAACTCTAATTTGGTATGAAAATTACATTATTTTAGTGTAATTTTAACACTAAAAATCTTTCTTTCTCCAATCACAACACCAAATATTACAATAAAAAGAATATTTACTATTATTATATTATTAAAAAGAATATTCTCTATTATTATATTATTAAAATAAAATTTGTTTATTTTTAATTTAGAATTTTAATAAAAATTACTACTCTTCTAATTAATTTTTTAATTAATAAAATAATTACGATAAATTAAAAACAGTAAATTAAAAATAATAAAAGATAAATTATATATTAATAATTTGGTAGCAAACTCATTTGGTTGGTACAACCAAATGCCATCATTATCACGTGGTAGCAAACCCATTTGGTTGGTACAACCACTTTGTAGGTGGTAAGTAAATCAAACGGTTGAAAACATAAGAACATGTTTCTACGGCTCAGATCGAGTTTGACAGATTTCGATTCTATTTGAATTCTTCACTTTTTATTTCTATAAAACCAGGAAACTACAAGTTATAATTTTTCAGACTTAAATTCCTACCAATATATGCAACCATGTCAAAAAAAATTGCTAATCCTTCTGAAAATGAAAAATTATAACCACTTTCCTTAATTCCTTGCAAGAATCAAATAACCCACCATCGTCTTCTCCTGGTCCCGGTACCTCAATCCACTTTTCTAAACACACTAGTTCAACTTCATTGTATGCCCCGAAGAAGACTTAGAATCACGTTCTGGAGATAGCGGCAAACGTGTAGACATGAAAAAAGCTTCATCGTCACATGGCGTAGATGTGTTTGATACGTCTGAGGAACCGGATCTCTATAAATACAAATGTCCAAATTACCATTACGGTTGTTGTGACAAATACATGCTGAAGTTCGAGATTGATTAAGGTCGACATTTGCATCGAATGATACTACTATTATTCAGCATGATGGTGTTTCGTCAATACAATAAGTGCGATAATTAATCTTCTTGTTCATGTATCAAATAAGTTGTATTGTAATGTAAGAGTTTTATGGTTTGTATGTGTAATATTGTACTAATTATGTGTGTTTTATTAAATGTTAAGTGTATTTTAATAAAAATTATGTGTGTTTTAATAAAATTATATGTTTTAATGTTTTAATTAAAGTTTATTGTGTAATATTGAATTTATTTTTTTAATTTCTGTTGTATTTCAAATTTTTATAATAAATTTTAACTAATATATCTTTTATTATTAGAGAGTTTAAATTTAAAAAAAAATTTATAGCGTGACACCAAATTATGGTGTGACACTGTAGCAAAATGCACCAAAACCCACCAAAACTCAATTATAGTGTAATTTATGCAGTTTTGTTGGAGTGGAAAAAGTTGTTTTTCTATACTAAAATAGTGGGATGGAATCCTTAGAGATGCACTAACAATAAAATCAAATTACAACGTGGCGAAAATTAGAAACAAAAACAAGAGTATTCTGCAGCTTCAGACACTTGTAAGCATCTATAAAACTAGTTAGAAAGGGTAATAAAAAGATCAACATGTTAACTATGTCATAGATTTAGGAAGAAGATACTCACCTAACTAAAAGCATAGCAGAAATGTCGGATGTCCTCATATCCCATATCTTTCAAGTAAGGCCTGCTCGAGTTACAAGGAGCTCGGTGAATCAGACTAATTTCATAGATGAGACAGAAACATCAGAGCAACTAAACTTGAATGCAAACACAAAGCAAACCTGAGTTTAATAATTAAGTAGTAAGTATTACCTATTAAGTTGAAGCAAACGATTGTAATGGAGAAGGCAAGTTATCATCTTTCTCATGGGATTTAGCAGCTTCTGATTCTGTCCCATTAAGTCAACAAAACAAGAACAAAATGTTTGATTATGCTACTGTGAACTAATAATGAAACACATTCTACCTAATAGCATTGCTGCGTAAGCATTAAGCATATGTTACACATAACAAAACCTTGCAACCAACACATTCATATATCTACATAACAAAACCTTGCAACCAACACATTCATATATCTCAACTAAATGTCAAAGCCTGATTAAGAAAATCAATGTTTCCTAACAATGATCAAGCAGAAAATTTGAATGTACCTATCAAGTTCATTATTAGGAAATACATTCAAGCATAAAATAAATGTTTCCTAACAATGAACTTGATAGTGTATCAAGAAGCAATCACATCAACCGATGAAGAAAAAATAACAAAACTGACAACATATAACAAAACCTTGTGATCTACAAATCTGAATTGACGAAACTTTTTGCTAAAAGGGATTCATATAAAATCAACTTTCCCTAACAATGATCAAGCAGCAAATCGGAATTGACCATTTAATCAAGATCTGATAGCATCATGCACACACATAACATATTTGAATTGATTAAGCTTTTTTCTAAATAGCAGATGCTAAACCACATCACAAGTCAGACCTCATAGACTCAAACATGATTATAAGTTCGTTTAAACAAAAACAGTAAGCATGCAAACTCCAAACTCCAAATCACTAATGATTCAAACTAAAGCCTCAAATATCATAAACTAATCACTGATTGCTTATCAAACGAAATAATCTGAGAAACAAGAATCTCCACAGAAACTTTCAGATTTATTTAACTAACAATCAATCTCCAGATAGAGTTAGGTTAAGTCATTTTAATCAAAACAACACAGAGTTTTCACAAAACAACACACGTATTTAATCGAAAACAACACGAAGCGGTTAGGCCAATGGTATAAGAGCATTTGGAGCGTTACACTCGACCGTTTTCATCGGAAGGCAAAAGGAAGAAGAAAAGTCAATTTTGGTTTGGATCTGATCCACATCTGAGATTAATCTCTCTACCAAGTCGAAACCCTAGATCCCTCTCCTCCATGGATCTCTCATCGATTATTCTCCTTCTCTTCATCTCCATCTCCATCTCCATAGCTTCAGCTGAGATCCGCAAATCAGAGATCCGATCCGATGACCGACCTATCATCCCTTTAGATGAATTCGGTTTCACTCACACCGGTCGTCTCGAGCTCGACGCTTCCAAGATCTCGCTTTCAAACACCAATCCCGATCTAGATCTATCCAAGGTTGGCTTCTTCCTTTGTACCAGAGATGCTTGGGTTCATGTGATTCAACAGCTCGAAGAAGAAGAGATCACTTGCGCTCTTCAGTCCGATCTGGTTAAGCATGTCTTCACCTTCAACAATCTTATTGGAGATAAGAGAAATTTCTCAACCGTTTTCCCCGAGAACGATGCAGATCAGTACTCTCTCGTCTTTGCTAATTGTCTTCAACAAGTTCAAATCAGTATGGATGTTAGATCCGCCATGTACAATCTCGAAGGTAAGAAAGGTGGCCGTGATTATCTCTCAGCTGGAAGAACTGTTCTTCCTAAGGTCTATTTCTTCTTCTCTGTAATCTATTTCTCTCTCGCTGCGACATGGATCTACGTTCTCTATAAGAAACGCCTTACTGTTTTCGCCATTCATTTCTTCATGTTGGGCGTTGTTGTTTTGAAAGCTTTGAACCTTCTCTGTGAAGCTGAGGATAAGTCTTATATTAAGAAAACTGGATCTGCTCATGGCTGGGATGTTTTGTTCTACATTTTCAATTTCCTTAAGGGTATTACTCTTTTCACCTTGATCGTCTTGATTGGCACTGGTTGGTCCTTTTTGAAGCCTTACTTGCAGGACAAGGAGAAGAAAGTGTTGATGATTGTGATTCCCCTTCAGGTTGTGGCTAACTTTGCTCAGGTGGTTATTGATGAGACTGGGCCATATGGCCAAGATTGGGTGACATGGAAACAGATCTTTTTGCTTGTTGATGTGGTTTGTTGCTGTGCTGTTCTGTTTCCCATTGTGTGGTCTATCAAAAACTTGCGTGAGGCGGCTAAAACCGATGGGAAGGCTGCTGTGAACCTGGTTAAGTTAACTCTGTTTAGGCAGTACTACATTGTGGTTATCTGCTATATCTACTTTACCCGTGTTGTCGTCTATGCACTTGAGACCATTACCTCTTACAAGTATATGTGGACTAGTGTTGTTGCTAGCGAGTTGGCCACACTTGCTTTCTATCTGTTTACTGGCTACAAGTTCAGGCCAGAGGTGCACAACCCATACTTTGTTGTTGATGATGAGGAAGAAGAGGCAGCAGCTGAGGCATTGAAGCTTGAAGACGAGTTTGAATTGTAAGTCATCATCACTGGAAAATCGTGGGGTTGGTTAATGACACACACTTCGTTTGACAAGATGATTGAGAGTAAAAACCGATCATCAGGACCTATCTGGTAAACCAGTTTCTCTTTGGTGTTTTTTTTTTCTTATGTATCTACCTTAGAATGCAATACCTGTTTTGTTTACTTGAGTTGTTAGGATACTTATATAGACTCTATGAATATCTTATCCCCATTGCATAGTATGTGTATTACTGGTAACATAAAACGCTTGGTGCTCTTGTACTTAATCTGACTCTCTGCTTCTCATTTGATATACAAAATAGCTGATTAAAAAAGTTGTTCAAGGAAGCAAACTTGAAAATAGGCTAACTTCGTGCACATGTTTTACCTTGAAAAATAGCACTTATTGCTTGTGCCAAGATTTTGTCTGCCACTACTCTTTTCTTCAAATGCTATGATTATCGAAGTTCATCATCTTTAGAAAAAATATCTAATTAACTAAGCTTCATTATTTTAATAGAAGTATGGAAAAGAAAAGAAAAAAAGAGTTGGAGAGGAGGTCGGCACAAAAAAGATGGTGAGAATCTAAATCCTCGGTCCATATCCTCCGACCAAACACCAACACAAACTAATTAAATTAAATTTAGGGCTATATCACGTCATCAACCGATTTAAAGGTACAAAGCCGAGATCTTGTAGGAAGCTTTTACAACCGAAGCTTGATGATGCAAAGCAAGAAGAAGAACAACACACACTCAACGAATCTGCCTTTCCCCTGCAAGACGTCAACACACAAGTTGCTTATGTCACTTCATTGCTCGTATTTTTTTTCTCAAAAAGGTCAACAAGTCAAAAAAGAGAGGCACTCAATAATATCTCAGACAAAAGTGACCAAACAAGAGTCATCTCCACGTGACAACCAATTCAAAACAGTTTGTCAAGTTTCGAAAAAAGATCCCAACTTTAACCGAAAATTACTAACTTTACCGCAATGTTAACCCTTCCTTATTCAATCTTTGTAATTTCTTTTCCCACTTAATTTGTCTTAAGAGAACAAAATTGCCAATGTAAAACAATAAATGAACTGTAAAATCGTAAACTTTACCGCGGCTGAGGAAATGGACATGTAATCCGGTGATGGGTTCTCTGTAACCGGAGGATAAATGCCGCCACCGCTACCACCGGATGAGCCACCTGTGCTACCTCCGCTGCTACCTCCGGTAGAGTTGCCACTACCACTACTATGACCAGAGGAAGTCTTGATCCCAAGAGAGTAAACCGGAGTTCCATCAGGGTTAAAGAGACCATAGTTCCTCTCAGAGGTAGGTCCAGGCTTCATATTCTCATTAAAGAGAGCGAAGACGAAGATGGTGAGATCACAATCAGGTCGAATAGGCGTCCTCATCTTCTTACTCATCATCATCTTAATCAGATTCCCATTGTACTTACGAGCATTGTCACAAGTAGCTCCCACCTCCTGAGGATCGCCATTGGAAGGCCATCCAGTTTCAGAGACAACAATAGGAACTTTCTTGTAACTTATACCGACAGCATCAAGGGCATGGTAGACAGCATCAACCTGAGCGAAGAGCATGTTGTCGTAATGAAAATTAGAGCCAGGATCTGTGAAGCCTTCATTTGGTTGGAAGAGAACGAAGTCGAGAGAAACATGTTTAGGGTTCAGTTCATAAGCAAAGAAAGGGTAAGCGTTGATGAGTATTGGAGAACCAGTCTTGACATGGAAGTCCAAAATGGGAGTGAGGGAGTTGAGAAGATCACGGCGGAAGGAAGTGGCTGAAGGAGGGTATGATACGTCTAAGATGGCTAGTGAGTGAGCAGTCGTTACGAAGATCTGTTTGTTCAAGCCACAATCTACTAAAGCACTGTGAATACTTTGCATCGCTGGGAAGAGAGAGGCTGTGAGAGCTGATTTGTTTGAAGTGAGGACTTCGTTGCCTACTACTATGGCTACGATCTTGGTGTTGGGAAGAAAAGCTTGAACGTTTTCTTTCACCCAAGCTCGAGCTTTTCCAGGTTCTTTCATCTGGGCTAAGTACTCGTTGCCTAGGGATACGGTGAGTTCGAAGCCGGAGCCGGAGAAGGCACGGAGGGCTTGTGGATCTGCGTCATAAAGCTTTACTTTTGTAGCTCCAACGGATTTGAGAAGTGGTATGACGTTTTTAGGAGGAGGAAGGTTGTTAGCGACTTGACCATAGTTGATACCAATGGAGGAGACGATGAGAGGAAGAGAGAAGAGAGTAAGAAAAAACAGAGAGATGAGACGAGAGGAATAAGAAGAAGAAGAAGAAGCCATGGATGAAGTGAGAGAGAAAGAGAAGTGAGTGGTTGTGATGAGGAAGATGATAGAAGAAGCAAGTGATGGGACCAGAGAGCGTTAGGATCATTCACTAAAATTCAAAGTAAATAGTAATAAATAAATAATGAAAAAGAAGAAAGAGAGTGAGGTAACGTTGGTTTGGATGAGCTGTAAGTCAGTGTCTCTGACTCTCTGGAGCAGTGTGGAGAGAGCATCTTTTCTTGTTTTGATTTGCCAATTTGCTTAATCTCGGATTCTCACTTCTCCCATGACAGATCATTCTTGTTTTCTTCTTTCTTGGTGCTCTCATTACAACACACTTTGTTAGTATTTTAGTCAGCTACATCGAGATACAACACCAACTTCATCTCTATTGCACCACTAGTCTTTCAAGAGCCTGTTTTACTTTAACTAATCTTTCGAATACAACAAACTAATTTACCCATGATTCTAAATATCAATCAATGCCATCACCATACATGTTTTTGTCACGTATAACTAAATACACAACAAATTGTACGAAACAAAGTTAAAACCCCAACAAATATGAATAGGAAAGAGTTACAATTTAGCATATCCCTTGAAGGAAAAGGGGTAACAAAGAATGTTAATAAAACTCTCAGATACATAAGTAAAATAGAAGATAAATTGGTAAAGACCCAAGTGACGGACTCACGCTTTGTGTTCAAAGCTTTTGCAGCACCCAAGTGAAAAATATGGTATTTTTGAAATCTATCTGTGTGCTGTGACCAGCGTCTCTATGAATCTCAACCCATCAAACTTCGGCTCAAATTTCTCCGACCCATTTGTCTTCCTCGATTCCCAACCCTGCTCCAATTCATATCCACGTGAAAAATCGACTAGAAATTGCAGATCTGTAAATTGCAATATGTAAGAAAAAGATGAAACCTTTGGGGAGATTGGAGGAAGAGTGGAGGAAGAAGAGAGAGTAGCGGTGGAGACGGCAATGACAGAAGCGACAACACCGCTTGAAACCTTCATCGTCATCATCTTTTTCGGATCCGACGACGCCGGATCTCGACCACCACCGACTCTGGAGCTACGTAACGCTCGTTGTTTTGGGCTTTTTTGTTTTTTTTTATAATCAATAAACCAAAATTACCCTTCCTTATTATTTTCTCCACCAATACAGAAGGAAAAATTATATAAAAAAAAAGAAATATTTGAATTTATATTATTAGTTAATGAAAACATTAATTAAAAGTAGTATTGACGTTGGAATGTGGGGTACCGTAACGGTGCATTTTATTTGAGTTGTTCGATGCTCTTTTTTGAATGGTAGATCAGTAGATGTTTTTTGTTGACTCATTTGAATTAGTCCATTTATTGGATTGAATTCATGCATTTTATCCCCTAAAGGAGATTGAAAAGAGTGGTTTCGTGTCCAACCAAATTAACATACTTATAATTTATGTATTGGAATATATTTATTTTTTTTTATCCCACATGTATTGGGATAGATTTAGAGGTCTACTAGACAATAAATTTTGTACGATCCATCATCGAAAAGCGGCGTCTTGGTTGTGTTGTTAGTAAGTGAGGATAAGCGGTTCGACTAAGGGTCACCCCTGGACTAAACCAGATAAAGCTTATGTTTTAAGCATCTTAAAGAATAGATATTTGTTAAGGACATACTCTTAGAAAATTGAATGTAGTCTATTAGCTTTATAATCTCAGTTCTACACCTAAAATGTGACAATTTCTATAATAGACTAAAACAAAACTTTCATTGCTTTAGGCATCAAATTTTTTTGAGCCAAGCCTAGTTCGACAAATAAATATTTAATCTAACTCAAAATAATTCGGCATTTAGATTCACATGTTTTCTTTCAGTTCCATATTCCTAAAAAATATATGTGGTCAAATGTCGTCTTTGAAAGAAGAAAACGAGTTTGTCCTTTTGAAATTTGTTTGACACTTAATAAAAAGCCTAAAGTGATTTTCCATAAAACATATAATTACGGTAAGAAGTATGGCTGAGCTTGGCAAAAAACTGGTCTTAAACCTAGTATGCTGTTTTAGTGAGGACATAAAGACTTTGAGGAAGAGGATAGTGTTGCTCATAGTAAGGATACAACTCTCTTGGAGACGAGAGTATGATTGGAAAATAAAAATTTGATCAAAATTTTTAATAAAAGATAAACAGAAGAGAGATATTTTCTCTGACGAAAGGTTAAAATATTTGTTTAGCGTAAAACAGATCGAGTGATGTCAATAATCCTCACATGCATCACTCTCATTATTTAGTATGTTTATTTGGTTTGAATTGGTAAAACAAGAGTATTTCTTCGTTCGCCACCTATTTTTCGTCCATCGTTTTGTTTGTAAGCATTTAGATGGTCTCTTACTACTATAGCTAAGATACCTGACTGTGGTACATGTTTGTAGATGCTACGTGATGTGGCTGTATTGATGCAGTATGTTTGACATTTTAATTTGTTGATCTCTTTTCCGCTGGAAGAATGTGCTTCGTGCAATTAAGGCGAACAAGCCTTTCCATAAATGAACATTTAATGCATGGTCGTTTCTTAGATAATCACGATTGTTGCTCACTTATCAAGAACACTACAAAATAGTACATCTTTCATACGGTTATCACCATTTCTCCTCAAAAGACTCAGCGTTGGAGCCTATTGCATGAAGCATTTTGTCGATTTTTTTTGTAGATAATTTTGACGAAGCATTGTCCATGTGCATATTTAGATTGGCACTTGAAAAAATCATCCTAAAAATATGTATGTCTAGTTCCAAAACAAACCCCACCAATATTATCTACTCTTACAACAAAATTAATTTCATTTTGAAAGCCCACCACTTAGTCTAGTTTTCAAGGCCGACTCAAAAAAATTTCTTTTGGAATCTTTAGGACCAAAAAATTATGTTGGATCCTTTCAGACTTTCAATACCAATGTATTTTGGGGAGGGGGGGGGGGGGAGAAGACAATTTTTTACATTAGTTGATAAATTGTGAGAATTTAGAACTTAACACAAAATTGATTTGTTTATATGAGACGAAATGTCGGATCGCTTCTCTCTAATAAACTCAAAAGTATGTCTAAGTTTTTTGCCCCACTTTCCCTTTATCGTTGCATGCATTCAAAATAGTTTTATTGAAACCCGTATTTTATATTAAAACATGTAAAGTATATGGTCTTGTGTTTTTGCAGTCAACATTCAACATGTTTAGAATTGCATTTACCAATTTGGAGCATACATTAATCACATCTATTAAGATCTTGACCAACGAATGTAAGAAACTCTTAACGAAGAAGAATTGTATACTTCTTCTTCGTTTTTTTATTGTCGCCAGACCCATATATTATGTTATTGGTTTAATAATTCTCTATTAAAGAAAATCAGAAGAGCATTGATGCTCTTACATGAGAAAATAAAGACACAAATTAATGCAATTATAACGATCCATATTATCCGGACAAAGATAAAATTCGATATAAAGCAAGTTTTAGACGAAATTCTAGAACGGTACTCCAAAAGACGAAAACTAAAAACTTTTGGAAAAGCAAAACACGCCGCGGGGATATGCCACTCGAAGTGGTGTAAGGCTAACCGATGCTTGATGGTTAATCTTCGGGAGATACAATACCATACGAAATACAAAAGTATTTTTTGTATTTTGAGAATCCAAACTTGTGTTTGATGTGCCAAGGCTCTCGATCCCTGAAAAAAATGGTCACAAGTGAGACGAGAGAAAAATCTCTCAAAACCCGAGATGAATGGGGGGGGGTTGGTTGCCAAAGATATGGGAACAAAACCTTGATCTCCTAATGCCGTAAACGCAATCCTAAAGGCATCATTCTTAAAAGATAAAGAAGACACCGTAATTCTCTTCGTGATGAAAGATTTAGAAGAAAATTTTTTTTCCTAAAAGATTTACTTAGAGAAAGTAAAAAAATCCAAAGGAATAGAATTAACTCCAATTTAGTCTCCATAGTGAAGGAGGAAGCGACGAAGTGATCCTTTACCCAAGGATAATATCGAGAAAAGTCTCTCAATTCTGGAGGAATATGGAAATGGGAAAAAAGATCACACCATGCCCGACTCGTAAAAACTGGTACTATATCAAGGAGCTAAGCCTTGAAAAATCAGACCAGGGAGCATGAACTAAAATATGGGCCAAGAATCTAGAGGATTTAATTATCCAAAATGGGCCTAAGTAAATAAAGATGGGCCATGTCAGAAAATTTGACAGACTTAAGCATATTGGACTCAGAGAAGGGTCCAACAAGAGAGCTCTGTTATGGTTAATGGGCTTTAAACACATAAAGCTCATAAGACCTAACAGCCCCCAAGTTGCAAGGAACATGGGCCAGACCCAATTATGATAACTCAGCTGAACCACCTTGATGAAAAATTGACCTACTCCGAGGCAACCATCGGCGGCGGTGATACAGTGGAGGAGGAAGATTCCCCAGATCTGCTTCGAGGAGATGGATCTCGCACAACCATGGTGGCTTCGATCTCCAGCTGATGGTGAAGGTCGGCGGCAGCAAATGATGATGGTGTCTACTGAAGATCTTCGAGTTGTACTCGAGAAAAGGACATATCCGGTGGTTTTTAGGACTCTGCCAAAAGCCGCGAAGTCCTCAATCGACAACCAAATGATCAGGACCGGATAAGAGGGATTGATCTGAGCACTTTGAACCCTGAGCTGAGAAGAAACGAGGCGACGCCGGCGAGCTCCAGCCTCACCTGCATCCAAGACCAATGAAGGATATGGTGTCTCGAAAACCTCATCAGGTAGAGATTCAGAAAAAGGATCTTGACTCATAGGAAGAATTATTGTCAGGTCATCAGACTTCCGGAGGAGTTTCAATGAATAAGGGTTGTAAAGTGTTATAATCCTAATGTAAGACCTTCGGGGTTTTCCTGAGACATATTCTGTACCCGCGAATATCACTTGGTGCTTTGACTGCAGACGCCAAATCGGTTGACGACAAGAGCCCGACCGGAGAAGAAGACGAGAGCCCTAGCAGATTCGTCGAACAGAAGGCCAAGAGGAAAGCTTGAGAAGAGTGGAGACGGAGGATACGGCTCCGGCGAACTTCAACGGGATATCCTTTTCTTACATTGGGAAAGCAGATTCGGTGAAGGGAAGGAGTTCTTCGATTATGGATCCCGAGACAGCCTCCTCCTCGGCGATGAGAACTTCTATGGAGAGGAGAGATCAAGATCTCCGTTCGAAGTGACGTAGGTCTCCGACCACTGGGATTTTAGTCGAAGGGCTCTTGCCGGTGACTAATGAAGCATGCCGATGCCAGACAGATCTCATCGGTGACAAATCGCTCTCGCCGGAGATATAGTCTCCCAACGGAATACAAAATCAGTGTTCATCAGAGATAGAAGCCGGAACTGTGAGGAAGAGAGAGGAGTGGCTAATATAAGATCTCTGACCGCCAACTGTGAAGTAACAAAGAGTTCACCGTGGCCGGGAAGAAGATACATCCGGTCAGACAAAGTGGGTAAAAAGAGGAGATGACGAACGTAAGGTAAAGTTTGGGACACAACTCGACGCCGACAAGCCACTGCTCTGCCGGCGTCGGAAATCTCAGTCCAATAGTTTGCTTCAATATTGGTGCCTGAGAGCTTTTCAAAATTCAAAATAATTGCATTAGTAGAATTTGATGCTCTCAAAACCTACACATGTCAAATTTTTATGTGTTAAAAAATGATAGTGACTAAAAGTTGTTTGATAGAAGGGGATGATGTGTGGACTCTTCTTCCTTTCTTTTTTTTTTTGTTTGTTTACAATTTTTGAAATTCAATAATCTTCTATCAAGGTAATAGAAAGTTTTTATACATATATTATTTTTGTATAAATGTTTTGACCGTCTAAAATTGTCTACCAAAATGTTAACCATTTAAAAAGCATGAGGAAGTAACAACGTCCTTGCAATGGGTTGTCAACTTGTCATCGTAGAGTCCACATGAATCGTTCAATGGGATAAGGACCACTCTCGAATTTTCAGTCTGAAATATATCAAAGACAAGAAGATGGTGAAGTGTGAATCCATCCGCCAGATTCATAATTTAGCACTTAACTTTATTATATATATATATATATTCCTGCTCCTCTTCTTATGTCCTTTCTGTTTAGTTCTTAACTTTATTAGGAATCTTTGATGGAACTTTCTTTTCCATGGAAACAGGAAAGAAATGAACCAATCCTGCCTCTTGACATCTTTGAAAAGTATCAAATGCCATCGCATTTATATATTTCTTTTGTAACTATTGATTAAAATTAATAAAAGGAGTTTTCGTATGCTAGGAAATAAATAGTGGGATTCTCAAGAACCGGCTAAATAATGTGTGGATGAAGATGAATAAACCATGTTTAAAGCATGATTCCAAATGGCATAAGTGAAGAAGATGTGGCACATAAAAATATTATTTCATACCATTTTAGAGCTAACTAACAATGATATATAAGTATAAATGTAGTATGCAAAAAGACAGTGAGTAGAAGACAAACATTCACATAGGCTTTTTTGCTTTCTCATTCAGAGGTTAACATCTTTCTTGTGAAGAACACAATAATAGAATTGTCAAATTTGTTATATTTAAAAAAGAAAAGTAGAAGCGGTCCAGTGAATGTGTCGTGTAGTTTGTATCGAATATACTTGCCAAAATCACTTAAGGAAAGATTAATGCACTAATTTTTTTGTCGTCAATGCACTAAAATTTATAACCTCCTCCTTCAAATTAATCCTCTCTTTTCTTTTCCCTTTTTAAAAATAGTAAAAGTTTAAAAAATATATAACTTAATCCTTAAAATCCAAAAAGTCGCTCACGAGCTCTATATATTAGTTCCCTCTTTTGTGATTTCCTTTCTCTACTCAGATTCCAATTTCTTTGCTATATACAGAGGGAAGCGCTTCTAAGATTACTCATAAGAAAAGGTATCTTTCGTATTCTTCTTATTATTGTGACCAAATTTCACGTTTAGATTTTATTTCTCTGAGTCTTTGTAGTTTTTGTTACTCAGTTTCTTGTAAGATGGAAGACCATGAACATAAGAATCAGTGTGACTCTGAGGAAAGCCATCATCACCACTTAGTTCAGATTCCTTCAAGCTTGGTAAGGACAATCAAGAAGCCTTGTGGAGAAGCGCCTTGCAGTTTCTCTGATGCCAAGACAATCTCAAGGGACGCTACAGCACGTGCAGCATCAATGAGGAAGCTCTTGGTGGCTGTTGTGCTCTGTGCCGTCTTCATCGCCGTGGAAGTGGTTGGAGGGATAAAGGCCAACAGTCTTGCTATTCTTACTGATGCAGCTCATCTCTTGTCTGATGTTGCGGCCTTTGCCATATCCTTGTTCTCCCTTTGGGCTTCAGGATGGGAGGCAACACCAATACAGTCGTATGGCTTCTTTAGAATCGAGATCCTTGGTGCTCTTGTTTCCATTCAGATGATTTGGCTTCTTGCTGGCATTTTAGTCTATGAAGCCATTGCTAGACTTAACAACGGCAGTGGCCAAGTTCAGGGCTTACTTATGTTCCTCGTCTCTGCTTTTGGTCTTCTGGTGAACATTGCAATGGCTGTTTTGTTGGGCCACGACCACGGTCACGGCCATAGTCACGGTCCTGACCATAGCCATGGGATAATCATAAACAGGCACCATCATGAACATGAACATGATCATGATGATGATCATCATCATCACCATCACCATGATGAATTACATCTATCTGAACCCTTGGTTGAGAAACAACGGAACCTAAACATTCAAGGGGCTTATCTACATGTGCTGGGAGATTCAATCCAAAGCGTGGGGGTGATGATAGGAGGAGCTATCATATGGTACAAACCGGAGTGGAAGATCATTGATCTCATATGCACACTAGTTTTCTCAGTGATTGTGTTGGGGACAACAATAAGCATGTTGAGGAACATTGTAGAGGTTCTAATGGAGTCGACCCCACGGGAGATAGACGCGAGCAAGCTGGAAAAGGGAGTGTGCGAGATGGAAGAGGTGGTAGCTGTTCATGAACTTCACATTTGGGCAATCACTCTTGGCAAAATTCTGTTGGCGTGTCATGTGAAGATTAGGCCTGAGGCAGATGCAGATATGGTTCTAGACAAGGTTATTGATTACATCAAGAGGGAATACAACATTAGTCATGTCACAATTCAGATTGAACGCTAATGAAGCTTTTTGAGTTGTCTTGTGTGAATGTCACAGTCTCATTTATTTTAGTTTATACTTAGACCTTTAGACAGGTAATGATCACTTATTCTTATGCTTTCATTTAACTTACTAGAGTGCAATTTAACAAAAACACTACTTTTTCTTTTAGCATCCTCGCTTATTCACTTCTCTACTAATGAAATCTTTTATACCAAAGCATATCACAAGAAGACAAGTTAGGATTTGGTAGGATCAAGCAAAATGGCATATAGTGTTGATATGTTACCTTTTTACACTATTTTAGATTGCATTTCTCGTTAATATGTTAATATCTTGTGTTTGCTTGCATATTTAGGTTTTAAGTGCATTATTGCATATATATCTTATTTTATAGGTATTGGAATGAATTATGCATCAAGAGAGATCATTTGGAAGCAAATAAGAGAAATGATGATCCAAAAATCAATCTAAAGTGTCTCAAATATCGACTCATATTAAGGTTTTTACTTGCGATTTAACTCTAGACCTCTTGATAAACGTTATAAGAAATTGAGTTAGCTTTCCAATGGAGGTAGTCTTGAGTGATTTGGATCAATGGATAAAGATATATGACCCAGCGACTTTATGTGACTGTTGGAGAAGTGATGAAACTTACCGGAGGAACCAGCGGCCAACTTGAGGGGGATCACAACACCACGGGACTTGAGCGGGTTGTTTTAGCGGGATCACAACACCACAGGACTTGCACGGGTTGTTTTAGTGGGATCACGACACCACTGGACCGGATTTGATTTATGAATTTTGTTTCTAAACCGAGTCTGAACCAATCTGATTTCATGTTGAACCAGCTTTTATCTTTCACTGTAAATAGTCTCTAAACCTAATTATGAGCTTTGTTTTATGAGATTTTCTCTTAACTTCCTTGAAGTTTTTGATTAAGACTTTGTATGAATCTCTTGGTTTCAAAGTATCAAAACTCTTTTTCTTCTTAAATCTTTCATCTACTTATCTTATAATCATGATTATGCAAATATCAATATTTTTGCTTTGTGTTTTTATGAATATTAGTGAGTAGTCATTTTAGAACTCTTGGGATTAGGTAGATCTACGATGATAGGTTGTTGATTATTGGAGTTTAGGCTTAGATTATGATAGATCTTTTCTTAATATTGGGTTTTACTGTTAGATTAGACAAGGAATTGGTAGTTTAGAACTTAGGTAATTTCATGACCGGAAGGTGTTCGATGAAATGGCGGAATAAAAATTATCAAAAGCTTTTTGTTCCTAGCCTACAAAAGTAGTTGCTTAGGATGAATTGTGGTTATTTAAGTTTGTAATTAATTTTCTTTGATCTTCTAATTGTTAACGAAAGTTATTGATTATTAGGTGATTAAGGTAGAAATTAGTGTCACGGAAGTGGATTAGTCAACTTTAGTGATTTTAAACCGAAATATTAGCTCATTGAAGTAAAATAAAACTCCATTAGTTAGCAATCTAGTGTTTTAGCATCATATCCTTAACCAGAGAGTTTGTTTCTCTATTTGTTTCTTAAAACCGATTTTACAGTTTTCCCGCTTTATTTATATATTTGAATTTGGATTTCGAAATTAAAAACCTTTTGATTGCTTTAGATTGAATTTGAATTCTCTTAATCTCAATGTGTTGATTCTATTTTCCATGTGGATTCGAACCTAAAGTACACAACGTACTTGGATTTATTTGATAGACCCGATATTAAAACCTCTTTATCAAATTGGCGTTGTTGCAAGGGACAATAAGAATTAGCCATTACGATTTGGTTTTGATTTGAGCCTAAGGCTTTACTTTTTATTGTTATTGACCTTAACTATTTTTGTTTATTTTCTCTTTTTGATTCCTTAGGTGCATGTTACGAAGGAGTTAAAGTGGAGAAATTCTCGAGCGTGTTGTGAATTTGGGACAAGTTGAGCATGAGAATTTACGGGAAGTACGAGAGTGTCGAGAACGGGAACGTGATATTCACTTGGAATGTTTAGGAATGACAAACATTCGACCACCAGGCTTCCCTCAAGATGCGAGAGATGGAAAAGGCGACCTTAGACCAATAGGCGCCTTCGATGCACCAAATACTCAGGAGATAGCAATGGGGATCCCAACACCCTCCATTGTAGCCAAAAAATTTGAAATCAAGCCAAACTTGATCAACATGGTGTAGAACCAACGCTACAATGGGCTGGCATTAGAGGATCCTCCTAATCACCTTGACCAATTCGAGAGGCTTTGTCGGACCATCAAAATGAATGGAATTCCCGAAGACTCCATCAAGATGATCTTGTTCTCTTCTCTCTTGGGAACATGGCCTCACAATGAGAGAAGAATATCACCTCCGAGTTAGTGTCTACATGGGATCAATGCAATAAAGAGTTCCTCAACAAATTCTTCCCTAAGCAAAAGACCGCAAAGCTTCGAAACGACATTACTAGTTTCAAGCAAGGATGTCAAGAGAGTTTGTATGAGGCATGAGAATGGCTAAAGGGCTACACAAGGATTTGTCCTCACCACATAATTTCAAAGGAAAACCTTTTGGGTATCTTCTATCGGGGTACACTTGAGAAGTATCAACGTGCTCTAGACACGGCTAGCTATGAGAGTTTTGATAATTTGAATGTCACCCAAGGGGAGCAATTGATAGAGAACCTTGCTCAAAGTGATGCTTGCTATGGAGGAGATTATGATAGGGACTTGAGGGACTCGAGGGACTCTAGTGCTTATGACCAACAGTTTAAAAAGCTTAGAAAGAAGATAGATATGATGAGTAAAGTTTTTCTCATAAGCCAAAAGCCGGTGAACTATGTTGGAGATTTTGAAGGGTGTCAACAAGGATATCCACAAAGGCATAAAAAAAATGGGTGTTGGTGTTGATGATATTGAAATGGTTCAAGAAAATGTACATTATTTGGGTAACCAAAGAGGGTTCAAAGGGAATTCTTTCAACCAAAACTATAGGAACCACCTAAATCTCTCTTACCGGAGCACTAATGTGGCGAATCCTCAAGACCAAGTCTATCCTACAGTACAAGCTCAAGTTCAAGGACACCAACGTAGGCCATTTATCAACTACCAACAAGGAAGCTTTCAAGCCAACAACCAACAAGGGTTTCAATCAAAACTCCAATTTACCAACCAAGGCAACTTCCCTATTGAATCTCCTCCTCAAGACAATGAGATGAATGCAATGATGAAGAAGCTTCTTGAGGGACAAACTAAAGGTTATGAGGATTTTGATAAGAGGTTTGTTAAGATGCATAACAAGATGGATGGGATGTATAACAATCTTGATGGTAAGATTAGTAACTTAGCCTCTCATATGAAGACCATTGATCTAAAGGTTGCCCAAGCCTCTTTAAGTTCGAAGAATCTAAGTGAAGCATTACCATGTAAAACCGAAGCTAATCCTAAGGACTTTTGCAACGCTATCCTCACTATCCTCACAAGTAATTCGGATATGGTTGAGAGTGAGGGCTACAAACTATCAAGAGATGAAGGTATGATTAGTGAGCATGAAAGAGATGTTGAGGAACTCTCTAAACTTCTTTGTGATGGGAATGATGCGGATATGGTAACTAGAGGTGATGAGAAGCTCGAGCAAAACACTAGAGAGGATGATGTGGTAGCACCGATGGTTGAAAAGAAAGAAGCACCAAGAGTTGAGCTTCCTCCCTATGAGCCTCCACTTCCATTTCCCCGGAGAGTTCTCCCCAAGGTTAAGAAGAAAGTCTTCTCATGCTTCAAGGCAATCATGAAGGAAATTGGAGTAACATTGCCTCCAATGAATAGCTTGCATGAAGTTCCTCTCCACATTGAATTTATTAAGGCAAATCGAGCGGACCGTGAAGACGTGGAAAAAGTAATGGGAGTGTTCAAACCACCAAAAGAAAAATTGTTTAGACCCCAGGCTATTTCAAAGCTTAAGGATCCTGGTACATTCCTTATCTCTTGCTCTCTTGGAGATTTGAAAGTTGATGATGATTTGTACGACTCCGAAGCTAGTGTGAATATTATGTCATTTGAAATGATGAAGAGTCTTGAAATCAAAGCCATGAATAAATACACCTTTTTAATCACATACGGGGATGCTTCTTCGAAACATCCACTTGGGTTGATTGAAGACTGACTACCCTCTTAAGGTTGGTGAGTGCTTCATCCCAACGGACTTCATGGTAGTGGATAGAGGGAAACCCTATAATCTTCCTCTTATCCTAGGAACTCCATTTATCAATTCTGCGGGAGTGGGCATCAATTTTATAGAACAAAAAGGTGACGCTCGTCCATGTGAATTCCACAGTGTCTTATCCCATCAAGCCTTTCTCTACAAAGGTCCTTTGTGGTACAATAGCACATGAGAAGTTGAGCGAGCAAGCAAGAGAACCCAAAACGATGACACAAATCAACTTGTGAATAATGATGAGGTATTCCTTTATGGTGATTGCTTAAACACCTTATTTGATGACCAAAAGATGGTGGATTCATTGGAGAAACCACCAAGAGTGATAAGGAATGAGCTTAAGAAAGAGAAGAAGCTTCTTTATGGCCACCACTCATCATCCATCCTCGTGAGACACGTTGGAAGAGCTATTGAGTGCAAGATCAAGAGCAAAGGTGTTCCCAACCCTTTTTCCAAGGCAAATGTGTTTCTAAAACCGGGTTTAGAGGAGAAAGTATAGGATTTCATCAACGATTTTATACCAAAGGTGCTTAAGATCAACCTTACCGATTGGGGACCAAGCTCCAAGGATGGATCTCGTTCAACAAGTCACCCGTCACTCTCCCTCCCATCAATGGACTCATCCGAGTCCATCTCTTCGAATTAAGGTACACCTCACTCCCTTTGTATATAGTTTTCTTTTTGTAGCTTTTGCATTTTATGTTTATGGTCTCTTTCTTGAATTTTGTTTCACACCGAGACGGTGTAAAGTAAGTATGGGGGAGAGCCATGCTATCTAACATTGTGTTTTGTTTTGATTTTACTTCTTTGAGTCATGCATTTTTAATACTTATGTTTTTCCGAAAAATCAAAAAAATTTTGAAAATTTTGAAAAACCCAAAAAGAAACATATAGCTTTGCATTTTCATATTGGCATTAGGAACGAGTATAGAAGCATATAGGTTTTACATTTGCATGCGCATAGGGGATAACCACGAAAAAGTCTATGTTTAGCTTGAAATGTGATCACCTTGATAATGTTCTTGTAGTGCTTAATCGATTTTGAAGGAGTTGAATCTTTGCATTTTGATTTCTTCACTCGAAAGTTAGGGCCCTTAATTGAAGCTTGCTTTATTGTTTTCAACTTTATCTAGTGGAACTTAATTTGGGCTTAATTATCTCGCTTAGGGGTTCGAAGTTTGTTCCCTCATACACACGCTTATCTTTTTTGCCACTCTTGCTAAACCAAATGACCATCTTCGTTTTAAAGATGGTTTCACACCCTTCACCTAAACCATTATTTCTATGCTTTCATTGACTTTTTTGAGTAAAGCTTTTTCCATTTTGATAATGTTTACATGGGCAAAATCTTGAGAGTATGAGGGAATGACAAGGCTTGGCCTCCATTAGGAGCTAAACTCTAGAAATTTAAGAGCTAGCATCTAGGAGGAGAATAAAGAAATAATATGTAGTTTTGTTGATGATTTGAGAATATGTGTTGGGGAAAGGAAAAGAACGGAGAAGAAAAAGGTCATGAGAAGTGGAAAGAAAATGAAAGAGTCTAGGGATCTAAAATCAAATAAGTTATGACTTTAACAATAAAACGTGTGCTTTAAAGCTTCCTCTAAGAATAAAGATATGAAAGAAATGAATCCTTGATAGAAAAACAAGAGAATAAGAATAGAAAAGCCAAGGAGAATGACAAAAGTGAGAAGAAGAGTCATAGGTTTGAAAAGAAAAGGATCCCTTAGAGAGTTTTTTTTTAAAAGGGTGATGAAAGTTGTTTTGAAGGTTGATGGAGATTCAAAGGAAAGATTTATGGGTTTTAGCCTCTAGAAGGGACGTTAGGAATTTGGGAGTTTAGATATCGAAATGTCTAGGATTGGGGTAGAACAATGGAAATTGAACTTGTATGCATAAATTGTTCCCTTTCTTAGATAGTTTTTGCCTAATGTGTAACATTCCTTGCTTAGATAATACCAAATTGCTACTGAGTATCAGCATATAAAAAATAATGGTTACGAGATTCATTTGACCTGAGTTCTAGTCTCGTATACGATCACCTATTGAAAGTAGATTGTTAATAGCATTGTTTACATGGATTTGAAATACGTACCAGAATTTTTATCACTTTTGTGCTAAACTTAATTTTGTATTTATCATTAATACCTCTCCATAAAAGATATCTTCTCCTTCCCTGAGTGACACCTTATCGATATCAGCTTCAATCTGAATATAACAATATGTACAATGTCTCCATCGACGACGAGCATTCTTGGTTGAGGCAACCGTTTCTTGTACTGGATTCCCATGTCAATGTATTATTTCCTACTAGTAATATCATGTAGACAACCCAGCTCATTCCAATTGTCAAACGAAAAAGAGGCCATACTTCCGTTCTGAACTTCGACCTTGTATAATTGTTTAGCTAAATCTCTGTACTCCAAAAGTTTTCTCCACATTCAAGATCCCATACTTGTGTTTTTCTTTACCATCCAAAGAGATTTTTGGCTAAGAATGGTGCGGGAGAACCAACTTACCCATAGAGAATCACTCACGGACAATATTCTCCATAAAAGCTTTAAACAACATATCTTGTTAGCTCCTTTCAGCGATTGCAGCCTCATTCCTCCGTCCCGCATGGAATGACAAACATCCAGCCACCTGATCTTAGCTTTCTGCGCACTTAACTCAGGTCCAGACCAAAGAAAAGTAGATCCTAAAATTTATTATGCTTGTGAACACTGAACTAAGCAATTGTAATCTAGTAGCATAAGAGAGGTGTCTTATCTTAGTTTCATTCATTAAGATTTGAAGTGTGATAGTTGTTCTCTATTGATTTGATCCCTAGAGTACTACAACATTTGCTATGCACTTCAGTAATTTTAATAAGGTTAAAACTCTATGTATCAAGTTTTTGACACCGTTGTCGGGGACCAATTGCGTTACCTTTAAATCTAAGATAGGAGCTTAGTCTATGATTTACTAACTAAGGTTTATTTTACGTTCTAGCAGAACAGAGCTATAATTTGCCCGCCAAATATTGCGAGGCAAGACTATGAGATCACGCATCAAATGATTGCATTAGTCAAGAAGCATCCATTCTATGGGTTACCTACCGCAAACCCAGTGGATCACATTGAGAACTTTGAAGAGATTTGCAGCAACACTAAGTCAAATGGGGTATCTGTTAATTACCTCAAGTGCAAGCTATTTCCTTTCTCTTTGGAAGACAAGGCATTAAGGTTGCTTAAGTCACTACCTGTGGAATCATTGAGGACTTAGGCTGAATGCAGAGCTGCTTTCCTCGATCATTTCTACACTAAGTCCAAGATAACTTCTCTGAGAAACAAGATCACTACCTTTGGACAACATTCATGGAAGTCCTTTTGCAAATCTTGGGAACGATTCAAGGAATACCGCAGAGAGTAGCCTCATCATGGATATTCAAAGGAGCAGATTCTTAGCATCTTCTTTGATGGAGTTTATTGGGATTACAAAACTTCTCTCAATGGTACAAGTAATAAGGACTTTATGACTAAGAGTGTGACAAGAGCGTACCAATTGATAGAGAACCTAACTGCAAGTTCCCACAGTAGATGCTCAGAGTATGATCAGTCTAAGAGGGTTAACAATGTGGACTCCCATAAGATTGATGAGCTGAATGCCAATGTGAACTTGTTGATGAAGGCAAATTAGAGGGGTTTTCAACTTTTTGAAGATGGTTCATAAGTAATTTACTGTCAAGAGATTGCTAAGGATGAGACTGAGGAGTTTCAAGAAGTGAACTATGTGAATGGACTGAGGTTCGTGCAAAATAAGGGATTCAACTAGAATTACATAAATCACCCAAACTTGTTATACATAAGCACAAATGTTGAAAATCTGTAGGATCAAGTCTATCCACAGCAGGTGATCGCTCAGGGTCAACAATCTCAGGGAAAAATATTCGTGCAAAATTCGAGCGACACTAGTATTTCTCAGGGGAAATAGTTCGTGCAAAATCAGGGCTTTCAGAAGAAATTTTCTTAGGGCTTTCAGGGGAAACAGTTCGTGCAAAATTTGGGTGTGAAAAATCAAGGTGGATTCCAGTAGAAACAACCAATCAACAACTTCCAAGAGACAACTTTTCAAGATCCTCAAGACGAACTCAAGGTCCTTATGCAATAACTTCTCCTCCAACAATAGAAGTCTACTGCTGAGATCAATGTAAACGTGGAAAACATGTACAACGATCTCAATGCCAAGTATGAAGATGTCTTCACTCTTATGAAGCTGATAGATACTTAGGTTGCTTAGATCCCTGATGCAATAAAGAGACATCAGGGATTCCTTCCAGCAAAGGGTGAGTAGAACCCAAGGAAAGAGTCCGTTAATGCCATTGCACTGAGGAGTGGGAAAGTGTTGGAATCGGTAGCATGTAATGAGCAAGCCAAAGATCATGTGGAGAAGTTTGATCTGCCACCGTCTACGCGTGTGTATGCTCCATGGATCCTATACCTTACTCGTCCTAAGAAGTGACACAAGGACTTGGAATAGGCGAAGTGTAAAGAGATGCTAGATGATCTTACAGTGAAGCTACCTCTTGTTGATGCAATCCACATGAAAGGCTTGGTGACAAGTAAAGTGTCCAGTGAAGAGAATTTTGTGAAAGTTACAAAGGATTGCAGTGTTGTTCTTCAAAACAATGCACTCAAAAAGGTTGGAGATACTAGGCGTTTTGTTATTTCTGTGCAGATTGAAGCAATGACTTTTGCTTGCTCTTTGTGTAATCTAGGTTCCAGCATCAACTTGATGCCATACTCTGTGGCTAAGTGACTTGGGCTCAGGAAATTCAAGCCAACTAAGATCTCCTTGGTGTTTGCTAATCATTTTGCGAAGTTTCTGGTTGACATTCTAGAGGATCTACATGTAAGGATTGGCAATGTCTTATGCCTGCAGATTTTGTGGTTCCCGAGCCGGAAGAAGAGCCAAACGATTTTCTGGTTGACAGTTCTTATGCACTTTAGAGGCCATGATAGATATCTGGCATCGATGTATTGATCTCTACTTGGGAGATATTATCATGAAGTTTGAGATGGACAAGCTGCCAAAGAAACCAATGTTGGATGGGCAAACATTCTCGGTCGATGACTCGCTCGAAGTCTTTGATAAAGTGGCTGAAGAGATCTTGATGGATGACCCATTAGAGATTGCTTTGACGAAGGCTCAAGGTGAATACGGTTTTTTTAGTAAGGATACAACAGGGTATGATAAGATGCTACATTCTAGCCAAGTAATGGTGAAAATGGTAGCTTACACGAGCTTAAATGACGCTATAATGAAACCTCCAAAAAATTGCTTCTCTGCGTCTTCCTACGCCTCCAACATCAACCCATGGAGCTAGCTGAAACCTCCAAAGGTTGAGCTCAAAACACTTGCAGTCGGGCTAAGATACGCATTTCTTGGTCCTAACTCTACTTACATAAGATCATCAATGTTGCATTGAACAATGCTGAGACCGCTTTACTTTTTTGGGAACTTAGAAAGTATCATATAGCCTTAGGCTATTTGCTTGATGATATCACTGGAATTTCACCTGATCTTTGTATGCATAGAATACATCTAAAAGATGAATCAATGACTTCTATATAACATCATAGGAGGTTAAATCCAAATCTAAAGGATGTTGTAAAGAAAGAGATAATGAAACTTCTAGAAGCGGGCATCATCTATGATATCTTTGATAGTACTTGGGTGAGTCATGTCCATTTTGTTCCAAATAAAGGTGGTGTACGGTTGTTAAGAATGATAGGCACGAGTTGATTCCAACTAGAATTGTTACAGGGCATGGGATGTGCATTGATTATAGGAAAATGAATGCTACTACTCGCAAATATCATTTTCCTTTGCCCTTTATTGATCAGATGCTTGAGAGATTGGTTAATCATCCTTACTATTGTTTTCTATAAGGTTATTCTGGTTTTTTTCTGACTTCCATTCATCCAGATGACTAGGAGAAAACCATATTCACATGTCTTTATGGCACGTTTGTTTATCGTAGAATGTCATTTGGTTTGTGTAATGGCCCAGATACATTTCAGCATTACATGATGTCGAGTTTCACTGACTTAATTGAGGACAAATGGAGGTTTTCATGGATGACTTTCTGTCTATGGATCCTCCTTCTCTGTTTGTCTTTCAAATTTGTCCAGAGTATTACAATGCTGCGAGGAGAAGCATCTTGTGCTGAACTGGGAGAAATGCCACTTTCATGGTCAAAGACGGGATTGTTTTGGGACACAAGATTTCAGAGTAGGGAATTAAAGTGGACAAAGCTAAGATTGAGGTAACGACAAACTTGCAACCACCTAATTTGGTCAAAGGGATTAGAAGTTTTCTAAGACAAGCTGGTTTCTACAGAAGATTCATCAAGGATTTCTCCAAAATCGCTAGACCTTTGACTCAGCTGCTGTGCAAAGATGTGAAGTTTGACTTCAACAGCGCCTATCTTGAGGCCTTTCGCATGATCAAGGTAGCACTTGTCAGCACCCCAATTATTTAGTTAACCGGTAGTTATAGGAAGTTTACTCTCGTAACTCTTGGATAAACCTATTCATGTTTCTTTGATTGGGCAATTGTGTTTGTCTATAAAAGGAAGAAAACGCAGATACACAAACAATAAAAAATAGAACTTTGTGACCATTGACACAAAGAGAGAATTCTAGATAGAGAGAAAATATTTAAGAGAGAAAAAGCTTTAAGAAATCAACAAAAAAAGACAACTGAACGGTGGCTAATGGTTGATTTTTGTCCGTGATTTCATCCCCGATATCTACGACTAATTTCCAGTCGATTCCATACCAAATTCATTGATTAAACCGAATTAAGATATATCTTCGGTTAAACACTTCCACATAAAACTCTAGCACAAAGTTCTATAAGAATCCTCTCCTTCACCTAAAAAAGTCATATGTTACATATCTCTAATTCATAGTTATTAGTAATTAGTAAAAGTGAACATTGTCCTTTGGTGCAATCATTACTAATTGGTTATCTTATCTTCACTTGTTCCTACCCACTCATGGCTTAATGCAAAAGTTTCGTGTAATCAGTAATGGTCGGGACCAGATACATCTTTTATTTGACCATTTAATTCTTGAAAATATATACTTTTTTTCTGTCGTTGTGATCATTGGAAGATTGATCTTTTTTTTCAACACATTGGAAGATTGATCTTTTGGTTCGCTTTTCTTGTTTAATAAAGCTTGTGAACTTAAGCTCCTCAATTTTGTGTCGCTTATGCATACAAACTAATTAACCAAATACAACATGTACTAGAAACACAGATACCACAAAAAAAAAGGGAAGAAAGATCACATAAGGCGACAGGCGTGGACGTTGTCGTCATTGAAAAAGTTGCTGACTTTGTCGTCGCCACGGTTGGTGACGTGGATGTGACCGTGACGGTCACTAAGGTTGTAGCCGTGGCGATAGTAATTGTAGCTTTCCCTGAACTCGCGGGTGGTGTCTTTGAAGTAGTGGTCGGAAGAAGTGAAGTAGCGAGGCATGTCCGGGTAAGGCCAGAACTCAGCTCGCTTACCGGCTCTTCTCACCGCCTTTAGTATCTTCTTTCTCTCCACGTACCCAACCACCGTTACCCTCTCCATCTCTAGGTTCACCTCCACTGAGTCCACTCCTTCACCACCAACAACACGATGCCCTTTAGTTAGTATTTCATATTCAAAATATTACTCTCTCCGCACATTTTTTTTATAGGATATTCTTTTTTTTAACATTATATGGATCAATTACGCGTGATAAAGTGATTTAGTCAAACTCTGATGGGAAACACGGAAAGACCGTTAATTATTTGAATACAGACATTTCCCATTCTTTTTCCTCATCTTATTAAAAAATATACACTTGTGACATATATATCATGGGTATCACATAAAAAATGGCCATCTTCATTGGTAAGAATTTTTTATAAGATTTTTACTAATATTTTTATTATAAATTATATTGATAAACGTGTTTTTTAAAAAAAATTCTAAGAACAGATTCTAAAATTTTTTATTTAATAACTAACTTTTTAAAAAAAATACTTAAAACACATTTATTGATGCAGTTTATATTTTTCTAATTTTAAGAATACTTCTTAAAAACTCTCTAAGAGCTCCAAGAAAGTGCCATAAGCATATTATAGAAAAATGAAATACTAATTAATTGATTATTTCTCCAAAATACACAGTTAATTATGATCTTACCTCTCAGCTTGTAAATGGCATGCTTAACTACCCTCTCGCATCCACTGCAGCACATCCTTACTTTCAGGTCTATCGTCTGTTTTTAATCAGACAATTCATATATTACAAACTAATTATCGTAAGAAAGGTTTTGATAGGCATGTATCATTTGCAGTCTTCGTTCCATTAGGCATGTATCGTAAGAAAGGTTTTGATAGATGCTGTTATCAAAAGTTACTTCATTAATGAAAAACAAAAATCATGATCATAGGGTCGATTAGAGACTAAACTATAGACATAATTCATGAAAGTAGTGGTTAATCAAAAGAGATACCTGTAAAGAAATTGGACGACGAGCCTTTGGCATGGTGTGGTAATAGTTGACGTGGCTCACATTTTTGAGCTTTGACTTCTTGTGTGGATAGCTAAGGAACAAACTGTATGTGATGGTCGATATGATGGATCTCAAACCCATTTCTCTGCTCCAAACGCTCTCTCTATATATTTATACTTATGTACGTACTCACTTAGCTAGAAAGAGATTAGGACTCACCAAACTTAGAGAGGAAGCAATAAATATATATAAACAAGAGGAATGCAAGAAGAGGGGGTTTAAACAAAGAAAAGGATTAGACAGAACGGACGATATTCCTTTGGAATCGCTTCCCTTTGTAATAAGTTGTGATCTCTGAGGTGATATTTATTTATATTCCAAAGTCATTTATTGTATATATATGACTCAAAAACATTATATTACTTTCTCTGCTCTTAATTAGCAAATACAGTGGGTAACATATAATGGGTTTATATGCAAGGAAAGTTGATATATGATGAGTTTGCTAACTATTATATATGGATATCATATAGTAATCATCATTTTCATGATTAAAGTTTCTTGTAATTATAATTTATTAAAAAGCTTGTCTTGAGTCTTGACATAATGCGATGGTATCAAATGTTTTTTCTTCTCACTGATGGTATCAAATGTTAAAAATGCAATTTTAAAGAAATTTAGCGCTATAGTATATGCTTGATGTATATAAACAAATAAAAATAATATAATTTGTCCTGGTTTTATGGCTTCATTGGTCATCTCCAATAAAGTGGCCGCTACCGCATTATCCAGTGCACTTTGCACATTGCCATAAAAGAAGATTTGATTAAAGATCCAACGGAAAATATTTATTAAGTTGAACTAGAATATATAGTTTTTATACAAAGTGGATTTTGAAGGAGACTCAAGACATATTTTTTTAATCTCGTTCTCTACTATGTATTAGAGAGTAGGTTATAATAGAATCATATAGTATAACATAAACAAAGTTCTATCATGATGAATTTTAATTCATTGGTACATTCACAGTTTTAACCATATTGAGATATATATACAAAGTCCTATCATGAGTTTTCATTGGTTTGTTTGTTGATCACCATGTTGCTTATATACATGCAGTCAACAATTGGGCTTCACGACCCATCTTCCAGAAGAAAGTATATATGATTGATGATGTTTTCTTTTAATCACTCGAAGAATTAAAACAGGTGAAAAATGTTCCGTTAAAGTAGTGATGTAAGAAACTGATCATTTAAAAAAAACGAATATAAAAAATGTTTTTGTATCTGAAGAATAAACAATTCCAGTTCACATTTAATCTAGATGGACAGTACCCCATAGATGCTACGATAATATTATATTCTCGAAAATCTTTATCGTCGGTAGAAATAAACCAAACCATAGATTTAATATAAAAAAGAGAGCATATATCACATGTGTCAGTATCACCCGGACTAGAAAAATATCAGGAGGGAACGCGATATTCCCACGCATATATTGTAAACATGAAAAGACATATCTATATTGATGGATGATCTTAGAGAATCAATGTTGATAAAGGTGGATGAGTTAGCGAAATGGAGCATGTGCTGCTCCTGCTTCTGCTGCATGGCCCTGATCAAGAAACCACTCTCTCGTCTCATCTCTATTTCTATTATTCCTTATTCCTAAATTCTCTTATTATTATTGTTATTTTCTTTAACAAAATAATTATTGTCATTTATCAAATATTCCTCCTGAAACACCTTCGTCACCCTTTATTTTTTAAATATCTGCTTGTACGTTGTAAATTTGTAATCCGACTAAGGAAAAGACACTCCAAAACTTTTTTCCAACTTAATTCTTGGTAATATAATATCTAGCAAGAGAATAATGGAATTTTGCTTGTTCGGACTTTTACCGTGCGTACCGTTTGCTTTTTTCAATTTCAATTGGTGTTGTTACAACACTGTTTTGATAAAATAAAGATCATCAATGATACGAGTGAATAAATAAGAAATTCCACCTTTCAATACGTTTCGAAGGAATATGATTAGCTTTACCTAATTATTCTTGAGTAAGTGGGAGCTTTTCTGATTAGTTTTGTAATTATTTGTGGAAAAAGTGGTCTGTGTAATTTTTCATAGATTTACTAAGGTACGCTTATGGTTAATGTACTCTGAAATAAGATGATAGTGCATGCAAGATTCGCTGTAGTGATTTAGAATTGAGATAGAAATATCCGTAGGTCAACAACATAAACAAAAAATACACACCCAGTTGGAACTTGTTATTGACAAAATGACTTTGACCATTTTTCTTTTGAACCTTCATTGAAATAATCAGTTTTTGGGCGTGATAGGATCTTCGCCCTGAATACTACATGGTAGTGTATTAAAACGTCAAACTAGAATTCGTTTGAATGAAAATGGATTTTCGAAATGGTTAATTTGAAAATGTTAAAATTTTGACTAAATGTCAAATGACCCACTTTAGAAGTTAGAGAAAATATCCAACCGCTGAGCGGTGCTAGACTTTTAAAATTTTGAGATTTCAGATTTAATTAATAGGCTTACCACCCAAAATATTATTTTGTTTGCCCAAATTCATTTTAAATTATGTTGTTGTTTAAATCAACAAATATCTTCTTTAGCTGAATTTTGTAACAACGACAGTACAGTGAAAATCAATTCGCAATTAGGTCGTGATTCTCCTCTTTAGTGCCATGGAGATAACGTTGAGCTCTTGGGGCTATTAAGTCTTGGCCAATGTCTTCTTAGTCTTATTAGCGAATTCTTAAAGCAAATTCAGCAAATTTCTTTTCTCTCTTTTTATCTGTTTGAGTCTGAGAGCACAACATAATATTAGTATTTCATAAGCTCTTGATTTCGAATGGTGCAATACAAAAGAAACCAAAGTACGTAGTTTTATTCTAAGATTCTTGAATGTGTCAGACCGACATAAGCTCTTGATTTCGAATGGTGCAATACAAAAGAAACCAAAGTACGTAGTTTTATTCTAAGATTCTTGAATGTATCAGACCGACATACTACAAATGTTAAAAGAATTAAGGAGAGAGATCTACATCTCGACTCTACTTCACTTCCAATTCCAATCAGCTTAAGGTATTGAAGTCGTGTATTTCATTACTAGCTTTATGTATTTTTTTTCCTTACAATTTCAGATTGTACCCATGGTTTAAATCCGGGTTCTACAAAACACAAACATTCGTACACTAGTAACTTACTATACTCGACCTACTCTACCAAACATGCATCATCTATAGGAAAACGCCCATTAAGACTAAGAGTAAGTATAAAAAGCCATTCATTAAGCAATCCAAGTTGAATGAATCAATCAGTATATCAAGAACCTCACATGTATAAACTATAAGCAATTAAACCACCTGGCAAGTGAACATGTGCCTTTCGGACTACATGTCACTTAATCCAATCAAACCACACAACCGGAACTCACAGGTTACGGTTTAAGGTTTAGACTACCCGGGTAACTTCTCGACTGCTATCCAATTACTTACGGTCCTATGGAGGTCTACGTCTTAGTATAACAACTTAGGCGAGAATTTCCGATTTCTAACTAGGGGTAAGACTAAGGGGTTCAGTATTTGGGAATGCAAGACAATGGAAAATCACTTCACCACCCATATCCACTCAAATGTTGAATTCCAAACCAAACCAAACCGGAGAAAAACTAACTCACCATAATTTCTTACGAAAATTAAACATAAGAGTGACTAAAACGACTAAACGAGTAACAACGTACCAAACTAAATTCCTAAAAACGAAAAAAAAATGGAAACGAAAACAAAACTACTGATATGCAAAGATCTGGAAATGGAAGTGAGAGTTGAACTTTGAAGCAAAAGGATACAATTTGGTATGAGTGATGCCACAAGACTAACTTGAAACAAACAAACGAAAACCGACAAAAACGATGAGATGCTCTACAACTCTTTTCTTCCCTCTTCAATTATTTTTCCACCTTTCCTTTTAACTTTGTTTAAAGAGATTTCTTTTTTGTTCCTTCGTTTGTCTGTTGCTTCTTATAGAACAGAGTACGAGTGGTTTACTACAGAGTTTTTTTTTTCCCAACATATTTTGTTATTACACTAACTATATTCGCTTATGAACGACACATTTTCCTACATAAGTTTAGGTTACACACAAACAAGCTTTCAAAACATAATCCCTAATTACACATTAAACGACACTTTGATTCTCCTCTACCTCTGTCTCATGTGTCATGAACCCATCAGTCTCCTCCACATACCCACCCCTACCCCCACCATCACTGCCACCATTACCGTTGCAATCAGCTTCCATCTCTTCCCTTCTCTTCTCTTTTTCCTCTGCACCTGCACACCACAACTTTCTCTTTAGACAAATATACTACTCAGTTTTATCATCACTAGCTCCACAAGTCTTGGCGCACATTCTCTCTAGTGTTCCTTTTTTCCCTATTTAGTTAAGGTTACTATGCTCTTTATTCATTTATGTCTATACAGTTTCATTCATTCTTACCTCATCGTCTGCAACTCTGCCTGCTTTTACATGGCCTATAGTTCCCCGTGCCCTGAGCTTTATTCGAGGTTTGACCAAAGAATCACTCTCCTCTGAGTATTTAGAGGCAACTTCTTCGGCCTGCGCATCCCATAAACGACAAATAAAAAAAAGATGCATCCTTTATATAGGCGTCAGAACACAACTTTAAGAATTACTAGTCTTGTACCTCGGGAACGACAATGTGACCTTCATTCACCTCCTTCTGCGGCACAGAGCTAGACTGCAACTGCAGACGGATTCTCCTTGGAGCAATGCCCTGGTTTATCAATCCTGTACTCAGCCGGTTCTGAGGCTGTCGAGCTCGAATCTTTATCCCTCTCCCTTCTGTGAGGTTGCTCTCAGTGTTATGATTGATCATCTGCTCTGGATGAGTTATATCACTATAGTATGAATTATTGGTTGGATAAGCGGATACAGAGTCCCTCAGCCATCCAGACACTCCATGATCTGAACCATACTGATCAAACAAACGATGGAATTTGTCATAAAGCTCTAAAAATTGGAAACTTATACATGCTTAAAGTGTCGTAAAACTCTACAAATATGTTTCTTTTCACTCACCTGCACCATCTCGGCATCTGTATCAGGGTAAGCGATAAAGTCATTGAAGAAAACAATCTCTGGTGCTGCAGATTGCATCATTTTTTCAGATGAAAAGATCCCTTCTGGCACAACTCGGTTTTCTTGACTGATTGATTCCTCGCACGAGAAGTCATCAGGGTTATTGAACACTTCCTCCAACAATTCGGTAAGTGACACATCTGGTTCGCTGGTGCCATCTTGAAAATGTAATCCAATCTCATCATAACTAAAATCACCAGCATATGTAGAATCCATACACAGTGGTGCCGCCTTTTGATCTTTAAGGTCACAAGATAACCATGGATTCTCTCCATGTGCCTATAAACACAACTCAAAAAATGGTTAAGTCGCTCATAAATTCCTATTCAACGCCAATTATTTCAAGAATGATTCATACCTCAAACATAGTCCCATCTGCAATATAACCACATCCACCTGAATCATCTAATGGCGGCTTCTCAACTGCAGCATCAGAGGTAGGTGTTTCTTGAACAAGATCAGAGGATGTGTCATCAGGTGAATATTTACAAGTTGTAGGAGCTGTTTCATCAGACTTAAGACCATTGACTCGATCATCAAGCTTGTGAAAGAGGCGACACAGAGCATAAGGGCTTTGACCAGGTCCAGTGCCATCAAGATCCTTCTGTGTAGGACGATACTCGTGCATAATCCAATTAGTACGTTCACCTTTAGGAGCTCGTCCTCGGTAGAAAACAAGAGTCTTCTTCATACCGATTAATGTCTTCTTGGACTTAATGCTCCGATCTTTACCAGTAGCTTTCCAGTAGCCTGAATCAGTAGCTCTATTGGAACGATGACCGTTGGGATATTTCCGATCACGAGGGCAGAAGAAGAACCATTCTAGATCGTCCGTCTTAATCACAGAGAACGCTGCCACAATCAGATTTGTCTTTTTGAGTTCAATTGAAACTAAAAACAAAAATGGAATCTTTGTATTGGATATAAGAATCTGAGAACAAAGGAATCAAATTTTCAGACAAAAAAAGTAAACAAGACACGAACCAGGAAGATCCCAAGGTTCGCATTTGCAGACATCAACATCAGGGATGACTCGAACATCGGAGTGACGGCCGTTGATCTTGAGACGGAGGTAGTGATTAACGAGCTCTTCATCGGTAGGTCTGAATCTGAAACCAAGAGGAAGTGACTCCGTCGATACAGCTCCCATATCCACTTCTTAGGGTTTCCGACTTTTGAACACAACACTGTCTCTGCTTTTCTACTTTCTAAAAAGTCTTCCAACACTTTCCTTCTTCTCATCTTCTCATTTTTTTTATTCACTATTTTTTTCTTATCAAAATCTCAAATACCCTTCGAACAAAAAAGAAATTCTCATATACCTTTCATCCAATTTTCTATTTATTAAAAAAATATTAAAATTATGATTTTACCCATAATAAAATTTGATTGTTTAATCAAATTGGATTAATACAGTAATTCAGATGGTTTAAACCAGCAACACGCGCTCAGGATTTGATTTATAGTACAGCTGATACAATTGATATTTTAACTAGTATAACTATGGTATAACTATGGTATAACTATAATATAATTGGTACAAATAGATACAACTGATACAACCACAACTGAATATAATTATGTTCAAATTTTAATTTAAAAATCAAATAAAAAATATTTTCGGATTTTCACATAATTAAAAGATATATTGATTATTTCGATGAATTGAGGATATTGGAAAATATCTTTTTCACCCTAAAGCCACGTGAAAGGTAACTTCCACTTGAAACACTTGTTTTGATGGGCTTTTATTAGTGCGGATAGGGCCCAATAATATATCCACCTAAAGCCCAAATC